>OV049926.1:150631413-151966193 GCA_920104205.1 Eupeodes latifasciatus | reverse complement strand
ATTGTGATTTGCGTTCTTCAATAAATTGTCATTTGTTTATTAAAAATTAATTATAATGTTAAGCAACGTCGATTTTTTTTTTGAAGTCTCTGATTCTGAAAGTACGAGGGAAGAAAATATTACGATTGGTAGAAACATTCGAGATAGATCCAATCCCTTAGAACTCCCAGATCATTTGTAAATTTTCAAAAAATATCTATTTCTACAAAACTCAACTAGTGGGAAGTAATTCTCTAGATTCATGTGGTATCACAATGGGCCTTTCTTCTGGCCTAAGTGTGTGGTTTTTGTATCCACAGCCACATTAACCTAACCTAACCTAAGGATGCATTTAACTATGTGCTCAACGAAATAAGTGATACATTCACATCAACCAGTACACGTTCCATTCCAACTCTTATAAAACTAGCTTGTACGCTGCGATTTCTTGGAAGTGGTAGCTACCAAAACTGTGTTGGTAATGATTTCGATCTCGGGCTATCCCAACCAAAGGTGTCAATCGTTTTGAACGAAGTTCTTCAAGTGCTAGAAACCAGTCTTTGTCCAGCTTGGATACAGATAGAAATGTCACAAAGGGAAAATCAAGACGCGAGAAACTACTTTTATAGAAGGTCCAGGCTGCCTGGTATAGTTGGATGTGTGGACGGAACACATATCGGAATTATTTGTCCAAATCAGTTGCAACATCAGTTCTTAAATCTAAAGGGTTTTTACAGCTTAAACGCAATGCTTGTAAGCTTTGATATTTCCAAAGCATTTCAGATTATAAACATATTTTTGTACAGGCCTGTGATCATAACATGACTATTTGTTATGTTGATGCGAGATTTCCTGGTTCGACTCATGATTCATTTGTTTGGAATTGCAGTGAATTAAAAAACGTTTTAGAAAGGTGGTGGCGAAATAGAGAGAGGTCAATGTACTTGGGTTTGTAAACAAATTATTGCTCTGAAAATTAACTTTAATACTAATAAATTTTACATTTAGGAGATTCTGGTTATCCTCTACATGGAGTAAGTAATACTCCATTTAGAAATTCGGATTCAATTCCTAGAAAAGCCTTATTTAATTCATTACATTCTAAAGCAAGGAATATTATAGAAAGAACCATTGGAGTTCTTAAAAGCCGGTACAGGGCTGTTTTGAATGAAAGAAAACTGCACTATTCTCCAGCGAAGGCAGTAAAAATAGTAAATGTAGCTTGTGCCTTGTACAATATAAGCCGTAGATACAATGTAGCTGATCCAGATACAACAGGCATAGAAAACAGCTTGCAGGACGTTACAGATGAATCATTTCAAAATGAAGTGAACAACACAAACTTAGAAGCCCAGAGAATAAGAAATGAAATTTTAACATCTATATAAAAAAATAAATTTTCTTTTTACGTTACTTTTTATTTCGTTTTATGAATGTTTGCATTAATTTAACATTAAAAACTTAAAATAATTCATCACATTTCAATTGCATTATATATATTATGTAGGTAGGAACTTTTTTCAAACTTAGAAATAAATAAAATAAACGTAAGAAACAAAATATATAGGTGCGTGTAAATTCAGGTATTTTTTGTACTTATAAAAATGTAATCCTATGAAAAAAAAAAACAACAAAATAAAATAAAGTAAAATAAAATAAACAAAACAGTTATACCAAAAAAAGTTATACCAAAAAAACAGGCGAAGAAATAGAACTTATTTAGAAAAATTAAAGTGAGTGCTTACTCAAATCGTCCTTTTATATCGATTTTTTTTTAATTTTATCTCAATTTTTTCTTTGTGGCGTCTATTTTTTTCAATATTTTCTTTTATCTTTTCTTTTTTCTTTTTCCTTCATAATATTTAGTTTTTCTTTTTGTATTTCATACTTTTTTCTTGTATACCTAGCAATTTCTGAAATATTTTTTTCGATAGATCTGGCTACCACTAACAGATCTGCCTGGGTGTCATTCTGTCCTTTTAATAAGTCCAGTCGCTCGGATTCTCTACGATTTAAATTCATCACCTTTTTCCGACTTTGCAAGGAACTTTGATTGAAAGATGCTCCTTGACCGTGTTCACCCTCCGTTGCATTTGAATTGTTCGGAACAGATGCTTGACCCCTTTGAGTTCGTTCCCCTTCTGTTGAAATTTCTTTCTGCAACATTTCTTTAAATTGTTCTTGTATGTCCTCGAATTCGTCCGATTGCGAATTATTTTTTTTGATCAACTCGTTTTCAGGAAGCGTTTGCACCAAACCGGTTGCCAAGTGCAGGATTGACTGCCTGGTTTAGACTTAAAAGGTCGACCACAGCTTGCTCCAAAGGACACAAAGAAATCTTGATGTATGGTCCTCCCCCAGTGGCTGTAACATTTTTTTTGTTCGATGAAATTTTTTGCTTAAGTTTTAGCTTGTATAGTCCAACCAAACCTAGGTACAAAAAAAATGTTCCTTAAATGTAAATAAATCAATTTGAGAATGCACCTTATGCCAATTTTTTCCCTCACGTGACGGAGGACCAAGAGAATTTAATTCTACTGCAAATTACTCCCAATAATCTTTCTGGTTTCTTTTGGATGACCCAAAAGCTCCTATGCCTCTAGCAATATCGGGATTCCTTTCCATCAGTTCCACAAGCTTTGCAAACTGATTTGTATTTGCTCTTGAAATAAACATTATTATTTTTGTTTTTTTATAATAATTCACAAACTACCTTTTTCTTTTATCACACATTTTTAATTAAAACAAACAAAACAAATAATAACAAATTATCGATAGAAATTTTTCCAGACGCGCCAATTTATAATTCGCTAACGATATCACTAAATATTTTGATTCGATAGGATTTGACAATTTGAGCGGTTAAATTAGCGAACTCTCGCTATTTGTAATTCATCGATAACTTAATTCGCTAAAGTTTTGACATTTAAAGCGAACTTAATTTGAGGGAATCGCTATTCCTAATACGAAATTAGCGAATTCGCAAAAAGTTTTAAGTTCGATTCGCTATTCATAATGGGGGCCTATAACTGCATAAGGTCATCATCATGTTTAGAACATAAAAGATTGAAGAGGAGACAGCTGTATATTCCACATTCTATATGTGCGGCTTACAAAAAGATATCTATGCTACACACAAAATTCAGCTGAAATTCAGGAGCTGACAACGATAAAATTTGTGTTAGAAAAAAAGGGTTCTCTAACGGGTTTAATTTCATTTTTAAACCTATTTAAAAAAAAGTCAAAAGATATTTTAAAAGAGGAATGCAAATAATGTTTACTTCAGTTCTATCAAGACTGCAGAATATAATTTCCATGCAATGGCGTTATTGATCGATTAAATTATTCCAATCTACTGCGTCTTCAATTCATTGTAATGTTTCTTATAGAAGAAAAACCCTATAGCTTCTTCGAACCATTACACTCTGAACTGAACATTGAACTCTTATTCCGCAAAAACACAAAAACTATTTTCGAAGGTACTTGTTGCTTGTTATGCTCTATAGATGTAAAAAACTCAAGGAGGAGGAAATTCATGACACAAAATGCCTTTTGTCGCATTCTCGTCCCCGATTCCCGCAGCATCGACCTCAAGCTCGACAAATATTTCATGTTTTCACTTCCACCATGAGCCAAGTCCATATTTTGCATGCCATACCAATATGCAACCATTGGCTTTTAATGGCAGTGGCACTGGTAGCGTGGCGTGGTGTTGTGTGGCAGTAGCAACAAGGCAGTACCAATAACACATTTTCTTGGAAGAACTACCTATGTTCTTGTATTACGGTGGCGACGAAGAAGTCGACGATGAAGATGAAGATGAAGACGAAGAATAGTGCTAATTTTGCATTGCTCGTTGGCAAAATAGTTGAAGCTCATTTCCTGAAACGGCAGCGTGCTATATGCGATGCGGTGTTGTGGCAGGTATAACTTAGGCAAGACACAGCAGGGAGCAGACACCCATAATAATGGGCCAAAACCGTTGTCGCTTTTCGATGGTGCAAAAGACAAGGTGTTCCTTGTCACCCTAAGTGCACGACATCAAAATTCCAAACCCAGCAAGTAATATAGATGACTTTTCGACTTCTTTGTGCTTGCTCTGCTTTCTAAAGGAATCGTGTTGTAGTCACTCGTCGTTCTTCGTCGTCGTCGTCTTCGTTGTTTTTGTGTTTTTGTATAATCTTGGTTTCGTAATAAGAGTCGTCCTTGTTCGAGTAGTCTTCCTTTGTGTCCCGACGACGACAACGACTATACAACGACGATGAAGACTAAAGCCTTGTTCCTTCGAAATAGTATTCCACGGTAGATTTATAAATTCAAATACATTATGGAAAAGGTAATTAAAATTCCAATTTATCCGACCAACAACGCGACGACGAAGAGGTACGACCGACGTGGCGTAAGGCGGTAAGGGATAAAAGGCGAACCCAGCAGTCGACGATTCAAGTCAAGTCAAGTCAACACCCCTCTTTGTAAGGGCTAAAGACATTGCCAGAACTCAGCCAAATATATAGAAGGTACAACGAAACCAAAAACCAAACCGAGACGGAGACGGAGACGAAGAGATGAAGAACCAGAAGCCAGAAGTTAGGAGCCAGAAATGTCTTCTTCAGTCGGGGGTTGAGTCGTGTGAATAAGCTGAAGAGATGTGCCACTAAACCTGTTCATATTTAACGTAAATACCACGGTAATAAGATTTGAGTCTGCCTCTACCTTTACCTCTGCCGCTGCCAGTGCCAACGTGACGTTTTGTAATGTGTGTTTTTCGCTTTGCACTGATGTTCAATCTCAATGTTCCTTATGTTAATAGCAGCGCTAGAGATGCCAGCGCAACGGGGATAAACGAAAGGTTCGTGCACGGTATACCTTACTGAATCCCAACCATCGACAGTGTGCTGACTCTGACGCTGAAGCTGATGCTGATGCTGATGTATAGATGTCGAGATGTTGGCAGTGACGGCAGCACTGTGGTGGTTAGAGAGGGCCTCAGTTAACTTCATAAGCACGGGGATACAAATTTATGCGGTTCCCGCGTTGTGTGCGTGCTCTGTGGAAGGTGTCATTAAACCGGGACACATCAACACCCATGCACAACAGCACGTCGACAACGACAAGGACGAGCAAAGGCAGCGGTGAGGTGGTGGTGACGGCGACAACGACGGTTAAGACTATGGCTGGTTATTTAGGGTTTGACGCGTTGTTGAATTTTCTCCGCGATTAGGCACACATCTAACGTCTTGACGGTGCGAGGCTTGAAGGGTGGTTTTATTTTCATTATTATTCCTCTATTTTTTTTAATTTGGTTTTTTAACTTGACACGTGAGGTTGCTGTGCTCTGGGCTCAATTCTCAGTGCTCAGGGATTTTGATTATTTTTGTCTTACTCGTAAAAACAAACAAAAAATTGAATAATTATTATCCTTGTTATTTTTCTGTTCTGTGTGTGTGTGTGTTTATGTATTTTTTCGAGGATATAAATGAAAAGAGTTTTTCTGGAAAGTTAATCCCTTCATGGAGCACATTTATCATTTTAGGGGCTAATTGCTGTCCGATGTGACAAAATGACAAATGCATTGTGTTGCATTCAGAATCCAGCTTCCCAGCATCAGATAGATAGATATATGAGTTTTTGTTTATATGTCCTTGCAAACAGAGGGCGCAGAGGAGTTATAATGGATTAAAGTTTCCATAAGTACACCTGCTCACGTTTCGTATGCCATAATTATGTTAATTAACTTTGCACACAGCATCGCATCATCAACATCATCACAGAACAGAAGAGAACAGCAAGAAAGCAAGAATAAGAGAAATAGAGAAAAAGCATAGAGGAACAAGCATGGTTGACTGCAAAGGAAATTATGGAAAAATAAAATGCCAAAAGGGTTGAAAAAGTTCCTTCCTGAGTAAGAGTCCTGCTTCTGCTTCTGCTGCTGTTGCTGTTGCTACTCCTGCTGTTGCTGTTGCTGCTACTGCTCTTATACTTCTATGATGCTAACTGCTGCCGCCATCACCATCACGATATGGAATAATTCATTTAGCTATGATGATGGTGATTCTTTTGGCCATATTCGCAGAAACAATGAGAAACATGAAGTTCTTTTTTTTTTCGTTTTGTTTCTGTTTTTTTTGTATTTTATTTTTTAAATTCAAAAATGTGAAGGATTTCTGTGGAATTTGTTTGTTTCTGTTTTCTTTTCTTTTTCCTGAAAATATGAAAAAGGTCTATGACCTAGTTCCGAGAGACTTATATTAGTATACCTAGAGGTAGCTATTTATGCCTAGGTTTATAAAAGATTGATATGAAAAATACTTGAACAAACCTCAATTTTATTTATAAGAGCAATATAATTTGGTTAAGATGTAAGGTAAATAATGTGATGATGAAAGCTTTGGTGGAATTTAGAAGATCTTTTAATGAACTTACGTAATTGACCTAAAAATTAATGGAGTCTTGCTGTTTTTCTAAAGGACTTTGTGAGTGTGTTTTATAAATTAGAATTCTAGTTTTATATTGAGGACAAATGATGCTGAAATTAAGATTTTATTTTATTAAGTACGAAATTTATGTTTGTTTTTGTCCAGATTTTAAACTTTAAAAAGAAGGTCTAAGGCAAGTATGCCACTTAACAGATGTACAATATCGTAAGCAAATGAGAAAAGAAGTGCATATGTAAATGAAGAATTAATAAATAATAAATTAGGTGGCGAAACAGTCCGTAGAGAACCAGGGCCTAGTGACTTACAACTCTTAACCATTCCTGTGTGCGAGTAATTGCAGGGATGGAGGGGACCTACAGTTTATATGCCGAATCCGAAAGACTAATTTCAGAAAGCACTTTTTCATGATAAGAATTACTCTTGGAGAATTTGTCAATTCCTCGCAAGAGGCAGTACCCGTGAAAAAAACTTTAGGTGGCACAGGCAGGGATCGAACCCAAGACCTCTCACATGACAGTCCAACGCACTAACCATCATGCCACGGGTACTACATATAGAATTATATTTAATAATAAAACCCTTCAAATACAAACAAAAATATGAAGAACAAATGACAAAAACTGATAAATCATTCGTTCAGTCAGTCAACAAAAACTACCTTCCACAAAATTCAGAACACATTAACAGGAAAGTAACTTTCAAAAATCCTATAAAAATTGCCTGTTTGAATTTATATTCTAAAATTCTTTACATAATAACAACGTATGCATACATTTCAATGCTGTACAATGTCCTAACAGAAATGATATTCTGGGCGTATACGCAATTTTATTATTAAGTTTCGCTATTTTTGATTTGCATTACTAATACATAAGATTAATAAACTTCACTAAAAAGAAACTGGGATGCGACTCACATCACTGATAACTTTCTAATCATTCCCACCTGTCAATATTTCCAAAAGTCTTAACAAATATCAACAACAATATTTTGTGTAAGTTAAAAAAGCCAAAGTGCAATATGTCTCTTTGTTATCAATATATTTAAGTCTTTATTAGCAGATCCAATTTTGTTTCTAAATGTTCATAACGTTGGTTTTGTAAATAATCCAGATTTTCGACATCAAGTTCTGAACTCAAAATAGAAAAAAATCGATAATGCAGCGAAAAACGTTACTTGTTTCCAGGTAAAAAAAACGCATTTTTTAAAAAGTCGCTGCAAGAACGGGCTTCTTCCTCTCAGAAATTGTATTGATTTTGTATGGCAACTCAGAACTCGAAAAATTACCCTGTTAGACAGGAAAAATACAGACCCTCCATCCCATACCAGTTTTTTCTTCTTTCGGCTCAGTCTTCTCACTCTAGAGTTATGGTAATCTTTATGACAAATTGTCTATTCTTGTTATTTTAGTATTAATTCGTCGATTTTTTTTTAATGTAATTTACCTTATTTTTGAAAAACTTTATTCTGAAAACTATTATATCTGTAAATACAACTTTGGGTTCAAATTTAAGTTTTGCCTTAAAATCGTAGAACATAATTGTATTCAAAAAGGCTAAAAATACCAATACCCGAAAAAAGCTCAAAAAATTTGCAATTTTTTAGATTTTTGAACATGTTGCGTTCGACGCTCGAGTTTATAAACTTGGATATGAATCAGACCAGCATCAAAAACCAGTTACCAGAAAAAATTCAACAATTGGTCTGATGCATGTCCATAAGTATGCACATAGTTACTGGGCTAGTGTTCTTGTTCCCGAGATATTTAAGTTGAAAACCATACAACACTAAAAATCTCCGACCGAGCTAGATACCTCGGAGTTATATTGGATAAAAAACTCAATTGGGGTCCGAATATCCAAGAAAGATATAAGAAAGCCACAATCGCACTCTACTCATGTAACAAGATTCTGGGTAGAAATTGGGGACCGAACCCCAAAATAGTAATGTGGATGTACACTGCCATTGTCAGACCGATTCTAACTTATGGCGGTTTAGTTTGGTGGAAAGCGTTGGAGAAATCCACGAATCAAAAAACACTTACCAAAGTACAGAGAATGGCTTGTATCTGTACTAGTGGTGTGATGAGGACTACCCCAACTGCGGGCTTAGAAACGATCCTCAATCTCCCCCCAATAGATCTATTCGTCCAAGAATCAGCAGCAAACAGCGCCCTCAGGCTCAGTCAAACTAACATCTGGAAAACTAGCCAGAGTGGCCACGCAGCTATTCTTACGAAATACGTAGATAACAATATCTGCACAGATTATATGAGCCCTTACTTAGATTTCAACAAATCTTTTAGTACTAGGTTCCCCAATAGACAAGATTGGGAAAACAGTGAGCCCTACACCAATGACTCAACCATTACCATCTACACCGATGGCTCTAAAATGGATAATAGAGTAGGTGCAGGCTTTTACTCTGAAAGCCTCAACCTTGCCAAAGCATTCAGGCTCCCCGACTATAGCAGCGTCTTCCAAGCTGAGATCTTGGCAGTGAAAAACGCTGCTAAACATATATCCATGATGGCGATATCACACGCGGACATCACTTTTTTCATTGATAGCCAAGCAGCAATAAAAGCTATCTCTGCCACCCAAATCAAGTCAAAGCTTGTCTCTTGCTGTCGCGAAGAGCTAAATGTTCTTGGCACACAGCATAACGTAAGACTCTGCTGGGTTCCTGGCCACAGTGATGTACCAGGCAACGAAAAGGCGGATGAACTTGCTAGGGAGGGCTCCACACTGGAACCCTCTCTGTTAGACCATCATATAGGGATACCGTTATGTGAATTGAAACATAACGTCAGTAAAACCATCACTCAAAAATCCAATGACAGATGGAATCTCCTAGAAACCTGTGTTAACACCAGGAAGATATGGCCTAGATACGATAAGAAAAGATCCGACTGGATCTTAACTCTTAATAAACCCTCCCTAAGATCCCTTATCGGCATTATTACAGGTCATAACCTACTCGGCTACCATAAGAAGAAGATGGGGCTCAGTACTGATGACCTTTGTAGAGGCTGTGGTGATGAAAACGAGCATGAAGACACTGCTCACTTTCTCTGCCACTGTCCTTCGCTCTGTCTTGCTAGGAAGAAAACTCTAGGCAACTTCTTCTTTAATGAGGTAGGTAGGTAGAAATGGCGATCTCAGGGCAGACCTAGCCTGAGATCCAATTAGCGCTGTAGTGCGCTGTTTTGATACCAAAACTCGTTTGACCTGTGAAAGAAAGGAGAAGATTTATAGCGATTAAATTAGAGCCATTTTGTCGCATTGAGAAAAGAGAATAGGTCTCTAATCTTTGTCTCAGATAGCTCATCCAGTTCGTGAAAGAATGCTTTCCCAAAGCATTTCATTCTAGTGCTTGCCAAGGCAGGACATTTGCAGAGGAAATGGATTATCGTTTCACTTTCTCTTTGGTCGCCGCAACTACGGCAAAAGGTGTTATAAGAGATACCCAACTTCTCTGCATGAACTCCTATGGGCCAATGTCCGGTACAAACCGCAACAATCCTGGCTATGTCTTGCCTTGGCCTGCATAGAAGATCGTTTGTACGGGTTTTATTATAGGTGGGCCATATCTTCCTAGATATAATGCAGTTGGGTAAATTGCTCCACCTTCGGTTTGATTCAGTTTGGTAGATAGAAAAGATTTTACCCTTCATAGCACCAAGAGGAATGTTTACCATTTCCGCAAGTGAGCTATGAAGGGCCGATCCTTGCCTGGCTAGCTCGTCGGCCCGTTCATTTCCCACGATACCACTATGGCCCGGAACCCAGATCAGGGTGATACCGAGGTTAATGTTCAGGCTCGCAAGCTCATCGCGACATTGCTGGACCAATTTAGATGAGGATGTAGCCGAGTTAATGGCTTTGATAGCTGCCTGACTGTCTGTGAAGATAGCCGCATTTCGGTTTTGGTTTGGGCTTTGTTTAAGAATCTTACATGCCTCCCTAATTGCCAGCAGTTCAGCCTGAAAAACACTAGCAAAGTCAGGAAGCCTAAAGGACTTAGCTACATTTAGGGACTCAGAAAAGATCCCAGTACCAACTCCGCACTCCATCTTTGAGCCGTCAGTAAAGATGGTTGTATCGAAACCTATCGACACGATGTCATCCTCCCAATCCTCTCTGGATGGGAAACCTTAAAACCCCTACTAAGTCTACCGAGATAATATCTGAGGGAATCAATTTCGTTGTGTTGCTGTGACCATAAGGTTTTGACAACCAGCTGTTTGATTCCTTCAGCCTAATAGCGCTGCAGGAAACTATGTATTTAATAAAAAGGTCGATTGGTAGAAGATCCAAAATAACGTTTAAGGCGTCCGTTGGGCAAGTGCGCATGGCCCCTGTGGTGCCCACGCAAGCTGTTCTCTGAACCTTCTTTAGCTTATCGATATTATAGGCTTTGCTAGGAGCAGGCCACCACACAATCGAACCATAAGTTAAGATTGGTCGTACTACGGCTGTGTACGTCCATAAAATCATCTTCGACTGAAGTCCCCACTTTTTGCCGAAAGTTTTGCTGCAGGCGTAGAAGGCAACACAGGCCTTCTTAACGCGCACTTCAATATTTCGTTTCCAGTTTAATTTTGGGTCGAGTATAACTCCCAAATATTTTGCACTGGAAGACAATGATAGGATTTCTTCTTTAATGAACTAGAGGAACTATCAGAACTGCCAGGCAAAAGCTTACTAAACTTTGTCAATACCTCTAAATGGTTAAACGAACCACATGATTCATAGGTTATTATATCTTTTCAGGAAGTTACAACACTTCGGGGTCCCACAATGGATCTACATTGATCCAAGTGTGATGGTAACAACATCAACTGTCAGCCCGTTCAACCTAACCTAACCTAAGTTGAAAACCAATTTTTCCAAGTTTTTAGTGGCATTGATCTAAGTGTGATGGTAACAACATCAACTGTCAGCCCGTTCAACCTAACCTAACCTAAGTTTTTAGTGGCATTTATTAAAAGTTTTTATAAAAAAATACCGATTGCATTTTTTAATGTTCTTAAAATGTTCCAAAAAAATTGAGACAAAAATCACAAATTTTTACAAATTTTGAGTATTATGTTTTTTGTATTTATTGTAAAAAAAGATTTACGGATCCACAAATGCGACAATTATGCTTATTAAAGTAGCCTCCTTTGTAAAAATATTACTTATCGCTGAAGAGGAGATGAGTTTTCCATGTTAATCCAAATCATTTTAATATATTTCAATACCCCTACCAGCGAAGGTGATTAACCTGTTTGATATCTTGTACCTATTAGCTAAACTTAAAAAGCCTTAAGACCAAAGTCATTATGGAAAATCTTATGTGATGTCATTTGTGGAGTTCATAATTTCAAATCTCGAATCGATGAGGTGCCGTGAAATAAAGCCCATTAAAACGAGGCAAAATTTCAAGACATGGCCTTATTTCACTTTTGTAAAGTGTAATAAAGCCAATTTCCAAGGGTTGGTCTTATTACACTTGAACAAAGCGAAATAAAGCCAAATTGGTTATAATTTACTTTCAATAGTATGCAATTCCATAAATACAAAGAAACTTTGCATATACTCAGCCTCACACCTACCCTAAATTCTATAGTGTAAAAAAACAGGAGGGCTGCAAGAGGGCAACTTGCCCCTCCTTACATACCGCACCATAAAAATAAGTTGGTCTTCTTTCTCAAAATAATTTGGCCCCATTTTACTTTCTCAAAGTCCAATATGGCAAATTTTTGGAAGTTGTTCTTATTTCTTTTACCCTTATTTCAAGGCACCGGCAATCAATTTCACTACTACCGTTCTTCCGAGTCAGAAGGACCCAAAAGTGCTTTAGTTTTGTAAAGTGTAATTGCAAAATTTTTAACCAGTAGGGTATAGTAAATTTTATCAATTTTAATACATTGCTGAAGCACGTAACAATTCATTTTTAGTAATAACATAATTTTTACTTGTCAAATGATGAAAAGATGACAGCTTTAAAAGTGAAATCTCGTATTAGTAAACCCTTTGTATATATGGATATATCGCCTTAAAACTAAATTCCAGGGACTTTGAAATGTCGAGATATCGCTGACAAATTTAACAAACTACAATACACCGATTAAAAATATAGCAAGAACCGAAATAATTAAGGGTCATTTATTAAAAGCTATAGGAAAGTTTAAAAAAAAAACACATACAATTCAGAAAAATACATGAAATCTTTATTTGAATCGATAGAACGGTCCACTTAATGTTTGAAGATTATTTCATGCAAATGTTGACCTTGACTGCGCCTCAAATGGTCCATCCGCTTAGTCCAATTTTGGCATACTCTTTCCAACATTTCGGCTGGTATCTCACGAATAAATGCTTCAATGTTGCCTTCCAATGCGCCAATTGAAGCGGGCTTGTCTGTTTACACATAAGCTTTAACATAGCTTTCTGGATGCATTGGTACACTGAACCAAAAAGGTACGTAAATATAATAAAAAAGTTCGTTGAGACAATGAATAAAATGATTGAGTTTGCCCAATAAACATATCAATAAACTGAGTTATTGATTTTAATAAATCCATTAATAAACATAAACAACCGTTCATTATTTCCGTTTATAGTATTAATAAACCCGTTTATAGCCTTAATGAATAGAGTTTATTAATTTTAATAAATGCGTTCATTAATATAAAAAACCGTTTATTATTTCCGTTTATAATATTAATAAACCTGTTTATAATCCCAATGAACAGAATTTATTAATTTTAATAAATGCGTTCATAAATATAAACAAATGTTTATTATTTCCGCTTATACCTCTGGTGGGGGAAGCCACTGTTAATATCCAACTTACTTACTACTGATCCTTGCTTAGCGGCGATCGAAGTCCAACTGGTTTCTGGTCTGGTTCACTCTTTTCTTTTGCTTCTAATTCTCTTTTTCTGATTATATTACTTTTTTGTTGGTCTTGTTCGGTTCTACTAGGCAACCGTTTGGTAACAACGTAGTGTGAATTATATCCTTGCGAATGACAAAATAACGTTTGCAAATTAATGTCACCGAGTTCTGGCCAAGTTGAGCTGAGTGTGAACACAATGCTCGGTGCAGTGACAGAATGCATGTAATTTGTTCGTGTTTTCGTTGTAGATTTGTAATGCGTCATAACAGTATTTATTTATTTATAAAAGTAATTAGCCAAAATTATTACCTTTATAGAATTAAAAACAATTATAAAAGATAGATATATTAAGCTCTAGGACTTTTACTCTTATAGAACGAGTTATAAATATAACTAAAACTCATCACTGATCATTTTACTTATTTTGACTGCAGCGTTACTGCGATTCACAAGAATTCGTATGAAATGATATGAAGTTTAGCGATATACCTCATACAATTTCATACAAATAATGCTTTTCCGTGTCATGAAGTTTAGTTCCGCTGAATTTGAGTGCAGTGTTATCTTTATGATTTAAATTTTTTTTTTGTCAAGGAATCAATTTTATTTTTGCCCAATCTTCCGCATACATTTTTTTTATATGTATGTAGGATGGAGGTTGGGATATAATACTTAACAATTTGCCTCTTAATAATGTTGTTCATAGCCACAATAAATGGTTCACTATTTTCCAATTACCAAAGTGTATTGTGTCAGTGAATAAGGGTATAAAAAATAATAAACTGCTTGTAAATTTTCCAATTCGTCTCTTAACAATGTTGTTCATTGCAACAATAAACGGTTTATTATTTTTCAATTGCCAAATTTGTATGTGTCAGTGAATAAGGTTATACAAAATAATAAACTTATTGTAAATTTGAGAATTGGTTGTGATATTGGATGAAGGTTGGGATATAATCTTTAACAATCCCTTTTCAAACATCTTGTTTATTGTCGCAATAAACGATTAATCATTTTTAATAACTAAAATGTTTGCGGCAATTAATAGAGTTATTAATTTTAATAAACGGTGATAAAGTGCTTTATTTTTTATTTAATAAACGGCCGTTAATAGTATTAACAAACGATTATCAAACGCTGAAATTTTTTTTAATAAACCGTTGACTCTGCCAAGAAGAAGTTTGTTGTGACAATAAATAAGCAGTTAATAAACGCCGTTTTTTATATTAATGCACGTTTGTTTTTTCAGTGTAGCTCTTGCAATGCTTCTGGCTGATATTCACTCCAAAATCGACAATTCTGCTTATTTACGTACCCATTGGGCCAAAAATGAGCTTCGTCGCTGAACACAATTTTTCGGTAAAAAAGAGGATCTTCGGCCAACTTTCCAAGAGCCCATTCACCAAAAATTTTACGTTGCAGTAGGTCGTGCGGTTTCAATTCTTGCACCAGCTGTATTTTGAATGGCATCACACCTAAATCCTTCCACAAAATTGTCCACGTTGTTGAGTAACAGAGGCTTAATTGCTGCGAACGGCGACGAATCGACAATTAATGGTCATCATTAACACTAGCCGATACAGCTGCGATATTTTCTTCAGTTCGCACTTTTCGTAAGCGTGTTGGTGGTTTAATGTCCAACAATGTAAATTTGGTGCGAAATTTAGTCACAATAGCCCGAATAGCCGCTTCAGTGGGTCGATTAAACTGACCATAAAATGGAAGAAGCGCGTGATGAACTTTCTTAACAGAGCAAGCATTTTGATAATAAAATTTAATAATTTGAAAGCGTTGTTCGTTTGTAAGACGGTTCATGGTTAAATTATAGACCAAACTGAAGATGTTTGGCAGTAAAATAAAACACGAAACTTGCGTCAGCTATTTAAACCAGTGTTGCCAAAAAGATAATAGGTAAAAAATCACCCTTTATTGACTTTGACATTTTTTATTACGTTTTTTTTTACTTTTTCCTCACATCACATTTGGGATATTTTTCATTAGAGTTAAAAAAAAATGTATATTTAAAATTCTCATTTCATTTTGTCTAACTACATAAATTGTGCACACACATACATTTTCCTTCTCAAAATATTAATAATTCATAAATAAATAAATGCATTTTTTTGTGTTCAATATCATTAAATTAATAATGTACAAACATAATTAATAACAATTTTAATATTAATAAATCAATAAGATATAAGTATGTATTTATGTATGTATGTATCTCTTTAAAACAATTTCATTATAATAATTAATTCGATCAAACTATTCTCATTAAACATTTTTAGTTATATGTTTATGTAATATGAACACAATTCTATAACAAAAAACATGAAAAACAAACAAAAAATAGTTTGGTAACAAATAAAAGTTGAAAAAATAACACCCTTAATATTACCACTCCCTTAACGCCCATCATATATGTAGGTACATACCCCTGCAACCTACCTATCTACCTACAAACGTTATATGTACGTATACAATAGTACCTAACATAATGAGCTTGTGCACAATTTCCAATCAACATTATGAATCCCCAATTGAAAATGTTAATTTATCTACTAATTAATGCCAGCTGGCATATAACAGCTTAAAATAGTTGTTGTTGTAATACACACACACATACATACATACCTACACAAATGCTCATGTTTTCAGGAATGTAACGGATGAAGGTACATATATACCTACCTACAACATAGTTATACTATCTGACTATCTATAGTTTCTGCCATGGCAATGTCTACTTGAAAAAACAAATCCAATGCAAAATATCAAACATCGCCTTGGGGCTAAAGAAACACTCCCAATATGCATAGGTATGTAAGTGTGTTAATACCTATGTGCAGCTGTAAAAGCTGCATATGATTACAAGTTCCCTCCTAGCCCCCTCCATCCCCACACAGCAACTCCATACATCCTCGTCAAAACCCTTTCTCAATGAAATGGTACATTTCGAGCTAAATGTAAAATGTTAACAAAAATATAACTAACATCGAAAAAACAACGGAGTGGAAAAATTATCCTCCAAAAAGTGACCCAGTGGGACGTGTAGAAATCCCTCTAGTTTATAATACACACATGCCACCACACCACATACGGTAAACCATCCCTATCCCTGACTCATTATTTCCCACTCAGACCGTTGCAGAAAGTTAGTATACGAAAAACCTGAGCATTAATGAGCTGAGATCGTGTGCGTTCGTGGAATTCCTTATAGAGATATGGTACACCAGCTGCTAGCTGCTATTTGCAACTGCTACCTACTTCTATTTCTACTGCTGCTGCTGCTGCTGCCAAATAGGGTTATCCCTAGCGGGATATGATGAATAGTCGTTAGTCTTTGCACTAATACAATCATCAACCATACATATCCTGCCTTCTACATCACACCGCTCGCTCGTCTCCAACACCCGCCCCGCATCGACCCGCCAAATGCCTCATCTCAACGTCGCTGTCATCATAATGTGTATAAATTCTCATCAAGGATCATGCTTATATTTTTTCTCATCTAGCACGTTTACGGTCCATCATAATCCGTGCTTTTGCTTTTGATATCTGACCGCACACATTTATAGGTACCCACAAAATGAGGAAGAATGAAAATGGGAGGAGGTTTAATAAACCCCCATTTAACTCTCTCTCACACTACTCTTCTCTCTTCTCTCCCACTCTCTTTCTCTGTTTCTCTTCTTATAGAGTTGCCGACCTGCATTACACACAAATCTTCGTATCCCGTTAGATGCAACGCGCTCTATGTCAAAATTGATGACGAACCATGATGGTGGTAACTACTACACGTCATCAGCTTCAGAATCATCATCATCATCATTATTATCATCATCTTCGTCATCATTATATTATGTGCAAGGCGAGGCGAGGAGCGGAGGTGATTTTTTGTTTTTGACGTTAGATGCTAGATGGTATAGAGATGGTAGCATGGACCGGAAGACGGTGTAGGAGTGCCGGTTGTCCTTCGTTCATTCAAAGAAACCACCACACGACCACCAACATAGAAGAGTAAAAATCATTCACAGACAACGACAACACACCACACTTGATGACTTACAATAACCATGAGGAAGAGCAACACCAACGGGTGCTGTAAGGGAGGTAAGAGAACACGTTGAACCCAATATGGAACCCCGCACCATCCTCCAAAACAAAATGACACATTCCAGGGAAAACCTATTTTTGGCGCATTTTCCATTCGGCGCGCCTCTGCAAAACTCAACCATCCGCACACCAAAAACCAAAGTCTGACACTTTCAATTGAGAGCGAGAGAGCAAAGTCAACTTTCGAGTAAGAGAGAAAAAGAGAATTTTCATCGACTTCACTATGAATTGGCACACCATAGAGATAGAGCCATAGAGGCACAATAACGGTATACAAAATAAAAACAACATGGCGAACGAACCTGACAATGATGTATGCCTATATGCATATTCTTGTTCACCACTCGCACTAATACACACACACTCACTTCTATACAGCCATAGGCAAGACAAAAAAAACGGGGAGACTCGAACTCGAGGCTCCATCGTCATCATATCCAGACAGACATATCCTTTTTCCTGTAAAAACATTCCATTACCATACTCAATCTCTGTACACCTCACCTCAGACCTGCACTGCACACCCCACCACACTTCACCACACCACATGGAATACAAGCACAAGAATTGCTATGGTGGATTCGACGCAATCAACACACAAAAAATGCACACAATAATAGTAATAATGGATGCACTTTTCCGTGGTGAATATAAAGACAACTTCTACCAAAACTTGGCTTTAGCGGAAAAATCCTGTTAACCCAAAATCATGTGCCAGCGATTCTTTCGATTCAGTTATTGAGGAAAGTTCGAAGGATACGCATTTGGAAATGCTGCTACGGAAACGTCGACGGTTTTAAAATTTCTAAACAAAAGAGCGCAGCATATAGTTAGACAAAAATAAAAAAATAAAAATAAAAATAAAAAGAAAAGAGAGAGTACAAATTTTATCATCAAACAGAGAAGTGGAAAATAAAATAAACGAAAAAGACTAAGAATAAGAATAAGAACAAGAAGAAGTGCAGAAGAATCAGATATAGGAACAACACCCCGCTCCTGTAAAATACACATTATCATCATCTATCTACCTCTCTATTTCTCTGACTCTTTGTGTCTACATACATATGTATATTGTATATGCACAAATAGCGCACACACCTATACTTTTAAGAAAAAGCACATTGAATATCTAATTTGCATAAGGAAACCGCCAAATTTTCTTCAAGCAATCTTCCTGCTTCCTATTGTTGACCTCCCTTATCTGTTTTTATATATTTCCAAAATATAAACAGATTGAGAAAAACGTGTGTTTTGATTTTTCGTTGTTTGGTTTTTGTGGTGCGTGTTGCGGTTGGTTATTATTTTTTTCTGTGACGGAATTGTGTCTAACTTCGTAACTCTGAAATTCGAGATTTTTCGGTGTGCAAAAAGTGTTGATAAGGATTTTCAAAATTGCATTCTGCATTGAAATCTTAAGTCCTTGCGGAAAAAATTGAGAACAACTTTCGTAATTCGTTTCGAAGTTTCGGGTTAAGTGAGGTCGAATTTTGTGACGTTTTTGTGTCGTCGAATTTCATCGGTTTTATTTTTCGGGATTATCTTAATTTTCATTGCATTAAACGACATAAAGAGAAAAAAAAGTCTCGAGGAAAATTTTTTAAAACTATCAGTGTGTTAGTTCTGGTGTACTAGAAAATTTTGTGCACAAGGAAATATAATTGTTTTTCAATTTTCAAAAAATCAACAAAATAAAAAAGAAAAGTCAAAATTCTTGTGCATCGCGTTTTACTGTCAAACATTCAGTCAAAAAACATGTGGATTAGTTGCCATGTAGTTGCTATAATGATTTTGTTAAATATCGGTATGTATTGGTATATTATATACACTCATAAAAGTCCTTTTCTATAATTTAGCCAAATTTCATTTTCTCTTAAGGACTTGCTTTTCATGTGTGTGTGTGTGTGTGTGTGTTTTAGGAGTATTTGCGTATTTGTGTGTGCGAATGTTGATGCTTGATGATGTGGGTGTTTTCTTGCAAATATTCTCGAAAAAAAAAAACACCCAAGTTTTCGTCATGTTTTTTTTTTGTTTTTTGCTTTCATCGTCTTTGGTCTTTCGTCCTTTTCAGAGAGTGTGGTGTTCGCCAAATCCTGAGATGGAAAATGTGAGAGTTTTATTGTTTACAAAATATTAAAGGAGACTTTTTTTTTGTTTTTGCAATAGTCCTTCTTAAGAGGGATAAAATGATGAGAATCAACGAACGAACAAGAAAAATATGAAAATCCATTTGAAAGCGGCGCGAGAGATGTGTTCCTTCTTATGGCCTTAAGCCGGTTTCGGTATATTTTCATTTTGGTCTTTTATTTTTATATTTAACTTTGCTGTAAAAGAAAAATGTAAAAATTATGAACCATTTTGGGTACCTACTTGTTTCTTTTTTTTTTTCTTGGTAGGCTTATTATATTACACCCAATGGAAATCTAAGAGGAATTTTATTATGTGACATTTTCTTTTTGTCGTTCGTCCTTTTTTTTTTTGTTGGTCCTGCTGAATGGGGGATATGGAGGATTGGAGGAGACTCATTTAGGGTTTTTGAGATATCACACTCCCACTTCATACCGTCGTTCGTCGTCGTGTTATGTGTGTAATGGGAGTTGGAATATCATGAGCTGGCGATGATAAGCAATAATAACAATAATCTTTGAAATTATGTTTTTGATTGTGAATAGTGGTGGATGGGGTATCGTTTAGGTCGTCGAAGCCGAGGATGACGGAGGCTACGACGACGACGAGGATGAGAACGACTACGACGATGTCAAAAATGTTGTCAGGGAAATATATTTATGTATCCCTAATTTACATACCCAGAGCTAAAAAACAAAAAATATTTATGGAATATTTGTTTTCATTCGTCCGTCGTCGTCAGCGTCCTCCTTACATCGCTAGAGCCTATACCTACCCTTACCTTGCCTCTTTTCCCTTCCCTTCCCTAAAAACATGGCTCTTTAATTTTGTTTTGTTCCATTTCGATGGGTTCGAAATGATAAGGACCTTCGGGAGGGCCGATACTGAGTTTTACTTACTGATGTGTCACACAGAAAACACAATACACCCTCTATATACCAGGGACTCACTCCATTCATATTCTCTTGGGGGGTACGGGACAAAATGGGGATTTTGTAGGCGCGGTTAGATTTGGTTGGGTTTAATTGACTGGAAGATTGGTGAACATTTGAGATTTTTTTGCACCACTCCACTCGTCTTTCGCTTAGTTCCAGCATCATCGTCCTTTATTATAATCTTTCATTTTGTCGTTGTTGTTGTTTTTGCTGCTGCTGGATTCCTTTAACCTATATTGAAGGATTTGATATTGAATTTTTTTTTGTTGCTCCGTTGTGGTTTTATTTGAATGGTCCCCCATTTTTTCCTATACCTAAATATATAGAAGTTATAGAGAGTATAAGGATTGCAAATTGTGGTTTGAATAGTCCTATTTTATG
Source organism: Eupeodes latifasciatus (assembly GCA_920104205.1). Taxonomy (NCBI): domain Eukaryota; kingdom Metazoa; phylum Arthropoda; class Insecta; order Diptera; family Syrphidae; genus Eupeodes; species Eupeodes latifasciatus. The sequence continues at coordinate 151,945,330 of OV049926.1, read as the reverse complement.
AAAAGAGGTTTGGCGATAATATTATTGAGATTTTTCTTATCCCTTTATTTTGTATTTTTTTTGTTGGTAGAAAGGATCGAGGAGCCAATAATTTTTGAAGTGTTTTTCATATTTTTCTTCATATTTTCTTTTTTTTCTGTTTTTATTATAGGCTGTATAAAGTTTATATGGATTTAGCATTCTACCTTTGAGTGAGAGAAGAGAAGGGAAAAAAACGAAGAAATTTATGTAAAATAAAATTGCTGATATTATGTAAACCTTTATTTTTTGGGTTAGCTATATAATTTAGTTTAGAAGGATTTTTGATGCTTTTTTAAATTCTTTCCGTCAGGATTTTATAAGTGGAGAATTTGTTTCAACCAACATGCAAATGGTGTAAATGGTTTTAGCGAGGATTTATTTTATTTTTGGGATTTAAATAATAAAGCAACGGGAAAAATAAGTTGTTTTGATTTTTAACCCTTTTTTTGAAATAATAAGAATGTGCGGAAATTTCTTTGATCAATTGGGTGTCAAAAACAAAACATATTTTAAGAGCCAAAATATAAAATCTGAAACAATGTATAATTTGGAGAAATGAGTGCCTAAATTAACATGTCGGTTTGTAAATTATTTAAATTTGTGTAGTTTTTGTTAAGCACTCATTTTCCTTTCTGGTACTTAATCCTTTCGGGACGGGAGTGGGACGTTTACATATAAATATTCTTTGTTCTGTACCACTCTCGTACCGAAAGGGTTAAAGGGCAAATTTCAAATTGATCAGCTGAGATAAATTGGTACCCATATTTTTAACAGTTCAAAAAGAAAGGATAGATTAAATTAAAATGCATATTTTGTGCCCCTAATGTACCTTAGATAAAAGTTTAGAATACAACGAACCTTTTGTAGTTTTCGATTGAAAAAGTTTTAAATTTTCTGTTAGTGGAGCTTTGTTCAATTTTGTAGACATAAAAAATAAGCTTCAGGTAAATGTTTGCATAAATGAAACCTTTTTCTTAAATCTTAGGAGTTTGCTATTTGTATTGGTATATAAAGTCATTTATTTAAGGTTTATCGAGAGTAATTCCCCTACAATTAAATAAATAAAAATATAAATAAAAAAAAAATAAAAAAAAAATTAAATAAAATGCACGACTGGGTCGCACGAACTTGCTCCTGTATGCAAAGAGTCTGTTTAAAAAAGCACCTAAGTTTGTCTTCAAAGATTCGATTCTTTAAAAAAAAACGCGCGATTCATCCCAAGACACAACTCATCCTAGGACAACTCATCCCGGAAATGAATTTATTTATTTATTTATTTATTTATTCATCATCAATTAGAGATTATAATAACTCTTACAGACTATCGAAATACAAAATTTGTCTTAATATAAATTTTAGTTAATTAACCAGAAAGAATAGGTTGAGCATATTTTTAAATGTATCCCTACTCAAATGAAAATTAAAATCAATAAAATCAGATATTTGGTTAATTTCTCTGACACAGCGAGATATTGGCTCGTTAACAGCATAATTTACTCTATGAAGTACCTCATGGAATAAATAACGATTTCTAAGCACTCGAGTTGGAGCATGCAAATTTATAAGAGACAATAAAAACGGACAGTCAATATGATAGGATAAAATATCTTTAATAAACATTATAGAATATATTTTGCGGCTGTTTTCTAAGGTCTGAATGCCAAGAAGTTGACGTCGAGTATTATAAGGTGGCATTACATCAGCGTTCCATCTAAGTTTATAAATAACTATTCTTGTAAATTTTCTTTGAATTTTTTCAATTCTAACAGAATGAGTTTTGTAAAACGGATTCCATACCACACAGCAGTACTCCAGAACTGATCTAACATAAGCAATGTAAAGCGTTTTTAAGGTATAGGGATCAGTTAGACCTTTAGAGTTGCGGAAAACAAATCCAAGCATAGAGTTGGCCTTATTAACTATGAATTCTAAATGATTAGCGAAGTTGAATTTAGAGTCAAAAATGACTCCCAGATCTTTTTTGGTTGAGACACTATCGAGAACTTTGTTCTCAATATGATAATCATATACAAATTGGTATTTACAATAGTTATAGTTATAAACAATACATACATATGTACCAAATGCATTATCTAATTTGGATAAAAGATAGTAATCAGCCCTATCATGAATTCCATCGTAGTCGGAATTTTTACGAATCCCGAAAAACTGTATCATGAAATCCGTTCGTAATGCAAAATTGTATGAGATTTTCCACTACGAACGGATTTCATGATACAGTTTTTCGGGATTCGTAAAAATTTCCGATTACGATGGAATTCATGATAGGGCTGAATATAATAAAAGTTTTGTCAATGTAATGCGCTCTTTCGGGCTCACGCACATTTAATGCAGTTAAAATAATTTAAAAAAAAACTATTTTAAGATTCAAAACTTTACCTGAAAAATAAGTTTGTCTTCAAAAATTTAGATGCCATTTTATATATCAAAAAACCCTTGATTTTTCAAGAGCGGTTTTTTTTTTTAAATTAATTTTTTATATATAAAATTTTTAAATTTTGTTCTAAAAATATTTTTGGTATGCTGTTGTTTAGTGATTGTAAATATACGCTCTACATTTGAATTTTGTAAAAAAATGTTGACCCGTTTTTGAGATATAGAATTTTGAAAAAAAATTCAATATTTTTTTAAAAATCCAAAAAATTAAAAATTGCACTTTTGATAATCAAATTGTTAAGGCAATATAAGAGCTTATTCAAAAAAAAAATTATTGAAATCGGTTCATAAGTTGCTGAGAAAATCAAAAAAACGGTTCTATGAGTGGTGCCTTTCCTGAGCAATACAAAAATATGTTTTTCTTATTAAAAGAAGCCAAGTTAAAAAATAAAATTTTTGGAGAAAATTTAAAAAAAATCTATCGGTTTGTTTTTGAGAAAATTCGAATTTTCGTTTTTTGACCAAAAAAATTGTATGGGGGCCACTGTTAGTTTTGATCTTTAAAAAAAAATGAAAAAACGCCTAACGCGAATCTGCTCAAAACCTTAACTTCCAAGTTTGAACTCAATCGACCCAATGGTTTAGGCTGTAGGAGCGTGGACAGACAGACAAAACAGACCGGACGGAATCGCGGGACCCACTTTTTTCGACTTCTCTACCATCGTAATATCATGTTTGATTAAAATCTAGAGTTCGAAATTTTGTACGAATGCAAAACTTGCCATAGAGTTCCTATATGTCGCCAGTAAAAATGGCACTGTTTTATGTTTCATTTTAATTCCTGATTGAAATTTGTAATCGTTTTTGAAAACTTATTCAGTAACTCTGCTGGGATTTGTCATTTATAAAGATACTAGCTTTTACCCGTGACTTCGTCCGCATTAGATAGTTTTTTTGGATAGTAGTATGAAATAAAATGCACGACTGGGTCGCACGAACTTGCTCCTGTATGCAAAGAGTCTGTTTAAAAAAGCACCTATATAAGATTTAAAGTTATACCTTTAAAACAAGTTTGTCTTCAAAGATTTAAATGCTATTCGATTTGTCAAAAAAACGGCGCGATTCATCCCAAGACACAACTCATCCTAGGACAACTCATCCCGGAAATGAATTGGTATTTACAATAGTTATAGTTATAAACAATACATACATATGTACCAATCAGCCCTATCATGAATTCCATCGTAGTCGGAATTTTTACGAATCCCGAAAAACTGTATCATGATGCAAAATTGTTCGTTCGTAATGCAAAATTGTATGAGATTTTCCACTACGAACGGATTTCATGATACAGTTTTTCGGGATTCGTAAAAATTTCCGATTACGATGGAATTCATGATAGGGCTGAATATAATAAAAGTTTTGTCAATCTAATGCGCTCTTTCGGGCTCACGCACAGGATTTGATCTGGTGAGATGGGAGGGGATTACATTTAATGCAGTTAAAATAATTTAAAAAAAAAACTATTTTAAGATTCAAAACTTTACCTGAAAAATAAGTTTGTCTTCAAAAATTTAGATGCCATTTTATAAATCAAAAAACCCTTGATTTTTCAAAATTTTTTTTTGAAAATCGTTAGAGCGGTTTTTTTTTAAATTAATTTTTTATATATAAAATTTTTAAATTTTGTTCTAAAAATATTTTTGGTATGCAGTTGTTTAGTGATTGTAAATATACGCTCTACATTTGAATTTCGTAAAAAAATGTTGACCCGTTTTTGAGATATAGAATTTTGAAAAAAAAAAATTCAATATTTTTTTAAAAATCCAAACAATAAAAAATTTCACTTTTGATAATCAAATATTGTTAAGGCAATATAAGAGCTTATTCAGAAAAAAAATTATTGAAATCGGTTGATAAGTTGCTGAGAAAATTAAGAAACAAAATAACGGTTCTATGAGCGGTACCTTTCCTGAGCAATACAAAAATATGTTTTTCTTATGAAAAGAAGCCAAGTTTAAAAATAAAATTTTAGAGAAAATTTAAAAAAAATCTATCGGTTTGTTTTTGAGAAAATTCGAATTTTCGTTTTTTGACCAAAAAAATTGTATGGGGGCCACTGTTAGTTTTGGTCTTAAAAAAAAAATGAAAAAAACGCCTAACGCGAATCTGCTGAAAACCTTAACTTCCAAGTTTGAACTCAATCGACCCAATGGTTTAGGCTGTAGGAGCGTGGACAGACAGACAAAACAGACCGGACGGAATCGCGGGACCCACTTTTTTCGACTTCTCTACCATCGTAATATCATGTTTGATTAAAATCTCGAGTTCGAAATTTTGCACGAATGCAAAACTTGCCATATAGTTCCTATATGTCGCAAGTAAAAATCTGAGCTGTACCTACTTTTTTGTACGTATTTTTGAATTGTGCCTTGATGGGATGAGGCCATACTAAGTGTGATTGTCATAGGTTAGGTTAGGTTAGGTTAATACATTTTAAGAAGAAGATAGGTTACTGCAATACATTTTTATATACGACGTTTTTTGTGTTTCCTTCCTTGGCCAGAACGTAAAGATTTTGTGGGTTTGAGACTCGTGAGCACGCTACATATACATAATTGTCCATGGGAAAAACAGTTTTTTTTCCAAATTTACACCTGCAAATTTCAGCGTTTGCCCCTGAGCTTTATTTATTGTTATTGAAAATGCTGCTTTCAGAGGAAACTGCACTCTTACTGAAACGGCAAATCGGTTGGAATAATCGGAATGCGGGGAATTAAAACATTTTTTCCTTTTGCTATCCAGTCATGATTATACTCGTAGCTTTTATAATATTTCGTCCTAGGTGATTAATCTGTAGCCGTGTACCATTACATAACTTTGATGCGTCAAGATTTCTCATTAACAGGACTGAAACACCAACCTTCAATCTCAACTTATAAGAAGGGTTGGGAATCCGTTGTTTTCCCTTAATACCAATTTTATCCAAATATTATTCAAACATTTGGTAATTTAGGAGTGAAAGCGATCAGATTCTCCGGAAAGTAATTTTTCCCATGGGAATGCGTTGTTTTCCCGAGGTCAAAAGTAACTCATCTCCTTTCTTAAGTCTCAAACTATCTCTTTACCAAATTTCATTTAAATCTGTTCAGTAGTTTAGGCGTAAAAGCGATCGGCCCACCTGAATTTTCCCATGGGAATGCGTCATTTTCCTGAGGTAAAAAGTAGCCTATGTCCTTTCTCGGGTATTAAAATATCTCCATACTAAATTTCATGCAAATTGGTTCAGTAGTTTAGGCGTTATTGAGTAACAGACAGACAGACACAGTTACTTTCGCATTTATAATATTAGTATAGATCAGATATAATATTTATTTAGGTTCTACACTTCTTAAAAATTAACTGAAGAATACTTACTGTCCTTCCAAAGCAAACATCACTTTATTTACCGCATTGAATAGATAGTTTACTTGTGCTTTTTTTTTTAGCCTCTAATATATATATGACTTTTTTTAGTTTTTAACTTCCATGAATTTTCAAAAATTTTAAACCACTTTTATCAGCGCTACATTTTAATGGGAGGTTTCTGGTAGTATTTAAAAAGTTTTTAGTCTTTCAGACTTCAAATATTTTAATTCTGGATTGATATGAAAAATATCTGTAACATTAATTTAATGCAAGTTAAAATTATGTTTGTTACCAAACATTTTTTTTTATAAAAATGACTTGAACTTTTCTTATAGTTTGATTTTAATTGCAAAGACGTAAGATTAAAAATATCAAAGAAATCCTGTATGATATCTTTAGATTGTACCGAAATGAATATTTCCATAATTATTGCATTTGAACAACAAGTTGAACTTGAGGTTAATTTAGAAACTTGAGTAATTTGGAACAAAAAAAAGAAGAAGACCACATTAGAGTAGTTTTTTTTAACAAATGATTTCTTGGGAGAAAAAAATAGGTAAGAAAATTTTTAAAGACAGGAAAATTTTGTTGGCGATTATTGAGTTAATTTTTTTCAAATCAAGAAATGGTTAAAATTTTTAAAGATTTGGTTTCAAATCAAATCAAAAATCAAAGCAGGGAAATATTATATAAATACTGGTTTAACGAATTTATTAAATTGAACTTACTATTGAAAGAAATTATGAAATTTCATCGAAAACGTATTAGTTGTAAAACATACATACATGTGGACATATTTTTTTAATTAGAATTTATCCTTTCTTTACCAAACCAATGCATTGTTTTTGACAAAACCTATTTGTTTACCTTAATTTGTTTTTATTTAATTTTTAGAGAAACTATGTACTTCAATGCACCTATTTCCTTAAATTCAAGAACCAAACAATTTTCTCACTACAATTTGTAAGATTTGTTGACTCCTTTAAGACCAAAATATTTTCAAATGGTTCACGCAAAACATTAATTTGTTTAGGATTTGTCTTCTAGCATCAGCTTTAATCTACGAGTAAGCAGTCTGATAACGATAGTAATATTAGACTCCAGAAAATTAAGCCCGAAAAAAATACGTAAAAAAAGCCAACAAATTCTTCCTAACATATTTTGTTTTATTTAGGTTTTCTGCATTTATATTTTTGTAGCGTTCTTTGCATTTATATAAATGCTGACAAGAACAAAATATATTATTTTTTGGAGAAAAGCTACGTTTCAATACAATTTCTAACATTTTTTCGTGAAATGGACCAAAAACGCTCTAAACTATTGTAATTTAGCTCTTAAATATGGCATATTTGGAATCCTGTTGGAATCTTGGAATACTTTCATATCTAAGGAGTCGTCCAAATTAAATAGTTAGACCATATCTTGCTGGACAACAGTTTTCTAAAATAATCGAATAACTAAAGTTGTATCTTTATCCCTTGAAATATGTACATGTAAATGTATGGTTAAGATACACATTATGTTATATTTAGAGAAAATTAAAGAACATTTTTAAGCGGTGTTCAAAAACTCATCTTTATGTTAAGTGTATGAGGTATAACCCCCCCCCCCCCCGCTGATTGAAAGCCTGGATCTGCCATGAAACCATCTTTTATAAACATTCAAAGTTTTGGGAGGGATTATTTGGTAGAAGTTTAACATGAAAAAAACACCCTTACTTCGAGATATTCATAAACATAAACAAATTCTTTACATTATTTTAAAGGCTTTTCAATTTTACAAAAAAACTTTCCCAAAGTTATGCGTCATATGCTTTATATTCTTTCGTAGCCTAAATAAATTATAAAAATGTTTTAAATTTCCCCCACTTAAATTCTATCAATTTCGTTATAAGTGAATATACTGTCCTTAATAGCATCCTACAACTTGACGAATGCTGTAGTCCTAGTCCCGACGGTGTACCATCATCCATTTTAAAGAAATGTGCTGCGTATTTAGCACACACGTTATGTTTTCTTTTCAACACGTCTTTAAGTAACTCGCTGTTTTCTTTTATCTGGAAGAGCTCTTTCATAATACCAGTACACAAAAAAGGTCCTAAAAACGAAATAATGAACTACCGACCCATTGCTAAACTATTTGTGATACCTAAACTGTTTGAGTCAATCGTATGTAGCGTCCTTTCTTTTCACTGTAGTTCAATTATCTGTGATAACCAGCATGTTTTTTTTAAAAAGCGTTCAACTGTTACTAATCTGTTTAACTTTACGTCCTTTTGTTTAGATGTTTTTGAAAAACGTGGACAATTAGACTGTATCTTTACTGATTTCAGCAAGGCCTTTAACAAATTGTGTCATAAAACATTACTTTTAAAACTATCACAGCAAGGTTTTAACGACTGTTTCATAAACTGGATCCCCTCATATTTGCAAGATAGACGTTATAGTGTTAAATTTCGTAATGAGTGTTCAAGTTCATTTGTTGTGAATTCTGGTGTCCCCCAGGGTAGTCACCTTGGTCCTATTCTATTTGTTTTATTTATAAATGACTTGGTTTCGTTCATACAAAATTCGTCTGTCCTAATATTATATGCTGATGACATTAAAATTTAAAAAAAAAAAATAACTCTATATCTGACTGTCTTCTCTTGCAAAAAGACTTAATATTATTTAGGGAATGGTGCAATAATAATCTAAAAAAGAGGCTGGGATGCGACCCACACTGATAACTTCCCATCCCGTCTATCGATTTGTCTTGCTTAAAAGTTTGTCTAAATGTATCAATTCTTGCCAAATTTGCGTTCTATTTTTTGTAGATTTTATTTTTTTTTATGAAAAAACGGACTGTTGGATTTTTATAAAAAAATTACTGAATATAAAAAACAATATTTTCTGTGAAATAAAATAAGTTTGAAGCCAATATTTTTAATTTTTGAAAAGCTATTTGAGCCGAAAATCAATTTTTACCAACTTTTATTAATTTTTTTGTTTAGTTTTTTATTTTTTGTAAAAAAAACTGTCAATTCGATTTTTCTCAAAATTTTTCCTAATGTTGAAAAGAATATTTCTTATAAGTTAAAATTAGTTAGAAGCCATAATTAAATTTTTGAAAAGATATTTAAGTCGAAAATCAATTTTTACCAACTTTTGTTAAATTTTTTTTTCGGTTTTTAATTTTTTGTAAAAAAACTGTCCATTCTATTTTTTTCAAAATTTTACTGAATGTTGAAAATAACATTTTTTGAAAGATAAAAGTATGTAGTTTAAAGCCAATATCTCAAAGTCTTGAAAAGATATTTGAGTCAAAACTCAATTTTTACCAACTTTTTTTTTATTTTTTTAAGTTATTATTTTTTGTAAAAAAACTTTCAATTCGATTTTTCTCAAAATTTTATCAGATGTCAAAAACATTATTCTTCATTGCACAAAATTGTTTTGGAAATTAAATCATATTTTAGTCGTAAAATTTTCGAAGTGACAAATTTTTTTTTTCAGTTTTTTTGATTTATAAAAAAAAACCGTTAATTGAATTTTTTTTCCAAAAATATAATTGTTTTGTATCACAAAACAATATATAATATAAAATTTAATTCAAGTCTCTAGCGTCATTGGTTCATGAGATATTTAGGGTTAACCAAAATGTTCACCTTTTTTTTAAACTGCTATAGTAAAAAAAACCACCCACGCAATTTTCTTGAGAGCCCTTTCTGCATCTTTCTGCCTTATTATCTGTATAACAAAATTTATTTGAAGTCGATATCTCTTCTGGTTCTTGGGCTATGGACGACGAAAAAAACGTCGCGAACGTACGTACACACGCACGCACAGACATCTTTCTAAAAATCTTTTATTTCGACTCTAGGGACCTTGAAACGTCGAGAAATGTCAAAATTTTCAATTTGACAAATCGGACCCATTACAATAACTTCCTATGGGAAGTTAATAAAAATAAATTAGGTGGCGCAACAGTCCATGGAGAACCAGGGCCTAGTGACTTACAACTCTCAACCATTCCTTTGTGCGAGTAATGTTGTCAGAGATGGAAGGGACCTACAGTTTATATGCCGAATCCGAACGGCTAGTTTGAGAAAGCACTTTTCATGACAAGAATTACTCTTGGAGAATTTGTCAAATCCTCGCAAGAGGCAGTACCCGTGAAAAAAGTTAGGTGGCACAGGCAGGGATTGAACCCAAGACCCCTTGCATGACAGTCCAACGCACTTTTTTTTTTTTTTTTTTATTTTTTTTTTTTTTTTAATTCATTTTTATTAATTCATTCTTAAGACTATCTTAAAGCTAGACAAAAATTCATAAAACTAGCCTAATTAACCATAACTTACAACTAACTTACTGGTCCCATACGGACACTCTAAGTTAAACTATAATACTTAATACTAATGCCTTTCGGCCCTAAGATCTATTTAACTTTAATTCATTTTATTTATTTTTGTATTCATTAGAAAATTTCAAAAAAACTAATATCAATATCCTTTTTTATTTTTACTTAAAAGCTACTTAAAATAAGGTCCTTAATATAAGACTTAAAGCTAACTAAAACTACCTATTCTACCTATAAACTACTTAAAACTAGAACAACCACAGCAGCAAATCTAACTATCTAACGTTTTTTGTTTTTCATATTTTGTTGTCTTTTTTTTTATATATTATTCCATGTTTTTTTTTTTAATTTTTTTTTGTATTTTTGGTATTTTTGTTTTTTGTTTTTTTTTTTGTGTTTTTTTGTGTTTTTTTTTTGTATTTTTTTTTTGTATTTTTTTTTTTGTGCCACCATGCCTATTCTACTTAAAACTAAACCCTTAAACTATAAAACAAGTATGTAAGCCGGCCAAGGCTTAAAACCCCATCCCGACTACCCACTATCAAGTGCCGATTGAAGCCACCAAAACTGGTTCTCCTGCTTCACCCTATCAGTTCGGTCCCGTTTGGGCACAGCCCTACTGAACCGAAGGAGCTCTGCTCCGCCTTGTGCCATGACGTCCCGATTGTACAGGAGTCGCCTATCCACGGTTCGTCGTCTGACATGGTAGATTAGCGGAACTGCCAATCTATTCTGTATCAGACCGCATCTGTCTAAAAAGAGGAATGCCTCTGGTGGAATGAAGCCGCTCAAGCGTGCACTCTCAAAATACTCGTCGTTCGGATAGAACGCCCCGAAAATTAAATTGTTGGTCGAAGACATAGCTCTTGCAATGTGACCTCGGACGAGTTTTATCACGAAATTGTCAATTCTGTTGATTCGAGCCCCGTTGTATAGGACCTCGTTGGAATAGTAATGCACGTAAGAAGATTCGGCTGTTCTGTACAAGCCGGTACAGCGTCGTAAACACTGCCGCTCGAACACCCGAAACTTCTCCATCTGGGAAGGGGCAACGTTGAACCACACAGGACAACCATAAACGATCATCGGCCGTATGAGGGCCATGTAGCAAATTACCTTCACTCTGGAGTCAAGCCGACTGCTAAAAAACAGCCGTTTCGTCAGAGCGAAGGCTCCTCTGGCCCTGGTCAGAGCAGCATTTATATGTCTGTCGAAATATAAATACTGATCTAACCAGATACCGAGGTACTTCACTACACTTTTGCTCGCTAATGGCTGCCCGTGAAGATCAACGATAACCATCTTGCGCCAATTTTTGCACGTATCCCTCGTGGCCCCAGCCAACGGAGTCCGGAACAGAATTGTCTCCGACTTTTGGACATTTATTTTCAGTTTCCAGTCGTCGCAATATCGCTGAATCTTGTCGAAATCACGCTGCAAGAGAATTCTAATAACCTCAACCTTTCGGGCCGTTCTGTACGCAATTAGATCGTCGGCGGACGCAATTGCCTTTGTAAGACTACCTATCAGATCGCTGGTGTAAATGCTGAAGAGAATCGGCGAATTCACCGCTCCCTGCTGAAGACCATTTTTAATTAAGAATGTTGTGGTAGAAGTTACATTGCCACTTTTGACAACAAACTTTCTACCGTTAAGCATATCATAAAGTATATACAACAATGGCTTGCTTATGCCAAGCCTGCTCAGTTTTAGGTAAAGACCCTTTAACCATACGGTGTCAAAGGCCTTTTCCAAATCAACCAGAACAGCACCTGTGCATTGTTGTTTTGTTTTATTCCATTGGATATCAGAAAAAAGTTTAGACGCAGCATGAATTGTGTCATGTACAGTCCAACGCACTAACCATCACGCTACGGGTACTACTATAATATCAATAATAATCGTTTTGTTTTAAATGTTGACAAATGTAAGACCATGAGTTTTACACGCAAAAAAGTTCCAATCGTTTTTAATTACATGTTTGATTCTTGTCCTTTAAGTAGAGTATATGTATTTTCTGACTTGGGTGTTGTCTTAGATCCTAAACTAACATTCAATGAACATATTAACTTCATGGTTTAAAAAGCAAATAGAGTTCTGGGTTTTATTAAGAGATTTGGCCGTGATTTCCGTAATCCATATGTTTTACAATTACTTTTTGTTTAATTTATGAGACCAGTCCTGGAATATGCTTGTACAGAATGGTCACCTTACTACGCCGCCGCCGCGCCGCCCGTACACGTTACAAGACTCGAAGCCATTCAGAAAATATTTTTGCGTTTTTGTCTACGATCCCTTCCGTGGTTTTATGATATTCATACATTACCGCCTTATTCACAAAGACTTTCTCTCATAAATCTTCCTTTTTTTGACAAATTATGGGATGTACTTGCAGTTTTGTTTTATTGTTGGAATAATAAACGGACAAATTTCATCACCATCAGTTCTTGGTAGTTTAAACTTTAGTTTTAGTCGTTCAAGTATAAGACTCCAGAAACCATTAAATACTAATTTTAGCAGATCAAACTATGATGTACAATGTACATAGAACTTTAAATCAATTAATTGAAATCTATAATAAATTTCACTCTTATATTTAATCACCAAATGATAATATAAAAAGTATAAATTGCAAATTAATATTTTTCAACAGTCTAGTTTAAGTTTTTAGATTTTAAGTACCTATATATTAAGAATTGCTAACGTTAGTATTGTAACGAATTATTAACAAATAAAATAAAATAAAAAAATAACGTTGACATACATACATGTCATTCGAATGACAGTCAACGTTTTAAACATTAACACTGTGAACGTGGTATGATGGTTAGTGCATTGGACTGTCATCTTGGTCTAGGGTTCGATCCCTGCCTGTGCCATCTAAAGTTTTTTTTCACGGCTACTGCCTCTTGCGAGGAATTGACAAATCCTCCAAGATTAATTCTTGTCATGAAAAGTGCTTTCCCAAATTAGCCGTTCGGATTCGGCTTAAAATTTTATTTCATTTCTGACAACATTATTCGCACACAGGAATGCTTGAGAGTCGTAAGTCACTAGGTCCTAGTTCTCAACGGACCTTTGCGCCACCTTATTTATTTATTTCTTTAATGTGAACGTTGACGGTGAGAAAAATTTAATTTTGTGCAGAGAAAATTTTAATTTTGTGCACACTTCAGAGAGTTAACGCTTTAAGCCTTTACGATGAGCGTGTAACTGAAACTTAATACAGTCGTTACTTTATTTAAAACAAAACTAAAAACTGGAATCTATTTCGATTAACCTCGCTCTATCAATTATTCATATCTTCCGATAATAAAAAAAAAAGTTAAATATGAAAAATTTGTATCCACCATTATTTCATTTAGAAAAAAAAACACCCTATGTACACCATTTCCAAATCCATTAACAGTATTTAAAACTTCAGAGATAAAAATACCATCAACCACATTTTTCATGCACAATGTTATGAGTATAGCAAACCTAAGTACTCAAAAAAAACTTTATTAATTAATATATTCTAACATTTGTGTATACCATTGATTTCAATTAATACTTTAAAAAACACAACATAACAACTCTAACCAAAAACATAGATTTGAAAGGTGTTTTTTTTTAAATAAATAAAATATAAACGTAGATACAGAGACCCGAAAGAGTGTGAGAAAGAGCAATTAGTAACATAAACCACGCATCACTTCCATTTTGCATAACAAATCTAAAATATCCACCACAAAATATTCCCATCACTTCCTGCCCCTTCCTTTTTCCTCCTCCTCGTCCTGCCTTGGCCTTTGATGCCACGGCATGCACCGACCTCTGCCTATTTCTGTCCTATATATTATATATCAATTCCCATGATGCCTTGAATCATTAATTACTCGAAAGTCAATAGCAAACGATGGCAATATTATGCAACTAATGCAATTTAATTGGAAACATATCTTCAGGAGAATCCCCCTTGGCCAGGGGTTACGAGTCGACAGTCGAGCATGTAAAGGACATATGTATGTATGTGTATATCATGAGAGAAAGGATATTTCTGGGTGGTTCCAGTTCCAATTTCACTATACAACATTTTGTAGTTTCTACAATTTACAGTAAAAAGGATTTTACACGAATCCATTTGGTTTCACTTGTTGGTATGTTTCTCTGTTTTGTATTTTCTGTCTGTTGTTTTTGTGTTTGTTTTTGTTGGGGGCATCGAGGACCTTTTAACAAAATGGCCCCCAAGTGCATAATGTTGAACACAGTTTGTCAAACAACATTGCTGATTTTGTGCAGATTTTCTATACCATCCCAAGCCCAGGGTGTGTCTGCATTTGTAAAGGGTGCAGTTGTTGTTGTTTTGTTGTTGTTATTGTTTTTCTAAAGTTTGGATTGTTATTTGGATTAAGGATGTCTTTGAATTTAATTACAATTGCATAAGCTACACCACACAGATTCCATTTTAAAAGACCCAGAAAGAACTGAATCAGTGTTGGCTGAGGGTGAGCCACATCATTTTGTCCAACTTTCTAAAACTACAACTATATGACTTTATGTACATAAAAAACTTACCTCCCCCCCCACAAAGCCCGTATGCTTATCGTACATTTTTGTATAAACCGCTTAAGAACAATCTTTCAATTCGGTATCATCAAGTTCCTATGTGAGTTCAGTTCCTTGTTCGGTGACGATGCTGATGGGCGATGGCATGGGGCGCTGGCGTCGACTTATAGTAAAAGTTTAATAAAACTTTATTTGAAAGAGAGAGCAAAGTTTTTAAAGTTTAAAAGTTTTTTTTTTTTTATTTCTGTTCGTCCTTTCAAAGGATTTATTTTCTCGAAGATACGATATATAGGCGAGAGAAGGATAATACCCTTTGATTGATAAAACGAAAGCCGTTTAAGTCGTCCTTCAATGTTGATGTCAGTTCTTTGGAAGAAGAACTACAAAAGCAATGAACATTATGATGTTGCTGAATAGCTGAATACTATACAATCTCACGTTTGGCCCATCGCATCGTCATGGGTGCTGTCAAAAGTCCTGATCAGACAATCAATCAGAGGCCAAGGCGTAGATTTATACTCCTTACAATAATACATGCATATATACACGAATAACATTAGGACTTTGATTAGGATATAGCCATAACATCATAGCATAGTATAGAACTGCTATTGGATCTTAATCAATTTATATAAAATATATTCCAATTCCAAAATAGCTCAGTTTGATGGTATATATGTACCTTCCTATAGTCTGAGGTCTGAGTCTGGACTCGTGTACTGATTGTTTTTCCCTTTTTTCTGCATCAATAACTGAACTGTGAGCTGAATATCTTATTATCATATTCGATATATTCGTATACTGTATGTATAGGAATCAAAAGAAAATTGTTATGTTCAATCCGGAAGAAGGAGTACTTGGAATGGGCGGGTGGCGAGAGATTGAACGAAACGGAATTTCCGGGTCCTTTTTTGAGGAAATTGTAATATCAAAAAGATAGATGGAATAAAATATGCTACCATATAAAATAGTAAGAGTGAGAGTGATATAGTGAGTATGGGTACAGGTTGTTGATGCTGATTGTTGTTGATTAATATAAATCAGACTTCGATTACATTTGATATTCGACCAAAAAACAAAAACAAAATTAAACAGGATGTCCTCTTTTTTTTGTTTTTCTTTAACATTGATGATGATTTATAAGATGAAAAATCACAGGATATTGTTTAAGGCAATCCGATTGTATGAAACAACTACAGGACAAAAACAAAAAAACAACAAAAACAAAACAACAAGAGGAAATAAACGAAAGCTTAAGGAGGGAATAATTTGTATATATTTATTAGGAAATATGGTATAGTTAAGGAAATTAAGTTGCTTTTCCATCAACTACTATAACTACAAAAGTTGGATTGAAAAATGGAAGTAATTCATTTCCATTTTTCAATCCAACTTTTGTGTACTTAAACTAAGATCCTGGGAGGTAATACATTTCGGGTGCAAATGTGAACAATTCAATTAAGCTAGACATGTCCCAAATTGAATTATTGAATTTTGTATGGGTGTAGAATTTTAAGTTGGGAACATTATTAACTTTTTATATGAAGTAATTGTAATCGGTCCGATTTCTCTAATTGAAAATTCTGAAGTTTCTCGGTGTTTCAAGGTCCCTAGAGTTGAAATAACTCAAGAAATCGACTGAAGATGCAGAAAGGACTCTCAAAAAAATTGAGTGGGTGGTAGCAATTTAAAAAATAAGTGAAAATTTTGGTTAATCCTAAATATCTCACGAACCAATAACTCTAGAGACTTGAATTAATTTTTTTATTATATATTGTAATGCGATACTACACAAATATTTTTTTTGGGAAGAATTCCAATTAACTGTTTTTTTTTATAAATAAAAAGCTGAAAAAAGGTATTTGTCACCTCGAAAATTTTATGAACAAAAAATGATTTTATTTTCAAAACAATTTTGTTGAATGAAGAATAACGTTTTTAACATCTGGTAAAATTTTGAGAAAAATCGAATGGACAGTTTTTTTTATAAAAAATAAAAACCTGAAAAACATTACGAAAAGTTGGTAAAAATTGATTTTCGACTCAAATATCTTTTCAACAATTTGAGTTTAAGGCTTCCAACTAATTTTATCTTATAAGAAATATTGTTTTCAACATTCAGTAAAATTTGGAGAAAATTCTAATTAACTATTTTTTTTTTAAATAAAAACCTAAAAAAAATTAATAAAAGTTGTTAAAAATTGGTAAAAATTGATTTTCGACTCAAATAACTTTATAAAAATTTAAATTATTTGCTTCGAACTAATTTTATCTCACAGAAAATATTGTTTTCGCAGTAAATTTTGTATAAAAATCCAATAGTCTGTTTTTTCATAATAAAATAAAATCTACAAAAAATAGTACGCAAGTTTGGTAAAAATTGATATTCGGTTCTCGATATCTCGTGAATAGTGGGAGACATTGACTTGAAATTAATTTTATTCATCCAATTTGTATTTGCTTATATTAGAAATAAAAACTTTTAAGAAATTCTACTAAATTTGGTAAAAATTAGTTAACGACTAAAAATCTCGTTAACAAAAATAGATTTCGAAATCAAACTAACTTTTAAATTTTTAAGAAAAATTCAACTGACAACTTTTTTAACAAAACACGAAAACCTACAAACTTTTAAGCAATACAAATCGACAGACAGGATGGGAAGTTATCAGTGTGGGTAGCATCCGAGCCTCTTTTTTTAACTGATCAGTTGTCAAGTGATTTATTTTAATTTTGTTTTGAAACTTCAACATTAACCATTAGCGGCCACACGGAGTAACTCATTATTCCACGAAGAAAAACCCAACTAAATAAGATATGTGGATATTTACAGACCTTTAGCTGATTTGATAATGTAAGATGAAGAGTTCTTTAACATTTTTCATGAATAATTTAAATTCAATTTAAAAAGAAAATATTTGTATTGAACAAAAGTTACGGCCACACTGGGGTAACTAATTACCCCAGGCCAAAGAAAATAAGGCTCAAAAGGCAGCCGTACATTTGTTGGCTGACTATGTAGCAAAGTCACTTCTCAAGCTTGCCTGCCACTATTAGATGTCATTTGTTGTATTAATTGGAAGGGTTTAAGACCTAAATTCCGATTTTTTAAGCCTGGTTTAACGGATCACCCTGTGTGGCCGCTAAGTGTTAATAGACTTACGTCTGAATAACGCTTCCAAAGTGCAGAACCATGGTTCTGTTCGAAATACATATCGCGCACTACGTTCATTTTACAGTCAACATAATCGTCCTTCACATTTTGTTGAATAGATACGTCAATACACCAAACTGCCGTAGTTGGCGTGATGATTATCCTTATCATGTGTTATATCACAATAACTGACTATTTGGTTTGCTTTATAAGCTGGTGGAATAATTGGTCCGTTCTTTTAAAAACAACGATATGGTGGCCAAAACGTTACAGACATTAGGGACTTTGTTTGAATAAGATGCATGGCGAAACATATGACACAGCTCGTGCCGCAATTGATTTCTTGAAGTTAACGTTCATGAAGTAAAAGCCACGCCGCGCCGCCGCGCCGCCGCCACCCGGTTGACTGTTGACAAAAATGTAAAACCATGGGATTTACACGCATAAAAGTTCCAATCGTTTTGAATTACATGTTTGATTCTTGTCCTATAAGTAAAGTATATGTATTTTCTGTCTTGGATGTTGTCTTCGGTTCTAAACTAACATTTGATGAACATTATTAACTTCATAGTTAAAAAAGCAAATAAAGTTCTCGGTTTTATTAAGAGTTTTGGTCGTGATTTCTGTGATCCATATGTTTATATGTAATTACTTTTTGTTTCATTTGTGAGACCAGTCCTGGAATATGTCTGTACAGTACAGTCACCTTACTACGCGCCGCGGTAATCGGTAGGCCTTGAATTGACATTTGAACGCCTTATCGCTATGCGTAGGCATGTGTTTGGGTTTGGTTCCCTTCAAGTTATAGTTACCATGATAGCAATATGGTGCATTGCTCTTGCCTTTGGAGTAAATACAAACATGGCAGCAGTTATTGGTGGTGGACTTGCACTATCCTCAACAGCAATAGTGTTGCAGGTTCTGCAAGAAAAGGGTTCTCAAGCAAGCCAAGTTGGTAGATTGTCAATAGCAGTGCTACTAATGCAGGACTTTGCAGTGGTACCTCTAATAGTACTAGTGCCCCTGCTTACTGGCAATTCTGAACACAGCTTAATAAGCTCGTTGGCAGGCTCATTAGTGCAAGCAGCTATTGCATTGGTGTTGATATTTGTAACTGGTAGGTTATTACTGAGGCCATTGTTTTCGGTTATTGCCAAAATGGAGAGTAATGAAATCTTTATATCAACAACACTTCTGATAATATTAGGATCAGCATTTATTACTGAACAATTTCATTTATCGTTGGTGATGAACATAAGAGGGCTGTGCCAAAAAAAACACTTCGGACCACTGATTTAGACTGCTATGAATCGATGCATTCATTGCACTCGGTGTGTTAGATTTTTGTCTGATGTTGCAGGTACAAATGAACTTGGAGGAATCGGTAGGCCTACCTTACGCGGCCGCCCGTACACGTTACAATACTCGAAGCCATTCAGAAAAGATTTTTGCGTTTCTGTCTACGATGCCTTGCGTCTTTTTATGATATTCATATATTACCGCCTTACTCAGAAAGACTTTCTCTTATAAACCTTAATTCAAACAAATTTAAAACATATTTCATCACCATCAGTTTTTGGTAGTTTAAACATTAGTTTTAGCCGTTCAAGTGTAAGTCTTCCGAAACCATTGAAAACTAATTTTAGTAGATCAAACTATGGTGAACATAGCCCTTTAAATCAAATAATTGAAATCTATAATAAGTTTCACTCTTATATTTATTCACCAAATGATAATATAAAAAGTATAAAATGCAAATTAATGTTTTTCGGGAGCGGGTCGAAATGCTGTATTTTAAAATACTGTATGGTCAAAATTCTGTATGATACTGTACGATACTGTATGATCATAATACTGTGTGGTTAATATTCTGTATTTCAAAATAGTGTAAATGTAAAATACTGTGTCTCAAGATGCTGTATTGTCAAAATACTGTATCTCATAATACTGTATAATACTGGAAGTTTTGACAGATCAATAAGTTTGGTGCAATTGATAGGCGGGTCGATGCTCTGTATTATAAAGAAAACCGCATCTTAATTGGAGGCTTGGTTGAGGAAATAGACAAATCGAAAGATAATTTGTGATGGGCTGGATCGAAATTATTTAACTTTACTTTTTGACGATTTTTTCTGAAACGAGAGCTCGCAGTACCTTTTGGTTTGCAGTTGGGGTAGAGCATATGTTATTGTTCAAGGGAAGTATATTAGAACATTATGTTAATTAAAAATTAATTGTTTTCTTAAAAAAAAAAACAAGTAGGTATTCTGTTTTCAAAATTCTGTATTTCAAAATGCTGTAAATAAGGCTAAAAAAGAAAAATCGTTTTGATAATGTAAAAAAGTGCGCACTTTTACAGCATTTCGAAATACAGAATTTTGATATACAGAATTTTGAAATACAGAATTTTGAGATGCAGTATTTTGAACATACAGAATTTTGAACATACAGTATTTTGAAATACAGTATTTTGAGATACAGTATTTTAAATACAGTATTTTGATCCATACAGTATTTCGATCCCAACCCATGTTTTTCAACAGCCTAGTTCAAGTTTTAGAGTTTATGTAAGAATTGTTAACGTTAGTATTTAACGAATTCCAATAAGAAAGTATATTATGTAACTATTTTCTTTGGGGATATGTGAAGTCGTTATTCTACGCCGCGCGCCGATAAACCCGAAACGTTTGACCACTTGAATGACAATTTTGGAAAAAGTCATTAAACATTTGGCCTCCAGATTCGACTGTGTTCGAATTAGCCGTGCCGGTTGTTGCCGCTGATGTGCCAGAAGATTAGCTTTCTAATAAAGTAAATTTCATTTAATTTAATCACAAAGCTCTATACCTCTGAGGAAACACTCTTTAGATGGTTTGTGACATATGGATAGCTAGTTTTGAACTGTTCAAAAATCGTTATTTTTTGTACTTGGGCCGAAATAAATCGACGATTTTAAAGAAGAAAAATTGATAGAAGAATAAGTTGTAAATGACTGCATAACAACTTTTGAAGTTTATTTGAATTCAACAGACAACAGTACTGCTCCGACTATTTCAGTAAGGAATAAGTTTTCAGCTTCGTTTGAGAGCTACGTATTTATGTTGATGTATTGAATAAAAATATGTAGAATTTATTCCCTCTTGTCGATGATAATATAAACAGAATTATATTATTTCATTTATCTCTGTGCTTTGTTTTTGATTCGATGAAGAGCGATCAAACCAAGAAAAAAAAAGCTTATAGATTTCCATCAATAATCAATGAACTTAACGTAGAATTGTGTCGTTGTATGAGATTTTAATATTAACAAGATGCCAGAAAAGAAGTTTCTTTCCTTTTTGGACGAAAAAATTAAATCTGTGGAAGAGGATAAAGTTGAATATCCGTGTCCTTCAGATTTATTTATTTATTTTTTTCTTTTTTTCCGTTACTTTTGGGATGAAGTTCCAAATTAAGAAATAAAAATATGTTCATTGGTATGGATGGAAAAACAAAAAGGATCAGTGGAAAATTACTGTCCTGTGATATCTTCTTTCTTGATTTGAACAAGGACAAGCTGGTATGTGAAGGTATGTATATCAGACCAGATTTTGTTGGGTTTGATAAGGGAAACAAAAATTAAAAATTTACATATAGAAAATATACAACTTACAAAAATTATAAAAGAACCGATATAAAAAGATGAATTGATAGCATGGAAAAGGTATTCCAAGTTTTTGTTTTACAGTGCTATAATGTCTGCTTTTAAGAAGGGCCATCAGAATCAAGTATACCTACCTAATCCTATAACGATTTTCTTGGTAGGCAAAAATTTAAGGAAGTTCTATAAAAACTTCATGGGCTATTTTTTAGAATTTAGAATTGTCAAATTGAAAAATTTGTCATTTTTAGGCGTCCATCGGTTTTTTTAAACTATTTTATTCATGCTTGTGTTACTTCTTTTTTTATATGCCATATCTCAAGAGTAGGGACGTAGACCTCAAGAATTTAAAGAGGATAGACAAATTTGGTTGATTCCAAATGCTGCCTGCCTTTTTAACGTCGGTCGTCCGTACGTTTGCGAAGTTTTTTTCGTAGTCTATAGCTCAAGAACCAGTTAAAATATCGACTTCAAATAAATTTTGTTATACAGATAATAAGCAGAAAAATGCAGAAAGGACCCCCGAAAAAATTGCGTGGGTGGTTTTTTTACCACAGCAATTTAAAAAAAAAATTGAAAATTTTGGTTACCCCTAAATATCTGACGAACAAATGACGCTAGAGACAAGAATTAAATTTTATATTATATATTGTAACGTGATACCAAACAAATATATTTTTGGAAACAAATCAAATTAACGTTTTTGTTATAAAAAAAAAAAACTGAAAAAAAAATATTTGTCAACACGAAAATTTTACGAACACAAATGTTTTATCTCCAAAATAATTGTATGTAACGAAAAAAAAGTTTTTGACATCTGGTAAAATTTAAAAAAAAAATAAATTGGCAGTTTAAAAAAAAAATAAAAACCTAAGAAAAACATTACTAAAAGTTGGTAAAAATTGATTTTTGAATCAAATATCTTTTCAAAAATTTGAGATTATGGCTTTAAACTAATTTTATCTCAAAGAAAATATTGTTTTAAATATTCAGTAATTTTTTTTATAAAAATCCAACAGTCCGTTTTTTCATAAAAAAAAAAATCTACAAAAAATAGTACGAAAAATTGGTAAAAATGTTCGGTTCTCGATATCTCGTGAATAATAGAAGACATTGACTTCAAATTTATTTCATTCATCCAATTTGTATTTGTTTATAATAAGAAATAAAATCTTTTAAAAAAAGCTACGAAAATTGGTAAAAATTGGTTTTCGACAAAAATCTCATTAACTAAAATAGATTTTGAAATCAAACTATTTCATCAAACATGAAAACCTACAAACTTTTAAGCAAGAGAAATCGACAGACGGGATGGGGAGTTATTAGTGGGTGTCGCATCCCAGCCTCTATGTCAGACAAAAATAGCATCGGAAAAATTAAACAGAATTTGAATTTAGTACAACTAAAGGGTGTCCCAAAATTAACGCAAGATTTCAATTAAATAGAAAACGCCGTTTTTAGTCTTTTGGTAGTTATATTTTTATTGACTCGTAAAGTACATAGGATAGGGTTATGTATGGAATAACACATCGGACAAATGGCCTCCACGGCTTTGCATGCACATGCGCACTCTTTTGTTGAAATTTTCCATGACCATTCTGCATAAATGTGGCTGAATTTCGTTGATGCAGCGTTGAATCTCCTCCTTTAATGCACGGGTGGTTGTGGGCTTGTTGACATAGACTTGTGATTTCAAATAACCCCATAAAAAGAAGTCTAATGGTGTTAAATCACACCACACGATCTAGGAGGCCAATTTTGATCACCGAAACGAGAGAGTACACGACCTGGAAATGTCTCATGCAGTAATTGAATTGTTTCACGGGCTGTATGACATGTGGCACCGTCTTGTTGAAACCACATATTGGACACATAAATATCATCCAATTTTGGCAGAAAGAACTGTGTAATCATGTCACGATATCGAGCACCAGTAACAGTCACTGCTTGACCAGCATCATTTTCAAAAAAGTATGGCCCAATAATGCCTCCAGCCCAAAATCCACACCATACAGTCACGCGTTGTGGATGCATTTGTTTTTCGACAATCACATGTGGGTTCTCCGAACCCCAAATGCGGCAATTTTGGCGATTGACAAAGCCATCAAGATGAAAATGTTCATCGCTTAGGATGATTTTGCTCGAAAAATCAGGGTCCATTTGTTGATGTTCAATAATCCATTTAACGAACTCTCTTCTCTGTCCATGGTCATTAGGCTTCAATTGTTGTGTTAATTGAATTTTGTAAGCATTAAGACACAGATCTTTGGTGAGTATACGCTGTAGAGAGGTTCTTGAAATTTGCAGTTCTTGTCCACGACGTCGAATTGAGGTTCCTGGATTGTCAGCAACACTCTCACGCACTGCTTCGACATTCACATTTGAACGGCTTGTTTTTGGACGACCAGTGTGTTTGGCGTCTCCAACGGATCCAGTCTCCATGAATTTTTCAATTAATCTCTTCACAGTTGACGAAGTTAAAACACTATTCCGACCATATTTTGTATGAAATTTTCGAACTGCAGCCGCCAAGCTTTCACTATTTTTGAAATATACTTTAATAATGAAGACACGTTGTTCTATCGTGTAACGCTCCATTTTTAATAACCCTATACTGTTCGTTGTCAAATTGCTTTTTTTCAGGGTTGCCAACACTTCACTGCACAAATGGCGGCAAATTCAAATCTTGCGTTAATTTTGGGACACCCTTTATAAATGTAAAAATTGATAGATTAAAACGCCAAAAATTATGTGTCTTTCACAATTTTTTAAATTATAATTAACTCAAAGGGTTATCAATACCCTTAACATGTTTAAGGTTTAAACACAATGCGGGCTTAAGGTAAAAAGTGAAGAATTAAAGAGGAGATACCGGTGCACCACATTGGTCAAAGTTTTGAATATCAAAATGAGGGGGAAAATAGTGCTAGGTAAAGCATTTCACATTCTCGATGTAAGGTTTAAAAAAGAATATCTATACTTGACAGTACGTCCAAAATTAAGTTCAAGTATGAAGTGATGAGCATTCCTAGAAGTTCGACCATTACAACTGAATTGATTGAGGTGGGGCATTGCATCTTTCTAATTCGACCGAACATTGTTTGTAAAAATATCGCTCAAACAACGAAAGCCAAAAAACATTGCGACGATGTTCGAGTGATGTAAATGATTCGGTTAAAGTTCTATTACCTCACATTTCCAAAACACTTTTTTTGGATTCTATCGAAAAGACTTAAACTTGTTTTAAAGGGCACTTATCCAAATATTTGAGTAATATTAATTGTTTTGGAAAAATGAAGGCTTTGTAAATTACAGCCAAAAAGGAGTGGCAATTTTCTTGCTCCTTCGTAGAAAACGTAAGCACCCTGGAGCAGTTTTAGCAGTCACGAATATGTCATCATTCTAAAACAGGTGATCCTTGATAGACATACCGAGTACTGAAAAATTGCCGCTCATGGATAACGGCATCGAGAGTGGGTTAAGCTTTAACGTCACAAGACAGCATTGAGTTTTTGAAGCATTCAATTCTACACGGTAAATAATTCCCCAATGGACAATTCTATCGAGATCTTAATTTAATGAGCTTATCATACGCTGCCGTTGAAGTTCCATCTCCGAAGGACAAAGGTATGAATATTGAAAGGAATATGAAAAGCTGAGTGTATTGTCGTCAGCTAAACAGTTTAATGAATTATAAGTGGAAGACTAGAGATCGTTTATGAATATATATGGAAGAGTGTCGGGCACAAAACGGAGCCCTCGGGCATACCAGCATTTATTTTATAATTTCAGACTTGAAACTATCCAATACAACTTATATTGAATGGTTAGAAAGGTAATTTCTAATCCAATTAAGAAGGGATTCATCTGTAACAAAAACCCGCATTTTCGAAAAGAGAGCTTGGTGCCAAACTCTGTCAAATGTTTTTGAAATGTCAAGTGCAATAATTTTACTTTCTCCAAAACGATCTAATGATTTGTTTCACTGTTCGGTTAGATTAACCATCAAATCGCCGCCGCTGGACCTAGTGCTACGGAAGCCATTCTGTCGGTCATTAAAAACCTTTCAATCTTCAAGATATTTCTTAAGCTATTAATAAATCAGCGTTTCAATGACCTTGGAAAAAAATGACGTAAGTGCAATTGGACGATAGTTTGAAGGAGAGGAGTATTCACTTTTTTTAGGGACAGGCTGGACAAATGCTGTTTTGCATGCGCTTGGAAAAAGAATCGTACAGTAGAAAAGGTGGACACCTCTTCAGAACAATAAACAGGATATTTTTCCGGGCCAGTGGATTTGTGATCGTCAAAGTCTATCAGTACTCTTGAGCTGTTTGGCTATAAAATGAGTCAAAACCTTTTAAGTGACTTTTTCCAAAATGAAGATGATGAATCTATTTCTTTAAGATTATAGCTCTTACTCCGAATGTTCATTTTGATTACATTGACATTGTTTACATTGAATTAATTTTGACATTTTATCTAACTTGACTACTTTTGGAATTTAGCTGTTTGCAATAATTATATAACGTACACCATCCTAGTCCTCCGCTTAATATTTCGTAAAGTCTGCTTGGAGAAATGTAGCTCTCATCAAAATAGAGTCGGCGGATTTCCTGCAGTATTGGGCAAATGGCAATAAAATGGTTTATATCTTCATTTTCTCTTCTATTGCAAAGCCAACAGATTTGGGGTAAATCTGCTCGATGAGGCATAAAGTTTAAGTTAAGAACTTCAACACGAGCTCTAAATATGTTGCTTATAATTTTAGCCGAGTATTCATTACAAAAATAGTTCATTCCTGAAGAAATTTGGTGATTGAGATTCTTATAAGTGCTCCTAGACAATGTTGAATTCGCTCTGGGTAGATGATGGTTATAAATCTTTTCGTCGATTTTCGCAGTAACCTCCGCAAACATACCCTGCCATTCATCAACATTTGACTCCAATAATGATAGATGAGCTGCATGAGAATGAGCTAGTTCATTCCAGTCCTTGAATGAAGAAGCGTTAGTTTGCAAAAGACTTGTCATGATAGACTTGTGAAGACTTGTTCTATTTCTTCTCATGACCCTTATCAAATAATCATAGTTGGCTTTTAGATTTCTTATGTACAGAGGCATTATACCAGATTCCACATATATATCATAGTTAGGCGTTGCGTTAGGTAGTCTGAATAATCGTTTGAAGAAATATCTCTGCACTGATTCAAACGTCTCGAGATTTATATAGCCGAAAACCTGGGCACCTTAGCACATACAAGTGTTGACCGTTGCATGAAAAACACGGTATTTTGACGCGAGATCGATATCTTGGTTTGCAAAGAACTTAGTCCACATCATACTCAAGGCTAGTTTAGCTTCATTACTTTTTTGTTTGGCATGTTTTGAAAAATTGAGATTGTGTGTAATCCAAACACCCAGGTACTTAAATTCTTGCACAACGTCGATGTTTACATTATTGAGAGACCATTTTGGTTGTCTTCTCCTTTGACGTTCTTCAAAAATCATCACCTTTGTCTTTCTTGTATTGATGACTAACCCCAATTTCTCGCAAAATGCCTGTTTATTTGTAATTGCAGAGTGTAAGGGTTTTCGGCGAGTAGTACTAAGTCATCAGCATATAACAAAACTTTAATTTGTATATCAGCAAACGATATCCCTCCTGGGAGTATATCACAAATGTCGTCAACAAACAAAGCAAAAAGTAATGGGCTTAAAATACAGCCCTGTGGAACACCTGCAGTTGTTTCAAACCATTCTGAGGAGTCCGTCCCATCCCATACAGATCCACTAGATGAAGCAATAAATTTAGAGTACATGGTCAAAAATTTTCGGGAGATTCCTATCGTTAAAAGCTTGTACAGCAAAGCATGTCTGTTTACTTTGTCAAATGCTGCCTTGAAATCTACGAAGCAAGCATACCTATAGTTTTTTCTTTTTATCAATGGATTTTCTAGCAATGCTTGTCAAAGCAAATATTTGATCCATGGTTAAGACGCCCGACCGAAAACCTGCTTACATACTTAAAAGGTTTTTTCCTTCGATCCATTTGGTAAGCCTTTCGTATAGAATCGAAGTAAGAATCTTCCTCAAAGTGCTTAAAATAGAAACTCCTCTGTAGTTTTCCGGTAGGATGGCATTACCGCTCTTGTGAATAGCAAAAATAACTGTTTTGTTTAGGTTGTGTGGCACATAAGAATCGCTGTATAACCTGTTGAGGTATGTTAGAAGGTAATTCTTAAATTGAACTGTGCTATTTTTGTAGAATTCTACTGGAATTCCATCTATGCCAGGAGCTTTATTGTTTTTCATCTTATGAAGTGAAGAATCGAGTTCAGTAAAAGATATTGGACAATCCAGTTCATCAACTACAACGTTGGGTAAAGCATAAGAAAAAGTATGGTGATTAACCTCAGCCGACAAAAGAGTCTTAAAATGTGCTGCTAGCGTTTCAGCTCCAAGAGTGCTCAACATATTTAGATTACTACCACCCAGTTCACGAACGTTATTCCAGAATATTTTTGAATTTCTGGATTCCGATAACTTTTGGGCTAGATGTTTCAAGTAATATTTTCTTTTAGATGCACACAGGGCTTTGTATTCCTTGTTGACCCGAAGGTAGATATTTTTGAAAAACAAGGCATCTGTAGATCTAAAAAGCTTCAGATACACAAAAGATAATTTGCGTAGGCTCTTACAATCGTTATCGTACCATATATTTCGCGGAATCAATGAATGAGTGTTATTGCTATGAGTAGATAGAGCTGATTTTTTTAATCAAATTTATCATTTTTTCGTCTAATTGGTCAATTTCGGATGTTGATGGAGAAGGCAAGGAACTGCAGTTGTAGTTTAAACGAGATTTATAAAGATGATCATTACTTTCTTTCCATTTGAGCTTGAGAAATTTACTTGGAATTTTTTGGGGAGCTTCAACTGGAAACATAAATTCAACTTGTATTGGTAAATGAGCAGAAAAATTAGCTACACTCACTTTGAAGTCTGCACATAATTTTAGCCAGTCTGACGAGACTGCACAAATGTCAATAACTGACTGTCCTTGGCTACTAATAAATGTGAATTCTCCCAAGGTATCACTTTAGGTTGTGAAAAAAAAAAAACATCAACCATTTGGCTATTTTAACCTAAGATTAATATTTTCCAGTTGTCAACACTTAAATACAGAACTTTGTTTAAATAAAATCGTAGCAGTGTTAAACTTAAAAAATTTACTTATTAAATTGTATTACGTAATTGCTGAGTCCTTAAAAGTTGACCCGCTAGTCACTGTTTTATTTTTACGAACTTTTTAACTTGCCTATACTGTGGCGTCATTTTTGTTCTATAATACCTATCCCTTCAAACAAAATTCAAGACCAGATAAATGTACCTTTTAAACATTTTGTTCTTTAAATATTTCTTTAGATACATTTAAAACCTCATGAAATGGTTTTTATAAACCAAACTAAATGTCCGCATGTTTTTGTTATCTCATCTGCACTTAACATTCTCTTATCTTTAATGTATTTTTTGAAATTCTTTGACATCTCAAAAAGTCAACAAACATTTAAACTGAAATATTTCGACATTTGTATCAATATAACGTCTTTGACACCAACTATTCATTCAGCTGGCATAGACATTGACAAAGGAATCGCTGTCCTCATCATCGTTGTTGTTGTTGTAATTCTCGTTCTTAGCAATCGGCATATTCTATTTGCTATCCTCACCAGGACCTCTGTGTTTTTATTTTCTATCTAAAGGTATAGAGGCATGCCAAGCAAGCGTAGCTATGAATGCAATGACATTTTCCCAGACCAGTATCTACGAGTATGTATGTAAGTATCTATTTTTGCTCAAATCAATTGAATAGTCTCCTTTAATGGCAAACGACAATGTTTGCTTGTGATTTCATTTTACACAGAGGATGACTTCCTCCCATCTTCCGTCATCTACCTGCGACTCTTTTTCACAACCAATCGGTCAAAATGTATAAAGAAAACAACAACAAAAAGAACTCTGCCAGAAGAAACAAAACAGCACTATGAAAAACCAAGAGCCCCAAGATTTTTCTAACTCACAGTTGTATAGTTCTATACATTCCTACGAGTAAACACATATATATACCTATCCTTTTACAACATAGTCCTTTGCTTTGGAAAATAATTCCTTCAACAAAATATGCCAATAAGCGTACAAATAAGCTCTCTGAAATACACAACACTCACGGTAACGGTATACTACTTGTACACAAGGACTCTTCTCTAAGTTTCTTTTTCAATTTTGTTCTTCTTCTTTTATTTACTTACCTATTTTTTACTTTTCCATCTTCTCTTCTACCATCAACTACCTCTATACCATTCATTGTTCGATTTGAGCCAAAGAACATTACGCTTTCATGTACAAACTGTAACCCAATCGAATGCTTGAACCAACAATACGCAAAGTGCGCCATCGTTTTTCTTCCACTTAACTTAGGGAATATACATATGTATATATATATGAAAGAGTAGGTAGAGTACCTATAGCACCGGAAGGACTCTAACAGGACGATGATGACGATGACGAGGTGAACCACATTGCTGGAGGCCAACGACGACGATGGCAGCAGCGAGGGTAGTATCGCTTCGAGAGGGGGTTGGTATGGCAGTAGCAGCACATCGATTCCCTTACATATATATGTATGTAAGAATATATGCAGTGCGCCTTAAGTCAATTGTGTCCGACAAACAAAATCCAGGCAATAGTCCCCATCGATTTCTTGAAAATTTTATTCCAAAGAGCACCCAATCAACAAAAACACATAAAGAGGCCTTTGTTTGGGTTTGCAGCTTATTTTGAAATACCCTATTGTTGTGTGTATAGAATGGGGGGTGGGAAGGGGGAATCCTTGAACAGGAACACACATAATATTATTTTTCAATGTAGGGTATTTTTTTGGATACTGATGGGGGACTTTAAAAATAAATGCGTATGCAAATAACTAATAGATTTTAATTTATTATGCAATAAGACCATAACATTGAATATGGTTACTTAATGTAAGCACAAAACTCATGCAACATAAGGATGCAGGATGAACATACAATATTGGTTGGTTTCTTGGGTTTGAAACAAGACAACTAAACGTGTTCCTTGAATTTTGGCAAAAGAATTCCATAGAATTTCTCCAAGTTCCACCAGGAGACCTCAAAACCCTTCTCGGAATGCTTTAAATTTTATATTGTTGCTGGTAGCATACCTTGCATTGGGAGGTTGCATAATCTTTGTTAATGACTTATGTAATATTTTGTTATTGGAAATATTTTTCATAGCACTCGTACTTTAAAGTTGCCTAGGTTTTTAATTTGTTTTAAAATTAAATGATATTTATGTGCTTAAAGTTATGTAATCATCAATTAATCACAAAATATTTATTTAAAGAAAAAATTGTTTTAATTGCAATGGACTCTTCGGGGTGCCTCTGATATGTTTCAATTATTGTAGTTATTAAATTTCAAAACAACTGACTGAATCATTTATTAGACTTTCAATCCATGAAGGGTCACTATCTGAGACACAATGAAGGATTCCATACTTTACTGGCAAGTTTTTCAGAAAATTCAAATCAATTTGTTGGACTTTTTGGGACAAGATAAGTACATCTAAGTACATCTTACGAACCCAAAAATTTCTCACTTTCTTTTTGCTAATCGTCCAGAACTTTACGCCTTGTATCGGTTTTCTAAGATTTTTCTTTATTGAATTTCCAAGAAGATGCTATTTTTGGGATTATTTTTTTCTTTCTAAGCTCCTTCGAAGTTGGTGCTATGGCTTTTTTCATAAAACTTATTTGGTCATTTACTCAATTGATATGGAAAACTCCATTTATGACTAATAAGTCTGCATATCCGTCCTTAAACTTCTTATTTGAAGGTAATTCCTTCCGTATTTACGGCTAATAAAAAGTGTTTGGCTTAGTTCTTTATATACTCGTATAAGCCTAGTTGTCGATGTTTGCGCTCTATTCAGACATTGCAAATACAGGGAATCATCTATTTTAGCTATACAGCTGTAGAATAAGTCCTGCCAATTGGTATGGGCTATATTATTGAGGTCGAAGTCTACGCTGTGTCTAAAAGCTAGATCATTCCATTCTTTGAAAGGCGATATTTGACGTCTAAAGTGCATATTTTAATATCTGTTTTTGAAGATTTTCATAACTTTTATTTTATAATCAGCATTTGATTTTAGATTCTTTAAAAATACTTGTGGTATACCGGTTTCAGTATGGATTGCATATGTAGGTGTTAAGTTATCCAGTTTAAAGATGCGCTTGAAAAAAAGCGTTGAATTACTTCAAACTCTTCTAAGTTTTGATAGCCAAACACTCGATTTGCATAGCACAGGCATGTTTTAATGGTTGCATTAAACACTCTAAATTTAGCAGTTGCATCCACGAGTTATCAAGAAACCTAAGTACTTATTTGAACTGATTTACTATTTCTATTGGTTCACGTTCCAAAAACCATTTCTCTTGGGAAGTTGTTTTTCGATGAGTATTTTCAAAAACTACGATTTTCGACTTTGCAACATTTATATCGGGTGATTTTTTAAGAGCTTGAGAACTTTTTTAAAAAAAAAAACGCATAAAATTTCATTTAAATGTTGACCGCGGCTGCGTCTTAGGTGGTCCATTCGGAAAGTCCAATTTTGGGTAACTTTTTCGAGCATTTCGGCCGGAATAGTCCGAATTTCTTCGGAAATGTTGTCTTCCAAAGCTGGAATAGTTGCTGGCTTATTTGTGTAGACTTTAGACTTGACGTAGCCCCACAAAAAATAGTCTAAAGGCGTCAAATCGCATGATCTTGGTGGCCAACTTACCGGTCCATTCCTTGAGATGAATTGTTCTCCGAAGTTTTCCCTCAACATGGCCATAGAATCGCGAGCTGTGTGGCATGTAGCGCCATCTTGTTGAAACCACATGTCAACCAAGTTCAGTTCTTCCATTTTTGGCAACAAAAAGTTTGTTAGCATTGAACGATAGCGATCGCCATTCACCGTAACGTTGCGTCCAACAGCATCTTTGAAAAAATACGGTCCAATGATACCACCAGCGTACAAACCACACCAAACAGTGCATTTTTCGGGATGCATGGGCAGTTCTTGAACGGCTTCTGGTTGCTCTTCACTCCAAATGCGGCAATTTTGCTTATTTACGTAGCCATTCAACCAGAAATGAGCCTCATCGCTGAACAAAATTTGTCGATAAAAAAGTGGAAACACATTTCGAACCGAACACTGATGTTGGTAATAAAATTCAATGATTTGCAAGCGTTGCTCGTTAGTAAGTCTATTTATGATGAAATGTCAAAGCATACTGAGCATCTTTCTCTTTGACACCATGTCTGAAATCCCGCGTGATCTGTCAAATACTAATGCATGAAAATCCTAACCCCAAAAAAATCACCCATTACTTAAATCCCATATAAATCACAAAAACGCTTGAGCTTGTTTATTTGTAACTGCAAAGCTATGGGATTATCAGCCAATAGTACAATGTCATCCGCGTTTAGGAGCATTTTTATTTATGTTTCACCAATCTTAATATACCACCAAGGAAATCTTTGGATACATCATCAATATATAGTGCAAACAATAATGGAATTAATCCATAACCTTGTGAAACACCAGCACTTGTATTGAAGAAATTAGACATTCTACTTTCATTCCATACAGCAGCAGATGTATCGGTGATAAGAAGCTTATATAAGTTCAGAAATTTTGTTGCCTAGGATAGAAATTTTATAAATTAAAAAACTCCTGTCAACCGTATTAAAGGCCGCTTTTAAATCGACAAAAAAAACGTAAATTTTTTTTTGTTCTCTAAAAACATTTTGACTATAGTGGAGAGTGCAAATATATTATCAACTATTGATAGACCCGATCGAAAACCGGCTTGGAAAATACTAAGTAGTTGATTCTCTTCAACCCATTTCGTCAACCTATGGTATAGAAGATGGGTGAATATTTTCCGAAGGCATGGTAAAATCGATATGCCCCTGTAGTTGTCTGGGGCCATGAGTTTTCCAACAATACTTGAGTTATCTGTATAAATAACATGCGACATTAAAGTTGTAAATTTGTTGCCGTCAGTTTTCGGTTCGGAACTTACAATTATATTTTGTTAAAGGCTTATAAATAACATTGATTTAAACAATTCTTGGCCGCCATATTGTTTCTTTTACTTTCTATAAAAATGTTTTTCTTTAATCTATCACTAAAGACAAATCATCATGACAAGTAACAGTGTCGAGTAACATATACAAATGATACTAATTTATTATCAAAATGGGTGTTCGACTAATCAACGTTTAGTGGCCAAATTTGAGTCCAACAGCTCATTGAACAATCAATCAATTCCTGTACGTCAACAAAACGTAATATCTTCCGAAAAACTTCGCCTCTTTTTGTGAAACTGTGCAAAATCCGAGACAGTCAATTAAGCGTCGTTCACAAAAAATTGGTCTGGACTATTTTGGCAAACCACAATATGACCAATTTCACCTCATGATTTGGGCCTGCAAACAAAATTCAAATGACCCAGGAGCTGTAACCAAGCGACCATACGCAGCGTCGTGTGTTTGCTAATTGGATCTTGGTGCAGTTCGAAATTTTGGTCGAAAAATCATCTTTAGTGATGAGGCCCACTTTTGAATGAATAGAAAAATTGTCGGATTTGGGACGACACTAACTTACGCGAGATTCACGAGGTGCCAGTACAGTCAAACTAAATTATTGTTAGTGTGGATTTTGTGCTGGAGGCGTTATCCGTCCGTACTTCTTCAAAAATGATGCATAAACGGCGATTGCTGTAGTTCGCTGATCATCAACTTCTTGTGACCTGATCATTAAAACGCTACGTTCTACACTGCTCAAGACAGTTTCATGACAATGAAAACAACATTTGCACCATTTAAAATATCGTTCGTTTTGACATTTTATCAAGATCCCACTTAATTTAAAAAAAAGAGGCTGGGATGCAACCCACACTGATAACTTCCCATCCCGTCTGTCGATTTGTCTTGCTTAAAAGTTTGTCTATATGTATCAATTTTTACCAAATTTGCGTACTATTTTTTGTAGATTTTATTTTTGTATGAAAAAAGGGACTGTTGGATTTTTATATCGAATGATATATGAATATCGAAAACAATATTTTCTGTGAAATAAAATAAGTTTGAAGCCAATATTTGTAGTTTTTGAAAAGCTATTTTAGTCGAAAGTAAATTTTTACAAAATTTAGTATTGTTTTTTTTTTACGTTTTTATTTTTTGTAAAAAACTGTCAATTCGATTTTTCTCAAAATTTTTCCTATTGTTAAAAACAATATTTCTTATAAGTTAAAATTAGTTAGAAGCCATTATCTCAAATTTTTGAAAAGATATTTGAGTCAAAAATCAATTTTTAACAATTTTTGTTAAATTTTTTTTTTCGGGTTTTAATTTTTTGTAAAAAAACTGTCAATTCGATTTTTTTTCAAAATTTTACTGAATGTTGACAACAATATTTTTTGAAAGATTAAAGTAGTTTAAAGCCAATATCTCAAAGTTTTGAAAAGATATTTGAGTCGAAATTCAACTTTTAACAACTTTGAGTAATGCTTTTTTTAGGTTTTTATTTTTTTTGTAAAAAAAACTGTTAATTAGATTTTTCTCAAAATTTTATCAGATGTCAAAAACATTATTTTTTGTTCCACAAAATTGTTTTGGAGATGAAATCATATTTTAGTCGTAAAATTTTAGAGGTCACAAATTTTTTTTTTCAGTTTTTTTGATTTATAAAAAAAACCGTTAATTGGATTTTTTTACAAAAATATACTTCTATTGTATTACGTTACAATATATAATATAAAATTTAACTCAAGTCTCTAGCGACATTGGTTCATGAGATATTTAAGGTTAACCAAAATGTTCACCTTTTTTAACTGCTTTAGTAAAAAAAACCACCCACGCAATTTTCTTGAGAGCCCTTTCTGCATCCTTCTGCCTTATTATCTGTATAACAAAATTTATTTGAAGTCGATTTCTCTTCTGGTTCTTGAGCTATGGACGACGAAAAAACGTCGCGAACGTACGGACGTACGTACACACGCACGCACAGACATCTTTCTAAAAATCTTTTATTTCGACTCTAGGGACCTTAAAACGTCGAGAAATGTCAAAATTTTCAATTTGACAAATCGGACCCATTACAACAACTTTCTATGGGAAGTTAATAAAATTTAAGTCTTACCTTCTCGCGACTTTTTAACCTCCAAGTGAAAGCAAGACGTCAAAATAAGTCTTCTTAAATGAGTCTAAATTCAAACTCTATCTAAGATACCAGTACGAATGTTGGACCGATGGAATTTTCAATGTTTTTCGTAAATGTTTTGGAATAATTAATAGGCAATGCACTTTTTGTTTTTTAAAAAAATTGAAACATATTTGACTTACCGATTTATAATCGATTTATTTTATGTCTTCGGAGTGACTAATCGAAAAGTCTTCTCCATTGCTCCTATTGATCCGGATTATGGAGTAGCCGAAACTGTATTTCCTAAAATTTTGGAAAAATATCATTATGTAACCCAATGGCGTCGTCGTAATGTTAAATATGTTTGTTTTGACTATAAATGGACGTATTTTAAATGCCACATCGTCAATATTAGCCTAATCAAAAAATCCTACCTCATCATTGAAAATTTTAACATTTCTCGACGTTTCAATGTCCCTAGAGTCGAAATAAAAGATTTTTAGAACGATGTCTGTGCGTGCGTGTGTACGTACCTCCGTTCGTCCGTTCGTCCGTACGTCCGTATGTCCGTACGTTCGCGACGTTTTTTTCGTTGTCCATAGCTCAAGAACCAGAAGAGGTATCGACTTCAAATAAATTTTGTTATACAGATAATAAGGCAGAAAGATGCAGAAAGGGCTCTCAAGAAAATTGCGTGGGTGGTTTTTTTACCATAGCAGTTTACAAAAAAGGTGAAAATTTTGGTTAACCCTTAATATCTTACGAACCAAAAATGCTAGAGACTTGAATTAAATTTTATATAATATATTTTAACGTGATACCAAACAAGTATATTTTTTGAAAAAAATCCAGTTAACAGTTTTTTTTATAAATCAAAAAAACTGAAAAAAAAAAATTTGTCACCTCGAAAATTTTACGAATACAAAATGATTTTATCTCCAAAACAATTTTGTGCAATGAAGAATAATGTTTTTGACATCTGGTAAAATTTTGAGAAAAATCGAATTGATAGTTTTTTATAAAAAATAAAAACCTAAAAAAAACATTACTCACAGTTGGTAAAAATTGAATTTCGACTCAAATATCTTTTCAAAACTTTGAGATATTGGCTTTAATCTACTTTTAACTTTCAAAAAATATTGTTTTCAACATTCAGTAAAATTTTGAAAAAAATCGAATCGATAGTTTTCTTACAAAAAATAAAATCTTAAAAGAAAATTTAACAAAAGTTGGTAAAAATTAATTTTCGACTCAAATATCTTTTCAAAAATTTTGAGATTATGGCTTCCAACGAATTTTAACGTATAAGAATTATTGTTTTCAACATTCGGAAAAATTTTGAGAAAAATAGAATTGACAGTTTTTTTACAAAAAATAAAAACCTAAACAAAAAAATTAATAAAAGTTGGTAAAAATTGATTTTCGACTCAAATATCTTTTTAAAAATTTGAGATATTGGGTTTTAACTACTTTTATCATTTGAAAAATAATGTTGTCAACATGCAGTAACATTTTGAGAAAAATCGAATTGACAGTTTTTCTTACAAAAAATAAAAACTTAAAAGAAAATTTAACAAAAGTTGGTAAAAATTGATTTTCGACGCAAATATCTTTTCAAAACTTTGAGATATTGGATTTTATCTTTTAAAAACAATTGTTTTCAACATTCAGTAAAATTTTGATAAAAATCTAATTGACAGTTTTTTTACAAAAAATAAAAACCTAACAAAAAAACAATACTAAAACTTGGTAAAAATTTACTTTCGACTCAAATATCTTTTCAAAAATTAAAAATATTGTCTTCAAACTTTTTTTATTTCACAGAAAATATTGTTTTCGATATTCCAACAGTCCATTTTTTCATAAAAAAATAAAATCTACAAGAAATAGTACGCAAATTAGGTAAAAAATGATGTTCGGTTCTTGATATCTCTCAAATTAATTTAATTCATCTAATTAGTAAAAATTTAAGAAATGCTACTAAAATTGGTAAAAATTTGTTTTTCACTAAAAATCTACTTAACAAAACTAGATTTTCAAACTAAACTATTTCTTTATATGAAAAATATTGTTGGTAATTTTAAAATTTTTAAGAATAATTCAACTGACAACTTTTTTAACCCAACACGAAAACCTACAAACTTTGAAGCAAGACAAATCGACAGACGTGATGGGAAGTTTTCAGTGTGGGTCGCATCCCAGCCTCTTTTTTTTAGCAATTGCAAATAAACTATACAGGGTGTCCTATTCAAGTGGCGAGGAGTGTATTTTGATTTTTAATTACTTATTTGAATCTATTTTTGTTTAGTTGATAACTGTGAACTTTAACGACATCTATACTTCAGTTGTTAAAATAAACTTTGTTCTTTAAAAGAATAATTAAACAATGTAAAACTTTTATAGTGTGATTAGAGCAACAATATTGAAACTTCAACAATTTTATAAACCATTCAAAAATAATACTGTTAAGCAGGGGCGTCTTTTGACTTTTAGGGGCCCTGGGCCCAATAGGATTTGGGGGCCAAAAAAGTAGGTATAATATATTTTTTTTTTAATTCTTTAGGTTAAAAAAATCAAGCTGTTTAGTCTATCTTGTAGCATTGTGCTTCGAAGTTCATTTTTTAATTTTTTTCAATTTCGAAAATGAACGCTTCCACTGCAGTTTGAAACCATCTAAGATAAAAAAATTCTACATGCAGTAATTTTTACATTTGGAAATGTGTTCCCAATTTCATCCACTGTAATTAGACTGTACAATTCTAATATTGTTTTAAGATCTTCATTTACATCTTTATTGAATTCTTTTAAATACTGTACGAGGTGCAAGCATTCTACCTCAAGCTCTTCTGCATTAACATCTCTATTGTTTTTTGAAAACTGTTCGCAAGAATTTTGCAACTCCACTGAAGTCAAATATTGCAATCGACAAAAAAGCCAACCAATGCATTAATTTCTTGATAGCAATTGGATCGTATTTTTAATGTGAAAGTAATAGTGTCAATGATTATTGGAAAAAAATTGATATTTTAAACTTTTCTTTCCCAATTAGCTGGACGGATGGTGCAGGACCATCAAAATATGTGGCACGCGAACTTCGTCCTATTTTTCGTTGCAATAAGTCTTTATAATTAGCATCCGGATTCTAAATTTTGGCACACGCTTCAAATTTATCAAAATTCTCCAAATTCATTTATGAAAGAACAAAGCAAATTGGCAGCAACGTCAATCGTTATTGTTTCTTTTTGAAGGGTCTTGCTGGTTTTATGAATTCTTTCTAATAATGTGCTCCAAATTTCTGTTAAAATGAGGAACTCCAGTTTTGAGGTTTTCTTAGACAGGCTTAGCGCTTCGCTTTCTGGAGCTTGCTCTGGATCTCTAGAGATAGATATCAAGGCTTCAGTAATTTGCTTGATGGAGCGCGTTAACTGCATCAGCTCGTGCAGACCATCTTGTTTCAGAAAGGTTTTTAAGAACTCTATGTGAACCTAAACATTCATTCAATTTATTCCAGCGATGGGTAGAAGCAGAAAAAAAGTTGTATATTTTTTGAACCACTTGAAATAAACTTGTTGCCTCCTGCACACAACCAGCCGCATGAAGTCCTACTAAGTTAAGAGAATGTGCTGCACAAGGTACAAAGGTAGCAAATTCGCACTTCTCCTTTAATCTTGCTTGCAAACCAGAATATTTTCCCGACATATTAGACGCATTTTCATAGCTTTGTCTTCTACAATTCTTTATTGAAATATCATGATTTTCCAGAAATGTCAAGATTGTGTCAGCCAAATATTCAGATTTATGCTCTTGAGTAGGTATATATTTTAAGAACCTTTCGATGGGAACACAATTTTTAACATACCGAATTACAAAAGTCAACTGGTCGATATGAAAAAGGTCGGGTGTACTGTCAACACTTAGGGAAAAATATTTTACCGAACTAATTTCACCCAAAATTTTCATTAGGACTTGTTTTCCCATTATATCAATGAATTCGTTGCAAATATTTGCTGATAAATAGGAAGTGTATATCTTTCCTGAGTTCTCACAGTTTTTTAAATGATCTGCGATGAATGAATCATCATGGGACAACTTTGTGTTTGTTTATGGAGTGATTTGAAAAGTCAACATGTGTGCAGAACTTTAGAGTAGAACGAAAGCATAGTTGTTAAAATAATGTTGACAGCTTGTGTAGGAGTATGATTAAAGATTCATGTTGCCAGAAGTTTAAGATGTTGAGGAGGAGAATTTCAACGGAACGGAGAGTAAAATGAAACTTGTTTTTCTGTTACTATCTACTAACCTTATTTCGTTTTCTATATTATTCTTGTACAGATTCATTCATTTTGAGTTGGTGGATTTGGGGGCCAAATAATTGCGGGGCCCTGGGCCCTGGCCCACCCGGCCCATGCCTAAAGACGCCACTGCTGTTAAGCCCTTAGACATCTAACTTAGCTAAAAAACTTGATCTTATCCCAGCAAACTGAAAGCCCAACGTCAATTTGTGTAAATAAAACTTTAAGTTTAACTATGGCTAACATCAAATTCGTTTCGAGTGCCAATCTTCGTTGACTTAACAACCATTTTTAAAATTAAAATTACAAACATCAAGAGACATCTAAATGCTTAATGGTTTTATGTTGTTATTTTTTTCTTCTTTTTGTTGCAAAACTAATGTGACAAAGTTAATTTACCCTAAAAAGCATACCCCCCCCGCCACACACACACACGATATAAATATAAAGAACTAAGATTGCTGCATTTATGGCCTTTATAGTTCGAGTAAGTGGGTTTGGGGGTAGGATATGGGTTTGACCGAGATCGTATGTTAGCTGAGCATGATGATGAAGATGAAAACGCAAAGCATAGCATATGGGCCCCCTCTCCAGGCATCAAATACATGCCACAGCCACAGCAACTGTAACAGCAGTCGTATATTCGTGCCTTCGACTTATAACTAACAATTCTAGGGGTGTAAAAATGAAATGAGGGTTACAAATACTCTACAAATATAATAGCAAATTTAAAACACACCGGCAAGTGCACAAACGTAAAAATAAGAGAAATAAGTTTACGAGACAAGAACCCAAGCAAAAAGTAGGATACAACGAACGTTGACGTTAGTCGTTGTCGCTCGCCATAGATTTGTAGCTATAAGTCGCCTATACCACTACCGCCCCCGGCCGGCCGGTGAGATGAGATTGTGGTAGAAAAGAAAGTGAAGTTCTGCAAAATAGAGGAAGGGAATAACGAAAAACTCGAAGAAGACGACGATGATGATGATGATGATGACGATGATGGGAGAGGAAGCGGAAGTACATATAGGGAAGGAGTTCTTAACTTCTTCAAATTCAGGGTACTATACGAGTATGTAGAGAGAGTGGCTTATTTGAGGATCGAAGAAAGGCATGTAATGGTGGAATTCACCTGCCTTGGCTTGGATGTGGAATTGGAGAGCACACAATTTAGGAGGCGTAAAGGGGTGTGTGCATGTTGTTCACTCTTAAGTGGCGACAATGGCATCCAAGGATTGTTTTAGGCAGAGGAACACCCACGTCCACACACAAAGGAAAAGAAAACAATAATTGCTGAGGGGGAGGCTCTGACTCAGTGATGAAGCTGTTGTACCAGCTTCAGGATAACATAAGAACTGTTCTAAAGGGCATAATTGCTACTACTATACAGTATACATACATGTACTGTACGCGCGCCGTCGTCGTCATAGTTCAACCCGAAGTATTTTTCGTTGCAACAACAGCTTCAGCTCGATGTGTATGTGAGTACAGCGCATTAATAACATGGGACGGAGGGAGCTGGGTTGGGTTTTTTTTGTGTGTGAGGGGGGATGGGTTGAATCTCTGCATGAATATCATTTTTACGGTCATTCGTCATTCGTCACAAGGAATTGTTTTGTGTATCATCAAGCTTCTCTTTCTGCATCAGGGTCCCTCCTCTCCAATGTAGCTTTTATGGCACAAAGGTCCTTTGGGGCATATATCGCATACTATATGCACCGGCTCCCTGCCTAAAGCATGTTTTTGAAAGTCAAATCCATGACAAGGCTTATTCTGAACATATACTTTCATGTGTGTGTGTGTGTGTGTGTGTGTGTGTGGGGATGTAGATTTAGATGTATGCAATTTATATACATATTCATATAATGTGTGCATTATGTTGAATGATTTTGATGATGACAGTTAGGGTTCGAAGCTAAATACAACACGTAGACGATGAGAAGAGGTTATGATGATGAGACGGCAGAATTTTTGTTGTCATGCTACACTAAACGCCGTGTGAATTGGGTCACTTTGAATTATTTAAAACGAAAGTGTTAAATAAATAGGGGTAGCAAAGTATCTTTGCTTTTGTAAAATTTTGTAATTAAATGAGTTCAGTTTAGTTTTTCCTGAACTGAAAATGACAAGACAGGAAAAGCTGCAGAGCTTTGTCTATCACCGTTTGTTTATTTTTCTTTGAATATAAAATTTTGGCATTGAGGTTTTAAGTAAATTGTGTTGTTCATGACACGTAAAAGTATTAAGAATCTTAATTGTTGGTATCAAAATCAAATATTTTGCTATAACTTGGTTTTTACGTAGTCTTTCTAGTTTTTTAAAATTCAAAAAAAAAACAAACGCTACCGTAGGCCCTAGGAGGGCAGAGGAAAAACATAGAAAATATGTGCTAGCGTCTTTTGAAATATTTTAAAAAATATAGAAATTGGATGTTTTTAATTCTTATACATATATAAAAATGAATCGCAAAATGTGTTGGTAAGCGCATAACTCAACAACGCCTGGACCAATTTGGTCAATTCTTTTTTTCAAATGTTTGTTGAAGTTCAAGGATGGTTTAACGGCGAGAAAAATTCGAATAATTGCCGGAAC
This sequence comes from Eupeodes latifasciatus, assembly GCA_920104205.1. Classification (NCBI taxonomy): domain Eukaryota; kingdom Metazoa; phylum Arthropoda; class Insecta; order Diptera; family Syrphidae; genus Eupeodes; species Eupeodes latifasciatus. The sequence goes on along the minus strand of OV049926.1, from coordinate 151,902,661 downwards.
ACCCATAAAAACAACCCTTTTCTTTTTCCCATACAAATGTTGTCTAACTAAAACGTATTCAATTTGAGCTTTATTGCTATTGTATAAAGTTAATATTAAATAACAAGCACTCACTGTTGTCTAAGCAATGTAGGTGGTTTCCTAATGTCAAAGATCATATCTATCAAAACAGTGTGCGTGTGTGCGTTAGAGCACAGAATACATTAGGCCTGACCGCGCCGCCGCCGCGTCCAATCGTCCAATGCGTGATGCTTTTAACCAAGAGTTGCATCGAGAAAAACTGTATGATCTCAACACTTTGAAAGAATTAATTCAAATAAATCTTCCACTGTTGAATGAACTACAGAAGTATATTATGTATTTGATACTCTTATGAAAGTAACAAATGATGAAACTGGAGGGATTTACTTCTTAGATGCACTTGGTGGTACAGGAAAAACTTTTTTGATTTTATAAATATTAGCAACAATTCGCTCACAAAATAGAATTGCACTTGCACTTGCTTCGTCGGGAATCGCAGCAACTTTGCTTGAAGGTGGTGGAACAGCCCATTCAGCACTTAAAATGCCATTAAATATGCAAAGCAATGAAGCTCCAACCTGCAACATTTCGAAGAACTCTGCAATGGCAAAGGTTTTGCAGCAATGTAAATTGATTGTTTGGAGGCTTTAGACAGAACCTTAAAATATCTACGAAGCAATAATAACAGATTTGTCAAAAGACAAACTTATTCAGAAGGTGTTTCCAGATGTTTCTCAAAATTACAGAAACCATGATTGGTTGAGCGAACGAGCTATAGGTATTGGCTGCAAAAAACATTGATGTAAATGAATTGAATTTCAATATTCAAGAACAAACTACAGGCGAATCGAGGATATATAAATCAGTTGATTCGGCTACTAACCAAGATGATGTAGTCAACTATCCACCAGAATTTTTAAACTCGCTGGATTTGCCAGGATTGCCACCTCACAATCTTCAATTAAAGGTTGGATCAATAGTTATAATGTTGCGAAATATCAACCAACCGCGGTTTTTGTAACGGTACACGGTTAGCGATAAAAGAATTACTAAACAACGTGCGATCCAACCAACTATACTCAAAGGAAAGTATAAAGGCGAAGGTGTTCTCATACCGCGCATCCCAATGATTCCCACTGATGTGCCAGTTTCCAGTGCGGTTTGCTTTTGATATCGCCATAAACAAATCCCAGGGGAAATCATTAAGTGTTTGTGGTATTACTCTGGAAAACCCATGTTTCTCACATGGCCAATTGTAAGTTGCCTGTTCCCGCGTTGGAAATCAAACAAAAAACATCGTATATCACAAAACACTACATTGATAATAAAACTCATTTCTGTTAATAATTAAGATTCACATGATTAACAATAAAATTAAATCCTTATATATGTTCATTTAATTATTTTTGTATTCACAAGGCCCTATCACCAGGGTGACGGTTCTGTTCAGGAGAATTTTTAGCAACAACTATAAAATACGTAGGAACAAAAAACTGCCACATTACAAATCTTTATGACAGGACGAAGTCTGTCGGGTCCGCTAGTTTTTAATATGAATAATTTTTGCTATTGATAGCAAATACGTCTCCTGAGATTTTTTTTAAATTATCGTATTTACCATAATTTATGAAATTATTGAAACTTAAAATTTTAAATCGCACGAAAGAAATTCTATCTTTAAAAGGAATAATTAGGACGTACATTTGAGTCTCAGCGGACTTGTCTTGTCATTCAGTAAAAATAATATATGTACACACGTACGATTTTTAATATGAAATTACAATTTCGGTTTTGTCTTATATTATATTTATCAGTCTTAAAACTAAAAAATTGGATGTAAAATACATACATTTTTAAAAAACTCACGTGAAATTTTTAACATTAGAAACTCAAAAACATTACTGTCAAACAGTTTTTTTTTAAAGAATAGTGGCATTAATGTTTACATAAATTGTTAGTTAAAAATGATAAAATTTGGTTTCTCATTTCTAAATGTTATTTTCATTCCTGTGAACCGTTATATTTCCTATTGAAAACTATAGATACCATTGTTTCAAAACTTGAAAAGCATATTCTTAAAGCTTTGTTATTTTTTTACTGTATAAAGACCCAAATTAATTATGAACCTTAAATATTTGGTAGTATTTCACTCCCAAACACGATTTAATATTAATTGTGGTACACTTAGGCGTACACGGACTTTTTTTTAATTTTAAGAGTGGACATTATTTACAATATTTACATAAATCATGAAAGCTTTCCAAATTTTTTTCGAACTAATTATCTCGTTAATATGTAATATTGAAACGTATTAAATGAAATAACACTGTGATATAAAACTTCCTTGACTGTTGTTATGTACCTAAGATCTTAAAAAAATATCGCCGAACATTCAAAAATAAATGTTGAAAAACCCGCAATTTTATTTCAATAATGGAAAACAAAATGCGCGAAAAGAAAAGTCTAAATAAATTAAGCCCAGAATCCAGAAAACAAAGAATCCCAAAAGCCTAAAATCCAGAGAGGCAAAAATTTCGATAGTTCAGAATCCAAAAAATTCAAATGCGAAAAACACAGAATCACAAAAAACCCAGGGGTGGAATCGGCTAAGGTGATTGTTGATAAATTACTATCAAAATAATCGAATTTGAACTATGTTAGGTGATAGTCAAATCGATACCTAAAAAGCTGTTACAACAAAAATGTGATAGTCATTTTCAAAAAAATATGTTTATTCTGAATAGAGCCACTAGACGCTTACACAAACTAGTGAAACATTTTCTTAGTTAGCTTGTTTTCATTAAAAAAAAAACACATTCTTGTGACCGACAAAGCTTACGATATCCGAAAAAAAAACAAGAAAAGTAAGAATTTTATTCAAAAACAGACAATTTGATACTTTAATTTAAATATTTTATAGGAATCAATTTAAAATTTCACCATGGCAACAATGAATTTTGACAATTCTAATCTGAAACTGTTCAATCGAATTGAATTGAGTTGAATCATCTTACACAGACGGGATGAAAATTATAGTCAAATTTGACTATCAAAAATATGATAGTCAATTATCACCTTAGCCAATTCCACCCCAGAATCCTGAAAACTCAAAATTTAGATAAGGCAAAATCTCGGCAATCCAGAATGCAGAAAACCCGAAATCCTCAAAACCAGAGGCCCGAAAACACAGTACTCCGGATTTTGACCTCAATCCGTATTTTGTGATATTTTTTGTGAATTAGAAATTATTTTTGTTTCAACCAGATTCAAGTCCCTTTTCTGAGCATGTCATAATAATCTATACTTTTTGCTAACGATCTAATATATTGTTGACCAAAGTCCTAAAAAACTTTTCGGTAAACTGTAGCATTTATAGTTTCGGGCCTTAAAAATTGCTAGACATAAACTTAAAACATTTCTTCTTTTCAAACTTGGATTTAATCTTTATGAGCATCTTTTTTACAACAATCCAAGTATTCGATAAAATGTTTATAAATTTCTTCAAACAATTTAACCATCACAATTTTCACCCCTTGGGTTACAACAAGAAGAATGTTTTTCAACTTTCCCCCCATCAATAAGTTTTACAATTTATTAATATTTCCACCAATAAACAAAGTAAATGACGAATAAGTTGCGAGTCTTTCTCTTGTCACCATCCGAGACAAAAATACTCGTAAGTATAGTTTTAGTCAAAATGTATTTAAAAGAAAGAGAAAAAAAAAGAACGAACCCTAAGAATACATTTTAAACTGACAAAGTAACCGGAAGTATCAACTTTCCCTTAAAATAAAATAATTTCAAACCGGAAAATAATAAGAAGGTACTACACCCAAACCCAACTATACACAACTCATATATCTAAGTATAAAAAGGACAAAACGACGAAGCTGCATGTAAACACTTAAGAACTTTCTGCCAACATTTTAAAGGAAGTCACTTATAATCTCAAAGATAACATACTTTGTCAACTTTTAAATGTAATGTTTGTAAAGTGATACTATGTAACCGCCCTCCACTTTGCTGATAAAAATGAACAACGAAAAAATAGAAAACCAAAAAAAACCCATATCCTTTCTATAGATGGGGAGACCACGTTCTATCGATGACGTCGTCGTCGTATCGTCCTGTCGTGTGTATGCACCAGCACATTCAAGTGGTCGTCTTCATCGACATCGGCATCGACATCAACGTCAAAGTCTCTGTCATCGTCGTCGTCTTTATAACCATCTCCATTCCCATCCCCTCATCATCATAATCATCATTTTTATCGTCTTCGTCATCTTGTTCGTCCTCATGGTGTAGTAAGAAGTTGTAGCAATTTAGTCCTTATGTTTCCTCAACCTCTCTAAATTGTGTGCCTTTAAGTGCACTCTTGATAGCATTGTTCCCTTGATTTGGCAACCCACCTTTCTGGGGAGCTTGTGGAGCGTTAAAGCTAATACTCTGATGCAGAAGCAGCAGCAGCATCAGCTAGGCATTAAATGCAGACTTTTGCACCGAGATTGCATTTGCAGCAATTTCCGGCTGTGTGTATGTTTATTCATTATGTATGTTGTATTATTTATTTGTATGTATGTGAGTTTTTGTGTTTTGTGTGTCGAATTACGGTAGCCCAGTCCTTGTGTTTTAATAAACAACCATTTATGTGTAGCATTGTCCTGAAAGCTGATACTGATACATAATATTTTACTCTTGTTCTTTTTCCTTTTTGCAGATATTATCTTGTCCGAAGTATTTGAGACACATCTGCGAGGTCCTGGCTTTGTGATGGAACCACCCGCTCGTTTAGAGTTCTCGAATTCATCAGGTGGATGGCTTGATTGCTCGGCTTCGGGTAGTCCGCAGCCCGTAGTAGACTGGATTACGGTAGATGGTTCGCCAGTGGCCGATATAAACGGAGTTCGACGAGTGCTTAGGAACGGCACTTTAGTGCTAATGCCGTTTCCTGCTGCCGCCTACCGGCAGGACATTCATAGCACAATCTACAGATGCGTAGCGTCAAATACTGTTGGCCGAATTATATCGAGGGATGTACAAGTTAGAGCCGGTAAGTAAAGTTAATTTTATTAGAGAGCGAGATATTTTAGTTTTTTTTTTTTTTTTTGTTGCTGTTTCTTCGAGGGATCCGGATCCGGATATGAATCCAGAATCGGATGTACCAATTCAAATGTTTTCATTGTTTGTTTTTGTTGTTTTCTTTTTCTTTTTGTTGTTATCGTATTTATTTTGATGGGAGAATCCGCGCGTTAGTGTAATGAGTTTTCATTTTCGGGAAATGAGTTGATTTGCATTTTATGGAAAGGAAAGGAACTCTCATTTACAAAAAGGAAGCAAAAGCACGTGTAATGAGGTTGGATATGGCGAAGCTGATGAAAATGAAAGGGGGCTTTAAAGAAATTTCTTCTGTTTTATTGCCATTTTTCCTACTGAATAATTCTGGTTTCTTGAGGCTGTCTGTTTGTCTGTCTGTCTGTCCTTCTGTCCTTATAGACATTCATTGAAAGTCCTTTTGTGTTTTGAATTTTAAGGAATCTTTCCTCTTTTTTTTGATTATTTGGTCACGGGAGAAATGTTAGGTATACCTTTGTACCTATCTACTAGACCTTACTTACTTTCTTCATATACTGAAAAAAAAAAAAAGACCTAAGAAGGGATTGAGGAAATCTTTTTATTAACTCTTTGCCATTGTTTCATTTTCTTACATTTAAAAAAAAAAAGCAAAAAATTAGGACTTAAAATAAAAATGGTAATTTAAATGTGCCTTTGTTCATATTTAAGTTTTTTCTTATTTCATTTCTGTTGAAATAGCCAAAGGAAGGAAGAAGGATGAAGGAAGACATTAGGAAGTAAAAATTTGCATTAAAGGAAATGAAAAAGTTATATTAATCATCATAATGATGATACATAAGGAAAAGTTAAGCCAATCAATGGAAAAATGTTTTATTAATTTTTACTTGAATAACTCTTTTTTTTATTTATGGAAGTTTTTTATTTTTATAATTAAATTATATTTTTGTTTGTTCTTTTTTTTATAAGAAATGGAAAGCGTTGGGTATGAAGTTTTAAAAATTATGACATTTAAATCGAAAGTTTGTGAACTTGTCTTGACTTTTTCTTGGGAGCATAATTTTTTAATTAAGAAATAAATTGTTTTTTTTTTTTTATTAAACATTCCTTAAGACTTAAAAACACAACTCGAACTTAAGTTTGAAACAACTTGAAGAAGCCATTTTCGAAGGAAGAACTTAATTTTTAATTCAAAGAGGTAAAGAATTTTGAAACGGAATGAAACAAGGTTGATTTTCTTATTCGACATTCAATTTACTTTATTTAAAAGATACATTTGTAGTACGTAGTCTAATCTAAATATCCTATTTTTGATAACTTTTTCCAAAATTTGTGATCGTATATCGCCAATAACGCGGTAAATGTTGGCTATTTTTGTGGGCTTATCGGTGGCGGCATAGACTAGCGACTTTACATATCCTTACAGAAAAAAGTCAAGCATTGTTAAATAGCACGATGCTGGAGGATGATTCACGGGCCCGTAACGAAAAAACTATGCGGTTACCGAACATTTCCTTAACACCGTTCTTGTTGATGTTACAGCTCTTGGTTGTTTAATTGAGGAACGAAAAACTTATCATTCTTTATAGCGGTCATCATTGACTGTTACGTTCGGGCAAGTATATTTTTTTTAAAGAATAACACCAAACAGACCGTTTCTGTGAATGTGAACATTTTATGAAAATTGGGATCAACAATAATCTTGTTTTTACCAAATCTGGATATTTAAAAGATCCTAAGCAGCCTATAGTAAGCTTTGTTGAATTTAAAGATCTGCTTTTTATTTGATATCATTGCACGCTGGCAATTCTATTTCGCATCACCATCTTGCAAACTTTGGATTTCTTCATCCAATTTACAAATTTATATCTTGTATTATTCATTTCTTTCGATTTGGTCGAAAGATGCTTGTCCACTTGTAGACTACGTGTGGAGCATATTTGGTTCTTAAAATTTATATAGATGTGATCAGAGTCAGTCATTTAGGTTAAAGATTGAAGCTTAATAACTTCTTCCATGCTTTAATTTTTTTTTGGGTGGCGCAACATTCCGTTGAGAACTAGGGCCTAGTGACTTACAACTCTCAACCATTCCTGTGTGCGAGTAAAGTTTGTCAGGGATGGAGGGGACCTACAGTTTTTAGGCCGAATCCGAACGGCTAATTTGAGAAAGCACTTTTCATGACAAGAATTACTCTTGGAGGATTTTTCGTCGTCCATAGCTCAAGAACCAGAAGAGATATCGACTTTAAATAAATTTTGTTATACAGATAATAAGGCAGAAAGATGCAGAAAGGGCTCTCAAGAAAATTGCGTCTGTTTTTTTTTTACCATAGCAGTTTAAAAAAATGTGAAAACCCTAAATATCTCATGAACCAATGACGGTAGAGACTTGAATTAAATTTTAAATTATATATTGTAACGTGATACAAAACAAATATATTTTTAGAAAAAAATCCAATTAACGTTTTTTTTTTTAAATCAAAAAAACTGAAAAAAAATGTTTACCTCGAAAATTTTACGACTAAAATATGATTTAATCTCCAAAACAATTTTGTGCAACGAAGAATAATGTTTTTGACATCTGATACAATTTTGTATTGACAGTTTTTTTTTATAAAAAATAAAAACCTAAAAAAACATTACTCAAAGTTGGTAAAAATTGAATTTCGACTCAAATATCTTTTCAAAAACTTGAGATTAAGGCTTCAAACTTAATTTATCTTATAAGAAATATTGTTTTCAACATTCCAAAAAATCGAATTGATAGTTTTTTTTACAAAAAAATAAAAACCTAAATAAAAAAATTAATAAAAGTTGGTAAAAATTGATTTTCGACTTAAATATCTTTTTAAAAATTTGAGATAATGCCTTCGAACTAATTTTAACTTATAATAAATATTGTTTTCAATATTCGGAAAAATTTTGAGAAAAATCGAATTGACAGGTTTCTTACAAAAAATAAAAACCTAAACAAAAAAATTAATAAAAGTTGGTAAAAATTGATTTTCGGCTCAAATATCTTTTCAAAACTTTGAGATATTGGCTTTAAGCTATTTTTATCTTTTAAAAAATATTTTTGCCAACATTCAGTAAAATTTTGAAAAAAATCTAATTGACAATTTTCTTGAAAAAAATAAAAACCTAACAAAAAAACAATACTAAAACTTGGTAAAAATTTACTTTAGACTCAAAAAGCTTTTCAAAAATTTAAAATATTGTCTTCAAACTTTTTTTATTTCTCAGAAAATATTGTTTTCGATATTCAGTAGTTTTTTTTATAAAAATCCAACAGTCCGTTTTTCATAGAAAAATAAAATCTACAAGAAATAGTACGCAAATTTGGTAAAAATTGATGTTCGGTTCTTGATATTTCTCAAATTGATTTCATTCATCCAATTTGTAAAAATTTAAGAAATGCTACTTTAATTGGTAAAAATTTGTTTTCGACTAAAAATCTATTTAACAAAACCAGATTTTCAAACTAAACTATTTCTTCATATGAAAAATATTGTTGGTAATTTTAAAATTTTTAAGAATAATTCAACTAACAACTTTTTTAACCCAACACGAAAACTTACAAACTTTTAAGGAAGACAAATCGCCAGACGGGATGGGAAGTTATCAGTGTGGGTCGGATCCCAGCCTCTTTTTGTTTTATTTAGCTGGCACAGGCAGGGATCAAACCCAAGACCTCTGGCATGACAGTCCAATGCACTAACCATCATACAACGGGTACTACATACTTTAATGGTGGACAGAATATTCATATATAGAGTCAAATCCAGGGACTTTGGTTAGTGCTTTGGACTGTCATACCAGAGCTCTGTATTCAATCCCTGATCGAACCACCTGAACCGGTTCTGCGAGTTATGGAATAATCCTCCAATAGTATTTTTCATCTTGAAAATTGCTTCAAATTTAACAAGAAATTGTAGGTCCCCTTAACTTCTGACAATACTCACAAACAAGACTGGTTAAGAGATGTATATCTTTGGATTAGTTAAACTTCAAGGCTTAGAATCAATCAATTATACTCGTATTAAACGAAATTTTGACTTTTTAATTACCAATATTGTTGACCTAGTATGAATAAAATTTAAAGTATCAAGTTTTATGAAAAATCGGTATTGTAAACATACATTTTCATAAATTTTCTTGTTGGTTGTCAATTTTTCATTCAAACGTAAATTTGAAGGCAATCTTGTTAAATTAACAGCGACTTTTATTAGAATATACAATTGTTTATGATTTATTTCTTTTTTTTTTAAGGAAAAAATAGAAGGCTACAAAAACAAGTTATACAAATTGGTTTAGTTAATGGAAGAAAACGTTGAACTCGTCAAAGATTTTGTTAAAGTATGAAAATATTACTGAAACTTAGGTCCTCCAAATTTGTATACAGATGGATCCAAGACAAATGAGGGAGTTGGTAGTGGTGTGTACTTAGAAAAGCTTAATCTAAGCATCTCATTCCGCCTCCCTAATCATTGTAGCGTCTTCCAAGCGGAAATTTTAGCGATCAAAGAGGTTCTCGCATCTTCTCTGACAGTCAGGCTGCTATTAAATCTCTTGACGGTGTCTCAACCAAATCTCAAACGGCCCTCGATTGTCGATCGTCAGCAATTTAACATTCACCTCTGCTGGGTGCCGGGCCACAGAGACATCACAGGAAATTGTAGAGACGATGAACTCGCTAAAAATGGAACCGTCAGGGCCGGCCCAAGCCAAACTTGCGCCCTGTGCAAGATTTTTAGAAAGCGCTCTTTTTTATATTTTTTTTACACATAAACTGATACACAAGCATAAGCCTTTCCCAGATTACCCAGGAGGTAGACTTTCAATGCGTTTTTTTTTATTGAGGTATCCCCAGGAGGCCTAAACCATTAAACTAAAACGCAGCGAAGAAATGAGCAGAGGGGAAACTTTTAAACTTGGAAACTTACTTTTCTGGCCTTACATTTTGCAAATTCAGAAAAGAGATCATCAAAGTCTAAAGAATTTAATAATTTCTTTTCAATGGACATTATAGATAAACCTACCAATCTCTCTTGAGTCATGGTTGTCCTAAGATAATTTTTAATAATTTTAAGTTTAGAAAAACTACGTTCTCCTGAAGCTACCGTGACCGGGATTGTATTAAGGATTTGGAGAGCAGTTACTAAATTCGGAGCAAAATCTTCAAGGTTTGAACTAAAAATAAAATTTAACATATCTAAACTTGAGCTTTGTGGGGTAACAAGCTGGGATATTACGGTTAACTCTTGAAACAATTCTTCTCCATCTAAATATTTAAAACTACTTTATGTTAAAATATTCTGCAAATTAAGGCATGAAGCACGTACATTTTTATTTTTTAAACATTCGCTTATGTTACTCAAAAATGTAAAATTGATACTATACGTATCAAACCTTTCAAGTATTTGAAAAAAAAAATTCAACTTTGAATCTTTGTTTCGGCTAATATAGTTTCAGGACATTCATCAGCATAAAGTATTTTTCTCCGTTGAGATCGCAATGATGAAGCTACAAGAAACATATTTGGTATTTCTAGGGAACTAGCAATACGCTCGGTTAATTGAACATACCTACTCATTAAATTTTTCATCGGAACGCATTAAAATCAAACTGTTTTTTGTATTTTCTAAAACTGTTATGCCAGTTGACAGATTAACGGACGGACTTTGCAAATATTTACTAGTTTAATTTATATTTTCTAAAATATCAAACCAAATTAGCAGGCAGCAAATAAATGTAAAATCAAAAATTTTATTTCCTAACGATTCTGCAATGTTTTTTGCCTCTAGATTTCCTAATTCTATAGGGCTTCATATATTTCTTGAACTTGAAAAAAAGTTAAACAAACATTGAATTGTATCGAAAATTTTAACTGCATAAAATGAGAACCGAGCAGCATCATTAACCACTAAATTTAAGGAATGTGGGCAACATGGAACCAAAAATGCTCTTGGTTCCAGGGTTCGAATTCGATTCTGAACACCCGCTTCTTTTCCTTTCATATTCATATTCGAACCATTATCATAACTTTGGCTTGTCTTGTCTTCAAAATACGTCACTTCTATTAAAAACTGGTAGCTATTTATTTAATATTAATTAACCAACAAAGCGAAAAAACAATTAAAACAATCTGCATTCTGCACCAGACTAGATATACATTAAAAGTAGCCGTTACAATAGTCATTAACTTTCAAACAAAAAAAAAAACAAACTGCCTGCGCAAGAACAATTCGACTCCAAATAGAATCATCCCTCTTTAATTTTTAAGCTCTATGCTCCTTTTCCATTCTATTAAAAATTTCATCTCCTGTAATCAGGCACTTAACTCTTATACAGTGTGCAATAAGAAAACCTGCACGCTCTGATCCATATGATTCCGTATAAATAAGTTTTTTTTTTAAATATCTCCCATGTTAGTTTCGATACTCAGTGTGCAAAAAAGAAAACTTGCACATCCATTCACCATTATTTGTAGCAAAGACACCTACCTACCTAATTTCCAAATATATCACCCTGTTCATACAAGAGAAAAAATCTCAACACAAAAAAGTTCCATGCCACCTCATATGTGCAAGATATATTTTATGCACACCGAGTCCCAAAATTAACATAGAAGTATGACGAAGCAAAATACTTATTCATATCGAATCGTATGGGCTAGTACGTGCAGTGCAGGTTTTGTATCACGCACCGTACCTGAATGTGAGTTCTCATCTACAAAAAAAAACAACAAAAAAATGCCTCAGAAGAAAGAGAGCAGATAGGTTGCTGTGCTACCTTCTACTACAAATCAAAGACACTCCATATATATATATGTATATAGTTAAATGCATATCAAATATCAAACCCAAGTCCAATATGAAGTATAAACATCCGACTGTGATCAATGCTATCTGATGGATACATTCTCACGATTGAGTGTTTACATTTCAAAGTGATGACTTAGTATTTTTTACTCTAGATTTTAAGTCTCAAAGAATATTTTTCAGTTTGTATAAGTTAGTTCTTAAGATCCGATACTCCGGCTAACATCTAGTTAGCTGTAAAAATTAATAAAATATTTTTTAAAAATTAAATAATAAAACATTTAATTTAACTGGCGCCCGAGCAGCAGGGACGGTAGTTTTTCGTAAAAAACACTTTATAAATCTCGTGCGGAAACGTGCGTCTGAGCCTGAAAAAAGGACGAACCCTCAGTTAAAGTGAAAGTGAATAACAGTTTCAAGAGGAATCCGAGCCATTAGTAGTGCGCAAAGAATTTTAAATTTGCAAACAAAAGGGAACAACTCGGCTTGAACAACGCTAACTACTTGCTCCCATCGAGTGTGAAGAAAGAAATTTCTCTCACCTTAAAAATAGGACTTATTCCTTGCGTTGTCCCGCTAAGTCGTTGCGATGACTAGGAACATTATTTTAGTGTAAGTGAAAAGAATTTTTGAAATAAATAAAAATAATACATTTCAAATAAGTACAAAATATTTAAACCAAAAATAAAAGAGCTAAATAAAATAATTTTGTGAAAATACATGCAAGCCTAAATAGTGTAAAATAATAAAAGGAAAAAACAACCAACAACTTCTAATTGATAAAATAAAAGAAAATCAAATAAATACAAATCTAAGAAAAGAAACCTGTGGAAAAAAGAAAAAATAATAATAAAATAATTGAAAATAAATGCAAGCTTAAAAAGTGTAAAATAAAAAAGAAAAACAAGCAATAACTGTTAATTAATAAAAATAAGAAAAATCAAGTAAATTCTAAGGAAAAGGCTTATTAGAAAAGAGACAAATAATAATAAGTGTTCTTGTGAAGTGGAAAGCCTCTTAAGGAAGAATCTTATCAACAGACAATTAATGAAAGCTACAAAGAGCATCAATATCAGAACAACAGGTCCAGTAATGTAACTAAATGGAAATTGGGTGAAATCATCTTATATCATTATATTATTATATTATTATATTATTATTAGGTTTTTGAAATTATTTTATTGAAATTATTTTATTATAGATTTTGTTGTTCAAAATAATACTCTTATTATTGAAAATATTAATTTAAAAATTAAAATACTTATATTGGTAAAGAAAAGAAAAAAGATAATTAAACATGTCACTAGAAGCAACTGTTGATCAGCTAAAAGCTGATATTATGAACCTTACCGGTTCAATTAATGCTTCAATTAAAGCAACAACTGATCTGCAAAGGCAATTCCTGCAGATGCAAACGCAATCCCAGTTCTTAATCGAACAACCGGAAGTTTTGGCCAGACCAACTTCTGAAGCGGATTTGCAATCCCAAAATAGAATTCCCGATCCTGTTAAAGAAATACGACTCTTTAATGGTGACCCAACAAAATACGCTTCGTGGGTCAAATCAGTTGAAAACGTTTTAGAAGATTATAAGGTTATTAAGAAGAAGCCACTTTATAGGGCAATTATAAGGTCTATAAGACAAAAAATTACAGATGAAGCAGACACTGCTCTAATCGCTTACAATATACCTGACGAGGACTGGACGTCCATAAAGAAATGTTTGTCACTGCATTATGCAGACAAACGAGATATACGAACACTTGAGTACCAACTATATTCCCTATATCAAGGAAGAAAAACAATCGACGAATATTTCGGTGAAGTAAACCACCAGTTAACCCTCATAATAAATAAAGTACAAACCGAGTGTTTAAGCTTGGAAACAATGGCTAACACTATTGAAGGTCATAGAAATAGAGCATTAGATACCTTCATCAGGGGCCTTAACGGCGATTTATCTAGACTCATAGCTATAAAAAATCCAAAATCTTTGCCTGAAGCATATTCAGCATGTCTTGAATTACAAAATATGAGTTACAGAGCTACCAATTTTACGCGTAGTAATTCTACTAATCCAATAGTAGTCCCTCATAACTCTCTTGTACCTCCATTACAAAATCCAAGAAAATTTACGTATCCGCAACCAATGCAAAACTCGCAATCGAGACAACATCAATTAACGCAACAACAAAAAAATGTATTGTATTCTCACGTGAATATACAACAACACAATAACTACAGACCTGTACCACCACCTAGACAACCTAGACCAGAACCGATGGATGTAGACAGAAGCATTCAGACTAGACAAATAAATTATATGAATCGACCACGACAATTTACTCAGTCGAGCCCTCAGAATAATTGGAACCAAAATAGATGGAATACAAATCATCATCAACAACAACAGCAATCACCACCACAACAATATAAAAGGCCAATACCAAACAATGACGCTCCACCAGGACCTCCAAAACAACAAAGAGTATTCCAAACCAATGTTGAAGAAAATAAGGAAATGGAACAATACTCAGAACATCTTTATGAAGAATTCGATGACACAAATGAACTACAAGGACAGGAACTAAATTTTCTCATGATAGGGTCAGCGGAACTCCCTACATAAAATATAATGCACCAAATGGAAAATGTTTAAATTTTCTCATAGATACAGGCGCTAACAAAAATTTTATTAAACCGGAACATACTGCTAAACAAATAGTCTTAGAAAAACCTTTTTATATTAATTCAGTAGGAGGAAAGGTAAAAATTGAAAAATCAGCATCAGGAAAAATATTTTCAACTTATGGAAACAATACTTTAATAAAATTTTACATTTTACCCTCATTAACTTCATTCGATGGTATCATTGGAGATGATACACTTCGAGAACTGAAAGCAATTATTGATAGAAATAAATCTATTTTAACTATTCATCCAGGTATAGTGATACCTTTAGAAATAAGACGGTCAGTTGACGTCAATTCAGTTTTAAGTAACGATTTACTTAACTCTTTACAAAGACAGGAATTCAATAATATTTTAAATACATTTTCAAACATTTTCACTAAACCCGATGACAAAATCACTGCCGTAACAAACGTAAAAGCAGAAATCAAAACCTGTGTAGACACCCCTATTTATGCAAAATTATATCCATACCCAGTATGTATGAGACAAGAAATAGACAAAGAAATTAAGAAATTATTAAGAGACAATGTTATCAGACCCTCAACTTCACCATATAACGCTCCTATTTGGATTGTACCCAAAAAACTGAATAAGGATGGCGAAAGAAAATACAGAATGGTAATTGATTATAAAAGATTAAATGCAGTTACCATAGCAAATACATATCCTATACCCGATATAGGAACTATTCTTGCGAATCTAGGAGAATCTAATTTCTTCACAACTATTGACTTAACGTCGGGATTCCATCAAATACTAATGAATGAAAAGGATATAGAAAAAACTGCTTTTTCTACCCTTAACGGAAAATATGAATTTCTCAGATTGCCTTTCGGATTAAAAAATGCCCCGGCAATATTTCAATGTATGATAGATGATGTACTTAAGGAATGCATAGGAAAAATATGCTACGTGTACATTGATGATATAATTATATTCAGTAAATCTATTGAAGAACATCTCTCACATATTAAACTCATTTTAAGTAAACTCAGTAAAGCAAATTTAAAAATAAACTTAGAAAAAACAGAATTTCTTAAAACGGAAATAGAATACTTAGGTTTTATAATTTCGGGAAAAGGTATCAGAGCAGACCCAAAAAAAATACAAGCTATTCAAAATACCCAAGAACCAACAAACCTTAAAGAATTAAAATCATTTTTAGGATTAGCATCCTACTACAGACGTTTCATTAAAGATTTTGCAAAAGTTGCAAAACCATTAACCCTTCTCACATCAGGTGAACATGCGAGAATTAGTAAGAATCAATCAAAAAAGGTACCGATCAAATTTAATGAATATCAAAGGAAAGCCTTTAATGACCTAAAAAACTACTTGATATCAACCGATATATTAATATTCCCCGATTTTGACAGACCATTTATATTAACAGTAGATGCTTCGAACTACGCATTAGGCGCAGTACTATCTCAAGGTGAAATAGGTAAAGATAAACCGATAACTTTCATCTCCAGAAGCTTAAACAAAACAGAACAAGGTTACGCTACAAATGAAAAGGAAATGCTTACAATAATATGGGCATTAGACCACCTAAGAAATTATCTCTATGGAGCAAAAAAAATTAAAATAATAACCGATCACCAACCTCTAACATTTTCTCTAAGCAACAAAAATTATAATTCTAAACTAAAAAGATGGAAAGCGAGACTCGAAGAATATAACTACGAGCTAATTTATAAACCAGGAAAAACAAACCACGTTGCTGATGCACTATCAAGAATGAATATTAGTGAATGTAACCCAGCATCAACTTTAATGACACAACACAGTGCCGAAGAAGATAATACAGATCTAATAATATGCACAGAAGCCCCACTCAATGTCTTTAAAAATCAGGTAATAATCATAGAAGGAGAAGAAGAAAACAGAATATACGAACTACCACATCCTGGATATCATAGGAAAACTATAATAAGGAACTTTTTTAATGCTGAAATTATAAAAAATATATTTAAGAATGAAATGAGACCAGATATAATCAATGGACTAAAAGCTCCAGAAAAGTTAATGCAACTTATACAAGAAGTTTATAAAGAAAACTTTAATAAAAGTTTAAAAATAAGATTTACACAAAAAGTAGTAACAGATTTAATCGATGAAGAACAAATTGTAGAAATAATCCACCAAGAGCATAGAAAAGCTCATAGATGTATAAAAGAAAATAAAGAAAAAATAATCCAAGAGTATTACTTCCCAAACATGAATACGAAAATAAAAGAAGTTTTAAAAAATTGCAAAATATGCAAAGAAAATAAATATGACCGTCATCCAACACAAAAAGAACTCCAGGGAACCCCCGTTCCAAACTACCCAACTGAAATAGTTCACATTGACATTATGGAACTAGACGGACAACTATTTCTCACATCCATAGATAAATTTTCTAAATTTACAAAAATATTTCCCATAGAAAACAAATCTGCAGTTTATCTTAAAGACAAAGTATTTGAACTCATATACTATTATACGACTCCTAAACTCTTAGTAATGGATAGAGATAAAGCTTTAACCAGCCCAATCATAACAGACTTTTTATCAAATTTAGGTATTAACATTTATTTGACACCTTCAAGCAGAAGTGAAGTAAATGGACAGGTGGAACGAGTCCACTCAACCATTCAAGAAATAATACGGTGTATACAAAAGGAATATAATTTAACGCCAATTAAAGAATTAGCAGCAATAGCAACAGACAGATATAATAATACAATACATTCAACAGTAAAAGAAACTCCAGCAAATATATTTTTTGGAAGAAAACCATCAAACTCTTTAGAAGAATTAAACAAAGCCAGAGAAGAAACAAACATAAGAACTAAGGATTTAATAGAAAGAATCCAGCAACAAAGATTAAACTATGAAAATAAACACAGGGAAAAACCAAAAAAATATAAACCCGGAGATATTATTTATGTAAAAGCACCAGGAAGAAAAGGAAAATTAAAACAAAAATTTATTAAAGAAATAGTAAAAAATGATCATAGAGTAACAATTACAACTATGACAGGAAGGAAAATACATAAAACAAATATTAAAAACGATTAATTATATTTCTTTTCAGATCTATCGCTATCTGTATAATGTTTACATTTGCAGACATAAACATCTACGAATATAGCAACTCCCCGATAATATCATTAAAATTAGGACAAGGAAAAATAACAGAAGGCAGCTTTAAAATAATTCATTTGATAAACCTCACAGATTTTATTACCGTCCAAAGATCATCTATCCCAATCATTCTACTCAAATTCAACAATTCGTCGCCATTAAAACAACAAATACTCTTTTTACAAAACAAAATAGAAAAAGAACTAGAACTTTTATTACCCCATCGCAATAGAAGATCCATTAAATGGATTGGATCCGCTTGGAAATGGTTAGCTGGAACACCAGACGCTTATGACCTAGACGATTTAATAAACAAACAAAACGAACAAATTAGAAACAACAACAAACAATATGTAATCAATAGGGACATACTAGATAACACAAACAAGATAATAGAAAACTATAAATTTATTTTAAAGAGATTTAACGACATTCCTAATGAAAATTTTATGCAGGCAATTTTTAATAAATTATTAATGTTAAAAGAAGAATTAGAAGAAATTTCAAATGCAATAAATTGGGCAAAACAGGGAATAGTAAATTCTAAACTTCTCTGTAAAAAAGACCTAACACAAATTTTGAATGACATTAAAAATTTACCTTACGGTAACGATGCACAAGCATTGAATTATGCAACCCCTTCCGTTGCAATTAAAGACGAAGTGATTCTTTATATCATTTCATTGCCTATAACTACTAATGAAACTTATAGCCATTTAAAAATTAGACCAGTAACAAAAGATAATAAACAAATTTTAATTCCCTATCTAGATATATTAGCTACTAAAGAAGAAATGTATGGTATAAAAGAAAAATGTTTTAAAGTTCAAGAAATTTTAATTTGTAAACAAAACCAAATTATCAAATTATCTCAAAATTCCTGTATTTCCAATCTACTAAACAGTATGAATGCAAATTGTACTTATATATTTAACACTAAAACAAGCATTGAACAAGAAACAGAAAATTTAATTTTTATAGACAATTACAAAGGAAAGTTATATGATTGTGAAAATAAAACAAGAACATTAAATGGAACCTATGTTGTACAAATTTCTAATTGTTCAATAAATATTGGAAACTTAAATTTTATAACAAAAGAAATAACCAATTATGTACCATTGCCATCAATATTCCAAGGACAATTGACAGAATCAAATATAAAACTAAATATCGATCAAATACATCTTGAAAACATTAAACAAATAGAAGAAATAAAAACAATTGGCAACCAAACTTTCATTAATAATATAGTTTTGTACATTTTGATAATAATTATTGTAATCATTATTTTTGCAAAAAAGGGTAAAAAACAAAAAGAAATTAATGTAATTAACGAAATACCAAAAACAGAAAACATTGTATTAAAAACTCTCCCAGTAAAAAAATTTGATGAAAGGATGTTTATAACATTAAATTAGATTATTTTTCGGGACGAAAAATTTAAAAGAAGGGAGGAGTTAAATGCATATCAAATATCAAACCCAAGTCCAATATGAAGTATAAACATCCGACTGTGATCAATGCTATCTGATGGATACATTCTCACGATTGAGTGTTTACATTTCAAAGTGATGACTTAGTATTTTTTACTCTAGATTTTAAGTCTCAAAGAATATTTTTCAGTTTGTATAAGTTAGTTCTTAAGATCCGATACTCCGGCTAACATCTAGTTAGCTGTAAAAATTAATAAAATATTTTTTAAAAATTAAATAATAAAACATTTAATTTAACTATATATATATATATATGAAGTGTTTTTTTGTTGTTTTATTTTGTAGATGAGAACTCACATTCAGGTACGGTGCGTGATACAAAACCTGCACTGCACGTACTAGCCCATACGATTCGATATGAATAAGTATTTTGCTTCGTCATACTTCTATGTTAATTTTGGGACTCGGTGTGCATAAAATATATCTTGCACATATGAGGTGGCATGGAACTTTTTTGTGTTGAGATTTTTTCTTCTTTTCTCTTGCATGGAATTTTTTTGTGTTGAGATTTTTTTCTTTTTTTCTCTTGTACGAACAGGGTGAAATATTTGGAAATGAGGTAGGTAGAATTTTTAGTTCTGCGATATCTTGAGTTAAATTTTCATTGAATGCAACAATGAAAGTGATGTTAGTTAGTGCGCAAGAGATAACTTAGGACAGTTGTGATGGATGTTTTTTTGAGATTATTTTAAGAATGTTTGTGGTTAAAGAATCGCAAATATGTAGTAGTACATATTTGTTTGCAAGATCAGATTACATTTTCTTGCTCCTGGTAATGCGCCCCCAGAATTCTGCGCCCTGTGCATTTGCACATCCTGCACATATGCTTTGTCCGGCCCTGGGAACCGTCATGCCTATTTCACCTGAAAGGGAGAAGATAGCTATACCGATAGCTACATGTAAACTTCTGCTAAAAGAAACAGCTTTTGCGATAGCAAACTCTAGGTGGCACAATTTACCAACATGCGCAGCCACAAAACTCATATGGCCTTCACTGGACCTAAAGCGCTCTAAAAACTTGTTATCTCAAAGCAGACTTCATATTAGCTCCCTAATAGGTGTCCCTATGGGACACTGTCTTATATGCAGACACGCAATACGACTTGGTGTAGCCTCAAATGACTCCTGCAGGAGCTGTATGGACGAAGAAGAAGAGGAAACAATCTCCCACCTTCTCTGCACTTGCCCTGCTCTTTCACTAAGACGCAAATTTCATCTGGGAGACTAGTCTTTTGATAATCTCAGTGAACTAGCTAAAAAGGATATCAAATATCTTGTTCGCTTTATAAAAAGCTCAAAATGGTTCGACTAGTAAGAAGTAATTCTCTAGATTCATGTGGTATCACAATGGGCCTTTTCTTTTCGCCTTAGTGTGTGGATTCTAAATCCGCAGCCACCTTAACCTAACCTATAACCTAGGTCCTCCAAAACAAATTTCAGAAAAGTGGCAGCAAGTACATATTATATAATTGATCTAAAATGCTGCAAAATTAAAGAAAAGACAACAAAGAATTCCATTAGGCTTCATCATTTCAACAACAACACCATATTTATAAAACTTCAAACATTAGAAGTTAACTCTCTTAAACAGAACTACTCCTATTTAAACAAAAGGTTTTTAGTTATCTAGTTTCTTTGAATCTGTTCCTTGACATAATTTACAAACGATTATAACAGAGCTCATAACTTTCTTTTAGTTTTTCTACAAAGCTATAATGAAGTTTCCATATTAAGTAGGATTACTTCAAGTATTTTATAGATAGAAATAGTAAAATTCATTGCGGATTTTCCACTTAAATTGAATAAGCTATCATCTTCTAATCTTGTCAACTTTTTGAACTACTTTCCCCACATCGTAAAGTTTATCTTTTATCTATAATTCACTTCCTGCTTTAAATCTCTGCAACTAAATTTGAAACAATCAAATATTTAAAAACCTCCTCTTCATCCTCAACCTCATCGTTATAGAAAGAAAAACATCTATACATACAAAATACCAGAACGAACACGAGGAGAATATTAAAAAAGAAACTTCTAATTTCTATATTTTAGAAGCTCCTGATGTTCCTTCCCATAATTACTTCCTATTATTCTGCACCGAACATCGCACTATCAGAATTTTTAGCTTTTGCTTATTTTGTATGTAGATTATAGGTAGGTATATAGATGTAGATGTTTGTGCATTAATGCCACAGTTTATAAAGTCTGAACGTCTTCCTATAACGCTTAGATACAGTTTGTTTTCTTCTCACTCGGGTGGCACGGCGGCGGCGGTGGCGTTGATGTCGTATCGTCCTATACTCTATCTACCTACATTATACTAGTAGTTGCTCCTCATTTTCCTGCTATTAAAGTGTCAAGTGTCTGCCACGAAGAAGACGACAACGACGACGAGAAAAGAAGAAGCAAAAGAAGACTTTGTGCCCGACTAAAATTTCAATATCGAATCATAGCTTTACCATAAACACTATCTCTTTTTCGAACCCCTATAGCACGCCTATATCTAACTCCTCGAATGTATACATGTATAGGTATATCCTTTCCCATCCTTAAAACCTCAACGTCATCGGGTATTCATGGCATAATTATAATCTTAAAATCTGGGCACACTTAATATTCCGCTCATTCAGTCGTGCGTCGCGTCGTCGGTCTGTCGGTCGTACACTCATCGTCATCTTCGTCATCGTCAATGTTCGAGTATATGTAGGAAAAGAGAGTAGATTTTAACACCCTCTAGTGTGCTATGTGGGCACATACCCCAACACATACTTAAAATATGTAAAATTATGACATTAAATATTCAACCACACGAGTTGTCGTCATTTTTGCGGCTACAAATTTAACATTTACCGCAGGAAAAAGGATAAGGACGATAAAAAAGGACCAAATAAAACAAAATAGAATTTAATTTTCTTGTTCGTCTTTTCTTCTTCTCGTTTTTCTTTTTGTTTCCTTTTTAATAATGTTTCTTCTTTTTTTAATTTGTTTGTAATAAAATGTATGAATTTTGTATATGTACATTGTACATACTTACAGTGGTGGCACAAGCTTACAAAGTGGACGTCGAAGTGCTATCAGCTTCGAGGGGATGCACAGCTATCCTGCGATGTGTGGTGCCAACCTTTGTTAAGGAACTAGTTCGAGTGGTCTCCTGGGTTCATGAACCCGCAATCTACATCTACCCATCACTTCAAGGAGGTACGTAACATAAGAGTAAACATTTATCTACATATCTGCATATAAATATATATACTACATTTTACATTATACATTATTTAAAAAATACATATATAGTTTGTTCCCATGCCAATGCTTCGTTAAACTTTAAAATTTAAATTATGGTTTTTGTTGACTTAGAAAATTAACTCTTTTAAGTAAAGACGCAAAAATTGTCATTGTAGAGAAAGAGATTTATAAACTCTAATGACTCTGAAATTAATTGTGTTGACATTTTGAGACTTTTTGTTGTTTTTTAAAAAACTATTTATGGTATTAAGAAATAATTTAAATAATTAAATTGATCACTTTGGTATTAATTAGCCATAATCTTGAATTTTAAGTATGTATTTATGTTACAGGATTAAGAAAAAATAAGGTTGAACTTTTTAACTAAAAAATACAATCAGGGTCCAATTATCTCTTTTATCTTGGTTGGAATCCTAACGAGTTACCCAATACACTTTGGTTTATACTAACATGATGAGGGTAGGAATCAACGCCGAATGGCTATGAGGGCTGTAGCTCGTCCCACAATAGTCCTTTTTATCACAAGTCAACTAAATGATGCAAAGATTCTTGGAACTATCTAATGATGTTTTGAAAAACATATACGGATTGAAAATGTAACCTTACCGAATTCCATACTAACTAGTAGCTATGTATGTATATCTCAGAATTAGGGTTGTGTCTTAGGAAACTTATGTACGTATTGAGTACCTTAATCAAAAAGAAACCCACTTAAAAAAGCTCTGGAAAGTGTTTTTCTAACAACAAATAAACACCATTTATCAGACTTTGCAATATCAAGGTTAAACCGTGTACTAGATTTTTAATAATATGTTCATCGTACAAATTTTTTAACGTACCGCTAAATTTAAATTGGTTCAATTTGCACGTAGCGCCGTCCTGCTGGAACCACATGCCGTCTAGGTCCATATCGTTCAATTGGGGCCATAAGAAATTAGTTATCATCGTTATGTAGCGCTCGTTGTTGACGCGTGACCGCCTCACTAATGTCGTTTTCAAAAAAGTACGAACCAATTACGCTGCATGCCGGCCCAAAATCCACACCAAACGGTAACTTTTTGAGGATGCATTATCATCTGATGAACCTCGCGTGGGTTGGTGTTATCACATATACGTCAATTTTACTTCTTAACACAGCCATTCATCCAAAAATGCGCCTCGTCACTGAAGACCATCCTACTTACTTAAACCTCAAGTAAGTCGTACTTTATGCCCTCTGTGTAATAGTAATGTTGAATCTTTTCAAAGTAATAGTTTTGTATATGAACAAATAACAGCTTTAGAACTCTTAAATGCAATTGGATGTTCGAAAAATTCAAATTCTTGCGGTTTTGATGGGGTTTCAAATAATTTGCTAAAAAATATATCATACTTTATTATTGACGTTCTTACTTATATATTCAATATGAGCATTTACTTTGGATGTTTTCCGGACAGTCTTAAATGTGCTGATATAATACCTCTTTTTAAAAAAGGTGAATCTAATTGTGTTCAAAACTATAGACCGATTTCGCTACTGCCTTCTGTGAGCAAAATATTCGAAAAAGTAATTAAAAAGAGGCTTATGAAGTTTTTGAATAAAATTAATTTCTTTAGCTCCGTACAATTTGGTTTTCAGAAAGACAAATCTTTTGAAGATGCTCTTTTGGAATTTTGTTCTCAATTATACAGTAATTTAGACAAAAAATTAAATATAGCTGGCCTATTTGTCGACATAATAAAGGCATTTGATATGGTTAACCATGATGTTTTGCTAGAAAAGCTGTATAAGGCTGGTTTTAGGGGGTTTATTTTAGATTGGTTTAAATCTTATCTGACTAATAGGACTCAAAGAGTGAAAATAGATGAAATTAGAAGTGGTGTTAAATATATGGGCATAGGCGTACCACAGGGATCTGTGTTAGGGCCTATACTATTCCTAATCTATATAAATTCGCTTTTCAGTCTCAATTTTAAAGGTGTACTTAAGGCTTTCGCTGATGATATAGGCTGTGTCTATGGCTCAGTAAGTCTCTTGGAGCTAGTTTCGGCTATCAATTGGGATCTAAATTTATTAAGACTATGGTTTTCTGACCATAAACTGGTTATTAGTTCAAAGTCAAAAATAATGTTTTTTAGTTTGTCCTACCAAAACACCTCACCCTTAGATATATGCTACCATGCACCAGAATGTGAAAGATTCAAATTAACAACCTGTGCTTGTAACTCTTTGACAACTTTTTGGGAAAGTGTTGATTGTTCCGAAAATTGCTTTTTAATTGAACAAGTTAGTGAGTTAAAGTACTTGGGATTAATTTTTGATCCTAATTTATCCTTTTCAAAACACTCTGATGCTCTAAGAATATATTTTCGATGTGCATTGAGGCATTTTTTTTATTTGAAAAAAGTGTGCTCTTCTAAACTACTAACTACAATATATTACGGAGTTTTTCATTCTAAATTGCAGTATGGTATCTGTTGCTGGGGAGGTACTTACTTTAACAAGATTCAACCACTTTTGATACTCCAAAAATACATTGTAAGAAAAATCTGTAATATAAACATCGTCTGAATCACAGTTTTCCTTTGTTTCGAGGTTTGAACATTCTTCCAATTCGTCATCTTTATTGTTTTAAAGTGCTAAAGGTTTTTTTTGCTAGATCCGGTAATCTTAACTTTAGGGTTCTGGACAATCATAATCTTTGTGGTAATTCCTTAAATCTAGTTACTGTACCCATCTTTCGCACTACGGCTTTTAGAAATTTTTACTCTATTTCATCTTGTCGATTATTTAATAAACTTCCTTTTTCCATGAGAATTCTTCGATCAGCTAGTAGATTTTTGAAACAACTTAAAACCTGGTTGTTTAGTATGGAGTTTAATAGTATAGAAAATCTTTTAAGTGTTCAAGAGTAGATCTTTACATTATTATATTTAAAAATTTTTGTTAGCATTCTCTCAATTCTCAATAATTGTTTCTCCAAAAATAATGTAAAATCGATATTGTATCTTAAACATGAATCTTGAGAAATAAAAAACAACTGAACTGAAAGATAATTGTTCGGCCAAAATTGGGGTCCTCTTCCAAACTATTTGAAGCCCAGTCAGCGAGCAAACGGCGTTGTCTATGATCATGAACTTTGAGTTTCTGCTTCAGTTGGATCTTGTACGGGTGTGGGCCCAAGTCCCGATGCAAAATTCGCCAAGTTGAAGTCTGCGAAAGGCCGAGTTCTTGTGCCCCGCTAGGAATAGTCTGCCTCGGATTCTTCTGTACACTTTCACGAACTGCGGTGATGTTCTCGGCCAATCTTGCGTACGTTGCTCAACGTACGGGTGTTGGCTAATTTTTTACTGAACCGGTCGTCTTAGATTAGGCCACCAAACGTTGAAGAGTCGGCTGTAAAGGGCCACCACATCTACCGTAAAATGGGCGCAATGCGCTCAACATTTGCGTTAACGCACACTCATTTTGATAATAAAGTTCTATCATTTGAACGTGATGTTCAATCGTGTAACTTGCCGTGATGATTTGGCATTATTATTATTCCAAGCTTTATTCACTCATTGATACTTTAAAATTTACAATAATTTTATAATACCATTTGATTGAATATATTTACATTACATTTAAACAAGTATGTGTACGTAAAATTAATTAAATTACAAGAAACAAATAATTCAATCAAGGTTTTAAACTAATTTAAATATATACAATATTTGAAAAGAGAGGTATAATTTATGTTATCTGAGCATAAGCCTCCCCCAGACTTCTCCATCTTCTTCTATCTAGTGTTTCTCTCCAATAAAGTGGGCATATTTTTCGGATGTCATCCTTCCAGCGTTTATGTTGTCCACCTACGCTTCTTTTGCTTTCTAAGGGTATCCATTCGGTTACTAATTTTGTCCATCGATTATCAGGTGTACGTATTACATGCCCTGCCCATTCCCATTTGAGTTTCTTAAGCCTGTGTCTAACGTCTTCAAAATTAGTTTGACTTCTTATATTCTGATGGTTAATTTGCTGGGCAATATGAACGTTCAAAATAGCTCTCTCCATTGCTCTCTGACATGATTGGAGTTTCATTTCAGTGTTTTTCGTGACTTGCCAAGTTTGGCACCCATAGGTGAGGACTGGAAGAACTGTTGAGTCAAACACATATTACCTTGTTTTATTCGAAATATTCAATGTAAGAAGATGCTTAACGTTCCAGAACTGCCTCCAAGCGTTCGTCATTCGCTGCTCTATATCCTTTTTTTCTTTGTCTTTGAATGAGATAATCTGACCAAGGTATGTGTAGTCTTCAACGTATTCTAATATATTGTTATTAACACTAACTGGATCAGAAGCACCATTTGTCATAATTTTAGTTTTCTGTTGATTTGTTGACAACCCAATATTTCCGCATTCCGAGCACAGTTCGTTCAGCATCGTTTGAAGTTCTTCACTGCTGTTTGCGATAATTATAATGTCATCGGCAAATCGGAGGTTTGAGAGACATTTGCCATTTATCTTCAATCCTTTGTCTTCCCAGTCTAGCTTTCTAAATACTCCTTCTAAGGCTGCGGAAAAGAGTGCTGATGAAATTGGATCTCCTTGCCTTACACCTTGCGATATTTTAAAATCTGGTCCGATGCATTCCGTTTTTATGTGGGATGTGCTCCTGTCATACATTTTCTTTAGGATTCGAACTATTTTTTCATCTACACCTTGATTGAGAAGCGCCTTCCAAATAAATCTCTGCTCTACTGTGTCAAACGCTTTTGCAAAATCGATGAAGGCAAAGTATATTGTGATGTTATACTCTTTGCATTTTTCTATTATTTGATTAACGGTTTGTAGATGATCAATTGTCAAAAAACCTGATCTAAAACCGGCTTGTTCAAAACGTTGATTTAAATTAAGAGTGGTTTTCATTCTCTCAAATAAACACTTCGCAAAAACCTTGTATATCGATGATATTATGCTTATCGGGCGATAATTGTTGATATCGTTCCCGTTCCCTTTTTTATGTATGAGAATTATTTCCGATTTCGTCCATTGGTCTGGGACTTCCTCGGTGACCAAAACCTGATTGAAAATAGTAGTCAACCAGTTGGCCAGTGAAAAGTTGCCGAACTTTAGGTATTCATCTAATATCCCATCGTTTCCTTTGCTTTTTTCATTCTTTAAACTATTTATTGCTCGCTCTATTTCACTTTTAAGAAATGGTGGAAAATCTTCTTCCTGGTTTTGTCGCTCTAGAAATAAATCATCAGTGTCTACTATGCGTGTTTTGTATAGATCAATGTAGAAGTTTGTAGCTATTTGGTTAATATTCTTCCTTTCGTTAATTCTTTTATGATGATTTGGCATAAACAACTGAATAATAAACAAAAGATTTGACAGATGTCACCAAAACAAAATGGCCGCCACGTCATGGGGCTCCAAAATCTACCCGCGCCAATTGAAACATCCTTTAGTTGACAAATGTTACATTTCGGACAAATCACAATACATTCTAATGGAATGTTAATAACTCATATATACAAATAATTACGGACACAAGTTTAACAATTTGTATTCTTTTTCCTAAAAAAAAACCGTAAGTTTTGAAAATTCAAACTCATGAATTAGTTACAGAATAAAGGTGTAGTTCCAAGTTTCAAAAATGTTTAACAGTTTAGTATGACTAAACAAAAATACTTAAAATATTTCTTAAAAACCGATTGAATGCTATTTTGATAAAAAATAAAACAAAAATAGAATAACTTTTCCTTAAGAGGTACTTAAATAAAAACAATTTTTCTACCAACAGATAGTTGAGGTAACTATCTACGAAAAACGTCGTCGATCTTCGGAAGTTTTCTCGTAAAGAAGTTTATAGCACTTCAAAGTTTCTTCAAATCAATGCTGTTTGCTGAGAGGTCAAGTTTCAAGTATACAATTTTGTTTTTTTTTGGTGTTTTCTATTTTAGGATTTGTTTCCCAAAAATAAATCATCATAGTCCAGGAAAATTAGATATTCATTTTGAAAACATTCTAGGCAAGTGAGAAATTATCCCAACACTGTAAGTTTTCCAATAAGTGGTTTCATTTTGAGGTTGGCATTTCACAAGTAAAAACTACGTCATTATTAAAAATGAAACAATACACGCTTAGAAAAAAGCTCATTTCAATGCTGTTCAATTTATTTTATAAAAATGTCGACAATTTTTATGTTACTGCTCACCTTTTTGCAAGAAAAAATCACTGAATGTGATATTTTGCGAGGAGGTGACTGCAATTTGCCACTGATATCTAATGATTTAACACCTTTAGACTTTTTTATTTAGATCAATGTTAAATAAAATGTATATTTCAATGCTCCACAGTTCATTTAAGTCCCTGAATTTGGTATTCGTAAAGTAATCGAGGAACGCAAATGTCCGAATTAACAACGGTAACATTCATAAAAAAGATATGGTACTTCAACCGTATCCGTGAGACCTATTCGAAACCATGTTTCTCCAAATTTATCATTCTTATTTTGCTACTTTTTCGAACAAAAAATTATGGTTTTCGAAGAAAGTTTTAAAAATGTATTTCACCCCTTTTTACCCTACGTTAATTTTCTTGCTGTAGTCTTCACTAAAATTATAAAGAGGAAAGATTTGTATTTTTGTATGTAACGAATAAACTCAACAAGTACTGGACCGATTTTAATAATTCTTTTTTCATTAGAAAGCTAAATTATCAGTGAGTAACAAAGGCTATATTTAGTACTAGATTACTGTAAAATCTCTAGAAATTTGTATTAAGACCAACCGAAGGTGTACAAAAATTAGTCTTCCATCACATACTCTGCGAAGAGTATTAATGAAAGGACAAAAAAATGTTTTCTAATTTAGTGATTCATGGTCGTTTTAATTAGCATGCTTATAACTTAAATATCTGTACCTATTTATGTCTACCCGTGCGAAGCCGGGACGGGCCGCTAGTTCAAAATAAAGGTACATTAAATGAAGTGTAAAGGACGCGCAAATGAAATTTTAACCAAAATTAACCTAAGTCTGAATGTTTTCGGAGTAAAGCTTATCTTCCCATAGGAAGTTATTGTAATCGGTCCGATTTGTCGAATTGAAAATGTTGACTTTTATTGACGTTTCAAGGTCCCTAGAGTCAAAATAAAAGATTTTTAGAGAGATGTATGTGCGTGTGTGTGTACGTACGTTTGTACGTCCGTACGTTTGCGAAGTTTTTTTTCGTCATCCATAGCTCAAGAACCATGCAAGAAAGGTGAAAATTTTGGTTAACCATAAATATCTCACGAACAAATAACGCTAGAGACCTAAATTAAATTGTATATTATATATTGTAACGTGATATCAAACAAATATATGTTTGGAAAAAAATCGAATTTAAGGTTTTTTTATAAATTAAAAAACTAAAAAAAAATGTTTGTCACCTCTAAAATTTTACGAACAAAAAATTGATTTTCGACAAAAATCTCTTATCAAAAATTTGAGATTATGGATTTAAACTGATTTTATTTTATATGAAATATTGTTTGCAACATTCGGCAAAGTTTTGGCAAAAATAAAATTAACAGTTTTTTTACAAAAAATAAAAACCTAAAAAAAACAATACTCAAAGTTGGTAAAAATTGAATGTCGACTCAAATATCTTTTCAAAAATTTGAGATTATGGCTTTCAGCTAATTTTTACTTATACGAAATATTGTTTTCAACATTCTAAAAAATGTTGAGAAAAATCGAATTGACAGTTTTTTTTTACAAAAAAATAAAAACTTAACAAATTAATAAAAGTTGTTAAAAATTGATTTTCGACTCAAATCTTTTCAAAACTTTGAGATATTGACTTTAAACTACTTTTATCTTTTAAGAAATATTGTTGTCAACATTCAGTAAAATTTTGATAAAAATCTAATTGACAGGTTTTTTACAAAAAAAAAAAACTAACAAAAAAACAATACTAAAACTTGGTAAACATTTGCTTTCAATTCAAATATCTTTTCAAAATTTAAAAATATTGGCTTCAAACTATTTTTATCTTATACAAAATATTGTTTTCGACATTCAATACATTTTTTTATAAAAATCAAACAGTCAGTTTTTTTATACAAAATTAAAATCTACAAACAATAGTACGCAAAATTGGTAAAAGTTGATGTTCGGTTTTCGATATCTCGTGAATAATAGAAGATATTGACTTCAAATTAATTTCAGTTATCCGATTTGTATTTGTTCATAATAAGAAATAAAATCTTTTAAAAAAAGCTACGATAATTGGTAAAAATTGGTTTTCGACAAAAATCTCATTAACTAAAATGGATTTTGAAAACTGTTTAATCATATACAAACATTTTTAAATTTAATTGACAACTTTTTTAACAAAACACGAAAACCTATACAAACCTTTTAAGCAAGACAAGTTATCAGTAAAGTTCGCACCCCAGCCTCTTTTTAACTTCCCATAGGAACTTATTGTAATGGGTCCGATTTGTCAAATTGAAAATTTTGACATTTCTCGACGTTTCAAGGTCCCTAGAGTCGAAATAAAAGATTTTTAGAAAGATGTCTGTGCGTGCGTGCGTGTGTACGTACGTCCGTATGTCCGTACGTCCGTACGTCCGTACGTTCGCGACGTTTTTTTCGTCGTCCATAGCTCAAGAACCAGAAGAGATATCGACTTCAAATAAATTTTGTTATACAGATATTAAGGAAGAAAGATGCAGAAAGGGCTCTCAAGAAAATTGCGTGGGTGGTTTTTATACCATAGCAGTTTAAAAAAAAGGTGAAAATTTTGGTTAACCCTAAATATCTCATGAACCAATGACGCTAGAGACTTGAATTAAATTTTATATTATATATTGTAACGTGATACAAAACAATTATATTTTTGGAAAAAAAATTCAATTAACGTTTTTTTTATAAATCAAAAAAACTGAAAAAAAAAATTATTCACCTCGAAAATTTTACGACTAAAATATGATTTCATTTCCAAAACAATTTTGTGCAATGAAGAATAATGTTTTTGACATCTGATAAAATTTTGAAAAAAATCGAATTGACAGTTTTTTTACAAAAAATAATAACCTAAAAAAAAATTAAAAAAAGTTGGTATAAATTGAGTTTTGACTCAAATATCTTTTCAAGACTTTGAGATATTGGCTTTAAACTACTTTTATCTTTCAAAAAATGTTGTTTTCAACATTCAGTAAAATTTTGAAAAAAAATAGAACTGACAGTTTTTTTACAAAAAATTAAAAACCGAAAAAAAAATTTAACAAAAGTTGGTAAAAATTGACTTTCGACTTAAATATCTTTTCAAAAATTTGAGATTATAGCTTCTAACTAATTTTAGCTTATAAGAAATATTGTTTTCAACATTAGGAAAAATTTTGAGAAAAATCGAATTGACAGTTTTTTTACAAAAAATAAAAACCTAAACAAAAAAAATGAATAAAAGTTGGTAAAAATTGATTTTCGGCTCAAATAGCTTTTCAAAAATTAAAAATATTGGCTTCAAACTAATTTTATTTGACAGAAAATATTGTTTTTTATATTCAGTAATTTTTTTATAAAAATCCAACAGTCCGTTTTTTCATAAAAAAAATAAAATCTACAAAAAATAGAATTGATACATTTAGACAAACTTTTAAGCAAGACAAATCGATAGACGGGATGGGAAGTTATCAGTGTGGGTCGCATCCCAGCCTCTTTTTTTTAATTGATTTGGGTTGGAGTATGGGTCATAGATCTGTATGTCTTTTTATTAAATTCTAGTAAAACATTTGGTCTGATTTTTAAAAAAATATTTAGGTAATAAACAAAATAATCAAAAATACACTTTTGTTGGTTATAGAATTGTGTGTCTACAAAAATTGGACATACAGTATTCTTAGCTTACTGTGTTTTGAAACACAGAATTTAGGATAAACAGAATTATCACTTAAAAGTATCATAAAGGTTTTAATCACTCAGAATTGTGAACAAGAAAATTTTGACCGATTTTCAATAAATTTTACTAAAACATCATACTTAAATATTTAATTGTGTAGAGTTGAAAACTTTCGAGAAGCGTTTTCGCGTTTTCCACAAGAGAGGACTAAAAACAAGTTTTAGGATCTTCAAAAAAATAACTATAACCAGAAAAGGACACGTTTCAATATTTAATCAAAATGTGCATCTCTATACGTTTACCTTATTTATAAATTTACACAAATAAAATATATAATACCACAAATAATAAACAAACTTTTAGTTTAATTTTCGATGAAAGTATTGGCACATATATTTTTGGCAGGATATAATAAAAGTTTTATTGTATTGATGTGTTTATACCTATATAAACGTGTCGTACATATATAGAATTGACTCAAGTGCCAAGAATTTGTTTTACTAATGGAGACATTTTACTCTGTATTTATATTCCACAGATGGGAAATTTCATTTATTGCCCACCGGCGAATTGCTTATACATAATCTGCAGGATAGTGATGAATCACAATCGTTTCGGTGCCGGAGCATGCACCGACTTACTAGGCAGGTTGTGGTCAGTTCTCCAACTAGGCTACGGATTAATGGTAAGTTACTTCTAATCATAAATGTGAATTTCATTGAACTACTAGGTAAGGTATATACAAATTCTCTCTCTTTCTCTCTCTCTCTCTTTGCGTGCGTCGTATATATGTATGTGTTTGTGTGAGAATTTTGTGTTGTCCTTTGAACGGAAGCCCAAAACCTGGACCTAGGATAATAGTTTTGAGTTAAAGTCCCCCCCCCCCCGTATAGATTGCAGGCGATTATGTGCATTTGTAAGTGAAGTGTTTGTGTATTTCTATACCTATGTGCGTTATTGTTGGCAAAAGGACATTTGTGATGATAAATATCCTAGAAGATGGAACCAGGTCAACCTTGCATATATGTATGTTTATGTTATGTGGGCAATGGGCATAGAAAGGATATATAGAGCAAGAGCTTAGATAAACCTTTATGCACTACCTACACACACACACACACACGCATGAATGTTCTTTCTGATGTTCTCAATAGATACAGGATTTATTATTTGCTAAAGGTTTTGTTTTAAGGTAAGTTCTTGGAACAGATTGTTAAGGTATTTAGGAAGTAAAAAACACACCCTTATCAACAAATTCTTGGGTCCTTGTTGTTAAAGGAGTAAATATATAGCCATTGATTAATCATAGAATAAATCGAATCAAAGAAGCATTCAAATCGTCTTCATAATTCCAAATCACATACAAATAATTACATCAGGGATCTTTATATGATTACTTCAAGTTAAGTGTTGTTTGAATGAATGTTCGTTTTTCTCTCTAGGGGATGAAGTAGTATATTCTTCCACCCCATCTCAAGATGATATGAAACTAAGTAGGCAAACATCAGATTGATTGATTTCGTGAGGTGAATTTTTATTTTGTATATTTGTTTCTTTTACGGGTACTATAAGTCATACAGTACAGTACATATTTTGTCGACAAGAAGAATAACAAAATGATTGAGTCGATATATCACAATGTGGAATTGATATCCTTGTTTGTTGTTCATATAGTGAACATAATTCTCATGTTATCAATAAATCATTTATCAGCATTTATGAAAAGAGTCTGCATCTGGGTATTATGTGAAATCAACTTGTTGTTTATCGATGTTAGACGATAAAAGGCGAAACATTGTAAACAAGAAGGAATATAAAAATTCCCTTAGTCACATGTGTAAACCACATAAACGTCTGACTTAACGCTTGAAGTTAATTTGTGAGTAGTCATCCTTGTATACTGTACAGATTGGTGTGGTATAACCCTATTTGACCTTGACTTGAAGGTTAAGAAGTAAAACAACAAATGGTAGAATGACGATAAATTCCTAACCAGTATATGAGGCTCTTGACCCTTGGTATAACATGATTAATTATTTATAATATTGTATGTTAACCTTACTAAAGCCCCTAATAGTACCTGTATTTCGAAGTAAAATATTAGTAAGGAAACATTGAAAGCAACAAGCGATTAGCACGCACTTTCTCCATTTGGTTAAAGGTCTAAATTTGAACCCTTTTGCATAGAGAAAAATTGAGTTTTAAGTTGATTTTACTTTCTTAGCAAAAAGGGAAAGAAGTAGTAGAGAAGTGAATTTTTAATCAAGAAATGTTGTCAGTTTAAAGAAGAAGCTGTACAAAACCTATCAAAAATATTAAGAAATTCCTGAAATTTCAAAAAGTCAAAGAATTAATTTAAACCAATTTTTTTAGGTTTGGCTTTCGACTTCTTAAAATTCTGACTTCGTGCAATAACTCCACATCTTTTATATCGACTAGATTTTAATTTTCAAAAAAATTTACAATTTGTATTTTGTAAAATGTAATTTGGCTTGTTTTGATTTTATAAGAGGTACTTCCTCAATCGATAAATAAAAGACCTAAACTTTCGTATAAATTAATTTCAAAACAAACAAAACGTATTGAATAAAAAAGCATTTTTTTAATGAAGCATTAAGTTTTATTATTATTTTCGACACATCATGTTGCTTACTTAAAAAAACAAAGTTTTCCTGAAATACTGGCTATTTATAAGGTTTAAATTTTTAATAACAGACACACACTGTTATGATACAGTTTGTTAATCAATTTAAAGCTTTCTCATAAACTATATTTTTTGTTTTGTTTTGTGGTGCGTAAATAAACAAAGAAGACGGTTTTCCGACGCGCGAACACGCGACGTATAATTGTCCATGCGCGAAACAGGGAAACTCCAAGTTGATTCCGTAAACTTCTAAAGACTGTCCTTGCGATTTATTTATTGTCATCGCAAAGGCCAGACGTACTGGAAATTGTAAGCGTGTTGCGGTTTCACAAATTGCTAAACTGGAGTCTACTCCTTTAGGTCGGATTTGGCATGCTCGCATAGGGTACAGCTAGGTACGTCGGTGGGCGAGGTTCTTGACCTGTGGATAGCCAGCCGCAAACGAAAGAATTTTATCTCATGCCGAGATTTCTTTACACTAGGACATCGGACGGACACTTTTCACTGTATTTAGCTCCATTGTTGGGCAGCAGATGGAAGCTGCCTCGAGTACCTTACTTGAAAGTCCCACCCTCTAACACTATGACAGCCGTACTCGGGAATATTGGAGCAAGTAAGCTGTCCCTTTTTTATCCCGGTTAAATGGGCTAATTCATTTCACCTCTCTTCTTAACGCGACCAACCAAACCACACATAACCCCACGAAAAAAATACTTTTAGTTCATTGTAAACATTTTTAACACATTGTTTTTATTAATTCATTTTTTTTTTTTTTTTTAAATATTTTGCATGTTTGTTTGTTAAGTTTAATTAATTCATGAGACACATTATTTTTAGTTCTTTTACTTATAAAGAAATTGCATGATAGGCCTAGTGTATTTTTTTGTAGTTTAAAGTATAGAATATTCAAATTATAGCCTAGAATTTAGATTTTTAATACTTTAGTTTCTTTATTTCGAATATAATGGGTAAATCGTAATATTTTAATTATCAAATTTAATTCATGGAAAGCATAACAAAAAAATATGAAATTGCTTGGGCAGCCGCGACTAGCAAGCTGTAGTATTCAAAAAATACCTACTACAATTTTAAATTATAGTTTTATGTAAACAAAAAAAAAAATGATGTAAAAAAAAATAAAGAAGAGAACTCACCACTTTTAACGGTCCAGAGATTGTGCACAATTTCCTTTTTACCGCTGTCTCTCGAAGATGCTGAAAGTTATTTCATAGAAAAAAAAAAACAATTTACTGCAACCACTTGCCAATCTGCTGACGTCACACTCTCACTTTTTTTTTTTCTTTCTTATGCTTTTTTTTCTTTTCTTTTACCTTTCTTTAGAGCAATACTTTTTTTTCTAATTTTTTTTTCTTCTTTTAAACACTTTTAGCAAATTTGAGATTTCTACCGAAAACTAGGTTAATTTAGATTTAAAACGTTTCCCTTTTTTCAATTTGGACAACTAGGGATCTATAGCACCCCCTCTCTCACTTGCTCACGCTCCCGTCCCCAAGATTCACACAAACCACGAACCGCTCGATCACTGCGACTGCACTTGATGCGACGACTTGGGTGGAAGATCTCGACAGGTTGTCACTCCAAGGTGTAAAAGGCGACTGACCTGTATTTGCTGGACTTCTTCGACAAGTGCAATGCGCAGTTTGTATTGAGTTTGCGGTCGTGGTGAATTTGGCGCTCTCCTAATTTTTCCCACTTTGAAGAGTGATTAGTTTTCAATCCCCTGGAGGACAAAAGGGGTGGCGATGAATTGGCTTAGAAAGCACTTGGCTTTAAGAAATTCCAGTGTCAAATTCTTTATACTGGAATAACTCCTTCGAAAGGATTAGCTCACGGAAATATTAGTTAATATTTCTCCTCGAGTAAGCTTTCGTTCTCGAGGATCGACTCTTATTGAGATTAATAGGATTTCCTTTTATGATAGACTAAATATGTCTTTCTTAGCTCTGGAGGTATTTTCGTATTCTAAATTAGTAACGAGAAATCGAGTGAATATCACGAGGATTATGCCACTAAATAAGTCTAAGAATGAAAAAAAAAAAATGTTTTACCTCGATGGACGTCCGAACTGGATGGAAACCTTCAGAGAAAGAATGACATAGAGAAGACAAGTTTTTGAATTGACTGTGGCGGCCGACATTTAAATAAATCGCTTCCGGTGAAGCAGCTGATTTCGAATGAAATCAAATTTTCGAAAACAACAGGGTGATCGATTTATCGTATGGAATCCACAATGGAATTCCACACCTCATCCGTAACAAGCGTTTAAAATCGAATGGGAAATCCGTTGGAATCATCGGTAATCGCGGGATGATCCTCTCCTTTGTAATTTTCACATACATATCAACTGCAAACTGATGAAAAAGTCGTTGACACATCAAAATATGATTTATTTCACCTTGACGGATCATGAGTCTGTATGAATAGAAATTCATAGCACTAACTTTTTTGTTGGTTTCAGCACCTGCAATCAAAAATGATAAATGTTACTTAGATGAATTGAATTTAAAAATATTATTTAATCCTGCTCAATGTATTTACCTGAAGGAGGTGAATGTGCTCATGAAACTCAACAACTTTCCCCAAAGAACATAGGTCGAAATATGAAAAAAAAATTTGGCCCTCCCTTACAAAACTGAATACCAGCTGATTGATTTACTATGGGAGGGCCAAATTTTTGTTTCATATTTCGACCTATGTTCTTTGGGGAAAGTTGTTGAGTTTCATGAGCATATTCACCTCCTTCAAGGTTGATATTGATACCCCCTTCTGTTACACGCTGTATATATATTTTAGTACAAACTTGAATATTATAAAAAAATATTCTGGTACAATACCTTGAAAGTGGGCATGAAATTGTCCTGTATAATATGTGTAGCGCCAAATGATGTCATCTGGAAACAGTTGTTTTATTTCTGAATGTTGGCCAAGAAGTGCTTAGAATCATTTCCAATCCCAGAAACTAAAGAGCGTAAAGGATTTGGTGGTGGGACCAATTGTGGCAATTTAACTTTGCCTCCAGCACAACATAATCCAGTAGATTCACCAGTGTATTTTAACGTCTTACAATACTTACAAATTATTTTCATTTCCCCAATTGCTACCGATTTGTCGGCACAATAATCAATTGCTGGATCATATAGTGGAATGCAGCTCGTTCAAGAATCACAGGAGCACTGCGTCTGCGGATTCGCTCAATTTCATTATGTCGTCCTCGCTGTTGTTGTGTTTGATGTGCACGAACTCGTTGCATTCTAAGCCTATCCACTTCATTGTCACTTACTAAATAACGGAATTCTGACATATCACAAAGATAGAAGGATGCACTCAATAGCAATACGACTATTTTCTTGATCTGTCTATCTCTTGTCATCAGTGCGGTTAGCACATGAGGTAGCTCTTGACTGCGACGACGCGACGACGTAAGTCAGGTCATCTTCTCCTCGGCATCGTAATCGTAACGTAATTAATCAAAGTGAGAAAATTTCTCGCTCACTTAACAGTAACATAGCAGTAAAGTGTCACTATCACAAAATATCAACAAAAAAAGAGCACACTACTTGGAATGTCACTATCACAAAGGATCACAAAAGTAAAGAAAGTTCTCGCGCACGTAGTAGCGGTAATCGTCACTCACAAAGATAGAAGGATGCACTCATAGAATATCGTAACCATGATCGTAACACAATATCGTCAATCGTAATACTTTTTTCCGTGTTTTGATTTTTTTATTTATTTTTTTGTAGTTTACCTTTTTAATCCATAAATCTCCGTGTTCTGAAGTGCGACAGAATGATTGACATATTAGTTGGTTGTCAAATCTAATGTCAAATATTATGGTTGTGTTCAGAAACTTAATTTGTGACAAAACTTAAGATTTATTAAACTTAAAAAAATAATCTCATACAGTTACAACTGAAGTTAGCTAAAATTAAGTTTCGCGAAGCCGACCAAATTAATTGCAAAGACAACAGTGAGTGATTATAATTTAATATGAACTTTATTGAATAGCAATAAAGTTCAAATTGACTCTAGAAAACGTTTGTATGGGAAATATGTAGAAAAGGGCTGTTTTTAGGGTTTTCCCGGAAATAATTCGATTTTTTCTCACCTTTTAAACCTTCCCTAGACCTCCACGAACATTTCAAGACTATAAGATAAGATAAATCCGTTCAGCCGTTCTCGAGTTTTAGTGAGACTTACGAACAGCAATTCATGTGTATATATATAGATTAACAAAAATGAGTATTTTTGAAGAGAAATCCATTGACGTGTCATTTATTGTAAGTAAAAAGGTACTCCTTTTAAAATGAAAAATATCATCATTTAATTAGCGGATATACAATTTTTTGGCTGCATGTCCTCTCTAAGCTTATGTATTCCCTTTGAGGCAATTTTCCGGCTGTATGTCCTCTCTAAGCTTATGAATTCCCTTTGTAAGGTCTTGAATCGAATGTGGTGCATTTTCATGAGCCTTATCTTTCTTATGAATATTGGAAAACTCCATATTTTTGCAACACTTGCAGAAAAGTGTATTGCATTTTCATATTAAAGTAATTTTAAAGGTGTTGTATTTCGAGGAAAAAATTAGATAGAAATCTGAGAAAAACATCAACTTGATCTGAAGACTAAAGATAATTTTAAAAAATTGAGATTAAAGTCCGCCAAATAACTTCTTTTTTGTTGAAACCATCCTTGTTGCCAATCATCCTCTTTAATTTTTGTGAACAAAAATTCGATCAACATGGCCCGATAACTTCTTGCTCATTTTCGAAGGAAAATGGCCTTTTATGGCTCTGGAACAAAATCCGTTCCAAACAGTGACTCGTTTTGGGTGTATCGGCTCGTTGAAAAAAAACATAAGATGTCGGACCCTATATAATTTCTATCAAGAAACTTGGAAACAAAATTTAGATTAAATTTAAAAAAATCGAATTTTGAAATATAAAATCTTAAATAGCTGAATTTTAAATTGAAATTATCAAAAACAATATTTTGAAAAATTTAACTTTAACCCCAAATCCAAAACGTACAAATGTGAAAATTTGTGCAAGGGCCAAATTTTTACCAGCCTTGAAACTTTGCTTTCAAAATTCAACTTTTAAAATCTGTGGTTCTAAAATGTTGTTTCTGCTGATATCGATTCTCATTTTCCAAGTACTGTTTTGAAAAATGATGTAAAAAACGTTTTCAAAAGAATAAGAAACTACGATGTGCCAAAATGTTTATAAGCATATTTTTATAAAACCGAGTAGAGAAAAAGCTGTTTTTTTTCTATGGACTGTCAGAACTTTGAAAGGCAGAATCCTAAACCTAAAGTTTCAACCCATTTCCATTTTTTTGATTTTTAAAATAACGATGCCTCACTTTAAATGGTTTTGCAAAGTTTTAATTTTGAAGTTAAGAAAAATTTAATAAACCCAAATGCTATTTATTGTCTTTAAGACTATTTCCTGTTCCCCGGTTTTAAACTACCCCCATTTTTGTGCACTCCCTTGAAATTTATCTCAGTTTTCTTCAAATATAAACCTGAAAGTGCAGAATGTCTTCAGTCTTTTACTCATTTCACTAAGGTTTTCAATGCATTGTTAAATATATGGTTACTAAATTTTCTAAGATGAGTTTTTGAGTTTCAAATTTTTTCTTTCCAACGTCTTCGAAAAAAAAAATTAGTTTAGGTACCACTGTTTTATATAATAAATCAATTTTGTAGTTTATCAATCTGATTTTGAGATTAGATTTTAAAAGTTCTAGTATTTGTACAAAAAAATTACAAATTTGTATAAAAAATTATTTTTTGTTGGGAAAAGAATCAATTTGGTCATGTTTGTGATTTTTTCTCTTATTTCTTTCATTTAACTAAAAAACAATTTTTTGAACTATTGATTTGAAGTATAATTTGCAATTGGCGCCGGTAGATTTTGGCGTGGCGGCCATTTTGTTTTGGTGACATCTGTCACATCTTTTGTTTATTATTCAAGAACTCGGCGTTTCGCAGACTTTAACTTGGTGAATTTTGACAACTGACCTAGGAGCTCAAAGTTCATAACCATAGACAACACCGTTTTTTTCGCTGACTGGGCTTTGAATCGTTTTTAAGAGGACCCCAATTTTGGCCGGAAATCATCTTTAGTGACGAGGGGCATTTTTAGATGAATGGATGTGTTAACAAGCAAAATTGCCGTATATGGGACGAAACCAACGACCAACCCACGCAAGGTTCACCAGGTGACAATGCATCCTCAAAAACTTACCATTTGGTGTGGATTTTGAGCCGGCGGCGTAATTGATCCGTACTTTATTGAAAAGGACGTCAGTGATGCGGTCACCGTCAACAGTGAGCATTACATAACGATGATAACTTATTTCTTATGGCCCAAATTGAACCATACGTCCAAATCTTGAGTAGATTAGATTTTTAGATTAGATTTGATTTTATTTGTTCATAATTTTTAAGGGGTTGAATACATTATTTATGATACATTAAATCATTTGAGCATGGCATTGCCGTCTGCCAGATTGACAATCCAATTAACATTAAAATTTAGTTGAGTATAAATACACCTTTAATTTAAAATTTTTAGTTTCTGTAATTTTGTGTTTGACTTTTAAAAATCTCCATTAACAATTCTGTTCCTATATTTAAGAGCAATTTTTAGAAACTCATACATCTTTTCTACATTCATTTGGTTTAATAAAAATATACAATGTTCCTCAGATAAGGTATCTTCTCCAAATATGTTTCTTCTTATTTCCCGCAAAACAGGAC
Source organism: Eupeodes latifasciatus (assembly GCA_920104205.1). NCBI lineage: Eukaryota > Metazoa > Arthropoda > Insecta > Diptera > Syrphidae > Eupeodes > Eupeodes latifasciatus. The sequence goes on along the minus strand of OV049926.1, from coordinate 151,860,889 downwards.
AGCACCCCAGAAAATGAAGGACATCTTCCCGTTCCCTCCTGTTACATAAATCGCATATAATTGGCAAGTCACTTCGATGAGGTATGTAATTGAGCTGCAGCATTTCTCCTCGTAAGCGGAACATCATGGAAATTGTGTTGACATCATTACAATCTTTGAAATAATTATTTTCATTGAGTGAATAGTCCAGGCGATTATAAATCTTGAGTATAACTCTCATATTTGGGCTGGTGCTCCTGCAACTTACTTAAGCCTCTTAGACAGTATTGAACGTAGAGCATTTAGATTGATTGGTGATTTTACTATCATAAGATCATTTACGTCGCTCAAACATCGTCGAAATGTTTCTTTTCTCACCCTCATTTACCGTTATTTTAATAGTTTATGCTCTAGTGAAATAGCCAGTTGCATTCCTTTCCTTAAACAGTTCAACCGTAATAAGCGCGCTTCTAGGAATGCTCATCAATATACCCTCGAGCCCAACTTCGGTCGTACTATCAAGTACAGAGATTCGTTCTTTAGCCGTACTATGCGAATGTGGAATTCCTTGCCACACTCTGTCTTTCCCAGCCATTGCAATATTCAGGAATTCAAAACCAATTTGCACCGAGATCTCCTTTCAACCTCTCTCTCCCTTTCCTAGTGCTCACACTGTGTCTACATAATAAGGGTAGTATTATCCCCTTGAGTGTGCGCTTATTATAAAAAAAAAAAAAAAAAAATATGGCTCTAGATGACATTTGATTCCAGCAGGACGGTGCAGCACTACGTTCCACACAGCAAACCTCACAATTGACATTTTGCATGAACGATTTGAGAGTAAGGTTATCTCTCGCATAGGTGATGTGAATTGGCCACCAAGGTCATGCGATTTGACCCTGCTAGACTTTTTCCTGCGGAGTTTCTCGAAGTCGCAGGTCTATGCAAATAAACTACAATCGACCGATGCCCTAAAGGTGAACATAATACAGGCCATCGCTCAAATTCAGCATTCAGCAGAGTCAGGGCCGGAGTTAAGGGAGGGCAACCAAGACGGAAGCCCGGGGCCTCCACAAACGGGGGGTCCCCACAATAGAGAATTCGGAAAATTTTTGTTCTAAATTCCAACTAGTAAACACTAGTAAACAACTTTTCCTTTGATATGTATTTTTTTTTTTGCTCTTTTACCTTTACTTACAGCCTACAGTACTTTGTACATACATTATTATTTAATTATACTAATCTTAAATAACAGAAATCATTGATCTATATTTGTTCACTCCAATCAGGCAATCAGTGAAATCAAATGGTCCTGATAACAAGCACAAAGCCAATTTTCTACCCATCTTGAGGGAGTACCCCAATCGCTTAATGGCTGAGTGGGGTGGTACTTGCCCGCAACCTCGGAGGTTGGGTATTCGATTCCGTGTCTCGACAATTTTTTTTTCTTATATATATGTATACATACTCGTATATGTACATAATTATAAATTAATTGCTGTATATGAAGAATCGGTGTTCTTCAATTCTTGGAAAAATCAATTATTATTGACTAATTGATAATTTGTTTCATATTTCTTTATGCACTCAGGTATGCAGTTTGATAAGCAAATAATTATTATTGTGACTCAATTAAATGCCATCAATTATTCACGAACTTTGCAAAAAATTGAAAAAATCATAGTCGGTCAATAGTAATTTATTTGTATAATTATTGAAGAATATCGATTTCGATTGTCATAAAAAATCTACCTCATCGTGACAAGCTCGAAAATCAAAATTTCGAGAGCTACAGTCCCAAACCTCGAAATTACATTGAGAACGTATTTGGCTTTGATGGTAACAAATTGCACTGGAGAGCGCTCATTTTCAAAAATGAAAATTATAAAAAATAGGCTTCGAACCACAATGGGACAAAACACAAAACCGTCTATCGAAAAGTTTTCTCTCCTGAATATTGAAAGCGATTTACTCCGAGAACTGGATTTCAACGAAATCATCAACGATTTTCGGCGAAAAAAGCTCGAAAGGTTCCGTTCGTTAACCCTAAAATTTAATTTCAGATAATTCTTTTTTCCGTTTAATATTATATGCATGTGTTTCTTCAATACTAAGGGAATCTACTTGGTTTCACAATAAATTATTTACTGAAAAACTCGAGTGAAAAAAATGGTTTACTTTCTGTGTTTTGAAAATAATTTGGGGTGGGGAGGCCTCCGCTCCTTTATTGCCCGAGGCCTCTGGACCTCTAAATCCGGCCCTGAGCAGAGTCATTGAAAATTTTACCACTCAGATCCGTGCCACTGTAAGAAGCCGAGGCGAGCATTCGAGTGATGTTATATTCCACACTTAATGGCATACATACTGTCGCCTTTCAAATAAAAAAATAATGTTGTTAATACCTCACACACAGTTTGTTTTATTCCATTGCAACATTTACCCGCCCTTATTGAAAAACCCTTTATTTGTATGCTCAAAATCCTCTATAAGCTTGGACAATTTATTTTCAGAAATCTTAAGAACTATTTTCTGTATAAATCAGTCATCTCGGTTGTTGAACACAATTTTTAGGTGAACAATTCACCAATCATCTCTCTTTCATCATCAACATCATGAATTTGTATTTGTTCACACTTTAAATCTTACTCTAGATGTTTCAGGATATTACCTAAATATACAATGTCATCATTCTTCTCTATCAAAATTTCAAAAATCTCTCTTTTGTTGTGTTCATGATATGTTGTTGTTTACTTTATTTCGTTTTTTTTTTTATTTTTTGAAACATACACTTTAGAACATTTTGTATAAAAGATTTATATTTTATGTTCTTTTGAAACGAAACGAAACGAAACCTTAAGTTTTATGCAACATTTTTGAGATTAAATTGAATCCATCTATGTCACAAAAACACAAAAACCGACCCACAAATATTGTCTGGGCACTTGGGTCTCATTCTCATTCTCACTCACCATAACCATATACTGCATTACCTCTACCACCGACCGTCTCATCTACCATCATCACGAAACCCCAAGGATATTTCCTGGAACAAAGTAGACAATATTAAATTACTCTCCTGTCATATAAGTAGAGCAATCCCACTTCTGAATTGAATAATTGCAATGTGGTCCTGGTCATGTTAAATGTTTGCGCAACACTCCAAAACTACATTTCCCTATCTATATTTCGAGTATTAATTGTATGCGAGCGCACTTTGGATTGGGATTTGGATTGGGATAAAGGATATACAATATACATAACATACATATATGAATATGTACATAAACCTATACGAGATGCATTAAGTGCTCTGTTGCGTTAGCGTCGTTGTCGTCGTCTCCGTTCGTCGTCGTGCTTTGCTTTTCCATAATATGCCTGAGTCTGAATATATGTACCAATGTGTGTTTGTGTTCTCGTTATTCTAACTCTTAAGCCCTGTATCCCGTCAAGAATGTCTCTACATATATTATACATTGTTTTGAAAGGAACTGCTTACCGCTTAGGGGTTATTGTTTTTTTTTTTTGTGTTGATGGGCTTGTATGATATATCGTCTCCTGACAACTTGGTGTATCTTTCCAATTTTGAGTGAGGTCTTATCTCTGCTAAGGACACCTTTGGGGGTTTATATTTTTTGTACGTGTGTGTGTAAGAGAAAATGAGAAAATTTTAATTTAACAAAAAAATTTGAAATATGAATAATCTAATTTTTTTGTTTTTGCTTTTTTGGCATTTCATTTTTAACCTTAAGCTCATCGTGGTATCATATCACCGAGTGTTGTTGAACATACCTCACACGTAGCTGTGTCACAAGACGAAGGTGCTGTTTTATTGTGCGTGGCACAGGGATGTCCATCACCCGAGTATAGGTAAGTTAAAGATTGATCTTATCTCGTTGACAGCTTTTAAGTTGAAATAAAATACAAAACAAAAATATTAAACATCCAGGTGACAGGCTATCAGCTTATTTTATTTTCATTTTTGTGGGAGAAAGTTTCACACAATATTCATGAATTAAGTTATACTCGTAAATGGTAGATATCCTTTTTTGTGTGTTTTTAGAAAGACAATGAGGCTCCATGTTTTCTGTGAGGGTGTTTTTTTTTTTAAAGGCTTTTCAAAACTTTCAAAACAATTTACATAACTCAATCATTTGAATCAAACTGTTTATTTATGTGGTTTTGGCTATAAACGTCAAAGTTATTTTGAGGAATTGGAATTTCAATATTTGTTCACAAAAAAAAAAAAAAAAAACTTTTCCCAGGATATGTGATAAGGATGTTGAAAATTATGTTTACAAACAGAAGATCAAGTAGACAAATCTGGATTAAATTATTGATTCCAGAGTTTGAGGTATTTGAAAAAAATGTATGTATGTAAATACATATGTACATATGTAGATACATGGAGAATAACATTCATATGTACCTACATAGGTAAAAATGACAGGAAATGAAATTTACATTTAAAAAAGGATAACATTTTCCTGAAATATTCTTTTTAAATAAAGCTGATTGATGAATACAGCAAATAAATTATGTTAATTTAAATTGTATGCCAAGATTGATTTTATAGAATAACAATTGAATTACCTCCTCCTTAAAAAAAAATACTTCCCTATAAATTCACAATCATTTTCGAAATAACTTTTAACAAGGAATTCGATGATGAATTCGATTTTTCCCCTTTTAATTTTGTTCATGGATGGTTGGTAGTCAGTCTGATATTTTGTTACTTTTGGCATTAACATTTATTCTAAATTTAGTTGAATTTCAAAAAAAAAAAAAATGAATTTCACTTGGCTATCGAATTTTGGAGAACTCAAGTCCGGGTTGTAAGCAAATATGAATGATTTTAGTTATTGTATATTTTCATATAATAAGTTATACAATTCTAAAAATTCAAAAATCCCTGCAGGATATACTTTTAGTGGTTATTCGTGATGGAGTAGGACACATTTAGGCCAGTTTAATGGTCCATTGTGATACCACATGAATCTTGGTGGTTTCTTCTAAGCTCAATGAAACCAGTTTGAGTTCCTTACGAAATGTGGGAGACTGATGATGTTAATTATGATAGAGATCATTGACTGATAATGTTAATAATATGATAGAGTTTATTTAGATCGTTTTAGAAGAATTCTCCTAGGTAATGCTTGAGCTTTTAAGCAGGGTTTGTACAGAGGAAGTGAAGAACTGTTTCATCTTCTTCCTCATCCATACAGCTTCTGCAAAAGTCATTTGTAGTGTAGGGCAGATGTTTTTTGTGACCAGACACGTGGTGATGTTATTTCAACTAATGTTTACCTTCTTTAAAGCGTCTTGCAGTAGCAATAGTTTACATGTAGCGATTGGTATGCAAGTATTAGCCAAACGTGTAGAATGGGTTGTATTGTAACATTTCTGGTGAGTTCATCTGCCTTACAATTTCCTTAAATGTCTCTATGGCCCGGTGCGCATTGAGAAAAGGTGAATATTAAACTGTTTTACCGTCTCGATTAGAGATGATCGACAGTTTTTGACTGTTATTTAGAGTTTGTAGAGACAGAGTTCAGAGATTTGATAGCGGCCTGACTATCCGAGAAAATACGGATATCAAATGTTGATATCACGTTTTCTTTAAGATAGGACAAGACTTCTTTTATCGCCAAAAGCTCCGCTTGGAACTCGCTACAATGATTGGGAATGCGGAATGAGAGACTGAATTTCAGTCGTTCACAGTACACACCTCCACCAACCTCTTTATTTGTTTTTGATCCATCTGTTTAAAAGTGGAATGTCTCGTCTTCTAGGAATGCCCTATCCTCCCAAAAAGATCTGGAAGGTATGGAAATCTGGAAGTTTCGCATATGGGGTTGTGCGAAGCGATCCGCTTATAGATAGGTAAGCTGAACGTTAGACTATATTTAGTTTGTCGCTGTTTATAGCTTTTTCTAAAGCAATCCACCATACTGCCACACCGTAAATTAAAATCGGTCTGTTTACCGATGTGTATAACCATTAACCAATGCGTAATTTAAAGTTTTAAGCCCTATTTATTTATTACCAATAGCTTGCTTTTTTGCAAGAAAAGAGAGCAACAGTAGCTTTTTTGACTCTTTCTTGTACATTGCGTTTTCAATTTAGTTTTTTGTTTAAAATAAGACCCAGGTACTTAGCCTCGTCTGAGAATTTTAATTGGATTCCTTTAATATAGGGAGGGTTAACAAGTGGAATTTTCTATTTCCTCGAAAATAAGACTAATTGTGTGGGTTAACACCCAGTCCACACAGATCATTCCAAAGTATTAGTCTGTCTAAGGTATTTTGTAAGAGTTCTTTTAAGGTGTTAAGATGATTTCCTGAAACCGCTATAGCAACGTCATCTACATAGGCAATAACTCTGAAACCCTCTGCATCCAGACCAGTTAGGATTTTATATACCACCAGGTTCCAGAGGAGAGGGGATAGAACACTACCTTGCGGTGTTACTCTACTAACGAATCATCTAGCAGAAGAGTTCCCCAGACCATAGTGAACTCTTTATGATGGAGGGAGTATTCGATGATGCGTACTAGTGTGTGTAACGACGACATTTCCACTGATTTACCTTTACAGTAGGCATGTTGAGAAGTCTTGTCACTTCTATAAATGCGCTTTAAGCTCAATTTCGGACGTACTGTCAAGTAAATAGATCCTTAATTAACCCGCACATCGAGAATGTGGAATGCTTAACTCAACTCTGTCTTCCTCTACCATTTTGATATTCAACATTTTAAGACCAATGTGCACCGGTATCTCCTCTCAAATCCTTCCCTATTTTTCGAAACATCACACTGTTTTAAACTTTAAAGATGTTAAGGGTATTATTAACCCCTGTAAGTTATTATTAAAAAAGCCCATAGGTTCTGTCGCTAAAAATTCTGATATTTTCCAAACAATTAGTTTTCACCTAAAATGGCATTTTAAAGACAAAATCTCAGATGAATAATATATTAAGTTAACATATGTCGAATATTTGAGATCATTGCGTTTTACACTCGATTTCTGGAATGTTTTCATAAAAACCTAAATTCCAGTAATTGGTCTGTCGAAATTTTTTTTTCAAAATTCAAATAACAAATGGATGTTCTATACATTTTTTGAAATGTTTATAAAAAAGCTCATTAAAAGGTCGTTAGCGTTACAGAAAAAGCAAAACACTGTATTAATGAATGTTTTAAGATTATTCTAAGACTAGGAAATTTTGACTAGGAAATTTTCATTAATTTTTTTTTTGTTTTAATGCCAACATTTTTTGTTTAAATAAAAAAATTGTAATCCTAAGAAAATTATTGTATTTTAATTTTACATTATTTGGTTTAATATATGTATATACAAATTTAGAAACAAATTCATTTTGTTTGTAGTACAAAATATAAGTGTACTAGCGGCCCGGTACGTGCTTCGCTACGTATAAGGCATAATACTAAAAAAAATGATTATTAAGTTCATTTATTCAAACAAAAAAATATTTTAAATTGCTAGCTATTTAAAAGTCCAAATGACCCAAATGATATATTGTTTATATTATATTTATCAGCAAAGAGTAAAAATTAAAAAATATGGGTTAAATATGGGTTAGTCTAAAATAGTTGGGGGTACCGACTCTGGAACAGGCAACATAAAGTTGGTCATGGATATTGTAATCTTTTGAATTCAAATGGCATATCAGTTGGAATCATAGGGAAACGCGGTATCAAACACACTTCTCCTTTTAATTTACCAGTTAAGATTGTAGCTTTAATCAAATTTGGCAATAACTTTTTCACTGCCTATCCAAAGTTCTGCCATTACAAAGTTTTGGTGGATTAATCTTTCGCAATAATATAATCAAATAACCAATTTTCAGATTCAAGCAATGCGGTGGTATACCAGCCGGTTCCAATGAATTTAAAAATTCAATTAATAAAGTGATAAAGTGATCAATCCGTTGGTACTGTCGATTGGTATTTTTCCATTACCTATTTCTAACAATTGTTTTGAAAACTCATGGGCAGTTGCATCATTATGTATGTACATAGGTGAATACGCATATTAATGTTCAGTGTCAATTTTCGTACATATCTCCAAAGAACTGATGACTTCAAACTGGCGTTTATTTCATCAGCAGGAGTTGATCGAGGAATGACAGGCAATGTTTGACGAAAGTCCCCTGACAGCAATATCAGATCACCACCAAAAAGCTGTTGATTACCGCGTAAATCTGGCATTGTTCAATTAAATGCTTCTATTGATTTTTTATTCGCCTTTGTGCACTCATCCCATAAAATAATTGACGTTAATCGCAGAACTTTTGCCATAGCAGAATTTCTCAAAATATTGCAAGTTGGAGTTTCAATCACCTGTACGGTCCGAGCACCATCTAATAATGTAGCACCAGTTCCCGAAGATGCAAGTGCCAATGCAATTTTCTGTTCCGATCGAATAGTCGCTAAAATCAATGATACAACGAAAGTTTTGCCTGAACCACCAGGTGCATCCAAGAAATATAATCCACCTGCATTATTGGAAACGGCTTGCATGATTGTGTCATATACATACATACATGTTTTTGTTGAATATTCAATTTGGTGCTATTACAATTTTGTGATTATCAGATGGCATACGATCAAGAGCAATTTTGAACAATATTGAACTAATGCGTTATGCTGATGGAAAAACCTTTTTAGCTCACGAATAATTTCTCGTCTTGTATTTGAGGTATTTACCTAAAAAGTAGGCATAAAATTATCTCTAATAATTTTAGTAGCACCAACAGCAGTCATTTGAAATGCCGAATTGTATTGTTGAATATTACTCAAAAACTGCTTCGACGTTTGAGATGTCCCAAAAATAAATGAATACAATGGTTCGGTGGAGTTTCTAATGTTGGCAATATCACTTTACCATTAGGACAACACATGCCGGGCGTTTCACCTGGAAAGTTAGACGCATCACAATGTGGCCATATAGCGTCCATCATTCCAATGTATCCGTACATACTGTAATCAATCTGACTATTGTAATTAAAAGCAGCACGCATCATTTCATCTAAGACAGCACGACGTATTCGTGATCGCCGTGCAAGACTAAGTACAGGTACATGGTCAACAGATTTATTCTGTGCAGTACGTTCACGCTGCGATGCATTAGCTTGTGCGCGTTCATCTGTAGTCTAAGATCGTCGTAATAATGCCACTTGATTTGCATTACGCGTTCGCTGGCCTATGTTTGGTCGTCTTGCTCGTGGCATTTTACCTTCACTCAACAATATTTTGGAAAATATAAACACAACAAAGCAATAATTATCGCTGATAAAATGAAATGACATATGATGACATTAAATTTGTTTGACAGAACTAACGTCACTTTTTTTGTCTTCGATTGGTTTGCCAAAGGTTCAAATTGGCTTTTAAGTATTATTACAAATTGTTTGTATATGGGAGTATAGAAAGATGTTGATTTTACACTTTTTCAAGATTTTTTTTTTAATTTTCTCTACGTACAAACCTTCTCTGGACTTCCACGAATAATTCAAGACCAAAATTTAGCCAAAATCGGTAAAGGCATTGTTGAGTGATAACATTACAACTAAAAGAAGCATTGATTTTTATAAATATAGATTTTTTTCTTTATTTTTTTTAAGGGAAATATATTTGTTTGGGTTTTGATTTTTTTAATATAACAATTTTTATTTAAATCGAATTTATATACTTTTTTCTAATTTAGCAATTTGTTTATTAAGCCTAGTACGCTGCTGATGCGAAACAAAAATTTTCGGCGGTCTCCAAGTGCAGAGCGAAATTAAAACGAAAACCTCAGCGGAAAAATATTTGTGGAGAGTTCTGTCTGGAAGTCGAAGTTCAATTTTAAGCCTAGTACGCTGCTGATGCGAAACGAAAATTCCCATACAAAAATGACATGACGAAATCATAAACGAAAATATTCGAAAAATTTTTCAATAAATAAATAAAACGTCAAAATTTCGCAAGCAATTAATATACCGGGCAATTAAATTGAGAACGAAAAGAGTGGAGAATTGTACTACGAAATCTAGTACAGCTATCTACTAAAATGACACATTTCGTCGTTCAGCAGCGTACTGAAAAACGAAAAGCACAGCGAAATTTTTCGTTTATGATTTCGTCATGTCATTTTTGTATGGGAAATTTCGTTTCGCATCAGCAGCGTACTAGGCTTTACTAAAAATCGTTTAATGGAAACAATTAAATTTTTAATTAAACTTTGCACTAGTTATTTTTTAAATAAAAAAAATGTTATCGAGTTTGAAATAAATTTATTTGTATTCCAAAAATGTCTACTTAAAATAAATAGAAACAAATTTTATTTGGCGTCAAAGTTTTTAGTTATTTATTTTCAGATATTTCTCAGCAACATATTTTTTAAAACTTTTTCTTATTATTTTTAAATCGATTTTTTAGAGTATTTAAAAAAATATATAAACAAAACTACTTGAAAAGCCTTTTAAAAATGTTTGATTTTTTTTAATACATCTCAAATAAAGTGCCGAAAATTTACTTCAAATTTACACGTGACATGTTATGAGTTTAATATAAAGCCTTTCAAAGTCTTAAGTTTTTTCTTAAAAATCTTAAAGGAGTTGTCTGCCTTGGCGCTCAAATTTCGGGCCTATTATTCAAGGATGGATTGCAAAAAAACTATACATGATATTTGAAAAAAAAATGTATTTGATTAGTCAATTCTTAAACTTAAATCAAAAACAAAAAAGGATGATTTTTAAGTTCCCAGAAGAAGTTATTGCAATGGATCCGATTTGTCAAATTGAAAATTTTGACATTTCTCGACGTTTCAAGGTCCCTAGAGTCGAAATAAAAGATTTTTAGAAAGATGTCTGTGCGTGCGTGTGTACGTACGTCTGTACGTCCGTACGTTCGCGACGTTTTTTTGTCGTCCATAGCTCAAGAACCAGAAGAGATATCGACTTCAAATAAATTTTGTTATACAGATAATAAGGCAGAAAGGGCTCTCAAGAAAATTGCGTGGGTGGTTATTTTACCATACCAGTTTTGAAAAAAGGTGAACATTTTGGTTAACCCTAAATATCTCATGAACCAATGACGCTAGAGACTTGAATTAAATTTTATATTATATATTGTAACGTGATACAAAAGAAGTATATTTTTGGAAAAAAACCAATTAACGGTTTTTTTTTATAAATCAAAAAAACTGAAAAAAAATTTGTCACCTCAAAAATTTAACGATTAAAATATGATTTCATCTCCAAAACAATTTTGTGCAACGAAGAATAATGTTTTTGACATCTGATAAAATTTTGAGAAAAATCGAATTGACAGTTTTTTTTTATTAACAATAAAAACCTAAAAAAAACATTACTCAAAGTTGGTAAAAATTGAATTTCGACTCAAATATCTTTTCAAAAACTTGAGATTAAGGCTTCAAACTAATTTTATCTTTTAAGAAATATTGTTTTCAACATTCTATAAAATTTTGAGAAAAATCGAATTGACAGTTTTTTTACAAAAAATAAAAACCTAAAAAAAAACAATACTAAAATTTGGTAAAAATGTGCTTTCGACTCAAATATAAATAAATAAAAATAAATTAGGTGGCGTAACAGTCCATGAAGAACCAGGGCCTAGAGACTTATAACTCTCAACCAATCCTGTGTGCGAGTAATATTGTCAGAGATGGAAGGGACCTACAGTTTATATGCCGAATCCGAACGGCTAATTTAAGAAAGCACTTTTCATAACAAGAATTGCTCTTGGAGGATTTGTCAATTCCTCGCAAGAGGCAGTACCCATAAAAAAAGTTAGGTGGCACAGGCAGGGATTGAACCCAAGACCCCTTGCATGACAGTCCATCGCACTAACCATCACGGGTACTACTATTTCGACTCAAATAGCTTTTCAAAAATTACAAATATTGGCTTCAAACTTATTTTATTTCACAGAAAATATTGTTTTCGATATTCAGTAATTTTTTTATAAAAATCCAACAGTCCGTTTTTTTCATAAAAAAATAAAATTTACAAAAAATAGTACGCAAATTTGGTAAAAGTTTATACATATAGACAAGCTTTTAAGCAAGACAAATCGACAGACGGGATGGGAAGTTATCAGTGTGGGTCGCCTCGCAGCCTCTTATTTCAATAAAATTTGCCCTTGACGCGTCGTTGAATGCACTACTGCCGCTGTGACGGAGTAGAACGGCTGGCACGATATCTCAGCTTCAGAACCTTGAAACAACACACAAGTAGTTGTAGTTTCGCCAAAATCGTGCCAACAGTTTTGAAAAACACTACTTTTGGGAAAACGCGTTTAAAGATAAATGTTACAATTAAATAGGCAGGGCGGGACCGGGACTAGCATGCTTTCGATCAAATCGTTCACAGAGCATGTGTTGACTGTTGAGTTATGTATGTCTACATTAGAAATATGCAAAACAAAAATGGGAAGACGGACCCCTTAATTCAGCATGATAAAGATAATATCCCAGAGAAGTAATTTAGCCAATTTCAATCTTTATATTTAGACTGATCTACATAATTTCATACTTTTGGGGCGATATGACCAAAAAACGAAAAAATATAATTTTTATATAAATGTAAATGTCAAAGGTTTTAACTTAATTTTCATCTTTTAACCTTCTACTTATATTGGGTTGAGTTCGGAAATTATTTAAACTAAAATAAATGTACTTCAATGGTAAAATGATTTCAAATCGAATTCGGTTGCAACGATTTTATACTTTAATAAATTATTAATTTATGTTAATCCACAGTTATGAGAGAGCAAATATGGATATTATTTTCAATTTATCTGAAAGTTTAAAATATTTTCCAATAATTCCTTTTGAATATAAACAACTTACAAAGCTAAATATTTAATTTTTGATACAATTAACTGCACGCATGATGGCGATTCAAACAAAAATATTAAAAAAGTTTATACATAGAAGTGCTGAAAAAAAAATACCCTTTTGCAACCTGATGAATTTATTTAAGTTTAAATATTGAAATGGCATTAATTAAATTGCAATCGTTGTCTCCCTCTCCTCTTTATACATACATAAGTATCTATATACATATGTACCTACTCTTTGTCGTTATCACATCGCTCGTGTGTCTGCTGCACACGTCATGGAACTTTGCAGGGTATAAAAACAAGCTACGAGCTACGAGCACTCTTATGCAATCAAATAATACTTAAATTTAAATCCACTGTGACAGGTGAATCAGAGGGTGCAGTATTTATATATGCATGTTTCTATGTATGCATGCTCGTACGGTACGTAGGCCAGACTCAAACTCAAACTCAAATCCAACCCCAATATTTCATTCCATTTTTCATAGCCTTAATCCAATCAAAATACAAAGTGGAAAAAATACTCCTCATACTTATACCCACCTTTATGTTCACATACATATCTGCACCTACAATCCTACACACATACATATGCATATTTCAGTATTTTCAGTATTGACAAACGTTTTGATCCTCTGGAACTGAGCCAGAATACTTAATTGAAGAGCAGGTATGTAGGTACCTACATATAACAAAAATAAAATGAAAAAAAGAAATAATAATAAAATTAATAATGAATAAATAAATACACACATTTTTCAATTCAAAAATAAAAAAAAAAATATATTGGAATGATGAAAAAATAACTTCCACACAACCTTTATAGAGCTACATATTATGTGTACAGTATTCACCTGCAGGCGGGTTTCCGATCAGGACATCATTCCACCATTCACCTGTGTGTGCTTTATTATTTAATTCAATAAGCATTCAAGTCGGTATTACGTGTCCTTTCCGGGATCCATTTTTTTTTTCGAAAGTGCCCCATTTTCAAATTCTCGCTTTTGGATTTTCCATAGTAATAACCAGCAAGGCGATATAAACCTCTCTCTCTCCACCCTCCGCCTACCTAAAGGTAGGTAAGGTACATATTATACGACGTGGGAAAGCCTGCTGATGCTATACACCGCACACACCAACTCCTAAATACACATACATACATACATATATAGAGAGTGAGACACATGCGGACACAAGCTATTTTGAATGAGAAATTTTCAAAAAAATGAAAATTTAAAAAAAAGGAAGTGCACGACAACGAATAAAAAATGGAAACAGATTCGAGGCAGATTGTATTTATTGAAGCGTTTGATTAACCTGGAACCACGTTTATGCTTTTTTTTTTCTTCCTTCTTTTCTCTCCCTGTGTTTCTTTTTCGTTCATTTCTATTTTGCCATTCATTTAGACGCTTTCGGGCAGCTTACAAAGAATACTCGTATTTTTTTGAAAAATTTATTATTGAGAACGGAAAAATTAGGGCGCATATTTGGCCCCAAGTTTCTGCTGCTGGCTGATGATAGGGTAACTGGGAGGGTGGGTCCTTGTCTAGGCAATAGGGTATGGGAACTAGAATACCTACTCCTATATACATATTAATCGATTCTGATGAAGTTGAATATTTTTTGAATATATCTCTATCTACTTTTCCATGTCCCTTGAATAAAAATAAAAATTTAATTTTTTCGAATAAAATTATGGCCAAGGTTGTTTTTGATTCGACCTTCTTAGTGATGGAAAATATTGTTAACAAAAAGAAACGGTACAGACAAAAAAAAAGGAATTAAATTACACCTAAAGGTGTTTTAATCTGTTTTCACATTGATGAGTTGAATATTCTAAGGTTTTTGCACCCCCAATTTGCAAAATTAAACCTTTTCTTTTTTTTAAGTTGGGATTCAATGGAATATTATTTCCCTAAATTTCAACCTTAGTTTTTGTTTATGTGTGTTGTTGCTGAAATTTTATACAATTGAAGGGTTTATAGAAAGGAACACTCTTTATGATGGCGTTAGGAATATGAGATGAACACAATAAAAAAGGAAACAACCAACTGACCTTCCCATTTGGTTTTATTAGTTTCTGGTCTGCTGAGTTTTAAAAAAAAGTTTTCTTTGAAAAACAAATCTTCATTCCCGGAAAATACACTTTCATCCATTTTATATTTGTATAAAAGGTTGTTCGTTACAGATCCAAGTAGAGACAAAAATTGTAAATATTTAAAATATATGACTAGCTGATCCGAAAGACGTTGTTTTGGCCTTTCTTGACGAATATTTCTTGAGTTTTCATTAATTTGTTATATTTCAAATAAATGTGCATTTGGTATCTTTATAAAATTTTAGTAGTACCCGTGGTGTGATGGTTAGTATACGTTGGTCTTGGGTGCAACCACTGCCTGTGCCACCTAAAGTTTTTTTCACGGGTACTGCCTCTTGCGAGGAATGGACAAATCCTCCAAGAGTAATTCTTCTTTTGTGTTTTCTCAAATAAGCCTTTCGGATTCGACTTAAAAACTGTAGGTCCTCTCCATTCCTGATAACATTACTCGCACACAGGAATGGTTGAAAGTCACTAGGCCCTAGTTCTCAACGGACTGTTGTGCCACCTAATTTATGTTATTAACTTCCCATAGGAGGAGATATCGACTTCAAATACATTTTTTTATACAGATATTAAGGCAGAAAGATGCAGAAAGGGCTCTCAAGAAAATTGCGTGGGTGTTTTTTTTACCATAGCAGTTTAAAAAAAAAGTGAACATTTTGGTTAAACCTAAATATCTCATGAACCAATGACGCTAGAGACTTGAATTAAATTTTATATTATATATTGTAACGTGGTACAAAACAAATATATTTTTGGGAAAAAATCCAACTAACGGTTTTTTTTATAAATCAAAAAAACTGAAAAAAAAATTTGTCACCTCGAAAATTTTACGACTAAAATATGATTTCATTTCCAAAACAATTTTGTGCAATGAAGAATAATGTTTTTGACATCTGATAAAATTTTGAGAAAAATCTAATTGACAGTTTTTTTTACAAAAAATAAAAACCTAAAAAAAATTTAATAAAAGTTAGTGAAAATTGATTTTCGACTCAAATATCTTTTCAAAACTTTGAGTTATTGGCTTTACACTACTTTTATCTTTCAAAAATATTGTTTTCAACATTCAGTAAAATTTTGAAATAAATCGAATTGACAGGTTTTTTACAAAAAATTAAAAACCGAAAAAAAAATTAAAAAAAGTTGGTAAAAATTGATTTTTGACTCAAATATCTTTTCAAAAATTTGATATAACGGCTTCTGACTAATTTTAACTTATAAGAAATATTTATTTCAACATTCGATAAAATTTTGAGAAAAATCGAATTGACAGTTTTTTTTACAAAAAATAAAAACAATCCTAAAACTTTTTAAAAATTTACTTTCGACTCAAACAGCTTTTTAAAAATTACAAATATTGGCTTCAAACTTATTTTATTTCACAGAAAATATTGTTTCCAATATTCAGTAATTTTTTTTATAAAAATTCAACAGTCCGTTTTTTCATAAAAAAATAAAATCTTCAAAAAATAGTACGCAAATTTGGTAAAAATTGATACATATACACAAACTTTTAAGCAAGACAAATCGACAGACGGGATGGGAAGTTATCAGTGTGGGTCGCATCCCAGCCTCTTTTTGTCATTTTTATTCTGTTTCATTTGCCTAACATATCCTTTAAAAAACAATCTTAAACTGTTGTTTTGAGCAGTAAAAACGTGTTGCTGTTATATCCACAATGGCTATTCTAATTTTCTTAAATTGTTTTCTTCGATCAAATGAAAACATAAAATGTTAAAAAAGAATGTTAATTTATTGTAATTCAAATCCAACTCCAGTTCACTAAAAGTAAGCAAATCCTTCAACTTAATCACAGCTTGTTCCTTGTACCTAATAAAAGAAATCCCATACCTAATTCTTAAACGGAACATTTCAAAAAAGGATATTTATTCAAACTTAACCTCTCCACACTTTGTAGATGCCTTTGAATTACATTGCGCTTATGTCGAATTGATGCAATCATTCTTTGAAATAAAATTTAGTTTTCCTTTTTTTTCTTTTTTTGCACTAAAGAAAAGAAAAGACCCTCATTTTTCAAGATGACAGACATTCTCTTATGTTTTTTTCATTTTTATTTTATTATTTCTTTTGCTATGAAACGGAAGTTCAAGTGCAATCACCTGCACATTTCACGTAGTAATTTTCAAAAGAATATTACGGAGACTTGTGAATAGGGAAAATTCAACTTGAAATTGCAAAGTAAAGAAAGAAGAAAAAAAAGGAAGAGAAAGAGAAAAACTGTGAGAGAAATAAAATAAAGTTCTTTTTTTTTTTTTGAAGGAATGAATGAATAGAACATAACGAATGCTAAGCTTAGCGGTATCTACGTGTTAAGGCAATGGTTGACTGTTTCCGCCTGACACGTTTATCCTTGATCACAACCTTTTGTGTGTTTCATTCGTAGAGGTACGAATGTTGGATATATGAAAAATAAAAAAAAAAAAAACAAAAATTGATGAATTGAGGTTATTTTATGTGCAATTTCAAATATTTCTTTTTAAAATGTTATTTTCGTATGCCTACCTCTGGATGGAAATTATGTGCGCTTTTCCAGCAAGTACACCTAACCTATGGTTTTTTTTTCTACTACATATATATAAAATGCATACCTGTAGAAAAATGCAGTTTTCTCTAGTCAAAAAGAAAAAACTTTTATTGCACGTTTGCAAAGTTATGTTTTTTGCAGTTGAAACACATTTTTTCGTCAGCAAATTTATATAAAAATGCATTTATCAGTCTTTTAGTCAGCGAATTGTTTTTCTATTTTTTGTATTATAGTTTAGTAGGTCAATTTTTTGGGATTCCAATTTAAGTTCGATAAATAATACTTCAAAACCATTCTTATTGTAACGGATGGATCACATAACATACATTTTGTAGCGCTACAGCTTGTAAAGAACCAGAAATATAGTGAGAGTGATTCATGTGAGCTAGAAAACTTATAATTTTATGCTGAGGTCCAAATGCTATTTAAGAAGCACCTATTCATGACAAGAATTAGCCTTAGAAAATTTGTTGTCAGACAATTATGCTGAAACTAATTTAAATGCAATTTTTGATTTGATCTGAATGGTACAAGTTGGAAAACATTGTTCACCAATACACAGATTTAAATGAGTGCTATAATAAATGTATCCATAAATGTTCTTAATATTGCGATGGGCTTACATACACCCAAAATTAAGAAAATCAAAAGCCTAAAGCCTGTGTGGTTCAATAAAAGAATCATAACAAAAATTTGATAGAGGCTGGGATGCGACCCACACTGATAACTTTCCATCACCTCTGTCGATTTGTCTTCCTTAAAAGTTAGTAGGTTTTCGTGTTTTGTTAAAAAAGTTGTCAATTGAATTATTCTTAAAAATTTCAAAATTACTAAAAATATTTTGCATATGATTAAATAGTTTGATTTCAAAACCTATTTTAGTTAACGAGATTTTTAGTCGAAAACAATTTTTTACCAATTTTAATAGCATTTCTTAAAAGTTTGTAATTCTTATATAAACAAATTGGATGAATGAAATTAATTTGAAGTCAATATCTTTTATTGTTCAAGAGATATCGAAAAACGAACATCAATTTTTCACCAATTTCGCGTACTTTATTTTAGATTTTAATTTTTTATGAAAAAAACTGACTGTTGGATTTATATAAAAAATGTACTGAACGTTGAAAATAATACTTTCTGTGAGATATAAATAGTTTGAAGCCAATATTTGAAGCCAATTTTAAAAGATATTTGTGTCGAAAGTAAATGTTTATGTTTATTGTATTTATTTTTTTAGGTTTTTATTTTTTTGTAAAAAAAAATGTCAATTCAATTTTTTTTTTTTTATAATTAAGTACTTAAGCTTCAATTTTTACAAACTTTTAGTAATGTTTTGTTTATGTTCTTATTTTTTATAAAAAAAAAACTGTCAATTTAATTTTTCTCAAAATTTAACTGAATGTTTAAAACAATATTTTTTATAAGATAAAATTAACTGGCTCAAATTTTTGAGAAGACATTTGAGTCGAAAATCAATTTTTACAAACTTTGAGTAATATTTTTTTTAGGTTTTTATTTTTTGTAAAAAAACTGTCAATTCGATTTTTCTCAAAATTTTTCCAAATGTCAAAAAAGTGTGGACAAAATCATTTTTTGTTCGTAAAATTTTCGAGGTGATAAATATTTTGTTTTCAGTTTTTTTTTTATTTATAAAAAAAACCGTTAATTGGATTTTTTCCAAAAATATATTTTTTTTCGTATCACGTTACAATATTATAATTTAAAATTTAATTCAAGTCTCTAGCGCTATTGGTTCGTGAGATATTTAGGTTTAACCAAAATTTGCAGCTTTTTTTTCAAATTGCTTTGGTAAAAAAACCACACACTCAATTTTTTTGAGAGCACTTTTTGCATATTTCTGAATTATTATCTGTATAAACAAAATTTATTTGAAGTCAATATCTCTACTGATGCTTGAGCTATGGACAACGGAAAAAACTTACCGAACATACGGACGTACGAACGTACGTGCACACGCACGCACAGACATCTTCCTAAAAATCTTTTATTTCGACTCTAGGGACCTTGAAACATCGAGAAATGTCGAAATTTTCTATTCGACAAATCTGACTTATTACAATGACTTCTTTTAAGAAGTTAATAAGGTTTACAACATTTTCGCAAGTCCAATATTGAACGGAAATTATTTAAACAATGTCGAATTTTTCAAAAAGAATTCGATATTTTAAATACATTTCTATACAATTAATATCTGTGAAGTACATAAACTTTGTGTAGCGATGAAGCTCACTTTTAGTGGAATGGATACGTCAATAAACAAAACTGCCGTTTTGGAGTTACATCTACAAAGCTGACTGAAAGTTTGGTGTACTTTATGGGTTAGCGCTTACTTACTTACTGTCCAGAACGTTGCTATCAATGGTCATGATTACTGAATTTTTCGTTCATCAATTGAACAATCTTAATGTACAGAAGCTGTGGTTTCAACAAATCAGCTGAAACTGTTACACCGCTTGTGGAAAAATTGATTTATTGAAGGAAACGTAAAAAAATCATCTTTGTATTGCACATCAAAGTTCTATACCTATACTGGGTGCCGTGAAATATGGTCAACTTTCAAAAATGGGTTTAATTGCATTTTACAAAAGTGATATTAAGTCAATTTTCAGCAGTTGACATTTTGATAAAGTGCTATAAGGCCAAATTATTTTGAGAAATAAAGGGTGTCCCAAAATTAACGGACGATTTGAATTTGCCGCCATTTGTGCAGTGAAGTGTTGGCAACCCTGAAAAAAAAGCAATTTGACAGCTAACAGTATAGGGTTATTAAAAATGGAGCGTTACACGATAGAACAACGTGTCTTCATTATTAAAGAATATTTCAAAAATAGTGAAAGCTTGGCGGCTGCAGTTCGAAAATTTCATACAAAATATGGTCGGAATAGTGTTTTAACTTCGTCAACTGTGAAGAGATTAATTGAAAAATTCTTGGAGACTGGATCCGTTGGAGACGCCAAACACACTGGTCGTCCAAAAACAAGCCGTTCAAATGTGAATGTCGAAGCAGTGCGTGAGAGTGTTGCTGACAATCCAGGAACCTCAATTCGACGTCGTGGACAAGAATTGCAAATTTCAAGAACCTCTCTACAGCGTATACTCACCAAAGATCTGTGTCTCCATGCTTACAAAATTCAATTAACACAACAATTGAAGCCTAATGACCATGGACAGAGAAGAGAGTTCGTTGAATGGATTATTGAACATCAACAAATGGACCCTGATTTTTCGAGCAAAATCATCCTAAGCGATGAAGCACATTTTCATCTTGATGGCTTTGTAAATCGCCAAAATTGCCGCATTTGGGTTTCGGAGAACCCACATGTGATTGTCGAAAAACAATTGCATCCACAACGCGTGACTGTATGGTGTGGATTTTGGGCTGGAGGCATAATTGGGCCATATTTTTTTGAAAATGATGCTGGTCAAGCAGTGACTGTTACTGGTGCTCGATATCGCGACATGATTACACAGTTATTTCTGCCAACATTGGATGATATTGATGTGTCCAATATGTGGTTTCAACAAGACGGTGCCACATGTCATACAGCCCGTGAAACAATTACTGCATGAGACATTTCCAGGTCGTGTACTCTCTCGTTTCGGTGATCAAAATTGGCCTCCTAGATCGTGTGATTTAACTCCATTAGACTTCTTTTTATGGGGTTATTTGAAATCACAAGTCTATGTCAACAAGCCCACAACCACCCGTGCATTAAAGGAGGAGATTCAACGCTGCATCAACGAAATTCAGCCACATTTATGCAGAATGGTCATGGAAAATTTCAACAAAAGAGTGCGCATGTGCATGCAAAGCCGTGGAGGCCATTTGTCCGATGTGTTATTCCATACATAACCCTATCCTATGTACTTTACGAGTCAATAAAAATATCGGGTGATTTTTTAAGAGCTTGAGAACTTTTTTAAAAAAAAAAACGCATACAATTTGCAAAATCTCATCGATTCTTTATTTGAAACGTTAGATTGGTCCATGACATTTACTTTTTGAAGATAATTTCATTTAAATGTTGACCGCGGCTGTGTCTTAGGTGGTCCATTCGGAAAGTCCAATTTTGGGTAACTTTTTCGAGCATTTCGGCCGGAATAGCCCGAATTTCTTCGGAAATGTTGTCTTCCAAAGCTGGAATAGTTGCTGGCTTATTTGTGTAGACTTTAGACTTGACGTAGCTCGACAAAAAATAGTCTAAAGGCGTCAAATCGCATGATGTTGGTGGCCAACTTACCGGTCCATTCCTTGAGATGAATTGTTCTCCGAAGTTTTCCCTCAAAATGGCCATAGAATCGCGAGCTGTGTGGCATGTAGCGCCATCTTGTTGAAACCACATGTCAACCAAGTTCAGTTCTTCCATTTTTGGCAACAAAAAGTTTGTTAGCATTGAACGATAGCGATCGCCATTCACCGTAACGTTGCGTCCAACAGCATCTTTGAAAAAATACGGTCCAATGATTCCACCAGCGTACAAACCACACCAAACAGTGCATTTTTCGGGATGCATGGGCAGTTCTTGAACGGCTTCTGGTTGCTCTTCACTCCAAATGCGGCAATTTTGCTTATTTACGTAGCCATTCAACCAGAAATGAGCCTCATCGCTGAACAAAATTTGTCGATAAAAAAGCGCGAAACACATTTCGAACCGAACACTGATTTTGGTAATAAAATTCAATGATTTGCAAGCGTTGCTCGTTAGTAAGTCTATTCATGATGAAATGTCAAAGCATACTGAGCATCTTTCTCTTTGACACCATGTCTGAAATCCCGCGTGATCTGTCAAATACTAATGCATGAAAATCCTAACCTCAAAAAAATCACCCATTATAACTATCAAAAGACTAAAAACGGCGTTTTCTATTTAATTCAAATCTAGCGTTAATTTTGGGACACCCTTTAAAACAATCTTATTATAGGGTGTCCCAAAATTAACGCAAGAAATCTTGCGTTAATTTCAAACAAGTTGATATACATATTTATTTAGAAATGAAATCTCATCAAATGGTAATCTTGCGTTAATTTTGGGACACCCTATATTACGGCGAGGTATGTAAGAGGGGCATGATGCCTCCCTGCGATTTATTTGTGATTTGGGATAAGTGCGAGGTTGAGTGTATCAAAAGTTTCTTTGTATTTATGGCAAACCATAATTTTGAAATTTGGCTTTATTTCACTTTATTTAAGTGTAACAAGACCAACTGTTGGAAATTGACTTTATTTTATTCTAGAAAAGTGAAATAAGGCCGATTCTTGAAATTTGGCCTTATTTCACTTGGTTTTATTTTACGGCACCGTTCTAAACCTCTTAAAACGCCCTTTAATAAAGATGTTATCTGCTCTCATTTTGCATCTAAGTATTTTTTAAACATTTTATTCCGCAACAAAGTCGACTGATGCCTAAAATCTGCTTATGGAGTGGCGTTTAATTAAAGTTTTATATTATTCTAATTTATCTAGTATTTCATCTAGTTTATTATATTATATGGAGTGACCTGACCATGCCCTGTACAATTTATACTAACTTTTTATCCTTGAACTTTGATTTGGGGAATCGTTTAGCAAACATATCTGTTTCGTGTACTTTACCGAGCTTCACTTAAGGTGAAGGTTGACATAGCTTATATGAACTTATCTCTCTTAATCTCTAGGGAATGTAAAATTTATATCCGATGAATACCTACAGAAAAAAGATACAACCCTGAAGTTATGAATTATTGGCCTTATTTAAACAAAGTTTACCTTACCCTACCTTTATTATCCTTTTAGAGATATGTTTGCAGTCATATCAAAAAGTTCAGGAGGTTAAAGTTGCATCAATGAAAAATGAAAAATGCAAAAGAAAATTGAAATAAGAAAAAACACCAACACAAATATCTGCAAACTGCAACATGCGATTCTTCTTTATTCGACCATGAACACGACCAAGACCTAGATGCATTCGAAAGGATAAAATTTGCATAAATTTTCATCTCTTGAGTTCAAATCTCACATATACATATAAAGGAGCATATAAAATGCAATGCGCCTATATCGTGAGGCAGAGGCGAGGCGAGGCGTACACTGGATAATCTATGTGAGAATGAATGAACTTAAAACAGCAAAAATATTAAAACATTTTTTAATCGAAATGGAAAAGACAACAGTGCGAGCCGCCGACGCAGTCCCGGCCGCCGCCCTTGTCCGTGCATCGTGCTCGGTGCACTCGATGCATTCACATTTTTGTTATTAAAAAAAAAAAAAAAATATATTTTAGCAAGGATAATGGGAATCCCATTTTATCCTTTTAACTGTGGGAGGATGAACATGAATATAAAAAGCAAACAAAGGGAACCAAATATCCATGCTCTTTCTCCCTTTTCGCATAAAGTAGGATATATGGCAACAGGATATGTTTATTTCCATCACAGCTATCGTACATGCCTATAAATGTATTTGTGATCGTGTGTGTATGTGTGTTTGTAAGAGCGTAAAATATTCCCGAACGTACTTCGAAACTAACAATAAAAAATTCTTAATTTAGCTTTGTTTCTTTTATGAGTGTGCCGTTTTTTTGGTTTTATTTCTTTTGAAATGGCGTTGGGTTAAGGTGGCAATGGTTGATGGTTATGTGCACCCACATTTTGGATGATGATAGGTACGTGTTGACGTTAGTTCACAAAAAATGGAGGACTTAAAGCCGCGGAAGCTTGCCTTTCTGAATATTAATAGTAGGTACGTACGTAGGTATAGGTATGTATGTGTAGTTTAGTATAAGCTGCGCTCTGATGGAAACGTTCATTGTCGTCGTCGGTCGTCGCAACGCACATACTATAAAATCCATTCCTCACATTTGTTTTGTTTATATGGTATATTATACGTTTATATGTATGTATAGAAGAACGTGACATGAAGAATATCCTTATATATGATCCTTGCCTAGCCCAACTTCAAATCATAGTGTGTTTCTCGTTAATGCGAATCCGCATAGTTGGGATACAAAAGCAACAATAAGCTAAGAGCATGGCTTGTTAGAATCATGGTATGATGATGTTGTTCAACGTTATACCCCAACTCCAGATCCAGATCCTATACTGCTGCTTCTCCTACTCCTCCTGCTGCTTCTGACGCTCCTGCTTTTGATGGAGATGCTGGATGATAATAATTATGATGATGAAATATAAGCAGAGTGCAAAAAAAATACAATACAACCGAACTGTATAAGTATTTGTGAACAAACAGTGTTTGTGTGTATTTGTATATTTGTAGAAGTATTCACATTGAGAGAGTAATTAATGACAATGATTATGGGTTCTTGTCCGTGCAGTTCAAACGGAGTCTTCTTGCAGCAATTTTTAAAGCTACAATACCCTACCCATACGTTGGGTAGATTGCATAACCATCTGGGTTCCAGACTTGATGAAGTTGCAATGTTGATGGAAATAGATGTATGTGGGATGGTTCGATGTTTTGTGCAATGTTGCCAAGTTATTAAAATTTCAATAAACGTTTACTTATTTTATTGTATTTTTCGGGCTTGAAGTAGATTTAAGGACTTTGCTGTATCAAATGTGTGTTTTAATTTTCGAAATTTATTAAAAATGGTATGAATACTTACTTCACATCTGGATAAACCTTAAAAATACAGAATTTAATTGTATTTCTTTCATGTGACTACTTAAAGCAGCTTTTCAAATGCTCAAACCAAAAATCTGTATACGAGTATCTTAAGTTAAAACGCCCTATTTTCAAGGTTTACATTGTTAAAATTAGTCAAAGTAAAGAAGAAAGTGTATTTTGTTTTTCATAGAATCAAAAGTTTAGTGTCTTGAAAAATGTGAAAAGTTAGTAAATTGAGGAAAGAGGGAGTAAAAGTAGTAAAAATGTGAAAAGTTAGTAAATTGATTGAGGAAAGAGAGAGTAGTGGAAAGCCAAACATTTAATCAAAAGCAACCAATTTTTGTTCGAGACCATAGCCGACTTTCAAGCTGAGCTATTTCTTTTGGAAACCACTATGAATTCCACAGGATAGCTAGCAATGGAACTCAGATATACAGAAGTTCAATTGCCAGTCGAAAATCTTTACAATTAAAAAATAGAAAAAAAGAGGCTGGGATGCGACCCACACTGATAAAATCCCATCCCGTCTGTCGATTTGTCTTGCTTAAAAGTTTGTCTATATGTATCAATTTTTACCAAATTTGCGTACTATTTTTTGTAGATTTTATTTTTTTATGAAAAAACGGACTATTGGATTTTTATAAAAAAAAAAAGTACTGAATATCGAAAACAATATTTCCTGTGAAATAAAATAAGTTTGAAGCCAATATTTGTCATTTTTGAAAAGCTATTTGAGTCGAAAGTAAATTTTTACCAACTTTTAGTATTGTTTTTTTTTTAGGTTTTTATTTTCTGTAAAAAAAACTGTCAATTCGATTTTTCTCAAAATTATATCGAATGTTGAAAACAATATTTCTCATAAGATAAAAAAAGTTTAAGGCCTTAATCTCAAGTTTTTGAAAAGATATTTGAGTCGAAATTCAATTTTTACCAACTTTGAGTGATGTTTTTTTTAGGTTTTTATTTTTTATAAAAAAAAACTGTCAATTAGATTTTTCTCAAAATTGTATCAGAGGTCAAAAACATTATTCTTCGATGCACAAAATTGGTTTGGAGATGAAATCATATTTTAGTCGTAAAATTTTCGAGGGGATAATTTTTTTTTTTTTTTTAGTTTTTTTGATTTATAAAAAAAAACCGTTAATTGGATTTTTTTCCAAAAATATAATTGTTTTGTATCACGTTCCAATATATAATATAAATTTAATTCAATTCTCTAGCGTCATTGGTTCATGAGATATTTAGGTTTAACCAAAATGTTCACCTTTTTTGTAAACTGCTATGGTAAAAAAAACCACCCACGCAATTTTCTTGAGAGCCTTTTTTGCATCTTTCTGAGCTATGGACGACGAAAAAACTTCTCGAACGTACAGACGTACGTACATAACTGCATAGACCAATCCATTGACTTTTAAAATTGTATATTCCTCATTTTTGAATAAGTAAGGTCAATCACATGATAGGTTAGGTTAATGTGGCTGTGGATACAAAAACCACACACTTAGGCCAGAAGAAAGGCCCATTGTGATACCACATGAATCTAGAGAATTACTTCCCACTAGTCGAACCATTTTGAGCTTTTTATAAAGCGAAGGAGATATCTGATATCCTTTTTAGCTAGTTCACTGGGATCATCAAAAGAGTATTCTCCCAGATGAAGTTTGCGTCTTCGTGAAAGAGCAGGGCAGGTGCAGAGGAGGTGAGAGATTGATTCTTCTTCTTCCTCGTCCATGCAGCTCCTGCAGAAGTCATTTGAGGCTACACCAAGTCGTATTGCGTGTCTGCCTATAAGACAGTGTCCCGTAAGGACACCTATTAGGGAGCTAATATGAAGTCTGCTTTGGGATAACAAGTCTTTAGAGCGCTTTAGGTCCAATGAAGGCCATATTAGTTTTGTGGCTGCGCATGTTGGTAAATTGTACCACCTAGAGTTTGCTATCTCGAAAGCTTTTTCTTTTAGCAGAAGTTTACATGTAGCTATCGGTATACCTATCTTCTCCCTTTCAGGTGAAATAGGTATGACGGTTCCATTTTTAGCGAGTTCATCGGCTCTACAATTTCCTGCGATGTCTCTGTGGCCCGGCACCCAGCATAGGTGAATGTTAAATTGCTGCGCCATCTCTATAAGAGATGATCGACAATCGAGGGCCGTTAGAGAGTTGGTTGAGACACCGTCAAGAGACTTGATAGCAGCCTGACTGTCAGAGAAGATGCGTATATCAGAAGTTGATATCACGTTTTCTCTTAGCCAGGAGAGAACCTCTTTGATCGCTAGTAGGTATGGGGCTACTTGGCGGTGGGAATTTTTTGCGGTTAGGTAGTGACTTAACAATAATAATAATTTTAAAAATGTTGTGTGTTGAGTGGGGCTGGGGCTGGGGCTCGAACCGAAGTATGTGAGTTTAAGAAGCAGAGGTGGTATGGGGTGAGCTATGGTGAAGTTATTGTTGTGTAGTTTAAATTCGACTAGTGTTTAAAGAATAAAATTGAAGTGAGTGTTGCTGTTTGAGAAGAATACTGTGATGTGTTTTATTTTGGAAGAGTTTATTTTTAGTGTGAAAAAAAAAAAAAATTGGTTGAGATTTGTGAACTAGCAGCGTAGTGGAGGGGCTGGGGTTGGGGTTGGGGCTGGGCTGGGCTGGGCTGGGGCTGGGGCTGGGGCTAGGCTGAGGTGTTTCTAAGCTAAGCTGAGTGCTGAGGTTGGAGAGGCAAGCGCGCAACACATTGTGCTAATGTGTGGATATAATTTGTAGTGTTTTTAATTGTATATTATGGTAATTTGTAATCTATTTTTGTTTTTTGTTTTTTGTTTTGAAAAATAGAAAATAAAAGACAAATGAATTGGTTGGGGCTCGAACAGGAGATGTATGGATTGAGAAGCAAGCTCGCAACTCATTGTGCTATTGTGCGGATATGTTTTGTGGTGTTTTTAATTGTCTATTATAGTAATTTGTAATCTATTTTTAGATGTTTAATTGTTGATTTAAAAAAAAAAATAGAAAAATATTGTTTGCTGTGATGACGTTGGTGGCGGGGCCTGGGGTCGGGCTGGGGCTGGGCTGGGGCTGGGCTGGGGCTGGGCTGGGCTGGGGTGGGGGCGGGGAGGGGGGCTGTGTGTGTGTGTGTGTGTAGTTTTGAGGATAATGTCTGGGGCGAGTGTATGGTAACTTTTTATTTTCTATTTTTTTTTTATTTTTGAAGGTACTAAGTCTGCTATGGTATGCGGTTTGCCATATAATTGAATTAGACCGCAAACGTAATCATTTAGGTTTTTTTTTTTTTTTTTTTTATGATAGTAGATAGTGTATGTGTGTAATAATATGTTTTGTTAATTTGGAGTTTTCAAAATATCAATATAACAAGGTAGTGTTAACGTGATGAAGACATTTTATAATTGTTCATTAATTAAAATAGTCGACCCTTGTAAAAATGTTTTGGTGTGAAAAATTGAAAGAGGGGGAAACTTTTTGTGTTTGTGAAGCAGGATGGTTGGAAATAAAAATAAGTGATGTTGTATTTTTTACTGATACTTTGAAATTACTTGTACAACCAGAATATGGTGTTGAATGTACCATAATTCATATAAGAAATGGGGAGGTTACTTCTCATCTAAACAATTTCAGAATGCAGTTTCAATCAATGCAACATGTGAAATTTAAAGTTGAGGGTAAAAGAGTCAATTTAGATAAAAGAAATAGAATCTTAATAAAACTTATTGATTTCACAGGAGGAGAAATAACTTTGTTTGGATCAATTTTTCCTCATTCCAATGTTATAAAAAGAAAAGAGAATGAGTACCCAATTCTTTGTCCGTTCGGTGCTGCAGAACTACTGAATATATCTAAGAGGAAGCACCCCGAGAAATTAAGAACACGCGACTCTTCAGAAGTAATGAGAGAACAAAGCAGAAATAAAAACAATTTACAATCGCATTTAGTTTAATGATCCCTAGAAATAATAACACGATGGAGAAGAAAAATAATTTTTACACATGTGTACATATGTATTTGTGTTAGTAAGCAAACTTTTTTAAATAAAAGTACCTACCTAAATACTATATAAATTTCTTACACTTGTTTAATTTATTAGTTTATATTTATTACTTGACGTATAAGTACTTCTAGTTAGCAAGAACAAAATGTCAACTAAAATGTTCTACTTAACATTTCTGGCAGTTATACCAACTTTAATCCTTGGATTGCCTCTACCGATTAATATTGATTTACAAGAACCAAGCAATACCAATAATCTTTCTTTTGCTGTGAGTTTACCAAACAATGATACCGTACAAATAGGTTTATCATTTCGTTTGTTAACATTTTCGAATGGAAAATCGCTGTTAAATACCACAAATGACGGTGTGTCATCATATCAAAATGATGAGATAGTAAAAACAACAACAACAGACAAAAATGTATTACAAAAGAAGATCGTTACTGTAGAAGAGGCAATTGAAAGTTTTAGGCAAGATTTAATTAAAAAAGAAGCCGATATATCAGGAATCATTCAAAGTAAAAACATATTTTATAGACATTTTAAATTGGAATTTGACGATGAAATGGCTTTAACTATCCGATGTTCTTATGATAGTAATTATAATATGCGTAGCTTAACTATAAAATGTTATGAATATCATGAATACGAAACGGAAAGAGTTCTGAGTAATGGGGAAGTTGAAGTGTTTATGAAAGAGGATCTTGAATACAAATCTGATGTGGAATTGTTGGATTTTAAATCAATGAAACAAACATATAAAATGGAAATTTCTTAAATAAAACATGTACTTATTTTTTATATAGTATTAAAGGTTTATTATTTTAAAATTACAAGTTTTTCATTTTTTTTTTTTTTTTTATAAAGATGAACTAATTCCTTGGAAGATATCCAAGAGTTATCTTTTGAAGGAAATCCAAGCCATTTGACAAATATTTGATCATGTTTCTTTTGCAGTACTTTCTCAATTAAGTAAGTATCAGGAAACTTGGTCTTTTGGAGCTCAAGTTCATAGAATCCACCCTTGATAGGATTGCCCTGAAAGTCCTCTAAAAGATAAGTAACAGGATTTGTGCGTTGAACTTTATTTATAGTAAAAATTTCTGTTGTCCAATTCGGTGTATATCCCTTTTCAAATACATGTTTATATTTACTTATTCTGACAAAGTCTCCAACTTTTAACTTAGATGGAATATGAAATTTGATGTGATTATAAATATTGGAGAGTAATTGCTTTTCATTTGAAGCATTGACTTCAGATGGTTTCATTTTTATTGTTCGATGTACTGAATCATTATACTTTTTTGTAAGTGTTTTTATTATATCGGTCCATCGATATGTTCCATTGGTACTGAATTCTTTCCACATGAGTGTTTTAAGAGTGCGATTAAAACGTTCAACAATAGATGCCTTGAGTACGCTAAACGTTGAATAATGATTGATTCCATATTTTTTCATGAGATTTTTAAAACATGAATTAAAAAATTCTTTCCCATCATCCGTTTGTAAGTTTTTTGGTACACGACCGCTATTTATTACACTAGCCAAAGCTGCAGTAACTAAATTACCTGTTTTACTTTTAACAGGAACTGTCCAAGCAAATTTTGAAAATGTATCAATTACCGTAAGAAGATATCGATAAGTGTTATTTTCACCTGAATAAGCACCCATTTCAACAAGATCAGCTTGCCATAAATCATCTAACCCCTTGATAACAACTCGTCTTCTCTTAAAATTTTTTCGAGAAGGCTTATGTAGTTCATTGACAACGTCTCTCTTACTCATCTTCTTAAATAATGATTAAATAAAATTGCAATAAGTCTGTTATTTTGTTTATAAATTTTGTATTATTATTTTTTTAATCTTTCATACAATGACATTAACTTTTTAATTCTTATCAATCTGTTTTCAACCAAGAAACATGCACATGTATCTGGTCCTTCTTTACATTGATTTGAAGACCAGGGGCAGTTGACAAAATGACACCCGTTATCCGATAAGGTAGTAGATACATTTTCAAATCTTCGCAAGAAAGATAAGCATTCTAGAAGATATTCGTAATGTTCATCAAGTATATTACACTGATTTGTTTTCAGGAAATTTAATATTTCTCCAAAAATTAATGAAGTATTTATGTTGGACATCGTGGAAGTATGTATGAGTTCACTCCTCAATTCAAAGTTTTAGACTGCAGTAAACAATAAATGGCTTGATATTAAATAGTTGATTTTGTTTGAGCTGCAATTTCGGTTTTTTTGTTAATTACATTTTCAAGCAAATACTTTTCTATTTTTTTAACTTCATATACAATGTATTTTTCAAAATTTGTAAATTTTTCATCAACATAATTTTTTGTTGCCGCATCTGTTTTATCATAAGGCTCCTGAAGATTTCGTATCCTTTTTGAGTTTAAACTAAAGTCTCCGTTTTCTTTTTTAAGAAACCCCTCTCCTGGTAGTCCAGGTGGACCTCTTTCCCCCTGTAAACCTTGCTCTCCTCGTTCTCCTCTTTCGCCTCTTGGTCCTAACCTAACTTTGGATTGAGTTCTGTTTGAATAACGTCCAAACTTATCAACACTCATTTTCATTCAATGATGTTTGCTTCTTTGAGTTCTTCAATAATGGAAACAATCTCGTTAGAATGATTATTATGTCCTGCCTGATGTGAGGCAATAAGAAGTCGTAAACGAACTACGAGTTCATTTGGATCATCCCAGTAGACATAGTCTTTTTCTTTGTTTGATAAATGCATTAAACCCTGACCTATATGCAAATCAGTGGGAGAGCTAGAAGTATCTTTAAATAGTTTACTTATAATTTGTTTATATTTATATCCTTTATGTCCCAGTATTTGATTTTTAGAATCATGATTACGTCTGTATGCATTGGTGCTAAACAATATGTTTTTGTAATTATTTAAATCCTCTTTATTATAAAGGGCTGAACTTGGTATTTTCTTAAATATCAACTCAAATAAGCCACTTGTTCCTTTATAAGTTTTATTATTAATTTCTATATTCTGCCCATTAATTTTGAAGTCCTTATCACCTATTTGTAATTTCCCATTGTTAGTATGTACACCGTATACGCCATCAATTGTTTTTGAATTATTTACAAACAAATCCATATATTTCCGAGGAATTTCTCCATAATTTCTTAAATCTATTTGATCTACAAACTCTCGAACAAGGTTTCGACGAAGTTTGCGTCCACTCCTATCGGATTTGCTTCTAGGTGTTGATAAAGATGTTTTTGGGGGAATATTGTCGACTAAATTAGAGGAGATGCCTGGAGTTATGAATTTATCATCAACTTCTTCATCATCATTTTCTTCAGTTTCCTCCCCTTCATAATGGCGCTTTATTTTTTCCACAGGCGATTTAAAACTGTTTGGATTTTCATGAATTGATGACATTTTTACTAATTCGTTAAGAGGTTTAGTAACTGGTTCGAAGGTTTCTTTTAATTGAAAATCGAATGCTTCTCTACCATTTCTAAGAGCTTTATATTTTTTTCGTAGTGTATCGGTAGTTTTAATGAGGTTTTTTGTTAATTCTTTATTTAACTTCATCATGATTTCCTAAGTTTTTTTTTTTAAGTTTATAAATAAGTATGCAATTAGCTTTTTAAAACGTATAAAATTTAGTTTAATATTTAAAGATTGGGTTTTGAATGAAGAACAGCTTTTTCTGAACTGAGTTGATCTGCTTTCAACTGTACCGGATGCAACCCTGTACACCTTGGAACTACTTTGGTAGAACATAATAGTATTAATGCTGAACACATCAGTTGCACTTAGCTTTTATAGCCTCAGGAATTCATCGAATAACGTATAAAATTTAGTTTAATATTTAATGATTGGGTTTTGAATGAAGAACAGCTTTTTTGAACTGAGTTGATCTGCTTTCAACTGTACCGGATGCAACCCTGTACACCTTGGAACTACTTTGGTAGAACATAATAGTATTAATGCTGAACACATCAGTTGCACTTAGCTTTTATAGCCTCAGGAATTCATCGAATAACGTATAAAATTTAGTTTAATATTTAATGATTGGGTTTTGAATGAAGAACAGCTTTTTTGAACTGAGTTGATCTGCTTTCAACTGTACCGGATGCAACCCTGTACACCTTGGAACTACTTTGGTAGAACATAATAGTATTAATGCTGAACACATCAGTTGCACTTAGCTTTTATAGCCTCAGGAATTCATCGAATAACGTATAAAATTTAGTTTAATATTTAATGATTGGGTTTTGAATGAAGAACAGCTTTTTTGAACTGAGTTGATCTGCTTTCAACTGTACCGGATGCAACCCTGTACACCTTGGAACTACTTTGGTAGAACATAATAGTATTAATGCTGAACACATTAGTTACACTTAGCTTTTATAGTTTCAGGAATTCATCGAATCTCTTTCTATAGCGGCCTTTATTCAGGGGACTATCCTTATCAATGACTAGAAATCCATACTTAATGTCCCAGCATTCGGAGCAAACCCTTTGAAACATTGGAAATGTCATATCAGAATTCACATGGTTATTGTAAATATGTTTTAAATTCATGTCATCTTGTTTGAAAACAATGAGGAAATTCGCATTGTCTCTTATTAAGTGCTTAGGGATTCTTGTGTATGTCTGACACAAATAAAAACTGTCTACATTACGATGTCGACCCATACTGAAATAGTTTCGAACCGCATCTTGCTTTTCACAAGCAACATCATCGAAAATAAATACAGAGTTTGGTCTGGCCTCTTCGGGTGGTATGACATCACAATTATTTGCAAATGCAAAAAAACCCATATTTTTTATAGGCATAACTGCTTGTTTTAAAAATTCATACTTTGGTTGATGTAAGGACTTTGAATATATATAAATATTTTCAAATCTTAACCCATTTGTCTGTAGTAATAAACTCATCATAACATTTGTTTTACCACAATTGGATGGGCCCGTGATTAGGCCTCTTATACTATTAGGTAGAAGTTCCCCATGTTTTTTCTCTTTTGTTTCATCATTTTGAATTAATTCCATATTTTTGATAGGTAAAAGATGTTGTTGTTTAACGAAGCGCATACTGATAAAAACTAATTAAATTTATATAAAAATGAAGATTATATTTTAATTTGTCATAACTGAATAACGGTTCGAAGAAGCTGGTGCTCATATATTAAAATGATTGATTTTTCAAACAAAAAAATCAGTCATCGATATGTAGTGAAAGGGAATGGTTTCCTAAATACTGTAATAAATAAATTACCAATTGAATTACATCTACCTGGTTATCAATATTGTGGTCCTGGAACAAAACTAGAAAAACGTTTAGCTCGAGGAGACTCTGGAATTAATTTACTTGATCAAGCGTGTAAGCAACACGATATAGCCTATTCTAAGTTTAAAAATACTTCAGACCGACACATAGCTGATAAGATTTTGTCTGAAAAAGCTTGGCAGCGTGTAACATCAAAAGACGCTAGTTTAAGTGAGCGAGCAAGTGCTGCAGTGGTTACAAATCTTATAAAGAGTAAGCTAAAATTAGGTATGGGGTGTTCAAAACTTAATGGAAAACACAGAAAAGCCAAAATGACAAAATCAAAAAAGCCTGTGGTTTTTAGTAAAACAATTAAAAACATAGGAAGACTACTCGAGGAAAAAAAACCCCATAACCTTGAAAAAGCTGTTAAAGTAGCTTTGTCAGCTGCAAAGAAAACTATAAAACGTAATGGTACTAACATAAGGATACCAAGAGTTATCTCAATACCAAAAATTGGTGGGGTGATCCCATTTCTAGTGCCTCTATTTGCTGGGCTTTCAGCTCTTGGAGCTTTGTCGGGAGGAGCTGCAGGAATTGCAAAAGCTGTAAATGATGCTAATATTGCTAAAAAAGATCTAGAGGAGAAAAAACGACATAACCAAAAAATGGAATCGATTGTAGTTGGACATGGTTTACATCTAAAGCCGTATAGAAAAGGTTTAGGTTTATATTTACATTCACAATCAAAAAACTACTAAACTCGCTACCTAATCGCGCACTAAATGAGGTGGATTTAAGAACATTCGCAAAAGATTTTATCCCAAATTTTCGAGGGGTTTTTATGCGCGATAGTTTACCAAAAGGTAAACCTTGGAAAAATGAAAGTGGAATTATAAATCTTGATTCATCGAATGGACTAGGAACACATTGGGTAGCGTATTTTAAAAAAGACTACTATCTAGATTATTTTGATAGTTTCGGAAATTTGCCACCACCAGTTGAATTAATTACATATTTAGGTAATAATATACATTATAATTATATTAAGCACCAAGATTACGATTCAGTAAATTGCGGTCATTTATGTTTAAGATTCTTATATGATTGTAATTTTAAATAAATAAATAAAAAGAAAATCTATAAAACTTTTTCATTACCTTTTTTATCGTCATGACATTGACACTTACATTAAGCGGGAATACATCCCTTCTCACCGCAGATTATTTCCCATCTCTAATATTTGATGATAATTACGTTTGTGGGTTGATTGATTTTCAAACATATAATTCTATACCTAATGTGGATGAGCGGAATAATTTATTTCACATTGGGTCTGATGTATTGGAAATTCCAGTGGGGTCCTATGAAATTGATGACATTGCAACACTTGCTTCTGAAACATTGTTAACGTTGAATTCAACAACATCTATAAAGGTGGAAGCAAACAATAATACCCTGAAAAGTGAGATCCAATGTAGCGAGAAAGTTTATTTTAACAAAGATCGTACAATTGGGAAATTATTAGGTTTCAGTAAACGTGTACTTGAACCTGATCAAAAACATCTATCAGACTTACCAGTTGATATAAATAAAGTTAATGTTATACGAATTGAGTGTAATATTATTACTGGTTCATATTTGAATAACAGCCCCGTACATACTCTACATGAGTTTTCCCCTGAAGTAGGACCGGGGTATAAAATCATTGAAGTTCCAAAAAATGTAGTCTATTTACCAGTGAATGTCAATAGAATAACCTCTCTTACGCTAAAGCTAGTGGACCAAGACGGAGATTTGATAAATTTTAGAGGAGAAACAATAACTGTGCGCTTGCATTTAAAACGCACTTCTTAATAATGCTGATCTACAATAATATAATAGACGTCAAACCAAATTCCTCAATTAGTCCTTATAAAACATCGAAGCTAACTACACAAAGCCTCACCACCGAAAATTCGGCTTATCTACTTTCATTAGGTTTTAAATTAAAAATAAGATAATGAGTGAAATATTGAATATAACTCAGGCTGTTAGCTATGACAATAGTATATCCAAATATGAATATCACAGTTATTCACCCTATCTTCAATCATTCAACCCAAGCGATGAAATACGTATTCTCATTCAGCAACAGGACTTGTGTATTTTACCTTCTGAAAGTTTCATTTATATTGAAGGAAGTCTCACAAAAGCAGATGGAACGATATCTTCTACATCAAAACTTTGTAATAATGCAATGGCATTTCTTTTCGAAGAAATTCATTATGAACTCAACGGAGTGGATATTGAGTTCAATAAAAATGTTGGTATAACAACATCATTAAAGAATTATATATCTTTGAGTGAGCATGAAAGTAAAAGCTTAGAAAATGCATCATGGACTGGAAAAGATGGTATATCCCTTAGTTCAGGGACTTTTAACTTCTGTGTTCCATTGAAAAATCTGTTGGGGTTTGCCGAAGATTATAAAAAGATTATAGTAAATGCAAGACACGAGTTAATTCTTATTCGTACACGATCCAATGAAAATGCTTATTTTTCCAAGGAGAATGAAGAATTAAAACTTTCAGTTTTTAAGTTGCAATGGAGAGTTCCTCACATTACTTTAGCTGATTCAGAAAAACTTACACTACTTAAGCAAATACAATCGAAACCAGTTCAAATTCATTTTAGAAATTGGGAAATGTATGAATATCCTGCACTGCCAACAGTAACTGATCACATTTGGACTGTTAAAACTTCAAGTCAACTGGAAAAACCAAGATTTATTATAATTGCTTTGCAAAGCGATAGAAAAAATCAACGAAATAAAGATGTTAGCAAATTTGATCACTGTGACTTGAATAATCTAAAAGTGTATTTAAACTCAGAAGCATATACTCGTGAAGACTTAAATCTCAAATTTAAGCAAGATCGATTCGCCCTTATTTATGATATGTACAGTAAATTTCAGCAATCCTACTACAAAAAACAATCAAATCCACTATTATCTCGACAGGAATTAAAGGATACCGCACCGATAATAGTAGTTGATTGTTCACACCAAAATGAAGCAATAAAAACAGGGCCAGTGGATGTGAAAATAGAACTAAAAACCACAATACCGGTTCCTCCTTCAACAACTGTGTATTGTTTAATTTTGCATGATAGAGTTATTGAATACAATGTAATAACGGGCGAGGTTCGTAAACATGTTTAAACTATAATAGCCCAGCAAATAAAATAAATAAAACAAATATTGTGTATATTTAATTAATCATATTGTTTTGTTTTTATTGTAAATTATCTTTTATTTTTGATGGGGTAATTTTTCTTGTGAATCCATATGGAAGGGAACTGAAATCGGGGAGGAAGTTTCTTTTTTCCGAAACAAGTCTGTACGTTTTGTGTTCTGTTTTGGTAACTACTTGATGTTCCTTTGTACGTTTTATGTTCTCAGAAACAACCAGAATACTCTCATTTTCTTCAGGTTTAAGTATTGCCTCTTTAATGGATTCAAAATTTACCTTTTTTGAAGCAGAATAGTTTAAGGAAATACCTTTCACTTTGCACACAACGGAGGATGCATTATCGTTAGGGTTAAATACTTTGTAAGCATAATTTTTTGGCCCACCACTTACGAACTCTGTAATAAAACTGCCTACTCCATAAGATTCCAACTCATCCGTCAAGTCTCCGATTAGGTCTCCTGTTAATGGTTCAAATTCTCCTTCACGACTTATGAAGACAATAGAGTCTGTGTCATAATATAACACTCTTCTATCTAACTTTTCCAAAAAGTCATACAGTTTGAGACGAGCCTGAGTTGATGTGAAGGCTGCAATGCTTACATTTACCGTTGGAGAAGATTCCACAGCCTCTTCTTTACTTGTGAAATTTACGACAACATTTTCATCATTTACTGGTAAAACACTGCAGACTTCTAGAGTGGGGTTTGTCAACATTTAATATAATTCTGAAGGGCTGTTTACAATGCTTGTTCTAGCTTGATTCTCTCGTTGACCAAACTTACCCCAAAACGAATTTAGTATTAATTTTGAGAAAGATCTTTTACCTTCATTTTTCTCAATGTTAGAATATTCAAGTTGAATGTTTTCATTTTTTAAAAAGTGAGAAATGTAGTTTTGTTTTTCTTCTTCTGTGTTACAATTACTAGGCCAACCCGAGGCTTCTTGCTTCAATTTCAGAAACTTATCCATCATGGAATCAAAAAGCCCTTTAGTACCTATTTCTGTACTACACTGAACCACATTATATTTCCATATTTCGGTGATTTCCAAAAGCTTATAACCTTTTTCTAGGGCTTTGCACACCTCATCAATTATCCATGTTCCGTATAAAGCTCGTTCATTATCTGTATGACGGCAAAATTTTTCTCTCGTTTTGAGGTTACTGCATGTCCTACACAAAGAGAAAATAAGTTTACTGTTTTGTTTTATTGGAAGAACAGGATGAAACAAGTTCTCTGGTGGTAATATTTTGCATTTGATAATTCCACTTATGTCTTTTAACTTTATCTGAGAAGTTATGGATGGATCTGTGTAGAGTTCTGGGTGTCCTATAGGAAATTTCCCATATTTACAAACCCATGGATATAAGGAACATACGTCGAGGTACTTGATTTTTTCATCCTTTTTACACTGATAATACATGGTTGTATTGCCGGTTCTACCCCCATAAAATGCATCTCGAGGGTTGAGTGGAGTTTTCTCGATACACGGATGCGTTTTTAAGAACTCCGACTCCTCATGATTCATCATTGATAGTTTTCTTCTAAATTCGCATTCCCAAATTTCAATGACTTCATAGTTGAATGATTTCAATCTAGCCGTTTTGGATTGCGTTCTTTCAAATCGCAAGTTTAGTGTGTCAAGCGTATCACTTCCTAGTGGTTCATCTCTTCTATGGGTTAAGCACTTAGGATGTCCATGATAATAACAGCCGTGAAACTCAAAAACCTGACCAGTTTCTCTACAGAACCCATCCACTTTCAATTCAGCAATAACCATTTCTTTTCCGTTGACAGCATGTTCAATATATATTTGACGCGTTCTCCCTTCCCAAATTAAAGCCTTAATGGAAATTTTAGAATGTTTTTCCACATTCCTATAACCATTTTTTGGGATCAAACCGATGGTGTTTTCTGCAAGAAAATTACGCCGATACACAAGATTACATGCCGAAGCGATAGTGACAGATTCCAAAAACGGCTCTACGTTATTAAGCATCAAGAACATTTTTCTAAACTTTAAGCACGCCTCTGTTAGAATTTTAACATCACTAATACAATATTCTTCCAAGTGAAGCTCCATATTGAAAACATCATTTTTATGTTCCTCATACCAGTTAAGGAATATTTTTCGGTCCTCAGGTTTCATACTATCAGGGGCGTAGTATTTAGGATCTGGTAACTTTCCTACGTATTTTTCATTTTTGGTTAAATTGAATAGGTATGGAAAGTAACCCTTTTTTAATGATGAGGATAAATCAAATGCCTTTGGTAGTTTAGATAAAGCCATCGGAAAATAATTGACGGAGTCTAAAAATTTTACATTTCCGATTTGCATTAGCAAAATTTTTGACCCACGCATAATCAAATCAGGCTTTATGTCTGTATTTACAAGAATGTAATTTAGTACAAACTGATGGTCATAAGCCTGTCCGTTATGAGCTATCACTATCACATTTTTAAAATTCCTTCGAACACTCAATATGTAAGTTAGAAAT
Organism: Eupeodes latifasciatus; assembly: GCA_920104205.1. Lineage (NCBI taxonomy): Eukaryota > Metazoa > Arthropoda > Insecta > Diptera > Syrphidae > Eupeodes > Eupeodes latifasciatus. The sequence continues at coordinate 151,820,792 of OV049926.1, read as the reverse complement.
TTTAATACCACTTCTTCGGTTATGACGTGTTCTCGAAATTTGCATACATTGCAAAATTTGAGATCTTGTATATCTATACATGAGCTGCATCTCTGTTGGAAAACACATAAATTTGGGGTGTGAATTTTTAGAACATTTGCCACTGTTTCATTGATTGCATCTGTACATTCCTGTCTACTTTCGAAATCATAAAAGATGTAGAGGGATTTATCTGTTTTCGGTATTCTCCGATCAGGTAATATAAAGCATTGATAGTCATGAGGCACAAATTTTTGACACTGCTTACAAAAATACTCGTTGCAGAAGTACTCTCTTTGACTTATTGTCTTTAAACAATCCTTACATCTTTTTATCTCCTCACAGATAGATTTATTTCTACAGGCAATCGATTTGTGGTTTTCAAAACAATTTTTTCCTCTGAACTTTCGGTTGCAATCATTACAAAGAATCTCTTGGTTAGTCTTTTCACAACTCGGGGTTTTCTGACACTGTGGACATGCTTTTCGGCATTTATGTCTGGATTTTTCATTGTATGGTACATGACAATCTTCACAGTAATAGCTACAAGAAAACGCTGATGTTAAAGAGGTTATCAAATTGTAGTGATTTTTGCTATGCAAAAGGTTTATTCTTTTTTTTTGCATATGCAATACAAAATTATATAAATAATAAAAATTAATAAAAATTGTATTTAAAAAAAAAAAATTCAAAGATGTCTTCTTTTTTTTTGATTATTATTCCTTATTATTCTTTTTCTTCTTATGTTCACTATCATTATCTACAGTGCTTTCTTCTTCGATTTGTTTTTCTTCTCTTTTTTCTATCAACCCACAAAAACGTACCATTTCACTACCATACACTCGCCCCAGACATTATCCTCAAAACTACACACACACACACACACACACACAGCCCCCCTCCCCGCCCCCACCCCAGCCCAGCCCAGCCCCAGCCCAGCCCCAGCCCAGCCCCAGCCCAGCCCCAGCCCGACCCCAGGCCCCGCCACCAACGTCATCACAGCAAACAATATTTTTCTATTTTTTTTTTAAATCAACAATTAAACATCTAAAAATAGATTACAAATTACTATAATAGACAATTAAAAACACCACAAAACATATCCGCACAATAGCACAATGAGTTGCGAGCTTGCTTCTCAATCCATACATCTCCTGTTCGAGCCCCAACCAATTCATTTGTCTTTTATTTTCTATTTTTCAAAACAAAAAACAAAAAACAAAAATAGATTACAAATTACCATAATATACAATTAAAAACACTACAAATTATATCCACACATTAGCACAATGTGTTGCGCGCTTGCCTCTCCAACCTCAGCACTCAGCTTAGCTTAGAAACACCTCAGCCTAGCCCCAGCCCCAGCCCCAGCCCAGCCCAGCCCAGCCCAGCCCCAACCCCAACCCCAGCCCCTCCACTACGCTGCTAGTTCACAAATCTCAACCAATTTTTTTTTTTTTTCACACTAAAAATAAACTCTTCCAAAATAAAACACATCACAGTATTCTTCTCAAACAGCAACACTCACTTCAATTTTATTCTTTAAACACTAGTCGAATTTAAACTACACAACAATAACTTCACCATAGCTCACCCCATACCACCTCTGCTTCTTAAACTCACATACTTCGGTTCGAGCCCCAGCCCCAGCCCCACTCAACACACAACATTTTTAAAATTATTATTATTGTTAAGTCACTACCTAACCGCAAAAAATTCCCACCGCCAAGTAGCCCCATACCTACTATCGCTAAAATTTCCGCTTGGAAGACGCTACAATGATTAGGGAGACGGAATGAGATGCTTAGATTAAGCTTTTCTGAGTACATACCACTACCAACTCCCTCATTTGTCTTGGATCCATCTGTATAAAAATGAATACTTTTGTCATCCAGGAGTTTTTTATCTTCCCATTCATCCCTGGATGGAATGGATACCTGGAAGTTTTTACCAAATTGGGGTTTTGGGATAGTGTAGTCTATGTACTTTGGTAAAGAACCAAAGAGGTTCAGAATGATGGAGTGCCCAACATTGTTGTTGGTCCACTGAGATGAGGCGTTGAGTCTTATGGCTGTACTCGCTGCCACTTGTTTGCTGAAAATGTCGAGGGGTGTCAGATGGAGGAGAGTGTCCAACGCTGCTGAGGGTGTGGTTCTCAAAGCCCCGCTAATGCAGAGACATGCAGTGCGTTGGACTCTGCTGAGTTTGTCGCAATATGTGACTTTCTCCAGTGCAGTCCACCACACTGCAACCCCGTACATAAGTATTGGTCGGATGACCGATGTGTATAGCCAATAAGTTATGCGAGGTTGAAAACCCCATTTGTTTTCTATGGCTTTCTTGCAAAGGAAAAGAGCTGCTGTAGCTTTTTTAACTCTTTCCTGAATATTAGGTTTCCAACTTAATTTTTTGTCCAATATCAGACCAAGATATTTGGCCTCATTGGTGAAAATTAGTGGTACACCTTTTATTGAGGGAGGTACAATTTCTGGGATCTTGTATTTCCGCGTAAAAAGGACAAGGTCTGTTTTTTGAGGATTAATACTAAGTCCACAGTGATCTGCCCATCTAGTGAGCATATTGAGTGCGTTTTGGAGGAGGTCTCTCAGTGTATTTGGATGTTCTCCTATGACGGCGATAGCAACATCATCGGCATACGCAATCACTCTGTAGCCTTCTCTCTCAAGGGATATTAGTAGCTCGTTAACCACTATGTTCCACAGGAGAGGGGACAGAACACCACCTTGCGGAGTGCCTCTACCGACAGACCTTTTCGCACAAAAATCCCGCATCTTAGAGTTGATGATCCTGCTTTTTAGCATTAGATTTATCAATTCACAGAGTGAGTATTCGACGTTTAGGGTCGTCATAGCAGAAGTGATAGCGGATGTGTCAACGTTGTTGAAAGCGCCTTCAATATCTAGGAAGGCCACCATAGTATATTGTTTTTGTTCTAGGGAATATTCGATAGTTCTTACTAAGGTGTGCAAGGCTGTTTCTACCGATTTCCCTTTGCAGTAACCATGCTGAGACATCGATAGTCTCTTATCAATGCTGTTACGTACGTGGATATCAATCAAACGTTCCAGAGTCTTGAGAATGAATGATGATAGGCTAATAGGTCTTAGATCTTTAGGGTTGACATGCGAACATTTGCCCGCCTTGGGAATGAAAACTACCTTTACTTCTCTCCATCGCTGAGGTATATGGACCATATCTAGACAACTCTTAAAAATCATCTCAATGATGGGCAGAGTTATGTCAGTCGTAAATTGTAACTCAGCTGGTATGATGTGATCTGGCCCTGGAGATTTGTAAGGTTTGAAACTATTCAGAGCCCAAGTCAATTTCTCTTTAGTAACAAGACCTTGAGGAAAAGTTAAGTTAATACCCGACCCAGGATGGTTTGTTGTATTAACGTATTTGGAGCTATCAGGAAAGTGGGTGTCAAGTAGCAGGTTTAGCGTTTCTTCGCAAGAGTTAGTCCAAGTACCATCCAAGTTTTTAAGACAACTAGGCATGGTTGGATTTGTCGAGAGAATCTTCCTTATCCTTGATGCCTCCGAGGATTCTTCTATTGAGCTACAGAAGGATCTCCAAGAGGATCTTTTGGCTATTCTCAATTCCTGTTTATATTTTTTGAGGGATTCCTTATAGGAGTCCCAGTCTTGTGGATGTCTAGTCTTTTTTGCACGATTAAAAAGCCTTCTACAGCCTTTCCGGAGTAAACCCAGTTCAGCAGCCCACCAATATGGTTTCTTCTTTCCCCGCACTGTAGTGAGGGGGCAGGCAGTTTCCATGGCTTTATTAAGGGCTGCTGTAAGCTCGTCGACTTTTTGATCGAGTTCAAAAGCGCATAAGGGCGGATCATAAAGTTCTGGTTTAATCAGATTCTTCAGAGTTGCCCTATATTTTGGCCAATCTGTTTTCCTATAGTTTCGGAATTGGATCGGTTTTGGAAACTCTTCAATAAGTGTGAATTGGATGTATCTATGATCGGAGAACGAGTGCTCCTTTGATACTCTCCAATTCAATATTTTATTTGAGAGATGTAAAGAGACAAGAGTCATATCTAAAACTTCTTGTCGATTTTTAGTAACGAAGGTTGGTTCACTACCTACATTACATACTACCAGATTAGTTGTTAAAATATAATCAAAAAGAGACTCACCTCTGTCATTTATATCGGTACTACCCCACGTAGTATGGTGCGCATTGGCGTCACAACCGATAATTATGTTGGTTTTAAGTCTTGTTGATTCAGCGACCGTCCTCTCCAGAGTGGTACCAGGTAGTGGGCCCTGGTGGTTGTGGCCCAAATACGCTGATACCAGCCAGTAGGTATGGTTGTCTATTACCATACTGGCTGTGGTGACGTCTTTATCACTGAAATTAGGGAGTAAAAATACGTTTAGATTACGTTTTACTAGTATGCAGGACCTTGGGTTACCTTTTCCTGTTACATATATCACGTAGCCAGGAGTTCTCAATCCTCGAACCAGGGATTTCACAATCCAGGGCTCTTGGATGAGAACGACATCTTCTCCAGTTTTTGTCAGGCGGAGAAGTAAGGAGGCCGAAGCCGTTTTGGAGTGTTGGAGGTTAATCTGTAGTATTTGCAGCATTTTGGCTACAAGTCGGCAGATCAACCTCCACCACTGTTAGATCCAGCTCATCCAGATCAGACGAAGAAGAACCTAATAGTTCATCTTCCTCCTCAATGATCCTGTGACAATCACATGATACCAGTGGCATGATAGTTAGTACATTGGACTGTCTTCCCAGATGGAGAAGTTTCGGGTTTTCGAGCGGCAATGTTTACGACGCTGTACCGGCTTATATCGAACAGCCGAATCTTCTTACGTGTATTACTATTCCAACGAGGTCCTATACAACGGGGCTCGAATCAACAGAATTGACAATTTCGTGATAAAACTCGTTCGAGGTCACATTGTCATCGACCAACAATTTAATTTTCGGGGCGTTCTATCCGAACGAAGAGTATTTTGAAAGTGCACGCTTGAGCGGCTTCATTCCACCATAGGCATTCCTCTTTTTAGACAGATGCGGTCTGGTACAGGATAGATTGGCAATTCCGCTAATCTACTACGTCAGACGACGAAACGTTGATAGGCGACTCCTGTACAATCGGGACGTCATGACACAAGGCGGAGCAGAGCTCCTTCGGTTCAGTAGGGCTGTTTCCGAACGGGACCGAACTGATAGGGTGAAGCAGGAGAACCAGTTTTGGTGGCATCAATGAATCGGCACTTGATATTGGGTAGTCGGAATGGGGTTTAAAGCCTTGGCCGGCTTACATACTTGTTTTATAGTTTTAGGGTTTAGTTTTAAGTAGAATAGGCATGGTAGCACAAACAAAATAAAAATACAAAAAAAAATATAAAAACAAATTAGAAATATAATTTAAAAAAAAAAACAAGGAATAAGAAAAAACAAAAAATGTTAGATAATTAGATTTGCTGCTGTGGTTGTTCTAGTTTCAAGTAGTTTATAGTTGTAGTTTAAGTTAGTTTTATGTTTTATTTAAGGACCTAAAAAAACATAAAAAAGGATATTGATATTTGTTTTTTTTTAAATTTTCTAATGAATAAAAAAATAATAAAATTGAATTGCAGTTAAATAGATCTTAGGGCCGAAAGGCATTAGAATTTAGTATTATTGTTTAACTTAGAGTGTCCGTATGGGACCAGTAAGTTAGTTGTAAGTTATGGATAATTAGGCTAGTGTTATGAATTTTTGTCAAGCTTTAAGATAGTTGTAAGAAATAATGAATAAAAATGAATTAGGTTAGGATATGTTAGGTTATAGTGGCTGTCCAAGATGGAAACGGACACACGTAGACCAGTTTAATGGCCCACTGTGATACGACATGAATCTTGAGGCTTTCTCCTAAGCTCAATGGAACCAGTTTGAGTCCCTTACGAAACGTGAGAGGCTGATTATGCTGATATGATTTAGATCGTTTAGATCGTTAAAAAAGAATTCTCATAGGTAATTTTTGCGTTTTCGAGCCAGAGCAGGGCATGTGCAGAGAAGATGAAGAACTGTTTCTTCCTCTTCCTCGTCCATACAGCTTCTGCAAAAGTCATTTGAGAATACGCCTAATCTCGTGGTGTGCTTTCCAATTAGACAGTGTCGGGTTATGACACCTATTATCGAGCTTATATGCGATCTGCTTAGAGAGAGCAAGCACCTTGAACGTTTTAAATCCAGTGTTGGCCAGATGTTTTTTGTGACTTGAAAAATGAATTAAAAAAAAAAAAAACAAGTGCATTGGACTGTCATGCCAGAGGTCTTGGGTTCGATCCCTGCCTACGCCATCTAAAGTTTTTTTCACGGGTACTGCTTCTTCCGAGGAATTGGCAAATTCTCCAAGAGTAATTCTTGTCATGAAAAGTGCTTTCTCAAATTAGCCGTTCGGATTCGGCTTAAGACTGTAGGTCCCTTCCATCCCTGACAACAGTACTTGCACATAGGAATGGTTGAGAGTTGTAATTTACTAGGCCCTAGTTCTCAACGGACTGTTGAGCCACCCAATTTATTTATTTATTTTAAAGGTAGATCACACCGCCCGCCAGTTTAAAAACCTTTATAAAAAATTTGATGTTGAGGATGGACAGGCTGTTTAACATTCATTCTTGGAGTGCCAAATTCGAAAATTCAGCTTATTACGGTGGGCCTAATCACTGAAGGTGTTGTTTTGGAATCTCTATATCTAAAGATTCTAAACATCATTAACTAGTTTAAACTATTAAAATTTTCCCACCAGTTTTTCTATTTGCTAAGCCGAGAAGGCGTCTCGAAAGTACATAGTATAGTTTTTTAAACTTTGACTGGACAATTTTGTTATATTTTGTGGATTTTAACAGCTTTTAAATATTGTTAAAGTGTGTTCTATTTTTAGCAATGGGATATACATATTTCTATTGTAAAATATTAAAAAATAACAGCTTCAAAAGTGATAACTGCGTAAATACTGGAAGATCCTTAAAATGTTCATAAATATTTCGGCTCTTCTCAGCGTTCTAAATATATTAAGGCCTACCTGGGGCTAACTTTCAAAAGTTATTAGAATTTCAAAGTCTTTCAATGACATAAACTTTTCGAAGTCCAATAACATTTGGCGTCATTTGCAAAACTTATAGGTTGCTCTTTCCTGTTATGGCATTACTTTCAGCACTTCTACCTATTTTATTAGACTTCACGTTATGCCGAAATATCTAAACTGATCTACAGCTAATTGAATCTGCATTTAAAATAATATTATTTTGTAATTGACTTGAAGGAATCAAACATCAAACTTGTCTATCATGCAATGCATATTCAAATCCTAGTCGAATTCTTTTCAAACCACCCTTTATCCTTCAAACCCAGAATTTAATTTCCATAACTGTTTTAAGTGCATGAAAATTAAGCTACAACTTAATACCTATTAACTTTTTCCATCTTGCATGGCAACCCTATATATTGCTGCAATCCAGTACAACTATACTATTACTACTCCGCTGAGAAAAGGCTTTATTATATCCATGATCATCACATCGCATCGTATCGTCTCGTCTGGATTTAGCTCTAGCTCTGATTCTTCCCACACTCAACACATGCATCATATCCTTCCATTCCGTTTCGTCGTCAGTCGGTTGGTTGTATAGAAAAAGGAGCTATCCCTGGTTCGAGGATTCCCGCAAATCATGGCTGAATATTTCTTTGCTCTTAAAAATGATTTTTTCCGTTTTTATATTCATTTTTTTTTTTTTGTTTATTATATATTTTATGCAATTTTTCATTTGAATCCTTTAACCACCACCACACCATTTCGTCTGCATACTAATTGTATGGGGCCGTTCTAGGATGACTCCCTTAAAGGATTTTTCTGTGTTTTTCTTCTCATTTCATTTTATTTATTGTTTTTTTGTTCGGTTTGTTGGTATCCCAGGATAACGGTTTGGTTTGGTTTGGTTTGCTTTGGTTGGGTTGGGTTGGGTTTGGTTATTACCTTTTACGCGAGGCGAGTAAAGGAACAAATATATATTCTCTCCAACATAAAATTATTGCTATAATTAAAAGAAAAAGAGGCAAAAATAAAAAACAAAAAAAAAACCATAAACACAATCTCATATATCACGAGGACGAGCGGTGAGAAGGATGTCGACGACGACCATGAAGACGACGACCGGCGCGACGGTGGAACGTTTTAATATGTGTGTGCATCAACGGTATAGTTAGTTGTATAGTTTTAAAGGACACTCTATATATCAAAATGTATACCAGAGCTAGAGTGCATAATGTATTAAGGGATATAAATAAATGGCGGCAGCAGCAGCGGCGGCAGTGGCAGCATATCCTTTAGTCAAATAGTAAAGGGACAGGACAAGCAGGCAAGCAGTTTGGCAGGCTAGAAGGCAGGCATCGCAGGCGGGAGCAGTGTACGAGTACAATATGTTTTCAAGCTATAAGAGAGATGCCAATATAGCTAAGCAACGACACTATAACGATGATGGCGATATTGTTGGTGGACAGACAGACGAAGGACGAAGCAAGCAATAGTGGCAGCAGTTGTTGGGAAAATAACCGCGGCAGCTTTATATTAATTTGTGGTCCTCTATGGGACTATTATTATTTCAAATGTGACGTGTGTTCATATAAACATATACATATATATATACATATCTCAGCTTGTATATATAATAACGAGCATAGGGTTCGTGTTCGTTTGAAGTCATTCATAAATATTGTTCTGTCTGCTAAACGTACATATAGGTATAGGTACTCTGCCGCCGAAGGTTCTTCTATACTTAAGAGTATAAGAACTTTTGTTCTTGTTGGCGAACGTGCTTTTACAATCATAATGGATTTATACCGTATACAACAGGATATGCGAGTTGAGTATGTTTCTTTTAAATGCCACTTTACTTTCAGAACAACGAAAATGTTTACAAGTGGTAACTGTTTTACTTTTTTCTTTTTGTTTGCAAGTTAATTGCGTAATAAATTTCTTAAGAAATATATGTTTATAGTCAATGAGGTAACATTAGAAGAAGTATGTAATAATAATGGCAATTTAGTCCGTGATGTGTGGGTTCTTCTTCTTCTTGGTACATACGCCTACGGTCAATACTTTGCACTGCGGTTAGGGAAAAACAAAATGAAACCAGCCGTCACAGTCTTTGTTAGGCTTAAAGTCTATTTGATAAATGATGATGCTGATGAAAGTTTGGTAGGTATCTATCTGCAGTTTATTTTGAAGGCATCTCAAGTTTCCTCCGCTTGTTTTGGGAGAGTAAATGCAAATGTAAAAAAGTGCGTATACGTAACAGTGTACCATAATACAAATTAAACTTTCGAAACTTTAAGGCAACAGCAGATTTTTTGGATTTCGACTTTTAACTTTTGAAAGATAAATGCTACAAAAAGTTAATGAGAAAGTCAAAATAATGATAGTATGTTACTGTTGACCCGATATTTTGTATGAGATATCCAGTTAAACTTAGAAAAACAATCAGGTGAGATATACTTTTCAGTTTAGTTTTCAAAATGTCTAAGAACATTGAACAATAAACGTTTTTGATGACTGGTCGAAATCATTTTTTAAATCAGTGCTCTATTTTTGAAGTGTTTTCTTTCATAAAAGTTGTGATTTAGATGTAAAATAGTGCGTACGTATACGCCTCAGTGTAAATAATTGTTTTCTGAAAATTTCAATGACACAAATTAAACTTTTGCATCTATACGTTAACAGCTAATTTCTTTGGTTTTCAACTATTGAATTTTGAACGGTAAATACTACAAAAAGTTAGTAAGAAAGTCGTGATGTGATACTATGTCACTGTTGACTCGAGATTTTTTCTAAGCTCACTAGTTAAACTTAGCACGCTGTGAAGATAATCAGGTGAGATACTACACTTTTCTGTTTGGTTTTGTGAAAAGTCTTAAAGAACCAAAAAATACACGTTTTTAATGCATTTTGAAATCATTTTTGAAATCAGTAATTTGAGAACGTGCGATATTTTTGAAGTGTTTTTTTTTCACAAAAGTTGTGATTTCTGTTATGACATTGTTTTTCTAAGATTAATATTATGCTTATAAATTGCGAAAAGTTAAAAGAAGTATTTTTTCTTTAAAATCTTAAATGGCAAGGAATTAGGTAAAAATTAAGTGATTTTACTATCTTTGGATTTAAGTATACTTAGTTTATTCAAAGAGGGCAGGGTCGGATTTAGGGGAGGGCAACCGGGGCGTATTCCCGGGGCCTCCAAAAACGGGGGGCCCCCACAATAGAGACTTCAGAAAATTTTTGTTTCAAATTCCAACTAGTAAACACTAGTAAACAACTTTCCTGTGATATGTATTTTTTTTTGTTCTTTTACCTTTACCTACAGCCTACAGTACTTTGTAACATGATTATTTAATTATATTAATCTTAAATAACAGAAATCATTGATCTATTGTTCACTTCAATCAGGCAATCAGTGAAATCAAATGGTCCTGATAAGAAGCACTTCCAATTCACTACCGATCTTGAGGGAGTACCCCAATCGCTTAATGGCTGAGTGGGGTGTGGTACCTGCCCGCAACCTCATATATTTTTCTTATATATATATGTACATATAAATTAATTGCTGTATATGAAGAATCGGTGTTCTTCAATTCTTGGAAAAATCAATTATTATTGACTAATTGATAATTTGTTTCATATTTCTTTATGCACTCAGGTATGCAGTTTGATAAGCAAATAATTATTATTGTGACTCAATTAAATGCCATCAATTATTCACGAACTTTGCAAAAAATTGAACAAATCATAGTCGGTCAATAGTAATTTATTTGTATAATTATTGAAGAATATCGATTTCGATTGTGATACAAAATCCACCTCATCGTGACAAGCTCGAAAATCAAAATTTCGAGAGCTACAGTTTCAAACCTCGAAATTACATTGAGAATATATTTGGCTTTGATGGTAACAAATTACACTGGAGAGCGCTCATTTTCAAAAATGAAAATTATAAAAAATAGGCTTCGAACCACGATGGGACAAAACCGTCTATCGAAGCTTCCTCTCCTGAGCATTGAAAGCGATTTACTCCGAGAACTAGATTTCAACGAAATCACCAACGATTTTGAGGCGAAAAAAATTGGAAAGGTTTCGTTCGTTAACCCTAACATTTAATATCAGATAATTCTTTTTTCCGTTTATATTTATATGTATGTGTTTGTTCAAAACTAAAGGGATCTACTTGGTTTCACAATAAATTATTTATTGAAAAACTCGAGTGAAAAAAATGGTTCACTTTATGTATTTTAAAAATAATTTGGGGTGAGGGAGCCTCCGATCCTTTATTGCCCAAGGCCTCTGGACCTGTAAATCCGGCCCTGAAAGAGGGTAATTGCAAACGATTTTGCATTTTTTTATTTTTTTCTTGTAACAGCTTAACTATGCAATGTCGAACATTTTTGTTTATGCTACTTAAGTTTGGATTGTATTATCTTTTAAAGAGTAGTAATCTTAATGGCGTTTGTTTATTAGTTTTCATAAAATTTAATGTTTACATTTACCCCCCTCGTATTTTAAGTAAAATACGGTAAATGAAAACAAAGAACTCGGTATCTAAAGCATATAGAACAAAAACTTTTGGTACAAAAGTGAACAAACTGAAACCTTAATCATATGATGAAGAAAAGAAATCAAAATAACGATGTTTACATTTACCCCAATAAAAATTCGTACAGAACAAATTCAAAGGCAAAAATGTTAAATGGAGTTTTATTTTATAATAAACTAGCCGACCCGTGCTCGCGTTGCTTCGCAAATTGTAACCATGAACATTTTTTGAATATTAGTATTAGCATATGAAAAAATTTCTCAATGGGACTGAGCATATTTTCTACAATAATATTAATTTTAGTTTATAATCAAAAAACACTTCCTTACCGAAATTAACACTTTAGAAAAAAAATCTTAAGTAAAATATTACGTAGTAAAGGCCAAGCCGCACGTGAAAACAAACAAAATACAAAACCATTTCAATTTTTTAGTTGAAAACAGAACGAAATTTTTGTCTATTTTCTTCTTTTCTTTCTTTATTCATACCTTGAAACGTTTTTTTGCAACCGAAAAATATAGTTTGCGGTAAAAAAAAAAACAAATTTGTGTTTTTAATGTTCTCATACATCTATAGGTATGCGTGTGTAAATATCCATAGACACATTTTTTTATTCATCTGCTCGTGTTCAGTGCAGTGCAACTGACTTAACCTACCTAAATTTGTGTGCTCTTTTTATCGACTTCATTGTAAGTACCTTCTTTGAGTTATTTGTAAAGAAAATTTTAACTTAATTTCAGTTTTATTGTTCGAGGAAGTGATACAAAATTGGTAATTCAAGTAATTATAATAGAACTTTTTTTATTTTTAAATTGGAAGAATTATAATCTATTCACTTCCTCGAACCAGAAAAATAAAAAAGATCTAATTATTCTTTAGATAAATCGGCATTTCATGTGCACGGCACTGTTTATTTATTTTTATTAAATGTCCATAGTAACTTAAAAAAAAAGAGCCCACACTACTCAGCAATGTGACGATAGAATTAGAGAAACAAAAAAATAATGTGAAAACTTAAATATGTAGGTAGGTAGGTAAGAGAAAAAACGTAACTATTAAATGGAACACATATTAAGAGAGAAAGAGCATGGGAAGAAAAGAAAATTAAAAATGTTGGAATGATAATGAAATGAAACAAAGCAGCGACCTCGCGATTGTGATGGAATCTAATTTCCTGGATAAAATAAATTCAAAAAGTTTATAATTTTATAATTTGTTTTTATTTATTTCTCAGGTTGTATGTTTAGCTTAGAAGTGGTTTTAGGCTTAAAATTTGCGCAACAATATTGACTTTATGAAGCTATGCTAATCTTTGTCGATTATTGTATAGGTTTTAAGATATGAGTGGTTGTATAAGTCAACTAATGAAAAAAAATGGACAAAAAATGTAAAATTAATAATATTTAAGTTTGACAAATAATTAATGAAAAAAATTAAAGCCATAAACACTCTCATAACAATTTAGAAAATAATAAAATATATTTCAAATAAATCGGTTGACTACTTTCTGAGATCATGCGTTACGAACTTTAAAATGGTTTCGCTTTTATATAATAGTATAGATAAATAATTATGCTAAATAAGTTTTACATTTCGAAAATTAAACTCCACAATTTTTATTCTTTCAATAACAGTTGCTTTTGGCTCTGACAACAACACACAAATTTGTTTCAGCCTTTTGAACTTCTTGGACGTGAGGAATTAGACCATTGGAGATCCAATGGAAAAACTGAGGCTCTACCATCCACCCCTCCTTTGACGCAGCATAAAGTGTTCCTGGGAAGGAATCCATAGAGGTCCATCGTGCTTGAACTGCACCACCTTTAAAAATAATTAACATTGGTAGCTTATCTCCACTAGCAGATACACATACCAAGATTGTCGTTGAATCTCTTCCAGAATCACCAAAAACCCGGCTTAAGGGTACACCTTTTTCTCCGATGGCTCTGAGACGACTTGGATCACTTCCAAAACCACTTTCATCTGCATTTAAAACAAAAGCTGCCTTATCGGGACTTAGTAAATTGAACTCATCATAAACTTTTTTTAATTTCGTATAGAAATCGAATATAATTTAGATTTCGAGCATCTTGGCGTGCTTTTTGTAAATGCGCTGGTTTTTTTAGAGAAAGGCTTGGATGCCGTGACATAACACTCCGGTACCAGTCGTCTCCTGGCCTACCATTGTGGAAAGGGGTAACCAAGTTTTCTGTCCTTATAAAGGTACCTACTAGATCAAGGAGGTCATCCTTATCGCAAGAGTAACCAGCACGAGATATTGAAATAAGGCACCTTGCTGTAGTGTCCTGCACGTTTGACGAAAGTGCAGGTTTTCTGCCTCTAGATATAATGGCAGTAGGATTTTTCCTTCCACCGATGCGATTATAAATAACCGAAATAGGGACACCGTACACTTCTGCTGCTTGTCGATATGTTTTGTTTTCGTTGCACATATCTTCAACAGCATGGAGGATATCTTCTGACGTGTATGATGGAGCTGTGGTTTTTCGTTGATATGTACGTGGCATCTTTTTGATATAAAATATTGTTAGATCAACATCAAAGCCATTGAAAATGGAAATTTACAATTACCCCAAATTATTCACTTTTACCCCATTTCGGTGTTTACATTTACCGATGATAGGAAAATAATGGGGTAATTGTTAACAGCCAATAACTTTTAAATTTTGTTATGCAGACAAATAAAAACATATAGCATGCATTTATACTCATATTTCACTTTCTTAAATATAAAATTTAACTTACTTTGATCGGCTTTGTTGAATTTTTAAATTTTAATTAATTTTAATGACTCACGGCAACGAACAAAACACAAATAACCCTTTGAAAGATAACGCCTTCGACGCGTCAATATGATTAATATATAATGTCTTTTCAAAAAATTTCATGGCATGCTTCAAATTATAAGCGGCTTTGAGAAAATTAAGTGTGTTTACAATTACCCCAGTTCACAATTGCCCCCCTTGACTTGGTATTTAAATAGCATAGTCTCCCACCCTATTTTTAAAACATTTATTAGAATTCGAAAACATTTTAACAAAAATTGTAAACTGGATGTATACGCACTTTATTTACTTTATTGGTATTTATGAAAAATAGTTGCCCAAAAATTTTACACATTTTGTAATTTTTGAAATCTTATGATATGGGAGAAAAACGTCTCTTAGTCCAGTCAGTTTCTGTAAATATAAATCCTAGGGGTTTAAGGTTAACAACTATAAGCTTGACCTGTACATTTGAAAACTTTTGACCCTATGTCGAAAAAATCCCCTAATTTTACGTTAAAAATGCATCTTTTTCTGTAAATATCTTTCTGACTACTTTATGAAAAGGGTTAAATAAAAGCTACCAATAAAAGTCATCGTTTCTCTTTTACAAAACTCAAATAACCCAAAAACATATTCTATTTAGTGGCATACGAATACCTTACCTTATATGCGGAATAACCCCTCAGTAATTTGAAAAGAAAAATATAAAACTTCAGATTATTCACTTCCATCAGGATTTTTTCTAAATTCCACCAACAAAAGCTGCAAATCCATCATTGACACTATTCCAATTTTAGCGCACCTTGAAACGAATCTTTTTCTAGTCCTTAACTAGAGCTGGGAAAAAGAATCAAGTCAAACAAAACACCGATTTTTTAGCTTTTCTTCTTTTTTGTTGTTGTTGTGTGTGAGAAAATACGAGGATATATCCTGTCATCCTCAATCTGCTCATATAAATTTATGCAGCGTAAAATTGTATATTTTCCCCATTCCTACCTACCTACTGTTTTTTATCTATGATATATACAAACACCACAAACGTCGCTTCGCTGCTACCGTTCGTCGTCGCTCATCGTCCTTACACTTAAACGAGGGAAAGGTAGTGGGCGAATGGGTGTTGTTCGAGTAAACTAGGAGTAAAGTGGGAGTAAATTCTGAGTTTGAAGTAGATCACTATTCCTGCCACCGTGATTGTGTACTGTACACGTAAAAAATAAAAAATACAAATCCATATATTAGTTTATGTTGATGTTTATACATATTTGTATATTTTACTGTCCTTATTTTTTTTTCATGTCCTTTTTCGTCCTTTTTTTTAAATGTTAGCAAAAATCAAAAATGAAATGAGTATTTAGAGAAAGAGTGGCGGGCGGGAGGTGGGTAGAGAGACAGAAAAAAAGTGGTTGGTTAGCAGATCCAGTTCCAGCTTCCATCACCAGAGTGTATAATCCCGCCTAGGGAAAGTCACACATCCTGTTATTTTTTTTTTTTTGCTGTCGTATATAGCTGCTGATTTTGTGCTTCTGCCATCGCATCGGCCGGGTCCAAGTCACATCACAGAAGCCTCCCACTCTGTTGATATTGTAGGTAGATAGAATCCTCTGGAACCTATACAACTCCTCCTCGTTCAGCCTGCCTTTTACAACAACCGAAGCCTTTAGCGTTGTATAGAGAGTTCTTCTGTCATGTGCAGTCATGTGGTAATGTTGAGGGCATATTACAAAATTTCTCTGCTTTTTACATTTTTCATATTTGCTGTTGTATAAGGACACTCGGTGTTTTGTGTTTTTGTCGTTGGTTGTGTGTCTCTGTATATTATATATATGTATATGTATGCCTATAGTATGGTGTCATTCGGTATCAACATCAATATATGTAGCAAGAAATATACAAATAAATAGATATTTACCTACATATATATCTACTTATGAACATACACATATAATCGTATATACTTTAAGCATTATAAAAGGATGTAGATGAATATACGGAGTTAAAAAATGATGACGTTGACTTAAAAAATAAAATACAGTGCTGTAGGGCATAATTTTTATTTATATTTTTGTGATTTTATGAGGAGAGCTTTTTCAATTTTGATAACTGCTTAAATTGTATTTTAAAAAATTTTTATATTTAATGCAAACATTTTTGTACATATAGCTTCCATTTCTTACCTATCCTTAAAAAAAAAAAAAACAAATTCTGTTAAAATAGTAAAACTCGATGATTCAAAATCAATATTTCACAACAAAATCTATAAAATATTTAAATGTTCGTTCTCAAAACCAGAAGTCTTCAAAAAACCTTATTTTGTCAATTTCCAAAAGGTTTGCATTTAATAGTTAGGGTTGCGCTATAGTCCGGGGCGGAACTGGGCGGACCTGGACCTCAACCAACATGCGTCTCCAGCCGGTCCCTAGCTAACTGTCACCAGTTTCGCACGTCAAGTTAGTTGAGGTCTTCTACCATCTCTGTGCCCCACCTGAATCGCGGTCTTCCTTTACTGCGAGCGCCCGTCCCACGGGATTGGATTCGAAGACCTTCCGGGCTGGAGCGTTGATATCCATTCGCTCTGCATGACACAGCCATCTAAGTCGTGTAACTTTAATGCATTTAATATAGCAAAATATTTGAGTGCACGCCTTCAAAAGTTAAAATGATAAAAATCAAGAAATCAGTTAGAAAGCCAATATAATAAAAAAAAAGTAAGTATACGCCCAAGTGTACTTTTAAATTATTTTGTCCCAAAGTGCAAGATTTTCGTTAGTGAATCGTTATGAAGCATTGAAATGTTGGACTAATACAGCGTATTTTTTATTTAATTTTTGTTCCAGAAGACCATATTTTATTTAAAAATACAAAACAAACTTAAAGATTTTTTTTTAAAAAACATGATTTTGGTAAGAAAAGTAAAAAGTATTAGAAACAATGAAATGCGTTTTAATATCTAGTTTTTGAAACTTTTTATTTAGCGCTTAGTAAATAGGTGTTTTGTTTTTGAATGCATGAAAATTTTCAACGGTTTTTGGCTATAATTTGGCATTTGATTCCGAAATGAATTGGTTTAAGTTAGAAACTGAGTTTTTGTTTCGTTTCTAGAAATAAACATCTTATAACATTTCCTACCAACAAGAAGTTGGCAAAACTTGTCATACAGCGTGCTTAATCATCAATTTATTGCAATTCAATATGGTGAAAATCTCATTTCTAAATGTAGCCTTTTTAAATGACCTTTTCAGAGGCTTTGTTAAACCATTGGTTTATGGAGGCAATCCAACAACTCTTAAGGTATTATGTGCCAATACTGGCGCCATACACTCCGATTTATTGGGAAATGTAGTGAAAAACTACACTGATCGATTATTTTGTTGACTTTATTTGAAAAAAAAAATTCATGAAAGTTATTATTTAAAATTCTAAAGGACTTAAAAACACCCGATTTTTCACTAGTTAGCACTTAACGAGCTATCCAAAGTTGTAATAATTTTACTAACTACTAAAAAAAACTACTTCTTTGTTGTGAAAATGCATTAAAACAAGTCCAAAAAACATGCTAACTTCTCATGCCGTCTGTCGATTTGTCTTGCTTAAAAATTTCGTAGGTTTTCGTGTTTTGTTAAAAAAGTTGTCAGTTAAATTATTTAAAAAAAAGATTTTAAAATTTATTTTAGCTAAAGAGATTTTTAGTCGAAAACCAATTTTTACCAATTTTAGTAGTTTTTTTAAAAGTTTTTATTTCTTATATAAACAAATACAAATTGGAGGAATGAAATTAATTTGAAGTCAATATCTTCTATTGTTCACGAGATATCGGAAACCGAACATCAATTTTTACCAATTTTTCGTACTATTTCTTGTAGATTTTAATTTTTATGAAAATCCGTTTTTTCGTTGGATTTTTATAGTAAATTTACTAAATGTCGAAAACAATATTTTCTTTGAGATAAAATTAGGTTGAAGCTAATATTTTTAAATTTTAAAAAGATATTTAAGTCGAAAGTAAATTTTACCAAGTTTTAGAACTGTTTTTTTTTTTAGGTTTTTATTTTTGGTAAAAAAAAATTGTCAATTCATTTCTTATCAAAATTTTAACGAATGTTGAAAACTATATTATATACATATATCTAAAATAAAATTAGTTTGAAGCCATACTCTCAAATTTACGAAAATTACTTAAGCCTCAACTTTTACCAACTTTAAGTACCTAATGTTTTTTTTATGCTCTTATTTTTTGTAGAAAAAACTATCAATCTAATTTTTCTCAAAATTTAACTGAATGATGAAACAATATCTATTATAAAACTCAATGCCACTTTTCGTTGTAATGTTATAACTCAACAATGCCTTTACCGATTTTGGCTAATTTTGGTCTTGAATTATTCGTGGAAGTCCAGAGAAGGTTTGTACGTAGAGAAAATTAAAAAAAAATCTTGAAAAAGTGTAAAATCAACATCTTTCTATACTCCCATATACAAACAATTTGTACTAATACTTAAAAGCCAATTTGAACCTTTGGCAAAACAAGCAAAGACAAAAAAGTGACGTTAGTTCTGTCAAACACATTTAATGTCATCATATGTCATTTCATTTTATGAGCGATAATTATTGCTTTGTTGTGTTTATATTTTCCAAAATATTGTTGAGTTATTGATTTGTGTTTATATTTTCTAAAATATTGTTGAGTGAAGCTAAAGACCGGCGAACGGGTAATGCAAATCAAGTGGCATTATTACGACGATCTTAGACTACAGAAGAAGGAACACAAGCTAATGCAGCGCAGCGTGAACGTACTGCACAGAATAAATCTGTTGACCATGTACCTGTACTTAGTCTTGCACGGCGATCACGAATACGTCGCTCGTGCTGTCTTAGATGAAATGATGCGTGCTGCTTTTAATTACAATAGTCAGATTGATTACAGTATGTACGGATACATTGGAATGATGGACGCTATATGGCCACATTGTGATGCGGAAACGCCCGGCATGTGTTGTGCTAATGGTAAAGTGAGATTGCCAACATTAGAAACTCCACCCGAACCATTGTATTCATTTATTTTTGGGACATCTCAAATGTCGAAGCAGTTTTTGAGTAATATTCAACAATACAATTCGGCATTTGAAATGACTTTTTTTGAAGCTAATAAAATTATTAGAGATAATTTTATGCCGACTTTTAAGGTAAATACCTCAACAGGATTGATCCATGTTTATATCAATCTGAATCATAAAGTCTTAAAAATTCCGATTCAACATCTACCTAAAATTGCAAACATGTTACAGATTCAGGGCCAGATTTATCATCAAGCTGGTTCGTTATTGCCATACTCCGACGCTGATCATCAATTTTTGCAAATTTATTTTATTGGTTATGAAAATCGTGAATTGGATCAACGTTGTGCAATTGTTTCAAATACAAGACGAGAAATTATTCGTGAGCTAAAAAGGTTTTTCCATCAGCATAACGCATTAGTTCAATATTGTTCAAAATTGCTCTTGATCGTATGCCATCTGATAATCGAAAAATTGTAATAGCACCAAATTAAATATTCAACAAAAACATGTATGTAGCCGTTTCCAATAATGCAGGTGGATTATATTTCTTGGATGCACCTGGTGGTTCAGGCAAAACTTTCGTTGTATCATTGATTTTAGCGACTATTCGATCGGAACAGAAAATTTCATTGGCACTTGCATCTTCGGGAATTGCTGCTACATTATTAGAAGGTGGTCGGACCGCACACTCTGCATTAAAGTTGCCATTGAATGTACAGATGATTGAAACTCCAACTTGCAATATTTCGAGAAATTCTGCTATGGCAAAAGTTCTGCGATTAACGTCAATTATTTTATGGGATGAGTGCACAAAGGCGAATAAAAAATCAGTAGAAGCATTTAATCGAACAATGCAAGGTTTACGCGGTAATCAACAGCTTTTTGGTGGTGCTCTGATATTGCTGTCAGGGGACTTTCGTCAAACATTGCCTGTCATTCCTCGATCAACTCCTGCTGATGAAATACACGCCTGTTTGAAGTCATCAGTTCTTCGGAGATATGTACGAAAATTGACACTAAACATTAATATGCGTATTCACCTACATAGTGATGCAACTGCCCATGAGTTTTCAAAACAATTGTTAGAAATAGGTGATGGCAAAATACCAATCGACAGTACCAACGGATTGATCACTTTACCGAACAATTTTTGTACAATTGCGCAGTCTATAGATGAATTGATTGAATGTGTTTTTCTTCAGAATTACAGAAATCATGATTGGTTGAGAGAACGCGCCATTTTAGCACCGAAGAACATTTATATCAATGCCATTAATTTTCAAATTCAAGCGAAACTGCCAGGGTAACGACATATAAATCAATTGACAGTGTTATGAATCAAGATGAGGCAATGAATTATCCAATTGAATTTTTAAATTCATTGGAACCGGCTGGTATACCACCGCATTGCTTGAATCTGAAAATTGGTTCTTTGATTATATTATTGCGAAATATTAATCCACTAAAACTTTGTAATGGCACCAGATTGGCAGTGAAAAAGTTATTGCCAAATTTGATTGAAGCTACAATCTTAACTGGTAAATCAAAAGGAGAAGTGTGTTTGATACCGCGTATCCCTATTTCCAACTGATATACCATTTGAATTCAAAAGATTACAATATCCATGACCAACTTTATGTTGCCTGTTCCAGAGTCGGTACCTTCAACTGTTTTAGACTAACCCATATTTAACCCATATTTTTTAGTTTTTACTCTTTGCTGATGAATATTATTTATTATCATTATTATTATTATAAACAATATATTATTTGGGTCATTTGGACTTTTAAATAGCTAGCAATTTAAATTATTTTTTTGTTTGAATAAATTAACTTAATAATCATTTTTTTATTACTATGCCTTATGCATAGCGAAGCACGTACCGGGCCGCTAGTTTTGTATAAGATAAAATTAATTTGAAGCCAATATCTCAAATTTTTGGAAAGTTATTTGTTTCGAAAATCAATTTTTACAAACTTTTACGAATTTTTTTTAGGTTTTTATTTTTTGTAAAAAAAAATTTCAATTCGATTATTTTATTCTTCGTTGCACAAAATTATTTTGGAGGAAAATATTTTTTTTTCAGTTTTTTTTTTTGATTTATAAAAAAGTCGTTAATTCGATTAGTAAAATCGTTAGCGTTATTTGTTCGTGAGATATTTTGGTTTAACCAAAATGTTCACCTTTTTTTTAAATTGCTATGGTTAAAAAAACCATTCACTCAATTGTTTTGAGAGTCTTTTCTGCATCTTTCTGCACTATTATCTATAAAACATCATTTATTCTAAATCGATATTTTCATTTCATTTTTTTTTTTCATTTCATTTATTTAATTTCATCTTTTACAGTAGACTTAAGTCTATAGAAGCAAAAGTTGCATTTGTTATATACTATAGTTACACTATAACAGGCTTATCCAAATTTAGATTTAAATTGTTTCAATTTAGTGCATTATATAAAAAAACAACGAAAATTATATTTATATCTATCCATTATAAATTCAATTTTAAGAATTAGTTAAATTATATTTAAACTTTTTTAAAATTTTTAACAACATAAAAAAAAAAGGAAATTAAGTTAAAAATTTTCAGCCAAATACCTAAAGATAACGCGATCAAAATGCTTACGTCCTCGAAGCTCTCGTATGTCTAAGGGTAGGGAGTTCCATAGTCTGACAGCACAAACAAATAATTGGCGCTCAGAGGCAGAGCAAGTGAATCTTGGTTGAATAAATACAAAAGATCGTATGGATGTAGAGAACACAATTTTGTTATAAAGATAAGATGGCTCCTTCTTTGCTACGATGCCATTCAAAAAGTCTTTAAGGTATTGTAACTTAGATATGCGTTTAAGGTACAACCAAGTAAATTTTTCTTATACGCGGAAACATGATCATAAGATTGTACACGTATCGAATTATGTTGTTAAAGGCAACATTTAGGTTTCTTTTAGATTCTGAGGTAAATATCTGGCATCCGTAAGTAATAATCGGGATAATTAAAGTTTTTGCTAAGTAAAGTCTAATATCTTGTGGTGTATGCTTTTGTGTGAAGGAAAGACTGCGTAGACATCCGTAAATTTTTCCTATAATATGTTGTATGTGACAATCTCAACTAAGTTTGGAATTAAACCATATACAATAAGGTTCTTTACTCTATCAACGTACTCGATTACCAGGTTGCCAATTTGTATGGGTGGAAAATAACTGAGATCAAGCTTATGTTTATAAATTACCATACATTCAGATTTTGTTGGGTTCAACCTCAAGTTATTCTCCTCTGACCAACGATAAATTCTATACAAGTCTTCATTAAGTAGATAGGCACCGTTTTCAATCATGCCCAATTCACAACTTAGGCGAATCTGGACATCGTCTGCATATAAATCAATGGACGAATAATGCACCTGGGTTGGAAGGTCATTAATATACATGCAAAATAGCAATGGTCCTAGTATTGATCCCTGTGGAACTCGGGAATAAAGATCCAGCAATCCTGAAGCATGTTTATCTACAACGACAGCTTGTTTTCTCCCAGAAAGGTAAGAAAACATTAAATCGGAAGCTGAATCTTTGAAACGGAACAGCATTTTCATTTTGGAAATAAGAACACTGTGATTAACCGTATCAAAGGCTTTCGAGAAGTCAAGTAATCCTAAAAATGATACTTGATCATGATCAATAGCACATCTTAGATCATCAGTTACTTTAATGATAGCAGACACACAACTGTGATTTATTCTAAAACCAGATTGGTTAACACATAAGAAATTGTTATTTTTAAAAAAATTCGAGATCTGGCTATGTAAAATTTTTTCTAAGACTTTTGAAATAAATGGAAGAATCGAAATTGATCTGTATTCGGGAGATGTTAAGCGAGTAGCAGGTTTCTTGATCACAGGAATTACTTTTGCAACTTTCCAGGTATGAGGAAAAGAGCCTGTCGTAATGATTGTATTGAAAATATGCGTAAGGGTGGGAAGTATGTGAGGTAGTATTATTTTAATAAACGAGGGGTGCATTTCATCAAACCCCATGGCTTTTGATTTAATTTTTAAAATACTGTCTACTAAATCAGCTTCTTCAACTGCCTGAAATTCAAAACAATTTAAGCTCGGATCCACTGGTTCCATATCATTAGCTATTTCTACCTCATTAAGAGATTCAGACTGGACTTTTGCAAAATCAGCATTAAGAACATCAGGATTAATGTTTTCAGGGTATTTTCTTTTCTATGGTCCTACTCCAAGATTTCGTATATTTTTCCAGAGTGTTTTAGAAGGTAGATCTTTCCTTAAACGATTTGTATTTTAGCTTCCCTTATTTCAATGCGTACTTTGTTTCGAAAGTCACGAAAAGTATTATGAAACTCAGTCAATCGAAAACGTTTCAATTTTTTGTAAGCTAAGTCTCTTTGTTTCATCAGTTCCTTAATTTTAAGAGAAAACCACGAATTGTTTGTGCTTGACCTGGTTCTTGAGACATGGACGACGAAAAAAGCTTCCTGAACGTACTCACACATCTCTCGAAAAACGTCGAAAAATGTCAAAATATTCAATTCGAAAAATCGTAAATAAAATTAAAATAGTAAGATGTGAATATTGTTTAAGATTAGCAAATTATCTTCTTAAGACAGTTACTTGCTAAAATGCCTTAAATATTTTACAAAATCCTTCTTTCTTTTTTCTAAAAAAAAAATTAAATTGTATTCAAAGTTATAAAAACGTCATCCCATGTGCGTCTGGATATGAATTAATTAGTTAGCTGAGTATCACTTTCGTAGTATTTTCCATTCCCTAGAGTTAATATTTTCAAAAAATAGAACTTTCAGGTATTTTGAGTTTTGATTTCCCTTAATTATTGGCTTCTGTTATTGAAATTTCAAATTCAATAAAAAAAAAGTACGCATACGCCTAAGTGCACATTTTATCATTTTGTTTTTAATCTTTAGTAGAATACTCTAAGCAAAAAAAATGTTAAACAAAAGTTGAATGCACTAAAAAACTGTTTAAAAACATAAACAAAATCTGTCAAGCAATTGAGGAGACACTTTCACTTGAAAACCTTTGAGACACAAACTTTCAAAAAGAAAGCACATTTTTGTCTTGCACTGCACTGTAGATTTTAAGTATTATTTAGTAAAAAAAAAGATAGAGGAACATCAAAAAGTAAGTGAATGTCATGGGGGAAGTAATAATAATGGCAAAAAGCCGAGAGATAGAAGCTTAGAAGAAAAACAACAACAAAATACCAACAAAAGAAGCAACGAACAGAAACATCACTGAACAACGAAGAAGATTTTAAACAGAAAAAAAATTATCAAGAACGAAAAATGAAAGACGAAAAAAAGGATATCATAAAACGGCATGACAAAGTACCCCTATGAGCCTTTTTACAGGAACAACTCCAAGGCTATCTCACTACTGCTCATACCTATGTATATACCTATCTATCTAGCTACCTACCTACACCCACATACCCTAAGTTGTCATCTTTCGTTAGGATGATGTTGTAAAACACACATGGAAGTGATGAAAACAGGAGGTTGGTTCTCTAAAGGGGGTGGAAAACGGTCGGTGTGGCAGCGACATTATGCCAACCCTCTAATCAGACAAGGTACTGTGGGTGGTTTGGTGAGGTGAGGTAAGAGACTAGGTAGAGGTATATATATGTAGATATCTGATATGTGTAAAATTGCAAAACGTGCTGATGCATAACTCCATTTCATAAAGAGCGAAAAACGGGCCACACAAGGAATAATGAGCGATATATTTTCGCCTTCTCTTCAATGTTGCGGAGGATTTGCCTTTTCTCCATTCATTTTTGTTCTTATATTTTTATTTTTGTTTGTGTGTCCTTTTTTTTTTATTCCCATCTCATCTTAAACAGAAAGATAAATTATTCTATATACCTACTGTGTCCTTTATCACAAAGTGAGGAAAAATCTGAATCAAAACCAGGATAGAGACGGATTTAGGCTACATGATGAAGACAAGAAAAAAAAAAAGAACACACCAACAAAAAAGTACTTTATCTCTAAAAATTTTAGAAAATCCTCCTGCTACGGGAACGAATCATGGAAGCATCAGGAGGCTATCCTTCGCTTCGCTTCGCATCAAGCAATTCAAGTCTTATACTCGCTGCTCGCTGTAAGCATTGAATCAATTTATTTTGCACCCTATTTTCTATAAAGCTGATTTGGCAGAGCAGAGCGGTGGTAGAGGTAGATATATGTAGATACACTAAGTTATGAATGTAATCCGAGGGTAGATATAAAATGAATCCTATACACTGATCCCATCGTTTATTTAATCACTGGCATAATAATAATTTAATAAAAAAATATATACAAATATTGATGGATTTGGAATAAGTTCCTCAAAGTGTTATTTATTTTTATTAATATTGTGTATATTTTTTTCTTTTTGTTTTTGTCGTCAATATTTTGTTTCTTTTCTTTTTCAAAATTCTATCATCATTTTAAGACGATATAATGGTAGAAAATTAGGATTTTTGGAGATTAATGATGCTAAAGAAGAAATATTGTGTTCTATATTTTGTGGAAGATATAAAAGTCTATATCGAAGGGTTTTTTACTTACGACTATGGATTGGATGACAGATTGCGCGTAGTTAGCTTCAGTGGATAACATAAATTGTAAGCCGAGTGGAAGTTATATTATTGATAATAAAACATCCTTAAATTTGTTTTAAGCTGACAAAATCCTTTGTTTTAAATTTAAGATTCTATTTTAAGCAAGTGGAAGTTTAATTCAAATTGATGACATTTGTATCAATTAAGATAGGTTAGTTCTTACGCGTTGTCGTTCCTAATTTTGTCTGAGTATAATGGGTGAGTTAAATACAATCTTAAAAGTTGAACAAAATTTAATTTATTGTATGTATCATTGCCTTATTTTTATATACATAAACTACTTAACCGATTTTAATCAATTTTGTACACCGTGTGTACTAGATCCAACTAGAAAGATAGAATAGCTTACATCTCAATTTATGATCGCAATATTACTTTATTGCAAATTATTAACTTCCCATAGGATGTTATTGTAATGGGTCCGATTTGTCAAATTGAAAATTTTGACATTTCTCGACGTTTCAAGGTCCCTAGAGTCAAAATAAAAGATTTTTAGAAAGATATATGCGCGTGCGTGTGTACGTACGTTCGTATGTCCGTACGTCCGTACGTCCGTCGTCCGTATGTCCGTACGTTCGCGACGTTTTTTCATCGTCCATAGCTCAAAAACCAGAAGAGATATCGACTTCAAATAAATTTTTTTTATACAGATAATAAGGCAGAAAGATGCAGAAAGGACTCTTGCGTGGGTGGTTTTTTTTACCATAGCAGTTTAAAAAAAAGGTCAAAACTTTGGTTAACCCAAAATATCTCACGAACAAATAACACTAGAGACTTGAATTAAATTTTATATTATATATTGTAACGTGATACCAAACAAATATATTTTTAGAAAAAATCCAATTAACGAATTTTTTTATAAATCAAAAAAAACTGAAAAAAAAATGTTTTACCTCGAAAATTTTACGACTAAAATATGATTTCATCTCCAAAACAATTTTGTGCAACGAAGAATAATGTTTTTGACATCTGATAAAATGTTGAGAAAAATCTAATTTTTTTTATAAAAAATAAAAACCTAAAAAAACATTACTCAAAGTTGGTAAAAATTGATTTTCGACTCAAATATCTTTTTAAAAATTTGAGATTATGGTTTCGAACTAATTTTAACTTATAAGAAATATTGTTTTCAACATTAGGAAAAATTTTGAGAATTTTTTTTTTTTTTTTTTTTTTTTTTTTTTATCCGATGGAAATCTTCAAAAGACACTCGGTAAGAATCGGTACCGAGTAGTGTGGGACTCTTACCGCACTAAAACCACCGGTGAATCAGGACCAATCTATGAAAGATCGACAAATGATTTTTATTTCTTAATTTTTAAATCGCATTGGGGGAAGTTTAAGGTTATAACACTTTCCCGTAGCTTTTAGACCATCAGCTCATGAGGCTTGGTTCTTCTTAATCTCCGAACATTGTCTCGTACATTTAATACGGTCTCCATTTCAGAGTTAGTATGACTTTGCAGTCGCTGATTGTGTGATACAGCGTGTTTCTTAACCACTTCTGTAACCATTTCAATTTGAAGGTCACGATGTAGATCGCTATTTCTTATATACCAAGGGGCATTTATTATTCCACGAAGGACCTTGCTTTAGAATTTTTGGATGGGTTCAGCATTTGTTTTCTTTGTACAGCCCCATAGTTGGATGCCATATGTCCAAACGGGTTTCAATACTTGCTTATATAACATTAGTTTGTTCTGGATAGATAGGTCAGAGTTCTTTCCTATTAACCAGTACATTTTTCTGTACTTCTAGTTTAGTTCTTCTCTTTTCTTTTTGATGTGTTCTTTCCATTTAAGCTTTGCATCCAAATTCATTCCAAGGTATTTGGCGGTATTAGAGTAAGGTACTTCTGTACTGTTTATAAAAATTGGAACATTGTTTATGTTTTTGTTTGTAAAGTTTATATGCGTCGATTTTGTTTCGTTTAATTTGATACGCCATTTGTGCGTCCAATCACTAACTTTATCGACTGCATTTTGCAATTTTTGTGTAGCCTTCGTAACGGATTTATCTGGCACCAATATTGCAGTATCATCAGCAAAGGTGGCCATGATAGCGTTGATGTCCACTGGAATATCCCTTGTATATAACAGATACAGGGTTGGTCCTAGGACACTTCCTTGTGGTACACCGGCTTCAATTTTCTTAAGTTCCGAGTAATTTTGGTCGTACCGTACTCTAAAGAGTCGGTTCGTAACGTAGGATTTCAGTATTTCGTAGTACTGCCTGGGGAAGTCCCTATGCAGTTTGTACTCAAGTCCCAAGTGCCAAACCTTGTCAAAAGCTTGAGCAACATCTAAGAATACAGACGAGCATACTTGTTTTTCTTCAAGTGCCTTTTCCACAACATCCGTAATTCGATGCACTTGGTCTATCGTGGAATGTTTATTTCTAAATCCAAACTGATGGCTCGGAATTAGTCTTCTTTCTTCAATTATTTTGCTTAGCCTTTTCAGTAGCAGTTTTTCAAAAACTTTTGCCATGATTGGTATAAGCGATATTGGTCTGTAAGATGTAACTTCTGTTGGTGGCTTACCTTGATTATGTATAACAATGACTTCTGCAATTTTCCAATGATGTGGCACATATCTTAGTTTAAGGCATGCGTTTATTATAAATTGGAGTTTCTTGAAGGCTATAAGAGGCATTTCTTTCAGAACCTGAGCAGTTATAAGATCGTACCCTGGTGATTTTTTGTTTGACAACTTATGTTGACTTCTTACTTCTTTGAGCGTGACAAAAGGTATTTCACATTTGTCGTTTCTGTCAACAAACTGTAAGGGATCTGTAGCTGTGCTTGCTGGGAATGGCTTGAAAACATTCGCGAGATGTTCAGCGAAGAGATCAGCCTTTTGTTTCGGGTTTCCGATCCATTTACCATCTTGAGATTTTATCGGCGGTTTTGTGTCTGAGGTCTTTTTAGGCGCTTAGCTGCTTTCCATAAGGAGTATTCTGTAGAAGCCTCCGTCGTCAGACTTTTCAGGAATCTACTTAGTGAATCATTTTTAAACTCGCAGATTCTTTTTTTTAATTCGTTGTTAAGACGGTTAAAAACTACCTTATCATCTGGGAATCTCGTGGATTGCCATTTTCTTCTAGCTCTTCTTTTTTCCAATATCAACTCCTTTATTTCGATAGAATATTTTATTTCTTTTTCTCTCGCATTCGAAATAGTTGGAGTACTTTCTTCAAAATTGAGAAAAATTGAACCTACAAAAAATAGGTGACACATTTTTTTTCAGTTTTTTTTGATTTATAAAAAAAACCGTTAATTGGATATTTTTCCAAAAATATACTTGTTTTGTATCACGTTATAATATATAATATAAAATTTAATTCAAGTCTCTAGCGTCATTGGTTCATGAGATATTTAGGGTTAACTAAGATTTTCACCTTTATTTAAACTGCTATGGTAAAAAAACCACCCTCGCAATTTTCTTGACAGCCCTTTCTGCACCTTTCTGCCTTATTATCTGTATAACAAAATTTATTTGAAGTCGATATCTCTTCTGGTTCTTGAGCTATGGACGACGAAAAAAACGTCCCGAACGTACGGACGTACGAACGTACGTACACACGCACGCACAGACATCTTTCCAAAAATCTTTTATTTTGACTCTAGGGATCTTGAAACGTCGAGAAATGTCAAAATTTTCAATTTGACAAATCGGACCCATTACAATAACTTCCTACGAAAAGTTAAAAATTAGCTACAGCCACTCGTGGCTGGGTCAGCTAGTAAGTTTATAAAACATTTTCATTAATTATTACGGAAGAAAACTTAGTGGCAGCCTTTGCTGGATTCACAACATTCTTTTACTCCAATTTTCCAAGAACTTGTTGATGATTTTGGGTTATAGCTCAGGGATTGCTTGTATGACATTCGCCTTAATTACTTTCATCGTTTCGGTATTGTTAACATAATATCATTCCACGAAAATTTCGCAACTCTAAGGCGGGCAAACGACATCGCTTATAACATGATTCGTTTGGGACATGGGCTATGTTGCAAAGCGCTTCACATAGCATAAACCGTAGGTCGTCTCATCCAATAAACATGGCCCTCTAATAACCCGCCGTTTACAAGACCGATGGTCTCAGCCTTATTTGGTAAGAAAAATGCTGATAGATGTTTTTGAATTTTTCTCTTAAATCATTATAAAATATCCAATTTGTTTGCTGGAATTAAATGTTTTTTAAATTCTATATCTTAAATATGGATCAATATCATTTAACGAAATTCAAATTTGAAAGGTATATTTGTAAGGACTAAATCACTGCATATTAAAAATATTTCTAAGAAAAATTTAAAAAAATTATATAGTACGTATAAGAAGTTACTTTAAAAAATCAACGCTTGAACTGTTTTTGAAAAAAAAAGTTGTTTTTTAGAAATAAAAAGATTTTTGAGAATTAAATTATTTGGCAGGTATATTTTTAAATCCTAAAATAAAAGTACTATTTTTAAACATACTTTTTGATCGAGCATTTTTTTCCGAAATCGAACTGTTTGGGCCACACAGCACTTGGAATTCCTAAAGCGAATAATTTTGTTCCACGGAGGTATAATAGAAGGGTGATAATTTAATACAAGAAATTAAAGACCCTTTTCACTTGTTGTTCACTTTTTGCTTCACTTGACTCAAAAATAAACAAACTTGCATTTTATTAATGTATCATGTATAGTTATCGCACAATTTCGTTTGTTTTTATAAAACAAACGATCTTTTTCGTTTCGGGTTTTAGAAACTCTAAACTCTGAAAATATTTAACAGTTTCAAAAGTATCCTGTTCAAACGACGCACGACGATGACAGAAAGATGATAAGTTTTTGGTGTCAAATTGATTATTCGAAAAACTAACAAAATTTCCAATCCTAATGAATAAAAAAAATTCACAAAATTTTCTATTCTATTAACAAACTTCCTGAAAAAAAACAATAGTTTTT
This sequence comes from Eupeodes latifasciatus, assembly GCA_920104205.1. Classification (NCBI taxonomy): domain Eukaryota; kingdom Metazoa; phylum Arthropoda; class Insecta; order Diptera; family Syrphidae; genus Eupeodes; species Eupeodes latifasciatus. The sequence continues at coordinate 151,789,701 of OV049926.1, read as the reverse complement.
ATTTTAAGTAGCCTTTAGATAAAATATCATCTTAAAATATATCTCCTCATTTTCTGTGAATCAAAAACAGAATTCAATTGCAACAAAATACACATAGTTTTAAAAAATGGTATGAATAAACTTTTCGTCAAATTCTATTTTTTAGAATTTAAAACAATAAAAGAATTATTTTATAAACAACACAATTCCTTGACGAAAAACATTCTATCTAAAAACTTAAAAATTTTATAGTGAAGAAGAAAAACAATTACCTTGACATTTAAAGTCAAGTAAACAGAAGCTTGAATAATGAAAAACTCAGAGTGTTCATTAAAATAAATCAATTTTAAAATTTTAAGTTAGAATATCACATTATTTTGAGTCCAAAATATCAACTTGTTAAATGTTTTGTGTTCTTAATTGGCAATTTAATTGAACATAGTGCCAATACTTTCAAATTTTAAGGAATTCAAATTGCAATTTCGAGAGTTGTGAAGTAATGGTACTTCGATTTTAGTGTTTATTTATTTATGAAGTAGATATTTATCATCCCCTTTCGCGTATTTAAAATACATCAAATAAGCGAATTTTTAGATTAATTTTTTAGATTTTTAAGCTTTAAATACAAAGTAATATTTTCTAAGACCTGATGGGAATATATTTTTGAAGTAAAAGAAAACGAAGTAATGTTAAAGTTAAAGGTAGACGTATATTATGAACATATTGAGGAAGTCAAAGGCTTTCAAATGCAACCAATTTCAAGTGACTTTCAAAAGTCCGGGGAAACGCGGCTACCTAAAAGACTGTGGAGTGTATATATTTGAAATCAGTAATTCGAAGGAATCAAGATGAACAGTATTCCTTTTTTGACGTGACAACGTCTTAAATTAGGTTGTTAGGGAGTCACTTATGAAAAAGTGTAACGCCCGGTAACGTAACGATGAGTCACCGAACGAGAGAGAGGCCCGCCGAATGCCTTGCGTCTCTCTCCCACTCAACTATGATCGGTCTGCCGCGCGCGCAGCACTAGAGAATTAGGCGCATTGAATCGGCGCATGCTTGTGTCTCTGTCTTTGTCTTTCTCGAACGTTCTTGGCGTTGGAAAAACAAGAAAGCGTCATAATACAAGTTCACACGTGTGGTTAAAGTATCGTCAGCTGTGTCTGTAGTGAAAATGTGGAGTGCTTAGATTCGTCATTTACAACAACTACAACAATAAAGGTAAATAATTGTACACTGATATTTCATTATCGTAAACTATGATTGATTGATTAATTGTTAGATTGACACAAAAGTTGAGAAACTGAGTTTATAGGTTATGTCATACTATTGATAAATGTTGATAGTGTTAAGTAAATTATTAGTTTAAAAAATTTGTGCAATTCTTATTTTCATTCAATTCCTTGTTCCTATTGTGCAATTTAATTATATTCATATCAATAAATATTCTACCGAGAAAAAGACGTTGTCACGTAAAATCTTCGCCCGTAAAACCGACTTTACAGGCAACCATTTTTTTTTTTATTTTCGGGAAAGTCTTACTTTTGTTGCACTTTTTCTGGGAAATTCTTCAACTACGCGATCTTTACTTTAAGACGCTTATTTACAAGCAAATAAGACATATAAGCAAGTTTGTCAGAATAAGCAGTTAAACTACACGAGAAACCTAGCTAGAAACTTGGAAATATGTAAAGACTCAAAAACCTTCTGGAGTAGCGTGAGAGAACTTCGTGGTAACAATTGTTTAGCGGGTAGTGCAATAAAAGCCGACTTTCTCGCCACTCACTTTCACATCTTGTTGACAGCTAGTTGCGAACGGCAATCGTTCCACTACGCCAACCCCATTGTCGAGAAGCTTGATTTGCCAATAGTTGTAGATGAATTAAATTTTGATTTATCTTCAATGAAAAACAATAAGTCACCTGGTAACGATGGTATCCCTTTCTAATTTTTTAAGTACTCAACGTCAGAATTTAAGCATCATCTACTATTGTTTTACAATCATTTGTTTGAAAATGCATGCGTTCCGCAAAGCTTTAATCGAGCTCTTATCATTTCAATTTTTAAAAAGGGGGATGTAAACTTCCCAGAAAACTATAGGGGTATTTCAATACTTAACTCCATTCGAAAGGTATTTGCTACAATTTTGTGTAGGAGACTCTCTAACTGGATAGAATCAAACCAACGTTTGAGTATATTTCAAGCTGGTTTTCGCGCTGGATTCTCAACGTTTAACCACATCTTTGCTTTGTCTAGCCTAGCTAATAAATTTACCCAAAGAAAAAAAAAGTTATATGCCTGCTTCGTTGACTTTAAAGCAGCCTTTGACACTGTCAATCGTCAAGCTCTCATCTACAAAATGGCTTCCGTTGGTATTTCTAAGAAATTTTTGACAATGTATGAATCTTTATTGATTGGAACTAGTGCGGCAGTGTGGGATGGCTTTGAGACATCGAATTGGTTCGAAACTTCTGCTGGTGTTCCTCAGGGATGTATTTTGAGCCCAATTTTCTTTGCTCTTTTTATCGACGACATTAGTGAGTGCTTGCCTGGGGGAGTCGGCATTTCCAACACTCATATGAAAGTGCTTCTCTACGCAGATGATCTTATTATATTGGCTGATAACCCTTCCTCTCTTCAACTTTAAATAAATAAGCTTCAGAGGTACTGCAACACCTGGGATTTGAAAATTAACGCTATGAAAACAAAAATTATGGTGTTTGAAGCTCGGAAATGTAAGAGGTCAAGAGTTGAAAACTGGCTTTTGAATGGTGAACGCATAGAGGTAGTACATGAATTCAAGTATTTTGGGGTGCTGATCTCTTCAAACATTAGCTTTGCAAAACATGTACAGGAAAAGTGTAAGGAATCCAAAATTGCACTTAACGTGATGTGTTGCCAAACCTCTTTGCAAACCAAAATATAGACTTAGGGTCCAAATACCGTGTGTTCGAAGCTACTACCAATGCTTTTTTGTGTTATAGAGTCCAAGTTTTCGGTTATAAGTATTTCGAGGATTTCGAATTGATTCAAAGGTTCTTCTTCAAACGTTTATTTCGTTTACCGAACTATCCACGTCGAGTCAGGTATTACACCAATTTACATTCGAAACCTCAAAGTAACTTCCGATTTCTTGATAAAGACCATGCAAAAGACTGGTTTAAGTCTTCACAAATCGATTATGGCTTTCCTACTGCGTACAAATTCAACACCATTCAAAGAATGGAGTGATCTAGCAACCTCTCATGGCCTCGAGTTTGATCTTACTGAATCCAATTTAGATAACTGGAGTGAGATATTTCCTAATGTAATAGCAAAGGTTGATGAACAAATATACGTTCAACATCTAAGTCGCGCGGCGGCTTCATCAACAAGGCTTATATACAATGAATTAAATCATCGACTTCGAGCTAACAATTATTCTAAAATGGAACTCCCTGTGAAAGTCATAAGCACCATTTTTCGATCAAGAGTGGAAATTCTTAGCTTAAATTATGTCCCTCATCGTTCAGACTTACCAATATTGTGTAATTTTTGTAATAGATTCGAACGTGATGATGTTTTTCACTTCATAGCTGTGTGCCCAATTTTGCAGGAAATCAGAAGACTTTACTTCCATCAAAGCTACCTCTCCAGAATACAATTGATAGGAATTTTGAACGGATTGGCAGGGTGGACAAGCCTGTATGGGTTTTGTGAACAAGCTCTTAATTATCGAAACTGTTTCTTGTAACTTCTAATTATGTGAAGCTTTATTATTCAACCTTTTAACTATTCAAAAACTGTTTATTATTATTTTTGTGTTTCAAATCACTTTAAAATTGGAAAATGTTTATATGCATATCTAAATAGAATCTTTTTTTCTTTATTGATCTTTTTTTTTGTGTTTAAAAATCACTTTAAAATTGTTTAAAAAAATGTTAACTTTCAAAAATTTGGAAATTGTTTAAGATTTATTGTTTAAAATTGATATACAGCTTATTATTCTAAATGTTATTTTGTACTTATTTTGTTATTATTTCATAAACCTAATTATTAATTTCTAGATAGATAGATAGATAGATAGATAGATAGATAGATAGATTTCTTTATTTTTTCCAGTATTAATTACAATATTTTATAAAAGAATACGGACGTGGCTACCTGAACCGTCTGCCGGTATTGACATTTGATTATATTAACAAAATGATAAAGAAAATGAAATACATTTAAACAATTTTAAATAAAAAGATTTAAAAAATAAAAAGATTTGGGTTGAAAATAAGTCATATACAATATGTACATAAAAACTGAGAACTACTATTTAAATGGACAAATTTGAATTTGCTTTTTAGTATGAGATGCCAAAGCGAGAAAGATGGAAGAGCAAGGATATTGAGTGAGCAATTTTAATGATTTGCTACATAAAGTCGATTAATTTTGATATGATTTACAACACAAAAATATTTAGAAGCTGTTGCGGTAAGATAAGGCGTGCTTGCAGTATTTGAACAGACACTCCCAGCCCCGACTGCCATTCAGAATCTCGTAAAGCCCGTTTTGGTTGAGGAAGCTTTCGTTGAAATATAATCTTCTTATCTCTTGCAAGATAGGGCAGACTGCGATGAAATGATTTACATTCTCAAGTTCTCTTCTGTTACATAGATCACAAGTTTGCTGTTTATCATTGTGATGCGGGATAAAATTGAGATCCAATAGTTCAACTCTCGCCTTGAAAATCACACTGATAATTTCCGCAGAAAAACAGTTATTGAAGTACTTGGTTTCTGTTAGCAATTGAGGATTAAGATTTTTGTAGACTGTTCTGGACTCTGAAGAGCAGGCTCTGATGATATGTTGATTGAATATTTGTTCGTCAACCTTAGCAATCACCCTGTTAAGCATATTTGTCCATTCTTTGTTTGTTAGCTATAGACGTTGGCATTGCAAGGTTATGTGATAAGGCCATCTGATTCCATTCCCTGAAAGGAGAGGCGTTAGTTACCATTAGTTTTTCTAAGATTTTTCTGTGAAGACTGTTTTCATTTCTACACATAACTCTGATAAGGTAGTCCGAGTGGGCTTTTAAATTTCGGATGTATATAGGTGGCAAACACGATTCGACATGAATGGCATACGTTGGTGTAGAGTTTGGTAGTCTAAACAAACGCTTAAAAAAGTATCTCTGCGTCTTCTCGAATTCCTCAATCGGTGAGATACCAAAGCCTTGCACTCCGTAGCACAAGCATGTGTTTACAGTTGCATCGAATATTTTGTATTTAGAGACAAGGTCAATATTTGGATTTGCGAAGAGCTTTGGCCACATCAGATTAAGAGCAAGCTTGGCGTCCTGACTTTTCAGTCTGGCATGGGTATCAAAGTTAAGATTGGAAGAGATGGTTATGCCAAGATATTTGAAATTTTGAACTACTTCGATGCTCTCACTTCCGATTTTCCAGTTTTCTTCCCGTTGCCTAGTGCGATTCCGACTTTCGAATATCATGACTTTTGTTTATGAAGCATTGATTTTAAGGTCCCATAAGTTGCAGAAAGATAAGAGTTTGTTTAGTTGTAGTTGTAGAGAGAAAGGAACCAAATCATCTGCATAGAGTAGCACTTTTATAAGCTGGCCAGCAAAGCTGACTCCTCCTGGCAGGATATCTACTATTCCATCAATATATAATGGAAAGAGTAAGGGGCTAAGTATACATCCCTGCGGAACCCCTGCAGATGTGCTAAACCATTCAGACATATTCGTGCCATCCCATACAGCTGCACTTGATGTGGCGATTAGTTTGGAATAAACTTCTAAGAGCTTCCTAGAGATTCCCAGTGATGCCAATTTATATATTAATGCTTGCCTGTTCACTGTGTCAAAAGCTGCTTTGAAGTCAACAAAACAGACGTACATCTTCTTTTTGTTTTCGATGAATTTTCTCGCTATGCTAGTCAGTGCAAAGATATAATCTGTTGTTGAAAAACCGGAGCGAAGGCCAGCTTGGAATGCGCTTAGTCGATTAGTGTTTTCTACCCATTGGGAGAGTCTATTGTAGAGAATCGATGCAAAGATCTTCCGAAGCGAATTAAGTATCGAAATTCCTCTGTAGTTTTCAGGTTGGAGTGGATCACCTTTTTTAAAAATTGCAAAAATAATCGCTTTCATAAACGAAATGGGTGGGCAAGCATCATTATATATTTTGTTGAAGAATTAATTTCTACATTGATCTTTTTATATATTTTTCTTTTCATTTCTTATTATAAAATGTACTCTCAGGCAGACGACAGTATTGCCATGTCCTTATTCTTAAGTTATATTGTAAAACCCTAATGTACGAATGTACAAGAAACACATATTTTATTATAATAATTTAAACAAACATAACTTGGAGTTTTAAACAATACGTTCCACATTCCACAATCTTAAAAGTAAAAGAGAATGTAAAAAATGACTTTGAAATTTAACTAAAGGACATTACATTATAATAAAGATTCGATTAACAAAAGAGGTGGTGTTATTTTTCTTTGTTCCTTTGTTGGAAAATATATATCTATACAAATTTAAATTTATTACATTCCAAAAAATTATAAAGCTAATTGGAAACATTGGTCCTTCGAGCCTTTAAATACGAACTTATAAACTTTAACAAGAACAATATAATATATGTGCGGTGTGTGCCCCGATATTACAATTTAGAAAAAACCGAATTTACGATTCGTATAAAATAGATACGTGATATAAATTGTGCATTGAACAAATCGTTTTTAATCACGAATTGATATTACAAATCAACTTAAAACTAATTAATTTAACTTAAATTTAACTTAAAACTAATTTATGAACAAAGTGTCCAGCAAAGACACTAACAAATCTACATTATCAACGATCGTGACGTCGTCGACAGCAGCAGCAGCAGCAGCAGTAGCAGCAGCAGCAGCAGCATCAGCATCAGCATCAGCATCAGCAGCAGTAGCAGTTGCAGAGAAGCAGTAAGTCTTGCTTTGTGTGTTGTAAACTTGTCTATTTGATTTTTTCGTCATTTCTGTCAATTTTAAAAGACATTAAATATTATTATGGCTGAAACCAAAAATTACAAGTATGGTGAGCTACAAAAAGATCTTTTATCTAAAGTAATAAGGGATCTTACTAATTTTAAAAAATCACCAAAAGACCGTAAGATAAAAGCCTATGCTTCAGCTCGTCTAAGCAAGTTAGAAGAAGATGTTCTTTCGGCAAAAACTTACAATGAAGCCATCATTGGGGGTGGTATGCTGGAAGAAGGAATGAAAGTTGAAGAGTTAAAGGTAGTATATGAGCAAATTAACGAAATATACCTCGAATATCGCACAGAGTTGGTGGAAACGATCGAAAAATCGTCATCAATCGTTGCGACCCCTCCAATCCTAGGGGCTCCGCCCAGTAATACAGCTGCACCATCGACGTATTCGGGGATAAGACTTCCACGAATCGATTTGCCAAAATTCGATGGCTCATATACTACCTGGCGTGCATTCCACGACAGGTTTCAGGCTCTTATCCACAATAACAAGAGTATTGAAGACATCGATAAGCTTCATTTCTTGCAGTCGTGCATGACTGGTGATGCAAATCGGTTTTTGCAGAATTTTTCTGTGGAGGCTGCCAGCTACGATAAGGCTTGGGATTTGTTGAAGGATCGATACGATCATAAGCGCATTCTTGTACATACTCAAATGCAAACGCTTTTTGGTCAACCTTCTTTATCTCGTGAGACTGCTGCGGGCCTGAAGGATCTTTTGTATACAACAAAAGAATGTTTTCACGCGCTTGAAAAAATGGATGTACCTGTTTCCAGTTGGGACACCGTCCTGATATGGTTCCTTTATCAGAAGCTTCCACACTCGTGTCAAAAACTATGGGAAGAAAAATTAGGTAATAGAAAAGATTTGCCTACATTTAAGGAATTTACCGAGTTTTTGGAGATCCGTTTTCGAACTCTTGAAGTTATTGGTCAACAGGAGCATGAAACATCATTCCGGACTAAAGAGGAGCCATATTTAAAACCAAGGCCACGAGTACAACCAGCTAAGACAAAAGTCATGCATGCAAAGCAGATCGTCAAACAGCCATCCCAAAAGGCGGACAAGAGCAACACCGTGGAGAAATTAATTTGTAAGCTGTGCAGTCAAGGCAAACACACATTGAGAAAATGCCAACAATTCCTCAACATGGATGTCAAAGGTCGACAAGAAGTTGTTTCCAGACTCAAGATGTGTGAAAATTGTTTGTCTTACGGGCATCTTGTGGCAACGTGCTACAGTTTCACATCGTGTTATTTTTGTCAACAAAGACACCATTCGCTGCTACATGACAAGCAGCAGCATGCAAGTGGAAGCAACACACACATGCAACAGCAATCTTCAAGCAACACACAGATACAACAATTTCCTGCAACTAGTGCTTCATCTCAGGCGAAAACATTCCAGACGTCAATAAATCCGAATGCTCCTGTATTTCAACCATCGGTTGAACAACAACTACAGTCAACACAAGGACAGTCATTTAACTACCACGCGTCGCAAAATGGTTACGCACACCAGGTGCTCATGGCGACAGCGGTAGTAAAGGTACGGGCAGCAGATGGTAAGTTACGTCTTCTACGCGCTCTCATCGATACAGGGTCAGAAAGGTCCTTCATCACTGAAGCAGCAGCACAACTTCTGAAATTAGAAAGAAAGCGTACAAATGTTGAGGTATCCGGGTTAGGGTTGGTCAACAACGGCACTGCGCAATACTCCGTCGAAGTAAGATTTGCTTCACGCCACTCGACGTTCGAGACTGCCATCCAGGCGTTGGTCTTCAAGTCGTTGACTGGCCATCTCCCGACCCATCGAGTGATACCTGGCATTTGGAAGCATTTGAAAGGCCTTTCTTTAGCTGATCCTCATCTCTATGAGCCTGCACCCATAGATTTACTGCTCGGTAGTGAAGTTTGCGCCGAAATACTCCTTCCTGAAATAAGACGTTCGGAAAATGGAGATGGACCTATAGCACAAAAAACAGAACTGGGGTGGGTTGTGTTCGGGAAAGTTTCAGCCGAAATTCCTGAGCAAGTTCGAAGCTTCGTTCAAATTACTGACCTGAGTTCGCAGTTAGAGAAGTTTTGGGAGATGGAGGAGATGCCTTTTCAGAAGCAAGATACGGAAGAAAACACTGCGTGCGACAATCATTTTGAACGACACACAACACGTTTACCGAACGGGCGTTACGAGGTGAAGTTACCGTTTAAAGGTGAAAAGTATCCAGCAATGGGATGTAGTAGAGAAAACGCCTTTCGACGATTTCTACATCTTGAAAAAAGGCTGGATTCGAATCCAAAGCTGGCTGAAGCCTACAAAAACTGCATCAAAGAATATGAAGAGCTTGGTCATATGGAAGAGGTAGATGGCAATGATGCGGTGCTTCAATCCCCATTCCACTATTTCTTACCACACCATGCGGTTTTCAAAGAAGCGAGTTCTACAACCAAACTGAGGGTAGTATTCGACGCCGCAGCGAAAACGTCCGATGGCAAATCTCTGAACGATTGGTTGCTTGTGGGTCCAAAATTGCAATCAAGTATCATAGATCTTGTTCTGAAATGGCGGACTCACCGAGTAACTTTCACGGCCGACATCGAGAAGATGTATAGACAAATTTTCGTCAATCAATCAGACCGATATTATCAGCTTGTTTTGTGGAGAGACAAGAAGACGTCACCTGTAAAAATATTTAAAATGAACACGGTTACATTTGGTACCGCAAGTGCACCATACCTTGCGATCAAAGTTTTGAAAAAGGTAGCTGATGATGAAAATGAAAATTTTCCTGAGGGGGCGAAGGCTGTCCGTGAAGACATGTACGTCGACGATCTCATCAGCGGAGCTGACACTATTAAAGAAGCGCGAAAGAAACGTGACGAAGTTAAGCAACTTTTAGCAACAGCAGGACTCAACCTCAGAAAGTGGACAAGCAACACGAAAGAACTCATAGAAGATATTCCAGTTCAGGATAGGGAACTTGATTTTGAACTTCCGTTCAACTTGTCAAACCATGTCAAGACTTTAGGCATCAAATGGTTCCCCATCGATGACTTCTTCTCATACCAAAATCTGCAACCTGCAACAGAATCAACGACAAAAAGGTCTATGCTGTCAACCATAGCAAAATTATTCGATCCTTTGGGTTGGATCTCACCATGCATCATCACTGCAAAGCTTATGATGCAGCGCTTATGGGAGCTTGGCTGTGACTGGGACGATCCAATTCCGGCTGCTTTGAAGAAGGATTGGGATGCTTTTCTCCGAGAACTCCATCTGATCGAACGGCTGCGGATTCCAAGATGGATCCAGTTGAGCAAGACGAATAAAGCGATCGAGCTACATGGATTTTGCGATGCTTCTATGAAGGCTTACGGTGCAGCAGTGTACGTACGAGTCCTGGATAGTAAAGGCAAAATTCATGTCAATCTTCTTTTGTCAAAGACTAAGGTAGCACCAAATCAACGAACAATAACTCTACCTCGTCTTGAACTTTGTGGCGCAGTAATGTTGGCAGAGTTGTTACAATACACCAAGGAAGTTCTAGCCATTCCAGATGTGAAGATGTACGCATGGACAGATTCCACAATTGCACTTGCCTGGATACGTGCCACTCCCGCCAAATGGACCACATTCGTATCCAACCGTGTGTCGGAAATCCAGCGGTTAGTGGGGATCGATTGCTGGGGACATGTCGCAACGCTTCATAACCCAGCCGATCTGGCGTCCAGGGGTGTATATCCATCGGAACTGGAGTCACTTACGTCGTGGTGGAACGGTCCAGAGCTTCTGCGAAAAAAATGGGTATTCGATCTTCCAGATCAACCCACCGAAATAGACGTTGTAGAAGAACAACGTACAATAAAAGCATTCGTTATACATGCGATAAAAGGTGATAGCATATTACAAACTATCTACAACTTTTCGAGTCTTCTCAAAGTTATTAGAATTATCGCCACCTGTTATCGTTTCATAACAAAATGTCGACCCAAGTTGGGACCTAATACAGGATCACTTAAACCAAAAGAGTTGGAAACTGCCCTCCTATTCATCGTCAAAGCAGTACAAAAGGAAATGTTTGAAACCGAAATTCAACAAATTCGTGAAAACAAAACACCAAGGGCCTTACGGGCGTTAAACGTGTTCATCGATGCTAACGGAGTCTTACGAGTTGGAGGACGTTTGGAGAACTCTCTGCTTCCCTATGAATCTCAACATCCAATATTGCTCCAAAACAACCATCACTTTACGAGTCTGGTTGTCCGAGATGCTCATAAGAACACATTTCATGGAGGTGTCCAACAAATGATAAGCTATATTCGACAACGATATTGGATTGGACAAATACGAAGAAGCGTTAAATACCAACTGCATAGATGCCCTTCATGCTATCGGCAAAAGGCATCCGAAATGCAGCAGTTAATGGGAAATTTGCCTGCAGCGAGAGTACGTATGTCTCGACCGTTTAGTCATACCGGCGTTGACTATGCAGGTCCAATTGATATCAAGTCCTGGAAGGCACGCGGTGCAAAAATCCTTAAAGGTTACTTTGCAATTTTTATCTGCTTAGCAACTAAAGCTATTCACTTAGAAGTTGTATCAGATCTCACAACACAAGCGTTTTTAGCAGCATTTAAGAGATTTACTGCCAGAAGAGGAAGCTGTGTGAAGGTATACAGCGATTGCGGAACTAATTTTGTCGGTGCTCATAACGAATTAGCAAAAATGTTAAAAGAAGCACAGCACGATTGGAAGGAAATTGCGGAAGAATTAGCAAATCACGGTACAGATTGGCATTTTATTCCCCCAGCTTCTCCACACTTCGGTGGGTTATGGGAAGCGGGTGTGAAATCTGTCAAGTACCATCTAAAACGAGTTGTAGGAACAGAAAGGCTAACATTCGAGGAGCTCGCGACGCTTCTAGCACAAATAGAAGCGTGTCTGAATTCGAGGCCCCTTTGCCCTCTTTCCGACAGCCTAGATGATTTAAATGCACTCACGCCCGCTCACTTTCTAGTCGGCGAATCATTACACGCTATACCACAAGGCGAACTCGATAACAACATCACGCATAATGATCGGTGGAAACGCGTCCAAGCTCTATCAGAAGGATTTTGGCGAAAATGGAATTCTGAATATCTCGCAAGGCTTCAGCAACGACCAAAATGGACACAAGTCAAAGAATCGCCGAAAATAGGAGACTTAGTTCTTCTTAAAGATGAACGACTTCCATCGACCTACTGGAATCTTGCAAGAATTGAAGAAACCCATACCGGATCGGACGGATTGATACGCGTCGTGACGGTAAAAACACAAAACGGGCAATTGAAACGGCCGATAACAAAAATATGCCTGCTACCATCGAATAAAACTGCAGAACAATTAGCCATCGTATGAAATCACACCAGTAAAATTAATATACCGAATAAAAATTAAAAGACATATTTAATTAATTCATCAATCAAAATGTTAATATTTATTAATAATTCAAAATCAATATAACAAAATTATCAAATAAATTCATTACAAAAATCAAAAAAAAAAAATAAAAGAAAAACACATAAATTATAATTTTGTTAATTTATTTATTCATCTTGTCTGAATTAATGTACACATATTCAACGTTTCATTCGAAAAAAAAAAAAAAACAAATAAATTTTCCATTTTTTAGTAATAAAAAACTCTAAACAAACAACTCTATAATTTCAACAAAATAATTATGTGTCAATAGAGTTTTTAAAACACCATCCACAAATTAAAATAAACAAACTGCTGTCAAACACTTGGCACTAAAAATATGTCAAATTCACCAAAACGCGAAAATTACAAAACAGAATAAAACAAACAATCATAATTTACATTTAATCCAAAATATTATATCGCGTCAAAATAATTTGATAAAATATTTGAAATAACACTTTAATTCCAAACCGAATAAATGTGTATTTTATGCCAAAACGAATTTATTTAATATCAAAAAAAAAAAAAGTTAACACTTGATCAAAACCGAATCACATTTGAAATAAAAAACACATCAATTAAAAGTCAAGATAATAATTCATCGTTATAATTTGTCAACAAAACTAAATCAAATTAACACAAAATGATTGTCACAAACAATTGCAAATTAAACTCTAGGAATTAATGATAATTGTATTTCACTTTGGTACAAAACCAATATAATTTTTTTGTTTGGTTTTGTTTTTGTAATGTACACAATCACTTTAACTCCAATTCAAAACGTAAACAAACTCCCCGCATTCAATGGAAATCAAATTAATTCCAACTGGAAACAATTAATTTTTGGTTGTTATATACTTACGTGTACATAAAGCAACCGACGCCGCGATTTACACAATTATGTATATACAATACAATACAGTTATTATTAACTACAAATTTAATTTTAATTCATATGTACATATGTACCTGAACATATTTTAAAATAAATCAATTAATATTAAAAACAAAATAACACCACATAAATCACATAATATACCAGCCATACATATGTACAAACATACACCGCGGTCGCGACCAACTTACGCCGCCGCCGTACGAATAAATACGCGATATCGGCAATGGATTTGCGAAATCCATTTATTCACACATATTCACACCAGGCACAATTCATTCAACAAACTTACCTGAATTAATAGATGAATTGATTAATAATTAACGAACGCACGAATTAATTTAATTTTTCAATTAAAACAAAATAACAAAAAACTATCACCGACGCGCACACAAATCACCCAAGATGGATGCACAATTCCCATTTACTTACTATAAACTATACTACAAATTACAATTCCAAAACAACCCGATGCAGCATGAATGAAATCAACAACAACAATTCTCATGAATAAAAGGAATAAAAAACTACAAATTTCTCCTATTTGTTTTGCATTCTCTGTAGTTGACTTTGTCTTTTGTATTTGTTTAAATGTCAAAATATATTTACTAATAGTCTGTCTCTTTTCATGTACGAATGAGATAAGAAGGAAAGTGGTGAATGACAACATCGAAAATGGGCCCTGCCGATAATGCAGTTTGGTAATGCAGTTCGTTATCAAATAATGATGCCAAGTTGCTGTAATTAAATCGTTTACACTGGGTATTTGATTGAGCAGAATTCACATCATCATTCTATCGTGGGGGGAGAATGTACGAATGTACAAGAAACACATATTTTATTATAATAATTTAAACAAACATAACTTGGAGTTTTAAACAATACGTTCCACATTCCACAATCTTAAAAGTAAAAGAGAATGTAAAAAATGACTTTGAAATTTAACTAAAGGACATTACATTATAATAAAGATTCGATTAACAAAAGAGGTGGTGTTATTTTTCTTTGTTCCTTTGTTGGAAAATATATATCTATACAAATTTAAATTTATTACATTCCAAAAAATTATAAAGCTAATTGGAAACACCTAATATGAAATAAAGAATCTAATCTAATCTAAACAAACAAAAAATCTAAACTACCTGTAGTTTTAATATTAGTTGGTTTCTTTTCATGGCAAAAATAAGCTTCCAGCTCTTGGTCTAACATAGTTTGAGATGAAAGAAACAATCCTTAAAAAATTTGTAAATAGTGTTTTACTCAAAGGTGTTTGATTGAAGCAGAAAAAGCTTTTCCTTAAAATATCAAATAGGATTTGTGTTCTCTTGGCACTATTACAACCATAAGATAAATAAAATACAGGCATACTTGGATAATTTCAGAGCTCTTAAAATATAACTCATCCAAAGTTAAGGACCAAAAAGTTAACGTTGAATTTTATACCTATCTGTGTTTCTTTTTCACAAGAATTTTTCATTATTCAACAATTTATAAAATTTTAAGTGTTGGCCTTTTATGAAATTAACTTCCTTACATTACTTTTCGTGAGATTCTACTCACGTATATACAAATATAAATATAAAAGTCATCATCCTGATAAGTGCTCATCATCGCGTTTTCACCACCATTACTATCTGTACCTAGGTACATACGTATGTTTTATACAAAGTTGCAAAATATATGCACATATTGCCCACATACGAACTTCTTGGTGTCTTTTCTAAGTTGAACATCTTTTGGAGTGAAATTGTATATTCTTCATGAAGCAACTACACATAAAGTTGATGTATAGTTTCTTTTATATTTTCAACACATTGCATTACCCCTGCCTTACCGACGACAACGATGATGATGATGATGATGATGGTGCGGGAAGTCACTAAAAAGTCAGTCACTCTGTGGTTAACCTACTTCACCTAAAGAAACTTCGTTGACTCTTCTTCTTTTCTTATATACATATATGTATGTATGTATTTCAAAAGAAAGTTCTACGAACCGAACGCACAACCAAACTTTAAACAATATTTTTTTTTTTTTTTCATGCAACTTGTTGGAATATAAAAGTGATACTGGATGTATTTCATACAACTTAAGGGTAATTGCCACAACTTTTGGGCTTTGTTTCAGTTTTGCAAATAATAATTGTAGAAGCGGTCATGTGTCAGGACAATTTGCCGAGTCCTTTTGTTAAGCATGTTCGTTCACCTACATAAGTACCTTAAACTCCGACAAACTCTCCCTGGTCTGGTGTATCATAGTGTAACCGCACGATGGTATTGCAGAAGAGACAGAAACAAAGCCAGACCAAAACTCCATCCATAGACAGCACACAACCCCCCCACACCCCATCGCCAACGATCCCAATCTACCACATCAGCAATTGTATGATGGTCTTCTAATTTAATTTTTCAAAAAGAGGGTCCTTTTCGTGTAAACTCTCCTCTTCCCGGTTTCACAAAAGATGTCGATGTCGTCGTCGTCGTCATCGTGTCGGTTGGTCCTTGGGTCGGTCGGTGTGAAGTGAAGTGAACCAACTTGTAACTGATGCACAAATATGGCTTTTATTACCTCCTTGGCCAAGATGTTTTATTAAAATTCAAAAACAAGGAAAGCAGAGATCCTTTTTTTATCTATCCCCCGGCTTGCTCCGCACTATAAAATACAGTCCCCACCATCATCCCTTTTATATATTGTGTGTTCCGCTGTTACTCTGATGCTCTGGCGCGGTCGGTGGAGATGGTGCGTGTGGGAATTAAAATGAGTTATGTTAAGGGAGTTCTAAGCTAATTATGAGCATTTTCATGTTTCAGATACAATTATGAATATTTTGCTGCATGAATAGGATGGCAGGCACAAGCAGAAAGCCAGACTCAACATAGAAAGGCAGAGATGATGGGCGGAGTTCATCATTATATAGAGAGGGTTTTTCAATGTTTTTTATTATTTGAATATAAAGGAAATTTTTGGAAAATTGTTCTTCTTGGGTCATAAAATGTTATTACTTTACTCTACTTTAGTCTTATAGTCGTCTCTTGATGTTCTTCCCTCGAGGTGCCACATCTCCAACACCTCCATCACCATACACTCCACTATATTCCACCCTATATCCTACCGCCCTAGTTTCGTCTCATAAAATTAATATTTTATGCGACGACATTTATTATGTTAATCATGCGGTGTAACGTAACATATGTCATTAGATGAAACCAAACACTAATGAATATAAGATAGATGATGGAGGGGTTGGGAGGGGGTGAATAGAGGAAGGTGAGATGGAAATTTGAGTGTTCACGAGGAGCTTCTGTTGTGTTGTTTTTTGATTAATTGTGTTAGGAAAGGTCTTTTTCTTATTGTCTATTCTGAAGATATTATAAGCTTCCATCTTCAACTAAGGGTAAGTTTGGAGGGTGGGGGAGGGTGTTTCTCTTTGTTTTCTGTGAGAATATAATGAATAGGCAAACATAATAATTGATTAAGAGAAAACGAAACGAAAAGAAACGAAAAAAAAAATAAACTGCGATATACGAAACTTAATTAAGTTACAATAAATTATGCCTATATACTCCCTGAGATGATAGCATCGGTGATTGTTTTGTAATGGTTTTTATTTGGAATTTGAACGTGTGGAGGTGTGACACATTGCTTTGAGATATTATCTAAATGTTAATAGACTATTATGAACAGAAGCCTTGAGGTGATTAAATTGAATTACCAAACAAAAACTAAACAATTTGGAAAGGTGAAGCATCATTTGTTCGTCTTCAACAAAAAGGTTTCTTTATGGATTTTTCGCCCACAGGACATTATGGGGATCTTGAAGAGATGAATTTATAAAAATTTAAAAGAAAACTATGAAAATTTAAATTCTCCTAAAATTTTTTATTATGGCTGTGTTTTATAAAAGAAACACAAACTTAATGTGACCAGAGTGAAACTGCTGTCAAAGTTATCAATGACAAACAGCTTTTGAAATATTCTGAAAGGTCTACTACTTGATCATACATAATTAAACAGTTTCCAAACGTGTGTATATGTATGTATATTTAAATTAAATACTTTTAAAATTTCAAAACAGTTTTAAAAAAAGAGCAGGATCAAATAAAACACAGACATGTTTTTTCGGTGTCGAGTCGCCAACCAAATTAGTTTTGTAATTTAAGATTGATGTCTCCTTCCATTTAAAATCGTGCTAATGCAAAAATCATATGAGCCATAAAGCTAATACACTTAAGTTGTATAAGTAAAGATTTCATCTCAAAATTTGTTAGTAATTTAACGACATTTACCAAAAAGCGGTTTGCTGTCAAAAACAAATCAAATTTTTGTTTTCACTCAATTTAGAATTTGAAAAATCTTTAATCATGCTTTAAATTATTTTCATAAAATTTGTTTCTAACAAAAAGAGCAAATTTTCAGGTTCTTAAGACGAAACCTTGAATTAGATCATCAATTTTATATTAAGTTGCCTTTAAATTCCTAGAACATAGCCTTGGATTTTATTATTACATTTTTTTGAAACACATAAATAGTGAACATTGAAGTGATTTTTACTTGCTGCGACATATAGGAACTATAAAGGAAGTTTTGCATTAGTAAACAATTTTGAACTAGAGCTTTTAATCAAACATGACATTATGACGGCAGAGAAGTCGAAAAAAGTGGTTACCCCGAATCCGTCCGTCTGTCTATCTTTCCTGGCCCCTACAGTCCAAACAATTGTGTTGATTGAAATTAAAGTTTTCAGGCATTTTTTTTTTTTTTCATTTTATTAATACGAAAAATACTAGCGTCCCCATACAAATTTGTTGGTCAAAATAGGTGATTTTTTTAAACTTTCTCTAAATTTTGTTTTGTTCTTAATTTGGCTTCTTTCTACAAGAAAAACATATTTTGGTATTGCTCCAGAAGGGTACCCCTCATAAAACCTTTAATTTGATTTTTATGTTTTCTCAAGAACTAATGGACCGATTTCAATAATCTTCTCTTTCTGTGCATGATAAAATCTGTCGATGATAAAATTGATGATGATTTTTTATGATCAAAATGTATTTTTTTTTAAATATTAATTTTGTTTACAAAACTCGATGTCTCAGAAAAGGGTTGACATTTCTTAAGGAAATTTAAATGTAAAATGTATAGTATATTTATACACTTTATTTAGTTCTTACCAAAAATATTTTTTAGACAAAATTTAAAAATTAAATTTGAGAAAAACTTATTTTACGGGTACATTTTGAAATCTTAAAATATGGGAAATATTTTTTAACAGAATTTTTGGAAAAAAATAGCAAGTTCTAGCGACCCAGTCTTGCATTTTATTTCTTTCAAAATTAATTTTCTGTTGAATACAAAAGATCTAAAAAAAATAAATAAATCTACTTTTGAAGTGAATTTGCTTTTTATGCTCTAAAATTGAAACACGAATTTCAATAATATAAATGTCCCAAAAACAGCTAAAGTGACACTTTTGTTAAAATAATGGTTAATTGAAAAACATAATAAACGGGTAATATCTATTGATATACAAGCTTTGAATCTCTTGAGATTTGAAGTGAAAATAGATTCTGAAACGTGTAATTTGTGAGTGCTACACAAACGTTTCTTCCCAACTTATTTGTTTACCTTAATTTGTTTTAATTCAATTTTTTAAAAAAATTATGTACTGCGCCTATTTCATTAAATTCAAGAGCCAAAAATTTGTCTCCCTAAAATTTTTAAGTTTTGTTGACTCCTTTAAGATCAAAATACGAGTAAGCAGACTGATAGCGATAGTAATTATAGACTCCCTAAAATTGAGTTTGAAAAAACTACGTCAAAAAAAAGGATTTTTGAATTTTTGTAGCGTTCGTCGCATTAATAGAAATGGAACAAGAAAAGTATATTTTATTTTTGGAAAAAAAGCTACGTTTCAAAACAATTTCTTACATTTCTGCGTGAAATGCAGCAAAAACCCTCTAAACTATTGTGTTTTAGCTCTTAAATATGGCATATTTAGAAAACTTTTGGAATCTAGGAATGCTTTCATATGTAGGGAGTCATCCAAATTAAATAGTAAGACCATACCTTGCTGAACAACAGTGTTCTAAAATAATTTGATAACTAAAGTTGTCATTTTAGCAATTGAAATGTGTAAAGGTTAGGTTAATATACTCGTACTCATTATGTTATTTAAAGTTTGTTAGCCTCCTTTACAAAAACTAATCTAAGTCTGTTCCAACCCCCCCCCCCCCTCCCTGATGAAAAGTCTGGATCCGCCCTTTTCCAGATTACACAACAGTATTCCAAGATTGTCTTACATATGAGCTAAAAAAGGTCTTTAAAGTCTATGCTATTGCTTTTGATAAAACCGAGCATGGAATTTGCTTTGGATACACTAAATTCAATGTGCTTAACAAAGTTCAGTTCATTCCAGAACTTGATTCTCAATTTTGTAGTCAAAGATGATTTCAGAAAAGTTGCGGCAAAAAGAAAAACATTGATATATATCGACATTAAAATTTAATTGGTTTTTCGTGCACCATTGGAATTATTTCGAAATATCGCCTTGTGGCAGTTAGATTTTATACATCGAAATAACTTTAAGTCATCGGTTGACTAGAATTGAGGAAACTATAGGTACATAAATCATTTATAAAAATTAGGAAAAGAAGGGGTCAAAGATGGCTACCTTGGGGCACACCAGATGGATCCAAAATTGGTTTAAAGAGAAGTTCGTCAATGCAAACAAATTGAACTCGACTCTTAAGATAGGATTCCAACCATTTCAAAAACTTAGAACGAAAACCAAAGTTTTTTAATTTCTTCATTAAAATAGATTCAAATGCCTTTAAAAAATCGGTATTAATTGCATAATGATGAACAGAGTTAGAAAACATAGGATATATTACTTTACCTACAAATATATCTAATTCTCTGTCAAAAAAAACAAGGTCCAGAACACGATTTGAATTAATCATACAATAATTATTTTGGATTAAGTCATAACTTGCAATAATTCTATTATTAAGACAAATAATTGAAAAAGTAGATAGATATGCAATCCAAAACTGAAGTTTAAGCTGTTTTATGTAAAGGTGTATTCAGGAAGTTAAATCAATATATTATTATAGGAAAACACTGTCGATAAATATTACAACAAAATTAACAACAATGTTTTTTTGGCATGAAACAACTTGTAAGTCAGTATATCTTCTCTTTTATTGTTTAGATATTTAATTCAAAACTTATTTTTTAGAACTATTAAGAATTCTTTTATTTTTCTCTCATTTGGTAATAAATTTAAAAAATATATTACTAACAAAATTTTTGTATAAGATGACGAAAGTTTGAAGTCAAAAGTCTTGTTTTGCTATCAAAATACTTAAGTCAAAAATCAATTTTTTATAAGTTTTTGGTTAGTTTTTGAAGGTTTTCGTTTTTTCTTTTTAAATTGTCAATCAAATTTTTCACAAAAATTATATAATCATCAACAACAAAATTTTGAGCAGAACCAAACAATTTTGAAGTCAATGCTTTCATTTATTTTCGAGATATTCAAGATGAAAATCATTTCTTACCAAATTTTAGTAATATTGTTGGAAGGTTCTTATTTCTTATAAAAAAAAAACTTTCGGGTGAATTTTGTGAAAATCAATACATAATATTGGTATCAAAATTTTGTAAAAATTCAAGAGAGATTTTTGAGACAAAAATCAATTTTCAATTTTTAGTATACTAATTTTGATAAAGTTGTTACTTTTTGAAAAAAAAAAAACTAAACTGTCAAGTCAACTATTTTTTAAATTCCTTGCTGTGTTATTATCTGTATAACGAAATTTATATGAAGTCGATATCTCTCCTGGTTCTTGAGATATAGTAGACGAAAGAAGCTTCCAGCAATTATGGACATACGATTTATATTCTATGGACCTTAAAACGTCGAGAAATGTCAAAATTTTCAATTCAACAAATCGAACCGATTACAATAAATTCCTATGGGAATTAAAAAATGATTCATTTTTCTCACTAACTTTCGTTGAATCTTTCTCTGGAAGTATTTCCAAAAAGTAAGCTTCATTTCCCAATTCGGAGCTCCAGAATTCTAGAAACTAGTAAACTTATAGCAAGCGTCAATCTTAGATCATAGACTGTAAAAGAATTCGATCATTGGAGAATATCAGCAAACATAAAAATCTAACTTGAGTCCAAACATAAAGTTACGTCGTTAATACACAAGATAAACAGACAAGGGCCAAGATACCTTCCTTGGGGAACATAAGATAAACCAACAAAAGGTTCTGGATTTCTAAATTCTACTTTTTAGGATTTATTTTCAAGGTAAGATTTGTCGCAAGCTAAGAAAAACAGTGCAAAACCAAGGGCTTTAAGATTAAATAAAACTATTCTAAGGCTAATTTGGTCAAAAATGTTAGAAAAGTCAGTATATACACTGAAATCGGTATGTTTTGTCAAATTTAACATTTTAAAAATTTCTCCGAAAAGTTATGTTTTTGATATGTATGTGCAGTGTAGAAAATCTACTAACAATTCGTACAACATAATTTTTGACCCAAATATCCTGAGAACAAGGCAGCAACTTCAAACTTCTTTCGTCTTATACAAAATATTACTTTGTTTATCATTTGAGAATATTCTTTAGAAAAATCTAATTGAAAGCGTTTTTTTACATGTATTTAAGTCCTATCAAAAATACAACTATGTAAATTGATTTATAAGGTCTTGAATATCTCGACAGAAAATAACTTAATCTTTAGTTTTTGATTGCATGCTTTTTGAAATTGTTTAAATGAAAATTGGGCTTTATAAGAAAATTGTGTGCAAATTTTAAGGTCACCATTGAAAAGCTATTTCTAATTTAAGTGAAGCTGAAGTTTTTCAAAAGAATCTTCATTCAATTAATTTACTTTTGTTCTTAATTAAAAAAAAATCTTGAAATACATTTTGCCAAAATAATATTCAAAAATGTTCAACTTCCATTTTAAACACACATTGAAGTTTATTAGTTTCTAATTTATATTTCATCCTAACCTTATTAATAAAAATAAATTAAAACTAAATCCTTTTTCTAACCCACCACCGTTTAGCCTAATAAGCTTTCTATACACGAAAAAAGAGGTTGAAAATCTTTCATAATTTATAAAAGATTCAACAAACAAAAATCACTTTCAATCTCACCAACAAATATAAAAGTTGCAAGTCTTTAAAATGAGGGAAAACGAAAACGGGAAAATTACCGCCATCAGCATAATTTTCAAAAAATTAATTTCCTACAAGCGTGTACCTATATCTGAAAAAAAAAGGCTTCAAAGTCTTAAAAATTCATTAAATTCAGCTTAACTTTCCCTGAGATGAATCCCAAAAGAAGCCAAAAAGACCACCACACATCCTAACCATCTTGCATATTATTTCCCCAAAAAAAAACAAAAACATCTTCCGCATGCGGGATTTCAAAATAAATCTTGTAATTGAAAAAAAAAAAAAAAAAAAAATAATAAAGAAGGAAAACATTTTAGGTGTGCGACGATTAACGCCTAAAAACTGCCAAAGAAAACCTAGAAACGAAAAGTTGTTCCTCTCTGCTACTGCTCTGGTATAAGTTTTTGGTCGACTTTTTGTCTCATGTTGCTTCAATGAATATAGAACTTATTAAGAATAACCTAACACCGACCACCACCAGACTACCCAAGAGCTCCAGTCATCCCTGAGTTGTGGGTCGTGTGTTGGGCCTTGGTATTGTTGTGGATTTTTTGGCTGGCTGGCGATTTGGAAGGCGTCGAAAAGTTGAAAATTGTCCACCATTATCGTCACTTTTGAAAGTTTTCTCTTTCTTTTTATGGTTTTCTTAGATTTTCTTCTTTTCGTTTTTCGTTTTTTCCTTTTTTTATTTATTTAATTTTATTCTACAACCTACAAGCTGCAGGCTCCTTTGAATTTCGATATTATCCTTTTTCCTGCTACATACAGAGAAGACCATCTTCTGAGTTAGGGTTCATTGAAAAAGATAAAAACTTACACCAGCCAGAGCCAAATCCAAGCCATCAAAGGTTTCATATCTTCTTTGACCGGAAGTTTTGTGTTGAGTTAACACTTTTGGGTAACGCTGCCGGTCGGAAGAAGATATAATCCATCATCACATTAAACATGCCGTTCCCGCCACCACCACCACCACCGTCAGCGGCGGCGGCGTCTGTTGATGTCACACCAAGTCAGTCACGTTTGGGGGAGATGTTAAAAAGATGCTGAAGACGTTTTCAATTTGTTGCCGAATGACCCTCATAGGTTTTCTTCGTTATATTTTTTTTTTTCAACCGACTTTGTGAGTATGAGTGTTTGAGAGAGTTATAGACTTTTGCCCATCAGTTTTGGGTCAGATAAAATATGTTATAGGTCCTCAGGATGAATAGTTTCATTTGGAATAAGTGTATGTAGACAAATTTTTATTGAATTTGGGGATTTTCGTTTTCGTTATCTTTTCTTTTCTGATGATATCAAGGGATCGTTTACGTTTATGGCATTTGGTATTGGTATACGAGTACCTTCTCATTTGGAAAAGCTTGTGCCAGTCTTGATGAAATGTGACCCTAATGAAGGGCTATCTATGGTCAATCACATTACATTTTGGGGTTGCCCTCCCTTCAAGCTTCATGTATAATGGGGATGCTTTAAGCAAATTAGAATTCAATTTTCGATAGAAGATTGATATGTTCAAGATGTGGTCATTTGTCAAGGAAATAAAATAAGGTTTTCAATTTCCCAAAAACAAGAAGAATACAAAGAATACACCACCTTTATACCCTTCGAGCTTAAATTAAAATACATTTTGCACTCAATATAGTCAAAGGGCGTTTATACCCAAAAAAATACACCTACTATACAAGGACTGACCTACTTTTTATGGGATTTATCTATTTCGTGTTGTTGTTGTTGTTGCTGTTATGCCTACGTTCATAGTGTTTTTGAAAGGCGTGTGCCTTTTAACGGGAAATATATGTAGTATATAGAGTACCTATATAGCCCTTTGTAACTCACTTTGGCTGTTTTAATAGCTTCTGTTGATCTAGATTTAGGTTATGTTGTTTTCTGTTTTTTTTTTTTTTTTTTTTTGTTCTTTTTCATAACGTCTTATGTCCTAAATCATCAAGGTTGGGCTATGCAGATAAATCAGTTGGGAGCGAACATCCAATGTTGCTTTGTTGTATCTTTTTTCTTTTATAGAAGTTGTTATATATAGTAGCTTTTATCGAGAGACTAGGCCAAGGTAGTGTTATTTGATTCAGAGCAAGTTCTCTTCTTTTTTTTTGTTGCTCTTTAAATACATTTGGAAAATTGGGGATCTTATCGTGAAGGATGAAGCATTAAGGATATTGAATTGATACCTATTATAGACACTTAATTCGATTAAATTGATATTTGAGCGAGTTAAGTGCAAGAGGTCGCATATTGAATTATTTATTTATATACATTACTGGACTAAGAGGTCGGCTAACAAAATTGTATCTTTCTTATAAGAATATGTTTGAAAGGTTGAACTTTATTAATCTCTAACAATTTTGAAAACCACAAACCATGTCTATCATAGTCAGGTTTAGGAGGATGGAAAAAAATAGAATTTATATTCCTATAAACTTTGAACTTAATACTATCCACCTTTAATTTTTGTCGAATCATTAAAAAGGGGTTTTCTCGATTTCATTGAACTTTTCGTTGGGCGCCATTTTTAATTCTGTTTATTAAAATAAGTTGAAAAATATCAACCCTAAAAAAAAAAGTACTTAAGTTTCAAACATATTGTGTCATTGTTTTTTATACTAAAAGCCAATAAATATATTGCAAATGTTTTTGTTAACTCGTTTGTTTAAAAAACAAAAAAAAAATCGAAAAAAAAAAACAATTTTCGAAATTAAAACGCTCAAACCTTTAAACTCATTATGTGCTCTTCTAGGTCTTTAAAAATTCGTTTCATTGGAAAACTTTACCATCTACAAACTATTCTTTGATCAATTAATTTTAATTATTGACGGTAAGACTTCGATTTATCGAACTCTAATTGCCAAAATTGTATACTTTTCGAAATATTGTTCAACGTTGTTCTTTCGTGTAATGCTAAAAAATCAGCAGTCAAATTATTTCTTTTGAAGGGTATCAATACTTAGTAAATCTCGGTCAATTCAAACCATGAATAGATTTGGTAAAATAATACAAATTATTATGCAGAAATCCATGGCAATTTTTTGGGTTTTACGATTGTTGGAACTTTACGGCAAGTACCTATTGCATTCGTAACAAAATTCGAACTCAACATTTTAATCAAGCATGACATCACGATGGTAGGAAAGTCGAAAATAATGAGTCCGACTATTCCGACCATCTGTCTGTGCTCGACCTTACAACCTTAGCCATTAGGTGGATTAAGTTCAAACTTTTAAATTAATATTTTAAGCAGATTTGCTTTAGACTTTTTTGAATTATTTCAAGGTCCAAATTTGTTGGTCAAAAATTGATATTTGATCAAAATTTGTATGAAATTTCCTCTAAATTTTGTGTTCTTCATTTGACCTCTTGCAATATAAGAACATATTTTTGTTTAGCTTGAGAAGGGTACCCCCCATAGAACTGTTACTTTTTTTAAATTATCCTAGGAACTAATAAACCGATTTAAATAATTTTCTGAACAAGAACAACTTGTTACACTTCAGAGTTTCCAGAAAGTAGTTAGCTTATAGCGTTGTACCCGTAGCGTGATGGTTAGTGCGTTGGACTGTCATGCAAGGGGTCTTGGGTTCTTCATGGACTGTTGCGCCACCTAGTTTTTTTTTTTTTTTTTTTTTTAGTTAGCTTATAGCTTAGCAAGCTCCAAACTGTGATCAGAGGCTCATCATAAGTGCATCTGTTAGTTGTTAGTAAGAAAATAATAAAATTATAGCCTAACACACGCACATAATACAAAACATAATTAACATTTAACATAAACTATTACAGAACAAAAAAAATAAAGACGTTTACGATAGTGGAGCACTGGTTCTAAACAATGATTTTAATCCCACCTTATTTAGATTTAAATCTATCGATGAGCAGTTTAAGTTATAAAGGGTGATTTTTTAAAATATGTAGTTTTTCATAAAAAAACACATACAATTCACAAAAATGTTTGAAATCTTCATTTGAATCGATAGTACGGTCCATTTAATTTAATGTTTGAAGATGATTTCATGCAAATGTTGACCTTGACTGCGCCTCAAATGGTCCATCCGCTTAGTGCAATTTTGACATACTCTTTCCAACATTTCGGCCGGTATCTCACGAATAAATGCTTCAATATTGTCTTGCAATGCGTCAATTGAAGCGGGCTTGTCTGTATGGACATGAGCTTTAACATCGCCCCACAAAAAAAAAATCTAAAGGCGTTAAATCGCACGATCTAGGCGGCCAATTGACCGGTCCCGAACGTGAAATAAAATGTTCACCGAACTCGCCTCTCAATAAGTCCATTGTTGCGTGTGCTGTGTGGCATGTGGCACCGTCTTGTTGAAACCACATATCATGCAAGTCAAGCTCTTGCATTTTGGGCAAACAAAAAGTTGGATATCATCTCACGGTAGCACTCACCATTCACAGTAACGTTACAATTCGCATCATCTTTGAAGAAGTACGGTTCAATGATGCCACCAGCCCATAAACCGCACCAAACTGTGACCTTTTCTGGATGCATTGGTAGTTCTTGCAATGCTTCTGGCTGATATTCACTCCAAAATCTATAATTCTGCTTATTTACTGTTGTGATTGTTTTCAACTTCTTATAATCTTAAAATAACAAAGCAAGCACTTCTTAAATAAAATTATTAATTTATTAAATAAGAATCTATTTCTAAACACGTTCAACTATCAATCAAGAGTAATGTCCTTTCTTCCAATCAGTTTTAAAAAAATGGTGGGTCAAAATATTATTTGCAATTGGTACCATTGCTTGTTTATTCCAGGGTTGTCAACACCTCCCTTGCTTAGGAAGAATCAAATTCCCTCATCCATCCAGGAGCACGAACACTTCTTCCTGATCTTGTTTTTACTGGTTCCGGAGTGATGCTTTCTGATGGGAATCCGTAGAAATCGGAATCGTCGGAAATCGATTCTTCAGCTCTTGACTCGTTTTCTTCAATTGGTACATTTGGAACTTCTTGAGTCTGATGATGTGTAAATAAATCCAAGGTGTCCAAAAAAGAATACGATGACTTTTGGTTTGATGGAACATCAGAAGATCTCGATTTAATCTGATTTGTATGTGAACGAATAAGTCGTCTATTGTTTCCATCATTGACCAGGACGTTGTAATTTACTTTGCCCTTGCGCTCGATTACAGTTCCAGAAACCCAATGCTCTTCATTGTTACGATAAATCTTAGCGTAGACCATATCGCCTGCTATAAACTGCCGGTTCTTGGCGCCATGGTGCTTATTAAACTGCTGATTCTGCTTTTCATTAGTTGTTGTTGGAACTGGTTTTCTTGGCTTTAACAAATCCAAAGAAGTTTTAATTTTTCTACCGATGAATGCTTCGGCTGGAGATTTGAAATCTTTCACATTTCGATTTGGAGTGGAACGGTAAGTTTGTAAGAATGTTTCCATGTTGTCGAGACTCGTCCCCTCGTTTTTAAGTTTCCTCAGAGTGCGCTTGAGAGTATCCACAAATCGCTCCGCTTGTCCGTTTGATTGTGGATGGAATGGTGCTGTTCTTAGATGCTGGATACCTCGAGATTTTATGAAACTTTGGAAATGAGCACTCGTAAATTGAGTTCCATTGTCGGAAACTAGTTGATCACAGTCTCCATAACGAGAAAAAAATTCATTCAACTTACTTACGATGACTGATGAAGTAATACTAGTGATTTGGAAAACATCTAGCCATTTCGAAAATGAGTCCACGACAATGAAATAAAAGAAACCATCTGTTGGACCTGCAATATCAATGTGAATTCTTTCCATTGGAGATGTGGTTATGGGCCATGACTGAAGCGTTGTTTTGATTGGAGATTTAGCTGCAGTGGCGCATGATTGACATTGGCGCACGTACGTTGCTATATCCTCGTCTATCCTAGGCCAGTACACATGACCTCTAGCTATTGTCTTCATTCTTTCCATTCCTGGATGACCTCGATGTAATTGCCTAAGGATTCGTTTACGAAGGCAAAATGGAATAACAATCCTGTCGTTGAACATAAGGCATCCATCGATTACAGCTAATCCATCTCTTCTATTATAGAATGGAACCATTTCTGGTGGATTTTTGAATTTCCATCCGGAATTCATTTGACTGATGACTGATTGTAACAAATTACTTTTTTGAGTTGCACTCTTAACCATTTCGAAATTTATAGGTATCGATTACGTTGAGCAGACATGTTGAAAAATCTTCCTCAAATTTCGTATTTGCGATGACAACTTCTTCGTCCAATTCGCTCTTGGTATCGAGTAATCGAGATAGAACATCGACAAATCCGAATTCTTTGGTGGAGACATATTGGATATTGAAGTCATACATCATGAGGATAAGTGCCCATCTCTGTAGTCGATTTGCAGTATGAGTTGGTATACCTTTTTTATTTCCAAATATGGCTTTGAGTGGTTTGTGGTCAGTCAATAAAGTGAACTTTCGACCAAAAATCATTCGATGAAATTTTTTTACAGCAAATATGATTGCCGCTGCTTCCTTTTCTATCTGGCTATATCTTGTCTCGGCTGGGGCGAGAGACCTTGCCGCATGCATGATGACTTTTTCAGAGCCATCCGGAAATGTATGCGCAATATATGCACCCAATCCCACATTTGAGGCATCTGCTGCAACTTTTATTGGCAAATTCGGATTGTAGTGTGTAAGCAAAAGTTCGGAAGAGAGAATGGCCTTAAACTTTTCAAATGATTGCTGGCATTCCTTGGACCATACGAATTCGACGTTGTCACGTAGCAAATTGTCCAAAGGTGCTCGAATCTCTCGCATTTGCTTCACAAATTTGCCATAATAATTTACAGCTCCTAGGAATGACCTAAGTTCAGTGATGTTTGTTGGTGCTGGCATGGTCTTGATGCGTTGTATCTTGTCAGGATCTAGTCTCAACCCATTTTTATCCAAAATATGACCAAGATACTTGAGTTGAGGAGCAAAAAAAACACACTTTTCGATTTTCACACGGAAATTAAACTCCAAGAGGCGTTGAAGTACTTGGTTCAAAATCCTTAAATGATCTTCGAAGGTTTTTCCGCCGATGATGAAATCGTCGATATAAGCTGCTGCTCCTTCAATACCCGCCAAAACTGTGTCTGCAATCTGCTGAAATGCTCCAGGTGCAGGCTTTGTACCAGGTGCTAGTCTGTTTGGTCTAAATAAACCTTTGTGGGTGTTAATGGTAAGCAGTTTAGCAGATTCGGGTGTGACTTGGACCTGTAGGAATGCGTCCGCTAAATCTATATGACTGAAGATTTCACTGTTACCGACCTTGGTAAAAATAGCTTCTGGAATTGGAATGGGGTATTCATGCGACTCTAATTGATCGTTTAGACCTGATGAATAATCTTCGCACAGACGTACCTCTCCTGAAGACTTTTTCACTACCACTATTGGGGCTGCCCAAT
Source organism: Eupeodes latifasciatus (assembly GCA_920104205.1). NCBI lineage: Eukaryota > Metazoa > Arthropoda > Insecta > Diptera > Syrphidae > Eupeodes > Eupeodes latifasciatus. The sequence continues at coordinate 151,759,713 of OV049926.1, read as the reverse complement.
CTGAATAATCAACTGGAGTGATATATCCTCGATCCTGTAGACGTTTGAGTTCCCGTTCTATTTGGGGAAGGACAGCGTACGCCACATCTCTTCTGGCTCGGAATACTGGAACAGCTTTTGGTTTAAGGTGGAACTCGACCTGCAGTTTCGAACAAACCGAAGAATCATCTGACTTGAACAATTTAGCATACCGCTTCTTAATGCTTGATATGGCTGCATTGCGATCGGCGGTCGTCGGTTGAATGATTCGACTGATGCACACTGTGTTGATAGGCTTGTCCCATAAATCAAATATTTCGCACAAATCTGTTCCTAAAATATTTAAAAACTTAACTTCTGAAACAAATAATTTACAAGATTTCACTTCCCCATTTAGCTGAATTTCACAAGGAAATTCAGCGATAAGTTTGATGGAATTCAATGATGCGCTTTTTGCTTCACGATCTTTAAGTACGGTTCCTGGTCGCCCAATCTTGTTCCATGTACTTATATCGATCATACTGATGTCAGAACCAGTGTCTACTTGAAGACGGATAGACTGGCTTGATCTCTGAGCGCTGGTGTGGATGTTCACCTCTACAAACTTCCTTCGCTTCGCATGTTGGACGCAATTAACAAAGACGGCTTTGTTTTGTTGGGAGAATTTTTTCTTGTTCCCATGTCGACCATTGTTCTTTATTGCTTTCGTCGGAATTAGTTTGTCACTTTTTGATGAAAAACAGCTGCAGTAACCTTCCTTGTGCCCCACACGATTGCAATTTGTGCATTTATGATTTTTGAAAGTGCAATCTCGTGAGAAATGCATTTCACCGCAACTCCAACAAGGGGATCTTGGCAAGCTGTTTTGTTGCTTCTGCTGCTGCGCCGACTGGAGTTGATTTTTGTGTTTTTGATGTGTTCTGACTGCATTGACTGAGGTTGCTGGTGATGACGCTTGTTCGATTAATGCTGCATCTTTTTGAAGGCTAAACCACTTTTGAACGCCGGACAACAACTTGCTTAAATCTGAACTCGCGTCCTCATCCAATTTAGACAACAGTTTTGTTCGAATGTCTGGGTCTGATGATGATTGCAGTCCTGTCACAAAAACTAGGCACTTGAATTGGTCTGGTGTGAGGGCGCTCAACTTAAAATCTTCGCAGTTTTTGTTGACACGTGCTGCGTAGGTAGTAAAATCTTCTACTGGACTCTTGACTGTTTGAAGACATCTGTACCGGGAATTGAAAAGACTTTCAGAAACCCCAAACATTGCTTTGAGATTCTTCACAGTTTCTTCAAAACTTATATCCCGCGTGTTCTTTGGTAAGATGTACGATGCATACCTTTCGTGAGCTATTGCATTAAGCTTCCGCATTACCAGTCTTACTTTGGATGCATCGTCGAGATCTTTCCCGTCCACGTTAAATATATCCTCGTGCCGAGAAAACCATGCTTCGAATGTGAGTGAATGCTCTGGATCGTAGCAAAACTCGGAAATGTTACTCGCTAACGAATCCATTAAAAGCTCTGGTCTTGCAGAATGTGAACTCAGGCTTGAATTACCCATGATTGACTGGAGTAATTTGGATTGAATTTCCAAGAGTTCCAGAATTTTCTGCTCATTCGCCATGTTTTTTTTTTCTCCTCTGTGTAAAATTAAATACACGCAAACCGATATCTTCGTCGCCAAAATTGTTGTGATTGTTTTCAACTTCTTATAATCTTAAAATAACAAAGCAAGCACTTCTTAAATAAAATTATTAATTTATTAAATAAGAATCTATGTCTAAACACGTTCAACTATCAATCAAGAGTAATGTCCTTTCTTCCAATCAGTTTTAAAAAAATGGTGGGTCAAAATATTATTTGCAATTGGTACCATTGCTTGTTTATTCCAGGGTTGTCAACATTTACATACCCATTGAGACAAAAATGAGCTTCGTCGCTAAACACAATTTTTCGGTAAAAAAAGTGGATCTTCGGCCAACTTTCCCAGAGCCCATTCACCAAAAATTTTACGTTGTAAATTGGTCATTCTTCATCGGCTTCAATTCTTGCACCAGCTGTATTTTGAAAGGCATCGCACCTAAATCCTTCCGCAAAATTTTCCACGTTGTTGAGTAACAGAGGCCCAATTGCTGCGAACGGCGACGAATCGATAATTGATGGTCATCATTAACACTGGCCGATACAGCTGCGATATTTTCTTCAGTTCGCACTCTACGTAAGCGTGTTGGTGGTTTAATGGCCAACAATGTAAATTTGGTGCGAAATTTAGTCACAATAGACCGAATAGCCATAAAATGGAAGAAGCGCGCGATGAACTTTTTTAACAGAGCAAGCATTTTGATAATAAAATTCAATAATTTGCAAGCGTTGTTCGTTTGTAAGACGATTCATGGTTAAATTATAAACCAAACTGAAGGTGTTTGACAGTAAAACAAAACACGAATCGTGCGTCAGCTGTTTAAACCAGTGTTGCCAAAAAGATAATAGCTAAAAAATCACCTTTTATAAAATGCTCATTCGAGTTAAAGCTTTCTTCTTCCCATAGTTAGTTCTATGGAAGTCAATGTGTATAAAATCAAATGTACGCAGGTGATGAGTTCTGCCTCGGTAATTTAAATTTACACAAGATAGCAAATAAGGTGCATCAATTTCACCATTAATGAGTTGATGAAGAAATATTAAGTCATAATTAACACGCCTTTGATGGAGAGATTGCATTTGAAGAATCAGAATACGATGTTCATAGGGAGGCAGAACATAAGGATCATCCCAAGGAAGACCCTTTAGGGCAAAGCTAATGAAATTTTGTTGAATTGATTCAATACGTTTTCTATGAATTTCGTAATAGGGAGTCCATACCTGCGAAGCATATTCAAGATGAGGACGAACATGGCAATTGTACAAAGAAAAAGTAACTTAGGGATCATTGAACTCCTTTGCCCAAAGTTTTATAACACCAAGCATAGAACTTGCCTTATTGACAATAAAATTAATGTGATGTGTAAATTCTAAGTTGGAACAGAAATGAACACCTAAATCTTTAAATGTGGAGACGCGACTGTTTTTGCTGTGATATATAATAGTCAAATACGCTACTGATTAGTTTTTTAGTAAAAGTAATCGTCTGGCATTTTAAAGGGTTATTTTTCCACACTAAAATGTGAAACTATCAATGTCGGCTTGTAAAAGAATACGATCATGGGTGGACTTTATTATTTTAAAAACCTTCATGTCGTCAGCAAAAATGAGAACTTCACTTGAGCGTAGACATGACGATACGTCGTTAATAGACAGGATGAACAGAAAAGGGCCAAGATGGCTTCCCTGGGGAACACCAGATTGAGCAACAAAAGGTTCAGAATGACAATTTCTAAATTTTACCTCAAAGGATCTGTTTTCAAGGTATGATTTAATCCAAGCTAAGAAAAATGGTGGAAAACCAAGAGCTTTAAGTTTAAATAAAATAATTCCGTGGCTAAGTTGGTCAAAAGCTTTAGAAAAGTCAGTGTATACACAGTCAATGTAAGGAGATTTGTAACGGTTGATCTTTTTTTCACAAAACCATGTTACTGTTCGCAAATGAGATTCTTACTAAAAAAAAGCTACACTTTCACAAACAACTTGTTCAAACACTTTAAGAATGCAAGAAAGCTTTTCAATGGGCCTGTAGTTGGTTATATACGCCTTGTTACCTTTCTTGAAAATTGGTGTTAGAAATGACTTCTTCCATATAGTGGGAAATTTGCCTGTTTTAAGAAAGTTTGAATATCAATGTTAGGGTTTCAACTTAAGCATTTCTACACTTTTTTAATACTAACGGGGGGAATACCATCGGGACCAGCTGAGCAGTCATCATTCAACACGGATAAAAGATCAAGGACCGTACTCTGTAGCACAGGTATGTGACTACAGCTAGATTGCGAAGAGGAGTGAAGATTATGAAAGAATGCTTCATCAACTTCTTCAAGGCTATTAACAAATGACCCACGGAAATTTGTTGCGAAAGCGTTACAGATATGAACAGTTTTATCTAATGAAAGGTTTTTGTAAGTGAAGTTAACTGGAATTCCATCTGAGCAATATTTGATCATCAAAAATGTCTAATTTGTTTACCTCGTTTGTTAATAAGTTTAAATTGTTATATGGCCCTTGCGTTGGCCGCAAGTAGATATTAAATTATATTTCTCTAGTATTAAAAATAGTGCATCTGAAAATGTTTAACCTGTGACAGCACGTAAATAAAAAAACAACGTATCAAACAAACCTAAATACTTCCCTTTACTTTCCTTAAAGTTGTCAAAGTTTAGCCAGTTATCTAAATGTGCACTTTTAATTTTCTTAATGTACCTTTTTCACTTTTACTACTCTGTCACCTGTCAAATTATTTATTTTGTAGGTTGTCAACACGTTATTTTGCCAATGACGGCTAATTCAATTTTTTAACTTCCCATAGGAAGTTATTGTAATTGGTCCGATTTGTCAAATTGAAAATTTTGACATTTCTCGACGTTTCAAGGTCCCTAGAGTCGAAATAAAAGATTTTTTAGAGAGATGTCTGTACGTGCGTGTGTGCGTACGTTCGTACGTTCGCGAGGTTTTTTTCGTCGTCCATAGCTAAAGAACCGGTAGAGATATCGACTTCAAATAAATTTTGTTATGCAGAAGATGCAGAAAGGACTCTCAAAAAAATTACGTGGGTGGTTTTTTTTTACCATAGCAATTTAAAAAAAAAGGTGTAAATTTTGGTTAACCCAAAATATCTCACGAACCAATAACCCTGGTGACTTGAATTAAATTTTATATTATATAACTTTATACCAAACAAGTATATTTTTGGGAAAAATTCCAACTAACGGTTTTTTTATAAATAAAACAAAAACTGAGAAAAAAATATTTGTCACCTCGAATATTTTACGAAGAAAAAAAGATTGTATCTCCAAAATAATTTTATGCAACGAGAAATAACGTTTTTGATATCTGGTAAAATTTTGATAAAAATCGAATTGACAGTTTTCTTACAAAAGAAAACATAACTAAATCTTGGTAAACATTTACTTTCGACTCAAATATCTTTTCAAAAATTCAAAATATTGACTCCAAACTAATTTTATCTCACAGAAAATATTGTTTTTGACATTCAGTAATTTTTTTATAAAAATCCAACAGTCCTTTTTTCATAAAAAAATAAAATCTACAAAAAATAGTACGCAAATTTGGTAAAAATTGATATTCGGTTTTCGAGATCTCGTGAATAATAGAAGACATTGACTTCAAATTAATTTCATTCATCCAATTTGTATTTGTTTATATAAGAAATAAGAACTTTTAAGAAATGCTACTAAAATTGGTAAAAATTGGTTTTCGACAAAAAATCTCATTAACTAAAATTGATTTCGAAATCAAACTATTTCATTATATGCAAAATATTGTTGGTAATTTTTAAATTTTTAAGAATTATTCAACTGACTTTTTTAACCCAACACGAACACCTACAAACCTTTTAAGCAAGACAAATCGACAGACGGGATGGGAAGTTATCAGTGTGGGTCGCAACCCAGCCTCTTTTTTAACTTCCCATAGGAAGTTATTGTAATGGGTCCGGTTTGTCAAATTGAAAATTTTGACATTTCTCGACGTTTCAAGGTCCCTAGGGTCGAAATAAAAGATTTTTAGAAAGATGTCTGTGCGTGCGTGTGTACGTACGTCCGTACGTCCGTACGTTCGCGACGTTTTTTTCGTCGTCCATAGCTCAAGAACCAGAAGAGATATCGACTTCAAATAAATTTTGTTATACAGATAATAAGGCAGCAAGATGCAGAAAGGGCTCTCAAGAAAATTGCGTGGGTGGTTTTTTTACCATAGCAGTTTAAAAAAAAGGTGAACATTTTGGTTAACCCTAAATATCTCATGAACCAATAACGCTAGAGACTTGAATTAAATTTTATATTATATATTGTAACATGATACAAAACAATTATATTTTTGGAAAAAAATTCAATTAGCGGTTTTTTTTATAAATCAAAAAAACTGAAAAAAAAAATTGTCAATTCGAAAATTTTACGACTAAAATATGATTTCATTTCCAAAACAATTTTGTGCAATGAAGAATAATGTTTTTGACATCTGATAAAATTTTGAGAAAAATCGAATTGACAGTTTTTTTACACAAAATAATAACCTAAAAAAAAGTAAAAAAAAAAGTTGGTAAAAATTGAGTTAACTCAAATATCTTTTCAAGACTTTGAGATATTGGCTTTAAACTACTTTTATCTTTCAAAAAATGTTGTTTTCAACATTCAGTAAAATTTTGAAAAAAATAGAATTGACAGTTTTTTTACAAAAAATTAAAAACCGAAAAAAAAATTTAACAAAAGTTGGTAAAAATTGATTTTCGACTTAAATATCTTTTCAAAAATTTGAGATTATGGCTTCTAACTAATTTTAACTTATAAGAAATATTGTTTTCAATATTAGGAAAAATTTTGAGAAAAATCGAATTGACAGTTTTTTTACAAAAAATAAAAACCTAAACAAAAAAATTAATAAAAGTTGGTAAAAATTGATTTTCGGCTCAAATAGCTTTTCAAAAATTAAAAATATTGGCTTCAAACTTATTTTATTTCACAGAAAATATTGTTTTTTATATTCAGTAATTTTTTTATAAAAATCCAACAGTCCGTTTTTTCATAAAAAAAATAAAATCTACAAAAAATAGAAAGGAAATTTGGCAACAATTAATACATTTAGACAAACTTTTAAGCAAGACAAATCGATAGACGGGATGGGAAGTTATCAGTGTGGGTCGCAACCCAGCCTCTTTTTTTAATTTTATATCATATGAACGCAGTTTTTGTTCCTAAGCTGTAATATTCTTTCAGAAATGCATTGAACATAAAATCCCATTTTTGCAATTCTCTACAAAATTTTCATTTTTTAGCTCATTACAATTGCAAACAAATATTTTTTCCCAAATTGTTTTCTTTTAGTAGCAGAATTTTCATATTTTCGTTTTTCTTTTCAATTTCAGTTGGTACACGCATAACGGACCTGGTCCAATGCCGGTCCTCAGTGGTCCACGAATACGCCTACTCGGTCCGATACTCGCTGTCGAAGCTGTTACAGCTGAAGATTCCGGCGTATACAAATGCACAGCCGGAAATGTTGGCGGCGAAGCTAGTGCCGAACTCCGACTAACTGTAGCCACTCCTGTACAAGTAGAAATCTCACCGAATGTCCTAAGCGTGCATATGGGTGGCACAGCTGAATTTCGTTGTGTTGTCACGAGTAACGGCAGTCCGGTAGGTATGCAAAATATCCTCTGGTATAAAGATGGACGACAATTGCCAACATCGGGACGCATTGAAGACACCCTCGTTGTGACCAGAGTTAGTCGTGAAAATAAGGGAATGTATCAGTGTGTGGTGCGTCGTCCGGAAGGAGATACCTTCCAGGCATCTGCTGAACTTCAACTCGGAGGTAATTATAAAACTACGATATACATATTGATGTACGCAAATAATCTATACACATACTCCATCTATCGAGACAGAGACACATCAGAGACGTATGTTACTTATTTTTGGGTGATCATACGGGGAGGTGGAATTCTATAGATAAATTGAAGAGTGGAGAGATTGGAGAGCCCATTAAATTGTGGTATCATCTTTGGTAGTTAGTGGTGTGCGAGGAATTAGAAAGGATTTTCAATAGAAATCCTTCTCTCTGTTTGTCGCCACAATACCTCGCCATATCTTCCAATACCCCAAACTTAACCAACTCTATCTCCAATCCTTCTGGTGGTTGACCATTTTATATATATATGTATATATGTATAGGGAAAAGGACCATGATGACAATGACTACAACAACGACGACTATGACGATGAATAGGACCAGAGTATGATGCTGATACTGGTCCTGAGTTGCTGGTGGTGTAATCTTCAATAGCAAGCAATTTATTGCTGTCACTTTCAATATTCTCCTCATTCATCACATTCAACATGAATCCCAGGCTCCGAACGCCTTCGCACTTCGTTTTATCCTTATTATACCAGCCCAACACTTTAAAGCTGAGTATTTTGGATTAGGCGAGTTCCTTCATCAGTGATGCGAATGCGAACTCCGCCTCGGTTCTTTGATCTATTTATCTATCTCTTGATGGATATAAGATGTATAAAATAGCTAGATAAGAATAACTCTTCACTAAGGGAAGAAGAAAAAAGATGGACAGAACTGTGGAAGGATCAATGAGAAATCCCTAAAAATCAAATTTCAAAATAAAATCAATTTATGATTTCGACATATCGAAGAGAGAAAGAAGAGTATTATGTATGTTTCGGAAGTTAAGGAGGGAGGTAGGGGGATGAATTTATAATGATGGAAACGGACATGAAGAGGAATCCATTTTTGTTTTTCAGATGACTGACTGATGGGTTGTCTATTCTTCTTTCACAGTTTACAAAAGGAGCACCTTGTTCATAAATATAAATTCAGAAATTCGAAGTTCCTATCTCTGAACAGTGAACAATGCACATTGCATCACAACCTGTCCTAAACCTTTCTCAGTATATTTTACTTTTTATTTTTTCCTTTTTTCAATGTCTGACCTCATTTGACTCGCTTTCTGTTGTCTGTCAGGATGAAGATGGAGATAATGATGATGATGATGATGATGATTGCAGGACAAACGAAGATGGTTGTGAGAATTCACAGATTTCTATTTCCTGTTGATATTTCCATCAAAAGCATCATCATATGGGATGATGGTCGGTTGGTATAGAGTTTTCCAGAGTGCAGGTTTTCCTTTTTCGTTTCTTTTTTGTTTGCTTCTACATTCACACGTACATATGTACATATGTATATAGGAACATACTCGTCTATAGTTTACCTTTTACCTGAAGGTAGAAGAACTCCTTTATTTTCGGTGCAAAATAAAGAGCTATCGAGGTGACACGCTTGCATGAGCATAGAGCATGAGCAAGGAAAAAAAGGATATCCCAATCCAAACACCCCTTCGGACAATATTCCTTTCGACTATTACTCTGCGATGACTATGACTGCGGCGCTACGGGGTGAGGTTTCCTTTTTTTTGAAAAATTATCATTTTTGGTGATTTTTGTTTTTTTTTTTTCTTTCGTCTGTTTTGTCTTTGTGTCCTCGTTTATGATATTTGCTTGGCTAAAGTGAATTTATTTAGGAAACTGAGATTGCAAATGATTTGTCCCCATATTGCTACGCTACGAGCATGTGTGTGTGTCTAGATGTGAATCCTTGGAGCAGAAGGTTTTTTATGTCGAATTTGAATTATTAAATGGATTTAAATTGGTATAATTTGATTTGAGTAAGATATTGATTTAGAGAAGATTTTCATTTTTGTATTGAAAAGGCAATATTGGAAATAGAAATGTATAAAAGAATAAATTAGAACTATGGAATGACCAATGGGTACGTCAAGAATTGATTTAGATTGCCAAGACGTGTTTTCTTCTATAAAATAAAAATGTTTCAATTTAAGTTAATATTGATACAATTCTGAATAATCGTGAATAGTTTAAAATAAGGCCAAGGTCTTTGAAGTGAATGGAAAGGGGTAAAATGCCGAATATTAAGCATGGCTACATAGCCATTAGGTGAAAGTTGGTAGGTTTTGTTGAAGTTCTTAAGAAAATGATAACTTAGTCAACGCATAAAGATCAAAATATTATTTCACTATCTTTATTGATTTCGTGTAACCCTAGTTAAACGCTAGAATGTATAAGGTATGAAATTGAAAAAATAATTAACGTGGGGAGTTAAAATCTTGTGTAATATTAATTATTAGCACAACCTAAAGGGTGTCCCAAAATTAACGCAAGATTTGAATTTGCCGCCATTTGTGCAGTGAAGTGTTGGCAAAAATGTGAAAGCTTGGCGGCTGCAGTTCGAAAATTTCATACAAAATATGGTCGGAATAGTGTTTTAACTTCGTCAACTGTGAAGAGATTAATTGAAAAATTCATGGAGACTGGATCCGTTGGAGACGCCAAACACACTGGTCGTCCAAAAACAAGCCGTTCAAATGTGAATGTCGAAGCAGTGCGTGAGAGTGTTGCTGACAATCCAGGAACCTCAATTCGACATCGTCGTGGACAAGAATTGCAAATTTCAAGAACCTCTCTACAGCGTATACTCACCAAAGATCTGTCTTCATGCTTACAAAATTCAATTAACACAACAATTGAAGCCTAATGACCATGGACAGAGAAGAGAGTTCGTTGAATGGATTATTGAACATCAACAAATGGACCCTGATTTTTCGAGCAAAATCATCCTAAGCGATGAAGCACATTTTCATCTTGATGGCTTTGTCAATCGCCAAAATTGCCGCATTTGGGGTTCGAAGAACCCACATGTGATTGTCGAAAAACAAATGCATCCACAACGCGTGACTGTATGGTGTGGATTTTGGGCTGGAAGCATAATTGGGCCATATTTTTTTGAAAATGATGCTGGTCAAGCAGTGACTGTTACTGGTTCTCGATATCGCGACATGATTACACAGTTCTTTCTGCCAACATTGGATGATATTGATGTGTCCAATATGTGGTTTCAACAAGACGGTGCCACACGTCATACAGCCCGTGAAACAATTCAATTACTGCATGAGACATTTCCAGGTCGTGTACTCTCTCGTTTCGGTGATCAAAACTGGCCTCCTAGATCGTGTGATTTAACACCATTAGACTTCTTTTTATGGGGTTATTTGAAATCACAAGTCTATGTCAACAAGCCCACAACCACCCGTGCAGAAGGAGATTCAACGCTGCATGAACGAAATTCAGCCACATTTATGCAGAATGGTCATTGAAAATTTCAACAAAAGAGTGCGCATGTGCATGCAAATCCGTGGAGGCCATTTGTCCGATGTGTTATTTCATACATAACCCTATCCTATGTACTTTACGAGTCAATAAGAATATAACTATCAAAAGACTAAAAACGGCGTTTTCTATTTAATTCAAATCTTGCGTTAATTTTGGGACACCCTTTATTTTTAATTGTTGGCCAAATATTAGTCTCTATTGTATGCAAAACCTGTAGTTGAATTCCTTCATCCAACAAAACATTAAAAAACCATTTAACTAATCCCAAGCCTTCTTCGAAGTAAGGGCGGGTCAAGAAGTCCGTGACTTTTTGAATTTCTGACCTCTTTACTGAAACAGCAACACTGCTCATGTCAACAGGCATCTGTCAGTTGACTCCTGTCAAAATTTAAACTTGCTGCGTCAGTTAGTTTGTGTTTGACAGCTATTTTTATCAGACTACTCACTAATTTGAGGAGAAAATGGAAAAAAGTGAATTTTGTGTGCTTATTAAGCATTATTTCTTGCCAAAAAAAAAACCATTACCGAGAACAAGGCTAAGCTTGATAAATACTATGGGGACTCTGCACCATCGATTTCAATGGTAAAAAAGTGGTTTACTGAATTTCGTTGTGGCCGTACAAACACTGAAGATGCCGAACGTCCTGGACGCCCAGTTGAGGTCTCTACACCCGAAACAATAGAACAAATTCACGATATGGTGTTGGACGACCGAAGATTGAAAGTGCGAGAGATTGTGGAAGCCGTAGGGATCTCGCATGGCTCAGTGGTTTCAATTTTGAATGATTACTTGGGCATGAGAAAGGTTTCCGCAAGATGGGTGCCGCGTATGCTCACAGTCGACCACAAACGCAATCGTGTAACAACTTCACAGGAAGGTTTGGCGTTGTTTAATCGCAATATGGAGGAGTTTTTGCGCCGTTTTGTAACCGTGGACAAAACATGGATCCATCACAACACACCAGAGACCAAACAACAGTCAAAACAGTGGGTTTCTATAGGGTGAATCGGCGCCAAAGAAGACCAAGGTGGGTTTGCCAGCCAATAAAGTTATGGCGACTGTTTTTTGGGATGCACGCGGGATAATTATGCCAACTTATTGGACCGATTTAATGACGATTAAAAAAAAAAAAACGACCTCATTTGGCCAAGAAAAAAGTTATTTTCCACCAAGACAATGCAAGGGTGCACACATGTGCAGTTGCTATGGCAAAAATCCATGAATTGGGCTATGAATTGCTGCCTCATCCACCCTATTCGAGCGACTACTTCTTGTTCCCAAACGTGAAGAAATGGCTTGGTGGAAAAAGATTTGCCTCCAATGATGAAGTCATCTCGCAAACAAAGGCCTATTTTGATGACCTCGACAAATCATTTTTTTTTTGGAAGGGATAAAAAATTGGAGAAGCATTGGACAAAGTGTATAGAGCTCAAAGGAGACTACGTTGAAAAATAAAATTATTTTTTTATCAAAAAATCTGTGTTTTATTTCAAAAGTCACGGACTTATTAACCCGCCCTTAGTACCCATGGCATGATGGTTAGTTCGTTGGACTGTAATGCCAGAGGTCTTGGGTTCAATCCCTGCCTGTGCCATCTAAAGTTTTTTCACGGGTATTGCCCCTTGCGAGGAATTGACAAGTTCGCCAAGAGTAATTCTTGCCTCATATTAGTCGTTCGGATTCGGCTTAAAACTATAGGTCCCCTCTATCCCTGACAGCATTACTCGCACACAGGAATGGTTGAGAGTTGTAAGTCACTAGGCCCTAGTTCTCAACGGGCTGTAGCGCCACCAAATTTATTTACTTAAGCCTTCTTCGATGACAATAATTATCTGCCTTATATTTTTCTTGGGGTGAGTGTTCGTTTCCGGTATGAGGTGTCCCTGAAATATGGACTAAAATGTGTACTACGTTAACACTTTCCTCGATATTAAATGATATCAAAATTTCTAAATATTTAAATATTTCTAGCTCATAAAATACTAAGCTCTATTACATTGGTCTACAAAATTACGTTTTTTATACTGCACAAACAAATCAATACTATTTTACGATGTTCTGAATTCGAAACTCGCCTTTTAATTTTTCTTTAACATCAGTTTTTTTAAATATGCCCAAAAAACGGTCTTCTAAGGCTAAGGTACAACACAACATACCCTTTAAAATTGAATTTTTGATAATTTTACAAAATACAAATCTTTATCTTCTTAAAATCATTTTAGTATTTCACTTAGTTTTCGTGATTTCTTATTAATTATGAGATGACTTCAGTTTCTCCATTTGACTCTATCTGATGAAGTCTTAAAAAACCTTGAACGTAATTATTTTATGTTTTTGAAGAATTTAATTTTTAGTGCTGATTCCGAAACCCGAACTCCGATTCTAGCTGTATATGCTCAAACTCCGAAATTGCCGTTTTCAATGGTTTTTTTATATTTTTTTAATATATTCCAAAAAATTTCTTCTTCTAGCCTAGGCTAGGCTATGAATTTGTAATAAGATCCAAAATTTATTTTATACCGTATTGCATTTTGCATTTAAGAACCGTTTTAGCATAAATGTTTCAGCTTTCTTTTAAGGTAAATGTGTGGCAGGTGAAAACTTACAACTAATGAGATTTTTTTGAAAAATAAGCAATGTAATGTAAATTTGTGAACGGAATGTAAGAAATATAAAGTAAGGCATTGTAGATTTCGGAAATCGTCCCGAATTTTATTTGAAAAAAATACATCTTGAATTTTAATGGCCTCAAAAAGCTTAATATAAGTTTTTTTTTTCGAATTATTAAAGGTGGTTGTATTTCAAAACCATGTCGGTAAAGATTGATTTTGAAGACGGATATGAACTACAGTCATCAAAAACCTTACAAAAATTATAATTTGATTGTCACCTGCATTACATTGTAGACCAGGATAGTAAATCAACTTATAATTATAACGTGACAAATATTTTTGAACCAGCCTCAAAAACTAACTGATGCATTTAGGATTTGATATTAAAAAATATGTAGTTTGAGCATTAACGAAATAAGAAAGTGTCAAAAAGAAGCTGTGAGTGTGGATTGGATTTAAATTCTTGAACAATGGTAAGGCATTTCACATTCACAAAGTACGGTAAAAAAAAAAACGAATCATTATACAGAAAACATTAGCGGTTGGCCTCACCGGCTTTCCTTGAAGAACGGGCATTATGATTAAACTGTTTAAGGAGAGAAATAGAAATGCAGTTGTCTATTTTATTGCCCTTTTAAATAACAGTAAAAGAGTGTGAGACAAGAAACATTACGACGATGTTCGAGTGCCGTAAGTGATTTAACCATCACCAATTATTATTCATTCAAAGCTCTATTTTAACAATGTAGCGTGTTCCAGGCAGAACTTCTAGCCATCAAAGAAGCCCCCTCTTGTCTCTAAGAAAACGTGATATCTACCATCTATATACGCATCTTCTCAGGTAGTCAAGCTGCCATAAAATTAATTGGACTCTGTTTCAATAAACTCACTAAGAGCTTGAAACTGTCTATTATTTCTTTCATTCCAGGAAATTGCAAAAGCTGATGAACTTGTAAAAAATGGAACAACTTTATACAAATCTAACATTTGCATACCCTTAGGTACTTGTAAACTTATGCTAAAGCATGATACCATAATGAAAGCAAACCACAGATGGCCTAATACAATCAATTTACGGTCAACTAAATTAACGGTCAACTAAAAAACGCTCTAAGCAACTCATTTTGGTTGTTAGATTGAACATTATTTAGCTTCGTTATACAGCCTATACATTGCCTTATGGGTAGGCATGCTTTTCGACTTGGAACTCCTAAAAACGATTTTTGCAGAAGCTGCATTGATGAAGAATAAGAGGAGACGGTGTCTCACTTTTTATGTTCTTGGAGATTTTTACTACGATTTTCAAAGTGATCTAACAAATTCCGACATATTATATTGTCTCAAACGCTTTATAGCCAGCCCTTTCATCCATGTGGTATCACAACAGACCAACTATTGGTCTAATGTCCGATTTCATAAACAAACACTAAAAGCATTTTTATCTAAAAGCTTTTTAAATTTTATCAGGCCTTTAAATTTTTTCAGTTTCACCAAGCTTGAAATGGGAAATTTCAGGGATATTTTTGTTAAAATAGAGTTCTCTTCACTAGTAGTACCCGTAGCGTGATGGTTAGTGCGTTGGACTGTCAAGCAAGGGGTCTTGGGTTCAATCCCTGCCTGTGCCATCTAACATTTTTCACGGGTACTGCCTCTTGCGAGGAATTGACAAATCCTCCAAGAGTAATTCTTGTCATGAAAAGTGCTTTCTCAAATTAGCCGTTCGGATTCGGCATATAAACTGTAGGTCCCTTCCATCTCTGACAACATTACTCGCACACAGGAATGGTTGAGAGTTGTAAGTCACTAGGCCCTGGTTCTTCATGAACTGTTGCGCCACCTAATTTATTTATTTTATAGAGTTCTCTTCACAACCCTGTAAAAATAAAACCCCTTTTTTCTTTCTACTAAGCGAATTGTGTGAGAAAAAAGAGGCTGGGATGCGACCCACTCTGATAACTTCCCATCCCGTCTGTCGATTTGTCTTGCTTAAAAGTTTGTCTATATGTATCAATTTTTACCAAATGTGCGTACTATTTTTTGTAGATTTTATTTTTTTATGAAAAAACGGACTCTTGGATTTTTATATCGAATGATATATGAATATCGAAAACAATATTTTCTGTGAAATGAAATAAGTTGAAGCCAATGTTTGTAATTTTTGAAAAGCTATTTGAGTCGAAAATAAATTTTTACCAAGTTTTAGTATTGTTTTTTTTTAGGTTTTTATTTTTTGTAAAAAAAACTGTCAATTCGATTTTTCACAAAATTTTATCGAATGTTGAAAACACTATTTCTTATAAGTGAAAATTAGTTAGAAGCCATTATCTCCAAGTTTTGAAAAGATATTTGAGTCGAAAATCAATTTTTACCAACTTTTATTAATTTGTTTTTTAGGTTTTTATTTTTTGTAAAAAAAACTGTCAATTAGATTTTTCTCAAAATTTTATCAGATGTGAAAAACATTATTCTTCGTTGCACAAAATTGTTTTGGAGATGAAATCATATTTTGGTCGTAAAATTTTCGAGGTGACAAATTTTTTTTTTCAGTTTTTTTGATTTATGAAAAAAACCGTTAATTGGATTTTTTCCAAAAATATAATTGTTTTGTATTACGTTACAATATATATTATAAAATTTAATTCAAGTCTCTAGCATCATTGGTTCATGAGATATTTAGGTTTAACTAAAATGTTCACCTTTTTTTTAAACTGCTATGGTAAAAAAACCACCCACGCAATTTTCTTGAGAGCCCTTTCTGCATCTTTCTGCCTTATTATCTGTATAACAAAATTTATTTAAAGTCGATAACTCTTCTGGTTCTTGAGCTATGGAGGACGAAAAAAACGTCGCGAACGTACAGACGTACGGACGTACGAACGTACGTACACACGCACGTAAACCTAAAAACCTTTTATTTCGACTCTAGGGAAATTGAAACGTCGAGAAATGTCAAAATTTTCAATTTGAGAAATCGGACCCATTACAATAACTTCCTATGGGAAGTTAAAAATGATATTATAAATGCAATGTTGAATTTGTTTACCTATTCATTCTGTATCTCCAAGTATTGAGAACAAACATTTTACAAAACAAAACATCAGCTGTCAATCTGTCATATTAATTTTTAAATGACACTTTTAACATTTAATGAGCATTTAGTTTTAAAAGGTGTATAGGTATAAAAGCTTGTTTACTTTAAAAACGCTTGGTGAAACCAAAATATCCCATTTTATAGTTTAAAATCCTGTTAAATGTATAAAAGCTGTTTATGAAATTGGGCATAAGTGTGTTGGTTTTCTCGTCAACAGCCACCTTAACTAAAACTAATTCAACATAGAACTAAAGTTGTAACTGTAGTCTTAAAGTTTCCATCACCATTTAAAAACTTTATTCTTGAAGTAACTTAAAGTTCTGATGAAGTTACAGTTAAATTTAAAAATTGAGAACTTCCAATTTTAAACCTAACAATAGCAACTTACAAATGTGATTTTATTTTTTAAAGTTTTCAAACTAAATAAATTTTATATTATTTTTTTGGCTAATTCTGCTTATTTAAAGGCATACTTTTATGAAATCAACTACAAAAATCGAATATAAAATAAAGCCTTTTTTATTTTCTATAGAGGCGTATTTTTCGGTTTAATTTTAGTCTCAAAACAAAAAATAAAATAAAGAAAAAAAAATTGGATCAAAAAAACAATTTGGCCATTTCGTTTGGAAAATTTTAAATTTATTTTACATCAGAGATTATTTGTTTTTTTGCCTCCCTTACATTTGATGCTTTTGATGGCTAGTTGGGCAGTTGTTAAAATACAAAATAAATATATAAAAGTCAATTTCATTTAAATACACACAAATTCCACGAAGAGTTGAGTTTTATATAAAAGCTATGTCCTCCTAAATACACAAACATATATGAATATAAAGAATGTTGAAAAAAAGGTATTCTTTTTAAGTTTATTTATGCTGCAAACTAAAAACATGTAATAGAGCTTAAATGAATTAAATGAGCGTACAAAATTTAAAAAAAAAAAATATTTAAATTTAAAACCTAATTAAATTATACAACGTAGAGCTTAAAAGTGTTACTAAGTTACAGGAGTCACGTATTCAATGTTTTCTGTCCATGTGTCATGCTTTGCTCATCGTGACTAGTACTCGTACACAAAACGTCCCGTTTTTGTTAAGGATGCAAAACATTTTTATTCCGCATGTATTAAAGCGAGTATATATATCCTCAGAGTTTTTAAACAAAATAAACTACATTGAAATAAATTTTTATGCAAAAACATTTACCTTTTTAACATGAAAACATACATAATATAGAGATGCATAGGTAAGAGTATAGTATAATATCTTGTCACATCAACCTATTTAAGTCATAAATGTAGATATACAAAACTGTAGATTTCATTTAATAGCAATTTTGTCACTGACAGCTGGAGTAGGAGTTCGAGTAGGAGCAGAAGCAGGAGCAGGCAACATCAACACAATAGCTCTTTAATCCTTCGTGTTATTCATTTGGAGGGAAGGCGTAACAGCGGAGGTAGATTTACCTCTCTTTTCGAACTCGTTAAATAAAATACGACAACAACAACTATACTACAAAGATTCAACTCGAATTTGATAGCACTTTTTCTGTGTTTAATTAACAGTTGAATCCTTTTGCCTTTTTCTCTTTACCCTCTATTTTCCGGTGATTGCACTCCCCAATCAAAAAAAAAAAAAAAAAAAAGAAAATAAACTTGAATGTTATCAAAAAGAGGGAAGAGAACTCCCACCAACGACTATACTTCACTTATACCCGTACCCTACCCCTACCCTTTCAAGCCCCAACCAACCACGAGGACTAATAAAATCTATTCAGGGAGATAATTGAAAGTCTTCATAAGTCCCAGCACGTTCACCGAACCCTCGGGAAATAATTTTAAAAAGAGTTTTTCTCTTCATGGATATAGAAAAGGATATGTGAATTTGTATGAATGTACGAGTATTATAAAATCGTGGATGTATGTTTTGTATTTTGTGTGTATATGTTACCAATTCGATTTTTAAGCGTATGGCATACAAATAGAATATGACAATGTGTAAGTAAACCTGTCCCCAGTAAGTGGGTGTTTTTTTTAGAGATATAGAACTATAAGTTGGCAACTCTGTATTAACTGACGGCCATTTTGTCAGATGTCATGTGATTTATATTAAGTTTGGTTTGGCATTTTAACATGAATAAACCCTGACACATGAACAACTCAACGTTTTGAAATTTATTTCGAAAATCATGGTTCTGTTCGAAATACGTAACACTCTATATTTTAATCAGCGATGCAATTCACTTTTGGTTAAATGGATAAGTCAATAAGTAAAATTGACGTATTTGGAGTAATGATATAATCCTCAAATATAGGTTGAGATACAGGTATATCCACAAAAACTGACTGTTTGTTTTATAGGTTAGTGAAAATAATTGGTTCGTAATGCTGTGAAAACTACTCGTATGCTGACCAGAACGTTACAGTCAACGGTAATCACTAAAGAGCCATGATTATTGCTTACGGACCCATGAATTGGTCTTCTAGATCAAGCGATTTAACGTTGATTGACTTATTTCTGTGACGATGTGTAAAGGGGTTGGGGTCAAAATACTGTATGGATCATAGTACTGTATTTAAAATACTGTATCTCAAAATATTGTATGTACAAAATACTGCATGATCAAAATGCTGTATCTCAAAATTCTGTATTTTAAAATTCTATATTTCAAAATGTTGTAAATAAGGCTGAAAAATAAAAATCGTTTTGATGATGTAAAAAAGTGCAAAGCACTTTTCATGACAAGAATTTTACTCTTGGAGGATTCGTCAATTCGTCGCATGAGGCAGTACCTGTGAAAACTTTTTTTTTTTAATTAAGTTGGTACAGGCAGGGATTGAACCCAAGACCTTTGGCGTGACAGCCCTACACACTTTTTTTTTAATTCATTCTTAAAACTAGACAAAATTTCATAAAACTAGCCTAATTTACCATAACTTACAACTAACTTACTGGTCCCAAACAATAATACTTAATTCTAATGCCTTTCGGACCTAAGATCTATTTTACTATAGTTCCATTTTTTTTATTAACTTCTCATAGGAAGGGGTAATGGTAATGGGTCCGATTTGTCGAATTGAAATTTTTGACATTTCTCGACGTTTCAAGGTCCCTAGAGTCGAAATAAAAGTTTTTTAGAAAGATGTCTGTGCGTGCGTGTGTACGTACGTCCGTACGTTCGCGACGTTTTTTTCGTCGTCCATAGCTCAAGAACCAGAAGAGATATCGACTTTAAATAAATTTTGTTAAACAGATAATAAAGCAGAAAGATGCAGAAAGGGCTCTCAAGAAAATTGCGTGGGTGGTTTTTTTTACCATAGCAGTTTAAAAAAAAGGTGAAAATTTTGATTAAACCTAAATATCTCATGAACCAATGACGCTAGAGACTTGAATTAAATTTTATATTATATATTGTAATGTGATACAAAACAAGTATATTTTTGGAAAAAAAAAATCCAATTAACGGTTTTTTTATAAATCAAAAAAACTGAAAAAAATAATTTGTCACTTCGAAAATTTTACGACTAAAATATGATTTCATCTCTAAAACAATTTTGTGCTACGAAGAATAATGTTTTTGACATCTGATAAAATTTTGAGAAAAATCTGATTGACAGTTTTTTTTTATAAAAAATAAAAACCTTAAAAAAAACATTACTCATAGTTGGTAAAAATTGAATTTCGACTCAAATATCTTTTCAAAAACTTGAGATAATGTCTTCTAACTAATTTTATCTTATAAGAAATAGTTTTTTCAACATTCTAAAAAATGTTGAGAAAAATCGAATTGACAGTTTTTTTTACCAAAAATTAAAACCTCTTTTTAAAACCTTGAGATATTGGCTTTCAACTACTTTTATCTTTCAAAAATATTGTTGTCAACATTCAGGAAAATTTTGAAAAAAATCGAATTACAAAAAATTAAAAACTGAAAAAAAAATTTAACAAAAGTTGGTACAAATTGAATTTCGACTCAAATATCTTTTCAAAAATTTGAGATATTGGCTTCTAACTAATTTTAGCTTATAAGAAATATTGTTTTCAACATTAGCAAAAATTTTGAGAAAAATCGAATTGACAGTTTTTTTTACAAAAAATAAAAACCTAAAAAAAAAAACAATACTAAAACTTGGTAAAAATTTACTTTCGACTCAAATAGCTTTTCAAAAATTACAAATATTGGCTTCAAACTTATTTTATTTCACACAAAATATTGTTTTTGATATTCAGTAATTTTTTTATAGATAGATAGATAGATAGATTGATTTATTTCTTTTAAAATAATTTTGATTGATTATGAATCCTTTTAAGGTAGGTATGGCCTTGGCCGTCACCTCAGATGGCAAGTAAAATAATATTTTCTAAAACAATTTATAATACTAAGTTTTTATTTTTTTTTTAAAGAAACAATTTTTGTTTTTAAATAAATATTTAGTACATGGGTTGGGAATTTTTTTGTTTTTGGTAAACTTTTTTAAAATTCTTCTGCTATTATTTTGGATCTGTAGCTAGCAGCTTCCTTACAGAATGCAGCAAACAACTTCCATCCTTCACATCCATTTAAAATATTTGTTGTTCTCTTTAAAGTTATTTTCGAGCTGTCGAAAAAAACCCTTCTTATCTCACTGAGAACCGGGCATATTGCTATAAAATGGAATACATCCTCTCGTGATCCAAGGTTACATAAAGTGCAAAAAAAAGGAAGATCATCCCTGTGTGGTTTGAAATTCAAGTAAAGCAGTTCTCCTCTTGCTCTAAAAATGGTTGATATGTTGAAGGTACTATTTTCATCCCGAAAATAATTTTAATTAATTTTTTTTATAAAAATCCAACAGTCCGTTTTTTCATAAAAAAATAAAATCTACAAAAAATAGTACGCAAATTTGGTAAAAATTGATACATATAGACAAACTTTTAAGCAAGACAAATCGACAGACGGGATGGGAATTTATCAGTTTTATAAAAAAAAAAAAAACAAATTTCAATATCTTTTTTTTATTTTTACTTAAAAACTAACTTAAACTAACTTGAACTACCTATTCTACCTATAAACTACTTAAAACTAGAACAACCACAGTAGTAAATCTAACTATCTAACATTTTTTGTTTTTCATTTTTTGTTTTTCTTTTTTTCCTTATTCCATGTTTTTTTTTTTGTTAATTTAATTTTTTTTTATTCTTTATTTTTTTTTGTAATTATTTTTTTTTTGTGCCACCATGCCTATTCTACTTAAAACTAAACCCTAAAACTATAAAACAAACAAATATGTAAGCCGGCCAAGGCTTAAAACCCCATCCCGGCTACCCACTATCAAATGCCGATTGAAGCCACCAAAACTGGTTCTCCTGCTTCACCCTATCAGTTCGGTCCCGTTCGGACACAGCCCTACTGAATCGAAGGAGCTCTGCTCCGTCTTGTGCCATGACGACCCGATTATGCAGGAGTCGCCTTTCCACGGTTCGTCATCTGACGTGGTAGATTAGCGGAACTGCCAATCTATCCTGTATCAAACCGCATCTAACTAAAAAGAGGAATGCTTCTGGTAGAATGAAGCCGCTCAAGCGTACACTCTCAAAATACTCGTCGTTTAAAGTTCTTCACACTAACCACCACGCCACAAGTACTACAAAGTCTTTAAACTAATACAAATAAAAAGAAAATAAATAGTATCTTCTTATTTTCTCTTTTTCGTTTTCTTCTTCCAACCGTTTGTTTTTCTCTCACATTTTAACCTGAATTGTTCTTATCATAATTACCAATTCCATAAGCAATTGCACCAAACTAATTTTTCTGTCAAAACCATCCAGTATTATGAACTACAGTATTTTGGCAACACAGAATTTTGAGACACAGAATTTTAAATGTACAGTATTTTGATATACAGAATATTAACTATACATATCATACAGTATCATAGAGTATTATTAAGAATTTTGTCGTTATGCTATTTTAAAATACAGCATTTCGACCCGCTCCCTGTGAAAAGTCGCTATAGTCTAAGCCGATAAGTTCAAGACGATTGACCACTTGGAGTCATCGAAAATTAAATCTCCAGATTAGACTACGCCTGAGCCAACCATTACGGTCATATGCGAGAAACCATATTGAAATTAGTATGCCAGAAAATTATCTATCATAATCAAAAAAATCATATTTATTTTATTTCCTTTTCAAGTTCTATGTCTCTAAGAAAAACACCCTTTATGTAGCTTGCCACTCCCACCCACCCACTTTTTCAAAAGAACATATTCCGTATATTTTATTGTGAAACTTTTGCCATTGGGTACTACACAACATGTTAAATACACATGTCATATTGTCGATTAGTACCGACCTATAGGAATATGGTGGTGTCCTGGTGGTGACTGAGTACCAAGGAAGGAGGATGGGGGTTAGATAAAAATCATTTCTATACAAAGAGGATAGGCTTTTCGCAGGTGTAGTTACATCTGGGCTTATAGTTAGTTAACTTTTTACCCTCATCATCATCATCATCAGTTTCTGCATGGGACTCCTTTCAATCTACATATATCAACAACTGTTAGTCAATTTTACCAGTTTGTTAACTCTTTAGTGAAGCGTGAATTGCTGGACGATTGGTTAATTGATTCTGATGAATAGGTTGTGGTAGGTTCAGAGTTCAATATATTTATGTACTTATATACATACACTTGTACCTGCATCATGGAAATATAAATTATACTTTTGCAGCAAGCGTATTATTTTGTGGTCTTGTTGAAAGGTCGTCAGCCTATAGTGTATCATGCTTATATAGCTAGGTTAAAGGTATACGGTCAAATGGGTCAATAAAAATACGAGCTTTTGTTTTTTGTTTTTCTTTTTTATTGTTGCCTTTGAAAATGTTTCATGGGAAAATAATATGATGATATTAAAAGGACTTCATCAACTCAAGGGTTGTATACGAGTATATTCATAGAGTAATAAATAATTTTGTAATAACTTTGTTAACTTTCGTTCTCTTCTTGTACTCATACATATGTATGTATGTATATATTTATGTATACAATAATAAATTGTAAAATTCATTTTAAGGGTTATATTTTATTTTATATTAAAGTTATGAATATTATTTTCATTTTAATAAAAATAAAATTTACATAATGTACCTTTATCATATTTTATACAATATTGGTTAATGTTTTTTTTTAATTTTCGTTTTTTTTCGAGTAGATGAACTTTAAAAAAAGATGTGTATTATTTATGGTTAAATTACAAGTTTAAAGTTTTTAAATATTCTGAAATTTTTAAGCGTGCTAAAATCATAAGAAAACCAAATAGTCATGTAAAGTACTTTAAAAAATATACGACCGAAAATAGAAGAAAGGCTTTGTCATTTGGATTTCTCTATATAATCTTTATAACATTTTGAAAACGTCAATCTTATAAAATTGCTATGGAAGTTATATTATTTTATTTTCGTAAAATATTCTAGCTGACAAACATTTTTCACTTGTGACTATAGAAAACTAAAAAAAACTATATCGTACTTTCGTACGAAATTTCGAACTCGAGATTTTAATCAAACACGACATTACGATATAAGAAATATATTTTTGTATTGCTCCAGAAGTCTTCCATTATACATGAACTAATGAACCAATTTAAATTTCTGAACAAGTTTTATTGTTTAAATAATATTTGATGATCAACAGTTTATGTAATGTTTTAATTTTTAGAAAATATTAATTTTTTTTTTCAGTATTGCGGTATCTTAAAAACGGCCGTTCAGCGTTTCTTAACGAAATTCAAATATTTTTTGAAAAATTGATAATTTCCCATTCGTGCTCATCTGTCGAGATTTCTAAATGTTTTGAAATAATATTAAAAACAACATTTTGTGTGAGATAAAATTATTTGAAAAAAGAGGCTGGGATGCAACCCAGACTGATAACTTCCCATCCCGTCTGTCGATTTGTCTTGCTTAAAAGTTTGTAGGTTTGTTTTTAGTTTTATTAAAAAAGTTGTCAGTTGACAAAATTCTAAAAGATTTCAAAATTACAAACAATATTTTGCATTTGATGAAATAGTTTAATTTTAAAATCTATTTTTGTAGACGAGATTTTTAGTCGAAAACCAATTTTTACAAATTTTAGTAGCATTTCTTAAAAGTTTTTATTTCTTATATAAACAAATACAAATTGGATGAATGAAATTTTTTTGAAGTCCATATCTTCTATTGTTCACGAGATATCAAGAACCGAACATCAATTTTTACCAAATTTTCGTTCTATTCTTTGTAGATTTTATTTTTTTATGCAAAAACCGACTATTGGATTTTTATAAAAGAACAATATTTTCTGTGAGATAAAATAAGTTTGAAGCCAATATTTTTAATTTTTGAAGAACTATTTGAGTCGAAAGTAA
Source organism: Eupeodes latifasciatus (assembly GCA_920104205.1). Lineage (NCBI taxonomy): Eukaryota > Metazoa > Arthropoda > Insecta > Diptera > Syrphidae > Eupeodes > Eupeodes latifasciatus. Next base: position 151,734,774 of record OV049926.1, on the reverse strand, counting down.
ATTTTTACCAAGTTTTAGTATTGTTAACTTCCCATAGGAAGTTATTGTAATGGGTCCGATTTGACAAATTGAAAATTTTGACATTTCTCGACGTTTCAAGGTCCCTAGAGTCGAAATAAAAGATTTTTAGAAAGATGTCTGTGCGTGCGTGTGTACGTACGTCCGTACGTCCCTACGTCTGTACGTCCGTACGTCCGTACGTTCGCGACGTTTTTTTCGTCGTCCATAGCTCAAGAACCAGAAGAGATATCGACTTCAAATAAATTTTGTTATACAGATAATAAGGCAGAAAGATGCAGAAAGGGCTCTCAAGAAAATTGCGTGGGTGGTTTTTTTACCATAGCAGTTTAAAAAAAGGTGAACATTTTGGTTAAACCTAAATATCTCATGAACCAATGACGCTAGAGACTTGAATTAAATTTTATATTATATATTGTAACGTGATACAAAACAATTATATTTTTGGAAAAAAATCCAATTAACGGTTTTTTTTATAAATCAAAAAAACTGAAAAAAAAAATTTGTCACCTCGAAAATTTTACGACTAAAATATGATTTCATCTCCAAAACAATTTTGTGCAATGAAGAATAATGTTTTTGACATCTGATAAAATTTTGAGAAAAATCGAATTGACAGTTTTTTTACAAAAAATAAAAACCTAAAAAAAAACAATACTAAAACTTGGTAAAAATTTACTTTCGACTCAAACAGCTTTTTAAAAATTACAAATATTGGCTTCAAACTTATTTTATTTCACAGAAAATATTGTTTCCGATATTCAGTAATTTTTTTTATAAAAATTCAACAGTCCGTTTTTCATAAAAAAATAAAATCTACAAAAAATAGTACGCAAATTTGGTAAAAATTGATATATATAGACAAACTTTTAAGCAAGACAAATCGACAGACGGGATGGGAAGTTATCAGTGTGGTCGCATCCCAGCCTCTTTTTTTTTTTTAGGTTTTATTTTTTGTAAACAAAACTGTCAATTCGATTTTTCTCAAAATTTTATCTTATGTTGAAAACAATATTTCTTATGAGATAAAATTAATTTGAAGCCAATATCTCAAAGATTTAAAAAGATATATAAGTCGAAAATCAATTTTTACCAACTTTTGTAAATTTTTGTTTAGGTTTTTATTTTTTGTAAAAAAACTGTCAATTCGATTTTTCTCAAAATTTTACTGAATGTTGACAACAATATTTTTTAAAAGATAAAATTATTTTAAAGCCAATAGCTCAAATTTTTGATAAGATATTTAAGTCGAAAATCAATTTTTACCAACTTTTGTTAATTTTTGTTAGGTTCTTAATAATTTTTAAGAAAACTGTCAATTCGATTTTTCTCAAAATGTAACTGAATGTTAAAAAACAATATTTTTAAAAGACAAAATTAGTTTAAAGCCAATATCTCAAATTTTTGAAAAGATATTTAAATCGAAAATCAAATTGTACCATCTTTTATTAATTTTTTTTTAGGTTTTAATTTTTTGTAAAAAAAACTGTCTATTCGATTTTCCTTAAAATTTCACCAGATGTCAAAAACCTTATTCTTCGTTGCACAAAATTATTTTGGAGATCAAATCATTTTTTGTTCGTAAATTTTTCGAGGTGACAAATATTTTTTGTTCAGTTTTTTTTTTTATTTATAAAAAAACCGTTAATTGGAATTTTTTCCAAAAATATATTTGTTTGGTATCACGTTACAATATACAATATTCAAGTCTCTAGCGTCGTTGGTTCGTGAGATATTTTGGGTTAACCATCATTTTCACCTTTTTTTAAATTGCTATGGTAAAAAAACCACCCACTCAATTTGTTTGAGAGTCCTTTCTGCATCTTTCAGCATTTTTATCTATATCTATAACAAAATTAATTTGAAGTCGATATCTGAACTGGTTCTTGAGCTATGGACGACGAAAAAAACTTCGCGAACGTAAGGACGTACAAACGTACGTACACACGCACGCACATATGTACATCTCTTTAAAAATCTTTTATTTCGACTCTAAGGATCTCGAAACGTCCAGACACGTCATAATTTTCAATTTGACAAATTGGACCCATTACAATAACTCCCTATGGGAAGTTAATAAGTATGTGTCTTTGTTCTTAAGATACGACTTTTTATATGATTTAACAGTTTTTAGTTTATTGTAGGTTTTCGTTTTTTGTAAAAATTAAGTTGTCATTTGTATTTGGTAGGATAATTATCAAAAAGTTATAACAATATACTGAACATGATTAAATAAGTTTTTGTTCTGGAGATATTTTAGTCGAAAACAAATTTTGAAGGTTTTTATTTCTTAAACAAATAATGTCGATTGGATTTTCCAAAGAAAATTATTTAACGTTAACAACAATATTTTGCATAGAATACAATATTTTTCAAGTCAATACCTTCATTTATTCGGGAGATATTAGAGAGAAACACCAGTTTTTACTAAATTTGTGTACCATTTTTTTTGAAGATTTTTATTTTTTATAAAAAAAATCACAATTGGATTCTTCCAAAAGTGTAACCAAATGTCAAAAACAATATATTTTATAATATAAAACTTGTTTGAAGGCCATATCTTTAATTTTTGATATTCGAGTGGAAAAACAATTTTTACGAACTATTAGTAATATTTTTTTAGAGTCCCTTTGATTTTTGGAAACATTTTTTTTTTGAAAGTATCTAATTATCATTTTTAGTCCGAAAAATTTTCGAGGTGAATATTTTTTTTTCAGTATTTTTGATTTATACAAGAAACGAAGTTTAATGTTTTTTGAATTTGTAGAGTAAAAAATTTGAATGAAGTCGGTAGCGTTATGACTATGAGTTCAAAAGATACTTGGGGTTTACCAAATTTTTCATTTTAAATAGTAAAAAAAAAACCAACAACTCAATTTTATTGCCAATGTTTTCTGCATCATTTGATGTTATTATATGTAAAATACATTTTTTGAAGTCGATATCTCTGATGAAGGAAGTTATGGCCAATGAGAAAAAGGTATAACGTACGGACGTACGAATATCTTGGGAATGCAGAACCCGATTGGCTTAACGTCTCGAATATCTCAACAGAAAACTTCAATTTTTTGTAGTTTTTCAAATGAAAATTTGACAGAAAACTATCTACAATATCAAAAATTATAAAATACTACAAAAATGTGAATCTACAATTCTAAGCGAAAAACAGAATTATATTCTTTATGTTTGCTAAGCGAGTTAAATGAGGATAGAATAGCGTTTTCAAATTTGATGATTTGCATTTTAGAATTTTCAAAAATAGATTTTTATACTTTGAAAATAACAAAAAATAGTTTTTGAAGCTATGTTTCGTTGTGGGGTGGTACAAGAATTTTTTAAGGTTTCATGTTTTTATTTTGGGTCCTTACCTTTAGCTATTCTATTTTAAGGAAAAATACTTAAGTCCAATATTTTGAAGAGTTTTAATTATTCATGTGAAATATAACCTTACTTACTTCTTCTTCCTCTACTGCGCCGTCCCTCGGGATTAGATTCCAAGACCTTCTGGGCTGTTATAGTTATAGTTATAGTTATAGTTATAGTTATAGCTGTCCATGGTGACGTTTTGTCCAAGACGTCGTCGTTGTTCAATGTCCTTTTTCGATGACAGCATATACTTGGTCTTGCTCTCATTGACCACTAAACCCATCTTCTCCGCATCCGTCGCAATGCTCAAAAACGCTCCACTGACATCACGCTTTGATCTTTTAATTATGTCAATATCATCTGCGTATCCGAGTAATTGGATGAACCTTTGGAAGATTGTGCCTCTAGTGTTGACGGTTGAGTTTTTCACAATTCTTTCCAGAACGATATTGAAGAAGTCGCATGACAGTGCATCGCCTTGTCTAAAACCTTTTTTGACATCAAATGCATCGGTGAGATCTTTTCCGACCTTGATAGAGCAGCGTAAGATAAGGACCTATCAGGTTGTTGACGAACGGCTTCGGACGTTCACATAATACGGCAGAGAGGATCTTATATGCAATGTTAAGGAGACTGATGTCTCTGCAGTTGGCGCAATTTAAAGGGTCTCCTTTCTTATGTATCGGACACACTATGCTGAGATTCCACTCATCGGGCATGCTTTCTTCCGACCATATTTTGCAGATGAGTTGGTGCATGCTCCCTACCAAGTCATCGCCTGCTGCTTTAAATAGTTCGGCAGCTATGCCGTCAGCTCCAGCAGCTTTGTTTGACTTCAGTTTAGATATAGCTATCTTCACTTCGTCGAGGTCGGGTAGGCGGAATTGTTGATCTGCGTCGCCTAGGTTGAGTGGTTCTATCTCCTTTACAGCGGAATTTGATTCGTGATCGCCGTTATATAATTTGGAGAAGTGGTATTTCCATATTCTCAACATAGACTGCCACTGCGGTTCTACTACGATGTTCCCCTGATCGTCTTTACAGGCTTCGGTTCGTGGCTGGTACCCTTGGGAGTTTTTTTTTACCTTTTGGTAAAATTTACGAATCTCATTCCTGTTGTAACATCCCTCTATCTCCTCGATCGCGTGCTTCTCATGCTTTCTTTTTTTCCATCTAAGAAGCCGGTGTTCCTCTCTCCTCTTCTGCTCGTAGAGCTCGCGAGCAGCTCTGGTCCTCCTGTGCAGCGCCGTTTTGTATGCCTGTTGTTTCGTTGCGTGCGCTTGCTGGCATTCGTCGTCAAACCAGGGGTTTCCCTGTGGTGGCCTTGTGAAACCTAGCACTTCAGAGGCGGTATCAATGATGGCTATTTTGCCACTGGTTTTCAATGCTAAATGCAGGCAGCATAGAACTCTTTAAGAGGTTATTAGAGACTCGATCGGAAAAGGATATGGCAGTCTCTTGCGATTGTAGCCGTCTAACGTCGAAACTTCTCACAATACTTCCTTGTTTTGGCTTGGATCGGGATATCCGTTGCCGTACCATGGCTACAACGAGGTAGTGGTCCGAGTCAATGTTGGCCCCTGGGAATGTTCGGACATCCTGTATACTGAAGAAGTGTCTTGCGTCGATCGCAATGTGGTTAATCTGATTAAAAAGATGTCTTCTCTTCCTAGCTTGGCGTTAAAATCTCCTAAGACAATTTAAATGTCATAGCCAGGGCACTGCTCATATGTCTTGTCCAAGAGCTCGGAGAATATGTCTTTTGTACCTTCATCTTTCTCTTCTGTTGGGGCATGCGCGCATATTAGGCTTATGTTTGCGAATTTAGCCTTGATGCGGATTGTCGTGATGCGCTCGCTCACACTGTTGAAACTCAAGACTTTTTGCCTGAGTCTAGTTCCAACAACAAATCAACACCCAAATAGACGCTGTCTTTGTTCTCGGTAGCAGTCGCCGTAGTATACATCGCAGTCTTTTAGTTTGCGTTTTCCCGGTCCATCCCATCGCACTTCTTGGATGGCGGTAATATCTGCCTTGCAGCAGTTTAGGGCTTCCGCTAATTGTTCGGCTGCACGTGGTCTGTTAAGGGACCTAACATTCTACGTACAGATCCGAAGTTCGTTGTCCTTATTTCGTTTGCTTGGGTTGTCAACAGTGAATCCGTCCGTATCCGAGGCTTGTTGGTGCTTCGCAACTATGTAGGAGTCACCCCGACGGCACAACCCCCAACCTGGAGGGCCAGATCCTTAGTATAACTCTAAGGACGGGGAGGCGGATAAACCGCTCCTTATAGGCCTAGGCTCCGAATAAGTCGTAGAAGCCCTATAAGGTGTTCACTAAGTAGTTTAACCTTACTGGAACTGTGGAACCAACAACTTTTCACTGGGGTTAGAACCCAATCTCCAGTTGAGGTACTAGGCACCCGATGTTCACCGCGGGGAGGTGAGAGTAGGAGTTGATAGACAGAGGTGGGTTTTGAGAAAAACCTGTGGACGCTTGTGTCCTCTTGAATGCACATGTCATGCATTTGAACATCAAATATATAAATATAACCAATTCATCTTCTAAGACGTGCAACAAAATAACTTTCTTAATTACTTTAACTTTGAGTATAACTATTTCTTAAGCATATTATAATATGTATCTAAAAATCTAAACCCAACAATAAAATAAATTAAAAAACACTCTCAAAAAGCTAATTTTTGTTTTTTGTATTTCATGTTTACATCTTTATATCCAATTAAAGTTATACGCTTAATCTTAAGAAAGTATCTAGAAATTTTTTAAACTTTTTGGGCAAAGGCAAAACAATTCTGCTAAAATAAAGTTTTACATCAATTCTCTTACAAAGTCTTTAGTTGCATACAAAAGAAAAGCGCGCCATCAATGCCATTAAGCTAAAGCTAAAGAAGTGTACCACCGCCGCCGCCGCCGCCGCCACCATCACTGTTTCCACCCGCCAAATGCAACGCAACGGTGCAATAGTGGCAAGAATTTATATTATAGAAATAAAGTTCCATCATCAGTACCTCCATACCTACCTATAACCTACCTACTTGTCAAGAAGTTAATTAAAAGTTATTTCGAATTTCATGCCTCAAATGATTTCAACAGATTGCATCGCATCGTGTCGTCACTGTGTTATAGTTGTATATATGTATACATATGTATATGTAGGTATATTATACATAGTTGATGTTGAATCGCTGGATTTTCACAGAACTGTGACAAAACTTTAACAATTTGTCTTTTTTACCCGTCACAAACGGCACAAAAAACCTCCATAATATACAAGCTGGACTATGTGACGATGGCGATGACTACGATGGAGACGGACGACTACCACGACGAGGACGATGGTAACGTCGTCGTCGTCGTCGTCGTTCCAAACGAAACTTGCAGGAATAGGATTTTTTTTTTAAATTCACCAACAGAACGGAAAAGAAAAAACATACTTTCCTTAGTTGCTGGTCGCGCACTTCATTAATCACTTGCAGTTGAACACAAAGAACATGCACCACTAACTTCTCTAGATCAATGCGGGCTAAAGCTAAAGCTAAAGCTTTACAGCTGCAAAGACTATATGTATAGGTATAAACTCGTGTACTTTATATAAAAACCAAACCCTGAACCAACATCCTTTTTGCTAAAAAGTTCGTCAGGATCCTATACACTTTACACAGAAGGAAAGAAGGAGAGTCAAGACTTATTTTTCTCTGGTCTGCTGCCCGAATACGCAACTTTAATTGAATTAACTCCATTACTGCGTTGCACAAACTCAATTACCAACATTGATGATGATGATGGTCAGTCTGAGGGGCCAAGGCAGTTACGTTGTATATTAAGCTATACAACAAACCATATCCATATCCTCTTTCTCTGGTATATCTAGTATATACATATGTATATACATAGGTACTAGATGTAGTTCATGATAAACTTTGGGGGGGGAGGGTGTTTTTAACAACAAAAAAGCATGTCCTCTTTTATCTCGTTATCACTCCCATTTGGACTTAATCATTTTCGCCTTTAATTGGAAATTATCCCAGCACAGAACAGGACCAAGTTCAGTTGGCAACAACCATCCACAATCAACATCTGCATCGCATCCACAATCCACATATCTATAGTGTCTAGAGATAGAGATTTCTATAGGTTCATCTTTCTACAAAAACCTCGGACCCACTGTACTTTCCTATACAAATATATACATTTAGCGCAATTACATTTTTACACATTTTGTTTTTTGTTTAATTTAAATCTAGAAATACCAAAAAAAAAAAATAAAGTTTAACTTTAACGCGTTTTAAATATTCATTTACAGATGCTCCGCCAGTGCTGCTGTACAGCTTCATTGAGCAAACTCTACAACCGGGACCGGCAGTTAGCTTGAAATGCTCGGCAGCCGGAAATCCAACGCCGCAAATTTCATGGACATTGGATGGATTTCCGCTCCCATCCAATGGAAGGTAATTGAACTCGAAAATGCACTGCATTATCCTTTTCCTTTCGTCCTTATGAACTCTCTGCCTATATACGTTTTAAGCTTTGTACAATATATACATACATATGTATATGTTACATCTCGAGCCCCACCCTTGTCCTGTCATTATAATCGAATTTATAGTTGTAATGGTTGGAAAAAAGAACACCAATACCTAGATACATATATAGGGATCTATATAAAGAAAAGGAATTTAAAAAAAGAATTACAGTAAAAAAGCGAAATGACAAAATAAAAAAATGAACGGTAACGGTAACGGTACAATCTTGTTTCGCATACAAATTCATAACAAATCCGCAATGAAACATACAAAAACAGAAAATAATTTTAATTAAAACTTATCCCTGAGTAGAAGTAAACGAGGTAATTAAAAAGTGTAAGTACCTCCATTCCAATGCGCGCTCTCCACTTATCTTTGGATGTTGAATGTTTGAATGTTGGCTGATGTTGGATGGGCTGCGGTACGGTGAGGGTGGCTTAGCTTCGGCCCAGCTTGGATTGGCCCAGGCTAAGCTTGCTATGCTATAGCCATTTGCTATTGGGATAAATGAATCGACATGCTAAGGGAATAGGGTGAATAATATGTATGGAGGTGCATTGGAATGATACTCCTCCGCCTCGACTCTAACATCACGTTCTTCGTCGTTGCCGTTGCCTTTGTCGTCGTCATCGTCGTTAGTCGTTGTATAATTCCTACACCACCCTTTTGAGCTCTCTATACCTATACATCCCTATAGTCCCTATCTATATCCTCCCTCTCTTATGGCTTTGCACACAAAAAGGACTTCTGTTTGACGACTGACTGGTGTGTTGGTCGGTTGGTCTGGTTCTCGGTTTTGTATGCCTGATTATTCATTCATTTCATTTTATTTCATTTCATTTCATTTTGGAGCTTTAGTCTCTGCTTTGGAATCATTTATACAAAATGAAATACTCGTAGGGAGACGAAAAAAAAAGTACCTAAGAGAAAAACTAATATAACAGAAAACAGAAAGAAGAGGGAAATATCCAGCAGTGTTTTGTTTGTGCATTGGTGATATCTGTATGTGAAGGTTTGTTTTGCTGTGTTGTTCTTTTGTTTTATTTTTTGTATTAATAAAAACTATTCAGTGTGACCATCTTAACAGTTTTTATTTTATTTTTAAGGAATTTACTTGTTGAAACTATTTTTGTTATACAAAATTTTGCAAATTCCCAAAAATTATTTTAACAAATTTAGCAGAGCTTTGTATTTTATAGGATTTTTTAATAAAAACATTTATTTTTAATTAGCCAGCTATTTGAGCAGCTATCACTTTTGAAGATTCCATTTTTTGACATTTGACATGTTTAAACTACGATATTACCGAACATATTGAAATTGTGACAATTCACTACAAAAATGGTACAAATTTTGCAGTCAAAACAAAAAAGTTTTCCAGACCTGGTTATTCAATACACTTGTATCATTGTCCGCAATGTTTAAGATACTTTCTATACGAATGCTTGATTGAAAACCTTAATGGCTGAAACACAAACACGCTTTAGCTTCGGCTTCGCTTGACGTTTACGAGTTTAGCCATAGGAATTCAATGTACTCGTATGCTATCACAATTAAGCTTTGACAATCGTAAGGAAGCTCAACAGCTGTAAAAGAAGTCAACAAACAACATACATTTGGAGGGATTCCCATTGGTTATTTTAGGCTGTGTAAGCTACTTCCACTTTAAATATAATTTTTTCGATTTTAAAATTCATATTTTGCACGAAAAATCAAAACAAACTTTTGAGAAAAAATAACAGCTGCTAATGACAGAAGTGCCATTTTAGAAGTGTCATATTAGAAATGTCAGTCAAAGCAGGCCCATCGTAACGCAGACGAAGCCGAAGTGTGTTTGTGTTTCAGCCATAAAGACGGAATTCGTTAAGTTTTCGAAAACTTATAGCCAAAAATGATAGAATTGGTCATGAAAAATTTGATGAAAAGGTTATAGCATTACAACCGTAGCCTTGATGGCCATTTGACTATTATCATTATCTATTATTTATAATGTTAATTTTATATTTTCGTCCTTAAAATAAAATGAAGATATATTTAACGTTTGTCCCAACATTTAAGAAATTCATTAATTTGCCTCAAATTTGCGTATTAAAGTAATGGCAACCCTTAAAAAAAATACTTCGAATAGTTTTTATTTTATTTCCGAGTTACTTGATTTTTACTTCAAGTGAAAATACAATTCAAAGAATGTCCCAAAAGAAACAAAAAATTTGAAATGTTCAGCACTCGTTTGACTTTTAAAGTAGCTTTTTATTCATTATACATTTCATTAAATTCATGGTATTTTGAAGAATGTTCCATCATTTTTGAAAATATTTGAATTTGATTTACATTTATTTTTCAAAGTATTGATATGTATCTCGAAGTTATTGTTTATTTTCTTGCCGATTTTTATTGTTTTTATGTAAATATACAAAATTTAAACCCTTAAAAATGCGATCAGGCATTTTTTAGCTAAATTCCTATACTTGACTTATTTGATTGTTCCAAAAATTACATAGTATTTGAATTTGCTGCCATTTGTGTGAAAGTGCAAATAACTTTTATCTGCAATTCTTGTGGAATCTACTTTGTTTTTTTTTTATAAAATTTCAAAAACACTAAAATCGAGTCAAAAGTGAAATGTATAGAATGTTTCAATATCTCCCCAAATCTGATTTAATAGTACCCCTTGCTAACTGATCTCAAATGCTCAACGGGCATAAATCCATAATTGATCGGAAATTAAATTTGGACTTTTTAATTTCACTTTTATTGTTCCAAATTAAAATTTTTGAAAGATAAGTAAAATTATTTCGTTGAATTGATGGATGATTTCTATTTTACTTTAGTGTATTTTAAAAAGGAGTAAGTCGTACTCATTATTATAAAATTTTATTTCAATCAAACTACTTTTCCTTTTTTTCAAAAGTCTCTAAAAGCCCATATTCTTGAATTTTTTCCATAAACAATTGTGCGTCGAAACTAGATTTAAAAGGTTTTCGAGTTTAACCGCTAGGCTCTATATTTCACTCGAAATGAAATTGAAATCGATTCACTTATATCGATATCGATAAAAAAAATTTCGAACTTGAAACGATTTTCAAGTGATTTGAATTCGAACAGATTAAGTTGATGTGATTTGCATTCGACAAAAGGAAATTGTTTAAAAACAGTAATAGTTTCACTTAAAGAAAACATACCTTAAGTTTCTGCATTTGATTCGTGAGAAGTTGCAGCTTCTACTTTGTATTTGAAGGAACGGACAAAGCAATTAAAATGATTTTTCAACACACGAAATGTCTTCTCTATAAAACACCGTTCTTTCAAAAACTTTCTAGGTACATTCAGAAACTAGACTTTGATTCCAGAGTCTTCCCTAACCAATATGACTGATTTGATATACAGTGTTGGCCAAGACGTATGCACCTAAAACTACTTCCATCTTTATGTCGTTCAAAAATTAATAACTTAAACAAATTATGTTAATATTTTTCTAAAATTAAATACATTATGTATGTTATTTTCAACATAAAAAGAGAATATATTATTCATAACGGTCGATTTAAATATGAGATAAGTAGGGCAGTTAACCCAATTTTTGCTGGTCAAAAGAAAAGCAACTCTTTTTTGATATCTCTATTTTTCTTATTAATAAAGAAAAGTAAGTCCGTTAACTACAAAATCCATTACTTACTTATATTAAAGGTGTTGGCAAACGAGTGCAGTTGAATCTATTTATTAAGTGTTATTCAGTTCACGGGCAAGCTAATTTTGTAAAATGGTCGGAAACAAATACTGTAATAAAAGACACAATTAGAAAAGAATATAAAAGTGGAGTGAGTCAAATTGAAAAATCGGAGAATATTCCATTCCAAAAGCACTGATTTGTCGACTAATACAATTTTACAAATCCAAAAAGTCATTTCAAACAACTCATCGAGCTAGCAGACCAAGAAAAACAACAAAACGTAAGCTCAAAAACAATTCAGAGGCGAGCTTTTGATGGTCGACTAAAATCTTTCAAAGCTATAAAGAAGCCTTTTATATTTCAAACAAATACAAACTGGCAAGATTAAAATTTGCTCATGGCCACATCAACTGGAGCGTTAAAAAATGGAGGCCCGTACTATTTTTGGACCAAATTCAATTTCAAGGATTCCGATGGTTTTGTCGTGTTCGCAGATCAGCCAAAATGGCACTATATCCACGTTAAAAATCTAAATCCATGGACAACTACCCAAAGCACACGTCCAATACGGTCAAGACGTGGTTTGTAGAAAACCGTATTGACTTGTTACAATCGCCAAAACATTCCCACAATTTTCAACCGAATAGAAAATCTATGGCAAATTGTAGATCGACGAATTTTAAGGACTAATTACACAAAAAAATTAACTGTTTGATCAAATTAAATTGGATTGGGATTTAATTGACTCCATGCCTCGCAGATGTGCTGAAGTGATTAAAAACAAGAGGATTGCTACCAAATACAAATATTTTAGTAAGTCTAATTTTTTTGCTAGCCTAATATTAAACTACGAGTAATTGTACTAACAGTGCAATATTTAATAAATTATAACAAAAACCAATTTATTTCATTTTCCATTAGAAACTGTAAATATTTATTTAAATTTTAAAAACAAAAATATACAATAATTGATCCTAAATTTGTTTTTTAATTATTTAATAATCGAAGCAATTAAAGTTGCTTTTGTTTTGGCCAACTCTGTACACATAACATACGAGTACATATGTCAGCTGCTTTAATTTCACTTGAAGTGATTTCGAAAAGTATTTAAAGTTATGAAATCGATCGAATGATAGAACCCTGAAAACAATTTCACCCGATTTTCAATTTAGATTTAGATTTCATTTCACTCGTTTTTTTGGAAACTATAGCTGTAACTCATTGAAAAATTTAATTCATACGTTAAATGAAATGTAAATCAAATTTCTGAAAAAAATTCTAAGCTATTTTAGGACTAGGTTTGCCGTAAAACTGGTTGTGAAGAAACTCAAAGACAAAGGAGAAAAATCTATTACTTTTGGATGGTTTTCTAAAAACTAAAGACCCTAAAAACAAATATTAAAATGAACACTATACTTGAGATCTATTCTCTAGTTTTTCGGTTCTTCTTGTAAAAATAAAAGTCCAGTTTTTCCGGACTCTGGTCACACCAACAAACATGTAAAAGAATATAATAAAAATTGGAAAAAAGTGAGGAAAAAATTGAAAATCCTTGTGTGTACAGATGATTTTCCGTAACAGATTTTTCATTCAACATCGAATCGAGCCTTCGGTTATGCCTTTTTGTATTCAATTTTATTTTCTCTTGTTTTATGTGATGGAGTTTGAATTTGTATTTGTTTTTGTTTTTTCCTTTCTCCTCCCTTCTTCCCTCTGTCCATCTGTCTCCTTCGTCTTTATGTCTGCAAATATTTTGCTTCTCTCTATACATTTGTGCACTTGCATTTTACTCGTAGTTTTTCTTTTTGTTCTTCAGTTCTACCACTTCAAAATGGATGAGTATTTTTCAGCTTCGATTGATATCCAAAGTTAAGCAAATAAAATAGTTGCCTCTATTCTCGTCGTTTTTGTTGTTGTGTCGTAGTCGTCGTTGAGAATTGAAAAAAATAAAAACAAAATAATATGTACAAAAATAAAAATAAAATAATAGAAAATATTTATAATATGTATGGCTGTGTGTATGTTACGAGTATGTTTGTATACGTTTTGAGTGTGTGTTATGTTTTGTAGTTCAACAGTTATAGTTTTGTATACCTCCCTAAAGCTTGAGCTGTAAGTGCCGGTAAATAGCTATAGTAGGTATACTCTCGGTGCAGGGTGGTGCAAAAGTCAACACCGGGTTTAAGGAAAAGAAGTCAATTTGTCTTCACTTTTGTGAATTTGTATGGTTTCACTTAAACATTCGTAAGGTGGAAGGGATAAATGGGGATAAAAGAACACTCTACCACTCGTAGAAAGTTTTTGTTGATAAATTATTATGGCTCTGTAAAGAAAGATGAATTTTACCCTTTTGACTTTATTGTTGGACTATATATGTTATAAGGAAAAAGTGCAGGTGGCTTTAGAGTTAACAAATAAACAAAAAAAAAAAAAACAAAAAAAAAAAATGCCAAATGTATTTGTGGAAACAAACAAACAATATGTTCTGTTATTTATGTATGGTCATATTACATAAAGAGGACGAACAAAAAAAAAACAAGTATACGCCACAGTGAACGTTCTATTTATTTTCGTTATAATAAAGGGTTGAATTATGAAGTATACTTATTTTAGATTTGGAATCAGTCTTTAAAATGAATTTAATGACATTTTAAGGGGTGGGATAACTGACTATCATATTTCCAATAGTCAATTTGACTATCACCGAGTTTTCCGTCTGTATAAGATGATTCAATTCAATTAAATTCGATTGAACAGTTCCAGATTAGAATTATCACAATTCATTGTTGCTATGGTGAAATTTTAAAATGATTCCTATAAAATATATATGTATATGTAAATAAAAGTATCAAATTGGTTGTGTTTTAATAATATTCTTACTTTTCTTACTTACATTTGTTTTGTCAAATGTTGTAAGCTTTGTCGGTCATAAAAATGCTGTTTTTAACAAAAATAGGTAACAGAGGAAATGTTCCATTCATTTGTGTAAGAGTCTGGTAGCTCTATTCAGAAACGACATATGTACATATTTGTTGGAAAATGACTATCACATTTTTATTGTGATAGCTTTTTAGTTATCAATTTGACTTTCACCTTACATATGTACATAAGATCAAATTTGATTATTTTGATTGTCATTTATCAATAGTCAACTTAGCCGATTCCACCCCAGAAGGCACTAAATTACATATTTTAAATCAAATTTTAATTTTTCTTTGTAGTTTACAAAATTATTAAAATGTTATTTACAAATATCAAAAGACTGATAATTGACTATCATATTTTTGTGATACACCTTATATATGGCTTCTACGACATATTCGGAGCCCAGGCCTATAAGGAGTGGTTTATCCGGCTCCCCGTCCTTGGAGTTATACTAAGGATCTGGCCCTCAAGGTTGGGGTTTGTGCCGTCGGGGTGACTTCCTGGCCACGTAAAAAACACCTTAGTTGCGAAGCACCAACAAGCCTCGGATACGGACGGATTCACTTTTGACAACCCAAGCAAACGAAATAAGGACAACGAACTTCGGATCTGTACGTGGAATGTTAGGTCCCTTAATTCTTTCGGGACGCGAGTGGTACGTTTAAATATAAATAGTCTTTGTTCTGTACCACTCGCGTACCGAAAGGGTTAACAGACCACGTGCAGCCGAACAATCAGCGGAAGCCCTAAACTGCTGCAAGGCAGATATTACCGCCATCCAAGAAGTGCGATGGGATGGACCGGAAAACGCAAACTAAAAGACTGCGATGTATACTACGGCGACTACTACCGAAAACAAAGACAGCGTTTGTTTGGGTGTGGATTTGTTGTTGGAAATAGACTCAGGCAAAAAGTCTTGAGTTTCAACAGTGTGAGCGAGCGCATCATGAAAATCCGCATCAAGGCTAAATTCGCCAACATAAGCCTAATATGCGCGCATGCCCCAACAGAGGAGAAAAATGAATATACAAAAGACATATTCTCCGAGCTCTTGGACAAGACATATGAACAGTGCCCTGGCTATGACATTAAAATTGTCTTAGGAGATTTTAACGCCAAGCTAGGAAGAGAAGACATCTTTGGTGGCACATGATGATGATGATCAATCAACTGTCAACCAGATTAACCACATTGCGATCGACAAGACACTTCTCCAGTATACAGGATATCCGAACATTCCGAGGGGCCAACATTGACTCGGACCACTACCTCGTTGTAGCCAAGGTACGGCTACGGATATCCCGATCCAAGCCAAAACAAGGAAGTACTGTGAGAAGTTTCGACGTTAGACGGCTACAATCGCAAGAGACTGCCATGTCCTTTTCCTCGAGTCTCTAATAACCGATTTCACTCCAAAAGGCACTTAATTCTATCAAATTCTATGTTTTCTTTCAAAAACATGTCTTAGAAAAAGATGTACATAGGTATATTCTATCAAAAGGAGCAAACTGTGTGAGCATTGGTGTTGAAGAGTCTTACGTAATTTTGTAGTTTACAAAATTATTAAAATGTTATGTACAAATATCAATAGATTGGATTTCCGAATCGTATAAACTATATTCAAAAACTTAAGCATAAACTGTTATAAAAATCTAAGTCAAATTATGTAAAAGGAGTATTTTAAAAATCCAGTTTTCTTTTGAAACAGAGCTTTGAACCATTTAGAAGTTCGAACAAAAAACACTCGTTTTGAATATTTTTGACAGTGCTTTATCTGGATTAGAACTTTGCTTGGCAGCAATCAAAAACTGATAGAATTTTATCTAAAAGTTTTAAAATATTGATAGTTTTTTAATAATGAGCGAAAACAAAATGTCTTATTATTATTTATTGCAGTTAGGCAATTATAAGTTAAAGATGAGTTGATAAGGATCATCATGAATTTTGAACAATTTTCAGGGTATCGAAGTTGAATGGAAAAGTTGTTTCTGGATATCAAAAACGATTTAGAGAGGTAATCGCTTTTTGGCCTTTTTAGTATTGACACTCTACTGCAAAATTTCAGATTCAGAAACAATTCTGATAATTTGTTTGTGACAAATAAGCATTTTAATGAAATCTTATCAACCGAAAATATTCTTTTTTTTTTAAAGATGTACTTACATACATATAGACTCATGGGGCCTTATCAAATAAATCAATGTTTTATCAGTATACAGATAACCCGTTCAGATTGACATTGACGTAAATATTTATAAACTGATATATTGAAGGTGAAACAAAATTTTGCACGTAAATTCTTTTACGCTTAGGGAATTGCGCTCCTAGTGAGAATTTTTCTTAGTTTGAATTGAAATATGATACATTTTTTTGAAATATGATACATTTTTTTATAAATTCATCTACCCCTTAGTTTTATTATTTTTATATCAAGACTTGCTTGAAACTATAGAAAAGTCAAAACAATTAAACTAAATTAATAGATTCTAGTTTGGATTATTCTTAGGAGGTATGTTTGGAAACCGTCTCTGAAAATTCATATTTTGAATCTTGTGGCTTTTTAACCAAAAGCTTCAGCAACTTGTATGTAGTATAGCAAAGCTAATGACGATCTAATGACTAAATTGGGTAATTTTTTTGGAATCTATTATATGGTTCCTAGATAAATTGTAAATTTATAAAATACTATTGGCCATTACATAGTTCTTTAATAAGTTCTGGGGCCCTACTCTGTAACTCGATTCTACTTTTGATTCTATTCGAAACTCATTTCCGATTCTACTATCAAATCGTACTACGTATGAAAGTAGAATCGAATGCCGGTTATACCAACTTGTTTTCAAAAAAAAATCTACTTTCGAACGAGTATCGAGTTGTTTGACAGTTTTAAAAACAAAAAAAACATCAAATTTTTGGACAGGAATAATTATAACAAAAATGGACACCGTTGAAATTTGGTTTAATTTGAAAGAAAATGAAGAACGGTACGAGCAAATTGAACGCAAAAGAATAAGAGATAATTCCAAAATAATGGAGCTGAGTGAGAAAAGGTTTGCACATATAGGGTCCGCCATCGAACGTTTTTTTTCAACTAGTGCTTATTTCGTGAATGGTTACACTTAGCTCATGTCTGATTTCACAGATATTTAGTTTTATCTTTCCGCTGAACGAATATGGTTGTGTATAGGCTTCATCATCTTTTCAGATGAAGATCATTTTGATCTTGGCGGGTAGGTAAACAAGCAAAATTGACGCATTTGGGGCACAGAAAAGCCGTAGGCATAAATTAAATAGCCGATGCACCGAAAACGAGTCACTGTTTGGTGCGGATTTTGGTCAAGAGCAAGGAGTGCCCGTTACAGTCAATGGCGATCGTAATCGGGCCAAGTTGAACGAATTTTTGTTCACAAAAGGAGGAGGATATTCGCAAAATTTGGTTTCAACAATACGGCGCTATGTGCCACACTGCCGAAGCTCGATGTTTTTATAGCATTTTCAAAACAAAAAAAGTTATTTGACGGACCCTTTATATATACGGTAGAATATTTGAACGCATTCTTAATGCTTTTTAATACTTTTGTTTTAGTTTTGTTAAGAACTACGTCTTTCTAAAGACGGATTTATGTTCTTACTTAACACCATATCATCCGACATGACTACTCGCAGAAGACAAAATGCTGTTTCGATTATCATTAAGCTATCAGCAGCAATGAAGTTTTTGGCAACAAGAGGTTATCAAACCAAATCGGTGGTGACAAGAACGCTGGACGTGCACAGCAAACCATGTCAAAAATACTTGCCGAAGATTGGACTTCAATCAAAAGAGTCATGTGCCTGCTGATGATGAATTTTGAAATGAATGAGGAAGAGGAACGAAAGTCCAAACGCTCTTTTTGGCAAAAATCACGAATTCCCGGTGTTATTGGGGTGGTAAAATAATAGCCGCGTTTTATTATCACCGTGATCTGATCCGGATCTTGAATTTACATGCATTACAACAACAACACAAGATCCTGCTTTGTGTTTGGATCTCAATTTGAGATTTAAAATTTAATTCTTTTTTTCACAACAAGGAGCGCTTTATCATTGTAATTTCACATGTAAATGTTGGTATCATTGCAAACAAATTAAATAAAACCTGTATTGCCATATAAACATTTCCATTTGACTGAAATAAAATATTTTTTAAATAGAAAGCGAGAAGCTTTATATTTATTTATTTGGTATATAATCCATGAAATAATTAGATATTTTAACAAAACTAGATATTAATTGGTGAAATTAAAATAATTAAGTCCAAAAAATGTATATTTGACATAATTTATGGGTATTATTTTCCCCAAAAAAAAGTAACAAAACAAAATCATTGAGCAAAATGTTCTTTGGAAAACCCTGCTTTAAATGTCAAAAAATATAAATAAAATCGAGAAAGCTGCAGCACAAATGGGAGAAAAGATGTTCAAATAAATTGTAAGTAATCTCTAAATTAAATTATTTAAGTGTCACATTTATTAAAAGGTCAAAAAGAATCTGGACTACATGTGAGACCAAAGCGTTCCTGGATGCTTTGAGTTTGAGAGTGCAATGGTGATTTGCAGAAACATTTTCAAAAGTTGTGGAGCTTCCATTTTTGGTATGTTTGTTTTTTTTTTGCTTCGTAATTTCACTTTTGAAAGAACGAATTTGACAATGCTACCAATTTTTAAATAACAAAAAATATGATGATTCAATGCTGTTTTATTATCATGATCTGATCCGGATCAGACAAAAAAAACTTCGTTGTAGAGTGATTATTTTCGATTTTGCCTTGTTTTGAATTCTATTTTCGAGTTACGTATTTACGAATTACGAATTTTTCGAATTCGAGCAATTTTATTAGAGAATCGAGTTACATAGTAGGGCTCCTGATTTTGTCTTTGCTAAACTAAACTTCTGTTTACATATGTTATTCATAGACAATTTAAAACCATTTTAAAACGATAGCCTGGAGTCTAAAAATAAACTTGACGGAACCTATTTATGTATGTATGTTTAAGCTGTTTTTTAATCTATAAAACGTCAAGCATAAACAAAGTGATTGAGAAAATTTTGTTGCGAGACATTTTATTTGAAAATTTAAAAACAAAAATTAAAATGTCAAAATACTTAAGCATACATATGTATATGTATCAATATTTTGATATTTTGCTGGATGTTGGAATACTACCAACCAACAGAAATCGAGAGCTCTACTTAACCCAGACCAACCCCTTTGAAATAAATGAGGACGATTTGTATAAAAGGTATCGATTCGAGAAAAAAAACTGTCAAATTTATAAATGACTTTCTAAATATTGAAAATCAAAACTCAATGAAAATTTTTCCAATATACATAATGTGTGCTTCCAAGTCTTAACAGCACCAGCCCGACTTACATAAAATTTCTCAACTAACAGCAAACGGTATAGGTTTAAGTGAAATTGTACAAGAAATGTAGTAGAATATACCTTAAACCTGTTTCTTACTAAACAGAGCTGCCAAATTCTTTGTAAATAGCAGCTGTGTCTAAACTACTTAGATGTTATATTTAGAATCCAGAATAGAATCGGGTTTAAAATATGACTATGAATATGCCCCTATATGTTTTCTGATTTGTAATCAAAGGGAGGGTATTCAGAAGAAAGTTTTAGTGTGTGAAACCAAACTAAATCAAGTTGAGATAAACATAAAATCTTCCAAAACCCCTGTTTTAAAATTCATGAACTTTAGTTAACATTCATGGCAATTTACAGAGAACCAGACCAGAACTACCCTGTACTTGGCCTTTGATTGTTTTTTTTAATGAGAACTGTAGACTCCGCCGAGGTTGCATCGAATGCAAATATAAACATAGCATTTTCTATCATTCTCAAAACAAAGAATGTTGATTCCCTGATGATTGCTTTATATCATTTATTTACCAGTTGTCTGCGATTTTCTATGTACTTTTCTCTTATAGCCTTCAGCCTACAGTAAAATAGTGACTATATGTTATAGACGATATCTTCACTCTAAAGAGTGTTTAAGTTTTATTTAGACTTCTATTTAATGCCTATAAACTCTGTTAAACTTTAAGAGTTGAAGGGTTTTGTAACATAAGAACCTTTTTAGTTAATTTGAATGTGATATTTTGCTTAAATCCCGAAAAATGTTTAATGAGGTGGCGAAAAAAGTTAAATTTAGCTCATATAAATATTATGGGTTCTACACACATTAAAATTAAGACCAAATTCTATAATGGAAACCTTTTATTCCATTTATAATCGTATTAAGAAGTTTAATGAACATAACCTAATCTAGATAAGGATTATATTTAGGTTATGTCTTGTGTGTATGGTCACTATACACGATAAAACAACCTATAATCTACTTCACAACAATAAAATTAATTCCATGTGAATACGCATAAATTAATAATAATAATAATAATAATATAGATGATATGCGGTGTTAACCTTTACATATCGTTAGATTTTCAACCACTCTATAGATACTTATAAATTTATTATTATTTGTAGTTGGGTAATGTACTAGAAAAAGATGATACACATTCAATAATTTTTGGGTAAATTTTGCATGCGTGAAAAATACCATAATACATTTATCGTATCGTTGCTTGATGAAGTGGAATAAAATAAGTTTTTTGAGCAACTTCAAAAAAGGATTATTTTATACTCGTAGTTAAGTTTAATTTTGACATCTTTGAGTTCGGGCTCATAAGTTGGCATTTTTACCCTTCTGTAAGCAGTTTTAATAAAGGGTATTATTTTAGAAGGTATAGAACTTTGAAATGGAATAAAACAAGCATGGATTTTTAACTTCATATAGGAAGTTATTGTAATCTGTCCGATTTGTGGAATTGAACATTTTGACATTTCTC
Organism: Eupeodes latifasciatus; assembly: GCA_920104205.1. NCBI lineage: Eukaryota > Metazoa > Arthropoda > Insecta > Diptera > Syrphidae > Eupeodes > Eupeodes latifasciatus. Next base: position 151,713,353 of record OV049926.1, on the reverse strand, counting down.
GACGTTTAAAGGTCCCTAGAGTCGAAATAAAAGATTTTTAAAGAGATGTCTGTGCGTTCGTGTGTACGTACGTTCGTACGTTCGTACGTCCATGCATACGTTCGCGACGTTTTTTTCGTCGTTCATAGCTCAAGAACCAGTAGAGATATCGACTTCAAAAAATTTTGTTATACAGATAATAATGCAGAAAGATGCAGAAAGGACTCTCAAATAAATTGCGTGGGTGGCAATTTAAAAAAAGGTGAAAATTTTGGTTTACCCAAAATATCTCACGAAACAATAACGCCGAGTAGAATTAAATTTTGTATTATATATTATGACATGATACCAAACTAGTATATTTTTGAAAAAAAAAATTCCAACTAACGGTTTTTTGTATAAATCAAAAAAACTAAAAAAAAAATATTCGTCACCTCGAATATTTTACGAACAAAAAATGATTTTCCTCCAAAATAATTTTTTCGATAAAGAATAACGTTCTGGTAAAATTTTGAAAAAAAAAAGAATTGACAGTTTTTCTTGTAAAAAATAAAAAACCTAAAAAAAGATTACTAAAAGTTCGTAAAAATTGATTTTCGACTCAAATATCTTCTCAAAAACTTCAGATTATTTCTTCCAACTAATTTTAACTGATAAGAAATATTGTTTTCAATATTTGAAAAAAAAATGAGAAAAATCGAATTGACAGTGTTTTTACAAAAAATAAAAACCTAAAAAAAAAAAAAACAATACTAAGACTTAGTACAAACTTTTGACTTAAATATCTTTTCAAAACTAGACTTTGTCACAGAAAATATGGTTTTCAACATTCCGTACAATTTTTATAAAAATCCAACAGTCAGTTTTGTTCGTAAAAAAATAAAATTACAAAAAATAGTACGCAAAATTGTTACAAATTGATGTTCGGTTCTCGATATCTCGCGAACAATAGAACATATTGACTTCAAATTAATTTCATTCATCCAATTTGTATTTGTTTATCTAAGAAATAATAACTTTTAAGAAATGCTACTAAGATTGATAAAAATTGTTTTTCGACTAAAATTCTCGTTTACAAAAATAGATTTTGAAATCAAACTATTTCATCAAATGCAAAATGCAAAAACTTTTTTAACAAAACACGAAATCCTACAAACCTTTTAAACATGACAAATCGAAAGACGGGATGGGAAGTTATCAGTGTTGGTCGCATCACAGCCTCTTTTTTAAATTGAAATTGGAAATTTACTATATTTTCGAAGGATAATTTAAACATCATTTCTGGCATATGACAGCCAGTCGTCATGACTGGCCCAGACATAGTGTAATCTAGAAGTCCTATTTTCTATGACTTTTCCCAACATCTATGGCCGTACATCGGCAAAAACGTGTGACGAATGTTGTCCTCCGAGTGGTCTATCGTTTCAGACGTGTCTATGTAGACTAGTAACTTCACATACCCCTAGCTGCACTAAATCACACGATGATGAACGAAATTGATAAACCAAAAAGTCACACCAATGGCAAAGAGGGGAGATTTCACTTTGTTTCGATTTTATTAGTTTTTTTTTTTTGTATTGTTCCAGGCGGAACTTTTGGCGATAAAAGAAGTCTTGTCCTAGCTTAAAGAAAACGTGATATCAACATCTGATAACCGTATTTTCTCAGATAGTCAGGCCACCATCCTACCAGTACAGTACAGCCCATCCTACCACGTTTGGCACGTACTGGCATACCAATCGCTACTTGTAAACTGTTGCTAATGCAAGACGCTGTGAGGAGGGCAGGCACCAGGTGGAACAACATCTAGCCAACACTGGTTTAAAACGTTCAAGGTGCTTGCTCTCTCTAAGCAGATCGCATATAAGTTCGATAATAGGTGTCATAACCGGACACTGACTAATAGGAAAGCACGCCACGAGATTAAGCGTATTCTCAAATGATTTCTGCAGAACTTGTATGTACGAGGAAGAGGAAGAAACAGTTCTTCATCTTCTCTGCACATACAATGCTCTGGCTCGAAAACGCAAGAATTACCTAGGAGAATTCTTCTTTAACGATCTAAACGATCTAAATCATATCAGCATAATCAGCCTCTCATGTTTCGTAAGGGACTCAAACTGGTTCCATTGAGCTTAGGAGGAAGCCTCAAGATTCATGTGGTATCACAATGGACCATTAAACTGGCCTAAGTGTGTCCGTTTCCATCTTAGACAGCCACTATAACCTAACCTAACCTAACTCTGGTATTAATTTTTTTTTTTTTTTTTTTTTTTTTTTTTTTTTTTTTTTTTCGCAGGAAGGTGAGAAATCTTCAGAGACACTATAAGCCCGATGCTTATAGTAGTGTCAGATTTTTACTGACTAAAACTCACCTCCCTTATCTTCTATATTATTACTACAACTAAGTCCAGCTTAACAAGTAGTTTTAGCGTCATTTTGTTCGCGTTTTGTCAGGAAGCTCCCCAACGAGAGGACCTGAAGATTCCACAAAATTCGAGTGGAGAGATTAATTTGTTTGCGCTAGATCAGAAGGTCTTGTTCGGTGCAGACGCCGAAAAACGAACGCCTCGCTAACAGATTGTTGGATTAAGTTATTACTATGATTTCTAAGTCGTGATCTTAGCTCTGTAGCAAATTTTTTAATTTCGTTTTCTACATATTTTATATTTAAATCTCTATGTAAGTCGCTATTTCTTACATACCATGGAGCATTTACTATTATTTTAAGTACTTTGTTTTGGTATGTTTGCAAAATTTGTATATTTCTTTCGTTGGTACAACCCCAAAGTTGTATACCGTACGTCCAAACTGGTTTCAGTACTTGCTTATAAATAAGAAGCTTGTTATAAACGCTTAGATTGGAATATCTTCCAATAAGCCATGTCAATTCGCGGAGTTTATTTTCGAGTTCATCGCGTTTCTTTTTTACATGAACTTTCCATTTAAGTTTCGCGTCTAGAGTCATGCCTAGATACTTCGCTTCATTAGCGTATGGAATTTGCACAGAATTTATATAAATAGGTAAGTTATATACTTTTTTATACGTAAAATTTGTGTGCGTCGATTTCGTTTCATTAAGAGCAATTCGCCATTTCTTTGTCCAATCTGAAATGCTATTTAATGCCTTTTGAAGCTTAGAGGTTGCCGTTTCTATTGAATCCGATATTGCGAGTACAGCTGTATCATCGGCAAAAGTGCCTAAAGTTGTGTCTTCTGTTTGGGGTATATCTCGGGTATAAAGAACAAACAAAATCGGTCCAAGGACGCTACCCTGGGGAACCCCAGCGTTTATTTCTTTAAACTCCGAATACTCCGTTCCTTGCTTAACTCGAAAGAATCTATTTTCTAGGTACGATTCAAGAATGTTATATATTTGCTCTGGAAAGACTTTTAATTTATATTTTAGCCCGTCATGCCAAACTTTGTCAAAAGCTTGAGAAACGTCAAGAAATGCAGTTGAGCAAATCTTTTTTTCTTCAAATGCTTTTTCAATTTCGTTAGTTATTCGGTAAACCTGATCAATTGTCGAGTGATTATTCCGGAAACCGAATTGGTGGTCGGGAATTAAACGTTTTTCTTCAATAATTGGTAGCATTCGTTTAAGAAGCAATTTTTCAAATATTTTAGATATAATTGGTAAGAGAGAAATTGGTCTATACGATTTTTTCTCATTCGGTGGCTTACCCGGTTTGGGGATCATTATTACTTCGGCGACTTTCCATTGCGTGGGTACGTAAGCAAGTCTTAAAGTAGCGTTAGTGAGCTGTAAGAGCTTAACCATTGCTTTTTTAGGCAACTCTTTGAGGACACGACCGTTAATCAGGTCGTAGCCAGGAGCTTTATTATTTTTCTGCCGTTTTATTTCCTGGACAAGTTCAGTCAAAGTAATATTCCTGATAGAAAAATTGTCCGGCGCTGGTTGGAGCTCTCCGTCATTAGTCAGAAGCTCTTGACCATCGAAAGGTTTGAACGTTTCCTCAAGGTGCTTAGCAAATAAATCCGCCTTTTCCTTATCAGTTTTTGCCCATTCAGAATTATTTTTTCGAATAGGTGCCGACATTATTTGAGGCTTTTTAATACCTTTTATCGTCTTCCAAAGAGAATAATTCGTTTTTTTGTCTGCTGTTAAGCTTTCAAGATAGGCAGAATTCTCGCTGTTTTTAAAATCTCGTAACAAATTTTTAATCTTGTTTGATAAAAAGTTGACGACACTTTTATGCTGAGGAGCACGTGATTGCTGCCATACTTTTCGAGCTTTTCGTTTTTCGCGTATCAATTCTTTTATATCTTCTGGAATTTTTTCTTCGTATTGCCTTGACTTTTTACTACAGATCGGAGTATTATTCCAAGCTGCTTCTTGAACAATATTTATAAATTTTTCTGTTTCATCTTCTAACTCAAACGGAGTTTGCAAAGAGACGTTCAGCATAATTCTATTTTCGCAATCTTCTTTGAATTTATCCCAATTTGTGTTATTATTTGTTAAAATTAGGGGCTTTTCTTTTTCGATTACGTTACTGTTTATTGTTAAGATAACGGCCGAGTGATCCGTAGAAAAATCGAAGTTATCATCTACTGTCATATATTTTCTGTTCATTCCTCTTGCGATGAAAAAGTCAACAAGATCGGGTGTTTTCGCTGTGTCGGTTGGCCAATACGTTGGTTTTCCTGATGAGAAAAATTCAACGTTACATTCAATACCCGCTTTGTAGAGTTGTCTACCCTTCGTCGAAATGCAACGTGATCCCCAAAATGAATGTTTCGAATTGAAGTCGCCGCCAATAATAAATTTTGGACCTAAAGCGTTGAAAAGAACTTTAAAATCGTTTTTGTCTATCTTGGACCGAGGAGGACAGTAAATAGACGCAATATTAAAAAATACGTGTCTAACTTTTATGCTAACGGAAGTAACTTGCATTGTATCGAGCTCGATATTTATCTCAAACGAATGATTGATATTTTCTCTGATAAATACGGAAGAACCACCCCTTGCTCTTTCGGATGGATGGCATGCGTGGTAAGCCGAATAACCTTTAATACTTAAATTTGAGTCTTTTTTCAAATGAGTTTCAGAGATCAAACAAATATCTATTCTTTCGTTAAGTAGAACCGTTTCTAGTTCTTCGATTTTTGCGGTAAGTCCGTTCGCGTTCCATGTTATTATTTTGAGTTGTTGGGACAACTGATCCATGTTTACGGTAAATTTGGTGTTTTAAGAGCCGCCGACTCAAATTTGTCCAATTTCTCAAGAATAATTGTGTTAATTCTCCCTTGTTCTTCTAATCGTTCAAGTATAAGGGAAAATACATTTTGAACGGAGTCAGGTTTAATAGTTTTAGGTTTTTCGGGCGCCGTGACTTGAGCGTACGTGTTCGTCTTTTTTGTTTTTATTTTTTCTGAGGGTAAAACGTTTTCATTATTTTTCCCGTCCGTTTTACTCGACGCTTGAGTATTAGTCTTGGTTTTTAATTTTAATTCTTTGTTTTGCTTTGAGGTATTTTTTTTTAGTTTTCTTACTAAATTCTTCGCGCCTCTTTAACATTTCCTTTGCGACCTCACAGCCACGGTAATTTGCTGGATGATTACCTTTGCAATTCGCGCATGTAGCCGGAGTTTCTTTTTTAAGACGGCATACATCAGTCATGTGCTTTCCCGCGCATTTAACGCAAACGGGGTCCTTCTGACAATAAGCTGCTGTATGGTTAAAACCTTGACATCGCTTGCACTGAGGAATAAGGCGTTTGTTCTTTCTTAGTGGTTCGATTTTTACAACAATATTCATTATAGTTTTAATATTATAAACATTGTCTACATTTTCATTTTTATCGAAACTTAGAATAAAAAGCGGAAGAGCGCGTTTTATATAAGCGGTTTCGATTCCTTTTTCTCGCTTCAACAGATTTGTTGCGTCAAGAATCTTAAATCCTTTGGTTTTTAAGTCCGAAAGGATGTCTTCTTTTGAACAAGAGGGATGAAGTCCTCTAGCAACTACACGTAGAGGTCTTTCTTCTTTAATTGAATAACTATACCATTCAATTTTTTCATCGCTGAGTTTTTTCGACAGTTTTCTATAAGAATCTGAATCATTTACGTTAATTTTCCACGTATTATTGTGAGTGGATGTAGCTTTGAAATTCTTTTGCGCCGTTTCTTTTAGAATAGGAAGAATTTTGTTATAATCCGCTTGACCAACGATGTTTATCGGTGGAGGAAGTTTCTTATTCGCAGAAAACTGATCTTTCCGTGTAATTTTATTTGGTTTTAGCTGATTTTGAAACTTAGGCGAATTTTCAGCCTTCCGTTTTTTACTAGGTCTACTTTTTTCAGTTTCCCGAGCAAGTTCATCTTCATCAGTTTCATATTCGTGCCGATCTCGATGTTGTGGACTTAGAGTATTTACTTTCATGTTTTCAGAAGTTTTTAACATCTTGTTCTCTTCACGAAGACTTTCGACTTCTTTTTTAAGCTCTTCGTAGAGTCTTATCATTTCGTTCAGCTTCTTTTGCAGTTCACAATTGTCCTGCTCAAAACTGTTTGTTTTCGGTGAGTCGCTTTTAGTGCCTTTTGGCACAACCGGTGGACTCTTTCTGCCGGTAACTCTCGGTACAGATGGAGGTGATCGAGGGACCTTATGCGCTTTCGCGAAAGGATTTATCAAATGCAATAAATGGCTCTCCCCAGAATCCGTAGAGCCTGCCTCCGAAGAGGATGGATTTGCCAGAGAAACTGGCTTTCCACCTGGGGTAATTAATCTATTTGTTTTTTCCATTGCATATTTTGTATACTTATGTAGTTCTCAGTATACGGAGATTGGATTTTAGTCGCCTTTTACGACAAGCATACCTTACTTCGGGTAAATTCTTAGCCCCTACCCGAAGGGGTATTAATAATAAAATCACCGCTCACTCGGAGGGTTTAAAGTATTTTTTTTTACGATACAGATATAGTGTAAGTATTAGGACAAGACTGCCTGAAATGACAGAGTGTAGTTAGGCAATATACATTCGTGTAGTACAGCAAAAGAACTAATCTCTGTACCCAACATGACTAATATTAATGAGTAGATTAGATTAGATTAAATTCTTTATTTCGATAATAAAATTACATTAATTTAAAGCTAAGAATATAAGGACATGGCCTTGTTGCCGTCTGCCTGATAAACATTTCATTTAGAAATAGTTTAACATTATGAAAGTTTTTTTTATTTTGATTTGTTTTTAGCATAAGAAAATAAAAACTGTATTTTTTAGTGGTTTTTCTTAACAATTTTCAAATATAACAGATGAATAATTTATTAACTTGAATATTTATAAAAAAGAAGATAAATAAAACAATTTTGAATGATTTTATAATCTTTAAAGATATGTATACAATTTTGACATGATTTGAAACACACAAAAAAAATGGATTTAAATAGCTCTATTTTTTTCTTTTTTTTCGTTTTTTTACATTCTCAGTGATTCGAGACTTAAAACATCAATTTTGCCGTGAATTGAAACATAAAATCTTTAAAATAGACTTTCCCGTTTTTAAAAACAATTTTAGTAGATGAAAACAAGTCCAATTTTGCCGTGATTTGAAACACAAAAAATATTAAATTCTCAATCGCCATAACTGGATACATGACCGCTCAAAAGCTACTTCTATAAGCTTTTTTTTTCGCTTGAATTCGGTGAACTCTGAAGGCAAAATGTCTCTCGTTATTCCTGAGAAGTTTCAGCACATTCTTCGTATCATGAATACGAACATTGATGGTAAACGCAAGGTGACCATCACCATGACTGCCATCAAGGGTGTTGGTCGTCGTTATGCCAACATTGTACTCAAGAAGGCCGACGTTGATCTCACCAAGCGCGCCGGAGAGTGCTCAGATGAAGAGGTCGACAAAATTGTCACCATCATCCAAAACCCAAGGCACTACAAAATCCCCAACTGGTTCCTCAACAGACAAAAGGATGTTGTCGATGGCAAGTACCAGCAATACACTTCCTCGTCATTGGACTCAAAACTCCGTGATGATTTGGAGCGTTTGAAGAAGATTCGTGCCCATCGTGGTATGCGTCATTACTGGGGTCTCCGTGTTCGTGGTCAACACACAAAGACAACTGGTCGTCGTGGTCGCACTGTTGGTGTGTTCAAGAAGAAGTAAACATGATGTGAAATGGCTTTGAATATCCTTAGTCGTTAAGTTTACGCACACAGAATGTGTGTTTTTTTAAGAAAAAAAAAAAAAAAAAAAAAAAAAAGCATGTTTGCAAAATTTAAACAGATTCATCCAACCACTCAGCCCGTTAAGAATGTCAATAAGTTGGTCCATAGACAAAAAAACTCACTTGGAAATATAGCTGTCGTATTTCTTGTAATATTGGACAAACTGCTATGAAATGATTTATATCCTCCACATCTCTTATATTGCAGAGAGTGCAAATTTGTGAGAGGTCCGATCTATGGGGGACAAAGTTGAGATTAAGGATCTCGACTCTAGCTTTAAAAATGGTGTCTATAGCTTCCGGAGTCATTTCTTTACAAAAATAGTTTCAAGTTGATGACAATTGATGGTTTAAGCGCTTGTATATGTTTCTGCTTGCCGATGAGGATGCACTTTGCAGGTGTTCTAAATAAAGTTTTTCATCAATTTTAGCTATCAAAACCGCGAACATATTTTGCCATTCCTCTACATTATTTTCTCATAAGGAGAGTACTATATCAACTCCTGCAGCAAGCGCGTTCCATTCTCTGAAGGGAGATGCATTTGTACGGAGCAGTCTTATCAAGATCGTCTTATGAAGCCCATTTTCTCTTTTCATAATCTTAGCTATGTAAATAGTCGGAATGCCGTTTCAGATTCTGAATATATATCGGTGCTATTCCCGATTCGACATTGTATGACGTACGTAGGTGTAGCGTTATAGGCAGTTTAAAAAGTCTTTTAAAAAAGTATCTTTGTAAAGTCTCAAATTCCTCTATTTGAGCGTATCCAAAGGCTTGGACACCGTAACATAAGCAAGTATTTATTGATGCATTGAAGACTCTGTACTTTGATGAGAGGTCGATAAGTTGGTTGCTAAAAAAATTGGGCCACATCAGGTTGAGGGCCAGTTTGGCCTCCCTGGTTTTCTCTTTCACATGATTGCTCCAGTTTAGGTTGTAGGTCAGCAATACACCTAGATATTTAAACTCACTCACAATTTTAATACGCTCGTTGTTGACGTTCCATGATTCTTCAGCACGTCGTGCATGCCACCTAGATTCAAATATCATAACCTTGGTCTTTCTAGTATTGATCCGTAAGCCCCAAGTTTCGCAATATTCTTTAAGTAAGTCTATTGATTTGCAGTTGTAAAGAAAATGGGTTATCCTCCAGAAGTACCAGATCATCTGCATACAGTAAAACTTTAATCAAAGATTCGCCAAGTATTACACCTCCCGGTAGGATTTCACAAACCGCATCAATATAAAGTGCAAACAAAATGGGACTTAGAATACATCCTTGGGGAACTCCCGCCGCTGTCTCAAAACTTTCGGATAAGTTGTTGTCATCCCATACTGAGGCTTTCGTTGAACTCAGAAAGTTAGAATAAAAAAGTAAAAATTTTTTCGAAAGGCCAAGAGAAGATAGTTTGTAAATCAATGCTTGTCGATTGACCGTATCAAAAGCAGCTTTGAAGTCAATGAAGCAGCTGTAAAGCTTTTTTTTTATTCTCCAAATGTTGTCTTGCTATGCTTGTTAATGCAAAAATTTGGTCTACCGTTGAGAAACCGGATCGAAATCCAGCTTGGAAGATACTTAAGCGGTTGTTTGTTTTTTTTTTTTATTTATTTATTTATTTATTTATAATTCGTTAAATACTAACGTTAACAATTCTTAATATATATCTACTTAAAATCTAAAAACTTAAACTAGACTGTTGATAAATAATAATTTGCAATTTATACTTTTTATATTATCATTTGGCGAATTAATACAAGAGTAAAATTTATTATAAATGTCAATTAATTGATTTAAGGGGCTATGTACACCATAGTTTGATCTGCTAAAATTAGTATTCAATGGTTTCTGGAGTCTTATACTTGAACGACTAAAACTAAAGTTTAAACTACCAAGAACTGATGGTGATGAAATTTGTCCGTTTATTATTCCAACAATAAAACAAAACTGCAAGTACTTCCTATGATTTGTCAAAGAAGGAAGATTTATGAGAGAAAGTCTTTGTGAATAAGGCGGTAATGTATGATTATCATGAAACCACGGAAGGGATCGTAGGCAAAAACGCAAAAATCTTTTCTGAATGGCTTCGAGTCTTGTGACGTGTACGGCCGGCGTAGTAAGGTGACCATACTGTACAAGCATATTCCAGGACTGGTCTCACAAATGAAACAAAAAGTAATTTTAAAACATATGGATTTCGGAAATCACGGCCAAATCTCTTAATGAAACCCAGAACTCTGTTTGCTTTTTTAACTATGAAATTAATATGTTCAATAAATGTTAGTTTCGAATCTAAGGCAACACCCAAGCCAGAAAATACATATACTCTACTTAAAGGACAAGAATTAAACATGTAACTAAAAACGATTGGAACTTTTTTGCGTGTAAAACTCATGGTTTTACATTTGTCAACATTTAAAACAAGACGATTATTATTGCACCATTCCCTGAATAATATTAAGTCTTCTTGCAAGAGAAGACAGTCAGACGTAGAGTTAATTTTTTTTTTAAATTTTAATGTCATCAGCATATTATAATATTAGGACAGACGAATTTTGTATGATCGAAACCAAGTCATTTATAAATAAAACAAATAGAATAGGACCAAGGTGACTACCCTGGGGGACACCAGAATTCACAACAAATGAACTTGAACACTCATTACGAAATTTAACACTAAACGTCTATCTTGCAAATATGAGGAGATCCAGTTTATGAAACGGTCGTTAAAACCTTGCTGTGATAGTTTTAAAAGTAATGTTTTATGACACAATTTGTCAAAGGCCTTGCTGAAATCAGTAAAGATACAATCTACTTGTCCACGTTTTTCAAAAACATCTAAACAAAAGGACGTAAAGTTAAACAGATTAGTAACAGTTGAACGCTTTTTAACAAAACCATGCTGGTTATCACAGATAATTGAACTACAATGAAAAGAAAGGACGCTACATACGATTGACTCAAACAGTTTAGGTACCACAGATAGTTTTGCAATAGGTCGGTAGTTCATTATTTCGTTTTTAGGACCTTTTTTGTGTACTGGTATTATGATGGAGCTCTTCCAGATAAAAGGAAACAGCGAGTTACTTAAAGACATGTTAAAAAGAACACATAACGGGTGTGCTAAATACGCAGCACCTTTCTTTAAAATGGATGATGGTACACCGTCGGGACCAGGACTAAAACATTCGTCAAGTTGTAGGATACTATTAAGGACAGTATCTTCACTTATAGCGAATTGATAGAATTTAAGTGGGGGAAATTTAAAACAGTGGTAGATGTGTTAGGAAAACTAATAGTATTATAATCTACAAAAGCATCTTTGAAGTAGTTTGCAAACATGTTCGCAATTATTCTCGGCTCATTACTATTTGATGTCGAATCAGTCATTAAGTTAGGGTACCCATATGTTTTCTTCTTACGATTAACGTATTTCCAAAAACTGTCAGGATTATTTTGAAGGTTTAATTCAATTTTCCGAATGTAGTCGTCATATAGGATGTTAGAGTAGTCAGTGAAAAGTTGTTTTATTATAATGAACGACCTATAATCATCATCAGTTCTTGTTTGATTATACTTTATCCAAGCTTTGTTCCTTTTGTTTTTTAAGTTTTTAACGTGAGAATCAAACTATGGTGGAACACTCAAGTTATTTCTAGTCTTTTTAAATGGAAACGTCTTGTAGAAACAGTCAAAAAGAGTTAAATAAAAAATGTTACACATATCGTCAATATTTAAGTTACAAAATAAGTGATCCCAATTGATCGTACATAATAAGTTAAAAAGGTTTTCAAAATTACACCTACTAAAGTTGAATTCTAGTTTGTTGTTATCAGATAGCATATGAGGTGAATATATGTTTAAATTAAGTGCAATGTCTAATGCAGGATGATGGCGATCTTCGTCCACAATTTTGACAGCAGAAGAAATCACAGCTGCTTCAGAGCATATGGTTTCGGAGAAAAATACCAGATCGAGTGTTTTTCCAAAACGGTTCTTCACACCGTTGAGTTGACTTAAGCCACATGAAGACATACCATCTGTTAAAAAAAGCTCATTTGAAGATGACGCGTTTATTGGAACGTAGAAATTATCATCGTCAATTTGAATCCAATTGAGATTGGGTAAATTAAAATCACCAACAACCAGCACTTCGTCTTCAGGCTCCAAAAGGATATAAATACTTTCTATACAGTTGTTTAGTTTTTCATAAACCTCGTTCTTGGAACTTGGAGGTATATATGCTGGTACAATAAATAAATGTCCTGTTGCCATTTTAATTTTTAAGCATAGTATTCCGATGTCTGTTGATCGAATCAGGTAACCAGTGAGAGTATTGTTGATAGCGACAAGAATTCCGCCACCAACGGCGTTTGAATCGTCTGAGTTATAACGATCACGTCTAAAGACTTGATAAGAGGAGTCAAAAAGCTCCGAGTCCGAGATAGAGTTGTTGAGCCATGTTTCCGTCAATATTATGATATCGTGAGGAAGATTATTAATGTTTTTGTAAACCATATTGGTCTTTGTCCGAATTCCATTTACGTTTTGGTAGTAGATTAATACCTTTTTAAGCTGCTTTGACGGTGGTTTAGCGTTGTCCGATATTTGTCTCTATCCATCTCGTAAGCCTCTCGTAAAGAATAGAGTTTAAGATTTTCCTTAAAGAGTTGAGAATAGATATGCCTCTATAGTTTTCTGCAAGACTCCTTTCACCTCCCTTGAAAATAGCTGAAATAATGGCTGTGTTAAAGCAAATGGGTATGCAAGCATCATTATAAAGTAGTTTTTGAAGTAAGCAGTAGAATATTTCTAAAATTCCGTTGGGATTCCATCAGCACCTGGTGCTTTGTTGTTCTTCATTGTTTTCAAAACACTTTCTAGTTCAATCAAGGATATCGGTTCGATTCGGCGATGGTGTAACTAAACTATAACAGAGACTCTTCTGCTGATAACAATCCTTTAAAGTAATCTGTCAAAACCTCAGCTATTAATTAGTATACATTGGGGTTCAAATTTTTAAGGGGAGGAATGCATTTGTTTTTTCTTAGAGCACAATCCTTTGAAATAACAGTAAGAAGGCTGAGAAAATGTTAAGGTTTTGCGAATTGGCTTAAGAAACAATTTAAAGCCAATCCTAAAACTGTGTGTATTTCAAAGTTAAAAGGCTACAAACTCACTTTGTTTTTGTAGAAAAGTTTTCAAAAGTCTAAATTCCCGCTCTTAAATAACACTTACACATGCAATAGTTCCAAGTCACTTTGATGTACGTAATTCTCTATATCAGTTTTCATGCGTTTCACCCTTCTGTGTGTTTTAAAATCCACAAAATGTCTTAAAAATGTCAGTTTATTTGATAATCTCATATTATTCTTTTGGGTTACATTCCCCTTTAAATAAAACTCTAAAGTAAAAAAAAAAGATAAGTACTTGAGATAAAATTTTTTAATACACTTCACGTCACTTCACAGAACGTGTTGTTTTTTTTTTTTTATTTTGTTCAAGAATATCTAATGCCATTATTTCAATTCCCTTTGCATATTTTTTTTAAACACAACAAGCAACAAAACAAGCAGAAAAAATTCCCAGCCTAATTCTATTGCTCAACAAAGCAAAGCAATCTCACTAAAGAGACTTCCCATAGCTCCATTTTGTGAAATAATGATTAACTTAAATGTGTACAAGCTATCAGTGATCATCTGAAAATAATTTTGTAACTTGTTAGTCATACCCTTGGGGGGCTTAAAGAGCAACACACAAAAAAGAAAAAAGAAAACTTACTCAACTTTTTTTTGGTTTGAAAAAATCCCAATAAAATCCAAAACTTTTCCAAACAAAAACAAAATCCTTGCGTCAATAATTCAATTTCCTCCCCCTTTCACTTTATTTTATCTTCCTGTGTTCATTTCATAATTTCTTCTCTTCCCTTGTCTCCCTTTTGCTCACTTTTTTTTTATAAAAAAACTTAATAATTTTTGATAAATTTTATTTTATTTAAATAATCTCCCAAAGCTCCAATTAAAAAAAGCCTCCAACCAAAATAATAATAAGAAGAAGAAGCTTCAGTCTTATCACAATTTTGAATAAGTGTATGTTCAAAATTCCTGGGGAATTCCTACTTTTGCATAACTTTGTCTGGGACGTTATGGGATTATTTACTGAAAGCCTTGAATCGGTTTATTTCATATAAAAATATATGTACATATATACTTAGACATAATTTTTAATCACACTCTGCACAGACTACAACTTTATTATGTATATTTATTCTATAAGAACTGTTCCCATAAGACTATAGCAAATATGGCAGCATGCCACTTCCCCTACAGCTACGAGGTTTGTATATTTATTTAGAACCAAAACCTTGTTATGGGCACACAACAAAACGCTTCCGGGAATTGTCGGCTCGGCTCAACGGATAAAAGTTGTCCAATAACATCGAAAACTTTTCCTGTTGGAAACTTTGTCGCCATCTCCCCCGTCCCAAAAAAAAATTCTCCCCTAAAATTCTATTGAAATCGAAATTTAATGAAAACTCCCAAAACTACCGTTTCAAGCCCTTTGGTCGTGCCACAGCCATTACACACAAAAACTGTTCTTTATTTTTTTTTTTTGGGGGGAAGCCAAAGTTTATCGACGAACTCCGTCTTCATCTTCATCTTCATTTTCGTCTTCATCTCATCTCAAATTATTTGTTTTCCAAGTAAGCAGTTATTTATATTTTTTTTTTGTCTTCGGTTCCGTCTTCGTCTTCATCGTCTTCGGTTTGCTCTTAAATTAACATCATTGACTTCGTAACTCGGAAAGGCAAGTGAGGGTAACCCTGATTTGAATTTAGTCCAGAAATTCAAACGGAAACGCTGCTCTAGCATAATAATTGTCGAATATATTTCCGGTGTGCTGTTCTGCCATTCCTGCCAGTGGTTGTCCTTTTTGGTGGCAAGAGCTGGCAAGTCTTGAGCGCTATACTGGGGCTGGAGCTGCCTCTCTATTTCGGTCCAGAGATTTATCGCAGTCATTTGGAAAACATTTGTCTCTTGAAGTGGATTCAATTTAAGGACATATATCGTAAATGGCGAAAGTTTCCTTAAACATATCGTAGACATCATCACCAATATCATGATAAAGGGCAAATGACTACGAGGACGAGCGACGCAACACACAAGGATGTAGGAATGAGTTTTGTTTGTTATTCTTGTTCGATGGATGGCTACGTTTGTAAACACTTTTGAAACACCTTTCCGATTTGGAATGAGAAAACTTTATTTCCGTTGTTGAGCGAAAGGAACAAAACAAAAACGCACAGGATAAAGAGTACACTGCTTCGGTTTGATTTAGTTTGGTGGTCGTATAAGTTTTGCAGGAAACTTTTGTGCAAAATATTGACAACTACGATGGCAGAAAAAGGAAATAATAAAGATCCTTTTTTGTACAGAAAAGAGACAGAGACAAAATTGACAATGTTCGTTTATATATGTATGTACACATACAGTGCTTTACGTTTCTCTCCAAGCACAAAAGTTTTCCGTATATCCTTTGGAAACATCATAATATAGAAGACCGTAGTGAGAAGGACGACCGACGACCAACAAAAACAACAACAACAATGATGACGACGACCACGGGAACGATGAGAACTGAGCTGCACGGATGGGTGCTTATGTTTAGCTAACAAGTTTTGAACAGTTGACATTTATTCGATTTGAACACTCAATAGAAGTTAATGTGATTTCAATGCGGTAGGTTTTGGGTGGTGTGGGTGTTGTAGGTGGTGATAGTGCCGTATGTGGTGTAAAATAGACCTATAACTGTACATGGTACATACGAGTATGAAGTAAAGCTTGACGACTCAGTTATGATTAATTTTTGTTGGTCTTTTTGTTGGTGAAGAAGATTATTGCTTAATGTATACATACATATGTATACAATAAAACAGATTGTGTGTATAGGAATAGAAGAGAAAGGCACATCATAAAGGGCGTACTCGTATAATATCATGAAGGATATAACTTTTACGAGTAATATGACTTTAATTTTGGAAAGTCTTACTTTAAGTTGAATTTAAAACAACGATTTGCCGGTGGTCAACTTTATAAAGCGTGGGAAACGGTTTTAAAGCAAAAATAAATTTAAAGAAAAAGTTATTAAATTAAGTGTTATTAAAATGTCTGCCAAAGGCGTAAAGGAAGAATTTTAAACATTTACTTACTTCTTCATTTAATTGACTGCTTACATAAATCTAGAAGTATTTATGAAGCCAGATGTTCTTATTGGGTCAAAATATAATTGGAAATTGAAAATAAGCTCTACAGAAGAAAAACAAAAATAAGGATTGGGAGATGCCTTGATTTGTTTAAATAAATTACTTTATTGACAAGTTCATTTTTGCTAGAAGGAGCAATTCTAAGTTAAAATTTTGTAAGACACTTAGCAAAGTGTTCGTTTTTCCCAGTTCAGTGTTTTCATGATTTTAAAAGGATGCATAGCCGTTTCTATTTCTTTTTATACTTCTACAATATTTTAATAATTTTGTTTTTAAATTAAGAATTTTCCGTCTAAAATTTTCCTTGAATTTTGGTTGGATCATTGAACTAAATGTTTGCACTGATAAATTAAAAGATAGTAGAAAAAAAGCTCCTGTAATGTACGTACGCCAGAATTTTTTCATAGAAATTAGAAAGATATTTTTTCTTGTTCAAATTATTCAAATTCAAAAACAACATTTTGAAAATTTATCAAAAATGTGTCAGACAGGAATGGAAAGAAAGCCAAAAAGAAAAATGTTAAAAAGAGTCTGGGATGCAACCCACATTGATAACTTCTAATTCGTGTCCGTCTGCCGATATTTCTTAAAATTTTACAAAACATTAGTAACAAAAGTTTGTGAAAGATAAGAAATTGTGAAGTTAATATCTTTCATTGTTTTGAAGATAATTGAGTCAAAAACCCATTAATTCAGTATTTTGTTATTTTTGTAAGTTTTCGTTTTTTTGTAAAAAAAAGTTGTCAATTGGATTCTTTAAAAAATTACTTTAGAAGAACTAATACACTGCCGGTCATAAGATTAGAAGCAGGCATTTTCGAGAAGTAAAATCGTCATTTCTCCCGTTACATGATGGATTTGAAAAAAACAACTATGATAAATGAATGACTATTTTGTTAACAACAAAATATAAAATTTGGATAAAGGAGAGATTTAGCTAACGAAACTTTCATGGCAAATTATTAATTGAGTCAAGGATATGCGAAAATAATTCGGGTCATTAGATTAGAAGCTCATGAAATAAATGGAAATAAAATGCAAGCATTTGTATTTTATTATGTTTTTTTAGTATTCATTAGGTTTTTAATAATGTGTTCTGCCACCAGTCTTTAAAATAACTTCAAAAATTCTACCTTTTAAAGATTTATAAAGAGATTCCAAGTAGACTAAAGAAATCTCACTCCAGGCCAATTTGATACCATGAATTAGCGCTTCCTGGTCACCGCATTGCTTTCCTCCCTCATGTACCTTACGTATAAGTTAGCCCCACACATTTTCAAATATGTTAAGGTCTGAGAAATATGGTGGCCAAGGCAGCAAGTGGAAGTTTTGGTTTGCAATAAGGGATTTTACCTCTCGGGCTGTGTGTATGGGAGCGTTTTCCTGCTGAACAATCCATGGAATTGGTCCAAAAAGCTCGCTTATATTGGGGAATACTGATTCCAGGAAGGCTTTGTATGTTTTCCTAGTCATTTGGTATCTTGGACCATCAAGTTTATAGCGCCACACAATAAAATTGAGCTCCAGTCGATAACGCCTCCTTTTTTTGCTATGGTGACGGTTTAAAAACCACTACTCTTTCCTCAGGTGATGGAAATAATAATTATAACCATCTGGTCCATCTATAGGTTAAATTTTTCGTCGGAAAAAAATAACCTTCCGCCAATCATTTGCGGTCATTCCACTTTGCACATCTTAGCTCATGTGATCTTTCACGAAACACAAGCGTTGCTTCTTCCTTGCGTCATTAAGTGGTGGTTTTTTCTTAAGCTTCAGGTGCTTTAAATGTTAAGCATGGCGAATTGTGTATTTAACAGTGGATAAGCTGGCCTTAACATTAGCTTTCTCCCTAGTTTTAGCTGCCGATAAAGCTTAATTTGACGATATTCTAAGGATAATTCGAGTTTTGCGAAGTCTTAAGGCAGAGGAAGTGTTTTTTTTTAATATTTTGGCTTTTTAAATAATTGCTGACACAATGATCACTTCGATTTTTTGTTCGGGCTATAGCAAAGCATTTAAGACCTTTAGAGCAATAAACATCTATTCTTGCCCTTTCCTCCACTGTCAAACATTTTTTGTTGCCCATTTCTGTTAACGCTCAAACAAGAACAATTCATTTATAAATTTTACCGTTTTTCCAAAAAAAAATGTACGCACTTCACAAAACCACGTCGATTTATTCACTGCTTCTAATCTAATGACCCGATTTATTTTCGCATATTCTTGACTCAATTAAAAATTTGCCATGAAAGTTCCGTAAGCTAAATCTGTCCTTTACCCAAATATTATATTTTGTTGTTAACAAAATAGTCCCTCATTTACCATTGTTTTTTTTCCAATCCATCATGTAACGGGAGAAATAACGATTTTACTTCTCGAAAATGCCTACTTCTAACCTTATGACCGGCATTGTATTTAAATCAATATCTGTCTTTTTTCTGGAGATATTTTAGTCGAAAAAGAATGTTTACCAATTTTGATTAGAATTATTTTTTCAAGATGTTTATTCTTCTACTATATAAAAATAAGTCGGGTTTTCCTTCCTTACGCTATAACTCCAGAACGCACGAACCGATTTCCACGGAATTTTGCATTCAGGAAACATTTCAACAGAAAACCCGTGAATTCCGTTTAGTTTCCTAAAGAAAGCTATTGTAAAAGTTACGATTTGTGGAATTGAAAATTTTAGAATTTTTTGACGTTTCAAAGCGACCTATATTCTAAACCAAAGCTTACTTTTGGGTACACCATATTTCTAGAAACATCAGAGATATCGACTTCAAATAACGTTTGTTTTAAAGATAATAAGACAAAAATGCAAAAACGTTTTTTAAAAAAATTTAATGAGTGTTTTTTTATCATAGAGCAATTTAAGAAAAGTGAAAAATTTGGTTGACCCCAAATTCATATACATACAATTCTGTATTACACTTTCTGAGCAAATTTGTTATAATTTCGAAAAAATCAGATATCTTTTTTTTTAAATCAACAAGTGTATTCACAGAACTTAAGCGAAGAAAGACAAAATATATTAAGAGAAAATGCCCGATTGAGAGAACGCGTGAGCACACGAAGATCATTGGCATCACACAATCGCTTGGCATTCCAATATGATCCCACAGCGGACTACAGTGATCAAACAGAAACGGTTGGATTGTGCTGCGCAAGTGGCGTTTTCCACTGATGCGATAGGTCGCATGTACACTGTTCATCCTAGAAATGATAAATGTTTTTATTTTCAACTGCTGTTGGTAAATGTACGAGGACCAAAATCATTAGCGTATTTGAAAACTGTGAATGGCCACCAATGCCAAACATATCGAGAAGCATGTCAACTATTGGGTTTGCTGGAGAACGATTCTCATTGGGATTTAACACTTGCGGATTCAGTTGTTTCATCAAATGCGTACCAAATACGAACGCTGTTCGCAATTATCATCACCACATGTTTCCTTTCACAACCAATTCAGTTATGGAACAAATACAAAGACGACATATGTGAAGATATTTTACTTCGCTTATGAATAATCCCGACATGCAAATAACCGATGAAATCTACACTGAAGGAATAATTGTGATTGAGGATCAATGCTTGACTATTGCAAACAAGCTACTGATTGAAGTAGGAATGATTGCGCCAAATCGATCGATGCACGATGCATTGAACCAAAAATTAAATCGAGAGCTGCATTTTTTTTCGTTCGAAATAATGTGCCATTGCTGAAAGTATACGAAACATTAATGCAAACGGTGGACAAAAATACTGGTGGTCTATTCATCCTGGACGCACCTGGAGGAACAGGGAAAACATTTGTCATTTTATTGATTTTCGCCACTATTCGATTAAGATGTGACATAAATTTGGCGTTAGCATCATCTAGAATTGCAGCAACTCTTCTAGATGGCGGTCGTACTGCACATTTTGCACTTAAGTTGCCACTAAATTTAAACACAATTGATACTCCAACATGCAATATTTCCCGATCCAGTGCAATGGGAAAATTGTTGATGTAATGCAAGCTCATTGTTTGGGATGAGTGCACAATGGCACATAGGAAATCACTTGAAGCACTTAACTTCACACTGAAGGATCTTCGACGAAGTAACAAAATCTTTGGCGGCTTGATGATATTGTTGGCAGGCGATTTCAGGCAGACGTTGCCAGTAATTCCCCGTGGAACGCCTTGAGATGGATTGAATGCTTGCCTGAAGGCATCACTTTTGTGGAATAACGTAAAAACATTATCGCTAACCACACTAATATGAGAGTTCACCTTCAAAATGATCAAAACGCTGCACAATTTTCCAAACAATTGTTAGCTGTTGGAAATGGAAAAGTGTCAGTTGATGCGACAACTGGATTAATTACTCTTACCAACGACTTTTGCCGATTTGTAGACTCTCAGTTAGCTCTTATTGAAAATGTTTTCCCAAACATTAGTGAGAATTATCAGAATTATGCTTGGTTAAGTCAACGAGCAATTCTCGCCGCAAAGAATAATGATGTAGGTACACGCACTGAATTTCACCATTCAATCAAAAATCGCTGGCAATTTGGTGACATACAAATCCGATGATTACATAACAAATCCCGATGATGTAGTAAATTATCAAACAGAGTTTTTGAACTCTCTGGAGTTACCAGGATTTCCACCACATAACTTGCAACTCAAAGTTGGTTCAGTTATTATGATATTGCGTAATTTGAATCCACCGCGACTTTGCAACGGTACTCGACTTGCGGTGAAAAGACTTGGGAAAAAAACGAGTTGGGAAACCATCCGCTTTGTTTGTGTTAACGTCAGACCAAAAAACAAAAAAGAGGCTGGGATGCGACCCACACTGATAACTTCCCATCCCGTCTATCGATTTGTCTTGCTTAAAAGTTTGTCTAAATGTATCAATTCTTACCAAATTTGCGTTCTATTTTTTGTAGATTTTATTTTTTTTATGAAAAAACGGACTGTTGGATTTTTATAAAAAAATTACTGAATATAAAAAACAATATTTTCTGTGAAATAAAATAAGTTTTAAGCCAATATTTTAAATTTTTGAAAAGCTATTTGAGCCGAAAATCAATTTTTACCAACTTTTATTAATTTTTTTGTTTAGGTTTTTATTTTTTGTAAAAAAACTGTTAATTCGATTTTTCTCAAAATTTTTCCTAATGTTGAAAACAATATTTCTTATAAGTTAAAATTAATTAGAAGCCATAATCTCAAATTTTTGAAAAGATATTTAAGTCGAAAATCAATTTTTACCAACTTTTGTTAAATTTTTTTTTCGGTTTTTAATTTTTTGTAAAAAAACTGTCAATCCTTTTTTTTTCAAAATTTTACTGAATGTTGAAAACAATATTTTTTGAAAGATAAAAGTAGTTTAAAGCCAATATCTCAAGGTCTTGAAAAGATATTTGAGTCAAAACTCAATTTTTACCAACTTTTTTTTTATTTTTTTTGTAGGTTATTATTTTTGTAAAAAAACTGTCAATTCGATTTTTCTCAAAATTTTATCAGATGTCTAAAACATTATTCTTCATTGCACAAAATTGTTTTGGAGATGAAATCATATTTTAGTCGTAAAATTTTCGAAGTGACAATTTTTTTTTTCAGTTTTTTTGATTTATAAAAAAAACCGTTAATTGAATTTTTTTCCAAAAATATAATTGTTTTGTATCACGTTACAATATATAACATAAAATTTAATTCAAGTCTCTAGCGTCATTGGTTCATGAGATATTTAGGGTTAACCAAAATTTTCACCTTTTCTTTAAACTGCTATGGTAAAAAAAACCACCCACGAAATTTTCTTAAGAGCCCTTTCTGCATCTTTCTGCCTTATTATCTGTATAACAAAATTTATTTGAAGTCGATATCTCTTCTGGTTCTTGAGCTATGGACGACGAAAAAAACGTCGCGAACGTACGGACGTACGTACACACGCACGCACAGACATCTTTCTAAAAATCTTTTATTTCGACTCTAGGGACCTTGAAACGTCGAGAAATGTCAAAATTTTCAATTTGACAAATCAGACCCATTACAATAACTTCCTATGGGAAGTTAAAAATATGGTTTACCAAAGAGCACTTCAATGAAACGGATAATTTGCGGACAAGTATAACGTTTCGATTCAGTATTTACATTAGATTCACTTTCATTTTTTACTTAGAGAAGTTCAACTAAATTACACTTCATTTTTGTAATCAAAATGAATTCATTACTGTTGTGAAATGAAATAAAATTTTTCCTTTTCAAATATGAAACAAAAAAAATTGTTTTTCTTCATCTTTTAATCCCCAAACGAAATGTTACAAAAAACGAAGCCATCTGGTGGCGAAACGGAGTTCGCCGGGTTTGCTAGTTTCTTTATAAGCAAAGTGCTGTAACGTTGACAACAATTCTTTTTGTAAGATAAAATTCATTTATTGTTGCCAAGCTATTCGAAAATGTTTAACAATTTTTGGTAGTATTTCTTAGGATTTTATTTTTGCAAGGAAAATTTTTATTAAAATTAGTCTGGAAAAAATTAAAAGTAAGGTTTCGGGAGACTTTGTAGACGCTACGTAAATAATTTAATGAATTATCTGTTTAACCTTCCTAAAAAAAGAAATGTTCTTAAATAATATATAAAGTTGGGTTTTTTTATTAAATTTTTATAACACAACATTGAGTTAAAAAAAAACAGTGGGTTATCAATTTAATACTAACCTACTAAAGGTGATAGCGCTGTGAAGAATCGTTACCTTTCAGTTCTTTTTTGGTCTTTTTCTATAAAAAAAGAAATAATAATAATTTAGGTAGCGCATAAGCTCGTAGAGAACTAGGCCCTAGTGCCTTACAACTCTCCAGCACTCCTGTGTGCAAGCAATGTCAGAGATGTGCAAGCAATGTCAGAAATGAAGCAAGAGACCAACAGTTTCTATGTCGAATCTAAACAACAACAACAAAAGCTCTTGGAGGATTTATTATTTCCTTGCAAGAGGCAGTACCTGTGAAAAAAAAAACTTTTCACTTCACAGGCATGAATTAAACCCAAGACCTTTGATTTGACAGTCTTATGCTCTAACCAACACTCTACGGGTACTATGTCTTTTCTATAACATCTTAATTTTGGACAATATTCTCTTAACCGATATCAAATTTGTTTTACATACTCTCTAGTTACGTAACAAACAAAAGAAAACGCATATGAATAACATACAAATTTCTTAATATTCGTACAAATTAAAAAAGTAAATATACGACTGAGTGTACTTTTTTAATGTCACTTGTTTCTAGGCTAAATTAAAAAAAACATAGAAAATATCCGGCTGAATTTGAGCGATGGCCTGTGTTATGTTCACCTTTAGGGCATCGGTCGATTGTGGTTTATTTGCATAGACCTGCGACTTCAAGAAACCCTACAGGAAAAAGTCTAGTGGGGTCAAATCACATGACCTTGGTGGCCAATTCACATTCCCTGCTAGAGATAACCTTACCCTCAAATCGTTCATGCAAAATGTCAATCGTGGCGTTTGCTGTGTGGCACGTATCGCCGTCCTGCTGGAACCACATGTCGTCTAGGTCCATATGGTTCAATTTTGGCCATAATAAATTAGTTATCATCGTAATGTAGCGCTCGCTGTTGACGGTGACCGCCTCACTAACGTCGTTTTCAAAAAAGTACGGACCAATTACGCCCGCCGCCGCCACCGGCCCGAAATTCACACCAAACAGTAACTTTTTGAGGATGCATTATCACCTGGTAAACCTCCATCTGTAAAATAATTCTAACAAGGTTTATTCAAAAGACGAATTTAAATTTAAAAACCTTGAAAGCGAATAAAATTTATGTAGATTATTTTAAAACGACACACGTAAAAGAAATTAACACTGCAGGAAATTATTTTTGCAGTGTAGCGTAAAATGTAATTGACAAATAAAAATTTTAAAAATTACATTTTTGTGTAATGATTACTGAAAAAGGGATCATTACTGCTGTTTTTATGATTACTTTTGTATTCAATTGCATTAATGCAATTGAATTACAAGTAATTGATAATTTTCAAATATATGTAATATAAGTAATTGATGATTTTCAATTACATGTATTTAGTAATTGATGATTTTTAATTACATGTAATTACTAATTGCAATTCTTCAATTACATTTAAAAGTAGTTAAAAAATGTTTGCAGACTTCAATTCCAAGTAATTGTTATAGAAATTCGTTCTAATATTCATTTCCCAACTCCAGCACTCAAGTAGTAATTCAAACCTTTTAATACAAAAATGTGGGTATAGATATATCCTGACTTAAGCTCAAACCATTTGTGGCTGGGTATATTCAGCAAACAGTTTCACAATCTTTAAAGTTCACTTTGTTTATGATTCCGTAATTATAATTTCATTAAATCTTTTTTTTAAATTTAAGCCACATATCAAAAGTTTTCATATTACATAAACCTCCCTTTTTCACGACCAATTAAAATTCCTTTAAATCTTAACATCTGAATTAACATAATTTGACATTCGTGCTACCAAATATTAATCTGCATTCTTTATCTGCAATTAATTTAAGTGTGTCCCAAGCCTTTTACATAAAACATTTCCTCTTAACAAACTGAGCCTGAGAAAGATACGTATGTATGTGTGTTACCAGAACATAAAAACGCATAAAACCCGCAATGTTCCATTTCTCTGAAAAATTAAGCATCCCTTTGCCCATTTTTTAATACACCAGTATATATGCGTATGTTTGTATTTTTTATGTTTCAAAAAAAAAATGAATGTTGTTTTATCTAATTTCTAGTTGGCAAAAAGGATTTCCTTCCTTTAGTA
Source organism: Eupeodes latifasciatus (assembly GCA_920104205.1). Taxonomy (NCBI): domain Eukaryota; kingdom Metazoa; phylum Arthropoda; class Insecta; order Diptera; family Syrphidae; genus Eupeodes; species Eupeodes latifasciatus. The sequence continues at coordinate 151,688,078 of OV049926.1, read as the reverse complement.
TGATGTGAAAATAAAAAATAAAACATTTTTCTCACGTAAAAGAAAAAAAAAGAACAGGAATAGAATCAAAAACTAAACAACAACAACAAAAAATAAATACAAAATCCCTTGATGAACGTAAAAAACTCACATAAGAAAAACGGCGCGATTTAAAAGCTCAAAAACCAAAGGATAACGCAACGTTGTTTGGCACTAAAAAGTACAAAAAAAAAAAGAAAGAAAACTTTCATAAAATCTCCTAAAAGATTCATACACACCACGTTATACGGTAAAAAGCAGTTAAGTAACAGTTTGAATTTATCTATCTATGTTGGTTTGTATGGATGTGTGAATGTATGGATATGAAAACAAAAATCGTCCTTTATATGTTTTTTTTTTTCTTAAGAAACAACAACAGTTTTAACAACAAAAAAATCAAAAAAAGAAAAGATGCCACACTCTGTGGAATGTATACGTAACGTACATCCTTTTCCTGGCGGACGACCGACCGGCACGGTTTGCCGCCATTTTCCACTTTCGTTTGTTTTATGCATGAGCGACAAATTGAATATTCTTCGCATCGCACAGATGAAGGATATGCACTCAAGAGAACGAGTGTAGGTACGTTTTGTGTTTACCCACATTCATCCTTGTTTTGTTTCTCGTCTTCTTCTCCTCCTTACATTCGAATTTTTTTCTTCTTACCATTTTCTGGTCGTCGTCCTTCTTTTTATTTTCTATCTGCCACCACAAATATGTGGGTTTGCAACTTCACTAACAAAAATTATATCTTCACCGATTTGAGGTAAAAAAGAAAAATTGTTCACATAAAAATAGCAAACAGAAAAATATAGAAACACAAGCAACCACACACACAAACGGCCGGCAACGGAAACGGAAAATAGAATTTTCTCTATAGGATCTCTGAATTGTTTAAGGACATTTGTCACACACGATGTGTTCCTTCCTGCTGGCTCGTCTGTCTTGCTTTGTGTGGTGTGCGGTGTGTGTGTGTCTCTTGTGTATGCGCCTTGTAAAACACCAAACCATGAAACTTACTCCTTAAACTAGCTTCGTCCTTCTATTGGCAATGGCAACTTACTGCCACTATTTTTGTGGGAGTTTTTGCTGGTTTATTGAGGATGACAACGCGAATTTATGGGATAATTTGTGGCCAAGTGATAGAGCATCCGAAGTGTACTTTGGTCACATCTGGCAAACTTAATGACCTCAAAGACTTTCTTTATAGTTTTAAAAAAGAAATGTATGTACATGTACGGGTAGTTCGTACATCTTCAACATTAATGTTGATACAAAGTTGTAGATGTTTGTAGTTGGAGGTTTTATTTTTTGAAATTTAAATAAAAAGGAGACCATTTATTTTTATGTTGGTTATCAGAAGCTCAAATCGTCACTTTAAATTCAGTTAAAAAAATGAGTCAAAATTTCGGAAATGATGTGAGAACATCATTGGCTGTTTTTTTTTTGTGACTTTTCTTCTTTTTATTTGTGTCAGAATGTCATGAAAATTAATGGTATTTTAAATGAGCTTCATTTAATCCTGAGAACTTTTAAAAACACTTCGCTTGGTGTTTGATTAGGTTTTATGATAAAATGATTTTGTTTTTTTTTCTCAAATCAAGTCATAAATCAGGTGGTTTTTTGATACATTCATTCGAATACGTGTTTTTGAAATCGCACAATGCATAAAAATTGTTAAAACCTACTTCAAAAATTGTGATTCTGCCACAGACACATATCGTGCATTAAAAGGAGATTATGGTTTACATAACCGTCCAACTACGCAATCAATTGGCAAAATATTGAAGAAATTTGAAGAGACTGGATTGGTTACAGATATTGTAAGGCCTGTTCATCATAGCTTCGCTTGTAACACTGAAAATATCGCTGCTGTAAGTGAAAGTGTTGCCGAAGACCCGAATGTGTCGATTCCTCGTCGTTCTCAGGATTTAAGACTATCTTAAGGCACATTATGGCGTATTTTGCATTTGAATCTACACGTACATCCATATAGAGTTCAGCTCACACAACAATTGAAGCCAGCTGAGCGTTCACAACGTAGTAGATACGCCGAATGGGTGCTTGAACAGCAGGTGGTGGAGGGCGATTTTTTGAACAAAATGTTCTTCAGCGACGAAGCACATTTCTCACTCGGTGGGTATGTTAATTAACAAAATTGTCGTATTTGGGGTTTTGAGAATCCTCAAGTAATTGAAGAGAGCGCCATTACATCTACAAAAAGTCCTTGTTTGGTGTGCTCTTTGGCCCGTAGTAGGAGTGATTGGACCTCACTTTTTCAAAAACGACGATGGAACGACTGTCACCCTTAATTCGGAGCATTATGGTCATAGGATTACCGACTTTTTGTTGCCTGCTATTAAAAAATATGACTTGGAGAATATGTGGTTTCGACAAGAAGGTGCCGAATGCCATACGACTCGAGCAAATATGGCTTTATTGCAAGAGACATTTCCTGTTCGCGTAATTTCTCGTTGTGGCAATATTAACTCGCCACCAAGATCATGCGATTTGACACCGCTGGACTTTTCTTTGTGGGGCTACCCGAAAGACCGTGTTTATAAAGTTAAACTTTTAACTCTTGAGCACTTAAAAACCAACATTCGTCAAGTTATGGCTGAGATATCGCTAAATATGTGTCAAAAAGTGGTCGAAAATTACCTCAAAAGAATCGATGCTTGCAATGATTCTCGTGGTGGTCATTTAAATGTTGTAGTATTTCACACATAATGTCAACGTTCGAAGTTTATAATCAAAAAGAAATATAATGAAAAAAAATATTTTATATGTGTTTTAATTATGTTTACTTTTGAAACGACAAAATGGATAACCCTGTATTTTCCACTAAAAAACACCCTTTATTCAATCATAATAACTTTTTTCACTTTGAAGATAAGCAACTTCCAGCTAATAGAAATAAGTTTTGCCCTAAACATGTCTTAACGCTTTTGATTTGTCTGTGTTTCAGTTTCGTAATTGGTGCAGTGCGATATCTGAAAATAGTGCACCTAGACACAACATTTACTACAAAACTTAATGACTTAATGTGGACTTTAAATTCGTAAAATTTTTGTAGAATGAATGTCTCACAAACAAACTGTCCATACTTTTTCAAAGTATTATTTATTTCGTTTGAAAGCCTTTCTAAGGCAGAAAAGCGTTTTTAAAATGAAAATCAATTCAAAGAATTTCAAATTCTTCTCTTTTTCCTGGAAACCTGGAAGTAATTAAGAATCTAGGAGCTATACGTATAGATTAAGGTATCAATCTTCAAAGCTCAGTCAGTAATTATAAATGTTTATGTAATTTGAAACGGATTTGAATTGTTGATGATTTCTGTTTTGCGTTTTAATGAAATAAACTCATACCGCGCACCGATTGTCCATTACATTCCTGTTGCCTTCAATTCAAATGAATAATTAAATAATTATAAATTAATTCAGAAAGAATAACCAACATCTGACACCCCATGACATTTTTACAACAACAGCAACAAAAAAATTACATTTTCAAAATCATTCAAGATGGACGTTAGGTATCCTCTTCCGTCTTCATCTGATATACTAGGTTTATGGGTACCTATGTACATATATCTTCATTTATTCTATTAGGTATTCTCTTTTAGAAGTTTTGTAATTCTAGTACTTTAATTGATTTAAGTACTAAAGTTTTCTTATTAATTAGAGGTCTCTTTCTCTCTCTCTGTTCTCTGTGTAATATCCACCTAAACCCGGTAAAACCCGATTGAAACTTCAATAATTTATTCACCCAAAATTGCCCGAACGATGAACATCATTAATTCATCATATAGACGAACACATACACCACACACACATAAATATAAAATATACATACATAGAAAAACACACTGATTTATTTGGATATTTCCATGTGGAATTCCAATATCATCCATCCCCTTGCGCTCTCATAAATTGTCCCACCACCTCCTCGCCGGCCGCATCACGGCCGGCATAGCAAGCATCACCTCTGAACTCATCCCACAAATATTATATCTATATCTATACCTACTTTTGTATGTAGGGAGGTATGAGTTTGTGTATATAGTATATATAGAAAGAGGCTACATCCAATTAAGTTGCTCGACCTCCAAATTGCAAAATCTCTATCCATCTGTCCCGAAAGACACAGTGTTCGGTTAACATTTTCAGATTGCAGGCTTGCCTGACTGACACCAACGGCTGGATTTTACAAGTTTCATATTTTCAAATTCTGTTCGTTATATCCTTAAAAATTTTTCATCTGATGATAAATTTTATCCTAAAAGTGGTTTAAGAATAGTGATGAAAGAAACTGGATAATTCGGATAATAGAAAAAAGATCCGAATTCAAGCTCAGGTTTTTAAACTATCTTCAAAATTGCATATGCATGAATTTAAAGAAAAGTGAGAAGTTATCCGAACTATTTATTAAGTATCGAACAGTAAAAAAGATTGAAGTATCGATATCCAATAGCTATCTCAGTTAGTTAAAAATGTTCGGATAATATTGAATAATCGAAAATTCCAGATTTATTATGATTATACATTGTCAAAAACATCCGAATAGTTATAGATTATATTTAGATCTTAAAGCGATGCAGAAAGAGTTCGGATTTAAGATGAGACATCCGAACTATGTAGAAAGTGTCGGATAACTGAAATAATAGCTAAGAATAAAGTATGCCAAGTTATCCGGATAGATATGAGGTCAAAATTCAAGGTCAGATAGCCGTGATTTGCATATATGTAACATTAAAAATATAAACGTATAGACTGCAAGCTTGCCTGACTGACACTTCTAGATTTTCCCGGTTTTATATTTTTTAATTTTGTTTGTCATATGCATATCCGTAAAACTTCATTATCTGTCAAAAATGCTAACTCCCAAGTTCTCCTAAGTAGTCGAGTGATAAAAGAAGGCGGATTATTCGTATAACTAAAAATGATCCAAATTCAAGATCTCTGTGCATAATTTTAGAAATGTGCAGTTAGTATCAGATAATCGGATAAAAGTAAAGGTTGAAGTATCTATCTTGGTTAGTTCAACATGTTTTGGTAATATCGGATAATCTAAATATCTAGTAGGTATTATTAAAAACGTCCGTATAATTATGAGATCTTAAAGCTACACAAAATGTCTTTGTTTAAGATCAGATATTGAAACTATCCGAAAAGAGTTGAGAAGATAACTGGAATAATATTAAAGTGTGAAATATCCAATTTATCCAGATAATATTGTGACACTCAAGCCTTACGAAAAATTTCCAGATAAATATAGAAACATGAACATTTCAGAAAGGACAGTTATCCGATTTTGATAGTGTTACATAACATACATTTTAGGATGAGATGTTCAAAGTATCCAAATTGTATCGGATAACCAAAATTTGTATATTGTATGGTGGTAGTTCAATATCTAAAGTATCTAAGATAGCCACAATATATTGGAGCTTTTTGAAAAATACGTTTATATTTATATAAGAAAAATATCCAAGCTAAAAATCAGTTATCCGAATTATCCAAATAGTGTCTGGTATCTGAACAACTCTGAAAATAGTCTTAGAAATTAGGTACTATATCCAAATCATCCGGATGGTGTTTATCTGGATAATGGAATAAGAACAACTTTAATTAAGGTTTCTTTAAGGTCAAAACCTGATTTCGTATAATCCGCCCATGGTCATGATATCAAAACGCCAAGCAAATAGAAATATGTTCAGTGTCGACGGACGACGACGGCTGACTGCTGGTGGTGGTGGAAGTAGATGGTCATTTCGTATTCAGGTGACCTAAAAATCGGAGCTGAACCGTTTAAGCATGTTTGGGGGCCAACAAGCAGGACTCTTTAGTTCGATTTTGTTTAATTTTTTTTTCTCTTCTTCTGTATAGTTGCTGCTGCTACTGATGCTGAGCTGCCGACAACGACAACAGATGGAGTGGCGGACGAAAGAAAAGTTTAAACTGATTTCAGTTCAGGTAGCTAAGTAGGTAGATGTTCAAAAATTCTCAAAGAAGTGGTTCTGGTTCTGGTTAGTCTGTGTGTGCGGAATTCATTCGTCTTCTTCTACTTTTCTATGATTCAAATGAAGGATGGTATGGGCAAACTTTGACATTTATTAGCTGGAGTGATATTCATTCGTCATTCCGTAGCTCTCGATATGATAGTCTATATATAGGATTGGGAGTATTGTTATCCTTCCTAGTCCTCGTGTTCAACGACGACCGACGACGACGAAGACGACAACAAACGCCATCGTGTACCTCTGCAATTAGCTTGTCAAATCTTCAAATTAAATGTCTGGAAATGAAATCTCATTTATGTGGCAACTGGCAAAACTGAAAAATAGAAAACGACAAATGAACAAGGGCAAAGTCCTTGAGCTCAAATTAAGATTGTTTTGTAAAACTTATTTTGATTACAGTCTTCTTCTGTAGGTAGTAGTTTATATATAACCATAAGCTTATTCAACGCTCAATCTTATGATGGTTGATGGTTGACTGTAATTACATTGTTTGTTTGCCGGAAGAGAATTACAACAGATTGTTGTAGGACCATGACATTTGTCCCTCATAGACGGATGTGATGGTGATTCAGATGAAACGTGAAGGTGAAGGGGAAGGGGAAGAGAGATAGAGACATAACATGGAAAGATAGTTGTTCTGTGTGTAAAGGTACATTTGTCCATTTAGATAGATAGATAGTTGGATGCGGGATTACTTTTTTCTTGTATCATTATAGCGCGAAAGTCAACAACAGTAAAACCTAAACCTAATGTCATTCTTCTAGAACTTTATAAAATTGAATTTCAACCGAGAGAGGAGAGAGGGGAGAGAGGAGCAATTTCCTTTTTACCTCTGATGTATCTACAGACTGTATACCTATGATGTGTTTAGGTAGGTATCTATGTTTCCCTCAAACACTTTTCAAATATGAAACTATGCGAATAACAAGCTACTCGTATATTGAAGTCAGAATCCCAGTATTACATGGAATCCAATTATAAGCAAATTTTCACTGTAAAATTGCTTCAGGAGAAGCGGCAAATAAACGATGCTAGCGCTATGGGTAACCAAGAGGTTATTTCTGGTAACTATATATGAGTGTAGGTTGGTATATAAAAATGCACTAAGGGGTCTACCGCTGAAAGTTTAGTTTTATAACAAAACAAAAACGAAAAAAAAAAGAAAAGAAAGGAAATTTCAAATATGGAAATCGTTCGACGTTTAGAGAAGTCTAAAGAGGTGCAATATTTTAAGACGATTATACTTCATGCTTAAGTTGGTTTGCTTTTGCTTTTGCTTAAATACAAAAACTTTTGATATTATGCTTTTCTTATGTTTTATCCTTGGAATTACATGTTTTTGTTTTTGGAAGTCGAATAAAATTAAATTCTTATAAATGAAAAGCAGAGTTAGTTGTAAAAAGTACTAGAAGATAGAGATTGAGCTTATTTTTATACCGCAATGCGGAAAAGGTGTATTTTGAAAGAGTTTTTGTTGTTTAAGGAATTTTTCATTCATAACGTTGACTTTAGTTTATCGGGGAAAATCTGTGTCTTTAAATTTTTGGAAGTTTTTTCTTTTGCCAAAGCATCGGAAACACCGATTTCTGTAATTTCCAGAAGTGTTTGAAGCACTGGATAGAATGTGGAAGAACCAATACCGAACTGATTTGTTAGTTTTATTATGAATCAATTCAGTTTTATGACACACATAGCCAATATTTTTTTGTTTTAGTCTAAGGTTGTTACCAATGTGTAGGTTTTGAGCTTACTTAGACAGTTTCTTTTCTAATTTCTTTTAATGAATCACTTCTAGATCCTATTTAAATGTTATCGTTTTTTTAAGTGCAACAGAAGATAGAGACGTTAAACACATCAAAAGTGTTGAAAAAGTTTTTCAATATCTTTCGAATTATAGATGAATCTTTTCCCTCCCTAAAGGATTAAGAAGCTGTTATTTTGACTTGAAGGTAAATCGAAGGGAAAACATTAAACATAAAAATAAATAAACTTGGTGATACTACAGCTCTTGAAGAACCGGGACCTAGTGACTTACAACACTCAACCAATTTTGTTTGCGGGTAATTTCAGAAGCGGAGGGGACCCACAATTTTAAACAGTTTTTTTGATTAGCATTTTTTATGATGAGAAAAACTCTTGGAAGATTTTAAATCATCGTAAGAGGAAGTATCAGTGGAAAAAGCTTTTAGAAGCAGGGATTGAACTCAGACCTCTGGCATGACAGTCGAAAAAGAAAGCATAGACCTCGAATATAGACCAGTGTGAAAGTGTCCAAACCTTGCATCACTTAAAGCATAAATAAATTGAGTGTTTTGATGACTCTTTAAGAACACGGCTCTTTGTAGGGAAGTTCAGTTATTCGTCTAATGCTGTGGACCTAATATTTTAGGTCAAATCTCTCTATTCCTATTTCTAAATAGGTTTTTTTTTTATCCAAACATCGTGAAGGTTTATTTTCCATCAGTTTTACTTCTGGATTTTTGAAGAACTGGTGTAGCTTATTGTAGACCTCCCTCTGCTTTTATTAAAATAGGCAAGTCGCCTGTCGCCATTCCTGACAAAATTACTCGCACAAAGGAATAGTTGAGAGTTGTAAGTCACTAGGCTCTAGTTTTAAACGGGCTGATGTGCCACCCAATTTATTTTTAGTTTTTAAGACGCCTATTTAAACCCAGACCATCACTCTGCACCTGTTTTTGAGTTTTAATTTCAATTGCAACCAAAGTTAAATCATAAATAATGGTCCCAGTTCTATGATCTCGTCACCTCGTCATATCCTGACAAACTAATTCGACCTAAGTTTCGCTCAGACCCCACAGTCTATCCGCAACTTTGACTCAAAACGAATTTTCGCAAATAATATTTGCTGTTGGTGAAAAAAAAAGAAGAAAATAGGGAAAACCTAACAAAATCGTAAACATGTAAACCGTCATCGTGTCGTCGTTGTCATTTTCCTTTGGTGTGGTTTTATTGGGTGGTACTCTGGTGGCAGCATTTGCAGGTCTTACTCTTGGTTGGGTACCTAGCAACAGCAACAGCAAAATAGGAACCGTGCATCTTAGAGTCAAGTAAATCCTCCTTGGTACGACTAAAGCAGGGTATATGCAATAAACCAATGCACAAGGAAACCCTCAAAGGAATGTTTTCCTGTTTATCTGTTTATGGGGAAATGGAGGTTTCTGCATCGTATAATATAATTCCGGCAAGTCGCCGGATTAAGCATCAGTGAGATAGAGATTAAAAATGAATATACATACATATACATCACTCTGCACCAATACTAAGATATGACATCCTTTTTTTTTTCATGAACCACCAAGCGATGTTAACTTTGTAGCTTTTCCATGAAAATGTTAATTATTTACATTTTAACAAATATAATGTACGTCGTCGTCGTCGTTGCTCGTTCGTCGACTTGTCCCGTCGTTGTCGTTGTCGACGTCCTTATCGTCCTTGTACGTTCTAAAGTCATCGTCATCGTTGCCGTCGTCGTCAACAACATTTGGCAGAAATAGTAACAGAGGCTAACACAGGGGAGTTCAAAGCATAAGACGACAACGAACATTCTTGTTAAAAAAAATAAATAAAAATAAAATTAAAAAAATAAAAATAAAAATAAAAATAAAAATATAAACATAAAAAAATGGAAGAAGAAGAAAACATTTTTAATATTGTTTCCGAGGGAATTCTTCAAATTGGTGATTTTTCTCTCCCCTAAGGTTTTTATTGTATGTGTACTAATTTATAGGTTTGTGTGTGTGTGTGTTTTTCTGAGAGTGTTGAGCGATACGATCCTTTGCGTTGATACTTTCGCTCGCCCTGGTAATTGTTTCAGTTTCGAAACGAAAATTACCGCAGGGATTCGTAATTTCCCTTTATTTTTAATTTTTAATTTTTTTTTATCGTACACTCGTACATAATATAGTTTTCTGTTAGTTTTAATTTCATGCAAATTTGTATATGAAATGAAACGTTTGCTTGTTTTCAATTTTGTTTCCATTTCTTTGTGCTTTTCCCGACTTAAGTCAATTTTTATTTCAATTAAAAGGACACTCAATGGCCATTGACATCAGCTTGATTTGCATTGAAATGAGTTTAAATTTTTTGAAAAATTTGTTTACTAACATTAAAAAGAAAGGAGTTTATTGTTAATTTGGGAGTTCTTTGTTTTAATTGATTTAAATCAAATCAAATAATGGGATACATTGAAAATTAAAATTATTCCAATTTTGATGACTTTGTTTTTTTTTTTTGTAAAAATAAATAACAATTTATGTTCTATAGATACAGCGAACTAAGTCTACGGGAACCTAGTCCACTGAGGGACTTAGTTCCCACTCAGTGAGAACCAGAACCACTTTAGCAAAGTTCTCATGCTAGGTGGGAGGTGCGGGGAAATAAATCCACGGGAACTAACTCCACTGAGGGATTTGGTTCCCACTTAGTGAGAACTAAATCCACTTTAGTAAAGTGGGTTTAGTTCCCATGCTAACTGGGAATCTAATTCCGAAAAAAAATGTGTGATTTAATTTCTCCTTGAGTTTGAAATTAATTCCCACTTTTTAAAAGAAGAAGCAAGTAGAATAAGGCCGAAATCTTATTTGGGCCCTAAGTCCCACCCAAGTAAGACCGAAGCCCCAAATACAAATTTTGGGGCTAATGTCCCTTTTAATAAGAATCACCAAATGACACAACTTGGAGCACTTTAAATCCTGATATCCCGCGAAGCGGGCCACCCACAGGTGCTTTTATTGAAGGAAGTTGTTGATATAGGCGCCTGCTTGGCGACTTTACATACCCTAAGCAGAGCAACGGAGTTGCGTGAGCGGGTGTGACCCCGAAAAAGGGAGTTAAAATCCTGAGAACCCGCAAAGCGGGCCACCCACAGGTGCTTTTATTGAAAGAAGTTGTTGATATAGGCGCCTGCCTGGAGACTTTACAAACCCTAAGCGGAGCAACGGAGTTGCGTGAGCGGGTGTGACCCCGAAAAAGGGAGTTAAAATCCTGAGATCCCGAAAGTAATGTTGAAAATAAACTTTTTTGTTTTTCCTAATTTTTGTATTATCACCATATCAAAAAATTATTGTTCATTGTATTGAAATACAAAAACTTTATATTCTTTTTTGGCTCTGCAAAAATTTGGGGACAATGTTTTATTAGTTTTTTATCACCTTGCTCATCAATAACTAAGCTCCCCTTGCAATTTTGACCATAATAGCAAATGTAACGTGAAATATTATTTCGAGTATATTTTTTAACATAAATTTGTTTTTCTTCACGGTCATAAATTAACACACTATTTTTACGAAACCCGGTAATAAATTCAATTTTATTTTCCATGGTTTTAATTTTGTATTTTAATTTTATTCACACTACGCACTGTTTTCTTAAATTGCTTAAGACTGATGTTCGATTGTACTCATCAAAATCGAACAAGTTTCAAGAATCTGATAACTAACTGTAATTTGAAGCTGTTGTTGTTAGAAATTAGTTCCCTCTTCATATTTTTGAATGTGTACTAAATTCCCATAAGAAAGTGGAGTTCGTTCCCACTTAGCATGGGAACTAAATCCACTTTACTAAAGTGGATTTAGTTCCCACTGAGTGGGAACTAAATCCCTCAGTGGAGTTAGTTCCCGTGAATTTATTTCCCCGCACCTAGATGGGAATCTATTTCGGGGAAAAAGATGAGGTTTTAGTTCCCTGTGAAAGTGCAATTAATTCCCAATTGTAAATGGACAAAGTTCAATTTAAGTTCAATTTCATTTTGAAAAACTTTAAACCAAATTTAATTATCAAAATAGTTTAAATTCTGAACTAAAGGTAAAATGTGCCAACATGTATATGTGCATATGTATGTAAAAAATTTCAAAAAAATCCCTTTTTTGTATATAAAGGGTGTCCCAAAATTAACGCAAGATTTGAATTAAATAGAAAACGCCGTTTTTAGTCTTTTGATAGTTATATTTTTATTGACTCGTAAAGTACATAGGATAGGGTTATGTATGGAATAACACATCGGACAAATGGCCTCCACGGCTTTGCATGCACATGCGCACTCTTTTGTTGAAATTTTCCATGACCATTCTGCATAAATGTGGCTGAATTTCGTTGATGCAGCATTGAATCTCCTCCTTTAATGCACGGGTGGTTGTGGGCTTGTTGACATAGACTTGTGATTTCAAATAACCCCATAAAAAGAAGTCTAAAGGTGTTAAATCACACGATTTAGGAGGCCAATTTTGATCACCGAAACGAGAGAGTACACGACCTGGAAATGTCTCATGCAGTAATTGAATTGTTTCACGGGCTGTATGACATGTGGCACCGTCTTGTTGAAACCACATATTGGAAACATCAATATCATCCAATTTTGGCAGAAAGAACTGTGTAATCATGTCGCGATATCGAGCACCAGTAACAGTCACTGCTTGACCAGCATCATTTTCAAAAAAATATGGCCCAATTATGCCTCCAGCCCAAAATCCACACCATACAGTCACGCGTTGTGGATGCATTTGTTTTTCGACAATCACATGTGGGTTCTCCGAACCCCAAATGCGGCAATTTTGGCGATTGACAAAGCCATCAAGATGAAAATGTGCTTCATCGCTTAGGATGATTTTGCTCGAAAAATCAGGGTCCATTTGTTGATGTTTAATAATCCATTCAACGAACTCTCTTCTCTGTCCATGGTCATTAGGCTTCAATTGTTGTGTTAATTGAATTTTGTAAGCATGAAGACACAGATCTTTGGCGTCTCCAACGGATCCAGTCTCCATGAATTTTTCAATTAATCTCTTCACAGTTGACGAAGTTAAAACACTATTCCGATCATATTTTGTATGAAATTTTCGAACTGCAGCCGCCAAGCTTTCACTATTTTTGAAATATTCTTTAATAATGAAGACACGTTGTTCTCTCGTGTAACGCTCCAGTTTTAATAACCCTATACTGTTAGCTGTCAAATTGCTTTTTTTTCAGGGTTGCCAACACTTCACTGCACAAATGGCGGCAAATTCAAATCTTGCGTTAATTTTGGGACACCCTTTACATATGTACATTTGTAATGGGTGATTTTTTTGAGGTTAGGATTTTCATGCATTAGTATTTGACAGATCACGCGGGATTTCAGACATGGTGTCAAAGAGAAAGATGCTCAGTATGCTTTGACATTTCATCATGAATAGACTTACTAACGAGCAACGCTTGCAAATCATTGAATTTTATTACCAAAATCAGTGTTCGGTTCGAAATGTGTTTTGTGTGTGTTTTATCGACAAATTTTGTTCAGCGATGAGGCTCATTTCTGGTTGAATGGCTACGTAAATAAGCAAAATTGCCGCATTTGGAGTGAAGAGCAACCAGAAGCCGTTCAAGAACTGCCCATGCATCCCGAAAAATGCACTGTTTGGTGTGGTTTGTACGCTGGTGGAATCATTGGACCGTATTTTTTCAAAGATGCTGTTGGACGCAACGTTACGGTGAATGGCAATCGCTATCGTTCAATGCTAACAAACTTTTTGTTGCCAAAAATGGAAGAACTGAACTTGGTTGACATGTGGTTTCAACAAGATGGCGCTACATGCCACACAGCTCGCGATTCTATGGCCATTTTGAGGGAAAACTTCGGAGAACAATTCATCTCAAGGAATGGACCGGTAAGTTGGCCACCAAGATCATGCGATTTGACGCCTTTAGACTATTTTTTGTGGGGCTACGTCAAGTCTAAAGTCTACACAAATAAGCCAGCAACTATTCCAGCTTTGGAAGACAACATTTCCGAAGAAATTCGGGCTATTCCGGCCGAAATGCTCGAAAAAGTTACCCAAAATTGGACTTTCCGAATGGACCACCTAAGACGCAGCCGCGGTCAACATTTAAATGAAATTATCTTCAAAAAGTAAATGTCATGGACCAATCTAACGTTTCAAATAAAGAATCGATGAGATTTTGCAAATTTTATGCGTTTTTTTTTTTTTAAAAAGTTCTCAAGCTCTTAAAAAATCACCCGTTATAACACAACAAAAATCAAAAATCAAATCCCTACTTAAGAGTTTAAAAAATTTAATAATTTTAACTAGCTATAAAGACTAGAGTTAGTTAACACACTTTGTAAGCTGTTGTTAAAAATTAGTTACCTGTTGATATTTTTAATTGTTTACAAAGTTCCCATAAGAACCCACATAGTGTGGGAAATAAGGCCACTTTTCTAAAGTGAATCTCGTTCTCATTTACTGGGAACTTATACCCTCAATGGACTAAGTTGTTCCCCTGCACCTATAGAATAGGTATAGCAAATAGCAATGCTTTAAGTTATCTGGATCATTCGGATAAAATTTTGCCTAAACCAAATTCGGCTTCAGGATCAAAAATCTGAAGCATTCAAAATGTGTCAAATATATTAATATTCTAACGTTTTGATGAGAAAGTTAGAAATTAAATACTATCCGGATAGTAAGTAAGTAATTCATTTTATTAGAACAATTATTTGGTTACAAAGTTTAAGTATTATAGTTATGAATTTGAAATAGCTTTGGCTTAGCCGTCAGCTTGAATGGCAATATATTATAATGGTTATGAAAAGTTATATAAACATAATAAAAAGGAAAATTTAACTTCAAATATACTCAGTCATTAACAAATTTCTGTATTTAATAATATATTTAAGAAAATTACACAATTCTAACCAGTTTCTTCCGTTTAAAATTTCTAATGTTTCCATCATTGTAAAACGTTCCTTTCCTTGATATGTAAGTCTTAAGGCCCAACTATAATAGACTTAACCGAAATTAAGCCAGCTTAAGGGAACGAACCAATACGCAGCCTTATATGTCACTAACCATAATAGACGTTCTGCTCAGTTTCGTTAAATTTCGGTAACTTTCGCGCAATTACGCAAAAGCCATTTAAATGGCTCGAGCTTAAGCAAATGTCAAATTTGAAAGGCATTTGCTTAAGTTACTTGAATCTATTATGGTTACTTTTTGTTTTGACGATAACTTCTGATAACTTTTCGTTCGGTTTTTACATTAGCTTACTTTCGGTTAAGTCTATTATAGTTGGGCCTTTAGGTGTTTGAAGATTGGACAAAGTTGCCTTCTTTGGGTTTCTTTGGTTGGTAAATGAGTTCACATCTCGATTTAAACAGCAGCGATATTTCTTCGTAGCTAAGGTTATCCTGAAAGTAGTTGTTACTGCCGAGGTGATAATTTAATTATGAATATATAATTCTGCTTTCAGATTGTCGTGCTTCTTCAATCAATGCGTTACGAGTGTAGTCTTCATTTATTTGCATTAAGGAGTAAAGTTGTTCTTTTAAGGAGTCTAGGTTACTGAAGTTCCAGTCTAAATTAATGTTGTAATAAGAGGCAATATTTTGCCATTTCATCATCCACCAGTCGATGTTTCTTTGTTCGTAGAGCAGCAATTTTTTCGTTAGACGAGTATCAGAGTGTGAAGCAATTTTTAAAATGTAGTCTGCTTGAAACTTATTAGTAGGTATTAGTAAAAATCTTAGGCAACCTTGTTTCAAGATATAATGCATAATTTGGTGTGTTTCTTGGTAGGTGAAACATTTTTTTCAGAAAATTTCGATGAAATTTTTCAACCACTTCAAATTCATATATTCCCCAAATTTGAGCAGCATAACAGAGTGTTGATTTTACTACGGTTTCAAAGACTTTATATTTAGATGAAAGAGTGATGTTTTGGTTGTAAAATATTTTTCGCCCGGTCATGTTGACCAAGCTCTGGGAAGCAGCAGCTTTTCCTTGAAGGTGGTTTTTAAAGTCTATAACCGTATTCATTTTTACTCCCAGGTATTTATATTCTTTAGTAACTTCAATCTCGTTGCTTTTGTAGTACCATTTATTTCTATTTAAACTTCGGGAACTATGTATGAAGACCATAATTTTTGATTTTTCAGTGTTTATAGAGAGACCCCAGGTTTCACAATAATTTGAAAGACGGTTAATCATCAATTGCGCATACAATAGCACATTAACATTAGTGTCAGCAATATGAATTCCACCAACTCCTGAGTCTGTATCAAACCACTGAGAGTAAGCTGAACCATCCCATACTGCGTCCCCGTATACATTTCTTTCAGGACTTTGATAAATTTTGTCGAAAGACCTACTTGTGACAGCTTGTATAAGAGTGCATTTCGGTTAACAAGGTCAAACGCTGCTTTCAAATCGACGAAAAATGAGTAAATTTTCTTTTTCCTAGCTTGAAATGCTTTTATTATTGAAGTGAGACAAAATATTTGGTCAACAGTTGAGTAATTTTTTCTGAAACCGGCTTGAAGATCCGTAAGAATTTCATGATTGTCAACCCAATTTTCAAGTCTGCTCAAAAATATACCGCAAAAGATTTTAGCCATCGTGTTCATGAATGAGATTCCACGGTAGTTTTCAGGGTAATTAGAATCACCCTTTTTATGTATTGGAAATATCACGGACTTTTTGAATGAGTTTGGTATTGTAGCTGTTGTTAATATCGTATTAAAAATGTGCTTTAAATTGTTGTTCAAGGTTGGGCAGGCGTTTTTGAAAACTTCATACGGTATACCGTCTTCACCGGGCGCTTTTCCATTTTTTGCTTTAATAATAACATTTTGGATTTCATTAACTGTTATTTCCGAATCTAGAATTTCGTCCAAGACTAAAGGTTCTGCATATGCGAATGATAAACTTGATTTGTTGAAAAGTAACCCTTTGAAGTGCAAAGCGAGATCATCTGCGGATATAGTTGCGCCTATCACGAAGTTGGACCCGTTTATTTCCTTGGCTGTTTTCCAAAACTCTTTTGAGTTTTTAATGAGGCTTAGCGATCGTATACTTGGTTGTTTTGAAATTTAACTTTTTGAGGAAGCATAGTCTTTTATACACAGAATTTGATTCTAAATACAATCTCTTTAGTTCTTCTGTGTAGCATTTGCGTAGAGAATGTAAAAAAGCGAATGATTTTTGACTTGCTTTAACACATTCATAATCAAACCATTTCTGTCAAAATTTAACTGAGGGAGTATGATTTTGGGTTTGTGAGGAGCTTCGTATGCTTGATGTTACTGCATTTGAGAATTTTTCGGTAGAATCAAGATTTATAGGAATTTCGGACAGATGTTTATTTAATTTGTTTTTATAAGAAAATAATTCATTACATTTTCATTTAAGTTTCGGTAGGAGTTTAAGTTGTTTTTGTCGAGTTACAATTTCATTAGTTCACTTCAACACTACGGGCATATGGTCGGAGTATGTTTTGCACTGTACTTCAAAAGTTGTAACTAAGTTTATCCAGTCACCATTTACTGCCCAATAGTCAATCACTGATTTACCCTGTCCTCCAACAAAAGTGTAGTGGCCTTCATAATCTCCGTTTGTGCATCCATTTAAGATGGTGCAATCGTACATTTGCAGCAGTTCCAAGAGGTTTTCACCATTTATGTTACAAACATCATCCTTTGATGTCCTGAAGGATGATGGTATTTGCGGGTTGTTGATTGAATTTACTGTTGTAACTTGTTTATTGCATGTTCGGGCATTAAGATCTCCAATTGATATATTGTATGCTAAAATATTTGAATTAAAGTTTATTATTGTGCTGACGGCTGCTAATACTCAATTCCGTACTAATGTACTACTACCTGATACACTTTTATCAGATGACATCCCTGGTGAAATAGCATCTGTTAATCTAGTACGATCGTTTTGACGTCTATTGTAGGATGACATTGTCAGATCTTTGACAGCATCAAACTTCATTTTCATTCCAAACATTTCTTGCAATGCTTCTTCTCCATCCGGATAGTTTTAGCTATTCAGGTCTAATCAGATGTATTATATGTAGAAAAAAAGACAAAATAGAGTGTTGGTGTTTGGTATTATCGGGATTTTATTTGGATTTCAATTTGTTTCATTCAGAAGGAATTCCGATACTATCCCTTCAGTTGGATTCTCAGTTGTTTTATTCGTATTTATCCGAATTACCGATTAATTTGAAGAATATGATGCCTTTGAATTTAAAAACAAACCTAAACTGTTTAAGGCTTTAAATTCTCTTTAAATAAACTCAATGTTCTGTACTTTATTACATATGTACATACATAATAGTTCTGAACTTTTGTATCTCAAAACCTTCGAAAATCTGTACTTGTATGAGATTTATTTTTTCCTCGTTGTTGAAGATTTTGTTTTTTTTTTTTATAATATGTTTAAGGACGATTTTAAAATAGAAATCTCGTGGATGTAAACCATTAAAATTGAATTGGATCTTATAATATGAGTATGAGATATTATAAAGAAGATAAAAGATAGTTGAGAATTGAGATGTGTCTGGAACACGCATTGGGCAAGGACATGTCTTTCTTTCTTTCTTTTTTTTTTTGTGGTGTAGGTTTTTGTAAAATATTATTATTTAATATTTTTTCTTTTCATTTATTTACAGAACAATAGAGGGAGATAGATGTTTTTCGTATCTCAAAATTTATTTTAGATAATTGAAGATATGGTGTTTATGAAGAAATTTCTAAGATTCTAAGCATGCATGCTTGAGTGCAATTTTAGTTTCATAAACTCTTGTACATGTATGGTTTTTGAAGAGGGTTCATTTTATAGAGAATTTAAAAACACTTTAAATAAATTTGTGAGAAATAATTTGAAATGTAATTGAACATTTTAAAAGGATTTAGAGCATAAATACAATGCTAAGATGTGGTTTTTATATAAGTAACCTGTATTGTCTTCGAATTTAAATAAAGTAAAAAAAAAATTTATTCTCTAGTTGTTTCTCTTCGTACTTATTGTTTGTAAAAATTCACAGAATTTAAAGGAAAAGGTGGGTCAAGCAAGACTTTTTCTTTAAATTTGGTGTGGCGCTGGTTTGAATGGTTATCTTGAAGGGAATTTCATTCATAAATATTATGCATATGAAGATTTCATAGCTAGAAGTTGAATAACTTTTTTAAAATGTGTCAAAAAAAAATCCAATTTTAGTAGGAACGGCCGCTATGAATTATTTCATTATTGACACCAAAGTCGGTTCTAAATTCATACTTTTTTGAAAGGATGTATTGTTTTATGATTTTCAATTACTTTTTCAGAAAAAAACCTTCATATTAAGCTTATAAGAGATAGTTTTTGCAAAATAGTTCACTTAGGCGTATACGTAATTTTTTTTTAATACAAAATTGAAATTTCCAGAATATTTGATATATATTTTGTTACATTACTACATGAGTGGCTAGAACAGCAACGAAAAGAGCAACCATACTTAGGATACAGGGTTATCCATTTTGCGCTTTCGAAAGTAAACGTAAATAAAACACATGTAAAATATTTTGTTTTCATGATATTTCTGTTTTATTATAAAGTATAAAGTTTAAACGTTGACTTTATGTGTGAAACCCTTCATCATTGTAACGACCACCAGGAGAATTGTTGCAAGCAGCGATTCTTTTGAGGTAATTTTCGACCACTTTTTGATACATATTGGGCGGTATCTCGGGTAGCCCCACAAAAAAAAGTCCAGCGGTGTCAAATAGCATGATCTTGGTGGCGAGTTAATATTGCCACAACGAAAAATTACGCGAACAGGAAATGTCTCTTGCAATAAAGCCATATTTGCATTGGCATTCGGCACCTTCTTGTCGAAACCACATATTCTCCAAGTCATATTTTTTAATAGCAGGCAACAAAAAGTCGGTTATCCTATGACCATAATGCTCCGAATTAAGGGTGACAGTCGTTCCATCGTCGTTTTCGAAAAAGTGAGGTCCAATCACTCCTACTACGGGCCAAAGAGCACACCAAACAGGGACTTTTTGTGGATGTAATGGCGCTTTCTTCAATTACTTGAGGATTCTCAGAACATCAAATACGACAATTTTGTTTATTGGCATACCCACCGAGTGAGAAATGTGCTTCGTTGCTGAAGAAAATTTTGTTCGAAAAATCGCCGTCCACCGCCTGTTGTTCAAGCACCCATTCGACGTATGGGTCAAGTTAGTTTGACAGATGTCGAATTCCAGCCCTATACTTTTGAAAAAGCAAAATGGATAACCCGTTATAATATAATATAATAATGAAATTTACTTAATTCAAAAGATAATTTCCTAGCATTATAATTTCAATCCCTGACATGACTCGCATGCGGGAATGGTTGAAAGCTGTAAGTCACTAGGCCCTAGTTCTCAACGGACTTTTGTGCCACCTTAAATATAAATTTAACTTTAATTGCAATATAATTTCTGGCATATGATCTCCACGGCTATCTCGGACGTAGCCTCATCTGGAGGTCCAATTTTCAATGATCCCTGACGGCAATCCACGAATCTATGACGTTAGACTCCGCGGTTACCAAACGTTTTCTTCAATGCATAAATTGTGGAACGACTTTTGTTACGTGTTGTACCGTCTTGTTGAAAACACAGCTACTGCACAACGTGGTTATTAAATTGATTGAATTTAGTTATCATAGTTCTTTAATGGTCACCATTTACTGTTTGCTACTATAGGTTCTAAACCTCTAAAAAACACCTTTATCTGTCATTGTTCAAATTATAAACATATATTTTATCCAAACAGGATCACTTATCAGAATTGTTTGAATAATATTCTATTTATATAGGACTTCATCGGTTTTTGAACGAAGCTTCATCGTCTACAACCTCCACAACCAACATCCACAACCTTTGTCTAAAAAATAACAACAATTACCTCAAGTTTCAAATTACAAAAAAAAAAAAAAAAAAAAAAACCTTTTAATCAGTTAAGCGCTCTTTAAAGTTCATTTAAACTCTTCATCAAATGAACCACAAAATTTCTGCACCTCTTATGAATTGATTTCAAACAATACAAAAACTTTTCCAAAAAAACTTCAGTTAGTAACACAAAAGAAAAAGAAGTGAACAAAACTATTGAATCGAATTTTTATATAGCTCAAAACCAAAGACAAACTACGACTATAGTTTAGTCCAACAAAATACCTCCCCTTAACAAAATTCTACTTGAACAAACAAAATAAAAAAAACATTTCCAAACAGCAAATAAAAGACTTCTTAGTAGAGGTCCTACCTACCTACCCTATACCCAATATTTATTCTTAGAGGTAACTAAACTTTATCGTTGGCTTCCTTCTAAAAATATATATCACAACAGAAAACAATAAAACTTCGTTATAGGTACATCATCGTTACATCCTCGCGCAAGCTATAATTATATTATTCCTTTATCGCTGCTGGAAGATCCATCTTTCTACTGCTTCTATACTGCTTCTACAGTTCAAAGGCTCCTACTACAGGTTCTTTCAAATATAGCTAAGCTAAAATCAACTTGAAAATTGTAAGCTTAAACGGAAAGTTTCTCCATTTTAAAAGTTTTTCGTTTTTCGTTATTTCGTTTGTGTTTTTTTTTTATTTTTTTATTTACTGCTCTTTCATCAAATCCGCACAAGTTTGGTAATAACCAAAAATTGCTCAACTCTCGTGCCATTATTTTTGGAGCTATATGTATATAGGAACCTACCTAAATCCTAGAAGAACACATCCCTATTTATATAAAAACACCACCAACAACAGCAGCATCACGGAAAAGAAAGAACTTCAACTCGTCATGATCCGTCATTTCTTTATAGCTTCATATAGTTTAGTTTGGTTTGGTGTTATGTACAGAAAGATACTCGTACTTCTTTTGTACCTAGAAATGATGATGGCTTCAAGTGCAAGACGAACGCATACACTTTATCCCTATATGTGTACATTTGGAACACTTTATAATATCTAAAGCTGTGTATATAACTTTTCACTCGGTTTTAAAGTAATTGAAACTTTCATCCCGATTCCCGACACTATTATATTGTCAGAAAACAAAGGATTGAATTCTGGAAGGAGATGTTTTTAATTGAGAATGGTGGTATCCTTGCAAGAAGATGATGGTCTTTATAATTCGCACATTCAATGAAGATATTTTAGTTAAATACTTCAACATACACCTTTTATATATCGTATCAATATAAAGAAACCATAGCACGTACGGTATACCTACGTTTCGTATTTCGTTCGGTATTTAAACATTTAACCAAAAGCCCGAAAACCGTGTCTTAATCTCTCTTTCGGGAACTTCATGTGTTATCTTTTAACAAAGTGGCCCCTTTTCACACACAAAATTGAATAGATATCTTCCTACACTTGAGTCTTATATGTATCCATTTAGCTACTTAGCAAATATTGCTTCTTAAACTGGCAGAGAGTGAAGATGAAGATGCATTCACTTTACTACTATTCTAGCCAATGCAATCAACGAGAAAATTACACGGATTAAGTGAAAAACTTTTGAACAGCATAAATACTCGTATAGGAAACTCTCATTTTATTCGTTCAAGTTTTGAGAAAGGATTAGCTATTCTTCAAAGTTTTATAAGTCATCGAGATGGATATGTTATTAAAACAAAATATACAGTAGAAGCCAGATAAAAATATCATCAATATAAAGTTTCAACTAGTATTTCTTTAGTTAATTGTGTCTTTGATTAAAAGTTGACAACACTTTATCTTGTGTCATCAAATTTAAGAGCTGACAGATGTTGTTCATTTCAATCGAAATGGCAAAACTTTGCCATTCATTTATGCACTGAAACACCGATCTTACGATGTTAAAAAAAAGCGCTGAGCTATCAGCTTTTCTAGTTTCCGATTTAGAAATTTATTTTAATTTTGTACACATATGTATGTATGTATATCTAAAACCCTATACAAAACGGAATAATTATTAACTTCTCAGTAGGAAATTTGCTCACCAATAAAAATTTCGTGTAAAATCACAAAGGAATTCAACTACTCGAATCATTGAGGGCCATGAAATCCGTACTGAAAGGCACTGCGTTTTTCCTATGAACATACAATC
Organism: Eupeodes latifasciatus; assembly: GCA_920104205.1. Taxonomy (NCBI): domain Eukaryota; kingdom Metazoa; phylum Arthropoda; class Insecta; order Diptera; family Syrphidae; genus Eupeodes; species Eupeodes latifasciatus. The sequence goes on along the minus strand of OV049926.1, from coordinate 151,665,134 downwards.
CACCCGTTCGAGTTCGTCAGCCTTTTTTGCTTCGTTCCAACAACAACGACCGACGCTGTTGGCGACGGATGGTGGAAGGATTGCAATGTTCAGTTTTTTCATGAAAATTTCGGTTCGCGATCCTCAGCCTGGCTTGCTTCTAGAAACAAAGTTATTTCCAAGAACAATGCACAGTGTCTAATTAGCTTAGGCCCGACGCACAACCCGCCGCTGTTTTAATTCCATACATACAATCCTTTTTTTTCTATTGTTTATTTTGTCAGTTGAAGTCTATTGTTCAATGTTCACGGTGCCAACAAGTGCGTAAAGCCGATATTTAAAGAAATAGGTATTGAAAAGAGTAAAAGAAAATAAATTCTAAAAGTGTTAAAAAGTGATTTTTATTTTATTTGTTTCTTATGTACCTATGTATTTCGCTTTTTTCACAATAACATTCATTATTTCATGTTCATCTAATTTAATTTTTTTCAATAAAATCATTAAAATTTACATGAATGTTTTTTTGTTAATATTTGCATCCAAAGATTTAGCTATGAGTACAAAATAATTAGATAAAAAAACATGAATGACTTCTTTTATGCACATTCACGACATTTTTCACCAGGTCATTTTGCACCAATGAATGAGTAACATTTGCTTGTCTAGTGAAATCGCTGGTTAATAATCATTTATGAATAAATAGTTCAATTTTGCAAAGTGAATTCCTTGGTGAATATTCATCACATTTTTCACCAGCAATGTAAAGTACCCAAGTATATCAGCAACTCCACTAACACAGTGTTTTCACCGGTGTGCATTCACGGTATTTTTAATCAACTACAATTCTGTCGATTTGTTTTGCTTAAAAGGTTTGTAGGATTTCGTGTTTTGTTAAAAAAGTTGTCACTTGAATTATTTGAATTAATTACCAACAATTGTTTGCATTTGATGAAATAGTTTAATTTCAAAATCTATTTTTGTAAACGAGAATTTTAGACGAAAAACAATTTTTACCAATCTTAGTAGCATTTCTTAAAAGTTATTATTTCTTATATAAACAAATACAAATTGGATGATTGAAACTAATTTGAAGTTAATATCTTCTATTGTTCGCGAGATATCGAGAACCGAAAAATTGATGATTTCTACCAAATTTGAGTACTATTTTTTGTAGATTTTATTTTTTTATGAAAAAACGAACTGTTGGATTTTTATAAACAAAATTACTGAATATCGAAAACAATATTTTCTCTGGAATAAATTAAGTTTGAAGCCAATATTTGTAATTTTTGAAAAGCTATTTGTTTCGAAAGTAAATTTTTACCAAGTTTTAGTACTGTTTTTGTTTAGGTTTTTATTTTTTGTAAAAAAAACTGTCTATTCGATTTTTCTCAAAATTTTATCAGATGTCAAAAACATAATTCTTCGTTGCACAAAATGTTTTTGGAGATGAAATCATATTTCAGTCGTGAAATTTTCGAGGTGCCAATTTTTTTTTTCAGTTTTTTTGATTTATAAAAAAAACGTTAATTGGATTTTTTCCAAAAATATACGTGTTTTGTATCACGTTACAATATATAATATAAAATTTAGTTCAAGTCTCTAGCGTCATTGGTTCATGAGATATTTAGGGTTAACTAAAATGTTCACCTATTTTTAAACTGCTATGGTAAAAAAACCACCCACGCAATTTTCTTGAGAGCCCTTTCTGCATCTTTCTGCCTTATTAGCTGTATAACAAAATTTATTTGAAGTCGATATCTCTCTTTCTTTCTAAAAATCTTTTATTTCGACTCTAGGGACCTTAAAACGTCGAGAAATGTCAAAATTTTCAATTTGACAAATCGGACCAATTACAATAAATTCCTATGGGAAGTTAAAAAAGGTGAAAATGTTGGTTAACCTAAAATATCTCATGAACCAACAATAACTCTAGCGAGTTGAATTAAATTTTATATTATGACGTAATACCAAGCTAGTATATTTTTGGAACAAATTCTAAAAACGGATTTTTTTAATAAATCAAAAAAAAATGAAAAAAAATATTTGTCAATTTGAATATTTTACGAACAAAAATGATTTTATCCCCAAAATAATTTTATACAACGAAGAATAACGTTTTTGATATCTGGTAACATTTTGAGAAAAATCGAATTGACAGTTTTTTTACAAAAAATAAAAACCTAAAAAAAAACAACAGTTACTACAACTTGGTAAAAATTTACTTTTGGCTCAAATATCTTTTCAAAAATTAAAAATATTCAAATTTTATTTAACAATTTTATCTCACAAAAAATATTGTTTTCGACATTCAGTAAATTTTGTATAAAAATCAAACAGTCCGTTTTTTCATAAAAAAATAAAATCTACAACAAATGGTACGCAAGTTTGGTAAGAATTGATACATTTAGACAAACTTTTAAGCAAGACAAATCGACAGACGGGATGGGAAGTTATCAGTGTGGGTCGCATCCCAGTCTGTTTTTTTTATTTTTTATTTGAAAAGCGCATGTATGCCATTAAATGTGGAATATGAAATCATTCAAATGCCCGCCTCGGTTTCTTACGGTGGCACGGAGCCGAGTAGTCCAATTTTCAATGACTCTTCCGCATAGATCCGGCTGAATTTGAGCGATTGCCTGTGTTATGTTAACCTTTAGGGCATCGGTCGATTGTGGTTTATTTGCATAGACCTGCGACTTCGGGAAACCCCACAGGAAAAAGTCTAGGGGGGTCAAATCGCATGACCTTGGTGGCCAATTATCATCACCCCATCAAAATTTCAATCGTGGCGTTTGCTGTATGGCACGTAGCACCGTCCTGCTGGAACTACATGTCGTCTAGTTCCATATGCTTCAATTTGGGCCATAAGAAATTAGTTATCATCGTTATGTAGCGCTCGCTGTTGACGGTGGTGATCGCCTCACTAACGTCGTTTTCAAAAAAGTACGGACCGATTCCGCCGCCAACTGACCGCCCGCTGGCCCAAAATCCACACCAAACGGTAAATTTTTGAGCATCGTCACTAAAGATAATTTTTCGGCCAAAATTGGGGTCCTCTTAAAAACGATTCGAGGCCCAGTCAGCGAACAAACGGCCGGCGTTGTCTATGGTCATGAACTTTGAGCTTCTACGCAAAATTCGCCAAGTTGAAGTCTGCGAAAGGCTGAGTTCTTGTGCACGGAGAAGAATAGACAGCCTCGGGTTCTGCTGTACACTTCCACGGATCGTGGCGATGTTCTCGGCCGATCTTGCGTTCCTTGAACGTACAGGTGTTCGCTGATGTTTAATAAACTGGTCGTCTCAAATTTGGCCACCAAACGTTGAAAAGTCGACTGTGAGGGCCACCACGTGTACCGTAAAATGGGCACAATGCGCGCAACGTTTGCGTTTACGAGCAATCATTTTGATAAGAAAGTTGTATCATTTGAACGTGCTGTTCAATCGTGTAACTTGCTATGATGATCTGGCATAAACAACTGAATAATAAACAAAAGATTTGAAACATGTCACCAAAACAAAATGGCCACCACGGGGCACCAATATCTACCCGCGCCAATTGAAAAACCCTCCATAAGTGACTGCTTATAATAATTTTTTCAGGGTCTTCGGTCGGACTCATAACACTTTTATTGTTTGAGTTAAGAAACTCTACCGGGTGTGAAATGCTCTTTTCTGATTCCTTGACTGTTTATATTGATAAATATTCCCTCATGTCTCCTGTTTCTTGAATTTGTTGATGCTAAAAAAACCTTTTAATAGAGAAATTAAATCAAGGTAAAGGCTTGCAATAAGTTCAGAATTACTCTGTACTAAATTGCAAAAATCTTCCGTTAGTGTCACATAGAACTCCTATTTAGTAAAAGAAATAATTTTGCAATACCATAAATACTTAAATTCTAAATGTTAAAGTTTATTTCTAGCTATAATCTTTTGGGGCATTAATTTTGAAGTGTCGCAAGAAAAAACTTCTAGGTCTTCGAGTTTTAAGACCTTAGGAAAAGGTCTAAATTCTTTAAAGGATAACAGTTTAAAACTTAAAAGTTGGTTACAAATTTACGGTTTTTGACTTAGCTTAAGAAAACTGTAAGAGATCCGAAAATATCTTCAAATGTGTTGACTCGATAAGGTTAAAAAAAAAACAATGTATTTTATCTGAAGCAAAAATATATGATACTCATCTGAATCTTCCCCTAGATTTCTAAAAAAATCATCTCATCTATCAAAAAAATATTTCCTAAGTAATGGGTGATTTTTTTGAGGTTAGGATTTTCACGCATTAGTATTTGACAGATCACGCGGGATTTCAGACATGGTGTCAAAGAGAAAGATGCTCAGTATGCTTTGACATTTCATCATGAATAGACTTACTAACGAGCAACGCTTGCAAATCATTGAATTTTATTACCAAAATCAGTGTTCGGTTCGAAATGTGTTTCGCGCTTTTTTATCGACAAATTTTGTTCAGCGATGAGGCTCATTTCTGGTTGAATGGCTACGTAAATAAGAAAAATTGCCGCATTTGGAGTGAAGAGCAACCAGAAGCCGTTCAAGAACTGCCCATGCATCCCGAAAAATGCACTGTTTGGTGTGGTTTGTACGCTGGTGGAATCATTGGACCGTATTTTTTCAAAGATGCTGTTGGACGCAACGTTACGGTGAATGGCGATCGCTATTGTTCAATGCTAACAAACTTTTTGTTGCCAAAAATGGAAGAACTGAACTTGGTTGACATGTGGTTTCAACAAGATGGCGCTACATGCCACACAGCTCGCGATTCTATGGCCATTTTGAGGGAAAACTTCGGAGAACAATTCATCTCAAGGAATGGACCAGTAAGTTGGCCACCAAGATCATGCGATTTGACGCCTTTAGACTATTTTTTGTGGGGCTACGTCAAGTCTAAAGTCTACACAAATAAGCCAGCAACTATTCCAGCTTTGGAAGACAACATTTCCGAAGAAATTCGGGCTATTCCGACCGAAATGCTCGAAAAAGTTACCCAAAATTGAACTTTCCGAATGGACCACCTAAGACGCAGCCGCGGTCAACATTTAAATGAAATTATCTTCAAAAAGTAAATGTCATGGACCAATCTAACGTTTCAAATAAAGAATCGATGAGATTTTGCAAATTTTATGCGTTTTTTTTTTAAAAAAAAGTTTTCAAGCTCTTAAAAAATCACCCGATACCTGTGGCATGATGGTTAGTGCGTTGGACTGTCATGCCAGGGGCCTTGGGTTCAATCCCTGCCTGTGCCATCTAAAGTTTTTTTCACGGGTACTGCCTCTTGCCAAGAATTGACAAATTCTCCAAGAGTAATTTTGATGAAAAGTGCTTCCTCAAACTAGCCGTTTGGATTCGGTTCAAAATTGTCGGTCCTCTCCATCCCTGACAACAGTACTCGCGCACAGGAATGGTTGAAAATTGTAAGTTACTAGGCCTTAGTTCTCACCTAATTTATTTTATTTTTCAATATGACGGATTATATTCTTTCGAAATGTTAAACCGTTTTTTGAAGCTTAAAATGCATGGCTAACGATTTTATTTATTTTAATTGACAGGATTGTTATACACAAAATTTCAGGCTTAATACCAAAATATATCAGTAGAAATTATTATGGATTTATCAGCTTAACAAAGGCTGACCTAAAAAAGCCACTTAAACAATTTTTATCAAGACTTTCTTACCTTCACTGCAATTATTTGAAAACACTCCTAAAGCAATGACCAAAATTTCAACATTTTAAGATTCCAAAGAACGTTTAGAAATTTATAAAATCTATACTATTATATAAAAGCGAAACCATTTTAAAGTTCGTAACGCATGATCTCAGAAAGTAGTCAACCGTTTTATTTGAAATATATTTTATTATTTTCTATATTGTTATGAGAATGTTTATGGCTTTAATTTTTTTTCATTAATTATTTGTCAAACTTAAATATTATTAATTTTACATTTTTTGTCCATTTTTTTTCATAAGTTGACTTATACAACCACTGATATCTTAAAATCTATACAATAATCGACAAAGATTAGCATTGCTTCATAAAGTCAATATTGTTGCGCAAATTTTAAGCCTAAAATCACTTCTAAGCTAAACATACAACCTGAGAAATAAATAAAAACAAATTATAAAATTATAAACTTTTTGAATTTATTTTATCCAATAAATTAGATTCCATCACAATCGCGAGGTCGCTGCTTTGTTTCATTTCATTATCATTCCAACATTTTTAATTTTCTTTTCTTCCCATGCTCTTTCTCTCTTAATATGTGTTCCATTTAATAGTTACGTTTTTTCTCTTACCTACCTACCTACATATTCAATTTTTCTGTATTGTATAGTTCATCAACTAACCTACACACACACATTATTTTTTTGTTTCTCTAATTCTATCGTCAGGGCCGTCACATTGCTGAGTAGTGTGGGCTCTTTTTTTTTAAGTTACTATGGACATTTAATAAAAATAAATAAACAGTGCATTGCACATGAAATGCCGATTTATCTAAAGAACAATTAGATCTTTTTTATTTTTCTGCTTCGAGGAAGTGAATAGATTATAATTCTTCCAATTTAAAAATAAAAAAGTTCTATTATAATAGCTTGAATTACCAATTTTGTATCACTTCCTCGAACAATAAAACTGAAATTAAGTTAAAATTTTCTTTACAAATAACTCAAAGAAGGTACTTACAATGACGTCGATAAAAAGAGCACACAAATGTAGGTAGGTTAAGTCAGTTGCACTGCACTGAACATGAGCAGATGAATAAAAAAATGTGTCTATGGATATTTACACACGCATACCTATAGATGTATGAGAACATTAAAAACACAAATTTGTTTTTTTTACCGCAAACTATATTTTTCGGTTGCAAAAAACGTTTCTAGGTATGAATAAAGGAAAGAAAAGAAGAAAATAAACAAAAATTTCGTTCTGTTTTCAACTAAAAAATTGAAATGGTTTTGTATTTTGTTTGTTTTCACGTGCGGCTTGGCCTTTACTACGTAATATTTTACTTAAGTTTTTTTTTCTAAAGTGTTAATTTCGGTAAGGAATTGTTTTTTGATTATAAACTAAAATTAATATTATTGTAGAAAATATGCTCAGTCCCATTGAGAAATTTTTTCATATGCTAATACTAATATTCAAAAAATGTTCGTGGTTACTACTTGCGAAGCAACGCGAGCACGGGTCGGCTAGTTTTAAATAAATGCGTCGAAAATTTGTATGAGAGACATTTTGCGTTACCATTAAGTTTTATTTTCTTTCAAACTTAATTTAGAGCTTTATAAATGCTAAGTAAAAACAAAAACTTATGAAAATGTTTGAAAATATCGTAAATCTTCTTAGGAACTTATTTTTCGAATAAAAAGTATTGATAAAATTCTTATTTATTAGTGTTTTTTGTTTGTTGTATGGCAACACTGCTACTAAATAATCTGAATCAAAAATTCATATTTCTTCCCTCTTGGGAATCTCAAAAACTGGTTCTCTGAATTTTCTCTTTTTTGACCAATTAATCGAGATTGTACTGTAGTGTATTTTCTTTGATGAAGCTGTAAGTGGTTGTAGGTGTATATGGTATACCCATTGATCACATATGTACATCCAACGACTTATTTCGCCTCTGGTTAATACCCACCTACATACATTAGTGTTCTTATACACATATACAATACATATGTACCTAGTTGTAGGTAGAACGCATAATAGTCATCATCATGTTAAATGTCCTTGCTTTGCCAAAACATTGGGCAATAAACTTATTCGTCCGAAATAACTTTTTGGCCCTCATAAAATGAGTAAATATTTCAAAAACGATGTACCTTAGCCGCACATGCAAGGGCTATATAAATATAGTAGATAGGAGGTACAAGTTTTATATGGACCAAAGTATCAAGGATCTGGCAATGGCTATATGGCAAGCCCTTACCCATTTCAAAGAGGAGATAACTTTGTTTTTGCCCTCGCCATATGTGAAGCTTATATTCCGTTTCTACAGCCGACAGCCGTACTCGTAGCCGTAGCTGTAGCCGCAGCCGCAGCCGAGAGTAGCTGGATAGATAGGTGAGTTCTGTTTCTGTTTTCGTTCGAAGAAATTATAGCTCGCATTTACGGGAATAACCATATCTCGACTATACTCGCTTCGCTCTATATGTTCGGTGCTTGAAGGCCATTTTTGCCAGATGATGGTGATGTCTGATGTGTTTTGCGGAATTGGAGTCGCTTATATTACACACATCACAACATTTTCGAGGAGTACGGTATCACATTATACATATTTTTGGAAAGGTGTCTGTATTAGATGCCTACTTAGCAGTCCATAAAGCTGCAATGGCTTTACTTATTATGTACCATGCCATATAACAACCTACCTACCTAATATGTACGTAGATTATGATGGCAAAAGGATACTGAAACGGGGTTACATATATATGTATTCGTATATGAGCCAAGTCATAAACGCACACAAGAAATTTTATGTTTCCTTTGGCGCGGCGGTGGGAGGTGGCAAAAAGGACGAAAACCAGAACGAGTGATTACGAGCTAGCAGCAAAAGTTCCAGGAAGTTCCAGGAAGTTCCGGAAAGGGGAGGCAATATAGGATGGAAAAAATCATAAGAGCAAATAGCCAATTAGGCCAAATGGGGTAATTACTGTAAATTACTTTATTTACTGCCAAAATCGCCTAATATAGGGTTGGACACGGTATGGCATCCGACATCCAACATTCAACATCGACCAACGGCGACGCACGTCGCACGAAGTCGAATCCAAAGTCGACAGTTGGAAAAGGACTCTAGTGTAATCATTATCATCAAGTTCAATGGATTTGAAATAATTTTTTGGTCTGTTTCCTTTCGTGTGTGTTTTTTTGAAATTATTTCGTCCTTTCTTCTTATACCGGATGTTAATGCCACATGTGTGCTTGCGATATGCTCCCTTTGATGCCCGACACGGCTCAGCTCGGCTCGACTGGACTGGACACGGGTCATATATAAAAGGGTCTTCCGTTTTATTTCAGAAAAAAAATATTGTCCACCATTTGACCGTCTTGATTGGAATTTATAGTGTCACCCTTTTATATATTTATGGAAGTGTGTTCAGTGTTTACAATTTGTTCTACTAAACAACATTATATTGATGTTTGTTAATTAGTTTCTAGGGGTAGGTGGATGGGTGGTATCCTCATCTCATCTCGTATACGAAACGAGAACGAGTATTATGTTTTTGTTTAAGTTTGTTCGAACATTTGTTTTCTATTGGCTAATTGCTATTTGCGTATGTTTAATGACCTGCATGGTGATGAAGGTTTATTGGTTTGTTTTGACAAGTTAATGTGAGTTTCTGTTTCTGTTTCTATGGATGTTGGATGTTATAATGATGTTCTACTCGAGTTTTGCCTTTGCCGTTGTGGAAATAGGGAATGGCTTTATGGGAAGAATAAAGTATAGTCCTGCAAACATCCAGGATATTGTTTTTCTTTACGAGTTCTAGATGTATAATTATATTATACTTGTTTTTATTATTCTTTTCATGTTATGTATACACTGTACATTAATATGAAGAGTTGATGACAGAAGAGGAAATGTTTGGTGTTAAGTTTGTTTAAATTGAGTTTTGTTTTTCTTTCCGGTTAATATTGTGTTAATGTACAAGTAAAGAAATAAGCTTTAGGATAAAGTTAAATGAGGTTTTAGTTTGATTTTTGGAAAAAATAATAGTGTCATTAATAATTTGAAATTTTACCAAGGTTTTGAAATGAAGAATGTCTTAAGACAAAAATTAGAAATAATTGAAAATTGACACGTTCTAGTTTTTAAACTATGCGTTTTTATGACTTAGCAAATGTTTAGACAAATAAAGGCTGATTTTTTAAAAGCTACAAGAAAGTTTTTTAAAAAAAATACACAAAATTCAGAAAAATGCATGAAATCTTTATTTGAATCGATAGTACGGTCCATATAATTTAATGTTTGAAGATTATTTTATGCAAATGTTGACCTTGACTGCGCCTCAAATGGTCCATCCGCTTAGTCCAATTTTTGGCATACTCTTTCCAACATTTCGGCCGGTATCTCACGAATAAATGCTTCGATGTTGTCTTCCAATGCGTCAATTGAAGCGGGTTTGCCTGTATAGACATGAGCTTTAACATAGCCCCACAAATAATAGTCGAAATGCGTTAAATCGTACGATCTAGGCGGCCACTTGACCGTTCCCGAACGTGAAATAAAATGTTCACCGAACTCGCCTCTCAATAAGTCCATTGTTGCGCGTGCTGTGTGGCATGTGGCAACTTCTTTTTGAAATGTCATGCAAGTCAAGCTCTTGCATTTTGGGCAAACAAAAAGTTGGATATCATCTCACGGTAGCGCTCACCATTCACAGTTACGTTACGATTCGCATCATCTTTGAAGAAGTACGGTCCAATGATGCCACTAGCCCATAAACCGCACCAAACTGTGACTTTTTCTGAATGCATTGGTAGCTCTTGTAATGCTTCTGGCTGATATTCACTCCAAAATCGACAATTCTGCTTACTGAGCTTCGTCGCTGAACACAATTTTTCGGTAAAAAAGTGGATCTTCGGCCAACTTTCCAAGAGCCCATTCACCAAAAATTTTACGTTGTAGTAAGTCATTCGGTTTCAACTGTATTTTGAAAGGCATCACACCTAAATCCTTCCGCAAAATTTTCCACGTTGTTGAGTAACAGAGGCCCGGGCGACGAATCGATAATTGATGGTCATCATTAACACTGGCCGATACAGCTGCGATATTTTCTTCAGTTCGTACTCTACGTAAGCGTGTTGGTGCTTTAATGTCCAACAATGAAAATTTGGTGCGAAATTTAGTCACAATAGCCCGAATAGCCGCTTCAGTGGGTCGATTAAACTGACCATAAAATGGAAGAAGCGCGCGATGAACTTTCTTAACAGAGCACCCATTTTGATAATAAAATTCAATAATTTGCAAGCGTCGTTCGTTTATAAGACGATTGATGGTTAAATTATAGACCAAATTAAAGATGTTTGACAGTGTAACAAAACACGAAACTTGCGTCAGCTGTTTAAGCTAGTGTTGCCAAAAAGATAATAACTAAAAAATCACCCTTTAGGTAGCATATTTTAAATTTAAAAGGGAAAAGGGGAAAGGGATAAGTGGTCCATTCACTAAATTGCATGATATCTTCAAAATTAGATGTATCCCATATAGTCATATAAAGTCATAGACATAATATGTAAAGTAGTATGGTTTATTAAAAAGAGTTAGAAAGTAATCAGATATAACGCACCTGAATATAAAACTATAAATTTGTTGCAGTACAAAGTCTTACTAGGACAAATTAAGACAGATAACTGCACTTACTTGAAATATCTCTCAAATTAAAATAATTTTCCTTCCAAAATAATTAAATGATGTTGTGACATGGTACCCGTGGCATGATGGTTAGTGCGTTGGATTGTCATGCCAGAGTTCTTGGGTTCGATCCCTGCCAGTTCCATCCAAAGTTTTTTTCACGGATACTGCCTCTTGCGAGTAATTGACAAATTCTCTTGTCATGAAAAGTGCTTTCTTAAATTATCCGTTCGGATACGGCTTAAAACTGTAGGTCCCCTCCAGGAATGCTTGAGAGTTGTAAGTCACTAGGCCCTAGTTCTCAACGGACTGTTGCGCCACCCAATTTTTTTTTTTTTTTTTTTGACGTTAAGTCAAGAGTTTCGTCCCGGTATTCACACTCTTTGGACTCTTCAGTTAACGAGTGAAAAAACCTTGTTAATACGCACGTTTTGTTTGTGTTTGGTTTATCTTATAAACGTTTCTTGACAAACCAGATTAAAGTATTGTTGTAAAATTAACAAACGCAAACCGAAATTCTTTATTATTACCTTTATCTATTTATTTATTTAAACAACACAAAATATGAAAACGAAAACGATTTAAATAATTTGCAATAGGTAGCCGGCGCGCACGAGCGGATACCTACTTCTTATTGTAAACAATTTAAAATGTCAAATTCTAAAAAAAAGGTTGGTTTGTTAGTTTTACAACAGACAGCAAAAACAGTGCTGTCACCCAGTAGCTCAGTTTGGGGTGGGTTTGATAACAGGTAGATTTTATTAATCGAACTCGATTAATTTTTTTTTATTTTTTTATTTATTTTATTTATTTAATTCGTTAAACAAACTAACGTTAGAACTTAAGACTAATATTACATTTATTCTTAGATTTATAGATTTACAATGCAAAAACAAAAACAAACAAAAAAAAGAAAAAAAAAATGCTAAACTGAAGTATTGAAAAAATTTACTTTAAATGTTTTACTTTTAAAATTATCGCTTACGGAATATACCAAAAAGTAATACTTGTTGTAAACTGAAATCAATTGGTTGAGGGGACTGTTTTTACCATAGTTTGATCTGCTTGATATAGGACGTAAAGGAACTTGTCTTCTAATGCTTGAACGGCTATAAATAAAGTTTAATTGTTCCAAACTTGATGGTGATATGACTGACCCATTGATTAATTTTATAATAAAGCACAGCTGAATGTACTCTCTGTGTTTAGAAAGCGATGGAAGATCTATGAGCTTGAGCCTATGATTGTAAGGTGGAAGTTCGAGCCTATTGGACCATGGGAAGAAACGGAGGCAGAAGCGCATGAATCTTCTTTGTACTCCTTCTATTCTGTTTATATGGACTGAATAAAAGGGAGCCCATATTATGCAGCCATATTCCAATATTGGTCTTACAAATGATATATAAAGAATTTTAAGAATATAGGGGTCGCGAAAATCATGTGAAAACCGTTTTATAAATCCGAGTGTCTTATTTGCTTTTTTAATAATATAGTCATAATGATTTGTAAAAGTTAATTTTGAGTCAAGAATAATACCTAAGTCAGAGAAAGTAGAGAGTTTAGTCAAATAAGAAGAGTCTAATTGATAATTGAAAGTCAAAACATTTTGTTTGCGTGTAAAACACATTGATTTACATTTGTCTGTGTTTAGTAAAAGCTTATTTATTAAACACCATTCGCGAAAACTATTTAGATCATCTTGTAGGAGTAAACAGTCGTCAAGTGAGTCAATACGTTTGAAAATTTTAATGTCATCAGCGTAAATTAAAACAGATGAGTGTTTTATAATAGAAGGTAAGTCGTTAACGTACAATATAAACAGTAAAGGTCCTAAGTGGCTACCTTGTGGTACGCCAGAGTTGGTATAAAAATATGATGACCGCTCATTCCTAAAAACTACGCTGTATGATCTATTATATAAGTACGACGAAACCCAACTAACAAATTTATCGTTAAAGCCTTGGGATTTAAGTTTGGAAGTTAATGTTTTATGGCACAATTTATCAAAGGCCTTACTGAAGTCTGTGAAGACACAGTCAACTTGTTTCCGTTTTTCAAACGAATCTAAACAAAAAGAACTGAAATGAAAGAGGTTAGTAACTGTTGACTTATTTTGAACAAAACCATGTTGACTGTCACAAATTATAGACTTACAATTAAACGATATGACTTTACAAATAATGGACTCAAATAACTTAGGGATGACGGACAGTTTTGCAATGGGACGATAATTTTTTATTTCATTTTTACTACCCTTTTTATGTATCGGTGTTATGTATGAACTCTTCCAAATTTCAGGAAAAACTGAAGATTTGAGCGATTCATTAAAAAGAATATGAAGAGGATAGGATAAATAGGATGCGCATTTTTTCAAAATATAAGAAGGTACACCATCTGGACCAGGGCTATAACAAATGTCAAGTTCTGAAGCTTTGCGAACGATTTCATCTTCAGAGATCCAAAGACTAATTGAATTCAAATGAGGGAAATTTTGTGAGAGGGCCAATAACTCAGGCATTTGACAGGAGTTCGCTACTTCGAAAGCATCTTTGAAAAAATTTGCAAACATATTTGAAATTTTTTCAGAGTCATGGCTAAGTTCGTTGTTGAAAGACATGCAGTTTGGATACCCGTCAGTATTTCTCTTACTATTAACATAGCTCCAAAAGTTTTTTGGGTTGTTTTTTATGTCGGTTTCGGTATTTAAAATAAAGTCATTATAAAGAATATCTGAATAGTCAATAAACATATTTCTTAGCTCAATGTATATTACCAAGTCATTATCAGCTTTTGTTTTATTATATTTAATCCAGGCCTTGTTTCTTTTATTTTTTAAGTTTTTTAGGCAAGAGTCAAACCATGGAGGAGATTTAGAAATATTGCGCGGTTTTCGCAATGGTGTGGTCTCATAAAAAAAGTTAAAGAGAACACAGTAGAATTTAGAGCACATAACATTAATGTCACAGTTCTCAAACAAATGATTCCAGTTAACATTACATAACAGGTTGAAAAGTTCATTAAGTCTGCATTTTTTAAAGTTAAATTCAAGATTTTCTTTGGAGCAATTAGGAACATTACATACATTTAAATTAAAAGATAGGTCTAATGCTGGGTGATGTCGGTCTTCTTCGACAAGTAGGGTATTGGCTGAATTTACAGCAATATCAACATTGAGTGTGTCAGAGAAGAATACAAGGTCCAATATTTTGTTGAAGTTGTTGGCAATCCCATTAAATTGGCTTAGTCCACATGAGGAAAGACCGTCAAATGTCAAGAATTCTTTGGTAGAGGAGATGTTAATAGGAGATAGATAGCTCTCATTCGTCTGTTTAGTCCAGATCAAGTTTGGAAGATTGAAATCTCCTAAGACTAGTAACTCGTCTTGTGGCTCAATTTGATCGTTTATTTTGTCTATGCAATTAATAAAGTTTTCATAAACGTTGTTAGGAGAGCTTGGAGGTATATATGTGGCGATAATGTATAGCAGTCCTGTCGCAGTTTTAACTTTTATGCAAATTATTTCAACATCAGATTGATGAAAGTCGTCAACCAAAGTGCATATCAAGCAATTTTTTACGGCAAGCAAAAGTCCACCTCCTACAGTGCTGATGTCATTTAAGCAGTGTCTATCACGTCTGTACACTTGATAATTCGAATCGAAGAGTTCCGTATCCAAGAATGTATTGTTTAGCCAAGTTTCAGTCAAAATGATTATGTCGTGTGGTAGAATGGTTACATTTTTGTAGACCTTATTGATCTTTGTCCGTAGTCCGTTGACATTTTGGTAATAGATTAGAATTTTTTGAAGCTGCTTCTTTGATGATTTGGCATTGTCTGGATATTGCGAAAATGGTTAGAAGATGATATTCTTGTGCTGATTTGCTTATTTTCAAATTCGTGGACTATTATACCACTAGGCCACATTGAAACGGAGTTGAGAAGTTCAAAGATAGAGTCGGGCATTCTTAGTTTGAAAGATGCATATTTCGAATAGTTGCGGTGGATCAATTTCTCTACTTTCATGGTTGTTGAGAAACCAAACTTTTTTTTAATATAATTCTTAATGTCAAGAGCATTAGTTGAAGGGTCGAGTTTTGATATGAATAGAGTACGGTGACCTTCGACTACTTTTAAACCACTAGATATAGGAGATATATTTCGAACTCCCTGTCCATTTGTATTAAACGTAGGAATTAATGGTGCTGGTAACGTACCTATAGATGGCGTAGTGAAAGGAAGATGAGGGCATGATGATCGCGATGATGTAAGAGCGTCTGTTAAAGGAGATTCAGTCGGTGTTGTCATAGGTTGTTGAGAGGTTGGTGAAGGGTGTATCAACACTATTTCTTCGGATGTTGGCTGCTGTACGGATTCAGTTGGCTGAGTCGATAAAGATGAGGATTCTGGTTGAGTAGAGTTTGTAGCAAGTTTTTTTGTCAAGGGATTATCTTCAGAATCGATGTCGTTAATCTTACGTTTCAAACAAGCAGACTCATTTGGAATATTCGATATTTCTACTTCTTTGTTATTAACTGCGTCATTAGTATACATGGAATTTAAATTGTCCACCTTTTCTGATAGTCTTAGTACATGCGAATGTAATTTGTCAAGATTCAATTTATTCTGTAGTACATCACGAACAATGTTTGTGTATGCGAACGGGTCACAGTCGTCGCAGAAAAAGTAGAAAGATTTTCTCTTTTTGAAGAGTTTTATTGTACTATATGGTGCGTCAATACATGCCATATGAAATAATTTTCTACAATTTCCATGGCAAATTACGGAGTCAATCAAATAATCGGCAACTTTATCGCAGTTTGAGCACATAGACATATTGTTTTGATTTTATATTTCCTTTTTAGACAATGTTGATTTTTACTTTTTAATTTATATGATGTTGGTAAATTAATTGTTTAAAAATTTAAATAAGTAATGTTGGTTCTTAGTGTACTTTGAAAATTTGTATTCCAGTTATCAAATATACAAACCAATATGTAGATGAATAGTCGGTAATGTAGTCGATGACAGATGACAGATGGTCTTGATTGATGACAGAAACAAGTACAGATGTAAAAATATGATGACAGGTAGTTTATGATGTGTTGTATTTGTTGTAATCCAGCAGGGAAATAACAAAATAAAAACACAAAGAGTTCAAGCTTGAGCGAAAATAAGGAAATCGCCAAGAGTATCAAATTTAAAATGAGCACTTTATACGCGCAAGCAAATAAATAGCAATAATCAAATAAACAGTCAATATGAACACAAATAAATGAATCAAAACGACTATTGGGGTTGCAACTTTAATTTTTAACACAATTTAGATTTTTCAAATGATGAAAACTTAAGTAAAAACGATAAAAATTACGAGCTTATTTATTCACGACTCAAGCAAAGCACAGCGTTGAAATGAATTATAAAATTAATAAAAGTTACTACTCAGGGGCGTAGCAACAAAATAATAAAAATGGGCGCCAGGAAGTATTATGGTACTTACCATCACCAATCAAGAAAAAAAAATCAATAAAGAAAGCGGAAACTTACTTCCCAATTAAATTAAAATTCAAAAGTAACTTTTCACTTAACAAAAGATATTTTATTTTATATCTGGGAAACCTTTATAAATATAGGTAGAAAACCCAGAATTTTTTCCAAAAAAAAAATTATTGTACAATTTGAAAGTGAAATAAAGAACAAGTAAGAAATAGAACAATTGTTGTGCACAAAGGACACAAAGAAAGGTCACCTTGGGAAAGTTCCCGAAGAACAAAGAATTTTACGGACGCGGGTCCCGCAATCTCGGGAGACAAAAGAAACGACCGAAAGTCTAACAGGTTAAATTTTGGCTCTTTATAGCCAACTACAAATTACCAGAAATACGAACGCACAAAGAAAAAAAAACTCACTCGAAAGAACAAAAAGAAATACTTAGCTTTGGTTTGCAAAATAGATCCTGCCTCTTCCTTTTTCCTCTACTCTCAACAACGCCTTCCTCACAACTTTTGTTTGGTTTTTTTTTTCCAATTTTAATTTAGTTTTCATCTAACACAAAACTAACACGATTTTTCTTCGTTTTTCTCTCTTTTTTTTTCTCCTCAAGAATCCTTCACCACTTTTACTTTTTTTTTTGACCTCACTCTTCTAAGCTTCTTTAAAAAGTGCCATATTCATGGCGAACTTCCCTCATCCAAGAGGCCACGACAAATATGCCATCCTACTCTGACCTTTTGTTATGATCTGGTTTTCTCTTTCGGTCTAACTGCGACACCCGGCTTTTTCGCTGGGGTGCATGCCAATTTCAAAAACCAGCCAAACCTTTGTGGTCTCTTTCATATTGGTGATTTGAACACCAACCTTGGCTTAATGGACGAGTTCAGTTCTTATCCGTCAAATCCAATTGGTCTAAAAAGTAAACGAAGAATTTTTGAGTGTTCGCGAGTAAAATCCCCAGCCCAAACCGGCCCAGTTTAATAACTTGAGGAAAGCGTTCTTGTTCTTAGGAATCTTGGGATTTCTCAACCAAGATTGAGAGGCAGGGTCCGATAGTTTTAAATTTAGACTCTAAACCCTTAGACTTCCGTGCAGACAATTTTAAGGGGAGGGAAAACACATCACAAGGTGACCTTACTTAGTATTCCGACACTTTAGGCTGGGCATTAAGCCATACTAATTTTAGGGTGGTGTGCCAATTAGATAAACGATGCACACTGTCCGTTGAACATGGGTAAACTCAACTCTTCATGTTATTCTCCTTGTGTGGACCACCTGTCGCACACTCAATAAAGCCGTCTTTGTGACTAATCCGTCACACAATTATGCATTTTGTGACCGCCCGTCACAAATTTTAAAAATAACTTAAAATGTGGACCCTCTGTCACACAACTCCGCATTACCAATGAAAGACCTATTTTGTTTGCTTTTCCAAAATACAATAAGAGCAGGACACTGACTGATGGAAAGCAGGATTCTACTGAACTCTTAAAATATTTTGGAGCCACAATGAAGAACGGAAGGTTAAAAAGGGAAAAGGATATAAAATAGGCGAGTGAAACTTGTTGTGGTAAATTTTACCGCAACAGTATTTATTCATAAAACCTGGAGAAAGGTTTGCCGGGCCCGGCAACTAAAAGGGGTTGGGTACCCTATCCCCAAAGCAAAAATTCCCAAATCAAAATCTCCAACACGAAATCCCAAAAACAAAATCCCCAAATCTAAAATGTCAAAAACCAAAATCCCCAAAATCAATATCCCCAAATTCAGAATCTACAAAACCAAAATCCTTAAGTACGGATCCACCATATCTCGAGCATATCTAAGAAATTACGTTTGGCGCCAAACAAAATTTCTTAGATATGATTTGTTGCGTTACAATTGAACGCAACGAGTTCTTTTTAATATTTAATTTTAATTTTAACTACGACGATGCATTGTGCATCCACTTTTGTTTGTTTACTACGTTTGATTTGACAAATGTCACACCCTTCTACACGAGGATGAGAGAGAGCGGGACGGCCATAGTCCTTCCGACCATGGTTCTCTCTGTCATTTTCGTGAGGGAAAAAATACCAAGTTTCGTTTCAGGGTACAATTGATGGGATGGTTTCCATAGAAGTGAAACCAAATCAGACGGACGGTCTGGTGGATACGTGCAAAAAAAAGTTGCGTGCGAAGTCACTCCGAATGGAGAATGGCCTAAGGCCCAACGAAAAATGTTAACAATATTTATGTCAATAACTTGGATTAATCATATTTTTGCTTGATATTTTCGTTTAAATGATGTAATGATAATTAATTTTATTCTCGGACGTATGTAACTTAATTTATGTTAATGGACGTATGGACTTTTAAGTTTCCAAAAACTTAGTTCAAGACCAACTCTATTTAAAGTATAGTTACAGATCCCGAACGTGTCATTATTTTTCCTTCTTCCTTTTAAATTGATAGGAAAGTTGTGTAAAGTATTATGTTTTTCGCAATTTTTGTGTTTCTCAACTTTTGTCGAGGTGGAAAATGGGGGTGGCTGAATGCAGCTTCTGGAATCGTCGTGACCTGGAAGTGAATCCAGCGGGCGGCGAATTCCAGAATGACTTGCATTTAGCAGTGAGAGTAGAGCGAGTAAGCGGGATCGCGAGAATCTCATCACAAGTTGATATCAACAAGCCGATCTCCGATTGGCTGTTGATGATGTGAATTGAGATCCGCCACTCCAGATTGGCTGAAAGCTCAAAATGGCGGGAGTTGGGAAGAATGTGACTTGACAGATCGAAGAATCTGGAAGTCAATTCTTTTCGAGCATTCAAGTGAACAGGATATAATTTTGTGAACAAGAGTTGAGAGAAAAAAAAAGAGCGAAAAAGATAAGAAAAGTGGTTGACTAGTTTTGTGAAAAGAAAAATAAGTGGGAAGAAAATTTTAATAGAAGGAAGGAAGATAAGGACTAGTTCGGAATTTGTAACTGAAGAACCAAAAAAAAAAAGATAAGTAAAAATATTTCGATTAATTGTATGTATTTTCTTTGAGAATCCCAATTTCTTTTCTGGGAACCGAGACCTTAACGGTCCATCGTCCATTTTTTTTTCTCTAAATCATTTTGTAAAACTTAAAATTAACGAAAAGATCCTGAGTTTTAATCCTGCTAGTAAGGTTTCTCAGGCACTTTCAAAATAAAACAAAGTTAAATTTCTATAAAACTTTTCTTTGTTCTCTTTATTTCTTTAGAAGGTTTGCAATTTCCTTTTTTTTTAATTTCAGAAAAAAAAATTGCTGGCGCCCTCGTCTTACTATACGTAAGAACGCCCCTTGGCAATCTCAATTAAATTATATTTCTCTGATATCAAAGTGATATCAAAATAAATCGCGAGCAACTTAATTAATCGACCCTTCGATTAATTAAATTGTGCATTGAACCCACCCCTTACTGAGCTGTTGTGGTGGCAGCACTTAACCTGCTGCGTGTTGCAATTTTTGCCCGTTCGCTTCGTCGCCGCTGTTCTTTGACAGATCGGCACATTTTATTTCCGCGGTATTTAATTCGTTTCGTGTTCAAGTGTTCTTTTACTTTCGTTTTCTTTTTTTTTTATAATAATTATTATCACAAAGTGTGATAAATTGTGCAAAATACATTGCAACAACTCGAAATATGGTGAATCCATGCTTAGAGACTTGTGATGAGTAGAATGATGACCAGGGTTCGGACTTCTGATTAAAAATTTCGAAAAAAAAGGAAGCAGATCAAAATTTGCGAATTATATATTTCTAAATTAAAGAAACGGTAATTTAATAAGAAAATGTTTCTTAGCAAAAATTAGTTTTTCAAAAATAGCCAATCATTACTCAATTATTTAATTGAAAATAAAATTTAATCTCGACAATACACACATTATCACATTAATACTAAATAAACAAAGAAATTAAATTCCTTCAGATCGTAATTACTGACGTTTAAAGTTTGCTAGTGCTGTCTTTTACACATACGCTGTAGTTAACCTGTCGATTTCCATGTATTGATTGACTATTTTTTTTTCAATACAAAGAAGTAGAACTTGAAAAGCGAAGAAGATTCTATACCGAATTAAATCTACTTCTTTAAAATTAAAATTATTTTTAAGAAAATGCACCACATAGTATCAAGACCTACACATAAATGATGAAAACCAACAGCCATTTACGGCGATTTAGATTGGGGGATTTCGTTTGTGGATTATGTGCATGGGGATTTAGATCTGGGGATTTTGTTTTTGGAGATTTTATACTTGGCAATAACAAATTTGTGAGTTTTTTAAAGTGTGGGGATTTTGTTTTTGGAAATTTTGAAATTGAGTATTATGTCGGTATCCCAACTAAAAGTGCTCTTATAAAATAAACAATTGCAATTCAAACCATAAAGTTCATACTTCTTTCAATCCTATTCAGTATACCTTTGAGTGCAATTTCACAAATACAGTCAACTATAGATATTCTTTCTTTAGCCGATCTCCACGAATGTGGAATTTTGTACCTATAAGTCAATATTCTCCACTGATAACAACGTGTAGACATTCAAATATAAAATATAAAATACTTTCCTAAAACATTATAAGGCTATTGGCAGCCCCTTAAATCCCGGTACAATATAATAAAATGAAATGACTGGATCGCACGAAATGTGTTTAAAAATAATATCTACTTTTTAACATTTAGATATAATACACCTTCAATAATTCAAATGCCATTTTATTTCTCAAATAAAACTTAATCGAAAATCGTTAGTAATCGTTAGAAATATATACATGTGTGCGCATAACATACATATGTATGAATTTCGTTATAAGATATTGACCCGTTTTTAAAATTTCGAATTATGAAAAAAAAAAATATTTTTTTAAAAATTATAAAACGATTTGTAAAAAATCTGTTAATTTACTTTTTCTGTAAGGTTTACCAAATGTACAGCGCTATCCATTTTGCAGATTCAAAAGTAAACGTAAATAAAACACACATAAAATATTTTGTTTTCATGATATGTACCTATTTCTTTTTATTATAAAGTTTTAACGTTGACATTATGTGTGAAACACTTCATTATTTAAATGACCACCATGCGGTGAATTGTTGCAAGCATCGTTTCTTTTGAGGACCACTCTTTTAGCATATATATTGGGCGGTTTCTCAGCCATTACTTGACAAATGTTGGTTTTAAAGTGTTCAAGAGTTAAAGGTTTATCTGCATAAATACGGTCTTTCGCGAAGCCATACAAAAAAAGTTCAGCGGTGTCAGATCGTATGATCTTGGTGGCCAGTTGATATCGTCACGACGATAAATTACGCGCCCATAAAATGTCTCTTCCATTAAAGTCAAAAAAAGTCGATTATCATATGACCATAACGCTACGAGTTGACGGTGACAGTCGTTCCATCGTCGTTTTTGAAGAAGTAAGGTCCAATCACACCCCCGAACCAAAGAGCGCACCAAACAGTGACTTTTTGTGGATGTAATGGCCTCTCTTCAATTACTTTTAATGAATTAGGGTCTGACCATCTCCCTGTAAATATGAATATGAGTCTCCGACCACAAGTTAAACAAATCAGATTATGCTATAAATTTTCTGCAGCAAATTGGGACTTATTTTCGTCCTTTATTAACAGAAGCTGCAATAATATTTCTACTACCGCGGTAAACAGCACAACTCAAATTGATTCAATGTGCAGTAATTTTGTTTCCCTGTTAAATAGGGCTGCTGACTTTGCAATACCTAAGTGCCTTGTAAAAGATGATCATTCGGCTCGACTGCCTAGCAATATTTTACTTTTAATAAGACTTAGAAATTCGGAAAGAAGGAAATGGCTTCGCTATCGTTATGATAGCTTCCTCAAAAGTACAAAAATTTTAAACTCAGCAATAGCAAATGAAATTAATAATTACAGAAACTCTCGTTGGAATAATCTCCTTTCCTCCTTCGAAAAATCAAGTAAACCTTTTTGGAAAGTTGCCAAGGTTATAAAGAAAAGAGGTTCAAGTATTCCACCTCTCAAATCGAATATCAATTGCTAATAACGGCAAAAGATAAAGCAAACCTGTTAGCTTCAAATTTTTCAAGGAATCATGAAATAACTGCTCGTTTTAGTGACGACAGTACTTCTACTGATGTATCAAATACAATTATTCTTGTCTCGCGATCAAGTGTCGAACAAACTGGTTTGAACTCTGTTAATCCTAGTAAAGGTAAGAAAATTGATTCAAAGCTTAAAAAATAAAAAGTGCCCTGGCATGGACGGTATAAGCAATACACTTTTAAAATCAGTCTCACTCTCAGGCTTACGATACCTAACTTCAATTTTCGATGCTTGTCTTAAATTAAGTTACTTTCCAGATTGCTGGAAAACTGCCATGGTGATACGAATTGCAAAGTCTGGCAAACTAAGAGATGATGCTGCCAGCTATAGACCTATAAGCTTACTGAGCTCTATAAGCAAGTTACTTGAAAAAAATAATCAAGGAAAATCTTGACAATCACCTCACTGCGAATAATATTCTGCCTGATTATCAATTTGGTTTCAGACCCTTCCATAGCACCAATCACCAAATTTTGAGAATCAAAAACCATGTAAAAGAAAAATTTTGTAGAAAAGAGTCGACTGCCTTAGTACTTTTGGATATTGAAAAGGCCTTCGATACGGTCTGGCACGACGCATTGATTCACAGACTTGTTAAATTTAACTTTCCAATGGCGACATTAAAAATTATTCAAAGCTTTTTAAGTGGGAGAAAATTTGTAGTAAAAGTACAAGACAATTTATCTTCAGTACATAATATTCCATATGGAATTTCTCAAGGCACAGTACTTGGTCCCATCCTCTTTAATATATTTGTCTCCGATTTACCAAATCTTGGAAATAATATTGGTATTGCAATGTTTGCTGATGACACGGTTATTTTTACATCGGGCACTTACTTCCATGACGTCTGCAATACGTTAAAAGTGAGTCTTTCTTCAATAGAAAAATACTTTTTTAAATGGAAGATTAAAGTAAATCCTTTGAAAACGCAAGCTATTTGGTTTACAAGGCGTCGAAAATCTTGTTTTCTCCCAAATAATGTACAACTTCGAATGGGCTCTGTTAATATTGACTGGTCCGAACATTGTCGATATCTTGGGGTTATAATAGACAAAAAATTCAATTTTCACAAACATATATCTACAACTATCGACAAGATAAATCTATATAAAAGACTCTTGTACCCGTTAATATGTAGAAGTTCCAAACTTAGCAAAGAAAATAAAATTTTAATGTACAAATCAATTTTCCAATCTATCCTCCTATACGGTGCTCCTGTTTGGTACGATTGTGCCAAAACTCACAAACTTAAGCTTCAAACATGTCAAAACAAAGTTCTTAAAATGATGCTTGATTTACCATGGTGCTATTCAACTTACAGGCTTCATGAACAAAACAATGTCAATCTTTTGGACTCCCTTATCGAAAATTTGACTCACAAATTTTATGTAAAATGTTCCTTCTCTAATAATGAACTGATTCAATGTTTATCTCCACCATAAATTTATATATATACATATTATGTATTTTGTACTATATTATATGTTTTCAGTAGAGTCTTTGAAATTGGGCTAAATGAATTTGCCAAAAAATGTATTTGAAAATGTATAATTCATAAACTTAACGTGGGAGTTTTGCAATATTAGTTTTTAAGAGTTGAATAAGGGTTTTAATTGTAGCTTTCCCTTGAATAATTAATATTAAAGTCATTCACAACTTATTATTATTATATGTTAGTTTAAGTCTATAGTTGAAAAGGAAAATGTTTATCCTAAATCTCTAAAAATAGCATGTTCTTACTAAATGTAAAAGAAATAATGTATATTGCTACTTAAATAAATAAATTAAAAAAAAAATTTGTTGGAAAAATCGCAGTCCACCGCCTGCTGTTCAATCACCCATTCGACTTATCTAAGACGACGCACGTTGTGAAAGGTCAGCTGGCTTCAGGTGTTGTGTTGTGTGAGCTGGACTTTATATGGATGTAGGTTTAGATCCAAATGCAAAATACGCCATAATGTGCCGTAAGACAGTCCTTATTCCTGAGAACGACGAGGAATCGACACATTCGGGTATTCGGCAAAACTTTCACTTAAAGCAGCGATACGAGTGAAACGATGATGCACAGGCCTTACATATCTGTAACAACTCCAATCTCTTCAAATTTCTTCACAATTTTGTCAATTGCTTGCGTAGTTGGACGATTATTAAAACCATAATCTCCTCTTAAAGCACGATATGTGGCTGTGGCAGAATGACCATTTTTGTAGAAGGTTTTAACAATTAATCGATCCATTTTCGTAAATGTCAGACTTTCAACTGAAAACACAAAAATTGGTTTAACAACTTAGTTTGACAGATGTCGAATTCCAGCCCTTTACCATCGAAACCGCAAAATGCGGATAACCCGTTACTTCAATATTTTGTAAAAGACGAAATAAATATGAAGTCAATATCTTTGCTTGTTCTTAAGATTTTCGGGTCGGTCCAAAATCAATTTTTTTTAGAATTTTTGGTAGTTTTTTTTGTAGGCAACTGTCAATTTTGAACACAAACAAACATTGAAAAAAAAAATAAAACAAACTTATGTTTTTTTTATAAATTATAACGACGTTTTTTGATATCTGGTTAAATTTTTACAGGCCGATTGACTGTTTTTTTGACAAAAAATTGGTGTAAATTCTTTCAAACTTACTTCAAAATAAAAAAAAACATGCCCGACTGGGTCACCCGAACTTTAGAGAGTGTGTCTAAAAATAGTAAAAATAATTTAAATAGATTCAAAATACACCTGCAAGTTTTACCTTCAAAAATATAAATGCCATTTTTTTTCTCAAAAAGACCTTAATTTTTCAAAAATTTCATATATAAAATTTTCAATTTTAGTTTAAAAATATTTTAAGTTTGCAGTTATTTGGAGCTCAAAATATATATGTATATCAATATACGTATATGTATATATCAATATACGTTTTACATTTGATTTTCGTAAGAAAATGATAACCATTTTTAGAGATATCGAATTTCGAACAAAAAACCTTAATGTTTTTTTTAATCAAAAATAAAAATGTTTGAAAATCAAATATTATTAAAACAGTATAAGAGCTTGTGCAGAAATCGGTTCATTAGTTCGTGAGAAAACATAAAAACAAAATAACAGTTCTAAGGGGGTAACCTTATTCACAAATACAAAAATATATTTCTTTTTATGGAAAGAAGGTTCGTTTTTGAGAACATTATATTTTTGCCCAAAAAATTCAAATGAGAACTACTGTTATTTTTAGTCTTTAAAAAAAATGCCTACTGCGAATCAGCTTAAAAACTTAATTTCTAAGTTTGAACTCAATGGACCCAATGGTTGGTCTGTAGGGGCCTGGACAGACTTCAAATTCTCAATCGTTTCTAAAAACAATCTCAAACCCTAATTTATTAATGTGGTACTACAACACTGGTAGGTCAAATTAATGCATAGCTAATTTCTCAAAGATGTCAGAAAATTCGAATTTCGTATTAATTTTGACACCTTTACTAATTTTTCCTTTTAACAACTCAAACTCGAGTTTATCCCACTTTTCCGGGGATTACCCACAATAAATAGAATCATCATTCAAATTTAAGGGCATTTAATAAAATAATATTGTTAGGTCATCAAAATTATAAATTCTCCATCCTTAATCCTATTATTTTTACTGGTTTCTAATTTATTTTTAAAAACCATCAACAAAAAAATAAAAAATACGAATAAACAAACAACCAAAAATTAAATAGCCACTTCTCTATAATCCACTCAAAGTATCATCGTTGGCCTTATGATATTAATTTGATCATCATTTTCTGCCCTAAAAAACTCATCAAACAACAACAAAAACAAAAATAATAATAAGGGAAGTTATTAATTTTTATTTTGTAAATGTTTTCTGAACTTCTCACTTTAAAAACATTCTTTCTTCACGACAACGTATAAAAAAAGTTATTAATGTTAGTACCTAAAGATTTTATTTTTAATGTCAAGAAATATGCCCTAAAAAAAAAAAAAAGATTTGCTTTATGCCACAAGGACAATCCTATAGGTACACACATAGCTAGGTACATATCTACAAACGCATAAATTTGTATCTTAGGAAGAAAAAATTAAAATTCCCACAGTTTAAAAAAAAATAAAAATAAAATAGAAGTATCATCCCCAACGGCTTTCCTTGTCCTACTTCTATGTGAGAGTTAAGTGACGAAGCATTTTTATTTCAATATTCATTCCTCCTCCCATTCCATTCCTAAGAACATTTTCTCATTAAGGAACGATCCATTTGAATAAAAACTAGAGAAAAAAAAACAGACGACTGAAAATTCAAATCAAATCAAATCAAAACTAAAATTTAAAAAAAAAAGAAAAAATTAATATTATTCCTTGTATGAAAAGGGAAAACCGTTATTATACAGAGAGATAGCTAAAGCTGGTATGCTTCAATCCTTTAATCACCGCAAAGAAGCTCTACCTATCTAGAGATACATACATTTACGAATACTATAGAATTCGAATGATGGGTAAATAACCAAGCGAGGATATTTATTTCTAATGCTGCGGTGCGGTGCGGTGTGGTGTGGTTCCTTTTTGCCCCAATATATAAAATAGAATACCCTACCCTACCCGACCCGACTACTGTTATACATATGTATATCTATTTGCTTATACTTCATCATATAATCCAAATGAATTGCTCTGCATTGATTTGAAATCAATTAATGTTGGAGCTTTTGAAAACTTCCAATCAGTCAGTCAGCTTAGAAAAAGGGAATAAAATGCATGAACAAAAGTTTTAAATCCCCGTTTTGTTGTTTTTTTTATTTTTAAAAAGATTGAATAAAGAGTTGCAGTTTGAAAAACACCTGAGTTCATTCATCACACTTATATTCTTGTTGATGCAATCAAACTTAAATCAATTTAGAGATTTTTAGTTTCTCAGCTAAGTTTCTAATTCAACAATCCTTTAGATATTTTTCTTTTTCTTTTTTTTTTAAATTTTTATGTTGGCACAGTGAAACAGATAGTTTCGTTTCATTTTGTTTTTATATTCTTTTTTGTTAGTTTGCTTCTATTCTTTCTTCTATACAAATGTCAGTTTTTTTCAATGTCCTTTTTGTAGAATTCTCAAATCACTCACAGAAATTAGGTCAACTACACTTTGGGTGTTGCATTAGTTCAAAAATATGTTAGAGAAGCAAAAGATGGATAGAGGATAAGGACCGAGGACGAAGAGCCCTATGTCCCTGTGCCCAATCTGTGCATTGCTACAAATTGAAGCTTAAAATGGGAATGGGAATGTGAATGTGAATGGGTACAGACGGCAGGGGAAATGAGAATCATCAGAGAGCCTCAGTCATTTTCAAAAGAAAAATCTCCCATTGGCACTGCAAAGTTTAGGATCGACCTTCTTTTTCCGATAGATGGACGGACGGACAGACGAACGAACGAACGAACGAAAGGACAAACAGACAGACTAAGACCGGCATGATGTAGGAATCAGAGGACCAACGATACCCACCATATCAACCGACCACGACCAAGGCAATCGGCTTTCATACACATATAACAGTATCACACATTTTATTTACAGTGTACACATTGGAATGCAAGGCAAGTAGAAGTACTCTTAGTCGTACTCATACTCATACTCGTACTAGGACTAGAGCTAGTGTTGTATATACATATGCTTGAACAGCATCAAAGATATTCTATAGGCATGCTATACAAAAGGATATAAATTGCTCCTGTTCAAAGAATCCGCATAGTTAGTGGATGTGTCATGTTGTATATGTATATGTTTGTTAGTGTTTTGTTTAAAAAGAATCTGGCACTCTTCTCTTATAGCTTAGCAGCTATAGCCCATGTCTAGTTGTCCACTGTCTAATGTCGTCCAATGTCCAGTCGCCAGAGTCCCATGTCCTTAGTCCTGTGGGAGATGGAAAGCGATGGAGAGCGACTGCGATTTATAGCATAGCCAAACAAATTCTAACAAATACAAATTGTAGCTTTATTCTAGAAAGTACGAATGTATCTTCTAGATTGTGTACATGTATGTATATGCATATATACAGCTACATAAGATGAGACATTTGAGATAAGGACCACAAGTAAAAGGGCCAAAACGATCGACGATGACAGCGACAGCGAAGTTCTGAAAATCACATAGCAAACAAAATACCCAGACAAGAAAAAAGAATTCTAATCCAGATAGAAGGATATGACCAAACCAAGGACGAATGGACAAACAACGACAACGACGAACGGAACAACTTCGTCCTCTGAGAAATTATCCTGAAATTACAGTGTGTGAGTGAGTAATGAAATTCGTTTTCATTATACACAAGTGGGCTGACGGGACGGGTAGAGCTGGTGGTGGAGCAGCGGGCGATGGTGTATTTATTTGCGTGATGGTCATTATTCGCATGAGAGAAAATATAAACCCTCATGAATAGCTTTATACTACATGTACATACATATCGTAGCATCAGGCAGCTTCATTAGTAAGGAGATCTTCACCTTATACAAAGCAAAGTCCATTATTCGAACCCAGACCAGAACGAAAAAAAAAGGATCCCCTACCAACAACTCTGATGCATATCTTCTTCTGGGATGGCGTTGAATATAAACAGAGAATAGCCAAAGTGGAGGTGTAGCCATAATTAATTACCAATAAGATGTATTTATGTGTCACCGCAGATGAATATATATGTTTATGTGTTGTTCTTATACCTACGTGTTGTGGATATTTGATTACATTGATGAGGACACAAGGACATCAAGCATATACATACATACATATAAACCTACAACTATCCAAACTTACATAAATGTATTTATATTTAATAGGTATGTCCTTGTTATGCTTTAACTTGTCAAGAATATCAAATAGCCATAAGAAATGAATTTATCAATCTTGTCGCTATATAAATGGAAACTTATTGCTATATACCTATATGTATATAGTAAAATACCTATTAATCAGTATAAAGTGTCCATTTATTGGTGAAAGAAAAATAATTATGATACATGATAGGGTGTAAAGATAGACTGCTATAAAGATGATAATTTAACACATTTTCAAGTGTGCCTTCAGTAACCTATAAAATTGGTAGCCATTATGTCATTGTCAAAAAGGTTAATATAATCAAGCTTTGTGTGAAGTTTGTATTTCACTTGATATTGAAAATAGGTAATTTTTTTCTGAGGAAATAACCACTCGATTGCTTGTTAATTTATTTCAACGATAGACCATGGAATTGGTAGAAATATTTACAAATTTAAGCATGAAACTGAAATAGATCTGTTTATAACGGGTTATCCATTTTGCGGTTTTAAAAGAATAGGGCTGGAATTCGACATCTGATGTCAAAGTAAATTGTTAAACCAATTTTTAACTTCCCATAAGAAGTTATTGTAATCGGTTCGATTTGTCGAATTGAAAATTTTGACATTTCTCGACGTTTCAAGGTCCCTGGAGTCGAAATAAAAGATTTTTAGAGAGATGTCTGTGCGTGCGTGTGTCTGTACGTCCGTACGATCGCGAAGGTTTTTTTTTCGTCGTCCATAGCTTCAAATAAATCTCGTTATACAGATAATAATGCAGAAAGATGCAGAAAGGGCGCTCAAGAAAATTGAGTGGGTGGTTTTTTTCCCATATCAATTTGAAAAAAAAGTGACAATTTTGATTAACTCTAAATATCTCACGAACCAATAACGCTAGAGACTTGAATTAAATTTTATATTATATATTGTAACGTGATACCAAAAAAAATATATTTTCGGAACAAATTTCAATTAACGGTTTTTTTTTTAAATCAAAAAAAACTGAACAAAAAATATTTGTCACCTCGAAAATTTACGAACAAAACATGATTTTATCTTCAAAACAATTTCACAATCGGAAAAATTTTGAGAAAAATCGAATTGACAGTTTTTTTACAAAAAAAAAATTAAAACCTAAAAAAAAATTACTAAAAGTTGGTAAAAATTGATTTTCGACTCAAATATCTTTTCAAAAATTTAAAATATTGACTTCAATTCCTCGTCGTTCTCAGGAATTAGGACTGTCTTACGGCATTACGGCGTATTTTGCATTTAGATCTACACCTACATCCATATAAAATTCCAGCTTTACAACAACTGAAGCCAGCTCACAATTCACAAAGTTGTAAATATCTACTTCTAATGAGTGCTTAAACAACAGGCGGTGGACGGCGAATTTTTGAACAAAATTATCTTCAGCAGCGTTAATAAACAAAACTGTCGTATTTGTTGTTCTGAGAATCCTCAAGTAATTAATGAGAGGCCATTACATCCACAAAAAGTCACTGTTTGGTGCGATCGTTGGTCCTGAGTTGTGATTGGACCTTACTTCTTTTTTTGCCTGCTATTGAAGAATTTGACTTGGAGAATATGTTGTCTCAACAATGTTTGTTGTTTTAATGTTGCCATGCCACACAACTAGAGCGAATATAGCTTTATTGCAAGAGATATTTCCTGACCGCGTAGTTTCTCGTGCGTCGTGGTGATATTAACTGGCCACCAAGATCATGCGATTTGACAATGCTGTACTCTTATTTGTGGGGCTACGCGAGAGACCGTGTTTATGCAGATAAACTTTTAATTCTTAAGAACTTTATAACCAACATTTGTCAAGTAATGGCTGAGATACCACCTCATATATGTCAAAAATAGGTCGAAAATTATCTCAAAAGAATCGATGCTTGTGTGGTGGTCATTATCATGAGAAACAAATATTTTATATGTGTTTTATTTACATTTACTTTTGAAACCTCAAAATGAAGACTGTACTTAACAGTACGTCGGAAATTGGGGTCAAGGGTAAACTGATGAGCATTCCTAGAAGAACTGGTAATACGGTTGAATTGTTTGAGAGGGGGAATGCAACTGGCTATTTCACTAGAACATTGTTTATGAAAACAGCGATAAAATAACTACAGTTATAAAACCTTACGACCGAACGGTGCTCAAAAGATACAAAAGTTTCAGTTAGATAACGGTCATCTATCATTTTTAGAGCTCTCTTTTTAATTCTATCAAAGAGATTTAAGTGGGTTATTGGAGCACCTTGTACTCGAGTTTCGGACGAATATAAGTTTTATAAATTATAGCCAAATCAGAAGGGGTTAAGAACTTCTTGCATCGGTGGAGAAAATCAAAACATTTAGCCAACTTTATATATGTGCTCACTCCACAAGACATGGTTTGTGATCTACATACTCGTACCTAGAACTTAAAGCTGTTCAGTCTCCTTGATGGAAGTACCACCCATGGATAGTGGCATTAGGGAAGGGTTACGCTTTTGGTACAGTGGACAGCATTGAGTTTTCGAAACATTAAATTCTACACGGTTTTTGATTCCCCATGGGACAATCCTGTCAAGATCTGAATATAATGAGCTTATCATAAGCTGCCGTTGCGTTGGTAGCCCACATCCAAAAAACAAGGATGAGAATCTAAAAACGAATATGAAGAGCTGAGGGTACTGTCATCAGCGAAACAATTTAGTGGATCATTTATAAAAATAATGAAAAGTGTCGGAGACAAAACGAAGCCCTGGGGCACACCAGTTTTTATTTCATGCACTACAGACTTAGAACCATCCAAAATAACTTTTAATGAACGTTAAAAAGGGTAATTTTTAGTCCAACGAAGAAGTGTTTCATCTAAATCGAAGGCATGCATTTTTAGTAAGAGGGCCTGTTTCCAAACCATATCAAGTGCAATAATCTTATTTTTCCCAAAACGATGTTAAGATTTGTTACACTGTGTAATGAGATAAACCATGAAATGAACCAGTGGACTTATTGCTGCGAAAGCCGTACTACCGGTCGTTAAGGAGCTTTTAATTTTCGAAATATGTACATATTTCTTGAGCTGATAACAAATCAGTGTTTCCATAACCAATGTCAAAACATTCTGAAAAAACTATGGCGTAAAATTTTAAACAATTTGGTAAAAATTTAAATCTACTTTAGTAAGTTTAAAATGTGTTTTTGCTAATTTAAAAATTATTTATCATCCAACAACCTCTTAATGTTTTATTGAAGTCAAAATCACAAAATGACTTCTGTAATTCTTGCTTCTGAGTTTCTGTGAATTTCATGTTAAATAGTAGGTTTGTTATCAACATTAAGGCGTGTTTGTTGTGTTAGTTTTTTTATTTTGTTAAAGAACTGTTAAAGCTAAGAAGTATTCAACAGATCATCACAGTCTTTTATTTGTGGTACTTATAGTCTTTTGTTGGTTCATAATAATTGCAAAAATTTTCTACCATGTTTTTTTTTTCGATGTTCAAGAAATGTTCACTTTCTTTTTTTCTAAATCAATACTTTAAAAACGAGTCGTTATTTTTACCGAAATTTAAATGTAAAACTTTTATTTATAAGCACTAAATAGCTGCATACCGAAATAATTTATAAAAAAATTGAAACACACTAATGATTTTCGAAAAAGAAATTATAAAGAAACGTTTTTGTTGAGGTATTCAATGGCATAAGATAAATTATATTCTTAAATCTTAAAATATACATAGACACTATTTTTAAACACACTCTTTGAATACCGCAGTAAGTTCGTGTGACACAGCCGTGAATTTTATTTTTAATGTAATTCTCACAAAAAGAAAAAAAAATCTAAAAATCTCAAATGTTTTGTGTTTAAAAATATATACTATACAAAATAAAATTTGGAAACAAATTGTCAAGCCCTTATTGGAAAGAAGGTCTTTTTTATGAAGCAACAAATTTTGTGAATCTCATTTTTCATGACAGTATGACAGAGTTGACAATATATACTCCTTTTGAAATCCTTTCCTTTTTTTAAAGACTATATGTATATATATTTTTATTACATAAGTATATATGTACCTACTATATATATATATGTAGGTATAGCTTCTCTTAAAATTGATATCCTTAATTATGCGATTTTTTTTAATAATATTATTTTTTTATTCTGTATCTTCCTTTCAAACACAGATTTATGATCGGACAATACATCACTGTCCATGGCGATGTAATTAGTCACGTTAATATTAGCCATGTTATGGTTGAGGATGGTGGCGAATACTCCTGCTATGGCGAGAATCGAGCTGGAAAAGTCTACCATTCTGCACGACTGAATATTTATGGTACGTAATTTTTTGGAGAAAAATATCAATTTTTTGTAAAATTCTCGCTTTGAAAAATGTTGTCCTTTATACTCGTATTTTGTGTTTTGTTCTTTTTATGTTTTGGATTTTTGTTTTATGTATATGTTTTTTTGGATCATACATTTTTGTTGGTCCTTTTTTTTTTTGGAATATATGTGGTATGTAGGACTCTATCTCTTGAGTGTCAGAACCAATGTTCCAATTCAAAACCAAACGAGACCAACACAACACAAAATAGCATAACATAACATCACATTGCGGGATTGTGCCAATGAAATGAACGGTTGTGATTTTTATCCTTTCGTTGGCGTTCGTTGGTTTTGTTCGATCCCACAGTCCGTTCGCCTCGAACCCCTGCATTCCCCTTCACCATCTCTAGACCACTAGCAGATGGATGGGACGATGACCGACAGGGTTTTTATTGTGTGTTGTATTTTTGTATTTTTGCCATCATGGCAGCTACTTCCGGGCGCGCGATATATGTGGTTTTGCGTGATGATGGCAATGCTGGTTTTCTGTTGTGGCAACGCATAATGTTGATGGTGCCTAGAATTCCCAAAAAAAAAAGATAAATAAACAACTATAAACCGTTATTCGTGTTATGTTTTGTCATATTTTTGCAGTGTACGAGTATATAGCATTAGCAGTGGCGGGCGGCAATGGCAGTGCAGCGGAATTTTGTGCTCGTTTTGATTTCATTTTGTTTGCTTTTGTTTCATTATGTTCCATTCATTCACACTGAATTCCTTTTAATTCAAAAATTCGCTTTTATAGATTTTATACGTTGTTTTTTTTTTGTGTTCCTTTTTATACCTATATTCGTATTCCATAGTCACTTATGGTTGGACTAGGTTATATATAACACAACCCGAAGTCCGAACCCCGAACCTGAGCAAATGAAAGGATAACGTACTATGCAACTTCCGTTTTGTATTTTCTGCTTTGCCTTATAACTGTGTACTGTGACATATCGTATGCACGTGTGTGTGTGTGTTTGGATGGGTGTGTTTAGATTATGGATATCAATGTGGGGGTTTCCGGTGCGGAACGGCTTATTGCATTTTGTCCTGCAGAATGTACGAGAAATCGAGGCAGCAGAGGCTTGAAATTTGAAAATCTCACCCCGTAGCAGTGCTATATACAATTGGCATTGGCATCAGCATCAGAATCAGCAGAAACTTAACAAAAAAGAAAAGCAAAAAGAGCCAAAGATAGGCGATTGGAATGTAAACGAATGGCTGCTGTTGAACATGGTCATGTTGTACATATGTATATTGTGTGTGGAGTGTATTCTATGTGAATGTGATGCCCAACCTAGGGATATGCCAACCGCGTCAGAGTGTCATGCGGGCTATCCTATACAGAGCATTGACGTTATACTGACCCACATAGATATGGTATCCGTATCGTATTTCTGAATATACATTTTTCCCCCTGTAAATCTCCTCAAAAGGGCCCAACTCATGTGTTCGTTGAATTGAATAACAACTTCATTTCCTAACCACCAACCCAACACCCCCCCCCCCTTATGCATATAGTGAAGGGTGAAGGAAGTTGGTATTAGAAATGGGGATGGGGGATGTTTTACGATATACAAAAAAAAAAATTTCGATTGGACGGTCATGTAGGGCGTAGGAGAATACCACCTATCTTTTTGAGCCTAAGCCTAGACCTGGACCTCTAAGCCCTCATTCTCCGCATAACATCCATATACATTTCATACATATGTACATAAATATGTATGTATATGGAACATCCAAAGGTTTGGGGAAATCTCATAAATGATAAATTATTAGATTTCAATTTAAATGCAATAACATGATGGGGTCCGGTGTATGCTCAATGCTCATACGCCACCTTCCGCCGTCGTCGGCCGTTCGGCCACCGCCACCGTATTGTACACACAAAAGCAGCAAAACGGAAGTAAAAAAAAAGACCACACAGAAGAAAACACAACTGGTGAGCTGTCATTTTCATGAAAACTCACTAGAACATTCGATTCAGAAGTCCGTTAGGAAACGGAATGGGCCCGGGCGCCCAACGTAACGTCGCGTCGCATCGGTTGGCTACCGTGTTCGTCGTAGTTATCATTTCGGTATAGATATGAGTATGATTGCAAAAAGTAGGTTTCATATACGGATGTATAGATCCGTTCATGCGACGCAATCAACGGATGTAATTGAAGTTTTCGAATTAAGCTTTTGCAATTTAATTCAAATTAAATCCGGAATAAATAATGCTCGCTAGGAAATGTTATGAAGTGTGGAAAGGATAACGACTATATCTACGGCAAACTATGATGGACAAAAAGGGTGAGAGAGAGCAAATTGAACCAAATAATACTTGACCGATAAAACGGTGAAATCGAATTGACAAGGGAAAGATACGAGTACATACATATGGATATATCTAATATTGCCTGGCACACATAGGGCTAAGGATAGGTACATGCCTAACCCAACTGAATCCCTTTAATGGGAAGTAGATACTTCATTTGAATCTAAGTTAACCACCATTTATATTATATGCAATGCATTTTGATTTCAATCTATAATGGGCATCGGGAATTCCAGTTCAATAAGCCCACCAGGATTAAGCATTTAGGTTAAGCACTCTTTGGGAACATATCGCATCCGCATCGGGCGGGATTTGTGCAATTGCATAATATAAAGGAGTCATCAAACTCCTCTCTCTAATTCGGTGTTAGGGAATTTGTGGAATCATTACATTTGATAAAATTTCCAATAAATTTCAATCCTTTATACCATATATAGAGTTGATCGGGGATAGTGCGTGATAATGAGGGCTTTTGCTTTCATTCAAGCTTGTTGTTTTTGTCGGATGAGTCCATTTGTGGAAGCGTTCGTCGTTGTGTAGACCATTAGGAATTGCCACCAGATTAACTACTCTCGATCCAGTTGTAACAAAATGTGATAGATTTGTTTTATGCTTGTGTCGAGAGTAAGTCCCTCAACTGGTGAATGCTTGAATCTTCGCACAGCTCATTAGTGGCGTTGTGTTTCGCTATACTTGAGTTGGTTTTAAAACAGCGTTACAACTCTCCTAACAAGGCTCTCGACCTACTAAGGGCCTCTTTCTTCTTTTCGAGCACGGAAGTTTATTCCATCCTTTACAACCTAGATTTTAAAGCATCCACATCAAGTTAAGATTTAGTATGCATTCAGGTTATGTAATCGAACCAATATTTTCGTCCAATTTTGAGTTGGTTGGATATGGCATCGGAGGTTTTTGGAGCAAATTTAAAAATAAATGGTTTTCAAATTGAAGAAAAAGCTTTGTCTTTTTCTAAATGTCTGCTTTCATTAATGTGGCTTTATTTGCCATTTGCTAGGAAGGGATATTAATTCGTTTATCCCGTTCATACCAAAAACACTCCATTACCAAGACCGGAATCTATCGTACGTTTCACTCTCCAAAACCCGTTTGTTTACATTGTTGTATTTGTAATTTTGACAATAAGTACATGAATAGATGTGAACACAAACAAAAAAAAAACGATGCCGTGGGCTAGCGGCACTTTGCATAGCAAAAACATAATAAGTTTTTTTCAGGTTTTTCCTTTTACTTTTTTCGATGAAAAAGTCAGTTTTAAGCTTTAATTTTGCAGGCATTTTGTGGATAGTGAACCAATGTACCTTTTTGTCTTGAAAAACGCATGTTCAACATCAGTTTATTATAATTAATTCACTAATTTACAGTAATCACTACGTAATTCTTTAAATTTCATAATAAACCTCGGATTTTTGTATCAAAGATGCGTTCGAAGAACCATCAAGTTAAGGGTGCGAGCGCAATTTTTGTATTGAATTCTAATAAATTTTCGTTAACGACCGGCCCAAATATTTTGTTTGCAAGTAATTAAAATCTGTAGCAATTTAACTAATCCAAGTATATTTATAGTTTGTTTTTAATGATTTAAGCTTGCAACTATTTTTCAATGCCATTTTGATTAATAAATAATAAATTTAAAAAAAAGTTATAATCGAAAAATACCTTATCCATAACATTCTTGATTGATGGAAGCATACATATATTTTCTATCAAAAAAACTGCATCAAAGGAACAGCAATGTTTTAAAAAAAATAATCAGAACGATTATAGCGAACCTGTTGAATAAATGCAGAGCAAATAAAATGCAAATTTTGACATATATCACAAAGTGAAAACTTCTTAAAATCGTTCTGAATTCATGCACAATTAATACAATAGAACATGTAATCGTCATGAATGTTTTATGTTGACGTACAGAAGTTTTTTTAGTGAATTTCCACAGTTGAACGCAAAATATAATTCTCATTCATTCCTTAAAAATGTTTAAAAGATCAAGTTTACTTATTATATTGTTTGAAGGGTATGTTTAATAAAAGTGCTGCTAATAATGAAAAAAAAATTAATGAGTTTTACGTACATGTTTTTCTTAATATAGTAAATACTTCCATAGATTACATTTTATAAATGCAGAACATAGAAGAAAATATACATAAACAATAGTTTTCAGATATAAAGCAGAGGTTAGTGTAGAAAAATATTTTTGAGAAAGCCAATAATATTTTAGGTCTGTTCATTAAAGAAATTTCCGCTTCAGCTAACCTTCATCAACTTTTTAGAAAAAAATTTAGGATTAATAGCAGCCAATTCGGTTTCCCCATACTGGATTAAAAAAAGTTACTTAAATCTATTTATTGCACTCATTTAGTTGGTATTGTGTGTAACCATATTGCCTATTTCTTTTACTTAAAGATTCTTTACACAAAGCAGCTTATTTTTAAAACATGGTTCCCTCAAATGTGTATTCCGAAATCTAACTACAAACAAAATTCTAACTCTAACATAGTCCCTCAAAAAGAAATGTTCAGGAATATTTCTGCAACAAACAAAACTAAAATTTGGTCTTGCAATTACCGAACTGCTTAAATGATGAAAATACTAATCTAATTGAGGAATCTGAACTAGCTAAAGTTCGCAATGGAACTTCACAAGTATGCTTCTTGTAGCATTCTCTGTACAACAAAATACGGAAGCACCCGCCTATTGTTTCCACCTGAACTTCTAACGTCACCAAAAAAATGCTCTAAGCAAACTACAGCTGAAAAAATTGTCTGTTTTGTTGTTTACAAAGTATTGAGTTACACTTTTGTCCATTTGCAATAATCATACTTAACCAGTTGCACCGCATTTTGCGTTTGCAAATAATTTAAGTAAACAAAATACATAATAATAAACTAATAAATCATTAAATAATATGTATTTGGTCAATTTTATTTTATTTAATATACATTTACAACATTTATTTGGATTGAAATTAAAAAGCTATACAAATCTTCCAATTTAAGACCATGTCAGCACTTCAGATTCTGTTGGTTAGGATTGTTTAGTTTTTGAACGAGGCCATGAAACATTCAAAATGAAGCATTTAGATGGGGCTGATTACTATAATGAAGCATTTTGATGGGCCGAAACACTAAATGTAAGAATGTGTTTGGGTTTTTGCATTATTTCACGCACACTTTCTCACATTTAGTGTGTAGTTAGCTTGTAGGCAAACCGAAATGTCAGTCTGAGATTCCGGTCTTGGTAATGTAGTGTTTTTGGTTCATACTTTCGGTTTAAAGTCGAATAAGTATATAGACAAGGGCGGATGCAGACTTTTAGTCAGGGGAGGGGGTCACACACTTAACATATGATGAGTTTTTAGTCACCACTTAAAAGTTCTTTAATGTGCTGTAAAGGATGCTGACAAAATTAAAAAAAAACATAATGTGCATCTTAACCTTACATGTGCACATTTCAAGGACTAAAGTGACAACTTTAGTTATAAAATTATTTAGAACACTGTTGTCCAGCAGATATGGTCTTACTATTTAATTTAGACGACTCAATACATATGAAAGCATTCCATCCAGTTTTTTAAATATGCCATATTTAAGAGCTTAAACATAATAGTTTAGAGGGTTTTTGGTGCATTTCACGCAGAAGTGTAAAAAATTGTTTTGGAACGAAGGTTTTTCCAAAAATAATATATACTTTTCTCTTTTCTATTTCTATTAATGCAAAGAACGCTACAAAAATTCAAAAACTCGGAAAATGAGAGAGAATCTGATATGAAGAATGTTCGTGCTTTTTTTGACGTAGTTTTTGCGAATTCAATTTTCGGGAGTCTATTATTGCTATCGCTATCAGTCTGCTTAATCGTAGATGCTAGAAAATATTTTGATCTTAAAGGATTCAACAAAACTTAAAAGTTGTAGAGAAAAAAATGTGTGGTTCTTGAATTTAAGGATATAGGTGCATTAAAATACATAATTCCTCTAAACATTAAATAAAAACAAATTAAGGTAAAAAAAAAATAAGTTGGGAAGAAACTTTTCTGTGGCACTCACAAATTACACGTTTCAGAATCTCTTTTCACTTCAAATCTCAAGAGATTCGAAGCCTTTATATCAACAGATATGAAACGTTCATTATGTTTTTCAAATAGCCATTAGTTTAACAAAAGTGTCACTTGTGCTGTTTTTGGGACATTTTTATTTTTGAAATTTGTGTTTAATTCTCAGTTCAAGAGCATCTAAACCAAATTCACTTCAAAAAGTAGATTTATTTAATTTCTTAAGATCTTAAAAGTTTTTGTACACAATAAATAATCAATTTTGAAAGAAAAAAATGCACAACTGGGTCGCTTGAGCTTGCTAATGTCTTCCAAAAAGTCTGTTTAAAAATATTTATTATATTTTAAGATTTAAAAATGTATCTGCAAAATAAGTTTTGCTCAAAAATTCAAATGCCATTTTATTTCTGAAAAAACCTAGACTAACTTATTTTTTTAGAAAATCAATAGAGCGTTTTTTTTTGTTAAATTGATTTTAACATATAAAAATTCTTAAATTTTGTCTGCAGTTGTTAAGTGCTTATAAATATACATTTTACATAGTGACCCCTTTCTGAGATATCGAGTTTTGTAAACAAAAATCAATATATTTTCAAAATTTAAAAAAATTATATAATGACATTCTTAAGAAAACTTAAAAAATAACGGTTTTATGAAGGGTACTCTTCTCAATCAATACCGAAATATGTTTTTCTTGTACAAAGAAGCCAAATTAAGAAAATAAATTAGAAATTTAAAAAAAAAATTATCGGTTAATTTTTGAAAAAAATCGAATTTTCTTATTTAAAAAAAAAAAACGCCTTACGGTAATCGGCTTAAAACCATAATTTCCCAGTTTGAACTCAATCGAAACATGTAGAGGCAGTGTTCCCATAACGGCATTATTAATGCTAGATCTAGCATTATAGAGAAGAGAAAAGCATTATGAAATTTTAAAATAATGCTAAATGCTTTTCTGGCATTATTGTTTTTAAGTTTTGCATTCTTAAATGCCAAAATTGATTTCAAAAGATTGATTTGATTATAGCATATTTGGAAAAAAATAAAAATCATCATCAATTTTCCAGCTAAGAATAGTTCGGAAATTTCTTCAAGACGCAATGAAGCTAGACTAGCATTGTATATTGCATGTCACTTAGCCATAAATCCCGTGGATCATCTAATCAGTTGTGTTAAGGAAAACAATAAGTCTGACGCAGTAAGTGTAAATATGAATTTAAAACGATCAAAGTGTACTGCAGTCATTAGAAGTGTATGGGGCCCTCATTTCAAGGCCAAGTTGAAAGAAGATCTTAAAGATCGTGCTTTTAGCCTCATAATTGATGAGTCGACCGATATAAGTGTTACAAAACCCTTAGGTAGTGTTGTTAAATATTATAGCGATTCAAGACAGAAATTAATTACAACGTTCTTAAAACTCGTCTCATTATTGGATGCTACTGCTGCTGGAATCTTTGCTGCAATAGAAAATGTCATAAAAGAGTTTGAGTTATGTTTTTCGAATACGGTCGGGTTAGGTACAGATAACACAAGTGTTATGAGTATTGTCCAAATACGCGAGGGGCTGAAAATAGAAGATAAATGCTGCTTTTCTCATGAGGTTTCAAAAACTGTTATAGATGAAGTTAGAGCCTCAGCAAAGTATGAAAAACCTAAGGGCGAAGAAGACTTTTATATGAAGAACTTTGGGATAACTCATTATTTATCTAAAATTATAAAATAGATAAGAATTTTTTTTTAAAAACTATAAATAAGAATGTAATAAGTCTGAACGATTTAAAATTAAATAATTAACTATAAAACATGTTCCTATACTTTAAAACATTGTGCTGTTAATACCTATTTACATATAAAGCTTTAAGTTTTGTTATTTTTGAATTAATTTTGTTTTGGTTTTGTTTTTTTTTTTTTGTTATATACCTATTATTGTTAGGTATTTGTATGTGAAAATAAATATTATTTTGCATTTTTTAAGATGTTTGTTTTTCAATCATCGATATAGACGTTTTATATGGATTTTAAAATCTAGCATTTTGTTTTTTGAGCTCCCATACGATCTAGCATTATAAAATTTGAAATCTAGCATTATGAAATTTGAGATTATGGCAACACTGTGTAGAGGCCAGGACAAACAGACAGACGGACGGAATCAGAGGATGCACTTTTTTCGACTTTTCTACCATCGTAATGTCATGTTTGATTAAAAGCTCGAGTTCTAAATTTTATACGAATTAAGAATTTCTTAGACTCAATTGAAGGCGAGGTTCAGGAATTTAAGTGACGATCTTTTATTCAAGGTTTCTTGTTAAGAACCTAAATATTTGCTCTTTTTCTTAGAAACAAATTTTATGAAAATAATTTAAAGCATTACCTACTAAAGTTTTTCCAAATTCAAAATTGCGGGAAACAAAAAATTTAGTGAAAATTTAGAATGTTAATTCGACAAACAGCTGCCTTAAACGGCAAGTATAAAAATTTCATACAAAACCCCTTAGAAAAAATTTAGTTGTTTTTGACAACAAACCACTTTTTGGAAAATGTCGTTAAATTACTAACAAATCTTTTTGGCTCATATGACCCCCCCTGGATCGTCCATTGGTCAAAAGTTGATGAATTTGTGCTGCGTTATTGGAAAATTCAAGGGAGTTCCTACGAAAATAAAAAAAAATTATCTCCCAGTGGGAGATCATGACCCCTACGACCCCCCCCCTGGATCACCCATTGTATATAGAGATGTTTTGCATTGAAGTTGATTTGTCTTTCCAGAAAACACTTTAGTAAAAAATTTGCTGAACAAAAACTTTAAAAGTTAAATTAGTACAATTTCTTTAGTAAACCAGTGCTGGCGGCCATATTGTTCTGGTACTTTTTATTAGAAATTCTTTAAAGGTATTTTTTAAAATCATGAACGCTTGGAAAACGAGTGTTATTTTTTTATCTTTTCAGAAGAATTCACATTTTTCAAATCGTGGACACAAACATTTTTTTCTAATAAATATCGATTCAAGGGAATCACTATTCAGTCTCGTATTTGTATTAATTTTGCTGCGATGTTGTAAGCGAAGGATAAGCGAAGCAGGAATCTGCAGTTCCCCCAACTAGCGAGACCTTAAACCCCCCATAGTTATTTTTTTTATAATTTTGAACCTTTAGTCAGATGGGATTGCAATTTAAAACAAATGAAGACCCTAAAATTCCTGCAGCATTAGAATTTCTATTATTGCGTATCTAGCATTTCGGATTCGAAAGTGTTGGTATTTGTCATCGGAATAGTATAGCGTATGTATAGGTATTCAAGAATTTCTGACATTCAAGAAACATACAGAATTTTAAAAACATATGGATTTCGGAAAAATCTTTTGACGAAACGAAGGGTTTTGTTAGTTTTTTATTATATAATTATAGTGACTAGTTAACGTTCATTTTGAGTTAAATACAACACTAAGTTAGAAAAACTTTAGTTTCGATTCAAACATTACGAATTCAAGATGTAGTCATTATTTATTATAAAGGGTGATTTTTAAAAAAGCTACAAGAAAGTTTTTCAAAAAAACACATAAAGTTCAAAAAAATGCATGAAATCTTCATTTGAATCGATAGTACGTTCCATATAATTTAATGTTTGAAGATTATTTTATGCAAATGTTGACCTTGACTGCGCCTCAAATGGTCCATCCGCTTAGTTCAATTTTGGCATACTCTTTCCAACATTTCTGCCGGTATCTTACGAATAAATGCTTCAATGTTGTCTTCCAATGCGTCAATTGAAGCGGGCTTGTCTGTATAGACATGAGCTTTGACATAGCCCCACAAAAAATAGTCGAAAGGCGTTAAATCGCACGATCTAGGCGGCCAATTGACAGGTCCCGAACGTGCAATAAAATGTTCACCGCACTCGCCTCTCAATAAGTCGCCATTGTTGCGTGTGCTGAGTGGCATGTGGCACCGTCTTGTTGAAACCACATGTCATGCAAGTCAAGCTCTTGCATTTTGGGCAAAAAAAAGTTGGATATCATCTCACGGTAGTGCTCACCATACACAGTTACATTACGATTCGCATCATCTTTAAAGAAGTACGGTCCAATGATGCCATCAGCCCATAAACTGCACCAAACTGTGACTTTTTTGAATGCATTGGTAGCTCTTGCAATTCTTCTGGCTGATATTCACTCCAAAATCT
Source organism: Eupeodes latifasciatus (assembly GCA_920104205.1). Taxonomy (NCBI): domain Eukaryota; kingdom Metazoa; phylum Arthropoda; class Insecta; order Diptera; family Syrphidae; genus Eupeodes; species Eupeodes latifasciatus. Next base: position 151,620,468 of record OV049926.1, on the reverse strand, counting down.
ACAATTCTGCTTATTTACGCACCCATTGAGACAAAAATGAGCTTCGTCACTAAACACAATTTTTCGGTAAAAAAGTGGATCTTCGGCCAACTTTCAAAGAGCCCATTCAACAAAAATTTCACGTTGTAGTAGATCGTTCGGCTTCAATTCTTACACCAGCTGTATTTTGAAAGGCATCGCACCTAAATCCTTCCGCAAAATTTTCCACGTTGTTGAGTAACAGAGGCCCAATTGCTGCGAACGGCGGCGGCGACGAATCGATAATTGATGAACATCATTAACACTAGCCGATACAGCTGCGATATTTTCTTCAGTTCGCACTCTACGTAAGCCTGTTGGTGGTTTAATGTCCAACAATGAAAATTTGGTGCGAAATTTAGTCACAATAGCCCTAATAGCCGCTTCAGTGGGTCGATTAAACTGACCATAAAATGGAAGAAGAGCGCGATGAACTTTCTTAACAGAGCAAGCATTTTGATAATAAAATTCAATAATTTGCATTGTTCGTTTGTAAGACGATTCATGGTTAAATTATAGACCAAACTGAAGATGTTTGACATTGAAAAAAACCAGTGTTACCAAAAAGATAATAGCTAAAAAATCATCCTTTATAACGTTTGCGTGTAAGTCACATTGTATTAAATTTGTCAATTATTAAAATCAAATCTTTTTGTAGCTCTAAACAATCCCTGATGGACTTAATAATTCGAAAAATGTTTACATCATCTGCACTGCATAGATTAGCGATATAGAATTATTTAACACAGAAGAAAAAATAAACATCAATGGACCAATATGACTCCCTTGAGGTACACCAGAATTTACTTTAAATTGACATGAAGGTTACTCTTGAACATGACGCTATAAAAATTGTCTTTCTTTTGTCTTTTGACGAAATCTACAAAACAAAACAATTGTTATTTCCAATTGGGTTTTATTTATTAAGAAGAATTGTATGCCTTAATTTGTCAAATGCTCGTTAAAGTCTGTAAAAATGCAATTGACTTGAGAGTGTTTTTCGAATGCATCGAAAAAAAGAGGATTTCAATAAATTAGTAGTTGTAGATTTTTTTTTCAAAAACCCATGTTGAACAATTAAATTAAATTATTTTACAGGCAAGGAATTGAAATAATTTAGCAATAGCAGGCAATTACGTTTTAAAAAGATAATTCGTTACTTAATGCTTAGAACCTGGCATGAATATTTCCAAAGATCTGTGAATCAAGAACATTTCAGAGACTCGTTGAAATGAAAAATCAATTTATAGGAAACATAAGGCACACATTTTTTCAACATAAATGATGGTATTCCATCAGGACCAGGACTAAAACATTAATTTAGCTTTATATTGTCAAGTATAAATAACTCAAAAATCGAAAAATTGATCGATGTAAAATGGCTGTGTTCTTACTTGCAGGGGCGCTTGCAGAAGAAAAACGTTCAAAGGCAGTTTTAAGATAATCTGTGATCATATTCGAATTTCACTCTGGAACATGGCTTGAAGAATTTTGAAATGACATTGAGAGTATAAAAAGTTTGAAAGAGTCCAAAAGTCATATTGCAGTTCTATTAAACTTTTAGCGTCTCATCACTCTTTTATATATTACTAGCTGACCCGGCAGACTTCGTACTGCCCCAATCGATAAATAAAAGACCTAAACTTTTGTATAAATTAATTTCAAAACAAACAACGTTTTGAATAAAAAAGCATTTTTTTAACGAAGCATGAAGTTGTATTATTATTTTCGACACATCATGTTGCTTACTTAAAACAACAGAGTTTTCCTGAAATACTGGTTATTTATAAGGTTTAAATTTGTATTAACAGACACACACTGTTATGATACAGTTTGTTAATTAATTTAAAGCTTTCTCATAAACCATATTTTTTGTTTTGTTTTGTGGTGCGTAAATAAACAAATAAGACGGTTTTCCGACGCGCTAACACGCGACGTATAATTGTCCATGCGCGAAACAGGGAAACTATAAGTTGATTCCGCAAACTTCTAAAGACTGTCCTTGCGATTTATTTATTGTCATCGCAAAGGCCAGACGGTAAGCGTTTAAAATCGAATGGTAAATCCGTTTTAATTATCGGAATTCGCGGGATCAAGACTTCTTCTCTATTGTATTTTCCTTTTATGATTGTTGCTTTTTCTCAGCCAGTCTTGTTCCATTGCATAGTCGAGGTTGATTAATGTTACGCAGCATGATGACAACTGATCCTACTTTTAACTGCAAATTGTGAGGTGGTAATCCAGGCAATTCCAGTAAATTTAAAAACTCCGTGGGATAGATGACTACGTAATCCTGGTTTATAACGGTGTCGACTGATTTGAAGGAAATGAACTGTCCTGGAAGAAAATTCTGAATGGTCGCATTGAGATCCTCGACATCTTTATTTTTCGCTGCCAATATTGCTCGTTCACCCAGCCAATTATGGTTATTGAACTATTGCGCTATATCTGGGAAAACACGCTGAATAAGCTCCTCTTTTGAATCTGTGATGTGACAGAAATCTGTGGGTAATGTGATGAATCCGGTCGAGGTGTCCATTGCAACTTTATTATTTCCAATATCTAATAACTGCTTCGCAAACACATTTGCAGTTTCATCATGTTGCAATACTCGCATGTTAGTTGTTAATTGGAGTATCTTTACTTACTGCCACAAATTCGATGATTTTAGGCATGCATTGAGTTCATCAGCAACAGTTGATCTTGGGTAAAAGTTGTTGAGTTTCATGAGCACATTCACCTCCCTCAGGGTTTATACCCCCTTTCGTTACACGCTGTATATATATTTTAGTACAAACTTAAATATTATAAAAAAATGTTCTGGTACAATACCTTGAAAGTGGGCATAAAATTGTCCTGTATAATATGTGTAGCGCCAAATAATGTCATCTGGAAACAGTTGTTATATTTCTGAATGTTAGCCAAGAAGTGCTTTGAATCACTTCCAATCCCAGAAACTAAAGAGCGTAAAGGATCTGGTGGTGGGACCAATTGTTTCAGTTTTACTTTGTCTCCAGCACAACATAATCCAGTAGATTCACCAGTGTATTTTAACGCCTTACAATATTTACAAATTATTTTCATTTCCTCAATTGTTACCGATTTGTCGGCACAATAATCAATTGCCGGATCATATAGTGGAATGCAGCTCGTTCAAGAATCACAAGAATCGCTCAATTTCATTATGTCGTCCTCGCTGTTGTTGTGTTTGATGTGCACGAACTTGTTGCATTCTAAGCCTATTCACTTCATTGTCACTCACTAAATAACGCAATTCTGATATAGCAATACGACTATTTTCTTGATCTGACTCTCTCTGGTCATCAGTGTGGTTAGCACGTGAGGTAGCTCTTCGCACATTTGATTGACTGCGACGACCTAAGTCAGGTCGTCTTCTCCTCGGCATCGTAACGTAATTAATCAAAGTGAGAAAAATTCTCGCTCACTTAACAGTAACTTAACAGTAAAGTGTCACTATCACAAAATATCAACAAAAAAAGAGCGCACTACTTGCAATGTTACTATCACAAAGGATCACAAAAGTAAAGAAAGTTCTCGCACACGTAGCGGTAATCGCCACTCACAAAGATAGAAGGATGCAGTCATAGAATATCGTAACCATGATCGTAACACAATATCGTCAATCGTAATACTTTTTTCCGTGTTCTGATTTTTGTATTTATTTTTTTGTTTGTGACAAAACTTAAGATTTATCAAACTTAAAAAAATAACCTGATACAGTTGCAACTGAAGTTAGCTAAAATTAAGTTTCGCGAAGCCGACCAAATTAATTGGAATTCAGTACTATTAATAGTTTATTACATTTTTTGTCGCGTTCGCGATTCACTTTTGTTTATTTTCGAAACGCGACATTATATCCTCCAAAGCGCACGCGAAGAATATTTTCATAGATATGATTGAATTTGAACTTTGACTTTGAAATTGACTCTTTGACGTTAGGAACACACCTAAATTGCTTAGACAACAGTGAATGATTATATTTATTTATTTTTATTTATTTAATTCGTTAAAATCTAACGTTAACAATTCTTATAATCTAATAATATCTAATATCATAATTTATATTTATTATTTATTATTCAATATTGTTGAAAAACATAAGTTTAAATTGTTTACATTTTATATTATCATTTACAGATTCTAAACAAAAATGAAATTCGTTATAAATTGTTATTAACTGATTGAGAGGGCTACATACACCATAGTTTGATCTGCTAAATATTTGAATAATAGGTTGTTGTCGCCTTAAACTTGCACGACTGAAACTGAAATTTAATTTACTTAGAACTGATGGTAATGATATCGAACCATTAATAATCCCAACAATAAAACAAAATTGTATATACTTTCTGTGGTTAGTCAAAGAAGGGAGGCTGATCAAAGCTAGTCTTTGAGAATAAGGCGGAAATAGATTTTCCCTTGCCCATGGAAGAGACCGAAGACAGAAACGCAGAAACCTTTTTTGGATCGCTTCAATTCTTGAAACATGTATTGAGTAATAAGGTGACCATACCACACAGCCGTATTCTAAAATTGGTCTAACAAACGAAATAAATAGAAGTTTAAGAACATAAGGATCCCGAAAATCACGACCGAATCTTTTAATGAATCCAAGAACCCTATTGGCTTTTTTAATTATATAACTTAAATGATCATTAAATGATAATTTGGGATCTAGAATAATACCTAAGTCAGAAAACATAGAAACTTTACATAACGGACAAGAATCAAACGTATAGTTGTACAAAAACGGAATTTTTTTACGTGTAAAACTCATAGTTTTACATTTGTCAACATTTAAAACAAGTCGGTTTTTATTGCACCATTCCCTAAATATTGTTAAGTCTTCTTGTAATAATAAACAGTCAGAGGAGGATTTTATACTTTTGAAAAGCTTAATGTCATCAGCATAAACAAGGACAGACGAGTTTTTTAAGTTTGAAACCAAGTCGTTAATAAATAAAACAAATAAAATAGGACCTAGGTGGCTGCCCTGAGGGACGCCAGAATTAACAACAAATTGAATTGAACTTTCATTACGAAACAAGACAGAATAACGACGATTTTTTAAGTATGAAGAAATCCAATTTATGAAATTGTTGTTAAATCCTAGATGGTATAATTTTAGAATTAGTGTATTGTGACATAACTTGTCAAAGGCTTTACTAAAGTCAGTAAATACGCAATCAACTTGCCCACGTTTTTCAAATACATCTAGACAAAAGGACACGAAGTTAAATAAATTAGTTACAGTGGATCTCTTTTTGACAAAGCCATGCTGGCTATCACAAATAATAGAACTACAATGAAAAGAAAGAACATTACTCACAATTGACTCAAACAGTTTAGGTATCACAGATAGTTTCGCAATGGGCCTATAGTTCATTATTTCATTCTTTGGGCCTTTTTTATGTATGGGAATAATAAATGAACTTTTCCAGATAACAGGAAAAATTGAACTTTTTAAGGATGCATTGAAGAGAACACATAACGGATATGACAGATAAGAAGCACATTTTTTTAATATATAAGATGGAACACCATCGGGGCCTGGAGTAAAGCACTCATCGAGTTTTAATATATGTTGAGCAACTGTGTCTTCACTTATTTCAAAATTAATTGCGTTTAAATGATTAAAACTGTCAGAAGAAGAAGAAAAAGAAGAGGAATTATTAAAGTCTGATTCTTCAAATGCTACTTTGAATTGATTAGCAAACATGTTTGCAATAATCTTTGGGTCATGACTAGTTGACGAATTATTTGACATCGAATTCGGATAGCCACACGTTTTCCTTTTATTATTAACGAAATTCCAGAAACTATCTGGATTAGATTTAATACCATGTTCAATTTTACAAATGTAATCGTCATATAGAATGTTAGAATAATCAGAAAAGAGTTGTTTTAGAATTAAGAAAGTTCTGTAATCATCGTCAGTTCTAGTTATGTTATATTTTACCCAAGCTTTGTTCCTTTTATTTTTTAAGTTTTTAATACGCGTATCAAACCATGGTGGTGCATTTGAAGCAAAACGTGATCTTTTTAAAGGAATAGTTTCGTAAAAGCAGTTAAAAAGAGTTCTATAAAAATTATTACACATATCCTCAATATTACCATTACAAAATAATTGATTCCAATTTACAGTTATTAACATATCAAAAAGATCTACAAAATTACATTTAGAAAAGTCAAATTCAAGTTTGTTGTTATTATCGTCATTGTAAGGAGAAGACATGTTTAAACCTAGTGAAATATCTAATGCAGGATGATGTCGATCTTCGTCTATTAGTTTTACAGTAGCAGTTAAAACAGCAATTTCGTTGTTAATTGTATCGGCGAAAAACACTAAGTCAAGAATTTTTCCAAAACGATTTCTCAATCCATTAAATTGACTTAAACCACACGATGACATACCATCTATACATGTTAGTTCATTAAGGCTGGACGCATTTATTGGAACATGGAAGTTGTCGTCATCAATTTTTGTCCAGTTAAGGTTTGGTAGATTAAAGTCACCTACGATCAAAATTTCATCTTCGGGTTCCATAAGTACATAAATATTTTCTATGCAGTCATTAATCTTTTCATAAGCCTCATTGTTTGAACTTGGAGGAATATACGCGGAGATAATAAATAAATGGCCAGATTTCAACTTGATTTTGATACATAGAGCTTCGACACCTGTGGCTCGAAAGTCATCGATCAGGTAGCACGTAAGTGAGGTCTTGATCGCAAAAAGAATTCCTCCTCCGACAACATTAGAGTCTTCTTCATCATGTCGATCACGTCTGAAAATTTGATAAGATGCATCAAAAAGCTCCGAGTCAAGTATAGAAAAGTTGAGCCAAGTTTCTGTTAGTATAATGACATCGTGGGGAAGGTTGTTTACATTTTTATAGACCATATTAGTCTTTGTCCGAAGTTCATTTACATTTTGGTAGTAGACTAATATTTGTTAATTTAATATGAACTTTATTGAATAGCAATAAAGTTCAAATTGACTCTAGAAAACATTTGTATGGGAAATATAAAAGGGCTGTTTTAAGGGTTTTCCCGGAAATTATTCGATTTTTTCTCGCCTTTTAAACCTTCCCTAAACCTCCACGAACATTTCAAGACTAAGATCAGATAATTCCGTTCCGTGAGGTCCTTAAAAGATGGAAAAGCGGCGGGCTCTAACGGTATACCGGCTGAGTTTTATAAATACAGTGCTGACATTTTTAGGCAGAAATTATCAGAAGCTCTGAATATAATTTTCAAATTTGGAGTTGTACCAGATCATTTCTGTGAAGCTTGGATACTACCAATTTTTAAGAAAGGAGATCCAAAAGAACCAGCAAATTATCGTGGAATATCTTTCTTAAATGCATCTTTAAAAATTTATTCATCTCTGCTTTATAACAGACTCGACAAATGGGTTCAAGTTCACAGGAAATTAAGTGAATTTCAATCTGGATTCAGGAAAGAGTACTCCACTATTGATAATTTATTTGTGCTCAGTTCGATTGCTCGATGGAAGTTGGACCAAAATAAAAAACTATACGCATTTTTTGTTGACTTCAGAGCGGCATTTGATTCTATTAACAGAAACATATTATTCTACAAGCTACATAACCTAGGAGTTTCAACCATTTTTACTCGAGCGATTCAAAAGATGTAGGTATCAAAATACAGAAGCAAGAATTTACAATGGAAGTGATGTCTCAGATAAATTTCAGATGCTAAGAGGGGTCAGGCAGGGTTGTAACTTAAGCCCATTGCTTTTTGCACTGTTTCTCGACGATCTAACTGATTGGCTTACTTGCGGAGTAAACATTGGAAATTTAAGTATAAAGACAATTATGTACAGGGATGACATAGTGATTTTAGCTGAGTCCCCTTCATCAGTTCAACTGATGATTAACAAACTTGCTGAATACTGCAATCTTTGGGGACTGGAGGTAAACACAGATAAATCCAAAGTTCTTATTTTTAAAAATGGATCAGGGAGAGTGGCATCTAATGAAAAATGGAAGTATAACGGGAAAGATCTGGAAGTAGTAAAAAAGTACAACTACCTGGGAATGGAGGTAACATTCAAATTAAATGTAGATTCGCATCTCAAAACAAAATTGAACAAGGCGAAATCAGCATTTTGCGCAAATTGGAGAAGAATCTTCAGTAATAAACTTATATCTGTCGACACTAAATACCGAGTTTTTAATGCAACTGCAAAATCTGTCTTATTTTATGGAGCCCAGGTTTGGGGAGTGCATAAATTTGAACCAGTGGAATATCTATTGAGATTTTTTCTCAGAAAAATTTTCTACCTGCCTATAAGTACCCCAAAGTATATGTACTACCTGGAAACAGGACTCCCAACGCTTTTCATTTCAACACTGAAATTAAATGCAGATTATTTGCTAAAAGTTTTTAAAATGGAGGACACTAGGCTGCCCAAGCTTATTCTTCAGTATGCAGTTCTTAACAAAAAGCTATTTTGTAAGGATTGGATGAATCTTGCTGCCAACTGCGGTATGACGATTAATTTCTTGGACATGAATGCTGACAACTGGAAACGATCTTTGTACGAAGTAATATCTCTAACAGACGAAGGTGAGAGATACTCATTCATCGAAACGGCGAGATTGTCGACTGAGAGAAAATTTTATGCCAAGAGTTTATATAATCTGAATGAGCGGAATTATTTCAACAATGCCTACTCTTGTTTAGTAATAGGCACAGTTTTCAAAATAAGAGGAGAGCTGTTAAAATTGAATTACCTACCACATCGAACTGAGAGAGCTGGAACATGTAGTATTTGCAATCTACACGAAAGGGAAGACATATTACACTTTGTGGCGACTTGCCCTATACTTAAGGAGATTAGGCGATATCACTTTGGGAAAAATAAACTCACACAAGAAGAATTTTTCAACTATCTGAATGGTGCAAATTGGATGCTGCTCTACAAATTTGCCATTGAAGCGATGAACTACAGAGAAAAAATTCACAAAGAAAATTTTTAAAAATTCTAAAGATCTATTTTTCCTAGTTTGATTTCAATACACGTAAAGTAAAGTTTATAAAACCATTTGCTATTTTGTGTTAACTAAACTAAAAATTACTTTTTATTTGCTATTTTGTTTTAACTAAACTGAAAGTTCCACTTTTTTGCTATTTTGTTTTAACTAAACTGAAAGTTACATTTATTTACTAATTTGTTTTAACTAAACTAAAAGTTCCAAACTTACTTAATTTTATATGCCAACTAAATCTTAAATATCACAAAAAACAAGCAACATTAATTTAATAACAAAATGTATAATGAAATTATCACTTTATTTGAAATTTAAAAAATAATAGTATTTGCCAACCAGGCAGACGACATTAATGTCATGCCTGTATTTTTATTCAATGTAATACGTAATATAATAATAATATTGTTTAGTTTTATGAATAAATAATAATAATAATAATAATATAATAATAATTCCGTTCAGCTGTTCTCGAGTTTTAGTGAAACTAACGAACAGCAATTCATTTTTATATTATATAGATGTAGCTTGAACTTCAACCAGACCCTATTTCTTTTATTTTGGTTTGACGTTTCAAAATTTGAAGTCACATAATCACCAACAAGGCGCAGATTCCAGTGAATGGTCCCAAAAAGGTTCCCTTTGATCGCCATTTTCATACGCAAATTTTGTTTATACAGTCCTTTGAGAAATGGGGTTTAGTGACTTACAACTCTCAACCATTCTTTTGTGCGAGTTATGTCAAAGATGGAGGAGACCTACAGTTTTATGCCGAATCTAAGCGGCTGATTTGAGAAAGCAGTCTTCATGCTAAGAATTACTCTTGGAGAATTTGTCAATCCCTCACAAGATTCTGTACCTGTGAAATAAACTTTAGATGGCACAGGCAGGTATTGAACCCAAGACCTCTAGCATGACAGTCCTACGCACTTACTATCACGCCACGGGTAATACAATAATGCCAGTAGATTAGTAAATCAATAGAATTTTAAATTTCTATTATGTTGCTTCACGTCTCTACATGAAATCGTTGCTATATTTGAGCGACCATTTAAGGGATCAGCAAACAAGCAAGCTTTAGTTTTAAACTACAATATAACTACTCTTCTATGTCAGAGGTCAAAAGTTATTATCAAACAAAATGATTTTTCCAGAAAATTTATTAAATATCATTTAAATATTAAAAGTGCGTATACGCCCAGTGTACCTTTTTTGGTAGTTACATTTCTAGAGAATATAAAAAGAATATCTAAAAGCAAATTTTCACAATAAAATTAAAAGTCTTGTTGTATCGGGTGATTTTTTAAGAGCTTGAGAACTTCTTTTTAAAAAAAAACGCATAAAATTTGCAAAATCTCATCGATTCTTTATTTGAAACGTTAGATTGGTCCATGACATTTACTTTTTGAAGATAATTTCATTTAAATGTTGACCGCGGCTGCGTCTTAGGTGGTCCATTCGGAAAGTCCAATTTTGGGTAACTTTTTCGAGCATTTCGGCCGGAATAGCCCGAATTTCTTCGGAAATGTTGTCTTCCAAAGCTGGAATAGTTGCTGGCTTATTTGTGTAGACTTTAGACTTGACGTAGCCCCACAAAAAATAGTCTAAAGGCGTCAAATCGCATGATCTTGGTGGCCAACTTACCGGTCCATTCCTTGAGATGAATTGTTCTCCGAAGTTTTCCCTCAAAATGGCCATAGAATCGCGAGCTGTGTGGCATGTAGCGCCATCTTGTTGAAACCACATGTCAACCAAGTTCAGTTCTTCCATTTTTGGCAACAAAAAGTTTGTTAGCATTGAACGATAGCGATCGCCATTCACCGTAACGTTGCATCCAACAGCATCTTTGAAAAAATACGGTCCAATGATTCCACCAGCGTACAAACCACACCAAACAGTGCATTTTTCGGGATGCATGGGCAGTTCTTGAACGGCTTCTGGTTGCTCTTCACTCCAAATGCGGCAATTTTGCTTATTTACGTAGCCATTCAACCAGAAATGAGCCTCATCGCTGAACAAAATTTGTCGATAAACACATTTCGAACCGAACACTGATTTTGGTAATAAAATTCAATGATTTGCAAGCGTTGCTCGTTAGTAAGTCTATTCATGATGAAATGTCAAAGCATACTGAGCATCTTTCTCTTTGACACCATGTCTGAAATCCCGCGTGATCTGTCAAATACTAATGCATGAAAATCCTAACCTCAAAAAAATCACCCATTACTTCATGTTAGTTTCATTATAAAAGGTTCTTCAGAAATTATTAAATTGAATGTTACCTGGATAAAATTTATCTCAAACCCACACGAATGAAAACGGTAATAGTCAACCATTGACATTTTAAAATTTGAATCCACTTCAAAAATTAAAAAATTAAGTTCAATCCGTGTACATTTTTCCCCCATGATAATTATACAATATTATTACAAAATTAGGGACTATCCAAAACCTGAAAATGAAATTGAGTGAAAAACTGGCAACCTTTTAAATAAAATAACCTCTTTATTGAAAGACTGAATCGAAAAAGAACAAGAATTGGCGGCTCTCCTCTTTTATATCCACCTCGTGGTTCTCTGTCATTCCTGACAGTTCTATGACAGCTCTTTGTCACTGGCGGGTGTTGCCAATGCGGATTTGTGTTACACTCTCCCCTTCTTGGACAGAAGCAGATGATGGTCTCCAAAGCTCCCATGGACCTATGTTTGTTCCTTGGTATACGGCCAAGCGATCGATGTGGACTATTTTGGGCTTACTTCTTGGCAGCTTCTGGATTTTTGCGGTAACGTCTGTAATTAAATCCATCACCCTGTATGGTCCTTCCCAATCCGACTGCAATTTAGGACTAACACGCACTTTGCGTTTAGGGTTATGAAACCACACAAAGTGCCCAACCTGAAAGCGAACAGAATTTGAAGATAAGTCATACCTGGACTTCATTTTTGCTGCAGCTGTGTTCATCTGATGTCTCGCTTTTTCGTGAATTTCTCCTAAGCGTTCTCGAAGTGTCTTAGCGTATTCGCTTACAGAAAAGCTGTCCTCAGGTCTTGTTCCAAAAAGAAGGTCAGAAGGTAGCCTCATCTCTCGTCCGAAAAGCATTAAGTGTGGAGATTGTTTGATGGTGTCTTGTTCCGCTGCACGGTAAGCCATGGCAAACAGTGGTAACCATTCATCCCAGTTATCTTGCTTTTCGTTGACAAATTTTGATAAAAATTGTAAGATCGTTCGGTTCATCCTTTCCACAAGACCATCAGACTGCGGATGCAAAGGTGTCGTTCGTGTTTTATGAATTCCCATTATTCGCATAACTTCTTGAAATAGACCCGCCTCAAAATTCCGTCCTTGATCAGAATGCAGCTCCCGTGGCACACCAAAACGAGTGAAAACTTCATTCACCAATTTTCGGGCTACAGTTTCGGCGGTCTGATCAGCTAGGGGAAACACCTCAACCCACTTGGTGAAGTAATCCATTAAAACAAGAACATATTTGTTTCCGTTTTTCGTCGATGGCAATGGTCCCAGAATGTCAACCGCTACTCTTTGAAAGGGCTCGCCAGATAAATAGAGCTTCAACTCAGCCTTTGTTTTACTTCTAGGGCCTTGTTTAGAGGCACATGTGTCACAGGCTTTACAATAAAAGGCCACGTCCTGACCTGAGCCCACCCAGTAAAAGAGCTTACGAACTTTCTCTAAGGTTTTCTTGGATCCAAAATGTCCCCCAAAGGGTGTGTTATGGAACATCTTTATAGCAGCATTTATTAGGCTCTTGGGTACAATCGCCAGTATGTGTTCGGTCTCCCGGCTCGAATTTGATACCCATTTTCTGCATAGAATGCCATCTCTTATCAATAAAGCTTTAAATTGTGCCCAATAGGCTTTAAGAAGGTTATTTTCACCAGATACAAGATTCCATACTGGTCTTTGTCCTTCGGCTATCCATCTCCGAACATGTGATAAAACGTCATCGTTGGTTTGTGCTAACCTTAACTGATCAGAGTTCAACTCACTGTCAATGACCAATAATGTTTTGACAGAAACCTCTAGCCCGCCTTCACATCTAAATTCTTTATTAGTGCAGTGGCTGCAGTGCTCATCGCATGGCCTTCGAGACAGTGCATCAGCATTGGCATGTTTTACACCTTGTCGATGTTGAACTCTATAATTATACTGCTGAAGCCTTTCAAGCCAGCGCGCAAGTTGTCCCTCTGGGTTTTTGAATGATAAAAGCCATTGCAGGGCTGCGTGGTCGGTCCGAATCAAAAATTCACGACCGTAGAGGTAAGTATGAAAATGTTCTATTGACTTGATCATTGCGAGCAGCTCTTTCCGTGTCGTGCAATAATTTTTTTCGGACTTACTGAGTGCCTTGCTAAAATAACCTGCAACAACTTCCCGGTCGTCTTGAACTTGTGACAGGACGGAACCAATTCCCCGATCACTAGCGTCGGTATCCAATATAAATTTGCAGTCAACACGAACGTGGACTAAAATCGGTGGTGTTGTTAGGCAGGTTTTCAGGTGAAAGAAAGCTTCCTCACACTCGGTGGACCAGATGAAAGGGGTGTTTTTCTGTGTAAGCTTGTGCAAAGGACGCGCTATATCGGCAAAATTCCGCACAAACTGACGATAGTAGGTGCATAGACCCACGAAGCTTTTGACTTCCGAAATATTAGTAGGCTTCGGCCAGCTGTCGATTGCTTCCATTTTCGATGGATCGGGTAAGACGCCCCTTTCGTTAATGATGTGTCCCAGAAAACGGACCTCTCGACGACACAGATGACATTTGGATGGGTTTACCTTCAGTCCCGCAGCTCGCAGGCGGCTGAAAACAACTTTTAAATTAGCAAACATTATCTCAAAGCTTTTACCATGAATAAACACATCATCTAGGTACACCAGGCACTGTTCCATAGGAAGACCTCGTAACACCTGAGACATCAAGCGTTCAAACGTCGCTGGAGCATTCGTTAGCCCAAAACTCATAACCTTAAACTGCCACAACCCATCACGAGTAACGAACGCCGTCTTTTCCACATCGTTGGGATGCACTTCTACCTGCCAATAACCGGACTGACAATCAACGGTACTGAACCAAGAAGATCCTGACACAGCATCTAAAGTGTCGTCTATTCTTGGTAGTGGAAATGAGTCTTTAACGGTGACTTCGTTAAGTCTGCGGTAATCAACGCAGAACCGGGTAGATCCATCCTTCTTTTTCACCATGACTATCGGGGATGCCCATGGACTGGACGATGGTTCGATAATATTTCTCTGAAGCATGTCTTCTATAATTCGCTGCGATTCTTCGTGCTTTGCTATCGGTAGCCGGCGGGGTGGTTGTTTAATTGGCTGGGCAGAACCGACATTGATTGTGTGTTGTACAAGTTTTGTCCGCCCCAGATCTTCAGGGCCAGCTGAGAAGATGTCACAGAATTCAAATAACAAAGCCTTAAGATCTTCTGACTGTGACGGTGAAAGATCGGTATTTGATTCCTCAAAAAGTTGAATAAGATGCGGAGGTATGGCCTTATCGTCCGTATATGTAGAATCCAAGCAGGTTGCCTCCTCAAATGTAGCAATTCTCGTTTGAGATGGAAGTGTGACAACGTGATCAACCACGTTCGCAAGTCGAACATAAATGAACCCTTTATGGTTGCGATTTATAGATTTTGCAATCAAAACACCTTTTGGTACTTCATGATAAATTGGATTGACTACACCTTCAGCTGGAGCATCACCAGAGGTTCGAGTACAGACAAATGATTCACTTCGTGGAGCTAAATCTACACAATCAGATGTCATGAGGGATATGACGCGAATGTTTTCTTCCACGTGATCACCAGTTTGGGAAGAGGAAGATTCACTGCTTTCATTGACAAGAGGGATTTTCTCGCCTCTGACGCTCAACACATTTGACGAAAAATCTACAATGCCTTTGGCGGGTCTCAAAACATCAGTGCCAAGAATTCCTTGGCTGTTCGCAGAGAGTGGAAAATCAACAACATTAATCTTGACACGGCGTTTAAATTTACCCAGTTGCAAAATAGTCCGCCACTCACGTGACACTGGAAGTGTATTCCCACATAACGTCTTGATGATTTTATTGCTGGGTTGTAAGTGTGTACTTTTTGGAATGACGTCCCGACAAATAATAGTTGTCGACGAGCCGGTATCAATCAACAACTTACAAGTGACATTACCTATACAAACAGGCACAAGAAATCCACCGGAATGCCCATTGGAAGAAATTCGAGAAATTTGAGGACGATTTGTTGGAATCAGCGGCTGCCTCGCGACGCTGACCTCTCGAAGTTTTCCGAAGCTGGTCGAAAATCATTTGAAACTTCTTCACTAGCGTTGCGAACATTCTCCCTGCGTTGCTGGAGGGGTGATGGATGAGATCTTCCACTTTCAGCTGCTGCTGTGCGAGCTAAGTGACTCGTTTGCGTAGATATATGAGCTGATTCAATAGAGATAGCTTTATGAATTGCATCAGCTAAAGTTGTTGGGTTGGCTACTCGGACAGCATCTTGTACAGAGCGGTCGGCAATTCCATCAAGAAACTGCATCAAGGAAATTCTATCCTGAGCCTCAGGGGGGCAATCGTTGAAAACAGTTTGCGTCAGTCGTTGTATATCGCAACCGAATGCACAAAGATCTTCCTTGTAACGTTGACGTCTGCTCCTAAAGGTTGAATGGGTGATAAACCCCTGCTGAGACAAAAATCTAAGCTCCAAAGCAGAGGTAAGTTTTTCATAATTGTTACGATCACTGGCGCTCATATTGGACAGAATAGACACAGCTTCTCCTCGAAGCATGGAAGCTAAAACTTGGGCTTTTTGCTGGTTGCTCCAGTTATTAGCTGCAGCGACAATTTCAAACTGGATGCGGTAATCACGCCAGTTGCCAGCAGTGCTGTCGAAAGGCTGAGCTTTAATTTTGCAGGGACTTTGAGCAAACGCTGGTATATTGTCAGCTGCGTCTTCTTTGGAATGGCTTTGGCTTTTTTTATTCTGTGGAGTCTGTTCGCCTGGGGTTGAACTTTGAAAAACTCTATCTACGAAAGTCGTTGCTCCTAGAGTTCTCATTTCGGATAGCTGCTTTTGCTGTTCACTCTTAAGCTCAGTCAATTCAGAACTTTGTTTCACCACGGCTTCTGTGAGTAAGGTTATTTTATTAAGAATCTCATCTAGCTGCGAGGAATCTGTTGCCATTTTGTCAAAACCAAGAATGGATCCCACTTCTGACACCAATATTACAAAATTAGGGACTATCCAAAACCTGAAAATGAAATTGAGTGAAAAACTGGCAACCTTTTAAATAAAATAACCTCTTTATTGAAAGACTGAATCGAAAAAGAACAAGAATTGGCGGCTCTCCTCTTTTATATCCACCTCGTGGTTCTCTGTCATTCCTGACAGTTCTATGACAGCTCTTTGTCACTGGCGGGTGTTGCCAATGCGGATTTGTGTTACAATATCATAAGTAAGCACTTAAACTTTTACTTCTAAAGCCAACAGAAGTTAATATTCATTGACGTTAAAAAACGTACATAATACCTGCATTAACTACGCACATTCTAGCGTATGTATGCGTGGGTACATGCGCGAAGCTTAAAACAAGAGTGCATATTTTTCTACAGTTAACAGCAAAATAAAAAAGTTAAGTTTATAAAAAATTAAAACAGATCCTGAATACCTCTGAACTAAATAAAGTAAACCTACTTCAAGAAGTAAACTATGTAAAAACAACCTTACCTTAATTTTTACCTTCCTACACCAAACACTTTTTCATACATTTTACATTTTAAAAAAAAATTAAAAAATCAAATAAAACTGCAAAACTATCCAAGTGTTTTCAATTTGTCTGAAAGGAGTGCACCTAGAAATAGAAAAGCAGGGAGGTATACGTAGAACTACTGGTATGTTGCCACCTTTAACCGAGATGGTGCGATGCTGATGATGATTATGATGATGGTGATGAGCTTGTGGTTTGTCCATCAGTAAAAACAAAAACATGAACTATGGCGGCGACCAGTGTTGGATCAATGTGTTGGATCATTGAAAAACTACTCTCGACTTAGAATCATACAGAAAGGACACAGGCGAGAATGTTGTTGTTCCTTACAGCATGTAAACTCGTCCATCATAGGCAGACATTACAAATAATTAGGAATTCCTCTTTTTTTCCGTCAGACTTAGAGAGTTATAACATCGGCAATGCATCATCATTTCTTTCTATCGGCTACATGGATTTTTCTCAAGGATTTTGCTTATCAAGTTTTGAAGATACATGGTTCCTTGCTCCTTATAAAAATGCATATTCCTAGAACTAAAACTAACTATTTTCATATCCAATTCTAGAGATGGGATCCTACGGCCTGTGTTCGTGCACTGCAATGCCCAATGCCCAATGCCTTGCCCATCCCATACCTATGATGTGTGTGTTTATTAATGCACATTTCATATCCATAAGCGGGATTCTTTATTGCGTTCGTTCCCCGTTTTGTGGAATTTAAATTGTAAATCTAAATGCAAATCTTGTTCCTTTCATATTCATAGGCATGTATCAGTATCGCTCTGTTACTTGTACCCTTTACAAAACATCATACACCATACAAAAATATGTATGAATCCACGAGGATACGAGTAGAGAATAACAGCAGAACAGGATGTTGGTTGTTATGTAGCCAAAAGGATGTAAAATGTTCTGGTGCAGAATTTTTTTTTTTTTAATTTTATTTTTGAAGTTCTTTTCATTTTTGGTTGTCGACTGCAGAGTGTGTTGTTTAATTTCCCTATTTCTCTCTGTCCAGGATATGGATTTTTTTATTCTGGAGTTTTGCACTATTTTGTCCTTTCCAAATAACCCTGGCATGTTCTACCCCAACAATCTCTCACTGCATAAACATTTTTATGTGTGAAACTCAAATATTGTTATAACCTACTGTGGGATATGTATAAGCATACATACATACAGCTATGGTAAAAATAATAGGTACATTTCTTGCATTTGAGTTCAGCTGTCATGAAAAAGCTATCACATGTAAAACATACATATGTATGTACATATGTAAATGTTAAAAAAAGGAGCCAAGTTCTTTTATTGTACACAAAAAAGTCTGCCACGAAAAGTTATGAGAAATATAAATACATACACAAAGTTCTAAGAACTTACGAAGGTTTAATATGAATTTATTTTTTGAAAGGTTATATCGAGTCAACTTTTCAATAATGACAGATAATTGCTATCGAATGATTTTTGGCTAAAATTTTATGTGTTACTTATCAAGTTTTAAATTACTTAAATTTGTTTAGTAATAAAGTAACTGAAGACTTCAAAAGTAAACCTACCAAATTTTTGCCATTTAATAGCAATTTTCTTTTTTTTTTAATTAAATCAGAAGTGTTTCTTGTAAATAATATGAAAATGGGTGGACTCCACGCCCCCTCAATGTATAATCTCAGATTTTGTATTTCTGCCTTTGAATGCACATCAATCATTTCAACTATGTTAAATTTTATAATTCCACAATAATCAGAAGTATTTCATTTCAATGATACCAAATACAAAAAAAAAGTAGGTGGATAACACGCCCCCTCGTTATAATCTCATATTTTCGATTTTTGTATTTGCATACAAATCGACTGATTCTACTATGCTTAATTTTATCATTATACAAGAATCAAACAAGTAGAATGTCTAATTTCTTCAATACAAGTGCTGGTGTTCCACAAGGTTGTGGATTAAGTCCATTAATGTTTGCACTATATATTGATGATGTGTCTAAAGATTTTCCTGGTGGTATTAAGGTTGGTACAACACTAATAAAAATGCTCCTATACGCGGATGACATTGTACTATTGGCTGATAATCCCATAGCTTTGCAATTACAAATAAACAAGCTCAAGCGTTTTTGTGATTTATGGGATTTAAGTATAAATGTTGCAAAGTCGAAAATCGTAGTTTTTGAAAATACTCATCGAAAAACAACTTCCCAAGAGAAATGGTTTTTGGAACGTGAACCAATAGAAATATTAAATCAGTTAAAATACTTAGGTTTCTTGATAACTCGTAAACTTGATTGTCGCACACATGTAAAATAAAAATGCACTGCAGCCAAAACGGCAATAAATCTTATGTGGAGTAATTTCTTCTGCAACAAGTACATATGTGGATACAACTGCTAAATTTAGAGTGTTTGATGCAACCATTAAAACGTGCCTCTGCTATGCAAATCAAGTGTTTGGCTATTGAAACTTAGAAGAGTTTGAAGTAATTCAACGCCTATTTTTCAAGCGCATCTTTAAACTGGATAACTCAACACCTATCCATACTGAAACCGGTATACCACAAGTATTTTTAAAGATTCAATCAAATGCTGATTATAAAATAAAAGTTATGAAAATCTTCAAAAACAGATATTAAAATATGCACTTTAGACGTCAAATATCGCCTTTCAAAGAATGGAATGATCTAGCTTTTAGACACAGCGTAGACTTCGACCTCAATAATATAGCCCATACCAATTTGCATGACTTATTCTACAGCTGTATAGCTAAAATAGATGATTCCCTGTATTTGCAATGTCTGAATAGAGCGCAAACATCGACATAGGCTTATATATAAAGAATTAAAAGAAACACTTTTTATTCGAAATTATTTTAACGAAAAACTCACTCTTAATCAAATGATTGTTATCTTTAAAGCAAGGACTGAAATGCTTTGCTTAAATTATAGACCTCATAGAACTGACCTAAACCCGATATGTAGTTTGTGCACCCGCAATGAAACCGAAAACGTGTATCATTTTCTAGCTCTGTGCCCAATCTTACAAGAAATCCGCAGGCTTTACTTCTCAAAGAGTTTCCTTATACACTTGAAGATACAAAGGATCTTTTAAATGGTTGCTCAGGTTGGAACATTCTTTGTCTCTATGTGAATCATGCCTTAGGTTACCGTAACAGCTTCATCGATTGAATTTTAAACTAATTTAAATGATGGTTAAATAAAATGTAAATCTCTTTTTCTGTTAAAACATGTTCTTCAGTTTTTTATTTATTTAAAATTTATTAAATCTGATATAATAATTTAATACTTATATATTTTCGTAAATGTTATATTATTTTTAACATCCCATAGGAAGTTATTGTAATGGGTCCGATTTGTCAAATTGAAAATTTTGACATTTCTCGACGTTTCAAGGTCCCTAGAGTCGAAATAAAAGATTTTTAGAAATATGTCTGTGCGTGCGTGTGTACGTACGTTCGTACGTCCGTATGTCCGTACGTCCGTACGTTCGCGACGTTTTTTTCGTCGTCCATAGCTCAAGAACCAGAAGAGATATCGACTTCAAATAAATTTTGTTATACAGATAATAAGGCAGAAAGATGCAGAAAGGGCTCTCAAGAAAATTGCGTGGGTGTTTTTTTTACCATAGCAGTTTAAAAAAAAGGTGAAAATTTTGGTTAACCCTAAATATCTCATGAACCAATGACGCTAGAGACTTGAATTAAATGTTATATTATATACTGTAACGTGATACAAAAGAAGTATATTTTTGGAAAAAAATCCAATTAACGGTTTTTTTTATAAATCAAAAAAACTGAAAAAAAAAATTGACACCTCGAAAATTTTACGACTAAAATATGATTTCATCTCCAAAACAATTTTGTGCAACGAAGAATAATATTTTTGACATCTGATAAAATTTTGAGAAAAATCTAATTGACAGTTTTTTTTTATAAAAAATAAAAACCTAAAAAACAGTACTCAAAGTTGTTAAAAATTGAATTTCGACTCAAATATCTTTTCAAAACCTTGAGATATTGGCTTTTAACTACTTTTATCTTTCAAAATATATTGTTGTCAACATTCAGTAAAATTTTGGAAAAAAATTAAATTGACATTTTTTTACAAAAAACTAAAAACCGAAAAAAAAATTAACAAAAGTTGGTAAAAATTGATTTTTGACTCAAATATCTTTTCAAAAATTTGAGATAATGGCTTCTAATTAATTTTAACTTATAAGAAATATTGTTTTCAACATTCGATAAAATTTTAAGAAAAATCGAATAGACAGTTTTTTTTTACAAAAAATAAAAACCTAAAACAAAACAATACTAAAACTTGTAAAAATTTACTTTCGACTCAAATAGCTTTTCAAAAATTACAAATATTGGCTTCAAACTTATTTTATTTCACAGAAAATATTGTTTTTTATATTCAGTAATTTTTTTTATAAAAATTCAACAGTCCATTTTTTCATAAAAAAATAAAATCTACAAAAAATAGTACGCAAATTTGGAAAAAATTGATACATATAGACAAACTTTTAACCAAGACAAATCGACAGACGGGATGGGAAGTTATCAGTGTGGGTCGAATCCCAGCCTCTGTTTTTATATGTATTTTTAACTTTAACCTTTTCTTCCTTATTACTAAAAACTCGAAATAAGTCAATTAGGCAGACGGCATAGTTTTTGTCAAGCTTTACAATTCTTATATCAACTAAATGTAAGCAATTATCGAGAAATAAAGAATGTATTAATAATCTATACTAATATTATAAATGTCTGTCTGTTACTCAATCACGCCTAAACTATTGAACCAATTTGCATGAAATTTGGTATGGAGATATTTTAATACCCTAGAAAGGACATAGGCTTCTTTTTACCCCGGGAAAATGACGCATTTCGATGAGAAAATTCAGGTGGGCCGATCGCTTTTACGCCTAAACTACTGAACAGATTTAAATGAAATTTGGTAAGGAGATAGTTTGAGACTTAAGAAAGGACATGAGTTACTTTTGACCTCAGGAAAACAACGCATTCCCATGGGATCCGGGGAATCTGACCGCTTTCACTCCTAAATTACCAAAGATTTGAATAATATTTGGATAAAATTGATAAAAAATCCGACCGATATAATTTACAATGAGGCGTTAACTTTTGTAGAAGATCACGTTATAAATATTTTTGGGAAAGATTTGTCTGAATTTGGGATGACCAGACCACAGAGAATTGGGGAAGTGAGCAGTGATTTAGTTCGAGAATAAAATTATGATACTGTCGCTCTAGAGCAGAAATAACAAAGGATGTTTCACTTTTAAATTCAGAACAAAAAATTGTTTTTGACACAGTTACCTATACACAAAATTTCCAGCGAAGGAGGTGGTTTGCTATTTTTAGATGCTCCAGGAGGCACAGGCAAAACTTTTCTTTTGAATCTATTGTTAGCTCAAATTCGGAAAAACAATGGAGTTGCTTTAGCAGTAGCTTCCTTAGGAATACGCTGCTTAGTGGTGGAAGAACAGCGCACTCGGTTCTGAAACTGCCGTTGAACTTAGCTCATGAGGAAACGCCAGTATGTATAATATCAGCAAAAGTATTGAGCGTGGAAGAATGTTGCAGCAGTGTAAATTGTTGGTTTGGGATGAGTGTACAATGTCCCACAAAAAAGCAATTGAAGCACTAGATCGTACACTGAAAGACATCAAGAAGAACCGGGCTATCATGTGAGGGATGGTGGTTCTCTTAGCTGGCGACTTTAGACAGACCCTACCGGTAATTACTAGAGGTACACCGGCAGATGAAATAAACGCATGTTTAAAAGCATCTGTGTTATGGGTACATGTAAAAAAGTTTTGTCTGACTACGAATATGCGAGTACAGCTACACAGTGATTCTCGAGCAGGACAATATGCCGCTTCTCTTCTAAAAATCGGAGAAGATTGTATGCCAACAGACTGTAACGGCTCGATTACGTTGAGTCATGAATTCTGTCAAATTGTCTGTAGCACAGGCACAGATGAATTAAAAAGTAATGTCTATCCAAACCTGCATATAAATATGGCCAATCGGGAGTGGTTGTGTGAGAGGGCAATTTTAGCTCCAACTAAATTTGGAAAAAAACTGTTTTTCCCATCGAAAATTATATGTAGCGTGCTCACGAGTCTCAAACCCACAAAATCTTTACGTTCTGGCCAAGGAAGGAAAAACAAAAAACGTCGTATATAAAAATGTATTGCAGTAACCTATCTTCTTCTTAAAATGTATTAACCTAACCTAACCTAACCTAACCTATGACAATCACACTTAGTATGGCCTCATCCCATCTCGGCACAATTCAAACACACGTACAAAAAAGTACAGCTCAGGTTTTTTCATACTCTACTATCAAAAAAAACTATCTAATGCGAAGTCGCGGGTAAAAGCTAGTAATAAATAAATAACAAGAATCAAAAGTGTTTCTTGAAAATAAACAACAAATACTTGAAAAGTGAGTGGATACCACGCACAATTTTTGTTCCTAGGTTTTTTCTTTGTTGTACATATGAAGCACCTGAACACCTATCACTCTACTGAATTATTCTAAACATTTAGAAGTCGTATTTTTAACTCATGTTTTGAATGTTCCACGCCCCTAAATTGAAAACTTCTCTTTAACTGTACCGGAATTTGATTAAACATTATATTGTATTCCATCATTGAGTCCAAAATAAAGTGATTTTTTATACGAGTTTTTTTATACGAGTTTTTCGTATGTGTTAAAAGGCATAAATAAAGCTCTCTACTCGTACCAAAATTCGATTTTTTTAAGTCAGTACCAAGTTAACTCTATGAAAAATAGAATTAAATTAATTCAATTAAAATAAGAATTTTCAAATACTAATTAATTAACATCTTTGTAAAAATTTACTATTTTTGAAGGTTTAAATAAAGTGTTGCTATTTTTTTTTTTTTTGCGAGTAGACTCCGTGAAATCCTGGATCAAACAGACTTCAAACTCTTTACATTCAATATTACTTTTTAAAAACCACAAATTAATACAACTTCAATAAAATGGCTTAAATTTAGATTTGTTTTCCTTGCACAAGTGATCCTTTTATTTTGGCCATAGCTGTACATACATAATGTATATATGTATGGGGATATGTGCACATGTGTATGATTTTTTCTTTGGTTATACATACATACATACAGTTGTTGAATTTTTGTTTTTTTTTGTTTTTTATTGCAGGACTCCCGTATATTCGTTTAATCCCTAAAGTCACTGCAGTGGCTGGAGAGACATTAAATTTGAAATGTCCTGTGGCCGGATACCCCATCGAGGAGATACACTGGGAGCGTAGCGGTAGAGAATTACCTGATGATATACGACAGAGGGTGCAACCGGATGGATCTTTGGTCATAAGTCCGGTCCAGAAGAACGCAGATTCGGGCGTTTACACATGCTGGGCACGTAATAAACAAGGACATAGTGCGCGCAGGAGTGGCGAAGTCACCGTTATAGGTTAGTATAATCACACCTATTGTTTTTATATATGTATATACATCCATTTTTACACAAGCCATAGCATATATAGGCATAACATATGTATGTATGTATTTTATGTGTACGTTCATATGTACATATGAATATGTCATATATGTATGTTAACATAAAACAGACTTAGTTTAATAAATCCTGGGCTATAACATAGCAGCAGGATGCTAAAGCTGATGTCACATTGTGTAAACATAAAAAATTTAATTAATTAAAATTAATTTTTACAGTAATTTGCAGTATGCGGCCAAAGAGGATATGAGTGTGTTATAATTATTTATAGTTTTGTTTAAAAAATTTTATTTGCAATGGCCGCGCGACTTTGCCAATGCAATACTGCGGTTTATTTTATTCAACAATAAAAATATGCAACCATTGGCATTTACATTATGTTCTAGGTATACATATACATACATAGGTAAAGTTAAAAAGGAAAACAATGGAGATTTGTTGCGGTTTTAATATTATATTTGTGTGGAACAGTGGAGACAAACAAATAGCTGGATTTTATGCTTTTGAACAAAAACTATGCAATTTCGGTAATGAAGGAATTTATGTTTTTGTTTTTGTTTTATTTTTTTGTTTGTGTCTTCAAGCACAAACTTTATGCATATTTTTCATCATTTAGAAGTTATAATGGTTAGACAGATTGTTAGCACAATTTTAATAGCGATTATTAATTTTTTAGAGAATTTAGTCTATATTTTTTTGTATCTATAGTGAGGTGCGCACCAATATTTGTTTAAGTCTTTTGGAATTTTCATCTCATTTTAATTGCAAGTGGTGGTCAATTGAGGACTACATATAAACGTCATTTTGCAAATATTCAATGATAAAATGCAAATATACTTCTATAATTTGCTATAAGTTCTTTGATAAAAAATATTGGTTTATAATTACCGGGAATGATGAAATTTTGTTAGCAGTCGTATTCATGAAAATGGAGAAATTCTTTCTTCCCATGGCAGACAATCTGATTGTCATTATTGACTATCAAATAAATGTCAGTTTGACATTTGGGAGATTGAAAAGTGGCAACAAAATGTCATTGTTTTTTTACATTTTTTAACGATTGGAACAATAAATGTCACATTTTTTGATCCAACATAACATGAGATTAGTAAATTTGCTGGTGTTTGCGGGGTTCTTGAGGCTACACATCCCTTAACAAAAAATTATATGATAATTGCAAAATACAATTTTTTCTTCTTTTCTTAAGGGTTATTAAAAGCTATAGGAAAGTTTTTCAAAAAAAAACACATAGGTACAATTCGAAAAATTACATGAAATCTTTATTTGAATCGATATTACGGTCCATATAATTTAATGTTTGAAAACTATTTCATGCAAATGTTGACCTTGACTGCGCCTCAAATGGTCCATCCGCTTAGTTCAATTTTAGCATATTCTTTCCAACATTTCGGCCGGTATCTCACGAATAAATGCTTCAATGTTGTCTTCCAATGCGTCAATTGAAGCGGGCTTGTCTGTATAGACATGAGCTTTAATATAACCCCACAAAAAATAGTATAAAGGCGTTAAATCGCACGATCTAGGGGGCCAATTGACCGGTCCCGAACGTAAAATAAAATATTCCATTGCTGATATTCACTCCAAAACCGACAGTTCTGCTTTTTACGTACCCATTGAGCCAAAAATGAGCTTCGTTACTGAATGGAAGAAGCGCGCGATGAACTTTCTTAACACAGCACGCATTTTGATAATAAAATTCAATAATTTGCAAGCATTGTTCGTTTGCAAGACGATTCATGGTTAAATTAGACCAAACCAAAAACACTCCATTACCAAGACCGGAATCTTTCGTACGTTTCACTCTCCAAAACCCGTTTGTTTACATTGTTGTATTTGTAATTTTGACAATTAGTCCATGAATAGATGTGAGCACAAGCAAAAACAAAAAACGATGCCGTGGGCTAGCGGCACTTTGTATAGCAAAAACAAAATGGAGGGGTTAATAAGTTTTTTTCAGGTTTTTCCTTTTACTTTTTTCGATGAAAAAGTCAGTTTTAAGCTTTAATTTTGCAGGCATTTTGTGGATAGTGAACCAATGTACCTTTTTGTCTTGAAAAAAGCATGTTCAACATCAATTTATTATAATTAATTCACTAATTTAGAGTAATCACTACGAAATTCTTTAAATTTCATAATTAACCTTGAATTATTGTATCAAAGATGCGTTCGAAGAACCATCAAGTTAAGGGTGCGAGCACAATTTTTGTATTGAATTCTAATAAATTTTCGTTAATGAACGGCCCAAATATATTTTTTGCAAGTAATTAAAATCTGTATCAATTTAATTACTCCAAGTATATTTATAGTTTGTTTTTAATGATTTAAGCTTGCAACTATTTTTCAATTCCATTATGATTAATAAATATTAAATTTAAAAAAAAAGAGTTATAATCTAAAAATACCTTATCCATAACATTTTTGATTGATGGAAACATATGTACATGTATTTGCTATCAAAAAAAAAACTATGCATCAAAGGAACACCAATGTTTAAAAAAAAATAATCAGAACGATTATAGCGAACCTGTTGATGCAGAGCAAATAAAATGAAAATTTTGACATGTATCACAAAATGAAAACGTTTTAAAATCGTTCTGAATTCATGCACAACTCATTCAATAGATCAAGTAATCGACATTAATGTTTATTGTTGAAGTACAGAAGTTTTTTTAGTGAATTCCCACAGTTTAACGAAAAATATAATTTTCATTCATTCCAAAAATGTTTAGTTAACAAACTTCGAATTTACTTATTATTGTTTGAAGAGTATGTTTAGTAAAAGTGTTGCTAATAATGAAAAAATGAATGAGTTTTACGTACATACATGTTTTTGTTTTTGTTAATATAATAAATACTTCCATAGATTACATTTTATAAATTCAGAACATAGAAGAAAATATACATAAACAATAGTTTTCAGATATAAAGCAGAAGTTAGTGTAGAAAAACATTTTTGAGAAAGCCAATAATATTTTAGGTATGTTCATTAAAGAAATTTCCGCTTCAGCTAACCTTTATCAACTTTTTAGAAACAAAATTAGCATTAATAGCAGCATTTAGTTGGTATTGTGTGTAACCATATTGCCTATTTCTATTCCTTAAAGATGCTTTACACAAAGCAGCTTATTTTTAAAACATGGTTCCCTCAAATTTTTATTCCAAAATCTAACTACAAACAAAATTCTTACTCTAACACAGTCCCTCGAAAAGAAATTTTCAGGAATATTTCTGCAACAAACAAAACTAAAATTTGGTCTTGCAATTATCGAACTGCTTAAATGATGAAAATACTACTCTAATTAAGGAATCTGAACTAGCTAAAGTTGGCAATGGAACTTCACAAGTATGTTTCTCGTACCATTGTCTGTACAAAAAAATACGGAGGCACCCGCCTATTGTTTCCACCTGAACTTCTAACGTCACCAAAAAAAAATGCTCTAAGCAAACTACAGCTGAAAAAATTGTCTGTTTTGTTGTTTTACAAAGTATTGAGTTACACTTTTGTCCATTTCCAATTATACTTAACCAGTTGCAGCGCATGTTGCGTTCGCAAATAATTCAAGTAAACAAAATACAGCACTAATAAATCATTAAATTTGTATTTGGTCAATCTTATTTTATTTAATATACATTTACAACATTTATTTGGATTGAAATTAACAAGCTATACAAATCTTCCAATTTAAGACCATGTCAGCACTTCAGATTCTGTTGGTTAGGATTGTTTAGTTTTTGAACGAGTCCATGAAACATTCAAAATGAAGCATTTAGATGGGCCTGATTACTATAATGAAGCGTTTTGATGGGCTGCAAGACTAAATGTAAGAATGTGTTTGGTTTTTTGCATCATTTCACGCACACTTTCTCACATTTAGTCCGACGTAGCTTGTAGGCAAACCGAAATGTCAGTCTGAGATTCCGTTCTTGGTAATGGAGTGTTTTTGAGTGAAACAAAACACGAAACGTGCGTCAGCGTCAGCTGTTTAAACCAGTGTTGCCAAAAAGTTAATAGCTACAAAATCACCCTTTATATTCATAAGGTCATCGGAGTAGTTCATAATGAACGTATTCAGAGTTTTTTTATCTATCTATCGTAGATCACTTGAAGAACTTTTCTCTCGAAACGACCTTAGGTGCTTCCATCCACTTTTGTCATAGTCTAAGCAAGACGAGGCTAATTAGGATTTTATAAAGCGACACTTTATTCACGTGAGGGATTTTAATTTTTTTAATTTTATTAGGGACTTAACCCCCATTTATTTCGCATAGTTCAAGCTATAAGTATAACTTAAAAACTAACTTAAATGTAAACTTATAACTATGAGTGGGCTTGGGTCAAAAAGAGTTTGAGCTGATGTTGAAATCAAATGAATTTGAGTTCGAATTGTCAGAGGTTTGTTAAGGCTATAGGAAGTGTGATGAGTTGGCAAATAGAAGAGGCAAGGGATTCTCAGGTTGCGGGTGTAATTGTTAAAAGAAATGAAATTGTAAAGAGAGAAGCAACCGACCAACTGACGCACGGAGGTCATCACGAAGCTTTTCTACTAAATTGCTTTCTTAGCCCGAAGAAACAACAGTTAGCAAAAGTAATTCTTCAGCCCTAGTATTATTTTCTGCAAAGTCCTTAACTACCTCAAAGTTGTCGGTGTTGTAGATTTTTCTTGATGACACAGCATGTCCTTTGTTTTGCCCTCATTAACCGCTAAACATATTTTTTCCACCTCTGCCTCAACACTCACAAAAGCCCCCTGGGACATCAGGCTGGGTTCTTACGATTATGTCAATGTTATCAATGTTATCACATGACAGCGCATCACCTTATTTTAAGCCTTTTTTGGCATCAAAAGGTTCGGTTAAGTTATTCATAACTTTTAAGAACGAGTTTGGCAATTATGCCAAAACTAGATATGGCTTTATACAATTCGTCATATGTGGCCTTGAAATCGATGGAGATGGTGGTTGTCGATTTGATGTTCTTGGGTTTTTTCCAAGATCTGCCGCAATGTGAATATTTGATCGACTGTGGACTTTCCTCGTTTAGAACCACACTGCTATGGATATACTTTCCTCGTTTAGAACCACACTGCTATGGACATATCAGGTTTTTGACAATGGTCCTTATATGTGTGTTTTTTTCGAATTTTAAAAAGCAATATCTCAAAAACCTGATGTAATAAAGTAATTTTGGAGTCAGATTTGAGTCAGATCGACCAGTTTTATGGATCACAAAGTCTTTCAAGTGGCTGCCTCGACTGGCTTTGCATTTGCGCAATTGGCATCGTAAATAAGGCTGATTTGAAAATTTAATGCACAAAAGATCGATTGTGGCTAAGGTGGGTATTTACAAATACATCATCCAAGAAAATCACACACATTCTAATTTAAAAAAAAAAATGGTCCAAAGACGCAACCATTCCACAATTCGCAACAAACTGCAACTCCCTGTAAATGCTATGGCTTCTAGACAATAACGTGCAAGTTTTCGAAGCCAAAGATTTGCCAAATTTAGTGTTTTTAACACAGATGCCTTGATGAAAATGTACCTTTTTAAAAGCACGATTTTTCACTCAAAATCTTTGTTCAATTCAATCTGATCTAAAGCTCAAACTACAAAGGGATAACGTAGCGGATGGTCATGCGCTCCTCGGACTACCAGTGATAACATATTTTTGACTTTTTTCAAGTACATTAAAAAACTCTGAAATTAAATACCATTTATATTACATAAACAGACCTTTAAACAGGCTTTATTGAAGCTGAAAATATGTTCTCCAAAATCAAATTTAAATATTTCCATCCATTGCCCTTGCTCTCAGAGTCAAATGTACCATTTTTTCCAGGATTTCCAAGAAACTTTCTTGATATGCGTCAACATGCATATCATCATAGGAATGCTACACCATTTAAAATTGTTTTTTTTTTTTATTTTTGAACAGACTAGTAGGTATAGGACTTTAAATGAAAAAAGGAAAATGCAAATAAACAAAACCAAAATTGAAATCAAACTAAAAAATGAAACCCAATTCCGACCTCTGTCACTGACGCGAACGGTCGGTCGGTGGTGGTGTTGACACAACAAGGATTTAATATTTCACTTTTTTTGTTGCCACATATCTATGTTTTTCTATCTATACGCGAGTATAGTATGCGCCTCTTCTGGATGTGACAATATAAGCGAAAGGATTTTTAGTTTTTGAAACCACTCTATCTGAGACCAAAAGTGCTCTTCGAGGAAAGCACAACACGCAGCTAACCAAATGTGTGCTACATATCAAATAATAACACTGGCGCTGGTGAAATTTGATTTGACTTTTGCATTTCGTTTCGAAAAAAAAAAACAAATGGAAAGCAAAAAAAAACCTTATGTACTGGAATTGTCATCAAAGTTCCGAAAATTCCATTCGAAAAATCCTTTTGGAATGTGATAGAGGTTTTGTTAAAATTAAAGTTTCAAAGAATTTGATCATATGAGCAAAATTTAGTTTATGTACAATGAATTAAAATACTGAAATTCAATATTGCACTTTCCAAGTCCAAACTAAATTGAACAAAAACTATTTTTACCTACATTTGACATTATCTTTACACTCCTCTGCATTGATCGAACTTAGCTTTGATACAAAAATACACCATACTGTCGTTATTTTTGATTATTCTCTCAAATCCTTTTTTATTATTTCAAATAAAAAGGAAATAATATCCTTTCAATCTCGTTAAAGCAATATCTATTGAATGGCATATTGTTGAACTTTCTTCTGTTGAAAAACATCGCACTACAGGGTAGGTTATATGTAGGTAGATATCTACTTTTACCTTTATTGAAAATGAACGATTCCTTTGTTATTTTAAACATCAAAGGAAGTGCTTGTTATAACAAGTGACACTCTTGGTTTTGAAGACTGTATATACCACAAGCACAACCAACTAGGTGTATCGTTTCTTCTAAGCAATGAATAAATTTACTCCAGCTTATATCCTTTGAATAAGTACTTATAAACATTCTTGGTTTAACTGGCGATTAATTCGTACTTCGTTAGGTGGATCTTGGGAATAATAATAATGAAAAGAAACATTTGAGATGTTTGAAGTTTTACACGTTTCAAAACAAAATTTATACCTACTCAACTATTCTCACCACATTTTGTGGGTTAATCTTAAATAGTACTTTTAACCTCAAAACCAAAAGATGTTCTACCAGATTGAGGTCAGAAAATTATGGTGACCAATTAAGTGTTTCAAGTGTCAATCCTTATTTTCAATATGGACTTGGGAGGTTTATTTTTTTTTAGAGAACGCAAATCATTTGAAAATGTTATTATTAGTTTGAAGAAATGAGACTAACGCTTATCAAAGTTAATGCATCCTATTGAGAATCGGCATTTTGTTTAATATTGTGAATCTTGTACGAAATAAATTTCAATCATTCGAATTTCGAAAACTTTACAAAATTATTTACAACATTCGGACATTTTATTCGTGTTAAACCCAAATATGAAATGTCTACACAAATGTAAATATTTCGAAATAAAAATTTAACTAGTTATTGTGAATACACTAAAAATAAGGATAGTCTTTTATTTTTAAACTAAATAAAATCAAATATAAGATAAAATAAATGCTGAACAATTAATTTAATTTTTAATTTTTGCATCTTTGTGATTTCGAAACGTCATAATCATTGTAAGCTTTAAAGAAGAAAGGACATTTCAACTCATTTTGTAGTTGCAAATAGCCAATCAAAATGAGTTGACTACGTAGTGACTAGATCAGTGAATGCGCCCATTGACAGATTAATCATTGATTTTATGGTGCGTTCACAGTTAAAGTTCAAAGTTATTGCATCTTAAAAACTTTTTTCCTAAAATGTATTAAAGCAAAACATGCAAATAGACAGTTCTTAATAAATTCTCTGTCAGTTTTGTTTTCATAAATTTCGAGTTTACTCTGTGTATCTGTCAATTAAATGTGACAATACTTTGAAAGTTATTTACTGTGAATTGTTTTGAGACTTTGACGTTTCATTATTTTTATCTCACCTTTCTGCTACAGTTTGAACTTTGTATATTATGGAATTTTATATACAAAGGTTTGATCACCAAGTGGGAGAAAGTTAATATTATGAGACCTCAAGGCTGACTTGTCTGAAATTAACCCAAAGAAGAGGCCGTCTCTTAGAAAAATAAAAGGAATTGTAATTCCAACATTTCTAAAAAAATAGACAAAAAATGGAGATGACGTTTCTTCAAATTTACGGGTTTGGCGTTTATAAGCAAATGTGAAGAATTGCACCCCACCCCTCCCAATTTTTCGTTAAAAAGGCGTACAACTATAATTAATTTCATTTATGGGCTTTCCATGGGTACATTCAGATTTACGTCAAAAATTGATTTTTTTTCGTGGCATGACGCCTGGAACACGATTGAAACTGTTTTTTGTTTGTCATTATATTAGTATTAGTGTAAATAGGGGTAAACTGCAGATTTGATCTTAAATCAAAAATAAATCAATTTATATTGATCCATGGAATGCAAAATCAGGGGAAATTTCTGTTTTGACACATCTTGATCAAAAATATATTGATTTATTCTACCCATGGAAAGCCCTGTTAAGCTCAAAACAGACATTAACATTAACTTGAAGTGATGCATGTAGATGTTGTTAAAAGGTAAATGTCTACATGACATACTGTCAAACTATCAAATGTTCGGAATTAATTTTACAAACAAAATGCAATCCAGTTGCAGACGAAGTAACACAAGTTCGACAGATTTTAACAATTTGACGTTTAATGACGTTTTGAACTCGAATGTGAGTTTCCCTCGAAACGATTCAAATGTCACCACGTCTTGAAGTTCGAAGATTTTATTAGTGTCAAAGTAATCTTCTAACTGGTTTCAAAATGATTATAAGAAATTGCGGCTTATGTCAATTCTACGTTGACGTTTGAAAACAGACAAAAAAATTAAAGCTATATTTCCAAATAATTCTTGTGCTAGATGACAAACGTTGCTAAACGAAATGGTATTTCTAGCAACTTTCACTATTCAAGTAACAAAAGTCAATACCCCCGTTATTTATTTCAATTGCTCTATTAGTTTACATATTAATTTGTCAAATTTTAATTGAAATTCATACACAAATCACAATAAAAAAACAAAAGAGACTTATTAAATCCTCTGATGATATTCATCTGAAATTCCAGCTCAAAAGAAATTCACAAAAACTCAAAGTACAACTTCATTGAATGTGACGGCCTTTGAGACTAAAACAAAAACAACATTTTCGTGGCGGCATGCATTTGTAGGTACAAGTCTATATGCTGAACCTTTTGTATATCATCTTACTCCATATATATGGAGGTACGTACCTCTAAGGTTATCAAGGGAATTTATGGCTCGTCTGCTACTGCTATACTTAGGTATGGGTATAATATTGCTAGCAGAAAAGGTTCACTACTGTCCTGACTACTGCAGCAAAGTAATATAATCAAAAAGCCCAGGCATAAATCTACAAGCTTCTTTTGTCTTATACTCGGCGCGCCATTCAAAGGTAGATATATGTAGGTACACATGTATAAGATTGCAATGTAATATGCGGGGTACACACTATAAATACATAACTCACTATATGATTGTATAGGTACCTACTCTAGAACGATGCATCATATGTACACAATTTAAATGCCATAAAAGCAATGCCATCATATCAACTTGATACAGGTACCTATGTACATACATATATACTAATTGTATATGCATATCCCCGAGGTCTATTATACCTACCCTACTCCATCCTACATAACTCTTCTGTATAGTCTTGGTTATGTTTATCCAAAGCCAAACTAGGATACCCAAGTGCATCGTCCTTTATTTCTTCTTCCATTTTAACATTCATTCGCGACTGCAAGATGAGGAGAACGAAAATTATGAACAAAATTCTTCTTTTTTTTGTATCATTCATCAAGTCAAAAAGAAAGAGGCCGGCCGGTTAAGTCTAATACTAGAGTGCAAAAAAGTTGTACAACTTTTATTTACCTTAAAAAAGTACAAAAACATTGAATTATCATTTATTACTAACCTAAGTTTTGTTTTCGAAAAGAGATGTGCCAAAAAATTTTAAATAAATTTAGAATCTGGAACTACAAATTACGTAACTGAAAAGATGGCACACTTTAACCAGTAATTTAGCGACCAGCCAAGCCTGTAACCGGAATCCGTACTCACTCGACTCATAAGTTCAAAGAAGGTACTTCCTAGTTGCATTCTGCATAATCCTTTTTTTGTCTAGATATTACATCAAAAAGCTTCTCAGGAAAGTAGAGCGTTTTCTTTAATGTCAAATTAAATTTTATTTGATCGTCGAATATTGAGTCGTTCAGTTTCCTTAAAATGTATTTCATTTGACATTAAGACATTTGACATTTTATTTAGCAATTTACAAGTGCCTCCAAAATGTTAAACCTTTCTTTCCGCTTTCCTAACTTCTAAATTGCAAATTCCCTTTTATTAAAAAACAGGAATCTGAACATGTCTTAACAGCGACAGTTCGTAAAAATAAACAAAGCAACCAAACTTAAACGGACCTATTAATTGGAATTCCCATCTGAAAACTCAAACATTTCATCTACTGATCATTTATCATTAATTGTACATAAATACAACTTCGTGATTCATTAGTATGTTTACCTACCAACATCGGCCTTACTGCTGGAACAGAATGCAAAAACGGAGCCGCAGCCGGAGTTGGAGTCGAAAAAGCTGTCACAGCTTGTCGTTGTCATACGTTTCACAGAAAGTACGTACACAATGCGTCGTACGGCTTATTGACGTTTGATGTCATTTGGTATAGATTTTGTTGTATTTTCTATTTTTGAAATGTCGTACATTTATTTAAAATACCTACTATAGTAAAATTAATACGCAAAGATGATGGCCATATCCTTGGCATTTCCAATTGTTCGGCAATTGATTCCCACTCCTTTACTTTAATTTTATTGTTTTTATAATTTCTGTTGGTTAAATTTCAAAGCATGCGTCCCTTTCGCTGACCGATTCAATTATTTTTCTCAGCTTCATCCATGTTAATTCTTTATTTTTTAACTATTTAGGCATTTCTTGTTATCAAATCAATAACAATGAAAACAATGAAAAATATTCAATAACCACGAAATCAAATTTGACGTATATAAATTCTGTGTCAAAAAGATAGACGTCAAATTTGTCGTTCGTAAAAATTAAAAGTAAGCCAAATGTTCCGATATCGGCTGCGGCTCCGATTCCAGTTCTGTCGCGTTGTGTTCGTGCATTAGTATTTGCGTACATTGAATACTTTGACAGCTATTCCAGTTACGACTCTGAATCCGGCTCCGATAGCATTGTGCTCCAGCAGTTAAGATTATTTCCCAAAAAAAGAGATTTGTGATACAAGTGCTTGTGATTCCGGTGAAAATTAAGCCTACGATTTGTAATTTGGTCTTCTAGGGGTTTAGGTTCAACCAAGAACCGAATTGTTACCTTTTCAAACTTATACGAGTATATGTAGGTATCTAGAGTAAAATTCCCAATCATCCAGTTTTCCGAAGGAAATTGCTCGGCACATAAAACATCGCAGTAATCTACACAAAGCCGAGTCTTCAAATATATA
Organism: Eupeodes latifasciatus; assembly: GCA_920104205.1. Taxonomy (NCBI): domain Eukaryota; kingdom Metazoa; phylum Arthropoda; class Insecta; order Diptera; family Syrphidae; genus Eupeodes; species Eupeodes latifasciatus. The sequence continues at coordinate 151,584,409 of OV049926.1, read as the reverse complement.
CATATTTCAAAATCTTCGTTTTCCGAAAATATTTTGTTAATTTTTAAAGAAAACAATTGCATTTCATGAATTATAAAAAAAAACACATGTGTAAATCAACTCATTCAAGTAAAATTGGCAAGAAATTTTGTCTAGAATGATGACAGATGTGATATGAACTTAGCAAATTGATAGAAGAAAAAGTAGGCATTTTTTATTTTAACTTAAGCAAAATGTTGAAAACTGTTAAAATCATTTAAAATTAGGTTAATGATTTTCAAGCTTATTAAATTGCTAAAAATGGCTTTAACATTGAATTAAATTCTCAGAAATTAAATCTGACTGTAAGTATATCTCAATACTGCACAAATGTACAAAACTAGACACTAAAGCAATCTTGGACACATGTCAAAGTAAAAATACAACTGGTTCGCCATTTTAATTCATCGGAACTCAACGAAAAAGAAAGCAATAATGTCAATAATCAAAAACACTCTGTTTGAAGATATAAATCCTTCGTACGAAACACCCTCCAAAATCCATTTCTATACATTGTTGTATTTGTAATGTCGACGAAATTTGGCTTGTTTTCACGCATACATAGAACTAACTACTGAGTTGTTAGAGGAAATGTCACGCACACTTGAATGAGTTTATGAATCAGCTGCTATCTTTAGCTTGAAGGAAATGCAAGATGGCTACCGAGGAATGAGTTTATGAATCAGCTGCTCGATTTAGCTTGTATTCAAAGCAAGATGGCTACCGAGGTATATATTTGTATTAGAATGTTTTTGTCAATAACATGTTCGTCAAACGAAGTGATCCTTCAGGTTTTAGACTAAATTTGAAAGCCTTAAGGTTTAAGGTATTAATCAAAAATACTCCATTACCAAGATCGGAATCTCAGACTGACATTTCGGTTTGCCTACAAGCTAACTACACACTAAATGCGAGAAAGTGTGCGTGAAATGATGCAAAAACCCAAACACATTCTTACATTTAGTGTTTCGGCCCATCAAAATGCTTCATTATAGTAATCAGCCCCATCTAAATGCTTCATTTTGAATGTTTCATGGCCTCGTTCAAAAACTAAACAATCCTAACCAACAGAATCTGAAGTGCTGACATGGTCTTAAATTGGGAGATTTGTATAGCTTTTTAATTTCAATCCAAATAAATGTTGTGAATGTATATTAAATAAAATTGACCAAATACATATTATTAAATGATTTATTAGTTTATTATTATTTATTTTGTTTACTTAAATTATTTGCGAACGCAACATGCGCTGCAACTGGTTAAGTATAATTATTGCAAATGGACAAAAGTGTAACTCAATACTTTGTAAAACAACAAAACAGACAAATTTTTCAGCTGTAGTTTGCTTAAAGCATTTTTTTGGCGACGTTAGAAGTTCAGGTGGAAACAATAGGTGGGTGCTTCCGTATTTTTTTGTACAGAAAATGCTACGAGAAGCATACTTGTGAAGTTCCATTGCCAACTTTAGCTAGTTCAGATTCCTCAATTAGATTAGTATTTTCATCATTTAAGCAGTTCGGTAGTTGCAAGACCAAATTTTAGTTTTGTTTGTTGCAGAAATATTCCTGAACATTTCTTTTTGAGGGACTATGTTAGAGTTAAAATTTTGTTTGTAGTTAGATTTGGGAATACACATTTGAGGGAACCATGTTTTAAAAATAAGCTGCTTTGTGTAAAGCATCTTTAAGGAATAGAAATAGGCAATATGGTTACACACAATACCAACTAAATGAGTGCAATAAATAGATTTAAGTAACTTTTTTTAATCCAGTATGGGGAAACCGAATTGGCTGCTATTAATCCTAAATTTTTTTCTAAAAAGTTGATGAAGGTTAGCTGAAGCGGAAATTTATTTAATGAACATACCTAAAATATTATTGGCTTTCTCAAAAATATTTTTCTACACTAACCTCTGCTTTATATCTGAAAACTATTGTTTATGTATATTTTCTTCTATGTTCTGCATTTATAAAATGTAATCTATGGAAGTATTTATTATATTAAGAAAAACAAAAACATGTACGTAAAACTCATTCATTTTTTCATTATAAGCAACACTTTTACTAAACATACCCTTCAAACAATAATAAGTAAATTCGAAGTTTGTTAACTAAACATTTTTAAGGAATGAATGAAAATTATATTTTGCGTTAAACTGTGGGAATTCACTAAAAAAAACTTCTGTACGTCAACAATAAACATTCATGTCGATTACATGATCTATTGAGTGAGTTGTGCATGAATTCAGAACGATTTTAAGAAGTTTTCACTTTGTGATATACTATGTATGTCAAAATTTGCATTTTATTTGCTCTGCATTTATTCAACAGGTTCGCTATAATCGTTCTGATTATTTTTTTAAAACATTGCTGTTCCTTTGATGCATAGTTTTTTTGATAGAAAATATATGTATGTATGCTTCCATCAATCAAGAATGTTATGGATAAGGTATTTTTAGATTATAACTCTTTTTTTAAATTTAATATTTATTATTCATAATGGAATTGAAAAATAGTTGCAAGCTTAAATCATTAAAAACAAACTATAAATATACTTGGATTAGTTAAATTGCTACAGATTTTAATTACTTGCAAACAAAATATTTGGGCCGTTCGTTAACGAAAATTTATTAGAATTCAATACAAAAATTGCGCTCGCACCCTTAACTTGATGATACAAAACTCCGAGGTTTATTATGAAATTTAAAGAATTTCGTAGTGATTACTGTAAATTAGTGAATTAATTATAATAAACTGATGTTGAACATGCTTTTTCAAGACAAAAAGGTACATTGGTTCATTATCCACAAAATGCCTGAAAAATTAAAGCTTAAAACTGACTTTTTCATCGAAAAAAGTAAAAAGAAAAACCTGGAAAAAACTTATTAACCCCTCCATTTTGTTTTTGCTTTGCAAAGTGCCGCTAGCCCACGGCATCGTTTTTTTTTTTTTTTGTGCTCACATCTATTCATGGACTAATTGTCAAAATTACAAATACAACAATGTAAACAAACGGGTTTTGGGGAGTGAAACGTACGAAAGATTCCGATCTTGGTAAATGGAGTATTTTTGGTATTAATAACAACATTTTTCAAACATTCTTAAAGGTCATAGATTAATTGGTAATTTTTTTTCAAGGGAAGTTCGTATGTTTGTTTTTAGGGTTTTTGGGAAAATTCTAACACCCTCCATTTTGACAGCATTGAACAGGAAATGAGTAAAACAATGAGCACCAAATGAGCAAAAATGAGCAAAAGGCGGTTGATTAATTTTACACCTGAATATAAATACCCATACACTCAGATGTCATAGAGAAGAAAGAAACAAACATTAAAATGCAAGGATATTTTTATACATGAAACATGAAAATCCACCTTAAAAGTCGAGGGGGTAAAAATTAAATAAAAACTTAATTTTATATGTTTTTTTTTTTTTGAAGTTTTTATTTTTATTTTTTCTTCTTCTTTCTTGTTTTGTTCTCATTTTTTTTTCTCTTGTATCCTTCGAGCGAGTAAAAGAAAACAACGAATAATAAAATAATTAAAAATGCAATGAAGAAATGCCGGGTTTTGGGAGCAGAGAGAATAAAAAAGAAAAAATAACTGAGCAAGGGGAGGTGGGTGGTGGTGGCAGAGGAGTGTAAACATGGCAGGCAAAGATTGTTGAGCCAACAACGCGATATGAAAGCTGCAAGCAGAGTCCTTTCTTCTTAAAAATGCAAAACAAAACACAACAAAAACAGAAACAAAAAAGAATTAAAAAAGAATTTCAAGTACTTGGTGCATATACTCAAGCCAAATGGATAAAAGCCGAATCAAATAAAACTTCTTTTTTGGTTTGTGTATTTGCGTTATTTATTTGTTCGTTTTATATTTACATAGTTTCGTATTCGTAGGTCCAGTTCGCTTTTGCTTTTGGTTTATTTTTTGGGGTTTTATTTGTTTGAGTTCGTTCTTTCAAGGAGTTGGTTATTCTCCCCCCTTCGTTCGTCGTCGTCGTCATCGTCGGTTACGAACTGCGAGAAGGAATATTTTTGTTCTCTTCATCAAGATTTAAAATAAAAACAAAGAATCAACCACTAAGGACCAAGATGCTAAAAAACCCCCCCCCCAAGAAAAATGAACAAAACAAAACGAAAATTGTGCAACTACTTTACAAAATGATTTTTATTTTTCTCCCATTTAAACTGACTCCACCAAGTGGATTCTTTTCTTACTCCTTCGAGGCAGGAAATAAAGATACTCGTACATAGCTTCAAACAAAAAAAAGAAAATATATACTAGTACAAACCATTCGCCAAATGAAAGACACGAATTCGAATACATTAGATTGCGGATTAAAGCGTCTTGACTCGGTTGCGGATGACGAGTGGTAGCCAAGCCAGATGCAGTACAGAAGAAAAGCTACTTTTGTCTCTAGCCAAAGTCTCACCACCTCCACCGCCGCCGGCCGCCGCGCCGCGCCGCGCAACCGACTCAAACGACTTAAAGATCCTCCATTTTTTTGTTTAACTCCCAAAAATCCCCATAATATGTGTGTGCAAGGACCAAAAGACTTTCCTTTTGGCGATGGCGATAGTGATGGCGCTGTCTGTTCTATAAAAATTCCTATACTACCTACCTACCTACCTCTTGACTTGAATATTTTTACACAAGAAACTTTTGGTGTCTTGCTGAAGTGTGAATTATGCAGTCTCACGACACTCTTTGCTGGTGGCTAGATTGCATCATTGTAACACAATAACTAACCGCAAGCGGAAATTCCGGCGGTAAAGGAAATAGAGAAAATGGCTGGCTGGGCCTGGTGCTAGTGCTGGTGCTGGTGGATATGTTGTGTTGTGTGTGGGTGACTGGAAATGTGTTTCTTTGAATTTGAATATGGAAATGACAGGAAATGAAAGAATTTCCTTTTTCTTCGCATCATGTAGTACTGTTACATCAAGAATATCTCTACCAGCAGCAACAGCAGAAGCAGTGTATTCTGTTTTCTGTAATATGATGGTGGTTGATGTTTTGCGGTGTAGGAAATCGCTCAAATAAGGGAAGATTTCATGAATATTATTTGTCGTGTGGGATAAGTGATGTCTGAGGACAATTGTGGAATAAAAAGGGGGTTTTAGCGTTGAAGAGGAATGAAAGGGTTTTTTTTAAATTGATATCTACATACATATATAAAACGTCTCTCGTGTATGTACTTCTTAGGTATACCTACATTTACATATATCGAAATAATTTCCGACGTTGGCGTTAAACGCTTTTGAAGTAGGTACCTATCTTTTCCTTTTATTATCAATTTGAGAAGGATGATGATTTGGGAAAAAAGGATAATTTGGAAAATTTAATTCAAAGCTTAAGCTTCTTGTTTGCTCTTACTATACGAAATGATCTAACATAATGCAGTAAAACAAGGCAAAAAAGTAGTGAACCTAGGAATTAGAGATAGTCAGGGGGAAATTTGTTTATATATGTAGGTATTCCTTTTGTTGGTCTTTACATTGTGTAAGAAGTCTCAGATCTCGTGGTTGAGTTGTTAACTATAAACCGCCTTAAGTCACGAAAACTGAATATATCCGTTTCAAATTAATATATGGGTGATTATATAAAATTTGGGTAACTTTTGAGGATATTTTGTTTACGATAGTTATTAAATCAAACTTCTACAAATTCGGGTGTATATGATAGCTAATCTAATTAATATATTGTTCCCAATCGGGCCAGTCACTTTTTTGAGTACATTGTAAGATATTTAAAAATTTCAGAATTTGACTGCCAGGGACTGACGAGCGAGGTAACCTAGTACTGATACATGTTATACACAGTTTTGAAAGTATTATAATTAAATTTAATACAAATTAGTAAAAATCTCTTAGGATTTAATAATGGCATGTGTGTTTCAAAAGTATTAAAATAACTTCAAAATAATTATTAATATGTAATACTGGGAGAAAATACTATACCTATCAGTTTTCAAAACAGACTTTTGACATTTAACGTAACGTTATTCACTTATCTTTTACTACTTTCACATAGTTTTACTAAATATGTCTAAGTAATCAACAAACAATATAAACAAAATCTAACAATATTCATCTTAAAAGTACTAATGATCAACAATAACAATATACCTACCTGACACAGGACTGACGCCCCATCCATAGGACTGACGGAAAAGACGAAATTTGAGTTTATAATCAGGATTAATGTTTTTTTTGTAATTTCGAATATCAACAAACTATATTTTAACCAGCCCCGTCGAGAGGGGGGGGGGGGTAAAGGGGGGGACCCCTGGGCCCGGTATTTTCTAGGGACCCGTAAAATTGAAAGCAATGAAAATATACTCTATATTATCATCAACATACCTATTTTCACTTATTTTTAGAGGCCCGAAAATTTAAAATCATTCATGCTTTCGCAATCGGGCCCCTGTTTGCATGTTATCTGCCAATCTATGAGTCACAAGCTTGCCGATTTGGGCCCCTGATTATTATTATTGGCGTACATTTTTGTTAATATTTAATGGAAAATTGGGCATAACTCTTCAATCCCAAAGCACACAGACTACACCATCCCCCAACTACAATTCGACAGAAATTTCCAGATTTCTATACCTCCCAGATCTTTTTGGGAGGATAGTACATTCCTGGAAGACGAGTCAATCCACTTCTATACAGATGGATCAAAAACAAAAGAAGGGGTTGGTGGAGGTGTGTACTCTGAACGACTGAAATTAAGTCTCTCATTCCGCGTGTTCCAGGCGGAACTTTTGGCGATAAAAGAAGTCTTGTCCTGGCTTAAAGAAAACGTGATATCGACATCTGATATCCGTATTTTCTCAGATAGTCAGGCCGCTATTAAATCTCTGGATTCTGTCTCTACAAACTCTATAACAGTCCAGAACTGTCGATCATCTCTAATGGAGATGGCACAACAGTTTAATATTCACCTTTGCTGGGTGCCGGGCCATAGAGACATTCCAGGTAACTGTAAGGCAGATGAACTCGCCAGGAACGGTACAGTACAGCCCATTCTACCACGTTTGGCACGTACTGGCATACCAATCGCTACTTGTAAACTGTTGCTAATGCAAGACGCTGTGAGGAGGGCAGGCACCAGGTGGAACAACATCACCACGTGTCAAGTCACAAAAAACATCTGGCCAACACTGGATTTAAAACGTTCAAGGTGCTTGCTCTCTCTAAGCAGATCGCATATAAGCTCGATAATAGGTGTCATAACCGGACACTGTCTAATAGGAAAGCACGCCATGAGATTAGGCGTATTCTCAAATGACTTCTGCAGAAGCTGTATGGACGAGGAAGAGGAAGAAACAGTTCTTCATCTTCTCTGCACATGCCCTGCTCTGGCTCGAAAACGCAAGAATTACCTAGGAGAATTCTTCTTTAACGATCTAAATCATATCGGCATAAGCAGCCTCTCACGTTTCGTAAGAGACTCAAACTGGTTCCATTGAGCTTAGGAAGAAACCTCAAGATTCATGTGGTATCACAATGGGCCATCAAACTGGCCTAAGTGTGTCCGTTTCCATCTTGGACAGCCACTTCAACCTAACCTAACCTAACCTGGGCATAACTCTGAACTATTGAAAAAAGTTATAATAAATTGAACGATTATTGTCAAACGATAGCGTTTTGACGATAGTCTCACTTCACGTAAGACGATAATCGTCAAAACGATAGCGTTTGCACGATAGCTAAATAGGTATCGTCTGTCATTGATTTCAAAATAGCAAATTGAAATAAAATGAAAAAAAATGAAAACTCAGAAAAAAAATAAAATGAATACTGTTATGGAGACAATTAAGAGATAAATCAGACCCTCATCTATTCCAACCTATATGTAAGCATATTTGTTTTTTCTTTCTCACTTGTCGTAAAACAATTTAAACCATTATAGTTTTGTTCAAAGTTTTTCAAAAGAGGTCTTTATAAAGATATTGGAAACAATAAATTTGCCAGACGGTTTGCTTTAACTATTAAAACTTTGAGTGGCGGGGGGTACCAATGCTCTTGCACGAAGCATATTATCCAAAATAGTTTCAGATATAAATAATTTACATGTTGAAATTATAGTTACATCGTCGCCGTCGTCGGCGGCAAAAAATAAAAACAGTAACAGTAAGAATAAACACCACAAAATAGTTGATCAGTTTGGTAAAAAGCAATTTGTTGCAAATTTTCACAATTTCCCATAGACAAAAACAAAGTTTAATAACATTTTCAAGTTATCGAACAAGCTTTATCTTTCGTTGAGTTCATTTTGACATTTCAGTAATCTTATACTAAAAACGATAGACGAGACGATAGTGACAAAGTTACGTGAAGCAAATTATTGACGATATCGTTAATGATAATCGTATTGACGATTATCGTTTCGAAAATTACGGAATGACTCCCCTGATGTCTTCTATACCAATCGATACTGTTTTTAGTGAAAATGATAGTGTAAATATTCCAATTAAATTCACTAGATATACCTGGAATGCAATCACATGATCTTCGATTTAAAATTAGATCACTTTTTATTCTCCTGCGTAATTTAAATCCACCTCAATTATGCAACGGTACGTATTTGGTCGTCAAAAAGATCATCGGAAATATTTTTGAAGCAACCATTACCATTTTAACTGGAAAATTTAAAGGAAAAGTGGTCCTGTTTCAACGTATTCCAATGATACCGTCAGATTTTACCACACATTTCAAAAGGTTACAGTTTCCAATTAATTTATCTTTTGTTATGTCTATAAATAAGTCCCAAAGCTAAACAATGTCCATTTGTGGTTTAGATTTGGATTTAGAATCCATGTTTTTCTTACGGGCAGCTATATATTGCATGTTCACGTGTAGGAAAACCTTCGAACCAATGTGTGTTCGCGAAAGACATTTTAACCACAAATATTGTACACCGTTTAGTGCTAAATTAAATTGAAATTAAAAGTATTGTTAAAAGGTTTTAAACTATCCGCCCTACCTACATTATTTAAAAGTTTAACTGTCACATGTTATTTACTAAAAACTTTGTAATTAATATATTTATTTGTTACAAACTTGAATATAAATAATATTACATTTTAAATTTAATTCTTTTGCATTGATTTTTGCTTAACGTCAATTGTACGAAAATGTTGATTAATTGTGTTCAAAGTCCTTCCCTTTCAAATCCAAGACCAGTAAATTTGTATACCAGCTTTAACGTTTCCGTCTTCGTTCGTAAATAATAATTTCATTGTAATAACGGATAATGGAAGTAGAAAATCAGTCATAAAGTTCGCCATGTTTTTTTTTTACAAATGGCATCTATGTAAAAAAGCATGGCGGTGTTCATGTCTCCTACCGTTCCCCTCAAATAATTTAGGACAATGTAATATGGAAAAAAACGTTAGCCACAGCAACACTTGTCGGGGTCAGCTAGTTTAATAAATAATAACATCAACGTTTGCAGAGATGGCTTTAAATTATATTTTGTTGTTTTTTTTTTTGCGTAAATATTGAAAAATTTCATTGGTTCTAAAAATCTCACAAACTAATAACGCTTCAAACTTCAATTGAATTGTGACAGTTTCAAAAAACGAAATACAAATTTTGGTTGCCTCAATTTTTTTGCGAACTTAAAATGATATAACTTCTGGAAGAACTTCGCTAAAAGAAGAGTGACTTTTTTCAAACGTATTTTTCACTCCAATAGTTTGGGGACGTAGTACCTGTGGCATGATGGTTAGTGCGTTGGACTGTCATGCGAAAGGTATTGGGTTCAATCCCTGCCTGTGCCACCTTAATTCCTTTTGCGAGGAATTGACAAATTCTCCAAGAGTAATGCTTGTCATGAAAAAGTGCTTTCTCAAATTAGCCGTTCGGTTTCGGCATAAAACTGTAGGTCCCCTCCATCCCTGCAATTACTCGCACAAAGGAATGGTTGAGAGTTGTAAAAAAAAAAAAAAAGTTTGGGGACAAATAAAGATGAATAAGTTATCCTATTTTTTTTTATAAAATTTGAAATTTTTTCAGAGCTAGGATTTTTCCAACAGTGTTTACAGGTTACTTCATAAGCTCCTTTTAGGAAAATTCACAAGCTTAAAATCTCCACTGTTCCACCACCATCTACGTCGCGTCTCATATAGAATCCTCATCATCACCAAAATAAAAAAACCACAAGGTAGTATATTAAGGAATCTCAAAATATCATGGTCAAAATATAAGTATAAAATAATATTTCTATCTTCATCATGCTAAACAAATAAACAAATAATTGTATTTCAACAAAACAACCAAAATTCAAGAAAACACAAAAAACAAATCTTCAAATATTACATTGCAGTTCCACCAAAATTGAGTCCATTTCAAACATCAATACTCCAACTTAATATGGGAGATCGTGCCTCACTGACATGTTCAGTTGTCAAAGGTGATCTACCAATAACAATAACCTGGCGCAAGGATAATCGCCTCATCGATCCGTCACAACATATGTCAGTGAAACAAGTTGATCAATACAATAGTATATTGGTGATAGAAAATTTGGGCTCCGATCACACTGGCAATTACTCGTGTGTTGTGCGAAATCTAGCTGCCGAAGTGGAAAATTCCCAGGCTCTACTGGTCAATGGTAACGAGAATATGGAAAACTTCTACTACTTCATTCTACTACATTCAATATTTTTATATAAACTCCATTAAAACACTCGTCATAGTTTAATTATTAATTTTGTTTTTGTTGTAAACAAACACACTCAACCAACTTAACATATAAATACAAACAAACAATTAAATTAGGATGTTAATATTATTTTAAGTTTCTTTGTTTTATATAATAGTTTAAGTTTCTTTTAGTTTAGTTTTATGAAACTTTTTTAGAGTTTTAATGTTGAAAGTTTAATTTTTCTCTAGAGAAAAATATTTATAATTTTTGTTTTTCCTTTAAAACTATATATATATATATATATTATATATAAAATATATTTCGTTTAGAGAGAATGCTATTTTCCACTATTTCTATATATATAAATAAATACGTAATATTTCATTCTCTTCTATATTTCACCCTTTTAATATTTTCAAAAAAAAAAAAAAAAACTTTAAATGATTGTGTGTTCTTTGGAAACGTTTTCTTCTTAACTAAAAATTATTTAAAACAATTAATTACTATATATAACTAAATTATATTTAATTTTCTGTGTATGTTTCAAGTGTGGAGATATTTCGTAGATGATTTTTAAGTTTACTTTTATGTTTTGTTTATGTTTTCAATTTTTAAAAGTTTGTATAAGAGTATCTAATGTAAATACATATAAATATTTAAAAGAAAACTTAACTTACTTCAATTAGAACTGCAACTTACTGGATATGGGACAAAAAAACTCGCACGCAAAATAGAAATGGAGTATGATAAAAATTAATAAAAAATAAATATCACCAACATGGATATGATAAAAAAATGATATGAAATGAAAAAAAATCATTTATTAAACAAGACTAAAAATCTCTCTTTTTTCTCTCTTTGAATGTTTTATTGATGATGATGATGATGATATAAAAAGCTATAAAAATGGTGATGATAATTATAATGATTATGATGATGATGATGATGATGAATCCTTGTTGTGTTTTATGTTTGTTTTTATTTCAATTTGTGTTATCCGTTTGTTTCGTCTTGTATTCCATTACAGTACCTCCTATTATAGAGCCATTTTCATTCCAAGACGGACTGGCTGAGGGTATGCGAACGCGTACTGTTTGTGGGGTATCTAGGGGTGATCCTCCCCTAACCTTACGTTGGCTCAAGGATGGTGAGCCATTGCCCGCACTCTTGGGCGCCAATGTAACAATGTTAGATCAATATTCCTCACTCCTTAGTATTCCCTCCTTATCGGCGACACACTCCGGTGAATACACATGTGTGGCTACTAATCCAGCAGCCGAAATCAAATACACAGCTCAGCTGCAGGTCAAAGGTATAGTATATGCAAAAAGTTAACAAAAATATACAACGAAACACTTCCAAAATATACATTTCAAATCTACCATATATAAATATATACATACATATACATTTCAAAAACAAAAACTATACAACACTTACACTCCAATCCCTCAAAAAAATACACACACCCATACATATACACATACATACACATACATATACATAACATTATAGGTCACATTAAAAAGTAGGGAAATAAATTAAAAAATTTGAAATTATTTTATTTCAAAATCCAGCTTCTTATTGTCCTTAAACCCAGGTTTTTAAATTTGATTAATTGATTTTTTGTTAGTAATTTTTTCTGTTTAATCTCAATAAACTCCTGTATTTTTATTTTCTTATTAAATTTTTATACGAAAAATTAAAAAATAATAACAAAAAAAACATATAATGCTTCTTATGATAAATTAATACCTCTCGCTCTCTCTCTCTCTCTCTCTCAAAAAGTATAAATGAGATTTTGTTTATTATTTTTGAATAAAATAAATTTAAAAAAAAAGAAAAACCAAAAACTAATTTTTGAATAAACGTGAACAAAAACTATGAAAATTTAAATTTATATATATATAAAAAAAATGTGTCCTCCCCATCCCAGTTGCTTTGGCACGCAGTGGGTTTTTGCGGCAGATCACCAGGTAACCTATTTGCACTGCTTACATTTCTTTTGAGTTTTTTTTTAATTTAAAATTATTGCTTTTATATTTTTCTTTAAATTTTGTTTTGGTTTAATATTTTTTTATGTTTAAACGTGTATTATTTACGTGTTTGTAGAGAAAAACAATAAAAATGGGAACTGATTACATTTTTCAAGATTAAGTTAGGTGGTGCTTCACAATTAAGCTAATGAATCAACTTAAATCAATTTAAGTTTATATAAATGCATGCATGTTGATATATCCAACTTTTTCATAAAACCGTAAATGTTATGGTGGAAACGTGCCACAACTATTTTAATAACAGCATCGAACATTTTTTTAGCTAGGACAAAACTGATATTTCAAAATAATGTCAAATTTTTAAAACTTTTTCAGAACGACAGTTTAAACAGTTATCTAAATGGGTCTAAGAACTTAATATTTGAAAAAAGTAATCTATCCGGTTTTAAGAGATTGAATCTAAAAAAAATATGTACCTAACTACTTGAAATGTATTCTAAGTACTTTTATTTTTTTAAGGACTTCTAAATTATAGGGTCATGCATTATTTTGTTTCTAAAGTATAACTTAATAAAACAACTAACATAAACAAAGCGCTTCATTTTTGTATAGCTATAAATCTAATATGTATTTTATAACAATGTTTAGACTTGGGTACTAAAAACAATAACATTTAAATGGCCACGTTCATAACATTCGTAGCATGCGATTCTTCTGAGGTCATTTTTAAACACTTTTTAACTCAATTTGGGTGGTAACTAGGTGATAACTTAAATAATGTTAGTTTTTAATTAGTCTTGAGTTCGGGAATTAATTGCTTACAGACGCAATTTTGAGTAGCCGTACATACAAAATCAAAGGTGTCAAACCGCATAATTTTTAAATTCGTGTTATGTGGCTATTGGCCCCGACTTCTGTTAACCATATCTTTCAATTCTTTAATCACATGCCAAAACAAACCGGTTATTATTTCACTTTATTGCTACAAATTAATATTAACAGTATTAACCTTCTGTCTATTTATCAGCAAAACTTTCACTTGCAGCTTCAATAATTTCGACTGAGCGTCCATTACCACAAAAATGCACAGGCATTTCAACAAAAGTAACGCTTCCACAATTTTTTAATTTCCCCACATTTTTACTGATTTCTTGCATAGTCTTTTGATTACACCATAATCATCGGGAAATGCTCAAAAAGTGGCTGCGTTGAATGAATCATGCATTTTGTAGTAAGTTTTAAATATAGCGCTTTGTTCGATTCTTAACCGATCCATTGGGCCAGTTTATATTTCTATGACATCTGAGAATTTTCTTGTTTTGCATTTCTTTTCATCTTTTTTGAATAATTGTGCAATGGAGAATTCTTGAGAAATCGAATCATAAAAATACTGTTCAAAGATTTCTGACAGCAAAAGTGAAATACATACATATGTATATGTTTGAGAAATTGTATTTATATTTCTGAGAGTACGGAAATCTCTGAGATCTTAGAAATATAAACTGACCAACTATCTTAAATGACAAACATTCAACTAATGCTATGACACTTGATATTTCAGCTGAGTTTGACAGGTGTCAAATGCCAGCGCTACCATCTTGAAACAAGGAAATGCAAGACGTATTATAAATTGCAAAGGAAAATGAAAATAAAGTAATAATAATTTCATACGTTTAAACGTTTTTATTCAAATTTTGCTTATAATGTGATGCCCTAGTTTCTGTAGTTGGCGCATTTATATTAAATTTCGTCATCCGTTTCAAAGGGGTTGATTCGGGTACCATTCCAACATCCAGCAAAATCAAATCTTGATAAATGCTTAAGTCTATTGACATTTCAATTTTTGTTTTTATATTTTTAAATAAAATATCTCGGAATATAATTTTACAGAGTTAAAAACAGCTTTAACCAAAGGTTCCGTCGTGTTTATTTTTAGACTCCAGGTTATTGTTAAAACATAAGTTTAAATTTTCTATGAATAACGTCAACCGGTGTTTAGGGTAGCAAAGACAAAATCAGAACTTATCAAAGAACTATGAATATGGCCCAATGAATTTGACTCGCTTTTAAATCTCTAAACTAAATTTTCAATCATAAAAACTAATGATATTAATGACAACTGACCCTTAAGATTGCGGATTAAAAATGTATTTGGCCATTTTCGGTTGTATATGTCCCCAATAATATCATGTTTTCTATCTTTAAAGTCTGGAATCGATTGTGAATTGACACATACCTTATCTTTCACATGGCGTCAATAAATAAAAAAAAATCTAAAGGTGTTAAATCACAAGTCCTCAGTACGGCCAATTTTGATTAACTCTTCAAGAAACAGTATTGTAAGGAAATTTTTCTTGCAAAATGTTTCATTATCTTTTTATTGGCTGCGTTCAATCTCGTGTTGGATAGGGTATCTTGAATAGGTGGATTTTTAGATACCTTGTTGAACGAGTTGGATAGCTGTATTGAGATAGCTGTCAAAAAATAAAAACAACTTTCAGCTGAAATCAATTTTCAAGTTTCTTGAAATTCAACCATGTGTTGAGTCAGCTGTTCTGTCAGATACCTACATACCCCAGAAATTCTTGGATATCTTTGGATTCCTTTTTTGACATCTCAGCTGTTTTTGATTAGCTGTTATTTTACACGTAAAACACTAACAAAAAGGTATCCGGATACCCTATCTGTCCCAGATTGAACGCAGCCATTTAGTTCTTCTTACTTGTCAAATGTCAAAAGATGACAGCTTTAAAAGTGACAGCTGTCTTGGGCTATTTAAAATGAAAATTCCTACTACCTCAATTTATTCAGGACCGTTTCTCTGATTGAAAAGATATATTCATATATGTATTTGTATCTTTTAATTCAAATTTTGCATTTATTGATTTTATTAATTTTGTGTTATAAAACCAAATGTTAATACATATATAAGCAAATCGAAGTATCCTACGTCAGCTGTAACATTGTTCTACTTGTATTTTCTAAAAATACCAATTTTATAGGTGCCTCTTTAAAAATTATGTATACATCAGTTTTAAATAATTTTCATAATAAAATATTTACGTGTTTTATTTTATATCTTCTTCCAATAAAAATAATAACCAAAAGAAAACAAAAAACAATGATAATTTCAAAAAAAAAAAAAAAGAAAGGAAAACATAGAAAACACATAAGAAAGTTAAGTTAATTTTTTTTCTCGTCCTGTCTTTTATTTTTATTCTTTGGCTATTGAAATAATAATTTCCGACATAAACTTCGACTGTGTGTCGTCACGTCACCAACATTGTGGGAAAATATTTCCATTTTATTAAAAGCGAACAATATCCATAGCAACGATTTTTCTTTATATATAGCTTTAGCATCCTTGCTACAGGGAAGGGAAAGGAGGGGAAACGAAGAGCATAACATTCGCGTGATCATGAAAGGAATATCATTATTATTCCCAACAACTGTTGTTAAAGTTGATTTTATATTTTACTTTTTGTCCTGAAATTCTCTCGCTTCATTGTATTCCATATCGTGCTGAAGTTGGAGCTGGTTCTGGCTGGTGCTGGTTCTGGTTCTGGCTGTTCCAAGTGTCATCACAGTCAAGGATTTTGATTAAACCACTAAATCAAATGATACCTCTTCCTATCCCGTCAAAACTCCTCTCTCTCTGGATGGTTATCTTTCCCACAGCTCATCCTACCTAACCTCATTCTAAATACACCCCATTTTATATAAATTTCTCCGTCAATAAATATTTAATTGGTCAAATTAAAATGGCTGCCATTTGCAGCATCACCAGCAAGAGCAGCAACAACAACAAAAACAACAACAGCACAGGATGCAGGAACAAGCAAGTGATTAAATATAGAGGCATGGGTGGTTTTGAAGTTGCTTATATTGGAATGAGTATGAGTACCCAGATTTGCCATCAAAAACAGATTATATTTCTGGCTTTTATCAATAAGCTTTATTGTTTGTTAGATGCAAAATATACATAAATATATGTATATGTAGAGTACATATTTATATATGTAAGTACTAGGTATGAGTACACAGAACATAACAAAAAATATTATTATTATCATGTGATGATGGTGAAAAGGGAGTTGTTGCCACAATAATTCGCATAAAGACTTGCACAGAAATTAGGTCAATGAGTTATGTACAATATTATACAAGGGTTGATTTTCAATTTTGAGTAGAAAAGGGCCCAAATGTGAAGGATCCTGAATGCCATTTGAAAACGTTTGTTAGATTTCTATTAATATTTTAGCTTCTTTAAAACATCATTTAATCAGAAAACTTTTAAAACTTCCAATATTTAAAAAATTCTAAACCAATAGTTTCAAAAAAACACATGTGATGTTTTTATAAGGAATGAGTAAGTTTCATTGTGAGCCCCTGAACCTATATTTCTCTATATGACATATTCCGACCCTGGATGTTTTTCTCATATATTTCATGAGTGGGATATTAATAATTGGAAAAATATGGATATTATATTCTCGTTTAATTATTAAAATTTCGTCTCCTTTCACATCGTATATGCCAATTCATTCATTCAACAGAATATAACAATACCACTCATATATACATACAAAGAAACATACAAAAAATATATATAAATAAATGAAAACCCTGGTCGGGACGTTCATCAACGACAGGATGTTGTTATTGACTATTTATTGCTATTTCCGAATTAAAATACCCATTTATGCGAATTAATTTCAATTTAATAATAATAAAAATAATAACCAATACAAAAAATAAAACAAATTAAAAATCAAACAGTGTGTGAGAGAAAGAAAATAAATATGAGAAGAAAAAAATATTTTGTTTACGTAATTATTATTGGTAATTAAATATTTGTTTTTTTTTAATAAATAAATACATTTTTAAATGTAAATTAATAATTCATGCATAAAAGTACAGAGCTCTTAGGGTACAGCATATATTTGTTCATATTTTATGTAAATACATAGAAAGGAAATAAGGTTTTTATTTGTCTATATTAATATTGATGAAAAAGAAAACCACAGGAAACAATTTGTATATGTTTATTTTAAATTGTATAATATAATAATAAAGTTCCAATGCATATTGGATACTAATTATGTTAAAGAGAATTTATAAAAGTTTAAAATGTAATTATGATTATTTAAACAACATTTATTGGTTGTTTTTTTTTTCAAATTTACTAAGAAAAATAATATTCAATTATTTTTAATTAGATTTTTATTTTATTTTGATTTAGACCACTAAAGAGTATTGAGTACAATGGCAGATCCAGGGGGGGTCGTAGGGGTCATGACCCCCCCTGGGAGATAATTTGTTTGCTTTTTCGTGGGAATTCCCTTCGTATTGCTCGGAAATTCAGCCTATTCCAAAAACGCAGCACAAATTCATCAACTTTTGACCAACTGACGATCCGGGGGGGTCATATGAGCCATAAAGCTTATACAGTCAATTTGTATAAGTAAAGATTTCATCTAAAGATTTATTAGTAATTTAACGACATTCATTTAGAATTTGAAAAAACTTTAGTAATGCTTTTAATTATTTTCATAAAAATTGTTTCTAAGAAAAAGAGCAAATATTCAGGTTCTTAAGAAGAAACCTTGAATTAGTTCATCAATCATCAAGATTAGATCATCAATTTTATATTAAGTTGCCTTTAAACACCCCAATATACTAAAAGACCTCTTACAAAACGCTTTAAATAAGCTCACCAGATGGGCTAATCGGTGTGGACTAGGCGTTAACCCACAAAAAACCGACCTTGTCCTCTTCACAAGGAAATACAAAGTCCCACACATTGACCCTCCCCTCATAAACGGTGTACCACTTAAATTCTCTGAACAAGTAAAATACTTGGGTCTCATTTTAGATAAGAAATTAAGCTGGAAACCTAATATTCAAGAGAGAATAAACAAGGCCACAGTAGCCCTGTTCTCCTGTAAAAAGGCCATTGGTAATAAATGGGGCCTACAGCCCCGCATTACACACTGGCTATACATCTCGGTCATAAGACCGATCCTTACTTATGGAGTAGCGGTATGGTGGACGGCGCTAGATACAGCGACAAATCGCGATAAACTCAGCAAAGTCCAACGAACAGCCTGCCTGTGTATGGGAGGAGCACTTCGCTCCACCCCCTCCGCCTCACTAGATGTTCTGTTCCATCTAATACCGCTGGACATTTTCAGCAAGCAAACAGCCGCTAACACTGCCATACGGCTTCAAGCCTCCTCTCTGTGGATCAATAATGGAATTGGCCACACCACTATTTTGAACTCGTTCAGAACTATAAACAGTAATATTGACTACACCATACCCCATCCTCAGTTTAATAACTATAGCTTCAAAGTGACTATACCTCCCAGGTCTTCTTGGGAGAATACATCATTTTTGAACGATGGTCCTATAAACTTCTATACAGACGGATCAAAAACGAAGGATGGGGTTGGTGGAGGCGTATACTCAGATAGACTAAACTTAAGTCTCTCCTTTCGTCTACCCGATCATTGTAGCGTGTTCCAAGCTGAAATCCTGGCTATAAAAGAAGTCCTATCCTGGCTAAGAGAAAACGTTATATCAACTAATGATATACGCATCTTCTCGGATAGCCAAGCTGCGTTAAAGTCCCTAGACTCTGTCTCCACAAATTCACTAACAGCCCTAAATTGTCGATCATCTCTTACGGAGATGGCTACACAGTTCAACATTCACCGTTTCTGGGTGCCGGGCCATAGAGACATTCCAGGAAATTGCAAAGCTGACGAACTTGCAAAAAGCGGAACAACTTTACCTCTGCTGGCTCACAATGCTAGCATAGGTATCCCCTTAGCTACATATAAACTCATGCTAAAGCAAGATACCATAGAGAAAACAAACTTCAGGTGGAATTACACCACCACATGTGTCGCAACAAAACTAATTTGGCCTATTCTTATCGCCAGGCGCTCAAAACAATTAATCTCTCTGAGTAGATTGCACATTAGCTACGTTATAGGTGTCCTGACTGGGCACTGCTTAATAGGAAGGCATGCTATTCGACTTGGAGCCCCTGCAAATGATTTTTGTAGGAGTTGCTTGGACGAAGAAGAAGAGGAGACAATCTCTCATCTTCTGTGCACATGCCCTGCCTTATCACACAGACGTAGAATCCACCTTGGAGACTACTACTTTAACGATACCAGCGATCTAAAAAATTCAGACATTACTTGTCTCCTATACGCTTCATTCGAAGCTCCAATTGGTTCAACGAGTTAAGCTGATTAACTGATCCATGTGGTATCACAATGGACCATACTTTGGTCTAAGTGTGTTGGATGTCCCAACCAACAGCCACTTTAACCTAACCTAACCTAACCTAACCTGCCTTTAAATTCCTTAAACTAGCCTTCAATTTTATTATTAAATTTTTTTGACACACATACATACATAAATAGTGAACATTGAAGTGATTTTGGCAAGTTTTGCTTTAGTAAACAATTTCGAACTAGAGCTTTTAATCAAATATGACATTACGACGGTAGAGAAGTCGAAAAAGTGGGTACGCCGATTCCGTTTGTCTGTCTGTCTTTCCTGGCTCCTACAGTCCAAACAATTGTGTTGATTGAAATTAAGGTTTTCAGCCGATTAGCGTAAGGCGTTTTTTTTTTCATTTGATTAGTACGAAAAATACTAGCAGTCCCCATACAAATGTGTTGGTTAAAACATTTGATTTTTCTTAAACTTTCTCTAAATTTTGTGTTCTTAATTTGGCTTCTTTCTACAAGAAAAACTTTTTTTTGGATTGCTCCAGAAGGGTACACCTCATAAAACCTTTAATTTGGTTTTTAAGTTTTCTCAAGAACTAATGAACCGATTGCAAAATTCTTCTCTTTCTGTGCAAGTCATCAATTGATGATGATTTTTTATGATCAAAAATGTAATTTTTTTCTGATTAAAAAAAAAATACTAATTTTGTTTACAAAACTCGATATGTCAGAAAGGAGACAACATTTTGTGACGAAATTTAAATGTGAAATGTACATATATAGGGTGTCCCAAAATTAACGCAAGATTTCTTGCGTTAATTTTGGGACACCTAAAATTAACGCAAGAAATCTTGCGTTAATTTTGGGACACCCTTTATAAAGACAAGTATTTTTTTAAACACTTAATCAATCCAAAAAGGTTACCATTTGATGAAATTTCGTTTCTAAATAAATATGTATATCAACTTGTTTGAAATTAACGCAAGATTTCTTGCGTTAATTTTTGGGACACCCTATATTTATAAGCTCTTTATTTGGTGCTTACCAAAAATATTTTTAAGACAAAATTTCAAATTTAAAATGATTTTCGAACAAAAATACGTTAATCTACATTTTTTGACAAATAAAATGGCATTTAAATTTTTGAGAAAAACTTATTTTGCAGGTACATTTTTAAATCTTAAAATATAGGAAATATTTTTAAACAGACTTTTTGGAAGAAATTAGCAAGTTCTAGCGACGCAGTGGTGCATTTTATTTATTTCAAAATTGGTTTTCTGTTGAATACAAAAGATCTTAAAAGATCTTAAAAAATTAAATGAATCTATTTTTGAAGTGAATTTGCTTTGGATGCTCTAGAACTAATATTTAAACACGAATTTCAATAATATAAATGTCCCAAAAACAGCAAAAGTGACACTTTTGTTAAACTAATGGCTAATTGAAAAACATAATAAACGTTATATATTTATTGATGAAGCTTTGAATCTCTTGAGATTTGAAGTAAAAAGAGATTCTGAAACGTGTAATTTGTGAGTGCCACACAAACGTTTCTTCACAACTTATTTGTTTACCTTAATTTTTTTAGAGAAACTATGTACTTAAATGCACCTATTTCCTTAAATTCAAATTTTTAAGTTTTGTTGACTCCTTTAAGATCAATATACGAGTGAGCAGACTGATAGCGATAGTAATAATAGACTCCCGAAAATTGGTTCGAAAAAACTTCGTCAAAAAAAGCCGGACATTTCTTCGTATCAGATCCTCTCTCATTTTCTGGATTTTTGAATTTTTTTAGCGTTCTTAGCATAAATAGAAATGATACAAGAAAAGTAGATATATTTTATTTTTGGAAAAAAAAGCTACGTTTCAAAACAGTTTCTTACATTTCTGCGTGAAATGCAACAAAAACCCTCTATGTAAACTACTCGTATTGTGTTTTAGCTCTTAAATATGGCATATTTAGAAAACTTTTGGAACCTAGGAATGCTTTCATATGTAGGGGTCATCCAAAATAAATGGTTAGACCATACCTCGCTGAACAACAGTGTTTTAAAATAATTTGATAACTAAAGTTGTCATTTTAGTATTTGAAATGTGTAAAGGTTAGGTTAATATACATACTCGTACACATTATGTTATTTAAATTTTGTTAGCCTCCGTTACAAAACATTAAAGAACATTTTTAAGCGGTGAGTAAAAACTCATCTAAGTCTGTTCCAAACCCCCTGATGAAAAGTCTGGATCTGCCCTTGATTGAGTACTCCTTATACAATTTACAATTGTGGTTTAAGAAAATTTAATTAAATTTAACGAATGTATTGGTATCCTTAGCATAAATATGTATGGTTATCCAATAAGAGGTTTTATTTTGATATGTATAAACAAACGAGAGTTTTAAATAAATCAATGAATTTTTATTTCGTTAAGAAATAAATGGGATTTGCGGCGAATCGTTTTGCTAGCGAGTTTGCCATTTTTCAATTATTGCTTTCGCCTTTTTCGTTTTGAATTCAAAGGCGAATTTGAAATGTCATAATGTTTGTTGGAGAGTTGAAATCCGACAGCTTTTTTTGGCGGATTCACAGGCGAAAGAGTGTTTATTATTATTCACTGTTCGATTTCGTGGATTCTTTCTTGATTGTAATTATATACAAATGTGAGTTAGCTTTATTTTATTTTTTCTTATAATTTATCCACAATCCACAATTAAATATTTGAATTGATCTCCGCAAATTTCACAAATTCAATCAAAACAAAACTTATGGAAAGCTGTCAAATAACTGGAATATAGGAAGAAAAAGTCAAACCAAAAGTGTCAAATCACTGGAATATAGAAAGAACTATTTTCGCTTCACCGCGAATTCGTTAATAAGGAAATACGACGCGAGTCGAATTTGAAAGGTCGAATTGAATCTCATAATCAGCAGGCCCAAGGGATAGAAAAGTTTTCTTGCAAAATTGCGAACTATGTATGTATGACTGCGAAATGTTCACTATTTTTGTATTCAATTTTTACATTTCATTTTCAATGCGTTTTTTGAAGAGTGTTTCGGTCCATTTTTCGTGATAACGTTGTTTTTAGATGTCAAATGTCAAAAGATGACAGCTGTCAAAAAGCTGGCTATTCAAAGTAAAACCTTTTACATATTAAATATGTATATTAAAATTTGAACTAAAAACAAAGAGTCGTAATATATTAAACCACGTTCCGCCTGGCGTTGCTTTCAAAAGTCCAACTTATTTTTAGAGCCTAAGCTTTAAATGTTATTTTTTTGAAATCGATCTGTTTGAATACAAGGTAGAATAAAAGAACTTATTAAAATTAATCAGAGAAATCATTTTTGGTTATTTATAACCTCGCGTTATCAATGTTTTTTCAAGTTACAAGACTTCTAAGAACAGTTTATCATTGCCAGATCATCTTAGTTACAGAGTTAAACCCTTCAAATTTAGTGAGTTAACTCTGGTTTAAATTCTCAGTTGTTTTTGACTGGTACTGAAATATTTCTATGGAGATTTATACGAAATTTTTAGTGAGAAGAAAAAGACTCATTACATCGCGACCAAATCATTTTAATTTATTTAGAGAAAAGGTTTGAATTTCGTTTATAAATTTTGTATAGTAAAAAAAAAACATGAAATGAGATTTAAGACAACAACTGGTGGCCATCAACCAAAACGTTAAAATCTATCGACTTCGCTAGTGTTTTTGACAACTGAATCGGTAACGTTTTAGTGATACCAAATTAAAATACCACTTATGGGGTTAAAATTAAACCCTTACTGAAAAACTTGTTCGCGAAACTAACTCTGAATTTAGGACTAACTAGCTCTGGGTTTAACTCGGAGTTAAAAGCAATGAAAAACTAAGTAACATGAATTTTGATGATGTTTTAAAACATCAAAACCCAGATTTAAAAATATATGTTTTGAGATTTAATAGTTTGTCATTGACAGCAGTCAAAAGAAGTTGCATGGCTTTCGAAGTAATGCTCTTAATATCAAAACTCAGATCTGAAAACTGGCCAGTTTATATTTCTAAGATCTCAGAGATTTTCGTGTTCTCAGAAATATAAAAAAAAGTTTCTCAAACACAGCTTAAGTGAGAAATTTGACAAGCAAATTTGTACGATTCAGTTCTTCAGGATTATTCTATCTCCCAATTCAAAAAGAATGAAAAGAAATGCAAATCTAATTTAATTGCTTTGAATAGTGAATTGTGTTAATATTTCATTCTTTTGCTCTGTTAATCTGTCAAAAAAAAAATCTCAGAAAACTTAGAAACATAAACTTGCCAAATATATATACATAGCTATCATTGACAGCTGTCAAAAAAGTTACACGGCTTCTAGTGATATTTTTGTAGTTTGTCATTAGTAGGAATTTCAATGAAAAAATATCACTTTTGAGGTACATTCGATTTAAAAAATGTATTTGCTTTGTTAAGTCATTATTTCGACAAATGGTAGTAAAAAAAAAGAAATTTTGACAAATTTAAACGCGAACAAAAATTGATTTATATTTAACCAACGAATAACACTTAGTAACGTGGATTCTAAATTTTCTTATAAAAATCCTCAGCCTAGAAGATTTATTGACGACATTCATATTTGAATTTGAGCCAATATAGTCTCCACAGATAGGCTCCATAAAATAATAAAACCCTGTAATTTAAATTACACGTTAATAAATGATAATAAGGGTATTCATGCAAACACAGAAAACCCATAGAAACCTTAAAAACTGTAGAATTTTCTATCGCTAGAAATCAACTGTCAAAATTTGTATGGGAAAAATATTCTGCAAAATATAGACTTTTATCTCTCAAATTTGAAGCAGAAATCGTAGAAAAAAAAAACAGATACATTTTGTTTGTTTCTAACGTTTCCGCAAATATTTTTAATGGGGTGTTCATGTAAACCCTTTGCGGAAATTTATATTTTTCTACAAAGTAGAAAATTATATCGTTACATGAATACCCTTAATAATTATAATAATAATATTTAAATTTGTTTAAAGTTTCGCGATGTCTGAAAACTCAATACTGATCTACGGTGTTTGAACGATATATCCAATCACAAGTGAGCAATTTGACTAAGGAAATTCATTTTTGACAGGTGTCACTTATCCGGTTATTTAATTGAATTTGAAGAAGAATGTTTTGAAAAGCTTTCATCGATTCTGATTGTATTTTAATTCAATTCATCTTGTCTCAAATCATTTAAAAATGATCACGTTGATTCTGGTGGATTCTGAATTCAAATCGAAAAGTATTTTCTCTTTTGTCTAGAAAAAGAACTGTCATTAAGTAGGGTTTAGAATTAAAAACGTAATAAAAACAGTGATGTAAACTCAATAAATAAGTACAAATTATATTTGACACTTAGCTTTAGAGTGAAAGAGGCATAGCTTGTTTAGGGTTGTTCTTTTGTTTATCCAGAGTTATGTATCAATTTGTTTACGAGAACAGTGTGTCTTACTGCTAGTTACAAATTCGCAGGAAATGACTTATCAGCAAGCTATTAAAATTTTCAAAGCGTTACAATTAAATTCAACTGAACTTTCGACAAGCTCTAATGGCTTGTGTAGAAAAATTTGGTTATTTGTATTTAATGGCTGAATCACAAACACGCTTCAGCTTCGTCTGCGTTACGGTGGGCCTGCTTCGAGGTTGCTTTGAATGACAAAGAGCAAATATTTTGTTTATTGACATTTTTTTAACAGCTGTTGAGCTGTCAGACAAAGCAAATGTTCAGATTATTGAACTAGAGCTTCCGTTTGGAGTCCATTACGTTCTTTTCCTTACGATTGTCAAACGAAACGTGAGGTCGAGCTCCATTGTGATAGCATGCATTGAATTACTTTGGCTGAACTCGTGAACGTCAGGCGAAGCCGAAGCTGAAGCGTGTTTGTGATTCAGCCATTAAATACAAATAACCAAATTTTTCATTTCAGCCATAAAGGCGCTGTAGAGCGAGGACAGTTCTTTAAAGAAAAAAAAAATACAGAGTTCAAAAATGTAGGAAATTTTGAGCTCGGCAGGTTTTGTTACACATTTTTTCATCAAAATGTACTTAAATTTTTAAACAATAGCAATAAGTAAAAAAATGTAGTAATAGTATTTTGTAGCGAATAACATTTTCTACAATTTTGTGGTAAATTTTCTTTTCAAAGGATCAAAAATACACTATAGTTAACCAACTATAGAATACATTATTTCTATATTCGCTAGGATTTTTGGAGTAGCTAATCTTTTTATTTCTCAAAATAATGTAAGAGTTAGCCTACTCTGTTGATTACTACGAGTAATATTTTCTGTTCCTGAATTGTAAATGTATTCTTCTACTACTACTATTAATGTCTCACATAAAACGCTCGAAATTCGATGATTTTTTAACTACTCGTTTAAATTTTGTCCCATTTCTTTTCTTTAATATCATTGTATTGAGATTATTATCTCAGACACAAACACAAGGACTGTTTTCTAAGTGCATATTAAAAACAAGTAATGAACAAAATTACTATAAGTAGATTCTTGAACTTTCACTGTCATTTTAAATGAAAAATAAGTGTAGTTCCTGAGAAATAAACCATCAAATACACCTAAGAAATACACGTGTTTAAATTTGTTGTTTCTTATTTATTTAAGTTTTATTTTTATTTATTTAAATTTTTAATTTTACATTAAATAATTTTTATTTAAAATTAACTTTTTAGGTTTAAATTAATTTTTCTTTTGCACCCTTATAAGCTTTGTGCATGATCTGTGTAAATTATTAGCTATCCATATAGAATTATACCTCTCAAGTACCGCTATCGCAATATAAAAATCTAACAAACTATACCGGAGTATATATCCAGAAAAATAAAACCACAACCGAAACCAAAACCAAAACCAAAACCAAAAAATATCAAAATCCATCCCTTATCATCGTTGAGTTCTACTTCTGAGCTTTTTTTTCCTATACATGCTCGTCCTCTTCTCTCTGCTCTTCTTTATACAGAAAAACCCGCTTATGTCTCTTCAATTCCTTTGAAAAACAGCAACTTTTTCTGTGCTTCAATATTGTGTTGTTGTTTCTTTTTTGTATTGTGGTCGTTTTTTGAAGATATCGATTCTGTTCTTAAATAAAACAAAAGAAAAAGAATCCTTTCTTTCAAAAACAAAATTTAAATATATTTTATAAAACCATCCACCTATCGTCATATTTGCTGTATTGATCGAACCACAAAAGTATACCACAAAACTCTCTGCCTTTACTACTTTTTTTTAAAAAAAACCACCAAAATAAAATATCTCTGTTTTGAAAGCTTCGCAATCCCCCGCCAGTGTTTTTGTAAATATTATTATTATCCATTATATACGTAATAAATATAAAATATTGTATATATTTTGTTTAAACATAAATATTTTTGGTCTCTGAATTCTGATTTGTGTAACTTTAGAGAAAAATGGAATCCCATTGGTTTTTGTTTTTGTGATTTTTGTATTTGATTTGTTTTTGAATTCTATTCGAATGGCTTGAATCTCAAAAGGCATGCAGAATATTTTTCTTAATTAGTTTCTTGCACTGATACTCTTTTCTTTGCCAATGAATTAAATTTTTGTCTCTTTCTCTCTCTCTCTTTTTCATCTGCAACCCTAGTTTAATAGTTAATTACACAAATTTTGTACTTTTGATTTTATTTTTTTTTTGTTTTTTGTATATTTTTATGCTTTTCAAATCAAAATTTTTTAATTGGAAAAGAAAAAATATAAAATATGGCAAACAAAAATGGTTTCTTTTTGTTTAACTGCCATTTGTGTGTGCAAGGATTTTTTTTTGTTTTTTATTTTTGGATTTATGTATAATTCTTTTGTTGTTGTTTTTTTGATATTTCTGAACCTATAAAACTTGAGAAACTTTTTCTTTGCAAATTCAAAGTAAATATAAATTTAAATAAAAAAAAAATAAATATCTACCTAAGCTTTTATATCCATCATGATGCTTTTGTTGATAATATACATAATATAATCCCTATAACCAGCTTAAGCTTAGTTTTTAAGTTTTATTTTATTTTGTTGTCTTATTTTATTTTCCTTTGATAAAAATCTGCTTACTTAAAGATATAATCCTGCTTAGCGAAAGGTTAATTGAATAGTTGGATTAGATTGTTAAAACAAATTGTATTGTTTTTAAGTTTATTATGGAGCGAATACCTGTAATTTGCTTTTTAGTCGAATTTAGCTAATTTAACTATTCAAATTGACCTGATTTGCTGAATCGTTACAGTGGTGATCAAGTATATTATTTAAAACAAAAACGCTTTATTGCTTTGTAAAACATAATTGCATGTGATGTGTCCCTCTCTCCTCTGTCAAAAAATAAATATTTTAATACAACAATCTGTGGTGAAACTCGTAATAATTGTAAACATTTTTAAAATATCTATGGGTAAATTTAAATTTAATAATGATATGAAATAAAGAAATGTAAATTTTATGAATTTTTATTTTTCGTTGGGTATGAAATTAATGTCTTTTATTAATTCTGAAAAATGATAGATACATTTAGGTGAGGAAAAATGTGTTTTTTTTTTTCAATTTGAATCAAAATCAAAATAGTGTTCTAGTAATATTCTTTACATAAATAATTTCCACTTGATCCAAAATATGAAATATATTTTTTTGTTTGTTACTAAGCATTTTGCCATAATTTTTGAAACTTGATATGAAAGGTTTTTCTTTAATAATAAAATAATATGCAACTTTATTAGGTATACATAAAACAGATAACTGGTCTATACTATAAGAATTTTTCAAGGCAGAATTTTTGAATTTGTTTTTTTTTTTTAGATTTGTTTAAAAACAGAACTTAATGTTTTGCATGTTTATCGTATATATTTCAATAAGGTTATACTATAGTAGTTTTTCAGCAGACATAATTCTGCAGTCTAATTCACACAAAATAGAAGATCATTTGCTAATAATTCAATTAAATTTTTAGAAAATTACGTACACTTCTCAGTGTTCCAGTTTATCGTATAATTTAATTCAATTGTGATAACTACTGTCTTACTCATCTGCATGTTTTTTTTTAATCACAAACTTTAAAACTAACTATCTTTACCATGTTTAGCCAAATAATTTAAAAAGAGGGAATATATTTACTTATTTTCAAAGTTTACTTAAAATGTATTAAAATTTCTAATAGCTAATATAATTTATACCAATCAAAGATGAAAAAAGTTAACAATATTTTGTTTGATGTTTTAGCAGAGTTTGATTTAAGAAAACAAGTTTTCTTGCTTTAGAAATCAAAAATGTTTTGACTTAAAAATTTTTGTTCAAATGGTAATTTCCTGTCACTTTTAAGTCAGTTATTTTAAAGTAGTTTGTACTTCCTTTACACAAAACAGCTTAAGCATTATAATGATGGTACCATAATAGTGTCAGAAAACGTTTATTGTAAAGATGCAATTGTTTCGTTGTTTGTCTGGCTCGTATCAAGCACCGTCAATACTTGCCTTGAACAGTGCCTTAAAATGTTTCAATCACATCAGGTTTTTAAAATATAACCCTTTAAAAATTCTAAAGACAACAAAGGCTTTGAAGGCTAGAATAATAGTGTCAGGAAACGTTTATTACAAAGAAGCAATTGTTTCGTTGCTTGTCTGTCTCGTAGCAAGCACCGTCAATACCTTTATATGTATATGATTAAGTTATACTGAATTCGAACAGTGCCTTAAAATGTTTCAATCACATCAGGTTTTTAAAATATAACCCTTTAAAAATTCTTAAGACAACAAAGGCTCTGAAGGCTAGAATAATAGTGTCAGGAAAAGTTTATTACAAAGATGCAATTGTTTTGTTGCTTGTCTGGCTTGTAGCAAGCACCTTCAATACTTTTATATATGATTAAGTTATCCTGAATTCGAACAGTGCCTTAAAATGTTTTTATCACATCAGGTTTTTGAAATATAAACGATTCGCAGTAGTACCTACGGTATTTATTTTTGAAAGTTGATACAATTAAGCATTTGTCAAAATATTTTATTACAAAATTATAAAAAAACTAAGCGAATTTCACACCAAAACTAATTTTAATTCAATAAAATGAATTTTTTTAAAGCGATTATGTTAAGAAAGTATTTGAAATAGTTTATATTTAATTTGTTTGTATAGTTTTCCGTTTTCTAAATTAAAGTTGAATGAAATAAGAATTAAAGGAAAGGGGTTTGTTCGTAGATTATGTTATAACTATGAGTAGATCTTCGCGTCCAATAGATGGCGCTTTATTTGTTGAAACTTACTTTTTGCCAAATAAAACAAACAAATATTATAGCTTATGTCTATTCCGTATAATAAAACAACTATGTAAGTCGAAATCAAAGGTCGATTTTATGCTAGGCAACATTTAAAGCCATAATGAGAATCTAAGATTTGAATTTTCTTATCTTTTTCTTTTTTTGAAGACCTGAGAAAATACTTTTTAAGGTATGTCCAAACTTTTAAAGTTTTGTCCACACTAAAGAAAATTTTCACGAAACTTTGTTTGAAAAATGTTTCTGACATATTTTCCATTTGTTTAAAAAAAAATAAAAATGCCAAAACTTTTATGATTTGTTTTTTTTTTTATTATTATTTGTTGTGGACACTTTGAAAAACATATGGGAAATGTTTCCCATTTTTGTATTTATAATTCTTCCTAATTTTCTGGATGCTTTTTATTTTTCGGACATTTGAGGCAAAGCATCGGCTTTTTAATTTTATTTTTAAAATTGTCGTCAAGTGGATGACTTTCTCGTTGCTCCACACTTTTCGGAACATTTTATATTTATATTAAAACCACTCACGCACTTGTTACCTATGTAAATGCTTAAGAAATGTTTCTATGTTTTTTTAAATTTTTCAAAAATGTTTATTTGGTCTCGACACACTTTAGGAAACATTGCAGAAACTTAAAAAAAAAAAACATTTCAAAACAGAGAAACATTTCCGAAACGTTTTTGATTGTTTTTTTTTTTGTGTGGCCGCTTTGGGAAACATGTGTGAAATGTTACCCATTTTTGTATCTATTTTTTGCATATATTTCTACCTCATTTTCTCAGAACTTTTTTTATTTCATACATTTTCATCAATTGGATGTTATTCAATCTCGTTGCTCTACACTTTTCGCAACATTTTGTATTTATATTAAAACCACTCACGCACTTGCTACCTTATGTAAATGCTTAAGAAATGTTTTTCTGTTTCTTAAATTTTTCAAAAATGTTTATTTGGTCTTGATACACCTTAAGAAACATTGCAGAAACTTTTAAAAAACATTTCAAAACAGAGAAACATTGCAGAAATATTTCGGAAATGTTTCTGAAATGGTTTGGAAGCTCGAGAAACATTTTTGAAATGTTTCTTTGTTTCCAATTCCGAATGGGAAACTTTATTTGTTTCCCAAACATTTACATAGCTAGAAAGTGCGTGAGTGGTTATTGATATAAATATAAAATATCTCAAAAAGTGTGGAGCAATGAATTTTACCCAATTGATAATCCTTTTTGAAAAATAAAAGTTTTTTAGGTTTTATTCTGAAAGGTGTAGTACGACTTGAAGTTGATACGGAGTTGTTGGAATTAAACAAAAATTAAAACATGCATTTTTGTGGTGTAAGTGTTCGAACACTCATAAAACCATTGATTACTAAAACTAGTCAGCTAAATGACCTTATATTGCTGTTTCAAAAACGCGTTGACAACGGGATACAAAATGCAGCATTTTTATTATAAAAATAATTCCGTTTTCAGTTCTGTCGTATTTTCGTTTCGCGTTAGTTTGGTTGCAGATAAAACATGATTTCTTGAAAAATGCAACAAACACAACAAACAGTAAAAGGCTTTATAAGCTCTCACTGGAAAAACGAAATCGATAATTTTTTAATTTTGAGGAAACATTTGTTATACAAAAACAATAATTACTTTCTAACCATTTTGCAATTTTTTGTTAAAAACCGTTTTAGCAAAACTGGTTCAGCGTTTCTTAAAAATGTATGTAAGAATGATGAAATCTAACAACCTATGAAGATTTTTCGAATTGGTTTAGAAATTAATTAGGAATTTTGTTTAAGAAATAAAGCTACTTCATAAATCTAGAATTTAAAACAGTAATGTTTGAAAAATCTGAAGTGATAGAATAGTTTTAAAGACGGATTGAAATTATGTAAGTGTTATTCTGTTATCAGTTTTTTCACAAATGACCCAAAAGTGCTTTAGTTTTGGGAACTGTGACAGCACCATTTACTATTCTGAAGTGTGTATCTATTTCACTTTTCAAATGTCAAATGAAAACAGTTTTGAAAGTAACAGCTTCTCAAAAGCAGGGAATTTGAAATGGAAAATTGTAAATTGTAAGACTCTTAACCGATTTCTTTTATGAGCTTTGGTTCTTATTTAATACGTAATAATAAATGGCTATATTTTTAAGACCTCAATACAAATTTAAAGGCACAATCAAAGGCATTTATACTCTTTTCAAAAAAAAAACTTAGTCCTGAAGTATAGACCAGTAGTAGGTATAGTAGGAATAAATATTTTTTTTCTAGGTGTGTTTTGAAATCTGTTAAAGCATTTTTAAGTCATTTAGAAAATAGAAAAATCAAAAGAATGTCTGATAGATTTCTAGGTGAACTTCTAAAACAAATTCTTGTCATCTTTTTATTTTTTCTTTTAATATGCATTTTTTAAATAATTCTCTGTCTGAATTTTATGAAATATCACCACTGTATATTTTATATACAGTCTCTTAACAAATCAAAACTATCAACAAAAACAATTTTCAAAAAAAAAAATGTTCACTCTACGTATCTACATCTAAAATGTACATAAATAAAATAATCTTAGTTAATAATATTTTAAATTATTTAATATTTTTTTTTTTTCAATATTCCTAATAATAAATCGTTGCACACAGTTTTTGTTTTTGATTTTGTGTAAGATAATTATTTTTCATATATAAATATATTTTTGCAATAAAAATCAATCCAATTGGACTAAAAATTAATAATATGTTATGTTATGTTTGTTCCGTTGATTGTTTATTTCTTTTTTCGTTTTCTCATAAATTGTTTTGTTTTTTTGTTAATTTTTTGATCGAATTTTATGAAACATGTTTTTTTGTTTTGCATAAAAATATAAATATTCATTATGACCTAGATATATCTATATATATATATATTTTATAAGTTATCATATATAAAATAAAATTAACATCAAATTTCCAACAATTCCCCCGCCCTAAATAATTTAATTCCTTATTCACTCAAGACTTGTATTTTCTATTCCCACTTCGACTTTCAAAAAAAAAAAAAAATAAAATCGATATAAAAAAAAAAAACAAAATATAAAACAACA
Organism: Eupeodes latifasciatus; assembly: GCA_920104205.1. Classification (NCBI taxonomy): domain Eukaryota; kingdom Metazoa; phylum Arthropoda; class Insecta; order Diptera; family Syrphidae; genus Eupeodes; species Eupeodes latifasciatus. The sequence goes on along the minus strand of OV049926.1, from coordinate 151,551,107 downwards.
GTTCCGCCACGCTGGATTGTTGAACCAGCCGACGTAAATGTAGAACGAAATCGACACATAATGTTGCACTGTCAGGCCCAGGGTGTTCCTACCCCGAGTATTGTTTGGAAAAAAGCGACAGGTACGGGTGAGAGATGCTTTCCTTCCGGTCCAGCAGTTGTACAAAATTATTATCATGTTGAATACATTGTTCTCTCTGGTTTTTGTGTTCTGCGCATACAGGTAGCAAATCGGGGGAATACGAGGAGGTAAGGGAGCGGCCATTCACCAAATTGCTCGGAAATGGGTCGCTGTTGCTGCAACACGTCAAGGAGGACCGAGAGGGTTTCTACCTGTGTCAGGCAAACAATGGCATCGGCACTGGAATTGGAAAGGTCATTCAGCTTAAAGTTAATTGTGAGTGTTCCATGCGAGAAGGACACCTCCTTGTGTTGTGTGCCTCCTTCTTTATGCCTTTATGCCTGTACCATACACAACACTTTCGTGTTCGGTGTGATGTTTTTGGGTTTTTGTATTTTTTAATTTTTGTTTCTGTGTTGCAGCTTCCCCCTATTTTTCATCCACATCGAGGTCGGTGACAGTGAAAAAGGGTGATACTGCTCTGCTGCAGTGCTCGGTCAGTGGGGACAAGCCAATCAATATTGTTTGGATGAGGTCCGGGAAGAACACTCTGAATCCGTCGACGAACTACAAGTGAGTTTTGTTGTTGCTTGTTTATGGTAGTAGCCTTGTAATTTAATCGGTTACCTGGGTTACAGAATTTCGGTGAAGCAGGAGGCCACTCCAGACGGTGTGTCGGCTGAGTTGCAAATCCGCAGTGTCGAGGCAAGCGACAGTGGACCGTATTTCTGTCGAGCCAGTAATTTGTACGGCAATGACCAGCAATTGGTGCAGTTGCAAGTCCAGGAGCCACCCCAAGCCCCGACAGTGTTAGAGGCAGCTATGGTGTCGAGTAGGTCGGTAAATCTAAAGTGGCAGCCTAGGAACACAAATACTGCTGAGGTGTCAAAGTACATTGTGGAATTCAAGGAACTAGACCGTAAGTGTGAGCTGTTGACCATGGAAAAGATATATCGAGTATTGCAAGGATTACTGATTGATCCCAATTTGTTGTTTCAGCACTTTTTATTGAGCAGTGGCAGCAGATGGAAGTCACAGACCCACCGCAGTTTACGGCATTGATTGAGAATCTGAAACCAGCGACGCGTTATTCCTTTCGCATAATTGCCGAGGGAACTGCTGGTCGCAGTGCCCCTAGTCAAGAGTTAACAATAAAAACTGAACCGCAGAGGCCAGCGGGGCCACCGCTAAATCTCTCTGTGAGGCCATTATCATCCACGGAATTGCTAGTGAGTTGGGTTGCACCACTTGTTGAGCTGCGACATGGTGATATTCAAGGCTACAACGTAGGCTATAAGTTGTCAAGTTCTGGTAGTTCGTCGTTTAACTTCACTTCAGTTTCTGGCGATGGGGAGGGTGGAACTGGGGAGCTACTGTTGGGTGGGCTCCAAAAATACGCACGATACAATATTGTTATTCAGGCATTCAATCAGGTCGGACCGGGACCTCTTTCTGAACCGGTCTCAGCACAAACAATGGAAGATGGTATGTGTTTTGTTTTTGAGACACTGAAGTCCTCTATGACTTAAGTTTTTTATTTGTTTGTTTTATTTTATAGTTCCTAGCCGCCCACCGGATGACATTCGCTGTGCGGCCCTAACCTCTCAATCACTTCAAGTTTCCTGGCAACCACCACCAATCTATCACACCAATGGACTACTTCAAGGCTACAAGCTCCTCTTTGAGCCAATTTTAGATGATTTCTCTCCAGCCAAAGACGAGGTAGAGAGTCGTAAGACAACTGCCCTTACCACCGTCTTAACAGGCCTCAGGAAATACACAAACTACAGCATACAAGTTTTGGCCCACACACGGATGGGCGATGGAAGTCTATCGAATCCACTTTACTGCCACACCGAAGAAGATGCCCCCGATGCACCTGCGGATATCAAAGTCGTTGTCAGTTCACCACAATCCTTGTATGTGTCATGGCTGCCACCCGTTGAACCCAATGGAGTCATAACTAAGTTCAATCTCTATACAAGAGTGGTAAACGGTCGGGAGGAGTTAAACAATGAAAAACGAAGCCTACCCTCACAACAGGCCAACTACGAAGCCAAGAACCTTCATCCTCACATCGAATACCAGTTCTGGGTTACTGCTTCGACTCGAGTGGGTGAGGGCAAGAGCTCTCGCGTCGCATCTCAAGTAACTACAAACAGAGTTCCTGCACGAATAGTGTCATTTGGAGGTCCAATTGTCCGTCCGTGGCGTTCAACTGTCACCCTCCCCTGTACGGCTGTGGGAAAACCCAAGCGCGAATGGTACAAGGCCGATGCACCACTCCGACAAGGTGGACTCCATAACTCACAACTACTCGACTCAGGTGATTTGATTATTTCCAGCCTCCAAGTGGCTGATAGTGGCAATTATAGCTGCCAAGTTGACAACGGCATCGGTACCGATCGCCTCACGCACGTCCTCATCGTGCAAGTTCCTCCATCGGCTCCAGTTTTGTACGTTACAAGTGCCACTTCCAGCAGCATTCTAATGCACTGGAAATGTGGCTTCAACGGGAATGCTCCCATCACCGGCTACACTCTATTCTATAGACGATCGGTTGGCAATTTGGAAGAAATGCATTTATCAAGACACGTTTCCAGTCACGAATTGAAAGGTCTAGTTTGTGGCAGTACATATCAGATACATTTAACGGCGCACAATAAGGTCGGTACATCCCCGGCTAGCATAACACTACACGTCCGGACTCAGGGCCAATCACCTGGGATGCCAGCAACTGCCAATTTAATATCACCGAATTCTACTTCGGTTGCTATAAGACTGCACACTTGGCCGGACAATGGCTGTCCTATGTTGTATTTTGTATTGCAATATAGACCGGTAACGGATGGCATAAACAAAGACTGGATATTAGGTAAGTGAGGCTTCTATTTTAAGGCAAACATTAAATTATGTCTGTCAGGCTATGATGCCAAATGATTTAATTGAAATGGGTCATAAATCCACAATTACTTCAGAGGAAAGTGGCACGTAAATTCCCATTTCTAAACTTATAATATGAAAACTACATATGCACGTATGTGACTAATGAAAATATTAATAGTTTCAGAGAATAACAGTTTATATTTTTTTCAATCCTTAATTCCCTTTTGGTTTCTTTGTTTCAATGACCAATTCTTAGAGTGCAAATGTCAGAATATTTCTTGAGTTTCGAAAATGATGAAAGTTTAACAGAAAAATCTATTAAACACTTTCATTGAGTAAATATTCTTACATTCTAATCAAATGGGTCATAAGTCCACAATGGATTCTCCAGAAATCTACATCTATTTAGTATGAAATTTTTGACTCACCAGAATAAGCTTCAAGTTATCAATTGATATGTGGATATAAAATCTTCTAAAACAGTTAAGAAAGATACACTGCCCGACAACCGATTAGCGCCCCCTCTAATCTTTCAGTGTAAATGCAAATAACTCGGAATGATTAATATGTATAATGCTTAATATTTTTTTTTACTCTTTCTCTAAAAAAAAACCTTGAGTTCTGGAAATGAACCGTTATTTTGTTTTGCTTTATTCCGTCAAATGTGACAAAAATTAATGTATTTTTTGTGCGACAGCCGATTAGCACCTCTACGCTTTTCTAAAAATGTTTGCATGTAAGTAGTCGTGATTTTCTTTTTTAAGTTATTATTAGTTTATTTTAAATAATTTTCAATTAAATTTAGTTAAAATGGGAAAAGCAAAACCGTTAAATGAAGCCGAAAGGGCGAAAATAAAGGCTTATAGTGAGTGTGGTCAATCAATCCATCAAATTTCCAAAAAAAAATTAACCGCAGCCGCAAAGTTATTTCCTCATTCCTACGAAATGAGCATAGCTATGGAAAAAATATGAAGGGCCGGCCATCTTCTGTCATTACAGCAACTGACAAGCGTATTATTTTGAGGCACGCGTCCAATTCACACGACTCTGCAGCCAAGGTTAAAGTAAAAACCGGTGTAAAAGCATGCGTGCGGACTCTGCAAAGAATTATTTCCTATGCTGACGCCTCGATTTCTGCAGAGCGCATATGTCCTGGACGAAGGAGTGGCATTTTGTTGTCTTTTCAGACGAGAAAAAATTTAATTTTGAGGGTCCCGATTGTTATGCTTACTACTTTCATGATCTTCGAAAGTTGGACCATACTTTAGATCGACTACACAGCTGTGCTCGTAGTATCATGGTATGGGGAGCTATAACGTACTATGGCACCATTGAATTACAATTTCTTACTCGTCGTATGAATGCCACAGCTTATAATGGTGTACTAAGAACGGCGTTCCCTGCAATCAAGGATATGTTTGGGCCCTTAGAATGGAAGTTCCAACAGGATAACGCCTCTATCCACACCACTAAGGTCGTAAAGTATTGGATTGAGCTCCAAAAAGTACCCTTTCTGATATGGCCGCCATAGGTAGGTAGAAATGGCTGTCCTGCTGGACACAATTAGCGCTGAGAGCGCCGTTTTGATACCATACCTCGTGAGATTCTGAATGGATTTGAAAATGGGCTATGGATGGTGCACGTTCCGCACGTGCAGTCCTATGTAAAATATAAAATGTATTTTTATTCTCCTACCCTACGGCCTATTATCTCATAGTACCATTTAGTGAGGGAGAAATAAGGGGGGAGGGGGTTAAAGCCACTTTGTGCTATTTAGGTATGAGATCAAATCTTTGATCTTGAATTCTGAGAGTTCCTTAATACCGTTGAAGAATTCCTTACCGAAGTGGAGTGCTCTTTTCCTGGCCAGGGCCGGACAATGGCATAGAAAATGTGGGACTGTTTCTTTTTCATCCCGGTTCTCACAGCTACGGCAGAAAGAGTTATGTGGTATACCCAATTTTGCCGCATGCTCCCCTACAGGCCAATGCCCTGTGCAGGTAGCAATAATCCTGGCTATGTCATGCCTTGGTTTGGAAATTAAATTGATTGATTTTGGTTTGTTATAGGCGGGCCATATTTTCCTGGATATAACGCAACTCGTTAAACTACTCCACCTATGATTTGCTTCTGATGTGTATTTGGTCAGGATATTGCCCTTCACAACTCTAAGAGGAGCATATACTCTCACTGCCAGAGAGTTGTGAAGGGCTGATCCTTGCCTAGCTAGCTCATCTGCCTTCTCATTACCCTCATAGCCCCTATGGCCCGGTATCCAGATAAGAGTGACGCTCATATCCAGTTCCTTTAGGGCCTCTTTACATTGCTGGACCAGTTTAGAGGATGATAAAGCTGAATCAATGGCTTTAATAGCTGCCTGACTGTCTGTTAGTATAGCTACATTTTGGTTCTGACGGATATTTTTAAGGGCTGTGCAAGCTTCCCTTATCGCCAACAATTCTGCCTGGAACACGCTAGCAAAATCGGGAAGTCTATAGGTTTTTGAAATTTCAAGAGATTCACAGAAGACACCTGCCCAACACCGCATTCCATCTTCGAACCATCCGTGAAGATAATTGTGTCGAAGTCTTCCGTCACAACGCCTTCCTCCCAGTCGGTTCTTGACGGGAGCAAGACTCTAAACTTCTTTGAGGTGTCTAGGGTAGGGATGCAGTAATCGGTGGTTGTGGATAGGATGTCTGATGGTATCAGGCTTGTTTGGTTGCAGTGCCCGTAAGATCTAGGTTTCCAGCAGCCTATTTCTTTGAGTCTCAAGATACTGCAGGAAACCTGATATTTGATAAAGAGGTCAATCGGAAGAAGGTCCAGGATGACGTTGAGTGCATCCGTTGGACAGGACCTGATTGCCCCTGATATCCCTACGCAAGCATTTCTCTGCACCTTTGTAAGCTTGTTTACTATGTAGGCTTTGGTGTGAGCGGGCCACCACACAATGGAACCGTAGACCAGTATCGGTCTTACAACCGCTGTGTATGTCCATTTTATCATTTTTGACTGGAGGCCCCACTTTTTGCCGAATGTTTTATTGCAGGCGTAGAAGGCGACACACGACTTTCTTACCCGCTCTTCGATGTTAAGCTTCCAGTTTAATTTGGTATCCAGTATTACGCCCAGATATTTAGCACTGGAAGACAATGATAGTGCTTGTCCGTTTAACCGAGGTAGAGTGAAGGGTGGTACCTTGGTTTTGGTGGTGAAAAGCATCAACTCGGTTTTGTTGCTGTTAACACCTAGTCCGCAGCTCGCAGCCCAGGTGCTTACTTTCTTCAAAGCCATATTAGTGATTTCACTGATCACGCTTGGAAATTTTCCTGAAACTAGAATGACCAAATCATCGGCGTACGCAACCGCTTTCACTCCACTGCTCTCGAATTTCACCAGAATGCTGTTCATGACCAAAAGCCATAGGAGAGGAGACAATACACCTCCTTGAGGTGTTCCTCTGCTGGCATATTTGGTACACGTTTAATGTCCTAACTTTGATTGAATCCTCCTATCACTTAGCATGGATATTATCCACCTTCTAATGTAGTTCTCAACACCGAAGTCTGCAAGTGATTCAGCGATGGATTCAGTTAGGACATTGTTGAAAGCTCCTTCTACGTCTAAGAAGGTGGCTAGGGTATATTCCTTGAAATGAATTGTGTTTTCTATCGTTCTCACTACCTCGTGAAGGGCAGTCTCTGTAGATCTGCCCCTCATGTAGGCATGTTGCGAGTTAGATAGGGGACAACTACTCAGAATGCTCCTTATGTGAGATTCTACAATTCTCTCCATGGTTTTAAGAAGAAAGGAAGTAAGGCTTATAGGTCGGTAATCTTTGGCAGATTCATGCCCTCTTTTACCAATTTTTGGTAAGAAAACCACTCTTACCTGCCTCCAAGACATGGGGACATGGTTTAGTAAGAGGCAACCTTTAAAGATACTCTCGAGCCGTGGTACTACTAATTCAAGCTGATTTTGCAGCATTATAGGTAGTATTCCATCAGGGCCTGGAGATTTGTACGGCGAGAAGGTTTTAATAGCCCAGACTATATTTTCTCTAGTTATAAGGGCGTTTACCTGCTCTATGGAGGTTGGCATGTTGAAAGTCAGATTGGATTCGGTTGGTTCTTCTGCACAACCTGGGAAGTGTGCGTTCATTAGTAGCTCCAATGTCTCCATTGGAGATGCTGTCCAGCTTCCATCTGGTTTTTTAAGAAATGAGGGGTTCGAATGTTCTTTCGATAGAACCCTACTAAGCCTGGCCGAATCTTTGATGTTTTCGATTGACTGACAGTACTCTTGCCATCCTTGTTTTTTGGCTTGAGCTATAGAACGCTTGTATATTCTCAAGCAGTCCTTATAAGGCTGATAAAATTTATGCTTATAGCAGATATTAAAAATGGTTCTTGTTATTTTCCTCAGATTAGATAAGTCGTTATTCCACCAAGGTGGAAAGGTTTTCTTACTGTATCTTATCGGACAAGAGACCTTGAATGCGGTGTTTATAGAGTCCTCGAAGTTTGAAATCTCTAACTCAAGATCTGTTACCGAGTCGTAACTCGCGTTCGGCATACTGCGCAACTTTGAGCCAAAGATCTGACTAAATTTCTTCCAGTCAATTCTTCTTGGATTTCTATAGGGGGAAGGAGATTTTATATCGAATTTAAGATCAAATAGAATCCGTCTATGATCAGAAAAGGAGTTAAGAAGAGATACTCTCCAATTTTCGATGGAGAGGTTGCCATAAATATTGACAAATGTAACGTCTAACACATCTTCCCACCCTTCTGAGTTGTCCGTACTCGGAAAAACAAAAGTGGGAGTATTGCCCCTGTTACATATAGTCAAGTTATTTTCAATTATATAATTAAAAAGAGACTCACCTCGCTCATTAATTTCAGTGCTGCTCCAGATTGAGGGCCTCGCGTTCGCATCACTCCCTACAAGCAGACTTGTTTGTCTGGCTTTTGCCTCCGCCACAAGAGTACGCACCTCCTCAGGCGGTGACTCTTTGTCATGCGCCATGTATGAGGATGCAAGAATCAAGCCCTCCGCTTGTTTTCCCTCTAACCTTACAACTGTTAAGTCAGAAGTTTGGACACAGAAAAGCTTTTAAGTGTTTTTTAGCTAAAATACAAGTTCTAGGCTTACCTTGATTCTGATTGTCGGGCTTGTAGAATAAATCGTATTGGCTGTCATTAAGGCCTCTAATCGCGAGGCCATTAACCCATGGCTCTTGTACAAGGGCGACATCTATATCTTCCTCACTCAGGAAGATCCTCAGGTTATCCGAGGCACATTTTGAGTGCTTCAGATTAGCCTGGATGGCGCGTAGCTTGTCGTTTTTAATTGGCAGGTGGAACTGCAGGGCCAGGATCCAGCGCCTCGCCGGGGGCTCCAACTTGAATGGTGACATCGTCTACCTCGACAATATCATCACCCAGGGTGGGGCTAACTTCCTGACTCTGCAGAATCTTTATAGAGACACTTTTGATGCCGAACCTCAGCTTGAATTGTGCCTCTTCTAGGGCTTTGCGACTAGCCTCGCTGATCCTCAGAAGATAGACCGCGCTATTCTTGCGCGGTTCCTCTGTCTTGATGACTACCCAGTCATTCATAAGAATCCGCGGATTCAGCCGTTGAAGGCTCCTAATCAGCTCCGCTCCAGTTGGCTTAATGCTCATCAGTGGCAACAAGATGCGAGCCAATGGTTTTCTAGGAACCTCCCTGGCGGGAATGAGCTTGAACTTCAAGCCCTTCCAGTCGTTGCTAATCTTAGCAACTCCTTTGCCAAGGAAATCCCTTGAAAAGTCGTTTGCGCACCTTATCACTTTGTAACCCCTGAGCATTTCGCCGGAGTCAAAGCTGGGATAGGGACCTTCTTTTGCCGAGATTGTGTACTGGAAGACCAATTCCGAGAGCTTGGCCTCGATTGAGTTCCACTCTGACATCAGAGCTCTGTTGTCTGTGGAGAGCTCATCTACAATCGCCATCTGGAGGTTGTCTCTGACGACCTCACTTATGGCCGCCATACTCGCCCGACCTTAACATAATAGAAAAAGTTTGGGGGTGGCTAGCACGCAAGGTATACGAGTCTGGAAGGCAATATCCAACTAAAGCGGAACTCATTGAAGGAATAAAAAGTGCAAGGCAGACTATTTCTCTGGACTATATAAAGAAATTATATGATTCTTTACCCAACAGGCTGTATGAGGTCATAGTTAACCGTGGTGGTACAACACATTATTAATTTTTTAGGAATAAGTTGTAAATGTAAGGAATTAAAATAAAAAAAAACTAGGAAGTGTTCTCTGCCCATTTTCTTATGTTATTTGGCTTTTTCAAGTGGGGGTTCTAATCAAATTTCCGGAAAAAAAAGATGATTTTTCTTAATAAATTCTTTAAAATTCTGTTAAAATGTTATTTATTGAGATCGTACCGAAACATTCATTTCTTTTCGAGAATAATGTTACAAACTTTCATGGGCAAAAAGTTCGTTTCAAATGTTTTATTTGATTGGTTGATATTAAGCTTCAAAGAAAGGAAGCATAGGGGGCGCTAATCGATTATCGGGCAGTGTATATTTTTCACCTGTAAGCTTTTGACCTTTTCCCAGATTTCTTATACTTGACAATTCTACCAAAATTTAAGTGAATTTAATGAACTCCTTATAAATTTGTTAGCATCAGCAACTTTCTCACAATTGGTTAAACGACCTGAATAAGCAAGACAATTTTCAAACACATAAATTTATGTTTATATAGGTAACACATTTCACCGGCCTTAATTCATGATTTAAAGCACTCGGAAGTACAAGTTGATGGGATACCACAATAAATATTCATGCGTTCAGGACGTTCTTCGTCGAGTATTAATCTTTGAAATTATGCATATCTCCTTGCGTCATGTTCATGTTCATTGACCTGGTTGTATACTTGATCTATAGCATTTCCGGTTGCAAAATTTATCTACAGACATAATCCTTCTTATAACAATGCTCCTTGCTTTTGCTCACTGATGATGTGGTCTCTGCTTCTTTAACCATAATCTGAAAGTCCTATATGCTTGAGAAATTTATTCACCTAATTATCCTTGCGTATACATCATGATTCTATTCTATAAAGACTCATGTTCCATTCCATTCAACTTCAACCATTATTATTATCTTATAATGCTGCATCATCAGATTTTCTTATTTGTTTTTTTTTTTTTCTTATTTTAAAACAATATCCTCTTATCTTTTCCTCTTTGCCCATTCTATGCAACTGATGCAGTGTCAAACGCACTTAAACCACAACGAAGATTCATCATTTCTGGACTAAGCCCATCGACTCTATATCAAATGAAAATGGAAGCCCACAATGTTGCTGGAGTCTCGAATGCCGACTTTACATTTGTCACCTTGACCAAAGACGGTGACCCACCACCACCCGAGATTGTTCAACGAGGTCATCGCTCCAACGTATTCTATGGCAACATCAATCTTTTGATTCCCAGCATAGCTGCTGTCTCGGGAATGATTTGCACCATAGCGCTTGTAGTTATATGCTACCGGCATAGTAAGTTTTTAAGAGGACCCTTTTTCTGTTGATATTTGTACGTATGAGTAATTTTTTCTTCTATTTTAATGGTCTCGTCCCGCCAATAGAACAAAGCAATCGACTACAAAAGGAGTCCTTGGAAAATCGACAGAACAACGAAGCTGCACAGCGTGAACGCTACTATGCAACGATTCATAAAGTGTCCCTGCAGAACAATGAGAAAATTCCTGGTAAATTAAAAAATATATATACATATATGTAGTTATGAATGTGAATTTGTAAAACAATCACACTCAATCCCAATTTATGCATATTGCACATAAATTATCTGTAAAGGAACGCATGGCGCGAGCGTTCCATTCCATATATGTAGTAAATGCAATGCAATGCCCTGCGGCCTGCGGCTCGCTGCACGGAGCACACGACTAACAATAACTTTAACAACTATCTACAGCTCATCTCTCAGCTTTTCATTTTCAATTTATTTATGTACGTTTTGTTTTTATATTTTCCATTCCAACAGAGACATCTGAAGACATCTCGCCGTATGCGACTTTCCAATTGTCTGAGGCCAGCACTCTGGCGCAGCCCCATCACACCGGACCTGCCAACACCTTGCTGCATTCGTTCATGTACCATGAGCGGGCCCTTGCAGAGGGTTGCTCGTCACCACCACCACCCGCGGTACTTAAATCAACCACCCGACACAATTCCTCGTCCTCACCATATTACAATATCGTGCGTTATACCGTTGTTTTCGGTTTGAGTTCATTTTGTTTGTATTCTTCTTCTTCTATTCTGTACTGCTCGTATTGTAGTATTGTACTATACTATTTTTGCTCTCGTTCGTAATTGGCCGCTTCATTATTATGTGACTTTCAATTGTTTTGTTCGTATATATTGTACAATTATCTCTAGTCCTAGCAGTACTTGAAGAGCAGTTCCTGAACTGAACGTGAACTGAACTGATGCTTGATGCTAGTGTAGTTGGAGAGTACCTATACCAGTATAGATATAGCGAGCGCTTGGTATAATTTACACTGCGGTTCACTTGGTTAGGTTCACTTCAAGAGAATATTTATTTATATTTTAAACTTTTAGTTTTAGGTAAACAATTTGTAAAGTATACTGAATATAATTTATACTGTTTGTGTTTAGGGACTTTAAAAACATAAGTTCACCCTGGAGGTTATATGGGGTGGTTTTCTGTTTCAGAGATACTATAAAAATATCAAAATTACAGAAATGAGATTTTATTATGAAGGATTTTTTTAAGAGGTGTAGAACGTTTAAGAGTAGTACCCGTGGCATGATTGTTAGTGCGTTGGACTGTCATTCCAGAGGTCTTGGGTTCGATCCCTACCTATGCTATCTAAAGTTTTTTTCGCGGGTACTGCCTATTGCAAAGAATTGACAAATCCAAGAGTAATTCTTGTCATGAAAAGTGCTTTCTCAAATTAGCCATTCGGATTCGGCTTAAAACTGTGGTCCCTTTCATCCCTGACAATATTACCCGTACACAGGAATTGTTGAGAGTTGTAAGTCTCTAGGCCCTGGTTCTCAACGGACTGTTGCGCCACCTAATTTATTTATTTAGAATTTTTTAAGTTGGCAACACTATTTTTACTGATGGCGGCCATTTTTCAGCTGTCAAGTGGTTTATTTTTAGTTCCATTTGATTTTTTAACATGAATAGACTGAAGCTTGAACAATAAGTCAATAAAAGAAAACTATCGTATTTGGAGAGAAGATTATTTTCAATCATATGTTAAGACACCGTTATATCAAAAAAAAACTGACTGTTTGGTGTTCTCTTATGGGTTGGTGAAATAATTGATAGTTTTAAGTTCTTTAAAAACAATGCTGGCCAGAATATTACAGTCGCTTAGTGCACTTTTATTTTCACTATTCATTAATGACATAGTTAACGACTTACCTGGAGGAATTAGAATGGCCGGAATCCGGATAAATGCTTTACTTTATGCTGACGACATGGTCATATTATCGGAATCGAAAGAAAATCTTCAATTAATGATAAACCGACTGTCTGCATACTGCGATAAATGGGGGTTAGAAATTAATACTGATAAATCAAAAATAATGATCTTTTCGCGATACAATCGGACTGAAGCTGGAAGTAATTGGAAGTACAACGGAAGAAGCTTGGAAGTGACAAACGAATATAGATATCTTGGAGTGAATCTCAACCCACGACTGAATTTTAGTAAGCACCTTGACATTAAAGCCAAAACATCACAAAGTCTAATAAACTTAACATGGAGAAAGATTTTCTCGAACAACCTTGTATATTTGTCTACCAAATACCTAATTTTTAATTCAGTTGTGAAGTCCACTTTATGTTATGCAGCTCAAGTTTGGGGAATGGAAGAGTACGAGGAAATTGAGAAATTTCAGAGGAGTTTCATCAAAAAAATCTTTAACCTACCAATCAACACCCCGAACTATGCGATCTACTTAGAAACTGGCTTACCAAAGTTATTTACAAGCACTTTGAAACTACAAGCGGATTATATTATTAAAGTCTTAGGTTTTCCAGTTGAGCGACTGAGCAAAATGATGCTGCTTTACGAAATAAGGAACAAAGACTGGTGGTATGACAAATGGCAACGAATTGCCACTTCATTTGGTGAAGATATGCAAATTAATACAAGCAACATTCTTGATCTTAAGGAAAAAATGTATAAAATTATTCAGCTTAATGAAGACTCGGTTCGGAATCAATTTATAAAAACAGCTATTGAATCAGAGAGTCGAATATTATATAGCCAGTTACAATTTAATCTAAGCAACAATAACTACTTCAATGAATCTTTAAGCTACAAAGATATTTCTTTAATTTTCAAAGCTAGATGCGAAGTCTTATGTCTCAACGGTAGACCATACAATGGGAGTTTCAACCAGTTCTTTACGCTCTGCAATAATAAATCCAAAGAAGACTGCTTCCATTTTATAAGCGTATGTCCAATTTTCAAATACAAGAGATTCTCATATTTTAATAAATTCTCTCTCACTCTACAAGAGACAATCCTAATATTGAATGGACCAGATTGGAAAAATCTTGTCAACTATCTGAAGGAAATTTGCAGATTTAGAAAACTGATTATGAGTGAATATGATTAAACTAGTAGATGTATATATGTATGTATGTAAAAATCAATATATAATTAAAACCAAAATTTAAAAGAAAGAAAACCAATGTAAGAAAAAATTTAAGTTGCTAGTCGAGCTGACGGCAAAGCCAAAGCTTTAAAATTCAAAACAAATGTTTATGTATTTATTTTAAAAAACTGTTAATAAATGAATTACTTACTTACTTACAGTCAATGGTCACCGCTATAGAACCATGATTACTGACTTTTTCATTTAAGTCAGTGGACCCATAGTTTCACGTTACTGACTCGAGAATTCTCTAAGTCTCCAACACCGACCGATTTAAAGTAGCTTGACTGTTTTATGTGGGGATATGTGAAGTCGCTAGTTAAATTTTGAAAGTAATCGAAAATTGGACCTCCAGATTAGACTACAACCTATATAGATAGCTTTGGGTACATATGCCAGAAATCAGATGCGAATTTTAATGACCGAAATAGTTTTTCGAATGAAGTAAATTTCATGTGAACTTGAAAAAAATCTTTTTTATTCATTTGAATGTTATGCACCTTTAAAAAAAACACCCTTTATATAATTAGTGCTACACAATTACGTAAGATTTCTGTGATATATTGATTTTGGCCAAATGGCCAAACTTTTAAAATTAATAATTTGTTTCGAAAATATTCATATAAATTTTAAAAGAAATAAAAAGAATCTACGAGTATATTCAAAATTTCAAATAAATCGGCTGAACATTGCCTGAGTTACAAGGTTAGAAAGCATATCCCTTCCGCTTTTTTGCTCTTTATTCAATGCTTTATAAAAAGTGTAATCGGATTTAGTTCAAATATGCGCCGTTTTGTTCGATAATCTGTTTCCATCTAGACGGCAACTTCATAATACCCCCTTCTGCAGATGGTTTAAAATGGTTTTGCTACTAACTCTCATCTCTTGGGCGATGTCACGAGATGCGACATGCTAGTCTAACTCGATGTTTTCCATGATTTGAACTGTATTCGTCGTCACCGGCCTTCCGCCGCCGCCAGCTGGCTTATCCATGGTGTCGTTTTCACCGGCTCTGAATCGTCCAAACCATTCTTCCGCGGTTCGATTTGAGTGAGTACCATCCCCCAAAACACAATTAATTTCACGGAACGTTTCTCTAGCGGATTTGCCTTTAACGAAGGAAAACTATAAAATAGCGCGAATTTCGGCCTTAGTAAACTCCATGTTTACACGCCTATAACTGTTGAACGTAATATCCAAACTAATCATGCATATCGTCGTTTTGTAGGTTATGTCAAGACCTTTCAAATGATGTATAGTATTGCCAGATGCGAGCTCTGTAGCGCTTTGTACAAAGCCGCGAAATTCAAAAGACAAAATGGCGGAAGGGAGATATTTTCCAACCTTTTATAAGTCCGGCTAACTTATAAGTCACAGTATTGAGATAAACACTATTATAGTTTTAAGTAAAGTTAAAAAGCGTGACGAATTTTGCAATACCTTAGGTACTAAGATTTAAAAACCGAGAAATTAAAGGTTTGCTCCATAATATTTTTGGGATGGCATTTAAATTTAAAAAATTATCGATTTTTCTAGTGTGGCCTCCCTTAATATTTCCCAACATATTTGTTTTTTAAAAAAAAATTATTGGAAATAATTAATTTAGTTAAATAAATGTTTGTATTTAAAAAAAAATACTAAACAGATACTCAGGTTTAACCATAACGCCATAAGACGTTTTTAATAGATCGGTACAAAAATTGACTTCTTCTACAGTCTTTTTTAGCTTTACTCCTAGTTTATACAATGTATTAAAAATGTGTACCCTTAAATACTGTACAATTTAATATACCTAACCAAGTAAACCGCAGTGTATGTATTTTATTTTGTATTTAAATCCGTCACTGAATGGCGCGTGTTGTTTATTTTTTTTTTAATATGTTTTTTGTATTTTTTTTATTTTGTAATTTCTTCCCTTTTCATATTATTTTTATTGTTTTTTTATTACAAAATATTTTTATTTTAATGTATGCGTCGCTTATTTTGTAGTATTTAATTGGTACTTTTTTTTAAATACGTGTACTTTGTGGTAAATGACTTCTTTTCTTATTTCCCTTTCTTTTTTGTTGGAATATACACATTAAAATGTTGTGTAGACTTCGAAAAACCGCAGAAGGCATTCACGTAAAACTGAACCAGAAAGTGAAGAATCTGAATCGGATCCAGACCAATTAACATCAAGTCGAACGGAATCATCAAATCAGCATGAAGCCAAAATAAAGCATAGTAAGTTAAACCGAGCTAAGTATTGTTTATTATTATAAAAGAAATCAAACAAAAAGTTGATACGTGATTGAGTGAATGCAAAAATATTTGCAAGTATAGAGTCTCATTCAAAAAAAGCGGGAGATTTTGGGCTTTGTCAACGGTTTTTCGGCTTTAGATACTCGTAAGCAGACATCAGCGATAGCAAAATCGCATTTTGCAAACAACACTTAAATGAGTTATGTTCGTTAATTATTAGAAAATGACAGCTTTGCCTAAGTCGCGAACAGACCATTGTCAGGAATTCCGTACGTCAACACGTCAAAATTCAGTGTTCAATATTATTTTTCAATTTTTGCCTATGTAAACATAAAACTCTTTTGAAGCCGCTCGTGAAAGTGTCTCTTTATTTTTTCTTGCTCCCACTTGATATTTAAAAGATGAATCTAATATTTGAAGTACATCCAAAAATTGGTAGGATCAAAAAAGAATGATAACATTTCAAAACAAGTCACCTCAAAAAAGTCATATGTGGACACCATCTTCAGATTTCCCATTACTCAGCTGTCAATTATGATGACTATAGTGAGACATATTAATTACCTATTTTTAAATTGTTTGAATAAAATATTTAAGTCAAACTTTAGATGACAGATTTTGTACTTTAGATATACATACATATATTTTCATTTTATATTTGACATTGAATAATGATGAACGTACCCATTGGCTGGGTTCAATCTCAGATAGAGATATTTTGTTCGTGTTAGTGTTTTATGGGTAAGAAAACAGCTGGACTATCAAAAACGAAATCTATCTAAAATTTTATTTTAGATTTTTATACGAGTAATATAGCCTTTTGGGAACAGCTGAAAGTTGTTTTAATTTTAACATCTATCTGAATTTAGCAATTCAACTCGTTCAATATTGTATCTAAAAATACACCAATTCCGGATAGCATATGCAACACGAGTTTGAACGCAGCCATTTACAATTTTAAGAAGCATGCCAGCGAAATCTGACAAAAAAGTGTTTAAACTGAATGACAGTTAAAGTTTGATAAACTTAACATTTTTTAAGTGATGCCAAATACAATATAAGGTTTCACTCAACAGATCTCTGGCTGAAATACTAAGGCGATGACAATCTTTTATTTTATTTGTTGAAAAGAAGTTTATCTTCGAAGTTTTCTTTTTACTTGATTTTTTTGATTGAGCAAAAGAACTAAACTTAAATATTTTGTCCAAGATATTCTTTTCTGATAAAAACTTTTAAAAACAAATTCAGCCGAATTTTTAAACATTTCTTTCGAGTTTTTAAAAACCAATGACGTTTGTCAAAAACTGACGACAGGAAATACCTTCCCAGTCAAATCATCCATTTAACAAATGTTCACTAGCCAAAACAAACCCACCTTACCGGCAAAACCTTAGTATTTAAGACTTATCTTAACTTAACGTTATCGTAAAACTAGTTTTTTTTTTGTTTCATTCATATTCCAGCCCAGCACTAAACATTTCACAATTTTAGTTCTTTTTTATGTTTATCTCACCTCTCTACCTTATTTTTATGTTTAATATCATATTTACAGGTATCATCTACCATGGAGCACAATCAAGCACATCCTCCGATCTATCACCAATGTCCGAACAAAAATCATTGCCACGTCGCGGCAGATCAAGGTATCATCAACAATATCATTTTACGACAAACACCACACCAAGACACACTAAAACCACCAATCCGAATAGTAATAAACAAATTCTATCACCACGTAGTAATAACAATTTGAAATTGTCCAATACGTTCAAGTCCCAAGACTCAATTCAGTGTAATATCTCGACATTAGTCAAGTCGCCAATAACACCTAAGCCTGGTGTTGGTGGTGGTGGTGGAGGAGGAGGTGGCGGCGGTGGTAATCTGCCACCGCCACTGCCACCAATGCTGCTTGCCCCAAAGCCATCATCGACAAAAATCGATTTGTTAGATAGTAATAATCCAGCTTCCCAATTCCGACCCATACCCCACAAGACAATCCCCTCCAATACGGACACCATCCTAAATCCTTCCACGGCACCATTGTCGTCGAAATTCTTCTCTGCGACAACGTTGCAAAAATAAAAAGAAGAACCAAGACGCACAAAATATCTGTTTTGTTGGTACTCCTTGTGATGATGAATGTCACTGTCACTGTCACCTCACATCAGACACACCACAGCTTCTTATACTCTCAATCTCAATCTACTGTCAAACCTACATATAAAGTTATAAACAATATGATTGCCATCAGGTGCGCGGGCTGGGCCCCGGGGATCCTGTTAGGATAAATATAGTATATTTTTTGTTCTATATGTTAATAAGGTTTCTGTAGCATCATTTAAGCATCATCATTCATTACGAATCAGTCCAAAACATATAAATTAAAAATTTAACAAAAAAAAAAAAAAAAACACACACTGCCATCTTAAAATGTCAAATGTCAAAAATAAAAATTAAAAACGAAAAAGATGTTGAGTTGATATATGAGAGATATACTGTGCTGCTTATCCCGAACAGGGGAGGAGCCATGCGAGCACTACTTCCTTTGCAATTACAAGAGAATCTCGCCAGCGGCATCGGAGCTGGCAGTGGCTTCCATCAGATACCAATCGAAGGAAGCACTCCCGATAGGCCGGAGCTTTCGGAAGCCGAATGCGATATTGATACCTTGAAGAAGCTGAAGTTGGGTTTGCGATCATCGTTGTGGTCGCGACCATCATCCACTGTCAGCAGTGTTATCCAGCACTACCACCCACAACAGCACCATCCACCGCCAGCATCACAACAACAACAACAACAACCGCAGCAGCAACAACAACAGCAACAACAGCAGCTACAGCAACACCAGCAGCTTCAAGAGCAACAACAGCAGGGATTACCTGCAAAGCGTCACTCCGATTATTCGATAGCGGTGTGAAATACAAACCAAGCTCTAATTTTTTAAGCCCACGCATAAAAGGCGACTTTTTTAAATGGGATTTGTGTTGTTCTTCAAATGTGTGTTTTTTTAAACATTATATTTAGTTAATGTTTTTGGAACGAGCGATTGGTTGGTTGTATCGGGGATATGTCAAAATTTAGACGAGAAGTTTCTAGCAACTTTTTCTTTGAAAAGAAGCCTAACGAAAGTTACTTCAAGCTAAGTGACAGATCATTTGAGAATAGTTTTTACCAGTTGTTCCCCGCAACAACTAATTTACACACTCCAAAGATCTGCGATCTACTCGTGTAAACTGTGAATGTGGTCAAAACTTTAAAAAAAATCAGCTCTTAAAGTTGTCTTTTCTATTAATGTCAAAATGAAAGCTCAAATTCCAGAGCCAAGTTAGTTATTCTACACAGTTTTACCAAAAAAATCAAACAGATCTAAGATATAAGATATTTTGAACCAGCTAACCTGTTCATTCATTGTGTGTTCATTAAGAAAATGTCTGCACTGACTTTTCTTGTTTTTTGACGTATGACGTTTTAGCTTAAGCCTGCTCTGACAGTTATCATGACATTTTTCTGGTTGATCAAACTTGTTTTTGTAAATTGTTTTGACAAGTCCCCGGTGCTAACTGCTCGATCATTCTTTCTTAAAATAATTTTGTTCGATCGTCAATTGATTTCATCTTTAAAAAATACTTCTTTCTATCTTTATCTCTCTCTCTCTCTATCTCTCTCTCACATCATTTCCATCATCATAAAATTGAAAGAAAAAAGAACATTAAAACATATTTGGCAATTTTTTTAGGACAAGAAAGATTCAAAATTTTTCGACAATCATTTTCACTTCAAAACAATAAACTCACCAGCAGCAAATCAAAAAAATAAAGAATAAAAACATTAAAACCAACATAACACATAATTCACAGTCCTTCATTTCCCCTCACTAATTCCAGGTCCCATTCCCAATATACCCCTCCATTACTCCACCATCAACAAAAGTAAAGAAATCTCCAAAAAATCTACTTATTGCAAAATAAAGAAAAATTAAGAAAAAACATAAATAAAAATAATAAAATAAAACTTTAACTGAACTGATTTATGCAAGTAACTATGTATCTTTTTCTAATGTATATTTATATTTTTTTATACACATTCCAATGTGAATTTTTGGTCTATCCAAAGTAAACTAGTAACATTAATGAAAAATAACAAACAAATAAAAAAGGAACGAAACCAAACAAAAAAATAGAGCAACAACAAAACAATGACAAAACAAAAGTTAAAAAACACAAAATGAAGAAAGAAAAATAAAATAAAACAGATAAATTACATAAAACTAAAAAAAAAAATGAAAAGAAAAGAAAAAAAAGAAAAGAAAACTTAAATCAAATAAATTGTAGTTATATAGAATAAATATTAAAAAATTGTTAGTTTCTTGTTTAAATAAATATTTAAAAACAAACTTATAAATAGATATACAAAAAAAGATTGAAAATAATTGCCAAAACAAAAATACATAAACATAAGTTAAACTATAAAACAAAAATGTAGTAAAGTAAATTAAATAATAAAAAAAAAACAATAATAATAATTTAAAGTCTACAAAAAATGATATGTGTAATAAAAAACAACAAAAACAAGAAACCAACTGAATGTTACAAAATACAAGCAAAATATATAAGAAAACAAAAAAATACATTTTTAAAAATTTTAAAATAGGAATTAACAGAAAGAAGAAAATAGTTTTTCACACGTTTCGGAAACCATGTGCCAAAATTTAAATTTAAATTAACAAAAATAGTAAACAAAATAAAACAAAAATAAAAATACAACATACAAAATTTTTTTTTTTATAAAAAAAATTCTAGTTATACTCTCGATTTTTATTAATACAAATTATATAATAAATATATATATATACATATATATTTCTATATATTCAAAATTAGTATTACATAAATCAAAAAATTGAAAATAAAAATAAAACTGAAGAAAAAAAGAAAAGAGGAAAATAAGAACAACATTTTTTACAAATTCAATTTATGCAAAAGTGAATGCAGCAAAATGAATAAAAGAAAAAATTGATAAACTAAATCAAAATAAAAGAAAAAATAAATAAATATATTGTTTATTATAGAATGAATGTGTTAGGAAAGTTTAAAACAAAAAAATGGGGAATTTATCCGTAGATGCCAACTATTTGTTTAAAAGAAAAATTAAATGATTAAACAAAAATTTAACTTTGACGAAACCACGAAATTATCCGTTTTTCCATCAAAATTTCACAGTTTTTTTTAAATCTGATTTTTTGAATTGGTTAATTGAATAAATCGATTTATATTTATTTAGAAATGTCAAAACCATGATTTTTGACTTGCCACTCATAAATAAATTAAATGAAATCGAATTAACATGAACATGAACCTTAACAACTTCCAAAATTTGATAAGTCATAAAATAATCTCTAACTTTTTGAAGTGTTGACATGGGAAAAAATCAATCAAGCAAGCAAAAAAATAAAATCAAAATCCAAAAGGTGTTCCATTTGCCAAGAAATATTAAATTCGCAGTAAAAATCTTAATTTTCCAAAAGAAAGGGTCTTTTGCGAGTAGAGAATTTTAATGAAAATTTAGCTTAAGTGCATTGAAATCTGAATTGAGTTTTGAAAAGTTAAAGAAATTCAATTTCTGGAAGTTCGACCTATAACAAAGTGATTTCAGTACTGTTGTAGCTGTCAAATTTTGCATTAAAGTACGTACACATTTCATAATCAAACAAATTTAAACTGACAGATACGATGAGGGGTCAATTCTCGACAAATTTAAGATCTGGAATTTTGATTTCAAATAAAAAAATCAATCAAATATATCAAATTATTTTGTCAAATGAAACAAAAAAGGAAAAAAACAATTTTTTTGACAGATCGGATCGGTACGGATCAAAATCAAAATTGATTTTGATATCTTAATCAAATCGAGGTTTAGATCGTCAAGAAAACTAGTTTTATTTTTTAATTTAAATCTATCAAAATGCTGATTTTGACTGTTTCCGCTTTTAATTGGTCTTAATCGATATATTTTTGATTTAAATCAAATGATGCAGTTGGTAAGTCTTCTTTTTATATCTGTCAGTTTTGACTGATGTGGTTTATGGCCTGTTCGATTAAATATGAAGTATTTTAAAGCTAAGCCCAAATCAAAGCGTTCGTGTAGTAAAATCACGATACAAAAATGAATGTCTTTGCACAAGACTAATGGCTGAAACACAAACACGCTTTAGCTTCGGCTTCGTCTGCGTTACGATGGGCCTGCTTCGAGGTTGCTTTGAATGAATGTTTGTTGTTTTTTTTTTATACAGCTGTGGAGCTGTCAAACAAAGCAAATTCGAGTCACATTACGTTCTTTTTCTTACGATTGTCAAACGAAATGTGAGGTGAAAGCTTCATTGTGATCGCATGCATTGAATTCCTCTGGCTGACCTCGTAAACGTCAGGCGAAATCGAAACTGAAGCGTGTTTGTGTTTCAGCCATAAATGTTTAAGGTGGAACTCACATCAAGTTTCTTTTATTTTCCAAAGTAGATACATAGAACAAAAATAAATGTTAACGCAAATTTGACAGCTATACTGACACTAGTATAGAAACAAACACAATGACAAACAAAATCATTATTTACCAATAAAAAGCCGCATAAAACTACAAAATGCAAAAATTGTCTGTTCGAAAACATCAGCACCGATGTATTTTGACATCAGCAAATGTACAAGATAGACAATTTCAAATTTGATGAAACATAAAAATGGCATTTCTATAAAATAACTATTTATAAAGTAATCATTTCTTATGATTGTCAAAATCGAAATGCCTGCAGATTCCATAAAAGGCCAACGAATGTTTGAGGTTTTAAGTAACTAACACTCAGTTATAAAAAGATATTCGTCCGTATCATATAATAATTCGTCTAAGAATGGCAAAAACAAAGTGACCTATGAAAAGGCCGAAAATAAGCCAAAGAAGGAGACTCATAAGCTTATATTTATTTAACCATTGATTTATTTTACTATTAATTTATATTTGATGCATTTACTAGAAGTAAAGCATTAAAGAAAAACATTCAAATCATAAAAACGGATAATGGAAATGAAAATGTTAATTTTAAATAAATTAGAAACAAAAACAAAAAATATAATCAAATTTTAAAAGTTATTATTGGCAATACAAAAAATTGCCTATAAGAAAAATTTTACATATTAAAATATATCTATATATATATTGAAAATATTTGTATAGTATAAAATGACCTATTTCTTAAAATAATTTTACTATACATACAATAAAACAAATAAAAAAAAACAAAGAACAAAGAACAAGAACATAAAAGAATTGTAAATGTTACCAAAAATTAAAAAAAAAAGAAAAAACACATTTAATATTATAATTTTTAAGGACTAAATTGTTCCGTAGAATTTAAACACAAAAAATTACATAATTGACTCTGAAAAGTTATATATCAACAATAGACGACTTTGAATATTTTTTTCTTTTTCTATCTCAAGAAAATAAAAATAATAAAAAATAAAACAGAAATCTGCTATACCTACATATGTGTTTAATGGCCAAATTAAAGAAAAAGAAAACAAAAATATTTTAAAATTATATCAAAACAGAAAACTACAATAAGCTTGCTTAGATCATTTGTTTTTCCATGTAGCCTTGCAAACTTCAATATGGTTTAGTTTAATTCTAACATATTTTTTGAATCTCTCCAAACTAACTATTTATAAACAAAATATACCTTAAATCAAATTTACTTAAAAAACTCCTGAAAATTTCGGCCAATGACAACAAAATCGACCACAATTTTAAACACAGAACAAAAGAACTTAAAAACGCATTTATTTACGATACATATTTTTAAAAATACTAAATTTCCAAAAACACAAAAAAAACAAAACAAAAAATAATAATTATGTAAGTATTATGTTGATAACACATAACAAATAGAAAACAAATTTGTTCTTCCATTTTTATTCAGGTTATAAAACGTTTTATCCCAAAAATATTATTATAAGATTTTTTCTTTTGTTTGTACAAAAAAACAACTAACAAAAAAAAATATTTCTTTATATGTATTTATATAATTATTATTATTAATAAAACTTGTTAATTGTTTTTATTTTTAATTTTTATACATAACTCAAAAAAATATTATTAAAAAAAAATAACAAAACAAAGAAAAAACAGAAAACCACGATGAAGTTAAACAATATTGTAAATTTATAGAAATAATAACAAAACCAAAAAAAATAAACTAATTTACTATAAAAATAATTAACAACTTAATATTAACACATCGAAGAGTACGAATTTATAATCCAAGAAAAAGAAATAAGTAATTCAAAACAAACAACAAATAATTTAGTATTATTATATACAGATACACAAAGAGACACACACACACATTACAATCAAAATGGAAAAAAAATAATAATTAAAACAATTAAAAAAAGAAAAAAAAAACAAAAATATCAATGATTAAAATTACTATTAATGATAATAACAATAAAAGTGAAAATGAAAACAACCTCAGAAAAATCAAATAAAATTGTTTTACTGCTGAAAAAGAAAAATACTTCAGGGAAAAGCATTCGCTCCAATGAAACCTATTTTACAAACATCCCCCCCCAGGGACCAGACGAGATCAAACAAAACCAGGGGTGGAATCGACTAATATGATTGGTAATTGTGATCTTCATCTGTGGTCACTTTTAATTTTCCATGTGGTTAAGGTTATCGCAAAAAAAATATTCAACACTTGGCATCACTTAATCCAAAAGCCGAAGGATGTATACAAACAAATGTCTCTTTTGTTACTAGTTAAATTTTTCAGAAATCTATTACATTAAAGAACAGTCATTTAGACACAAGAAACTTGACAAAAAAAAACGCTTACTTTCCATTTGGTAGCTCAAATATATTTAATTTGCTCTACAGATTCAGTAAAAGAACTTGTCTGCGGTAATATTTTTCATTTTCATCATTTTGTATCTGATTGGTCGGTTTCAGACAACATAAGGAGGAACTTTTTTGAAGTCAACTGCATTCCTTGGAGGCAAAGTTCGACCAAGGTAGCTAGTTCAATTTTTAGACGTGCGTCGCACAGTGGGGAAAATGCGGACAAAACCTATTTTTCTGAAAGTAGGATTTTTTTTAAACAGAAAGTGTTTCTTATAGTTAATTGGTTGTAGAATCAGAAAATGAAAACCGTTTTTCAAAAAAAAAATTGTAGACCAGTAGATTTTCGCTCAAAGTTCGAATATCGTGAAAAATGGTAAAATATTGGTATTCCTTAAATGATCAGTATATTGTGAAATTTGAAAGTTTTAAACTTTTTTTTCTGCTAACATGATTGAAATAAATAGAAAAACAATACCGTATGTTATTTTATTGAAAAAAAATTGGATAAGGTATTTTTTGACGAAGAAACACTCTATTTCTGTGATTTTTTTAGTTCGCATAAGGTTTTAACTACTTCCTCTGTTTGCCTCTGTTGGCAAACTATTTTCAATAGATAGTGTATGGTCTCAGCAACATTTTCCAGTAAAAATCTCATCCGGATACGTCCGGATGCGGTTTTTAGAGCAATTTTAGGTTGGGAAGTCATATAAAAAAAAATAAATAAAAAAAAAATAACAATAAATTAATAATTTTGATTATGGAAATTTCATATTTATGCAGTTCTGACGATCTTATATGGTAAACAGTAAATTACGCTTATGTGAAAAAACCCTTAATTAACCCAGCACTGAGTAAACAGAATTATATCAACAAGTTTTGTAGAAAGTACTCCGATTTTCTGAAATTAAAAGGGAAAGTGTCTCGTTATAGGGTTTTATTGTACTAACAATATGATATAGATCATCGGAAAAAAATAGGACAATGTGGTAAACAGAGTTTTATACATTCCTTTTTATTTAGCTGGCAATTATTTTGCATTTCGTCTCTTTCTCTTTACCTATCCTCAAAGCCATCTATGGACCAGAATACGAACTAATTTTTGGTCGGTTCATAAAAAAAGCTCTCAATAGAAAGCAATATCGCTTGTTGTTTTTGTTTTGAAAATAATAAAACACGACTAATATGAAGATACCTGAAAGTGTCACATTCAAACCGTTATTTGTATCATACGCCATTAGCTTTCATCTATTTTGGTTATTTCAGCAGTAACTGAATAATTTTCAAAAAAACGTCTTAAGGTGTTCCCAGAGTTTGCAGTCCCAGTTCTTTGTTAGACAATGTCAATAAGTATTTCCCTATTTTTCTCGAAACGATTTGGTATATGGGTTTTAGTTTCCTTTTTTACTTCCGCATAGTCAGTGGGGTATGGTATTGTATGATAAGTGCAGGTTATACTCCATTAAGCGTTTTTTCTATCAATTTAAAATACATTACATGTTTTGTTTTTATGAAGAATCCATTGCACTGAATTTCAGTTTCTCAAAGATTCAGAATTTCAGCTACACGATCTTTTTTTTTCTAACTTCTTCCGGAGTTTCTTTCGAAAAGGAAAATTGAAGAGCTGGTGAATGGTTGAGGATGGTCGAATATTTTTCCAAATTCGTTCTTCATTTTCTCGTTGAACAAGTTTTAATGGTACCAGGGATTTAAGAAATAAATGCCCATCAGAAATACCTTCCATTGAAACTTCATATATTTGCATATATCAAATTAAGTTTATTTGAACTAATTTGAATCTAATTTATTTAAAATTGGAAAGCCTATTAAGATTAAATGAATTTGTTTTTATTTTATTTGCTTGAATTATTTCTTTTATTTTTTATTTATTATTTGCATTTATTTTATAATAAATTTAAAATAAATCGCACGATAAGCTTTGAAAACACCAACTATCTATATCATTATAAATGCAATGTGTTATCCTTGGAATTGCAAACAAAATAAACCTAAACATTTTTTTCACAAAACCATTCACTTCAAAGCATATTAAAACTGAAGTTTTAGTAATTTACAATGCTTTTAAAATGCTTTTTTCGCTATTTATTATTCGTAATATCTTTAAATTTGGTAAACAAATCTTTGTTTTCATATAATGTTCTCCGAAAAAAAATACTTTTCTTTTTTAGTGGGCGTGGAAATGGGCGGAATTTTCTGGTGCAGATTTGTCTTGCTATTGGCTATCATTCCTGAAAATTTCATCAAAATCGGTTCATTAGTTTAGATTTTATAGAGTTTTGTCCGCTCTCCCATACCAGGTGCCCCACTGTGCGTCGTGTCGTTAGTTTCAAACTTGGAACTTTACTTCACTAACCTTTACCTTAAGTTGATAATGCAAAAATTACAGAAACAAAAAAACTTTTTACAACAAATTAGGTCCGTTCGCGTACCCTCCTAAAACAGTCCAATTTTACTAAAAAATACGAAATTTAACCAAATCCTGTTCGCGTACTCAAAAATTTCGTAGTTTTTCGTAAAAGAGAGCGCTCACGAGAGAGTAAAATATTTCCCCAACCTACGAATTTCAGCCCAAGAAATTTCTTTGGGCTGATTTGTGAAAATTTCAAATTTGATAGAAATTCAAATAAATTAAATAAATTGCTCGCTTTTGCTGTCAGTTATAAAATTTAAAAACAAATTTTCAAAGAATAGCAACAAGACAGTAGTAACATTGTGTAAAAAATGTGTTGTTTTCCCGTTCGCTTACTTTTTTGTAGTTTTTTTTTTTTGGTGAGAGAATTTTACCCCCACTCTTTAAAATATTTCTTTTTACGAATATTAGTGCAGAAAGTACGCGAACGGACCTATTGTAAAATATTAAATTCAAAATAAGTTTGCAGCTTGGAAAACCAATTTTACTGTCGAATTTTGAAATCTATTTCTTTAGTCAGAGTATGAGCAATCAATGACCCTTATTTCGAAGACCAACAATCAATTGATAATTGACATTTATTAATCAATTTTATTAAAAGGTATTGTGACTGCCAATTGTCATTGTTGTGTTGTTGATCCATTGTGATTTTTTTTATTAATCTATTGTGAATGAAAAAAATCGGTATTGTGAACAACAATTTTCATTGATTTTTATGTCAGGTAGGCAGGGTTGCGAGTTTGTGAATTGAAAAATCATTAAGTCATAAGCAAGTTAGTGACTTATGAATTAAAAAAAATTAATTCACAAATCATCAACTGACTTATGAATTAAATAAATTCAATTCACAAATCACCAACTGACCTATGAATTAATTTTTTTTTTTTTTTTTATAATAAGCAAACACTCAAGGGGATATTACTACCCTTATTATGCAGATGCACAGTGTGAGCACTAGGAAGAGGAGAGAGGGTTTAAAAGGAGATGTCGGTGCACATTGGTTTTGAATTCCTGAATATTGCAATGACTAGGAAAGACAGAATATGGTAAGGCATTCCACATTCGCGTAGTACGGCTAAAGAACGAATCTCTGTATTTGACAGTACGTCCGAAGTTGGGCTCGAGGGTATACTGATGAGCATTCCTAGAAGCGCGAATATTACGGTTGAACTGTTTAAGGGGAGGAATACAACTGGCTATTTCACTAGAGCATAAGCCGTTAAAGTAACGGTAAAAAAGAGTCAGACAAGAGACCTTACGACGATGTTCAAGCGTAGTAAATGAACTTATGATGATATTGTCATCTATCAATTTAAATGCTCTACGTTCAATACTATCCAAGAGGCTTAAGTAAGTTGCAGGAGCACCAGCCCAGAGATGGGAGTTATACTCAAGCTTTGGACGTATATAAGTCTTGTAAATAACAGCCAGATCAGAGGGGGAGAAAAACTTCTTGCATCGCCTTAGAAAACCCAAACATCTTGCGGCATTTTTGGCGACATCGCGCATGTGTTCGTTCCACAAAAGGTGGTTGGTGATACACATACCGAGAATATCGAGATGTTCAGTCTCCTCGATGCAAGTGCCATCCATGGATAATGGCAATTGGGGTATATCTCGCTTTAACGATACAAGACAGCATTGCGTTTTCGAAGCATTAAATTCCACGCGGTTTTTTAATCCCCATTGTAGAATGCTGTTTAGGTCGGAATTTAATGAACTTATCATATTTTGTCGTTGCAGTTCCACATCCGAAGAAGAGGGATGTGAGTCTGAAAACGAATATGAAAAGCTAAGAGTACTATCGTCAGCGAAACAATGTATTGGATTAGTAGTTGCAGACAGGAGATCATTAATAAAAATGAGAAAGAGTGTTGGAGATAGAACAGAGCCCTGGGGCACACCAGCATTTATTTTGTGGTTTTCAGACTTGAACCCATCCAATACTACTTGTATTGAACGATCCGAAAGGTAATTACTAATCCAATGAAGCAGGGATTCGTGAAAACCGAAAGCACGCATTTTCGATAAGAGGGCCTGATGCCAAACCCTATCAAATGCTTTTGAAATATCAAGTGCAATAATCTTACTTTCTCCAAAGCGATGTAAAGATTTGCTCCACTGTTCGGTGAGATGAACCATGAGATCACCAGTGGACCTATTGCTGCGAAAGCCGTACTGCCGGTCATTAAGAAGCTTTCGGTCTTCGAGATATTTCTTAAGCTGATAATTTATCAGCGTTTCCATGACCTTGGAAAGAAGGGACGTAAGTGCAATCGGTCGATAATTAGAGGGTGAGGAAGATTCGCCTTTTTTGGGAATAGGCTGGACAAATGCAGTTTTCCATCCTCTCGGAACGAGACCTGAGGAGTAGAACAGATGAAAAAGCTTACGCAGTGGTTTTGCCAGCGTTGAAGAACACCTCTTCAGAACAATAGCGGGGATACCATCCGGACCAGCGGATTTATGTGTGTTTAGATCTCTTAGGACTCTTGCCACAGTACGAGTGCGAAAAAAGATTGGTCCCATAGAATCACTAACTCGCTCAAGTACAGGCGGAGTCATAACACTCACTGGCAGCGTAGAATTGGCGGCGAACTGCCTAGCAAAGAGATTAGCTTTCTCTAAAGAGCTAACAAATGGAGTGTCATTGACAACGAGCGTAGGAACCGAAGAAGATGAAGAATTCCTCATGTTTTTTACAAATGACCAAAAATTTTTACTGCCTTTGGGACATTGCAGTATTTTTTGCCGTAATTTTTGGTCATGTAAAAATTTGGTTCGTCGAATATGGGCGTTGCAGGCCTTCCTGGCTTGTTTGAACTTTTTCCGGCTTTCCTCAGTACGGTTGGCTTTATAGCAACGGAAACTTACCTCTTTGGCCCTAATAACCTCTTTACAGCTCGCATCAAACCATGCGTTTTCCTTAGGTCTGATACTTTTAACCCTATTCGGAATAAAAGTTCTCATTCCCAGGAGAATTAAACTTGTGATCATATCAGCGCTGGCGTCAACGTCACTATCGAGGAAGCAAAATGACCAGTTAAAGATCCTGAAGTAATTATTGAGACCGTCCCAGTTGGCTTTCTCGTATTGCCAAACGGTTCTCGTAGGAGCTCTTTCTTTAACTGGAGAGTTTTTACACGAGAAATTAGCTGATATGACACAATGGTCAGATGTGCCTAGAGGAGATATAACACTAACAGTGTACTTATCAGGGTCAGAGGTAAGAAACAAGTCAAGAGTGTTTTCTGCTCGACCTTCAACGTCCGATATTCGGTTGGGCTCGTTGACCAGCTGAGTTAGGTGGTTCAACTCAGCGAAGATTTCTGCACACACTCCATCGGGTGTTGTCTGGCCTGAATGTTGAAGCCATGAAGAATTGTGTACATTGAAATCGCCCGTAACAACGATTTCAGTGCGAGGATAGGACGAAACAATTCTTTGGATGGAGTCAGACAAAGCATCAAATTCACGAGAAGTTGATACTCTGTCTAAATTTGGGCTTCGATAAAGGAAGCAGTAGTGAATGATTTGCTTATTTACGGAGAATTTAAACCACATATAATTAAAAAAGGAATTGGTGCAAAGACCATATTGAGTAAGAGCTGATAAGCAACATCACTCCTAATGTAGATGGCGAGGCCATGGTGGGAAAAGAATAAAGGCACTAAGCTATACCCATGAATAAAAAATTCAGCAGGATCGGAATCCTCACCTACTTGGGTTTCACTTAGTGCCAAAACAGCTGGCCTGTATGAAACAGTATGGCGGTATGCCAATACAAAATTTGCCCTTAGCCCACGAATATTACAATAATCTACTCTGAATTGTCCAGTCATTGCAAATAAAAAAATTACTAAAACCAATACAGATAGAGATGACAAAATAAAATTCACTGAATTGAAACACAGAATAATTATCAATACCCTTCACTGCTAGTGTTATGCCTTAGCAGTGATGAGAACCGATCCGACCCTGTGATGCAAAACAATAAATTCAATTAAAATAATCTGCTGAAACACAGATTAGCATATGCACCAATTCCAATTGCAATTGATACATAAACTAGGCTGTGAAACTGTGGAAGAAGGGGAAAGTAAAGATGGGATGGTACTCACTGTGATGTGCTGTGCTGAGTGGCTTATCATTTTTGTTTGTTATAGGTGTTTTTTGTTGTTCTTAAGTGGCGTGATTTCTTTATTGTTGTTTTTATTTGGGGGTGCACTGTTGTTATTGTTTTTTGTTGTTGTTTTTTTTTTTTTGGAACCACTTATAAATTAATGTTTGACTTATTGTTGTGACAAATTATTGTTTTTTTGTGTTTTTTTTTTAACTTTTTTGTGTATATGTATAATTATAGTTAAGTTTAGTAGGGTAAACTGCTCCACGACACGATTTAAAAAAACAATACAAAAATAAAAACGAACGAGCACAGACAGAACGGAGACGCACAACACAGGGGCAACCTTCCCCAACAAAGGTTCACTGACAACTGATGAAATAAATTCAATTCACAAATTACCAACTGACTTATGAATTAAATAAATTCAATTCACAAATCAACAACTGACTTATGAATTAAATAAATTCAATTCACAAATCATGAACTGACTTATGAATAAAAAAGAATTAAATCGCAATCCACCAACTGACTTATGAATTAAAAAGAATTAATTCACAAATCATATACCTACTGATTTATGAATTAAAATAGGAGGTTGCATATTTTTGTATGGAGCGTGCAATCAGTGCGTTCAATAATGAAAGTGGTATCAAATAAAAGGTGAGATTTAGCACGTTATGTTTGTCAAATATTACAGAAAGAGAATTGTACTTCTTTTTTGTTTAAACTGCTGTAGGAATACATATAACTTTACTATCAAACAAAATCTTTCAAATAAAATCAATATTATTTTTCTAACAATAAAATATACTTAAATTTTTAGTATTAACTTCTTGGAAATCAAGTGTTTTTAACTTACCCTTTAACCATCGATATTTCAAAAATATCGGTAATGACATACATACATACATTTTCTTTGTATTATCTTAAAGAAATATTTAAGGCCTTAAAATTGATATATAATATATCGTAACCTCTCACAAAGAAATACTTACTCTCACAAATTTACTGTGAAAAGTTCCTTGACCTGAAAATGGGTGCTATGAACTTCCTCGTTTAGCATTTTCTAAAAATTTCTTTTGCCAAATATGCACTTTTCTAAACTGAATTTATATGTAATAAACACAGTTAGATAAATTTTTATTAATGTGGTGAAGTTATAAAAAAGTATATGCACCTTGGCGTTTCTAAGAAATAGTTCATACAAAAAAACTTACCATTTTAGACTTTTAAATAAAATTAGTTAACCCAAAGTCCTTATAAAATAAAGTATGCATATACATAAGTCAGTTGGTGGCTTTCAATTTAATTCTTTTTAATTCATAAGTCAGTTGGTGGCTTGCAATTTAATTCTTTTTAATTCATAAGTCAGTTGATGATTTGTGAATTAAATTTTTTTAATTCATAAGTCAGTTGGTGATTTGTGAATTTAATTTATTTAATTCATAAGCCAGTTGATGATTTGTGAATTGAATTTATTTAATTCATAAGTCAGTTGATGGCTTGCGATTTAAATTTTTTTAATTCATAAGTCAGTTGGTGATTTGTGAATTGAATTTATTTAATTCATAAGTCAGTTGGTGACTTGTGAATTAAATTTTGTTTAATTCATAAGGCCCCTTTCACACCAAACGAATCCGAATCAATCAGAATCACTCTGAATCAAGTTGAATCTGATTCGTCATCTCCACTCTTTCACACCAGATAAATCAACCTGAATCATAAATCGCACTATTTTCTTTAACTTATAAAATTAATAACTCCACGTCCATCTCGTATGGTTGTTGATTCAAGAATCAAGAATCAAGGAATCCGAAAGGTTGAATCAAGTGCGACCTCGAATCAAACCTGATTGAACCAGATTCGTCCGGTCTGAAGGCGGGAAAAGAATACCTTCACATTTAAACGGAGCGCTCGAAGCCGAATCTTGGTCAATCAGATTCAACTTGATTCGGAGTTATTCTGATTGATTCGGATTCGTTTGGTGTGAAAGGGTCCTAAGTCAGTTGGTGAACTGTGAATTAAAGCCATGAGATAAGCTAAAAGTGAATTAAGCTTTTGCAACGCTGCAGGCTGCAGGTAGGTAATCAATTTGTCTTAAAATCGAAAATTTGCAGTTGATAACATTTTTATTGTTTTTATTTTCAAAGGTCTCAAAAAGGAGTTAGTAATAAAAAACAGTTATGCAGATTGGGCCAGTTAATGGAGGAAATGCAAAATAAAAGAGAAAAAAACAGAACATAAAATAGAAGTCCCAGCCACCGATGATGGTGGCTTCATCAATTAAGCGATTGGGAAGAAGTTGTAAGCTTATTAGGATTCAATACATGCGTTCATCCACCTGGAAGAGAGTTTGGTTTGGGAAATGCATACGACTACAATAGGAATGCCATTCTTCTCAAATGAAAAATATTTTTGCTTTTCGTTCTTTCTCTTCGGTGTATTGGAACTTTATCCATTTTGGGCACACATGCAGCCCTATTATGGCTATCAACTATCAATTATTTGATAACTGATAACTTCTATCAATTTATTGATAATTTGGTATTATGAGTATCAAATGATAATTTTTCACCCATTGTGAATACTAATCAATATACGATTGTGAATAGGTTTTGTTTGGTGTTTGACGTTTGTCATTTGTGTTGAGTTCTTGTGTTTTGGTATATAAATAATTTCGGCGGAATAATGTAAGTTGTTTTCATTAAATAAATTTCTCTTTTTTCTTAATAATATTTTGTTTATTTAGGAGTAGAATAGTTAGCTTGCACGATAAACCTTCGTTCTTCAGTACAATTGCCTTGAAACAACAATTCTAGTGAAGGCCTTTCGTTCTTCAATTTGTATATTCAATAAAAACTACAAAAAAAAAAAAACTTTTATAAATCGTATTTAAATTACAATTCTTTACCATTTACGAATATTTGATACATTTGTCAACGAAGATTTTGTAGCTGATAGAATATTTGATGGGTATCAATATGTTTGATAGCCGTAATACCTACCGAGTTTATCAATAAAGCTATTCACAATAGATCTTTTAGTTCACTATTTATCAAAAATATTGATAATTGATCACCATAATACCGATTCATTAATTTTGTTGATAATTATCAAACTATTATCAAATATCGTGTTGATATTTGATAACCATAATAGGGCTGATGGTTTTCGATTACCTCAAGGACTTCTTTTAGAACAAGCGGTGCAGTTGATTGTGCAATTCCAATATTGAAATCATTTTCCAAACTCAACTGGTAGTTCCCATGTGAACGGAATCTTAGCACTGTTGCTAGTTTGCAGGGCTTCAATTTGCCCTCAATTTCTAGGAAAAGATCAAAAAATGCATCCTAAAGTTTCTTAAAAAACTAGAAACGGAGTAGAGCACGTGTAGACTGTAGATTAGTTAATTTGTATCTAAAAATCAAAACCATGAAACTTAAATTTGGCTTTCCAATTCCAAGGGATTTGATGCATCCCTCAAACTTCTTCGTATTCTTGCCATTTCAACGATAGCAGAATCATCCAACTCCTTATCTTAATAATAAAAAAAAGTTCAGTTAAAGTCATATTGCACTTTGTTTTTAATTTTATTAATTTCCTGAAAAATGATTTTCTTTGTAAGTTCCTCAAAAAAAAAAAAATACTAAACACCTGTCAGACGTACCCCATTCACAATAAGAGAAATATTTTAGAGATATTCACAATAGCACAATATTTTATCAATTAATTTTCACAAGACCGATTTTTAATTCAATTGATACATTTTATCAACCATCAATCGATTAATACTTGAACTTCGCGATATGGGTGAATATCTTCTTGTTTTAGGTAATATAAGATTAATGTTATGAAATTAAGTAAAAAAATCAACTTTTCATTTTAGTTTTTAAATGTTAAACTTCTGCAAATTCGTTAACTTAGAAATCGCTATATTTTTTAGTGCCAATCCAATAGCTTAAATGAGCTTGTAGAAGCTATACTCAGAAAAAACAATAATTTTCCTAGTGTTCAAAGATCAAGAATAAAACATTTTTAAATGTCTTAGCAGGATAAACATATTTAATAAGCTTTTATTGCGAGCCAAAATTGTAAAAATTTACATTCTTGCGAGAAGCTTTCTATTAAAATTGAGCCAGCAAAATTTAAGAAATGAAGAACACACAAAAAAGGTTTTTAAATGCATAAGTATATGTATGTTTCATCAATATAATTTCACTTTAAAAATAAATTTATTCAGTTTATTAAGAAGCAAACCACTTTGGGTAATTAAAATATGAGACAAGACAAGATCTAGAAGATCTAAGTAAACTCTGGGGCCTGATTATGAGGTTCGCGGCGGATCGTTTTCAATTCGACCTTTTAAATTCGACTCGCGTCGTATTTCCTTATTAACGAATTCGCGGCGAAGCGAAAATAGTTCTTCCTATATTCCAGTGATTTGACACTTTTGGTTTGACTCTTTCTTCCTATATTCCAGTGATTTGACAGCT
The DNA here is from genome assembly GCA_920104205.1 of Eupeodes latifasciatus. Taxonomy (NCBI): domain Eukaryota; kingdom Metazoa; phylum Arthropoda; class Insecta; order Diptera; family Syrphidae; genus Eupeodes; species Eupeodes latifasciatus. The sequence goes on along the minus strand of OV049926.1, from coordinate 151,515,194 downwards.
TTCCAAACAAAATTTGTTTTGTTTTGATTGAATTTGTGAAATTTGCGGTGATTTATTCGAAATTTTATATTTTATTGTGGTTTGTGGATAAATTATAAGAAAATTAAAATAAAGCTAACTCACATTTTTATAAAATTACAATCAAGAAAGAATCCACGAAATCGAACAGTGAATAATAATGAACACTCTTTCGCCTGTGAATCCGGCAAAAAAAAGCTATCGGATTTCAACTCGCCAAGAAACATTATGTATGACATTTCAAATTCGCCTTCGAATTCGTTAATTAATCGAATTCAAAACGAAGAACCTCATAATCAGGCCCCTGGATCTTATAAACCGTTCAGGTAAGATGTATACTTAATGCGCCCCCAACAAAATGCCCAGAAAATAAAAACCAAAATGTTATCTCAAAAATACATTGCTTTTATTTCTACTAAAATCTTAGAACTAAAACACAACAAACAAACGAAATAACAAAACTTAAAACTTATTTTCTTAATTCTTTCAATTGTCTCATGAATCCTGTATTTGGTTGAATACACTCCCTTTTCGACTTTACTAAATTGTAAGCGTCTTGAAAATGATATTTACACTTAATTATCAAGTATCCTATGACTAAACTAGCAGAACGCGATACACCCGCATTGCAATGCACCAAAATCTTTCCTTCTACTTTTCGAGCTTCTTCAATAAATTCACACGCCAGCGGCAAGACTTCTCGCGTCAAATCAGTCTCTGGCAAATCTAAGCATTCAATAAACTTTAGAGTCAAGTTGGAATCGATTGGAGGACTTGGTATTCCAACGCTTAGAACATGTGAGATCTTATAGTTTTGTACATTTTCAATGTTCACAGAATCCTGAGAGCCAAGATATAAGAAATCGTCCAGAATGCAAGCTGGGATAAGATCAGGTTTTGTGTCAACCACAAAACCAAATGAATTTTCTTCGAGAAGTTTAACCTGTCTTTGGCTGCCAGCGCCGCCGCTGCCGTCGTTATTAAAAGGTGATTCGATGTATTTGCTTCCGCTTGCCGTAGTGATTGTGGTGTTAGTTGGCTTGAGCTTGTCTTTCTTCGATTTCAGTTGTTCCAGCAGACTCATGATGATCAATGTCGGATGAGTCGTTCTCAGATTGTTTGAAGGTAAAATCAACTTCGTTGTAGTGAACTTTGCAGAGATAAAGACCAAATGGTGGAGCAACAACAGATTTGGGATGCCAAGTTTCCTTGGAAGGGATCGTTAGCATTTCATAAATATCTTTGAGACTTATCCTGCTACAAGCTACAGACACTAGACTTCCTACAATTCGACGAACCTGAAACCGTAAACCCTCTGTCATTAGTTTTTATTGATTAGCTTCAAAAAAAAAATCTAAACCTGCTTGTATAAGAAAGATCTTCCAGAAATCTCCAAGTCCCAGTAATTGTAAAGAGATTCAGCTTTATCTGCGTCCAGATGGACAGCCAAAGATCTCCCAGGATACACTTTTATATCAGAAATGGATCGGATACTGAACATAGGTCCTTTCTAAAAAGAAACTTCTTTCAAATTAGTCTCCCAAAGAAAAAGAATTTCTATTCTTAATATATGTACATTGCTCTGCTTCATAGTGCTCATGAAAGTACGAAAGTCATGTCGTCCTTTGAAAAGTTCTGCTGCCTCCTTGAACTTTTCGATGTCAAATTCGTGATCTCTAAGAAAAACACCACAAAAAACCATCTTTAGAAATTCTTGATTAAAAAAAAAAACTGAAAACTCACTGCAAGAAGAAACAACGCTTATACTCATCAACTGGGATAAAGTTTTGATAGTTCTTATTCTTTAGATGTGCATCAGGAGATGCGTACTTGGCCACAGCCAAACGATACAAATAAGTTCGTCCTTTGGCTTGATAGCGACAATGAAATGTGTCTGGAACTCGTCTCGTGCTTATGACACGTATTGGCAGATCATGTTTATCTAGAGTTCGATTAAGAACACCAGTTATAACGTGCTCCTTGTAAGGTTGCCCATTAAAGCGTTCTAAATCAACGTGAATTGATGATTGCAGAGCATGAACTCCAGAATCTGTTCTAGAATTCATTAAAAAAAATTGAGGGTGAATTTGCTTTTGTTGTGATCATTGTGGTTCTTTAATTACCGACTCGACAAATGTGTTTCAATTGGATTCACTGGACGGAATACTTTTAAAGCAAGCTCTAAACTTCCTTGAATCGTTGATGTGTCTATTTGAGGCACTCCTTTAAAGACTGGTTTTTGGATACCTCTGTGTGAAATTAATTATGTTTATTGCATTTGAGATAACTAAAAGGTTTACCTGCCTAAATCTTGTACCAATATATGATATATTTAACAAATATCTGTTCATAGTTTAATATTTTAAGTAAATATATAAAATTATTAAATATTTATGAGAAAAATGAGGAAAATAAACACCGGCTGTCAATAATGTCAATAGAAATGTCAACTAACTATTTTTTTGACAGCCAAATAAATAAAGTTTGAGAAGTACAGTACAATAGAATTTGATTCAAAAAAAAAATACAGTACAACATGAAATTTAAATGTCGACTTTCTTTCATCCAAAGCAAAAATATTTCTTAACTTTGTCACTGTTTTTGTTTGCACGAAGGTAAAAATGAATAATTCGTACAAAAAAATACTTCAAAATAATGTGACCGATGTTAAATTCTTCTCCTGTTTGACAGATAGAATATGTATGATTTGCCAATAAAAGGTTTGATTTTGGTATTTAAAAACGAGTGTTTTTGTTTCAATGTAAAACCATGTCAGCGTCTGCGGGTACGGTTACAGCACCATATCTATTTCATGAAATTTTCCATAACCAATTCAAGTAAGTAAGTACAGATGGCACAGACCCCATCTTTCACGTAGCCCCAAAGAGAAAATGTTAAAGGTGTTGAATCACAAGACTTCATCGGCCAGTCGCAATCATCTTTGCGAGCGAATGAACTTTTGTTTGAAAAACTAACTGTGACATTTTTACAATGATTGCAGTGAATTTTAACAACTTTCATTGCATTTTGAAAGCACATGTGGTTCCATTTTTAGTAATGGCGTAGTTTTTACTTTTCAAATGCAAAAATGACAGCTTCCCAAATAGTGGACTATGCAATGTGAAACCTCTCATTTTAAAAATCTTGGGTATTAAAGAGCTAAGCTTTCATTGAATTTGATATGTCCAAGTGTTTGAATATATAATTTTATTGTGTTTAATTTTGATGGAATGCAAATAACTTAAAGATTTTTAGTTTTTGCTGCAAGTTTTAGAAGTTTTCAGTATGATTTTCAATTAATTCTATATAACCAAACTATCAATAACCAATCATTGGAAATTTATGACAGTTCGGTTATAGTAAAAATTGAGAATTTCTATCATTGAGGAAATGTTTCTGATTGAAACAAAGCATTTTGTGTTAGGTTTCATCGTTCCAATAAGAACTGTTCATTAAAAACTTTATCATAATTAAAAAATTAAAATAAACTACAAGAAAATTTCTTGGTTAAATTAAAAACCTGTTTGAAAAAAATCAAAAACTCGTTAGCAAAATATTTATATTTGTATTTTAACGAGAAACTTTCACACATTTTCGTATAACGAACGTTCGATTGTGAAGTTATAAGCACATGAATAACGAAATTATTTTTTGTTATCTCTGAACGAGTTCATTCCTACTCTCAAATTCCAATCAGAATTTTAAACCTGAACGCCAATCCAAAATGTTCCAATACAAAAATATTTTTTGACAATCTAGCTGTTAAAAGTAAAAGTTTTCGAAAAAATTAGTTTCTGTGATTAGTGATTCAGATAAGGGAACAGGCCGGTTAAAAAAAAGAAAAGTCAAATACTCCCGGGAATCACAAAATCAGAATCAAATTCTCATCACAATCACCCCAAAACCCATCAAAGCAATCATTTAATTCAATCAAAAACTAAAACAAAACCCAAAATGAACCCCAACGACTCAACACAATCATTGAGTGATCATGAGAAGGAGGTTAACGATTGGATTCGTTTTGGTTTAAGACTAGGAGTCAGTGCAGCCCTACATCCACTCGAATATTCCAAAGTCCTAATACAAGTTGAGTTTCTCATATAAATTATTAAATGGTTACATCATTCAGTAGAATAATAATTGTTGATCTCTTTTTTTGCAGCTAGGCTATGAACCCATTGCTCCTCGACCAGGAACCTCAATTCTCGGCAAACCCATCATGTTCCTGCCGAATATATTTGAATATGGTGAGTTATGAGTAAACTTTAGAACCAAAGCTACTTCTGTGGTTGTTTCAATTGAAAATACAAAAACATTGTAATTTAGCGGGTTACATAAGACGAATGGATGGTTTCTTTGGTATGTACCGCGGTTTGACACCAAAACTGGTCGGTTCCGTCGTGGGGATGCTGTGCAGTGAGCGGATCGCTGACAAACTAGGTCTCCCGGCTGAGAAGAACGATGATTCCATATCGGAGCTTACTGTGGACACAAAATGGCAAGAAGGAATCGTCTCCGATGAGGAACTGTATGCGTAAACAAAATTTCTTTGTCGAGAAACACTACTTGACTAATATTCCCCCAATAGGTACATTCAATTCAAGACAGCTCTGAAGCGAGATGTAGTCCTCAGTGTCAGTGGGCTGATAGTGTCCCATCCATTCCATGTGATTTCGGTGCGAATGATGGCCCAGTTCATCGGAAAGGAGTCTCTGTACAAATCGATTTTCGGTTCGATCAAAGAGATCTTCCGCACCGATGGTATTTTTGGCTTTTTCTCAGGAATCGTGCCGAAATTGTTGTGTGATGTAGCGTGTCTGGTGTTGACAAGTTCCACCGTCTATATGGTGAGCAAGTATCTGGTTAAAGATAAAATGTCGAGGACATATTGCGCTGGTGGAACTCAGGTAATTTTGCTTAGACATTCAAAATCTAGACATTCACATTTTTTTCTTCCTTAGTTCATCTTCGCGAGCATCTTGTATCCTCTGCAAGTTGTGTCCACCTGCATGGTCGTTACAGGATCAAGGTAAATATCAATCAAAGACATGTGGATGCCCCAACTTTGACTTATTAATTTTTAGACTTATGGCTGGACGTCCTCCAGTTATGCCGGAGTACGCCGGCTGGAGAGATTGCTGGAATGATTTACAGACTCGTGGTGAGCTCAAACGTGGTAGCTCAGTGTTTTGGAGGTAAAAAAATACTTTTTTTTTTGTATTGCCTTGTATTCAATGAAAAAAAAAATACCTTCCAGATACGTCAATCAACCTGCTTCGAGACGCCCGGGCAACAACATGGCTCCACTGCCTGTCCTATCAAAATATTACTGATTGATAAATAACAACGTGTTGCATTTATGAAATTGTTGATTGAATAGTTGGATTTGCAAACTGAGCGCCAACTATTTGATAATTTATTATAATTTTATTTTTTGGTTTTCCTTTCAACAAAAAACTTTACTCCCAGAAAAGCATTTGGTCAGTTCTCGCTGTTCCATCCCAGACGAACAGAAGGGAGCAATATTGGATTGCCTTTGTTCTTTTATTTTCTTTATCACTGAGCAAAGGCATTTAGCCATTTGCTCGCTCGCGTTTGTCTCGTTAAATAAAATGTAAAGAAAATTGATTATGTTTTTCTTTCCTGCAAAGGTATTTATAAAAAAAATATTTAAGTTTGGTAAGTCGGTGATTTAGATTTAAGAATGAGGATAAAAGAGATGGCGCATGAAGACCAACGCTCCGGTCCAAAAGTCTTCTAATACACAGAGCAGCATAGAAGTTTTTCAACTTTAAGGTTAAGCGATTCGGTGCTCAGGTCCTTTTTGGCAGGAAATTGAATTTCCTATACAATTTTCCATTAAAATAACAGCCTAATACATATGAATATGAATCTATGAATATGAATATGAATATAATTATGAATATGAATATGAAATTGAATATGAATATGAATATGAATATGAATATGAATATGAATATGAATATGAATATGAATATGAATATGAATATGAATATGAATATGAATATGAATATGAATATGAATATGAATATGAATATGAATATGAATATGAATATGAATATGAATATGAATATGAATATGAATATGAATATGAACATGAGTATGAATAAAGGGTATCTGAATTTGTTTCTTATTTTTCAGACAAAAATGCAAAGGTGTACTGGGTAGGAAAATCGGTGAAAAAATTTTGTACATACCAAATAAAGTTTTAAATAAAATGTCAAATTTGGTAAACTATTTATATTAAACATATATCGGTTTTTCTATTTTGTAGTTTCAAAAGTATAGGGCTGAAATTTGTACCCGTGGCATGATGGTTAGTGCGTTGGACTGTCATGCGAGAGGTCTCGGGTTCGAGCCCTGCCTATGCCACCTAAAAGTTTTTTTCACGGGTACTGCCTCTTGCGAGGAATTGACAAATTCTCCAAGAGTAATTCTTGTCATGAAAAGTGCTTTCTCAAAAATTTGCCGTTCGGATTCGGCTTGAAACTGTAGGTCCCTTCCATCCCTGACAACAGTACTCGCACACAGGAATGGTTGAGAGTTGTAAGTCACTAGGCCCAAGTTCTCAAACGGACTGTTGCGCCACCCAATTTATTTATTTATTATTTATTTTAGGGCTGAAATTTGACATCTGTCAAACCCTTTTTTTTCAGTTGAAAGTCTGACATTTAAGATAACTATCGCACAACGCATACAAATTGCTAAAACCTTCTACAAAAATGCTGATTCTGCCACAGCCACATATCGTGCTTTAAGAGAAGATTATGGTTTACATAATCGTCCAACTACGCAAGCAATTGGAAAAATCGTAATGAAATTTGAAGAGACTGGATTGGTTACAGATATTGTGAGGCCTGTGTATCATCGTTTCACGCGTACCACTGAAAATATCGCTGATGTAAGTGAAAGCGTTGCCGAAGACCCCAATGTGTCGATTCCTCGTCGTTTTCAAGAATTATTGCTGTCAGTTGACCATTCACAACGTCGTAGATACATCGAATGGGTGCTTGAACAACAGGCGGTGGACTGCGATTTTTCGAACAAAATTTTCTTCAGCGACGAAGCACATTTCTCACTCGATGGGCCTGTTAATAAACAAAATTATCGTATTTGGGGTTCTGAGAATCCTGAAGTAATAGAAGAGAGGCCATTACATAAAAAAAAGGCTGGGATGCGACCCACACTGATAACTTCCCATCCCGTCTGTCGATTTGTCTTGCTTAAAAGTTTGTAGGTTTTCGTGTTGGGTTAAAAAAGTTGTAAGTTGAATTATTCTTAAAAATTTTAAAATTACCAACAATATTTTTCATATAAAGAAATAGTTTAATTTGAAAATATAGTTTTATTAAATAGATTTTTAGTCGAAAACAAATTTTTACCAATTTAAGTAGCATTTCTTAAATTTTTACAAATTGAATGAATGAAATTAATTTGAGAGATATCAAGAACCTAACATCAATTTTTACCAAATTTGCGTACTATTTTTTGTAGATTTTATTTTTTTTTATGAAATATATAATATCGAAAACACTATTTTCTGTGAAATAAAAAGGGTTTGAAGACAATATTTTAATTTTTGAAAAGCTATTTGAGTCGTAATTAAATTTTTTCCAAGTTTTAGTATTGTTTTTTTGTTAGGTTTTTAATTTTTGTAAAAAACCTGTCAATTAGATTTTTCTCAAAATTTTACTGAATGTTGACAACAATATTTTTTAAAAGATAAAAGTAGTTTAAAGCCAATATCTCAAAGTTTTGAAAAGATATTTGAGCCGAAAATCAATTTTTACCAACTTTTATTAATTTTTTTATTTAGGTTTTAATTTTTTGTAAAAAAAACTGTCAATTCGATTTTTCTCAAATTTTTTCCGCATGTTGAAAACAATATTTCTTATAAGTTAAAATTAGTAAGAAGCCATTATCTCAAATTTTTGAAAAGATATTTGAGCCGAAAATCAATTTTTACCAACTTTTATTAATTTTTTTATTTAGGTTTTAATTTTTTGTAAAAAAAACTGTCAATTCGATTTTTCTCAAATTTTTTCCGAATGTTGAAAACAATATTTCTTATAAGTTAAAATTAGTAAGAAGCCATTATCTCAAATTTTTGAAAAGATATTTGAGCCGAAAATAAATTTTTACCAACTTTTGTTAAATTTTCTTTTAAGTTTTTATTTTTTGTAAGAAAAACTGTCAATTCGATTTTTCTCAAATTTTTTCCGAATGTTGAAAACAATATTTCTTATAAGTTAAAATAAGTTGGAAGCCATAATCTCAAAATTTTGAAAAGATATTTCAGTTCACATTCAATTTTTACCAACTTTGAGTAATGTTTTTATTTTTTATAAAAAAACTGTCAATTAGATTTTTCTCAAAATTTTACTGAATGTTGACAACAATATTTTTTAAAAGATAAAAGTAGTTTAAAGCCAATATCTCAAAGTTTTGAAAAGATATTTGAGTCGAAAATCAATTTTTACCAACTTTTGTTAATTTTTTTATTTAGGTTTTTATTTTTTTGTAAAAAAACTATCAATTGGATTTTTCTTAACATTTTTTGGAATGTTGAAAACAATATTTCTTATAAGATAAAATAAGTTTGAAGCCATTATCTCAAATTTTTGAAAAGATATTTGAGTCGAAAATACATTTTTACCAACTTTTGTTAAATTTTCTTTTAAGTTTTTATTTTTTGTAAGAAAAACTGTCAATTCGATTTTTCTCAAAATTTTTTAGAATGTTGAAAACAATATTTCTTATAAGTTAAAATAAGTTGGAAGTCATAATCTCAAATTTTTGAAAAGATATTTGAGTTGACATTCAATTTTTACCAACTTTGAGTAATGTTTTTATTTTTTATAAGAAAAACTGTCAATTCGATTTTTCTCAAAATTTTACCAAATGTTGAAAACGTTATTTTTCTTTGCACAAAATTATTTTGGTGATAAAATCATTTTTTATTCGTGAAATTTTCAAGGTGACGAATTTTTTTGTTCAGTTTTTTTTGATTTATAAAAAAATTGTTAATTGGATTTTTCTTTTTAAATATACTTGTTTGGTATCACGTTACAATATATTATATAAAATTTAATTTAAGTCTCTAGCGTTTTTGGTTCGTAAGATATTTAGGGTTAACCAAAATTTTCACCTTTTTTTAAACTGATATGGTAAAAAAACTACCCACGCAATTTTCTTGAGAGCCCTTTCTGCCCTATCTGTATAACAAAATTTATTTGAAGTCAATATCTCTTCTGGTTCTTGAGCTATGCACTATTGAGCTATGGACATACGGACGTACGGACGTACGGACGTACGGGCGTACGAACGTACATACGTACACACGTACGCACAGACATCTTTCTAAAAATCTTTTATTTCGACTCTAGGGACCTTGAAACGTCGAGAAATGTCAAAAATTTCAATTTAACAAATCGGACCCATTATGCAATAACTTCCTATGGGAAGTTAAAAAAGTCACTGTTTGGTGCGCTCTTTGGTCCGGAGGTGTGATTGGACCTTACTTATTCGAAAACGACGATGGAACGACTGTCACCATCAATTCGGAGCGTTACGGTCATATGATAACCGGGGCTACGTGAAAGACCGTGTTCATGCAGATAAACCTTTAACTCTTGAGCACTTAAAAACCACCATTTGCCAAGTTATGGCAGAGATACCGCCCAATATGTGTCAAAAAGTGGTGGTCATTTAAATGGTGTAGTGTTTCACACATAATGGACAGGTTCAGACAACATAAGGGACTTCATTTGCAGTCAACTTCATCCTTGAACGTAAATTTTGACCAAGGCAATTAGTTGTTTTTTCAAGTGTCATGAATTTCAAATTCAGAACTTTACTTGACAAACCTCTACTCCAAGTTCATAGTACAAAAGCTAGCAAAAACATAATTGTCTACAAAACACTCCTCAGACAAGCTACAAATCCATCACGATCTGTATTTTGTATTGTAAGGAAATATTACTTATTTATTTTCCAAATAGACAAGGAACCCTTTTACATAACGCAATAAATGAAGTTGTGCAGAAAATAAAAAATAAATCATAAAGAAATTAAGTTCACCTTTATGTTGAATGAAAAAAACACGATCAACTGTCATTTTGACAGAAGTAGACTTGACTTGATAGTTAGGGAGATTTTTCTTGACTTACTTTCCAGTCAACTTTCCATTAATGTTGCCTTAATAATTGGAAGGTAATTTTTTGGCAGCTGGCCAATCAGATACTAGAAACTTGCCTTACTTTCAAGTTCCTTATGTCGTCTGAACCTGCCCAATGTTAATGTTCAAACTTTATAATAAAAAAGAATTATCATGTAAAAAATATCTTATATGTGTTTTATTAACGTTTACTTTTGAAACCTGCATAATGGATAACCGTTTTTTTGTAGTGTTACTCGTAGAACACTATTAAATTTAAAATATCGTAGGCATTTCAAACATCGTAATATTTCAATGAAATTTGTCAAGTAAAACAATTTAAATGGTGTGTAGACCGTTTCTACGTTACTTTTTCAAAAACTCAAGTTAAACAGATGAGCTATGTATGTTGCATTCGTTCTCATTTGACCAAGTTACTTAAATTCCAGAGAAATTCTCAAAGTTCGAACACAGTTTTCTTTTTCTCAATTTAAGAGAAAATTCCGAAAATTTTAAAATCAATCTATTTTCTCCCCATCATAGTTCATAGAGCTTCCTTGAAAAAAAATCTCTAGTTTTCCAACAGTCTCTATCCAAAAGATCTCCGAAGAAGATCTTAAAAACGTCTATACAAAAAACTTCGTTGGACACCGTGAGCGTCGCGTGTATTTTCGGTATTGAAATCAAAGTGTGTCTATACCCTACATATATGTACTTTTTCATCTCATGTGGTTATTTATTTTTGTTTTTTTTTTTCAAAATACCAAAATTACCTATAAAAACTTAATTCAATCCAAAAACAAAAAGAAAAAACCTTAAGTGCGGAAGCATGAAAAATAATTACATTCAATGATAATGGGATATAAAAATTAAACAAAAAACTGAAAGTTATTTATTTATTTGTTTTTTTTTTTTTTTTTCATTAAGAAGAAAAGTGTTTAATCTGAGTTTTTTCGGTTTTTTTTGAGTAGGTACCAAAAATAAATGAATGGACATTGCATCGTGTATTTAGTCTCTGGCCACTTCTGGTGTCTGTCCCGTCGTTGGGATCTTGGGATTTCTGTATTTCGTCATATGTCTTATTCTGAATCTTGCTCTCTACAAATTGTTGATATTGAGTTGTGTAGTGTTTTTCTTTAAATAGGTACCTCAAAACTCTAGTACACCTATAGACATCAGAGCATAGAGAGAACATGTCCGTAAAAATAAATCTTCAAAGTGATTGACATGATGGATTTTTTGTTTATTTATATTATGTAGCTTTTTGTTTTTAAAAACAAAAAATTTGAATCACCTTTAACTCTGCCACGTCACGTGTGTTTTTGTACTTAATTGAAATATCATGGCTAAAAACATTGTTGGGGCTTGCTGAAGGCAAGGACTATAAACTTTAAATAGGTTTATGTTTTGTGACTTTAAGAACTAAAATCTCAAAAAAAAAAAAGAATAGAAGTTTTTGAAACAAGTAATGGTCATTCAAGTGTAATTTTATCTCGTTATTGGTTTTTTAACTCGTTTTTAGCAAAATATTCCGAGGCTTTGAGAAGTCAATTCCAACAAAATGAAACCTCATACAATATAAAGAAAATGTGACAAAAGCTATACGTTTTTTCAGTTAAGGTTTTCACTTTCACTCGAAATCATTTCAGAATCGAAAAATAGTCCTTGAAAAACTGATGATTTGACTTGAATGAATAACACTAAAAACTAATTTGCTCGCTTTTAAAGCTGGATTTCATGAATTTAGCTTATTTAATTTTCGATTCGTTTAAATTTCAATACGCCTGTGAAAAGGGTGAGCCGAACACACTCCCATTTTGATAATTTCAAGGTCTGGCTGCAGCCCATTGACTACTTGGATGTCATTGGCATGTATTTTTCGAACCGTTTTCGGGTTTTTGGCACAGCTTTGATCCTTCACGGAGTCAAATTGCAGTCTGAATACGTGGTGGCATGTCGCAGAGATCGTCCAAATCCATGTGTTCAATTTCAATTAAGAAATAGTTAATTAACATGGCCCTGTAACGCCCACCTTTCAACGACACGTGTTTTCTGTCAAATGTTAATTGACATTTTTAAAGAAAAATAATCCAATGGGCAGGTTCAGACGACATAAGGGACTTGAAAGTAAGGCAAGTTTCTATCTATCTGATTGGCCAGCTGCCAAAAAATTGCCTTCCAATTAAGGCAACTTTAATGGAGAGTTGACTGGAAAGTAAGTCAAGAAAAATCTCCCTAAAGCCTAGTACATACTTTCTCGTGAAGTGAACGTTCGCCAGTGGAGAAAGTGAACTTTTGACATTGCTCACTGGTACACACTTGTGAGTACACGTTGTGAACATTTGACGTTTCATATGACACCATTTTAACTTTTTTTATAGAACAACGCGCAAGCAGCCACAAACTTTAAAATGCGGAAACCAAATGTCAAAGCTTCACCAACAGTTCCCGTACATTTTGCACGTGAATTGCCCGTGAACGAAAACTCTCCACTTTGTTCTCCACTCAGCTTCACGAGCAAGTTCACGGGTGAACCAAAAACTGAAATTTGTATGGGTTCACAAGTATGTACTAGGCTTAACTATCAAGTCAAGTCTACTTCTGTCAAAATGACAGTCGATCATGGTGTTTTCATTCAATTGAGAGCTGAACTTTATTACTCTATGATTTATTTATTTTCTGCACAACTTTATTTAATGCTTTCTGTAAAGGGGTTCCTTGTCAATTTGGAAAAGATATAAGTAATATTTCCTTACAATACAAAATACAAATCGTCATGCACTTGTAGCTTGCCTGAGGAGTGTTTAGTAGTCAATAATGTTTTTGGAATTTTTTTTACTATGAACTTAAAGGAGAGGTTTGTGAAGTAAAGTTCTGAATTTGAAATTCATGAGACCTGAAAAACTAACTAGTCCCCTTGGTCAAAATGTACGTTCAAAGAATGAAATTGACTGCAAATGAAGTCCCTTAGCCTTATGTTGTCTGAACCTGCCCATTCTTTTCATGGTTTTCAAAACATCAAAATTGTCATATTTGTTGCAGAAAAGATGATTTTTCGATTGAGGTATTGAGATCTCCTGCGAGTTAATGTAATGTTGTGAAAGTTTTAAATAATTAACATTATTTTTTAAGCGCAAAATCGCTTAACTATCTTTTACTTGCAGAAAGTGCCAACCATTATCATAAGTTGAATTTTATATTATAAAAGAAAGTCCTTTTATTTTCCAATATGACAATATGAACCCTTTTACACAAAACTTTTAATAAAATTGTGCTCTAAAATAATAAATTAATTATGAGGTTCTGCATTCAGTTGAATGAAAAAAATCATGACCAGTTGACGTTTTAACATAAGTAGACTTGATTCGATAGTAGGGGAGATTTTTCCTGACTCACTTTCCAGTGAACTTTCCAATAAAGTTGCTTTTATTGAAAGGCACGTTTTTGACAGCTGGCCAATCAGATACTAGAAACTTGTTTTACCTTCAAGTCAGGCAACAGAAGGCACTTCATTTGCAGTTAACTGCATTCTTTGAACGTAAATTTTGACCAAGGCAAATAGTTAGTTTTTCAAGTGTCATAAACTTCAAACTCGGAACTTTACTTCTAAAACCTCTACTTTCAGTTGATCGTGCAAAAAGTACCAAAAACATAACTGTCTATAAAACAGTCTTTAGGCAAGCTACAAGCCCATCTCGACTTTTATTTTGTATTTTAAAAAAATATTGGTTATTCATTTTCCAATTTGATACAAAGAACCCTTTTACATAAAATATCAAATAGATTTGTACAGAAAATATATAAATAATAAAAGTAATAAAGTCCAGCTTTCAGTTGAATTAAAATTTATGATAAGTTGTCATTTTGACATAAGTAGAATTGACTTGATAGTTAAGGAGATGTTTCTTGACTTAATTTCCAGACAACTTTCCAATAAAGTTGCCATAATTGGAAGGAAATTTTTTAGCAGCTGGCCAATCAGATACAAGAAACTTGCCTTACCTTCAAGTCCCTTATGTTATCTGAACCTGCCCTTTGTCAGAAACTGTCAAGTGTAAAAATAACATATGATTAGAAAAGAAACCATAAATGGCCTACAAATTAATACAGTTTGTAGTTAAACTACTCGTACCAACGTAAGTGAAGTAAATTTATTTACGATTGCGTTCACAAAAGATTGCACTCTTTCGGAACTTTCAACACAATTGTAGATTTTTTTGGAAACTGCAAAACTAAAGCAAACACTATTTGTTCTTGTTTTAGTAAATACAAAAAAAAATAGAAGAACTTGTGTTATTGCCAATTAGCAGTAAAGAATAGAATAATTATTACTCTTTCATTAAAATTATGCTTTTAATAGAAAACTCTTCATATTTTTCCATCATGGATAAAAATAGAAATGTGTTAATTTGATATCGATGATGGTGCGGGACTATATCTACACATTATTTTACATCATTTTTACTGCCTTTAGCAGCAGATCAAAAAGATTTTATTTCATGCATAAAGCAAATTCCATCCATTTAATTATTAAACACAAAATTGTACCCACACTATATTTTATTGAAAAACAACCAACAATAGGAAAAGAAAACTTCCATAAAACAAATATTTTCGAAAATGTCTTAGAATGTTTTGAAAACAGCGTGTGTGTTGTAATTTTTGAAAATATTATTTTCTAGACCGCAGAGTTTTAAGACAAGTAGATATTATTTATATTCATATTTGTACACGACACGGCACGACATTCAAAGATGCATGCATTGATGAGAGACGTATTATGATAACTTTTCAAAAAAAAAAAATAAAATAAATAAATTAAAATAATTTTTGAACGTGATTATTCGAATTGAGTTCGCTTCATCAGACGGCTGTGCTGTGCGTGGTGGCAGCAGTGGCTAGCTCGGCGCCGTATGTGCCTCAAAATAAAAACAAGTTGTATTAAAAACATCGCACGACGCCACCGTTGTTTGTTGTAGAACAATGTCTGGACGTAGAGGACATTCACTTCCGCCACAAATTATGGAAAAACCATCTCGTGGAAGATGTGTTACAGCCATTTGCTTCTCATGGAAAGTTCTTACGTGCATTGTATCGCACGTGACACTTATTTCTCTTGTGGTTGGATATTGTGTAGGAGGTGCTTATTTGTTCTCGTTTCTGGAACAGCCTCATGAAGCCAGTGTAAGTAAAAAATGTAGGGTACTTTTTATAGGGTTTTCCAATAAGATTTTTCATTCTGCGAACTACGAATGGAAAATGTAGTGTATTTCTACAATTTCAACGCGACGTTGAACCATTCATCGTTACAGTTTAAGTAACGGCGCAGTTTTTACTTGTCAAATTCAAAGTAAAACTTCTTATTGGAAAACCTTATACTAAAATCATGCAATGTGCCTTTAGGAAGATTTTATGGGAATTTACTTTCTTCTCTATTAGTTTTTGAGTTAAATTCCGAACACTTTTTATAATTTCCCAGGTTAAAAAAGGCATCAAAGACATGCGTTTGAATATCACCGATTCAATATGGAAAATGACAGAAGCTGAGAATTTTCTACAAGAAGATGTCTGGACAAATAAAGTCAAAGACCAACTTGCAACTTTGGAGAAACAAATTCTAACAGCAATGAAAACACACGGTTGGGATGGAAATGAAGACATCGAACAATCACAATGGACATTTGCCGGAGCATTATTTTATTCGATTATCGTTATAACAACAATTGGTATGTACAAAAATATCTTATCTTTAATAATTTTAAACTTTTCTATTTTGTAAAAAAAATTATCCTTAATAAAAAATCTTAACTTTTACAAGCCTTAATTTCTAAAAAACAAAACTTCCACTTTTCAATCTTCTCTTATGCTTTTTTATGTTTGTGTAACTTCGTATCGGATGAATTTTGTTGTGAACTTCGCGCAGAATTGAAGGCTTTTCCTTCAGCCTTTAGGGCACTATTTGTATTGTCAGTGCCATTTTTGCTCAAGTCTTCATAATCATCAGAGGGGGATAGTGCTTGTCCCCCGGCATTGCTGTTGTAAGGTGTGACGCCATAAGGATTTCCCGCATGATGAGGATGTGCAAAAGGTTCTGGGAAGGAGGGATATTGTCCTATTCCACCTAATCCAGATGGATATGGGTAGGGAAATTGTCCAGGGTATTGACCAGGTTGTTGCGCCTGCTGTCCACAACCTCCAAAAGGTCCACAGCCATTGTATTGTCCGATTGGAGGTTGACCACCTCCTCCTTGAGGAAATCGTGATCCTCCAGGAAACTGACTTGGGTATCCGGTTTGAGAAGGAAAACCACCTTGACCGGGATAACCGACAACTTGTTGCTGGGGATAGGGTATTCCTCCCAAGAATTGTCCTGGGAAGCCTCCTTGTCCCTGGAAACCACCCTGTTGGCCCTGGAAACCTCCTGGATAAGCCCCTGGATAGCCTCCTTGTGCGCCTGGATATCCCTGTCCTGATGGCTGGGGAAATCCTTGGATAGATCCTTGATTTGGGTATCCAGCCTGGTTGGGGAATCCATTAGTAGGAATCTGTGGATATCCTCCCGGATAGCCACCACCTGCAGATCCAGGAAAACCTTGCTGTCCGCCTGGATAAGGAAAACCACTGCTTGGATTACCTTGTACCGGAACATTCGCACCTTGTTGAGGTCCATAACCAGGAGGGAAGTTATTTGTCGGAGCTCCTCCACCTTGACCACCGAACGGTGGATTGTATCCAAAATTTGGTGGCCCATTGTAGTTTCTTAGATCGTCTGGATTTAAATAGTCCTCCTGAGATGTTTGTCCTGGAGGTGGTTTTCGCGTGGTTGGTTCACGATCTTTCTCACGACCATAGAAATTATCATATTTAGGCACTTCATCATTACTAAATGATGCCCGTTGATTACGGTTACCCTTTCCCCAGACCCATCGACTATCTTCGGCTCTTATGGCACTGGCACAACACACAAGAAGCAACGCAATCCATAAGCGTAACATTATCTAGAAAAAAAAATAATGAAATTATAATTTTCAATGTTTTCACTTTTATGCACCAAAATCTAGAAACTGATTCCACTTAATCACCTTTTTTGAATCAAAAGTCTGTAACTATTTGAATAAATCCCAAATCAAGTTAGCAATATAGAACAAAGATATTGCGCTGCGATGTTTCAAGTCTAAATGACTCGGTTGAAATAACCTGCAGTTGGTATATCAACTTCTTTTATAACATTACTTTTTGTTCTCTTTGCTATACTAACTATATAGGTAGCTATGTAGATAGGTTTATGTACCTACCTTTAGAAGACACAACTTCTGATGAGTGGGCGAAGCAAAGATAGTTCAATGGAACATCTTCGAGAATTTCAGTTATTCCTTCCCACTCTGACCCACATCGCCAAGTCACAACTTCTGAGTTAGAAGAATTCAAATGAAAAAGTGTGTAGTTCATCAGAAGCCCAAAAAAAAAAAGTTTACAGTAGATATGGCTTTACTAATTCAATGTCGATTTAATTGTTTTTGTTTATATGGACAATTAAAATTTGTCATAAGCGAAAATCTATAATAAAAAGAACGCTTAAGTGAACACAATGAAACTGTAAGTGCGCATAAAATGTACATATATTTGTTAAAATCAAATTTAATGTTGGTAGTTGAAAGATTATCTGTAAATTGTAGTTGAACTTGGATAAATATAAATAGTTCATGAATTACATTCAAAAATTTTGAAAAACTACACAAAATATACTCAGTTTGCAAAATAATTACCCTTTTCCAAAAATATTAAAGCGAATGGGTTTGGTTTTCATTTTCCATTGGTGATTTAGAAGTAAAAAACACCAACAAAATTTTTAAACTAGATCTTATCCATTTTGAAGCTAATAAAGTTTTTATGAAGGTGTAAGTTCTGAACTCAAATCCAGCAATATTTTTTCCTCTATCTAAAAAACAAACCGTCATTTTGTTGGGTTCAGAAGGTTAGCGTCATTAGGTTCATTCATCGACTTTTTATCCAGGCGAATGAAAACCAAAAGCAATCCAGTTCAATATGGGTATTGTAAAATTTACTAATATGTCAAAAATTGACCTTCAGTAATAAACGTCAAACTCGTGACTTTGGAGAAATTTCATTATCCTTTTGTAAGGTATTTTGGTACAAAATGGCTGTTTTAAATTTCAGACAGTTAGGGTATTCGCATACATTTTTGTTAGTGTTTTACGTGTAAGCGAACAGCTGATCCAAAACAGCTGGGATGTCAAAACAGCAGTTTAAGGGTATCCAAGAATTTCTTGCATAAGTGAGTGTCTGACAAAACATTTGATTGAATTTGAATGAACTTGAACATTTATGTATTTCAAACTATTTTTTACCCGCGACTTCGTCCGCATTAGATAGTTTTTTTTTGGATAGCAGTATGAAATAACCTGAGCTGTACTTTTTTCGTACGTATGTATGTATGTTTGAATTGTGCCGAGATGGGAAGAGGCCATACTAAGTGTGATTGTCATTCATAAGTTAGGTTAGGTGACGAACCGAGTAAATCATTAAGTATATTAAATATAAATATATATATATATATATGTATATATATTATATATATTATATATATTATATATATTATATATCGCGCCACAGCCGAAATAGAATTATCAGAAGTAGAAGACAGACCCAGTGAATTATTTGTTGTACCTACATGGCTCGTGTTTGGCGATGAAAGGTTGAGCACAGCAAAGTTTAGGTTTAAAATTATTATTTGTGGAACTTGGTGGGAGCCACAGTTTGCGTCTAACGTTGAGGGCTTAAGGCACGTGGTGCGCGAAGCCAGCATTAATATACATGTATGATAAGTTTAACATGTTCGAGGACAACTTATTTCATAAGGGTAGGGAATGCGTTGTTTTCCCGTAATACTAATTTTATCCAAATATTATTCAAATCTTTGGTATAATTTAGGAGTGAAAGCGATCAGATTCCCCGGAAAGTAAATTTGCCCATGGGAATGCGTTGTTTTCCCGAGATCAAAAGTAACTCATATCCTAGTCTCAAACTATCTCCTTACCAAATTTCATTTAAATCTGCTCAGTAGTTTAGGCGTAAAAGCGATCGGCTCACCTAATTTTTCCCATGGGAATGCGTCATTTTCCCGAGGTAAAAAGTAGCCTATGTCCTTTCTCGGGTATCAAAATATCTCCATACTAAATTTAATGCAAATTGATTCAGTAGTTTAGGCGTGATTGAATAACAGACAGACAGACAGGCAGAGTTACTTTGGCATTTATAATATTAGTATAGATATAGAATATAGATATAGATAGTATACATAGATTAGTATAGAAGTATAGATTTTTATTTTTTTTGGTACAATTATTATATTTTTAATGAAATTATCCATGGAAAACTTTATTTAACATTATTCAATCTAAAAATCCACATTATCCAGGATACCCTATCCAACACTAAATTGTACGCAGGTAATGTATTAACTCCCGCTCTCATTCAATTTTTTCTAATATCAGATTTACAAAACACGCATGCACACATGAAAACAAAGAATCAAGAACAAATGTCACATTCACAGTTCAAACTAAAACCCAGGAAAGCTTAAAATTTCTTTTGGCACAAAAACCACTGTGCACACCAAAACACGCAATTCTACTAAGTTAATGTGCAGGTTCAAACGACATAACGGAACTTGAATGTATCTGATTGGCCAGCTGTCAAAAAATCTTGGCAACTTTATTAAAAAAAAAATCTTGAATTTTTGTAGCGTTTAATAGAAAAGGAAACAAGAAAAGTATATTTTATTTTTCGAAAAAAAGATGGTTTCATAACAATTTCTTGCATTTCTGCGTGAAATGGACTAAAAATCCTCTAAACTATTGTATTTTAGCTTATAAATATGCCATACTTAGAAAACTGTTGGTATCTTGGAATGCTTTCATATGTAAGGAGTCATCCAAATTAAAAAGTTTAACCATACCTTGCTGGACAACAGTGTTGTAAAATAATTTGATAACTCAAGTTGCTACTTAAGCAATTGAAATCTGTAAATGTAAGGTTAAGATACACATTATGTTATGTTATTTAAATTTTGTTAGCCTTCTTTACAAAACATTAAAGAACATTTTTAAGCGGTGGGTAAAAACTTATCTACATTGTGACCCCCCCTGATTAAAAGCCTGGATCCACCCTTGATAGTCAAGTAAAGTTCCACGTTGACATCTGACATGACATCTGAAAATTTAACTAGCTGCTGTTCAAAGAATGCAGTTGACTGCAAATGAAGTCCCTTATGTTGTATGAACCTGTCCAATGGAACCTCTTATTAGGCGTTTAGGCGACAAAATGACAAAATGAAAAAACTTAGTAAATATTTTGACAGCTAGACGTCATCCATAACATAAAAAATAGAGAAGTTGTCATTACAATTTGGGTCGCTCTATATTTGACAAATTATTAAAATTAAAAGGAGCTTCCCCTTCGTTGGCGATGTAGTTATCAAATTTTCATTCAAATTTATTCAAAAAAAGAAAATGAGATTGATCTGAAAACTCTTCATATTTTTTACAATCATTCAAATCTTAAACAATTAAATATTTTGATACAATAAAAGGGTAAATCTCTCAAAAAAAAGTATATTTTCTATTGGAATGGAAAACTCAGCATTTATCACAATCAAGCAAAATAAATGGAAAACTCGATACAAAAATTATAATATAATAAAATTAAATTACACACAATCTGACAAAATCGATTTTGATGCATAGTTATTTTAAATCGTAACTGTAACCATTTTAAGAGTCTCTTTAATGTATAAATTCTTGAAAATACTTAAAACAAAATTATACTGGGTGATTTACTCAAAACATAAACTAAATAAATTCGTATTAAATTATTGTTGACGTGTATTTTATTTGCAAGTCACTTGATTTGATGATTGATACTATAAATTTATATCTGTCATTCACCTCAAGTCGAATCTTGTGGTTAATGGGATCACGTATACTAAGTAGGCACATGAAATTCGTATATAAAGAATCTTCTGATTCACTGTAGTAGGTAAAAATTGAAGTCGACTATGACTCTTCTTATAAAGATAAGTTGTGAGTTGTTTGTTTTTATTTTTTTTTGAAAATAACCTTTAAAACTTTCAGGTTGGATGCAAAATAAAACTAAATATTGAACTTCCGCCCGGCACAAAAATCGCATGCAAGATAAAATGGCTAAAAACATTATTTGCATACTAATTTGGAAAATCCAACTTAAGACGTTTAAGGTTCGTCAAACATGGGCACAAATATGATTCAATTTCATTTTAATATTATTATTGTTCTTTTTTTGGTGGTAAGAAATTTAAACTGAATCACAATCTCTTCTCATCACCTCACAATTAATTGTTCGTAAACAGCGCATAAAACATTTCCATTGAAGTTTTAACTGCCGAACGGCCTCAACAAAGTTTAATTGTATTTTTTTGTTGTGTATTTGAAAAAATCACAATAATTTAAGTCGACATTTTGACAAAATAATCATCAGGCACACATGCAGTTAAATTTTGTTAGGTATATTCCCGCCATTATCACAACCATCATGATCATCATCAACAAAAACAACTCAGGGGTACATATTATGAAGAAAATTAAAAATATCTATCAGAAGTAGGTACGCAGAAGCATTTGCAACTTATAATTTATTCTACTACTGGATGATGCCTCCGAAAAGACATATGTCACCCAACTGTGACGTTAATGATGCAACATTGCAACTTTAAAGACCAAATGAATGACTTATTGCAGTCAAAATGGTCTATAACCAACTATTGTCTTTTCTGATAAGTTGCAAAGAACAATAAAACAAAATTGTGTTTCATGCTCAAATAAGCCCACTAACGATTACTTGTTGTATGCGGATTGCAAAATTGTAGGCGTACCATGTCTCAGTCGTTCTTCATGAGTTCAAAAATAAAAAAAAAACTTAAAATGATTTTGCGGAAGAATTTGTAACCCAGTAACCTTGTGTGAAACTGATTTTTTCGGTGTTTGCTAATCCAAAAAAGGAAATTGCTGTTGCGTAAAGTTCAATGTTACTCGTGGTTCGCGTGTCATTGAACGGATTTGGGAAGTTTGATTGTAAATTTTATTAGAAGTGAAAAATATTCTTATTTTTGGTGAGAATTCGAGATGACAAGTAAAAAAAAATAACTTCTTTGGTAAAAAATCTTTTATAGAAAGATAAATTATACGGATTCTAGTCACAATGTCACAAAAAATTGATTTTTAGTTCCAAGTTTCGTTAGTTCATTTGATTTGTTTTATATGAACTCGACAGGACTTTGGACCAATCAAAAATCAGAGTAAATGAACAGAACTTTTGTAATTTGTCCGATTTATATGTCAGAACAGAACTTCGAATATCGATTCTTTTAAAATTTCATCATATTATCTCTTTTCAACTCATTTTAACACAAAATAAAAACGGGAGTTTCACAACCTTATCCCTAGTTAAACACCAACGAGCTTTTATGACAAAATGTCGAAATTAGTCGGCTCAAAAGAGTTCAGTGTGAATATGGTCTATTGAGTAAATGAACAGGTCTATTCCGTTGTGTCAATTTACGTGCCACAATTTAATACCTCCGAAAAATAAATATCTAAATCTCGTCACTAAAAACCGTTCTGTTTTAAGAACATTTTATTTTGTTTCCACTTGGCGCCCAATGTGAGACCTACATATATCTTTGTTGCTTTACTTCTATATTTCAAATATGTGGTTTCTTTTCTTAAACAAATTTTATGTTTCTCCTTACAGGATATGGACACATTTCTCCACGAACGGAATGGGGTAAAGTCTGTACGATCTTTTACGCAATTGTTGGAATACCATTGATGTTGCTGTGTCTGTCAAATATTGGTGATGTAATGGCAACATCATTTCGGTAAAAAGAAAAAAAAAATCATTTCACTAATTTAAAAAACTATTTTATACTATTTTGAATTTTAGATTTACCTATTGGCGTGTCTGTTGTTATGTCTGCAGCCGAGAACCTCGACGTAATCGAAGATCAAGGGCCCGATCACGAGCCTCAAGTTATCGATACTCATCACGTTCACAGCCGGCTCCATTTCGTAGATCTATGAAAATATCGCCCCGTTCAGCTGATTCTGGTTTTGGGACATACGAACCAGGTCTGTCACATGCCTATTCTGATCCAGAGCTTAGAACAGCTGGAAAAATGGATAACATGCGCGATTTCTATCGGGGTGGATCGCATCAGCCACCACACAGTATGCATCATCACCATCATCAGCATCAACATCACCATCCTGGACGTGGACCACCGTCTCGGGATAATCGTGCAAGTCGGCAAACAATGTACGAAGAAGAAGAATACGATGACCGCGGATCCATGAATAGAAACTCACGGTTTAGCAATCGACAGAGAAATCGTGATCGTATGCGGGATCGACATACAGTGGAGCGGGAACGTAATTTAGGACGGTCAAGGCAGCAATTTGATTCGACTGAAGATTTTGAACTAACCCCACACAAACGGGCCCAGAGCGTCCGATCGGTGCGAGGTGGAAACAACACTCCACGTGAAATGAACAGGAATTACTCACAAACTCTTCCGGCGAATACGCGGGGTCGATCAATGCCAAACGCTGCAAAGATTCGAGCTAAATCAGTTGATCATCGATCTTCGGCTCATTATGAAGATGTCGATGAAGAGGTTGTGCGAAAAACTCCGATTCTTTGCAACCGCTACGCGATTGATGAACTTGATCGCAGACTATCGAACGATCACAGACACCACAAGAACTCTCCTCGCTCCCAATCAATGCCCAGGCACCCTAAGAGCAATATTGATCAACCAATTCATATTCCCGGAACACCCCACAGTCAAAGACGTGGAAGTTTAAACGCACCAATGCCATCAAGATATGGCAATCGACTAGAACTACCAGAACCTACCCCAATGCCAAGGAACCATAATAAACACCATCAGCAGCGTCGTCCATCACGTTACGAAGATTTTGAAGAAGACTTCGAGGACTTCGATGGTTCCTACGATGATCTGCCAACTCATGTACCACGTGAACGAGATCGAAGACCACGTCGGGAAAGACAAGGTTATCTTCATACTTATTGTGTGCATTTTCCTCGAATTGGAATTAATAATTAAAAGTATTTTTATTCTAGAACCTCTGCCACCTTCACCTAGAATTATGTCACCGATGGGTTTTGCAATTCGTCGGCAGACTAGAGCCCGTCCAATATATGACGACGAAGACTCATATTTTGAAGAGGAATGGGATAATTATGGCGACATTTCACCCAAAGATCGACCCGTTCCAATATGGCTGTGTGTTTTCCTTGTCATCAGTTATATCATAGCTGGAGCATTTCTCTTTCATCAATGGGAGGGTTGGACTTTTCTCGATTCGGCTTACTTTTGTTTCATAACCTTAACAACTATTGGTGAGATTTCTTTAATTTGAACAACCCTTCATTTAAAAATGGAATATGATAAAAATTATATTTTTATTTAAAGGTTTCGGAGATTATGTACCCGCTAGAGGAGTTAAAGAAAACTCACGTGAATCAATTGCTCTATGCTCATTGTATTTACTTTTTGGAATCGCTCTTCTTGCCATGAGTTTTAATTTGGTTCAAGAAGAATTTATAGCGAATGTCAAAGAAGTTGCTAGAAGACTTGGCATTCTTAAAGAAGAGGAAGATGATGATGATTAATGTTTAAATTATTTTTCATTGGAAAAATTAATCTTCTTCATTCCGAGATAATAAAATAAATTTGAAATCAAACAGAACTTCTACTGTCTAAAATAATTGTTAAAGTGTATTTTAATAAACTTTTTTTTTTTAAATTAAACCATTCAAATTAAGATTTAATTTCAAACACAAAAGTACAGCATTCTTTAAGTAAGTGTGTGAGTAACTCCTTTGCTCTTGAAATATTCAAAACTATCGAAAACTGATTTCACTTTAGAGCACCTCTTTTTGTTGAATAAGTAATTGATTTTTGTTTTTAATATTGAAAAAAAAATAAAAATTATTATCAATTTTAAATGAAAAGATTATACACAGAGCTTTGCTCAAAAGGTTAAAAAAAGCTTTAAAAACTATGCAATCAAAAGTTTCATTTCAATTTCACCAAAAGTTAACAACAACATTTCATTTATGATTTATGATTAAAGAAGTTTTAAGTCAATATCAATTTCAGTCAAATTTTTCTAAACCGTATACCAATTCTGTATGTGTAATAATAATGTGTAATTTAAAATTAAATTGAAATGAGTACCGTTATGTTTGTAAGATATTTGGAGTCAACAAAATGTCCCTCTTTTTAAATTGCTATAAATAACAAAAACGCTCGTTACATTTTTTTTGAAAGACCTTTCTGCAAAATTTGATGGTAATGTACTTCAACTTGATATCTCTGCTAGCTCTTGCTTTTCCAACGGCCCTTAAAAAATGTAAAGATTTTCAATTTGACAAAACGTTCCGATTAAAGTAAAATCCAATAGAAAGTTAGTAGTAGTAGTTTTATTTTATTTATAAAACAAGTCTTACTTTAAAAAAAGTCATAAGACTGTTATCACCATTAGGCTAGGCGCGCACATGCAACTTTTAGTTTCGAAACTGTTTGGTTTCTAAACTGAGCACTATAGACTTATATGAGAGTCCACGCACATGCAAAAACAATTTAGTCGCCCATTCGAGCAACTTTATAGTTTGTGTTTTGAGGCAAACTAAACGATCACCTCGAACCAATTCCTTAGTTTGTGTCACAAGGAGTTATAGGTAACTGCGCGGACATTCAACTAAATCGTTGAATAATTTTCTGTAAGTGCAAGAAGGAGAAAAATTTAGTCAAGGTGAATAAATGTTTCCTGTGTATTGATTACATTGATTACTTTCGGAGTTGCTTATGTGCGCAATGTTTGTGGCAACTAACGATTCAACTATTTTGTTTCGAAAAAGTTGCATGTGCGCGCCTAGCCTTAGGAGGTTAGAAATGAAAATTATAATTTTTTTTTGATAAAAAAAGTTTAATACGCTGTTATTTTTCGCTAGAAATGTATTTTTCTATTTTTCGGATGGAAAATCATTTTCCCGAACAAATGATACTTTAATATTCAAAAGTGAAACGAATCGTTCCACTGACTTTTAATCCAATTTCACACAATTCCAATAATTTTTTCCAGAACGATTTCAATGATAGCTTAAATAAATAAATAAATTAGGTGGCGCAACAGTCCATGAAGGACCAGGGCCTTACAACTTGATGACTTACAACTCTCAACCATCCCTGTGTGCTAGTAATGTTGTCAGAGATGGAAGGGACCTACAGTTTATATGCCGAATCCGAACGGCTAATTTGAGAAAGCACTTTTCATGACAAGAATTACTCTTGGAGAATTTGTCAATTCCTCGCAAGAGGTAGTACCCGTGAAAAAAGTTAGGTGGCACAGGCAGGGATTGAACCCAAGACCCCTTGCATGACAGTCCAACGCACTAACCATCACGCTACTGGTACTACAATATAGCTTAACAAACCGAAAAATGTTTACTAAGGGGCCGGTTATAGCTATCAGTAAAATCCATCAGTAAAATTTTTAGTTTTTGAACATGTTACAGATTTATTTCTAGCAAAAGATTGATGCAATAAGATGAATCCTATATTCAAGTATTTTTTGCAAAAAGAAACAATGCATTTAAAGTTTTATTTAATTTATAAATCCATTTTAATTTTTTTAATGATGAAATTTCATTTTACTGAACAACTGACTGCCAAAAGCCAAAAAAAATTCCATTTCGTTTTACTGTTGGTGTTCCAATTTTTTACTGTTCCGATCACATCATTAAAAATTTTACTGATGAAAGCAACAGTAAAAAAATTGTCCGAAGCGCGAAGCCTCAAAGTGACATTTAATTTAATGACGTAAATTTACTGATGGCTATAAACGCTCGAAAGTAAAACATTTCAGATTCCTCCTGTTTCAAATTTTACTGATGGATTTTACTGATAGCTATAACCAGCCCCTAACAGAAATCTGTCACTGGAATTGTGTGAAATTGGAACACAAACCAGTGGAACGATTCGTTTCACTTTTAAGCATAAAAGTATCAGCTGTTCAGGAAAATTAATTTCTGTCCGGAAAATAGAAAAATACATTTTTTAGAGAAAAATAAATGCTCAATTACACTTTTTTCCTCAAAACAAATTCTTTGTATGATTTTCGATCGATCAGTAGGTATATAATTTTTTTTTCTAACCAAACGGAAACATCGTCAAATGTCGATTAAAAAATTTGTCCGGATCGATTTCAATGATAGCTATAACTGGCCCCTAAAAGTTTGTCGGTGGCTTGTAATGATAAACTATAAACGACCTGCCAACAAAATTCCAATGATTAGTTTCAATCATAAAACCAATGAAAGCTATAATTGCCCCCTAAAAGATCCATTATTATTATTCAGTTGTTTGATGTTTTATTTAGTTCTGTTAAAGCAAAACAAATGACTAAACGGATCCAAAACATGTCACCATATTCAGTTACAAATGAAAATTAAAAAGAAGTTTTCATATAACGCCCACAGCGAGAACAAAATCATATCCTTTTTTTTAATGTAACTTCTCTTAATAGAAACGCAATTTCGTGTCATGTTGTTGGCGTAAATATTGGCAATTTTTCCATTAGTATAATCAAATTTTTGCATTGAATTTATCAACCAGAAAAGCTATAGAAAACGCACATAGAAACTGCTTTTTAATTTCAGTTCCTTACTTTCAAATAAAAAAATAAAAGATTTCATCGAATAGGCCTATTAGCCACTTTCTAACAAGAGAAAAATCAAAAAAAATAAACAAGTATACAGAACATAGATGAATATAAAATATTGTAGTCGAACAGATCTTAAATATGAATGACAGCTGAATTTGTTTAGGATGAATACGTTACTTTACGTTACGTTCTACTTAAATTGTTGTAAAAATGTAAACAAACAATTTTATAGCTGCACTGCAATTAGCAATTATTGTTCAATTTTTATTTTTATTTCTTAACAAATTAAAGTTATGAAATAACTCTTATATAATATTTTCCATAATAAAAAATATAAATATGTTTGTATGTCATTGAATTGAAATGTGCATGATAGATAAGTTCTCATTATTTTTGCATGTTTCCCACCTACCGTTGATTTGTTCATTTGCATTTTTGCATTGCAACTTGTTGATTCTATGGAACAAAGTGTATCGTATTTCTGTAGTTCGTAAAATATGGTGCAAAACTTTATGTAGCTAAACAAATAACTCATATGAAATGAAACATGTTAACAGGAGTAACAGGTTAGGGAAATAAAAACTAATAGGCTACGGAATCTCTAAAGGTAATCTACAAACCATATTATACATATACATAAAATTTGATATGAGTGTTCCTTAAAATGTATTATTTCAATTTAAACTTTACTTTTCAGCAACAACACAACGTAGTTCATAAATTCGGTCGAGAATTGACAAACCTTAAGGAACAAGAACATCCCATAGTTTGCCAATTGGATCAAAGCATTTGGGAATGGTTTACAATATGCTAACTATTTCACTCTGATGTAATTTGAAATTGAACAATTAGTAATATACTACAATAAAAAAATCTTTTTGAAAAACATGTTGCAAATTAGTTTGTGTTGATTGATTAATTACAAAGATTTACCAAGTAATGAGCTTTGTTTAACGCTGTTATCTTCCATAATTCGTATATTTGGTTATAAGGAGGGTGAATTCAGGAAAATTACATAAATACATAGCTTTCGACGTTCTAAAATTCTTACTGACTAGTGACTAGGCACTCATACACTGAAAATATTTCATTTTGAATTCAAACCGAAACTCGCCGTTGATGAAATAAAAGTTTATTTATTCAATTTCTTTTTTTCATATGCAAGTACTATAAATGTATCTTTATAATCCTTATCTTAATTCACGTGTCTGTCAGTTCATATAACAAATAAAAACATCTCACTATCTCCATACAAACAATAGAGTACCTACATATCTTAAAACTGTGTCTAAAAGACTGATGTTTCGTTTAAATTATGAAGGCAGTACATTTCGAATTGTATCTCTGTATAATAATCATTAACCAGAGAGACACCTTAAAGTGCACCTAATAGTAAAGCTTGACATAGATAAAAGATAGATCTTTGGTTTTTAATAAAATAAAAAAATATATTATTTACGAGTGTGCACGTCTGATAAAATAATTTTAATAACCACATAAAAATCTTGATCAAATCTGTGATCTTCGCTTATCTTAAACTAACAAATAATTTAACATTTTGATTATTAGAGTTAATTTCCATTATATAAAAAAAAATCTCATTTTTATTGCAAATTATGTGATCATAAAAATTAAAAATCTCAAACGAAAATTTATAAAAAGGAAAATAATAACGTATTTTTTGTTGAATTTCAAAACGAAACCGAAACATGAAAGTTTTTCTTTTCTGTGTCACGTTCACGTTAGCTTTTATTTCAAATAAACATTATGTATACGGCCAAGAGCCTTGTTGCGAGGATTATTGTCTAGGGAAGGATAATGATTATCGACAACAAAGCAAAAAGTTCACTTCAAACTCAGTTTACCAATTTGTACGTGGTAATGATTTGGATATAGGTTTTCAAGTGCCAAGTAAGAAACAAAATAAAATTCAAGTGTTACACAATTTAATACAAACACATTTTTTCCCTTTTATGTAGATTGCACAGCAACAAAATTTTGGGTAACAACCAGACACGGCACTAGACTACCCTACCGCAATATCATACTTAATTCTCCCAGACTTGAAGAGGTAAGCGTATTTGGTTCTAAAGATCCTTGAAAAATGCTTTTACAAATAATATCCCTTTACAGAAGTCTTAAATTTAAATTTTATGACTCGAATGAAATGAGTAGAATAAGTGTCTTTTTGCGCCAAAATGTATCATGTGATATATGACTCATTATAGTTTCAATTTACGATAGAGATACAGACTTCTCACTTATTTATTAGGTGAAATTTGCCCCAGTTCTATTTTTAAGATAACATGAATCTCATCTCATGATGATGACACAAAATGTTTCCCCTACATTTCATTACTTATTTTTTCTTTTTGTTTATTTTATTCAGCTTAAGGCCCAAATATTTAGGAATTATTTAGTCCTACAAACAAAACCAGACACAGGAGCTTTGTGCATGGAGGATTTTCTCTCAATTCAGTCATGGAAATTCAATTCAAGTATTAAACCGGATATGGCAATAGATTTAGCAACTCAGGTTTTTGTCTAAAATCTTAAAATATGATCATTTGATTTTTACTCGAGTGTACTTATAAAATAGGGATATGAAGATTTGAAATACTTGGCAAGAACATATCAACAAATTTTTCCCGATATCCTCGTCAAAGAATATGATCCTAAAAAATATGTGGTATGAGGTTATGAATATAAAATTTTTAAATATTTTATTTCAGTTCTGTTTTTTTCTGTTAAAAAAATTAAGTTCCATAATACTCAAAACCAAAGAAATGAAGAAAGTTTCAAGGCATTTTCTGAAGGCCTATTTGGACCTGATGTTTATCAAGAAATTGATAGGTATTTAGTTCCAGATGAAAATGACACTCTTCTTCGGAGTTATAAAGGCTGTCCGGCTTGGAGAGAAAACAGCCGGAGGACTTATAATACAAACGACAACGAATATGCTAGGTTTAGGCAAACAGCTCTTGTGAAGAAAACTATTTCGGATATTTCAAGAAGACTTGGGTATGGTAGTTGTTGAAATATGTAATTGATTTAATTTAGTAACAATGTCTTGGATTTTCTTTTTTAAGATTCCTGGATTCCCTTGATTTTAAGGACATCGCACTTATGTGGGATACATGTCGTTTAGAACAAGCTTGGTTCGTCAATATTTCAAGTGTATGGTGTGCAGTGAGTACATTTATTTTTATTGCAATGGTTATTTTATTTAGTATAACGATAAAAAATAATCCCCGCAGGCTTTCACACCAGCTCAATTAACTGTCTTGGAATATTATGACGATTTAAGGTTATACCGAAGTGTCGGCTATGAATATGAACTCAATTCCCGAGTTTCTTGTAATCTTGCCCAAGATATGCTTGTGAGGATGAATAAGGCCGGTGATCCAAGTGCCATTGTATATATTTCACATTCTGTTACAGTCGAAACATTGATTGTTGCTCTTGGAATGAGAAAAGATAGTGTTCGACCAACAGCCAATAATTATGAATCTATGGCTAATCGAAAGTGGAAAACAAGTGAAATAAATCCATTTTCTTCAAATTTTGCTGCAGTTAAATTTGAGTAAGTAGGAATATAATTTCAATAATCTCTAACTTAACAAGATTTTATCAATAAATTATTCACAGATGTTCATCAGAAAACTCGAATAAAACGAGTGAAAAAGCAATGTTTTTCCTAAATCAAAAACGTGTTGAATTTGATTGGTGCAAACAAGGCCTTTGTGATTGGCAAAGAGTATTGCAACAATATGAACATTTGTACAATGCTAATTGTACTGAATATTTCTGCAAAGCTACCTTGCCGTCCTCGTCCCATTCCGGAGGTGAAAAACTAACAACTGTTGGGTTGGGAATGTCTTTGTTTATATTTTTCATTTTAGTTTTATTTAACTAAACATTAGAAGTAAATTATTTAATTTATAGAATTTAGAAATAAACAGACAGAAAAAGATAATACATTTTTGAATTAAATATATAACGATGTTAAAAAGGTAATATACACACCTATGTAAGTTTCAAAAACTTTGCATTTTTCTCAAATCGAGAAGTCTTACAGTGGGTCTTTTACCTTTATAACTTAAGAAGGATCAACGAATATAAAAAAAAACACAGACAAAAACATATTTTATGTTTTCTTAAAATAAAAAAGTGCATTTTATTTCTTTTCGTTACAATAGTAAAAAGCTTTAACTTTAATATTTTTAGTAAAGATTGTTTTTGTTTTTTTTTTTTGGTTGTCATCGTTTTGTAAAAAATAAATTATTTTGTTTCAAGTTTTGTTTGTTTGGTTTTGTTTTCTTATTTTTGATTGTAGGTACTCAAAATATTAGTTTAATATTCTATTGTTGAAAGCAGTCATAAACATTAAAAAAGAAAAAATAAAAAATAACTTCATTCACCACTATTTCTGTATAGAGTCCGTCCAAAAACTAGAACTTTGATTTGGCATGACGTAAAAAATAAAAATCTTAAAAAAAATACATACATAAGTATTCTTTTAATAAATTAAGTAAACTATGGCAGCGACTAGGAGGGACGATTGCGAAAATACGGATGTTATACTTGAAGCACCTGATTGGCAAAACATTTCTGCACAATTTCCATTGTAGAAATCGTTGTAGTGTTTCATGACCGCCGACCAATCACACAATCCAACACTGCACCAATTTAAGCTTACTGTATTCTGGTTAAGAAGGAAGAGAACTTTTTCAGTATCAACGCTATCCGCAGGACAACTGAAAAAAAAAAAAAAAACAAATTTCGTTTTTAATTTAATAAAAAAGACAAAGAATTAAAAAAAAAAAAAACTAACTCATATTTAACTGCAACCAAATTTGAGGCAAATGGATCAATTTTACTGATTCTCCACTGGCGATTGTCCATGCTTTCGTAATTGCTTGCTGTTGGTGCTTCCTCATCCTTGTACCAACCAAGAGCTGTGACCATTGCCTGAATTACAGTTGAATGGGCAAAGTATGTTACGGCGTTGGGCTTAGTTTTGCTATTGAGATGGAAGAGCATGTCCTTGATGACTTCGCATGGCAATTTTGAGTTGATTTCACTTCCGTATCCTGATTTCTTGTAGTATCTCAAATCATCGTAGTATTCTAGAACTTTAAGTTGTGCTCGAGTAAAGGCCTGAAAAAAAAACATTTCGATATAAATTAAAGACTTGTCATTCTTCGATGTTATCAATTGACCCACCCCACACCATGCACTGACACGGTCGACATTCCATGCTTGTTCATATCGACACATGTCCCACATCAATTCAATGTCCTTAAACTCCAAAGAGTACAAGAATCTATTAAAATAAAGAAGTAATTAGTAAAAATACATCATTTAAGAAATGATAGAACTAACCCCAGCCTAGTTGAAATATCTGCAATTGTTTTAGTCATTAGAGCTGAGTTTTTGAAGTTCTCGAATTCAGTGCCCTCCTTTTGGCTGTTGTTTTCCTCCCATTTTGGGCAATAGTCATACGGTCGTAGTAAGGTGTCGGTACCATTGACTGGTCTCGAAACATGGATGTTTTGCCAAACATTTGGCCCAAAGAGACCTTCAGCATAAGCCTTGAAACTTTCTTCTGTCCTTTGGATTTCAGTGTGACGGAACTAGTTAGTTTTGAAAGCAAAAAATATAGGTACGCGTTTTAAGAATATACTCGTAACAATCATTTTTAAAGTGGTTTTTTACCAAAAAGTTTTCAGATCTATAATCTTTGGTAAGAATGCTTGGATATTGACGTTGGTAGGTTTTTGCTAATGATTTCAAATCCTCCCACCCCTGAAAGTAAAAATATAAAAATTTCAAAGAAAGATTGAAAATGAGTTGTTTGTATCTTTTTTTTATTGACTTTTTCGACATTTTCAAAGTCGAAAATGCCATTCCTCGAACATGTTTCCTAAAAAATTTAAAATTAAAATAAAAAAGTTCGATAATGGTACATTATGTTATTTGCTTTAACGAAAAATTTTAATTTAGTGCCATATGTGCAACAAAGTTTCGTATAGTATAGAGCCATTCACTTCGTGCTTTAAAATTGGTTGTGGTTGCAAATAGCACCTGTCAAAATTAGTTGTCATTTAAAGTTTCATAATTTTAGCAGAATATTTGTCATTTACGATACTGGATCGCTTAAAAATCAAACAACGCATTAAAACTTACTACAAAAGCTGTGATTTAAACGTAGGTATTCACCTTTCAAGCACTACGCTATGATTATGTTCGTCATTATTGACGAACTTCTATATCAGTTGTTTTTATTAGAATTACATATGTACCTCGAGGTAAATATTTGTGTTTCAGATAAAGTACCAAAAACGTAGGTTCTAAGCAACCTTTAAACCCGTTTATAGGCTTTTCACACCAAACCCAAAACCCGGTTTTCGCGAAAATATCGGTTTTCGCCGAAAACCGACATCGAAAACTCAAGTTTTCCCATACATTTTTGTTAAACCACAAGTTTTCGTAAACCACATGTTTTATATAAAACCTCTCGAAAACTAGTTGGAATTCAAAGTTGAACAAAACAAACAAACCTTTCGGAACATTCAGCGCTCAAATTAATGTAAACAAAACAGCTTATGGCTGCTGTCAAAACAAATATTTCATTTTGAAATAAATTTGGTCGTGGTAAGTAATATTATTTATACAATTTCCTTACGAAATAAGAATTATTGCTTTTTGTTTTTTATTTACAGAATATGGACAATTTGCCAACGTCGAGAATAAAAGCCCTGGTGACTATTTGCGGCACTGCCGATTCTTTTATGATCCTCCAGAGTTTCAAACGCTCTTTGTTCCAACTCGTCGCCACAAATATGTTCGACGCTTTCGCTTTCTACCTCGAGAAAGACTTTTCGGTAACTCCGTGTAATCACAAGGGTTTGGGAGATGTGAGAAAGGCGATAAGTTCATTTGTGGAGGAGAATAAGCATGAAAGGAAATTTCACAATGTGGAATCGTTCCAGTGAATAAAACCACAACAGTGGGCTATCCCACCTTGATTGACAGCGATGCCAACATCAAGAAGATCCTCAGTGCTTTGGACAAGCCAGGCGAGTGCTCAAAGAAAGAAGCCAAAGAGATAGTCATGGACAAATTGCAGCCTATCATTACAGCTTCAGAGATCGCTCTTGATGAGTGTGGTTTTGGTACGAATCTGGAACTAGGAATTGACCTTTTCTGCTCCGGACACAAGGAATTGCACGAAATGGTTTAGAATCTTCTCAACCCCGCCTATAAGCTGCTTGGACGGCCTCAATACATGGCGATTCTGAAGGCACATTTGGCCAACAGAAGCAATAGTAATAAACTCAGTATTTAAGATTAAATGTGTTGTGAAAGAAAAAAGAAAACGTTTTAAATAAAATGAATTTTTGTTGTAACAGTTTTGTTTGTTGTTTATTTTATGCTATATTTTCTAGACAATTAACTTCTCCTTGGTGAATTGTTCGGACCGGTCGAAATGAACAAAGAGGATAGCTGCAGCCAAGCGAGCTTGCAGTTCTTGTTGGTTCATGTCGTGAGCCCATTCCACGCGTCCCCAGAACTTCAGTTGGAACTCTTCTTTGAGACGGGCTAGTGTTACGGCCTTGTCTGCGCTGATATGCTGCTCTATCACAGTACAGGAAAGGATTATCGATTTCAGGGTGTCGACGGCAAAGATAAATCCTTAGGGGAATGTTTACAATTCAAGAATTTTCAAAAAAGGAAACTGAGGCAATACATATACCATAAAGAACATCGTCACTGTGTGAAAGGAAATACTTGGATATTCATTTTATCAGCGTCTAAGACGGTGGGTGGTGATATGCTGAGAGTTTTTTGCATGTTTGTATCAAAACGTTTATTAAACCACTCAATGACGGGATCCCATTCGTTCTTTTGGAGCTCGTATAGATCTTTGTCATCCTGAAAAGAAACTTGATAAGTACCTACATAAGGCTAAAGTTTGTATCTTGCATTTCCAGATCCTTTAGTTCATTGCAGAGTATTTCGAAAGTTCTGCGGCTCGTTCTGAAATGTTGTTTGAAATACTCATCATAGTTTACTAACATTGCACGTTCTCAAAAAGTGCTGGTACGTACCTGCATAAAATATTAGAATTCATTTTATTTTCAAAAATAATTTGAGAAAAACAAAACTTTTTACTCACAAATTTTTCCATCAATACAAAATTTGACAGCCGGTGTCAAATGAAAACGTATAAATGTTCGGTGTGAACGATTTTCGGGTTTTCGAAAACTTTTTGCCGAAAACTCGGTTTTGGGTTTGGTGTGAAAAGCCTATTAGGTTAGAAAGTCTCTATTCAACGCTAAGTATACATAACTTTTCAACGTTTATGGCTGAATCACATACACGCGTCTGCGTTACGTTGGGCATGCTTCGAGGTTGCTCTGAATGACATTTATATTATTTCATCCCTCCAAAGAGCAAATATTTTGTTTGTTGACATTTTTTTACAGCTCTTGAGCTGTCAGACAAAGCAAATGTTCAGAAAATTGAACTAGAGCTTCCGTTTGGGGTCACATTACGTTACATTACGTTCTTTTCCTTACGATTGTCAAACGAAACGTGAGGTCGAAGCTCCATTGTGATAGCATGCATTGAATTCCTATGGCTGAACTCGTAAACGTCAGGCAAAGCCGAAGCTGAAGCGTGTATGTGATTCAGCCATTAGAGTCAGGTTGGACAGGTTCATACAAAATGGCTGGTTTCAATCTGGGACAGATAGGGTATCCGGATACCTTTTTGTTAGTGTTTTACGTGTAAAATAACAGCTGATCAAAAACTGCTGAGATGTCAAAAAAGGAATCCAAAGGTATCCAAGAATTTCTTGGGTATGTACATAGGTATCTGACAGAACAGCTGATTCAACATGGTTGAATTTCAAGAAACTTGAAAATTGATTTTAGCTTTTTGTATTTGTTGGTAAACAAAAATATACAAAATGTTAGTTGAAGTTGTATTTGAGGATGTTCTGTACATAATAGACGATGAAAAAGCTTTTTGCCTCCGAATTTTAGAAGGTAATTATGATCTATTTTTTTAAACTTCAAAATTGTTTCTCTCATTTTTGTGAACAGCTGAAAGTTGTTTTTATTTTTCGACAGCTATGCTATCTCAATACAGCTATCCAACTCGTTCAACAATCTAAAAATCTACCTATCCAAGATACTCTATCCAACACAAGAATGAACGCAGCCAATAAGGAACTTAAATGTAAAGCAAGTTTCTAGTATCTGTTTGGCTAGCTGCCAAAAATTGCCTTCTAATTAAGGCAACTACATATATTGGAAAGTTGACTGAAAAGTTATTTAACAAAAGTGGGCAGGTTCAGACAACATAAGATACTTCATTTGCAGTCAACTGCGTTCTTTGAACGTAAATTTAGACCAAGGCAACTAGTTAGTTATGCAAATGTCATAAACTTTAAACTCGGAACTTTACTTCACCAACCACTACCTTCTGTTGAATGTGATAAAACTACCAAAAACTTAATTGTCTTCAAAACACCTATGTATCAAGCAAGCTACAATTCCATCTTGACTTGAAGATTGTATTTTAAGGAAATATTACTAATTCTTTTACCAATTTGACAAAGAACCCTTTTACATAAAACATGAAAAAAATGTTTGCAGAAAACAAATAAATCACAGAGTAATAATGTTCAGCTCTCAGTTGAGTTGAAAACTATGATTAGCTGTCATTTTGACATAAGTATAATTGACTTTATAGTTGGGGAGATTTTTCTTGACTAAATTTCCAGTCAACTTTCCAATAAAGTTGCCTTAATTGGAAGGCAATTTTTTGGCAGCTGGCCAATCAGATGCTAGAAACTTGCCTTACTTTCAAGTCCCTTATATCGCCTGAACCTGCCCAATCTCCCTAAAAGGGGTCGGTTATAGCTATCAGTAAAATTCATCAGTAAAATTTTTGTTTTTAGTTTTTGAACATGTTACAGATTTATTTCTAGCAAAAGATTGATGCAATAAGATGAATCCTATATTCGAGTATTTTTTTTCAAAAGGAAACAATGCATTTAAAGTTTTATTTAATTTATAAATCCATTTTAATTTTTTAATGATGAAATTTAATTTTACTGAACAGCTCACTGCCAAAATCCAAACAAAAAAAATCCATTTCGTTTTACTGTTGGTGTTCTAATTTTTTACTGTTTCGATCACATCATTAAAAATATTACTGATGAAAGCAACAGTAAAAAAAAATGTCTGAGGCGCGATGCTCGATGTTATGATCGAAAGAAAACAACATTTAATGATGTAAATTCACTGATTGCTATAAACGCTCATCAATAAAACATTTTGGATACCTCCTGTTTCAAATTTTACTGATGGATTTTACGGATAGCTATAACCGGCCCCTATAACTATCAAGTCTACCACTTATGTTTATTTATTTTCTGCACAATTCCATTTAATGTTTTATATAGAGTTCCTTGTCAAATTGTAAAACGTACAAAAATACAAAATAAAATTCGATATGGTCTTGTAGCTTGCCTGAGAAGTTTTTTGGAGACATTTATGTTTTTGGTAGTTTTTGCACAATACACTGAATGTAGAGGTTAGTGAATTAAAGTTCTGAGTTTCAAATTTATGACACTTGATAAACTAACAACAGTTGTCTTGATCAAAATTTACGTTCAAGGAATTCAGTGGACTGCAATTAAAGTCCCTTATGTTGTATGAACCTTCCAGCCTCTATGCAGTGGTCATAAGAAGGAAACATTGTTTTATCGTGTAATTCCCGATTTTAACTATCTCTTAACTTTCAGCTGTCAAAATGACTTTTTTAGACTTATATGGCTGAAACAAAAACACGCTTCAGCTTTAGATTCGCCTGAGGTTTACGAGTTCAGCCATAGGAATTCAATGCATGCTTTCACAATGAAGCTTTGACCTCACGTTTCGTTTGACAATCGTAAGGAAAAGAACGTAATATGACTCCAAGCGGAAGCTCTAGAATTCAACGAGAAAAATTGACGTGTTTTCACGCATACATAGAATCAACTACTAAGTTTTTTGGGGAAATTTCATAAATTAGAGGAGAAATGACATGCACACTAAAAATAAAGCTTAGTGTACACGATTGCCAGGTCTGACAATCATTGTCAGATCAGCTAACGTCTGACAATGTGTGAAAATGAGCTTACAATGAGCTGAACATTTTTATTTGTGTGTACACGATTTGCAGATATCTACAAACATCTGCAAATCTGTTGCCAAATATTTGTCTGACAATGTCGACAAACTAATTTGGCCAAATAGCTAGCAATAGATTTGCAAACATTTGTAGATTTTCTGCCAACCGTCTACACACCAAATCAAATTTTGGATCTGCAAATTTATTTTCAGCTCATTGTCACACATCGCATCAGTCAGAAAATTTGTCTGCCAATGAATAAATTTGCAAATGTTCCTCAAACGGCATCTGCAAATTTATTCATTGTCAGACGTTTGCAGAAACGTTAGAAAATGAAAAAAATTTGGTGATCTCCCAATGAATTTTGTGTACACACGATTGCCACATCTGCAAATTAATTTGTCTTCAAAATGATTGATGAACAAATTTTTCTGCAAATCAATTTGGTGTGTAGACGGTTGTCAGCTTGCGTGTACACGATTGCCAGATATCTACAAATTAATTGGCAGATATTTGTCTGCAAATT
The DNA here is from genome assembly GCA_920104205.1 of Eupeodes latifasciatus. NCBI lineage: Eukaryota > Metazoa > Arthropoda > Insecta > Diptera > Syrphidae > Eupeodes > Eupeodes latifasciatus. Next base: position 151,475,476 of record OV049926.1, on the reverse strand, counting down.
AGGAGCCAAACCATTTGTCTGCAAATTAATTTGGTGTGTACACGATTGTCAGCCATTCGAGACAAATTTTTCAGTGACAGATCTGGCAATATTTGCAGATCTGGCAATCGTATACACTTAGCTTAAGTTTATGAGGCTGATATCCGGTTTAGCTTGTAGGCAAACCAAGATGTCTACCTAGGATTTATATCTTCATATAGTGTTTTTGCTTTAGTTCAAATTTGCTTAACATTTTCTTTGTCTGACAGATTAACAGCTGTAAAAAAAAGTCAACAGAGAAAATACATTTGCTTTTGGAGGGATAACCATTGGTTATTACAAAAAGTTAAAAGTTAAGTTATTGAAATACATATACATAGAATAACAATACAATAATTATTTCTTGAAAACGTTTTATTTTTGTAAGAACAGAAAATGAGTTTCGAAGAACTCCTCATAGATTAAAGAACTTTGTAGATTGAGCTCCCGGACGCACCAACGTCTCTCAGTCTGCTCTTCTTCTTGCTCCATGAGCTGAACGTAACCACGATAGGCTGTGTACGCTACTTCCGCGATAAATTCAATTTTTTCGATTTCAAAATTAATATATCTCACTGCACGAAAAATCAAAACAAACTTTTAAGAAAAAATAACAGCTGCTAATGACAGAAGTGTCATTTTAGAAATTTCATATTAGAAATGTCATCCCAAGCAGTCCCATCGTAACGCAGACGAAGCCGAAGCTGAAGTGTGTTTGTGTTTCAGCCAATAAGACTTCTAAGCCTGATTCAAATATGTTGTACATTTGGGACAACATTTATGCGATCAATTTGTTTTCTGATATTTTATTCCATTTAAAAAGAATTTTAAAATTGTTTACAATATTAATTGTATTTACCTGAGATGTCAACATATTTTCCTTTTCTGGTGTAATACTTGAATTGAATTTCCATGTTTGTATGGAGAACAAATCTTCCATACATAAGGCACCAGTGTCTGGTTTAGTTTTAAGAACTTTATAATTGTTTACAATTTTACTCCGAATCTAAAATTAAAAAGAAACAAAATATTAATAATTTCAAAAATAAAAAAATATAAACTTAATTAATTTTAATACCTCTTCAAGATGACCTGCTTTTTCTATCGTTTTAGCTGATGGTAACCTTGTTCCATGTCTGCTTAGGGTCCACATTTTTGTTGGGGAGCAATCTAGCAAATTAAATTTAATTATTTTCTTTGAGATAAGGTTTGAAATATATACATAAATACAAACAAATAGTATTAAGTTGTAGCTCATAGTATTTTCAAATAGACTATTTATACATTTTAATAATGTAACGAAGCAGAAAGATAATAATTTGTGGCACAAGTTTAACAAACTTCTTTAACTTAAACTACAGCTAGAGCTATACATAATGTACATAATTTGACATTTAAATGAAGACACTTTTGTAAAGTTATTATGTTAGTCTTACCTGGAAGTATATTTCGTTCGACATCCTTGCCTTTGGCCAATAAATAAGCAGTTTTTGAGGTAAAACGAAGAGTTTGAGGCCGATCTTTATCAGTTCCAAAGCAGTATTCTTCACAACATTTTGGTTGTTGTTGTTGTTGTTGTGCGTGAGCTTCGTATTGACTTAAAGCTAGTATCACTGTTATCCAAAGCACTTTCATTTCTAAGAAACAAAAAATGGAAAAAAATATGAAAATATTAAAGCAAAACAAATCTTTCGTTAATTACAATAATTTAGAGTATAAAAACAACAAGAAGACCCGAAAAATTAAATAGAGATTATAATAAGAGGTTTCATTTTGAATATGCCGCTATTTTCGAAGCTGTCACTTTTCAAGTTCCCATATTTTGATATTAATGACATTTGACTACGCCATTACTTAAAAGCGAACGATACACGTTTAAACGCTTAGTGCCACAGAAGCAAAGAAGCAATAGCAATTTTGCAAGAAAAGTTTCCTGACCGTGTAATTCTGTTGATCAGAATTCGCCACCGTGATCTTGGTATTTAAAATCTTTAGACAGTTTTCTTTGAAACCACGTGGAATATAAGGTCTATAATCGATCGCAAATGTGGGACATCAATTCATTTCTCTTAAAAAATACTCATTTTTTAATATAAAAATGAAATCTCTAATTGGAAAACCTTATAGAATAGAAAAAATTTGTTTTCATTAAATTGAAAGCCATTGAGTAACAAACTTATCTATACCCTAATGTGCTATGTGCACAAACGTTTACTTTATCCAAATTAATTAATATTATACAAAAATCCACTAGCTTTTTGACTCCACAAAAAAGCGCCAATAATTGTATTCTGTTTTTTCTTTTTCTTTTTCTTTGTCAATAAATTTATTAATTCAATTTCAATTAACCCTATTCAAACCAAAAAAAAGTTGTTCTCGATATAGGGATGGCGCTTAGATAAAAATGATTGGCCTAAGTGACACACATCCACAGGCTTCTATGAGCTTTAATTTTTTTTTTTTTTTTGGAAAGAAGGGGTTCAATTTATTAGTGAGATAAAGGGTAAAGATATTTTATTGGGAGCAAGAAAAAGAACCTTTAATTTTCGTTCGAGGACACGTGTTTTGAATATCTTAAAGGCTTTTTGTTTTATGTTATTCGTACAAATTAGACTTATGGAAATAATCGTTATCGAAAAAGAAGATCTGTTTAGGAAAATTAGAAAATATGTACATACATATGTATACATAATTAGTTGCTGTCAGCAATTGAATTATTGCTATCGACTTCAAACATTTTATAAGCGCTTTTTAACATTCAGCGTCTTAAATGCCGCCTCGTTTTTGTTTGTGAAATTGTCTCTTAATTGGATAGCATTATTTGCAATAATTCATGATCAAGTTCAAAAAGCATATGGATGAACAGACATTTAATTGAATGTACACTACGTTTATAAATAGACAATTGGTTATGAACAAATATACTATTAAATATTTATTTATAGATTATATTTTTGCAATTTATGAAGAAAGATACAATTTCTTGGTGATTTCATTAGGTAAAGTTATCGTTCATTGATCCCTTGTGTTTTGGTCATCCATGTCTAGTGCATCTCCACTTTAAGAAATCGATGACTGTCAAAATCAAGGTAAGGTCATAATCGCAAGAGATAGCGCGAAGAAGCTGTCACAACAAAAATGTGATAGTCATTTTCCAACGAATATGATGTTTCTGTTGAAATATGAATAAAGAATTGCCAGGCCATAAGAAAAAAGAACTGCAACTTTTTCTCGGTTATCTTTTTCCTTTTCAACAAAAATTCGTTTGACCAATAAAGCTTGCAACTTTTATTTCGAAATATTTTTGAAACAACTTGAAAATTTTACCATGGCAATAATTATTTTGACAATTTTGATTGTAAAATTGGGTGATAATTACAATCGGCTATCAAATTTGACAATCACTTATCACCTGAGCCAATAACACACCTTATAAATTATAAGTTTTTCAATTTATGTAACAGATGATGTTTCCCTTTTAAATAACTTCGAAAACGCCAACAATTAATAATTGAAGTTTAAGTTGTTTTCGACAGAGTTATTCGAAATGAAATTAGTATTATTTTTGCAAAAGTTATTTTTGTTTTAATTAAAAACGGTAAAATTGCCATTTATTTTTAAACAAAATAGCAAAAGTATTAACAATAACGTTTTATTAATTTATAAATAAACAGGAAAAGTCTTACCTAATACATATTCTAAAGGGTGGTTAAATTTTAAGGATCGATGTTAAATGTGAACCACACCTAAACGTCAAGTTTTTGTCTGCATTTCAATTGACATTTCTCAAATTTAACCATGGAAATATGCACAAACAAACAACCCGTTAAAGTTATTAAGGCTTATTATTATTCACGACAACACTTTCGATAACGAATTTAGGTTCATCGATTTTGCTAGGGGGGGGGGGCTTCGAAACGTCGAAACGTCGAAGTAGCTAGTAAGCGTGTTCTTTCTGTCTGTTGTTCTTTCTCCTCTGTCCTTCTGTCTTGTACGAGTATTAATGTCTTGTGTTGTTATCACCTTAATAGTCTTAGTCGCTCAAGGTGCTGTGTCTCTACTCTGTACATTTTTATGTGCTGAGTAGTATGTAATTTAATGTAATGTAATCTCAAAAAATGTATCGAGAACCAGTGGCAACATTGTCAATATGCAATCAAAGAAGCCGCATCTGAAGACCTGGGTTTGAAACAGCCACCAACAAGAAACTCCTGATTTGAGGAGTAATGTCGGCAGGCAAATGCAGAAAAACAAAGACACGCAAAGCGGCGATGTGCATAAGGTCAGGAGCTGCTTACGAGCTCTATAAGCAGAAGAGTAGAGAGGAACACCGACTTTTTGGAAGGAAAAGTAGAGAACATGAAAAGCTTGCGGTCGAAGATGTTGAGAGGTTCAGAAACAGAAATAATGCTCGAAAATATTATGGGGAGGTGAAACGAAATTCACAAGTGCATAAATCTCAAACCGAAGACTAGAAAGACGAAAGTAGAAACATAATAGCAGAACCGCGATCAATGCTGAGAATATGGAAGGACCACTTCTACAAACTGTATAACGGCGACGCGACGGAGAACCGAATTCTGCTATCAGGCAGGATTCAATATAAACGACGAAAGCCAACAATCCCATCTTCCCGATTTAGACGAAGTATACGAAGTATATCGAAGCTAAAATCTAAAAAAGCCGCTATAGCAGATGGCTTGTATGTCGAACTTTTCAAAGCAGCTGGAGATATGGTCCTTGAAAGAATAATGCAGCGCTCCCACGCGAATACTAGAGGTACTATCTTTCAAAAATGTTTGCATATGCCGATGACATAATCGAAAATCGGACTTAGCGTGGGGTTTTTGCAAAGATGAATCAAAAAGTCATGATTTGAAGACAAAAATTCAATACTTCAATTTTGTTTAAAACAGTATAAGATCTTATTCTTTTTAAGTTGAAGGCACGAGTACGATAACTTTGGCGCCAAGATATAATAACGGTTTTTGGTAGAGGGGCTTAATACAAGCATTTTTTACTATGGGAGGAGGGTCTATCTCCCCCGTTTAGGCGGTAAGGGCAATTTAAAAAAATTATTATTTAAAATGGAAAAAAATAATTAAAAAATAACGGTGATACTTACAATTAAGTTTTATACATTTTTTTAAAGCCAACATTCTGTTTTATTAGCCAGTTTTTAATTCAAGTCAAAACTATGCGTAGTTTTTGAAAAATTTAATTTTAAACTCAAAATTTGAGTAAAAAAAGTTAAAAAAAAGTTTAAAGTGTAATTTTTCAATACTTCAAGATTATCTACCATTGTTTTTATTTCAGAATTTATTGCTCTTATTTGTTTTTGATCAAAAACTGAAAACTAGATGATTTTATGTCTTTTAGTTTTTGAGAAAATTGAAAATAACCACAACTACTATTTTAATTTCATTCTTTTTTTTTTTGCTTGAGTGGTCTTATTTTGATAGTATTAATGGTATTTGCGTAAGCGTAATGCGTGTTTGGGTGTATGCAACAGTAAGGTGTGCGCGAGTTTGGGTGTATGCAACAGTGGGATCTGTAAGGGGGGCATGCTGCCCCCCTGCAACCCCCCTGCTTGGGAACACTATAGGATTTGGGGTGGGTGCAAGTTGGAGTGCGTGCAAGGTGGGGTGGGTGCAAGGTGCGGTAGGTGCAAGATGGGGTGCATGCAAAGTTTCTTTTGCATTTAAATAAGCTGGATTTAAGAAAAATTAATTTACCCTAGGTATATCTTAATCCATATTCGATTATTACTATCAAAATAAGACTACGTTAATACTTAAGCAGGTTAGGTTAGGTTAGGTTATAGTGGCTGTCCAAGATGGAAACGGACACACTTAGGCCAGTTTAATGGCCCATTGTGATACCACATGAATCTTGAGGTTTCTTTCTAAGCTCAATGGAACCAGTTTGTGTTTCTTACGAAACGTGAGAGGCTGATTATGCTGATATGATTTAGATCGTTTAGATCGTTAAAAAAGAACTCTCCTAGGTAATTCTTGCGTTTTCGAGCCAGAGCAGGGCATGTGCAGAGAAGATGAAGAACTGTTTCTTCCTCTTCCTCGTCCATACAGCTTCTGCAAAAGTCATTTGAGAATACGCCTAGTCTCGTGGCGTGCTTTCCTATTAGACAGTGTCCGGTTATGACACCTATTATCGAGCTTTTATGCGATCTGCTTAGAGAGAGCAAAAAACTTGAATGTTTTAAATTCAGTGTTGGCCAGATGTTTTTTGTGACTTGACACGTGGTTATGTTATTCCACCTGGTGCCTGCCCTCCTCACAGCGTCTTGCATTAGCAACAGTTTACAAGTAGCGATTGGTATGCCAGTACGTGCCAAACGTGGTAGGATGGGCTGTACTGTACCGTTCCTGGCGAGTTCATCTGCCTTACAATTACCTGGAATGTCTCTATGGCCCGGCACCCAGCAAAGGTGAATATTAAACTGTTGTGCCATCTCCATTAGAGATGATCGACAGTTATGGACTGTTATAGAGTTTGTAGAGACAAAGTCCAGAGATTTGATAGCGGCCTGACTGTCTGATAAAAATACGGATATCAGATGTTGATATCACGTTTTCTTTAAGCCAGGACAAGACTTCTTTTACCGCCAAAAGTTCCGCCTGGAACACGCTTCAATGATTGGGAAGGCGGAATGAGAGACTTAAATTCAGTCGTTCAGAGTACACAGCTCCACCAACCCCTTCTTTCGTTTTTGACCCATCTGTATAGAAAAATACTTAAGCAAGGAAAAAGTGATTTAATTAAAATATTTTTTGTTGGTAATGTTCAATTTTCTCAAGAACTAGAAGACATAAAGTCATCTAGTTTTCAGTTTTTGATCAAAAACAAATAAGAGCAATGAATTCTAAAAAAGTGAAAGTTTTGAAAAACTACACTTTAAACCTTTTTTTAATTTTTTTTTGCATAAATTTTTAGTTTAAAACAATTTTTTTCAAAAACTATGCATAGTTTTGACTTGATTTAAAAAACAAGCTAATAGACAAAAATGTTGGCTTTAAAAAAAGGTATAATACTTAATTGTAAGTATTACCGTTATTTTTTAATTATTTTTTTCCATTTAATGTACATATTTTTTTAAAATTGCTCCTACCGCCTAAACGAGGGGGATATAGACCCCCCCTCCCATAGTACAAAAAATGCTTGTTTTAAACTGTTCTATACAAATCCGTCATTAAACTTTGTCGCCAAAGTTATCGTACTCTCCCCAAGTTGAATTACCAATTAAAAAATGTTCTTTTAATTTGTTTGACTATTTGAGTTTTTGCAGTCTCGATCTTTTTTTTTTAAGGTGTTTCATATATTAAATAGGAATACTTTAACCTATATTCGAAGCAAAAGAAAAATTATTGTATATGTTTTTATTAATCCATATAATATACCCACACTTTATGAATCTTTATTACCGTTATAATTTTTTTGACAGGATAATTTATCTAACGATGATAAAATACCCCTTTTTTTGTACGTTTCATAGCTACGAATATGAAAAATTTCGTAGTAATTTGTGACCCTTATGTCTTCACCCTACATTATTCTATTATTTACATGACATCTAGATTAATGTCATAATAATTAATAATGAATAACATTGTCCTGCCCTTTTTTTTCTTTTTTGTTCTTTATGGTGTTGTTTAAGACTTATTGTTGAAGTATGTAGAAGCACATTATTAATTGGCTTAAACATATCAATTAAATCACAAAAAAGAAAACGAAATGAAATTTATATCCAGCTACCTTTATTAACAAAATTTGAAGATTTATACATATTTTAATAGCGTTTTCAAGTTCTTTGGAAATTTTTCATGAATATAAATTCTTTTTCAAAAATAAAACAAAAACTCTTACATTAGAGTTATTTAAAAAAAGGTAATCAATCTTTTATCATTGCAAAGTATTTACACCGATACAAATTCCAACACTTCGATTTCCCAACCTCCCATCATCGCATAGCCGCGCCATCGCAAAAACTTTACCTAATTTAGTAATTAAATCTAATGGCTCCAATCAAGCCAGAGGCTACAAAAAGAATCATTGGCATTTTTGTTACCAATCAATCATATACGAACCGCTACAATATAAAACATTATAGGAATGAGGACGAATCGATATTTTATGATGACCAATAGATCTCTTTGAGGTTTTCAAAATTAGACCAGACATAAAGATAGAGTCTTAGGACATAATCGTTTCTGTACGTGGGATGACGACGAAGACGTGGGGGTATACATACGCGACTCTATGCAGTGTTCAACATTCTGTTAAATCATCCATCCTAAGCTCCTCTAACTATCCTTATAATGTAGGTCACACAACTTTAACCCCCGAGAGGACTACTTTGCTGATTTAACTATCTCATGTTCCGTGCCAGAGGACTAATAAATGGTCACGTCGTTGTAGATAAAAGCGAAGGTCATCATCGCAGAGTATATATGTATATGAGGCTTATAGTTGGTTTGGTATGTATAGCCATAGCGTGACTTCCTTGAAATTTATTTATCGTCTTTTATACGCGCGGCCAGTCATGTTTTTCTTCTTGTTACTATATAACTTATCTACTATACGCCTTGTCGCGGCCCGGCCGCCTCGTAGTTCCGTTGACTACTCGTCCTTATATTGTGGGCTTGGTCGAGCCATAGCCATTGTATACCTACTCCAAATGATGCAAACAACACACATGTTCTTGTGATTCACTTTCCGAGTTCCGCGAAATCTATTATGTCAGGTTAACTAGGGCAGGAGGAGAAATAACTTTCTTTATTTTCGCTGTTGTTTTGCAACACTAGTGTTTTACGTTTATTGAGTTTCCAAAGTCGCCGTAAAAAGTACATATGTACGAGATTTTTTCATGGCACCGAGACGGACGATGAAGTGTAGAACGTGGAAAAACACATGAATGACCCTAATTGAAAATTGTTACATTTTTTAAGGATTACTATTAGAGTGTCCTCGTGGTGGTGGTGATGGTGATGGTGTGTAATTTTCATGATTTTGTGACATGAATTAAAGTTAATAGTGGTTCTTGGTTGATTTGAAAAAGTTGTCAATTACCTCATTATTACCTCAATTACTTTAGTATAAAAAAGTTATTTTTAGAAGTAATATTTTTTGCTATATTTGTTCATTATAGAAAGGGTTTATTGCTTACACATTCGCGGTAAGGCGTGAACAAGCTATGTTTTTAGGTCAAAAGACCATATAATCCACGAATTTTATTCGAATTAATGACGTGTTGGCTAAAAAGAATTCTTATTTTGATTTGATTTGATTCTTTATTTAGCTTCTGCTATTAATTTACAAATTTAGTTTTTTTTTTTTAAATTAATAAAAAGAAAAAAAAAGAAAAAAAAACTTATTGATTAACTAATTATAATTTGATTTTACATATAAAATTAACTTTTTTTTTTTAAATAATATCATATTATTTTCTGATTTTAAATCGTTTGTTAAATTATTGAATAATCTGAAACCTTTGTGGAACAAGATATTCTGAGATCTATTTGTTGATAAAAAAGGTAGTCTAAAATCACACCTGTTTCTTAACGGATATGGTTGTACATCTGATACATATACTATTTGATTAAATAAATAATTAGGTAACATATTTTTTTTTAATTTTAAATATAAAAATAAGCACATTCATAATTGTTCTTTGATTTATAGTAAGCCATTTTAAAATATTTAGCATTATTTGAATAGGTGTTAACATATTGCACATTAAAATACACCTCATACCTCTATTTGCAATTTCTGTAATCGTGTAGACATTTGATTAGTTGCTAAAAAAAGTATAGTTGAACAGTATTCGAAGTGAGGTTTAATTATTACATTAAAGATTTTTATTTATTTATTTATTTATTCAATCTACGTTACTTAATCCTCAGATTTGCTTAAAGAATATATACAATTTCGTTGTTATTATTAAATATTAATAAATATATTAATTTACATAAATAGGAACAATTAAGAGAAGTTATTAAGCAATAATGTTAATAATGAATTTTTAAATTGATTTCTTGATAGATATATATCTAGTTCATTATAGTACATATTAAAAAATTTACAACAATGGGAAATAGGTTCACGCTGGCCATAATTTGTAGAATGAGTATATTCAAATATGAAATTTCTCGTTCTTAAAGATCGACTAGGTGCATAAATATTAATCAAAGAAAGCAAAAACTCGCAATCAATGTCATTTGAAAGAATATCACGAATAAACATAACACTTAACATTCTACGCCTTGATCCAAGAGTTTGCATCCCTAACAAAAGGCATCTAGATTTATAATCAAAATTTGAGTAAGCATTTAAACTAAAATTTCTTAAAGCAAATCTCAAAAAATTCTTTTGGATATTTTCAATTCTTGTTATCAACTTTTTAGTATCAGGATTCCAAATGGCAGAACAATACTCCAGTAATTTTCTAACAAGTGAACAAAAAATAGCTTTCAGCGTGTATGGGTCCTTAAAATCAGAAGAATTCCGTTTAAGGAAACCTAACATAGAGTTAGCTTTTGAAACAATATAGGAGACATGTGAACTAAAGTTAAGTTTCCCATCAAATACTACGCCTAGGTCTTTAATCTCGTGAACTCTTAATAGTTTGATTGCTTTGAGGAAATAATCAAAAATTATGGGTTTTTTTAAGTGACTGTAAGTTAACACAGAACACTTTGACAGATTAAGGTCAAGATCATTTTGTTCACACTAATTTTCAAACTTTAAATAGTCTTGCTGAAATGTAACACAATCATTATAATTATTTGTTACTTTAAAAATTTGTATATCATCTGCAAATATTAAGCAGTTGGCTGTTGATAAAACTGATGGAAAATCATTAATAAACAAGTCAAAAAATGGTGGTCCCAAATGGCTACCTTCGGGAACACCTGAATAAACTAAGATCGGGCTAGACTCCAAGTCACCAATCCTAACAATTTGTTTCCTACCAGTGAGATAGGAGTTGAACCAGTTTAGTAGGCTGCCATCAAAACCATAACTTTTTAATTTTTTAATTAAAATGAGGTGATTTACTCTACTAAATGCTTTTACAAAATCGGTATAAACCACATCCATTTGAGAATGCTTTTCTACTGCGTTAAAACACTGATAAGAAAAGCAAGCCAAATTAGTAGTTGCGGATCGACCACTTATGAAACCATGTTGAAATTTAGAGATATGACATTTGATTATTGCATATAGCTTGTTTTTTACTATTTTGTCCAAAAGCTTCCGAATAGTTGAAAGTTTACTAATTGGGCGATAATTTGTAACCAACTTTTTATCTCCGGACTTAAAAATTGGATTAATATAAGACACTTTCCATTCATCTAAAAAAATACCATTTGAAAGAGATTGGTTAAAAATAATCTGAAGGGGTAAACATAAAGTACTATAACAGTGTTTTAACACAATTGGAAAAACACCATGAATATCTGGTGATCTAGATGGAACCAATTCACGTAAAGCGGTAGAAACATCTTCTAATTCACACTGAAAACTACAACAATCTGTTATTTGCAATATAGAGTTACAATCGTAGTTATTGCCGACAACTAAATCTGTAGTGCTGTAAATACTTTGGAAAAATTCAGCAAACCAATCAACAATAGTCTGGGGTTCACTGGAAGCATTGTCATTATAAGCCATTGCTGAAGGAAATCCAATGGATTTCCGTTTAACATTTACGAATTTCCAAAACTTCTTTGGGTTTTGCTTTAATCCAATCTCTGTAGTATGTACATAATTACTAAAACAAAATTTTGATAGAAAAACATACTCTTTCCGAAGACGAGAATATAAAGTTAAATTTTCATTACTCATATTGCTTTTAAAATTCTTAAAAGCTTTATTTTTGGCATTTTTCAATCTACGTAACCTTGAATTGGACCAAGGGGAATGAGAATTTACTTTAAAGTAGGAACGAGGAATAGCGTCAACCAATTCTCTTACAAATATATATACAAAATATCCGAAATTATGTTTTAAACTATTATTACAATTTAATTGCCAATCAAAATTTGAAAATTTGTCATTCAATATATTTAAGTTTAAAGAATTAAAGTGATTTTTAAAATTATTCACCAACTGGAAAGCATTATAATTTTTAAAACTAATATTTTTTATACAAATTGGCATGGCAACGTGGTGAATCGAGTTTGAAAACAAAGGGATGCATTCAGAGATTTCAACTTCAATATTATCATTTACAAATACTAAATCAAGCATTCTCTGCAAGGAATTGTGAATAAAACAAACTTGAGTTAAATTTAAAGCTAACACGGAATCAATAAGCTCGAATTCTTTTTCATTTGAAAGCACAATTGGTAGCACCCTATTTTCGTTTTGTATCCATTTGATTTCACCCAAGTTAAAATCACCAACTATACAAACAGAAATGTTATGTTCAGAATAATTAGATAAAGTATTTTCAATGTTGTTCAAATGAGCCAAATAAATAGATAAATGAGAATCAGGTGGAATATAACTCAAAAATATCAATAATTTACAATCATAGTTGCCTTCTATACAAACGCATAGTTGTTCAATTTTGTCTTCAGATGATATTCCAAGATCGATAGAATTAGCGATGAGTGATTTCCGAGCTGCTATTAGAACACCACCTCCTCTTCTGCTGCCCACATCATGACGATCTCGACGAAACAGATGAAACTCTGATGCATTGAGTATTTCCTCATTACTTATTTCATTGAATAGCCATGTTTCCACAAATGCGTAAACATTATACTCGGAAGAGTCCACATTCACAGAGAGACCATTTAATTTAGTTCTCATTCCGCCCATATTCTGATAATAAATGCAAATTTTGTTTACATTGACATTTGCACCTCTTCTCGCTGACTCGGTTTCGTCGTCGGAGGCATCTTTTTGTCGTTTTTTGGAATAAAATGTCTTACTATTGTATTCTGGGGCCAGTTAGAACCACATAATGCTTTTTCGGCATAGTTGTCTGGAATACCAACTTTAAAATTAATAAATTTCAAGTTTTTAGCATCTTTTTTTATTAGCTTGAAACATTCAACATTATTTTCAGCAACACCAATTCTAGCAGCAACATATTTTATAATAGCATCAGTAGAAGTTGACGCATCAAATTTTGATACATGAAACCATTTGTGTTTAACATTTGTGTTTTATTGCACAGCTTAGTGATAATCTACTTCTTATCCTTTGAAAAAGTCCTATTTTTTTTTGCGATTTTATTACATATGTAGTTTATGTGCTTCTCAAAACTCAATTCTCTATTTTTTATAACTCCTAAGTATTTAATTTCATCAACTTTTCCAATATTATTTTCATTTATTACAATGTTTTCTGCTGAATCACCATTAATTATAATTGCTTTTGTTTTCGCTATATTAAGTTTTAATTTATTCATTTTGAAATACAATTCTAGGTTTTTTAAATCCGTATTTAGACGATTGATGCACTCCTCCGCGGAACTGCCAGTCACATATATTAAAGTATCATCTGCAAACAGTCTAGCCTTCGCATAATATAGGACGTTCTCCAGATCATTTATGTAAATAATGAAGAGGAGTGTTCCCAATACCGCTCCCTGTGGAACACCTAGACCCACCTCCATAACATCATAACATTTTGTTAGATAACTTCTAAACCATTCGAGTTCTACTTCTTCTACACCATATTTGTTTAGCTTCTGTAATAGTATATCACGATCGATGGCCTCAAATGCTCTTTGTAGATCCAAAAACACTGCAACTATAACTTTTTTTTCGTGAACTTCCGTTTTCCATTGTGTAACGACCAAATTTAAAAGTGATTCACAGCTGTGTTGTTGTCGGAAACCTGATTGGTAGTCACTTAAATAGCAGTTAGTTTCCATATAACTTTAAAGTTTCTTATGTACAACCTTTTCCAGAATTTTGCTCTCCGTCATAAGCATATTTACGGGCGGAACTCGGCTGGGTTTACCGTCTTCTTAACTTTTTCAATTGGGACTACCGTAGATTCCTTCTAGTGATCAGGAAAAATGACCGTATTTAATGAATTATGTATAATGCTTAAAAAACAAGGTCCTATAATGTCAAAAGCACACAAAAACATTTTAGTTGACACACCGTTGAAGTCTTTTTTACAGTTCATTTTTTCCATTGTAGATTTCAATTCACTGATGCTTATTAATGCAAATTTAAAAGTATTTTCACTATTTATATTTACTAAATTTACATACTGCTCAAATGGAATTTTATCATTCAGACCCTCGACACTTTTCAGGAAAAAACCTATTTAATTTATCCGCTATCTCCTTCTTATTTGTTATAGTTCTATTTTCACATTCAATTTGTTCTATTTCACTTTTGTCTCCTTTAAGAACTAGAGATTTAATCGTTCTCCACATTGTTTTTTGGTCCGTTTTTTGGCGATGTAATTATTTTTTGCCAACTGTAGATCTTTTACGTATCTATTTCTACATAACCTATACCTTTCCAGTCAAAATTGCTTTTTGTCCAAACCGCTCTTTAATGTAGTTGAATTTTTGTTAATTTCAAATTAAATAAGCACTGATTAAACCACCCAATATTACTACCACTTGTTCCACTAATTGTTCTGGAGATTATCATTTTACTCATAGTTTCGTTTAACTTTACACTGAATGCCTTTGTTAGCTCATGATTTATCAGTTCACGTCGAAAAACTTCCTCATTAAATGATAATTTTTTAATATGGGATATTGTTCCATATAAACAAGGTTGCGAAGGACTTATTTTTATAAATTTCATACATTTAAAGGGCTGGTTACTCTTCTCATATATTTAAACGGATTTTGAGCCTTGAGGAAATTAGGGAAGGAGAGATACCGATATTAAGTGCGTTTTGTTCGCATTCCATATATAGTACAGTGAGAAATTGCTAACAAAACGATCCACAGTAGCCAGATTTTTGTATTTAAAAATTGGTACAACTGAGAGAAGATTTGTCAGAATAATAATAAAAAAACACACAAAAAGAAGAAAGTTTTGTGAACATAAAATGTTAAAATTAACTTAGCAAAACAAACTAACTAAAACTAATAAAACAATTTTCAAGAAGAAATGGTAAGAAAATATCTGGAAATTGAGATTCTATAAAAAAAAGTTCATTTAACAATTGCTTCAAGGAGGGGGTTTGTTCGTAGACTACTACATTAACGTGTGGTGTTGAAGCGAGCTTGAAGATCGCCTCAATTCTTTATATACCTGAATCGAGTTGAAATGAGCTTAATTTGACTCGATTTCCGTCGGAGATCGGAGTCGAGTCAAAATTTGGGAAGAAAAACCTGTGTGGAGGAGTTGGTTTAACAGATAATGCATTATGGTCTATTTATTTGCATGTTTGTGTTCAAAAAATATAGTTTTGTTTTAATAAAATTACAAAAAAAAAATGGACATGGAGTAGGTAGCATATTCTTATATGGTGCTGAACTAATTAGTTCTTCAATGTTTAACATGAATCAAACTATCTCACTTGCACTTTGTTGTGTTCCAATCAAATGAAAAAAGAAGTTATCTACTAATTTCTATTAACTTTATTTAATGAATCTTAAATTTAACAAAACTCGTCCTTTGCTTGCCAAGTATAAGAACCGAATCCCATCAGAAGGGATCAAAATGTACAAGACCCTTTCCATTTAGTACTTTATTAAAAGCGTTGCCAACACACTTCACACATCGAAAACATCGAAACACCATTTGCATTTTAGAAAGTGCTGTCATACTTAATCATTTTTAAATCTTCTTGAGCGGTGGAAACACCAAAAAGATTTATTTAATCTAAACTGAGATTAACATTTGGTGGAAACATAGCAAAACATAAATATCTTTTCTATTGTCTTCTCTTGCAAAATAAGCCCAGTTAGTCCATTTTCTCTAACAAAACTAAATAATATCAACAGTAATAGATGGGTTTTTTTCAATGGAAAACACACATGATTCCAAATGCACAACTACTCAACGAACACAGCCATCGAGATACAAATGCAATATCAATCGTACCAACATTTGAGAACGAAATCACATAAGATCCATTCGAGGCTCGTATAAATGTCAAAAACCTATCTATAGTGAGATTCTACTCTAACTTTTATCGGTGTTATTCATACTATGGATATTCTTTTTGTTATTCGTGTAAAATCCTACTATACTATGAATAGATGTGCCAAACAAAACACGGGTATTGTAAACTTTGATCTTTAAAAATTGAGGGAGGGAAAAACTGAGTAGAGTAAAGCGCTTAACATTCTTGATGTGCAGTTGAAAAAAGAAACTCAATACTTGGCAGAAAAAAGAATCTCCATAGTTGACGGAATGTTTTAAATTTGAGTTTAGGTAAAACATTCTACATTCTTGATGTGTGGCCGAAAAAAGAATATCTATACAAATTGATGATGATTCCTGGAAGTAAGAGTTTGAGGAGTGAGGGGATGCAATTGCCTATTTTAAAACACATGAACATTGCGGCACTGTTCAAGTGATGAACAGGTCTCGGTTGTATTTTTATCATTTTCAAAGATTTTATTTTTATTTTTATGTAAGAATTGAGGATCAGCCCTACAAATGTGAGCTGTAATTAAGTATTAACATTTCTTGTACCGTTGATGAAATCCTTAATACTTTACAGAGAATTTTTGAAAACGATCAAGAGGTAATCTTAAAACTTGATTAGTTTCTTTGTTGTAAGTTCCGCTCATAAAAAGCGACATTTGCGGGTGGCTTTAACGACAGAGAAGATACCATTGAGTTTTTGATGCACTGAATTCATTTCATTTTTGATTTATTTAAAAGATTTTTTTTCTAAAAAAAATCAATTGTTGGTAAGTTGTGATCGAGAAAATAAGCGATCAGAAAACATTTATTGAAAAGTGGAGATTATAGCGCAGTTTTGTAAAGAATTTTAAAGAAATTTTAAAGTGTGTATCGGTTCGTCGTAGTGGCATATTTTTTACTTGTCAAATCTCAAAAGATGCGGCATCAGAAATGATAGTTGTCCAATTAACGGCCTATTCAAAATGATGAAACTTCTTAATAGAAAATTCTTTATAACTTAAGCTTATTTTGATGGAATTTAATAAAATTTTACCTAAAAAGATCAACTTGTGAGTATTTTTCTATAAGACAATATATTTTATTTTTTAAGTTTATATATATAAAGGCTTTAAGATATTTTTATAATTTATTTTCTGATTTTAAAAACACTTTTAGGGGTCAATTATCGCTATCATTGCTTTTCATCATTGAAACCAATTATGGAATTTTTTGACAGGTTGGTTATCGTTATTGCTAACGTTTAAATTTTCTTTCATCGAAACAAAATTTTCTGAATATAGAATCATTCATTTAAAGTGAGAGGTGACCATTAAAATCATAACTCATAGGTGTAAATACAAAGAAAATGCAACACTTTCAGTGAATAGAATATGTTCCAAATTTCGAAATCAAAAATCAGCCGTTCATTGAAAACATTTTTATCATTGAAAATTAAAAAAAGAGGCTGGGATGTGACCCACACTGATAACTTCCCGTCGCGTCTGTCGATTTGTCTTGCTTCAAACTTTAACAAAATATTCATAACAATATTTTGTGTGAAATTATTAATTTGAAGTCAATATTATTATATTATTATTCACGCTATATCGAGAACTGAAAATCAATTTTTACCAATTTTGCGTACTATTTTTGGTAGATTTTAATTTTTTATGAAAAAAACGGACTGTTGAATTTTTATCAAAAAATTACTGAATGTCGAAAACAATATTTTCTGTGAGATAAAATTAGTTTGAAGCCACTATTTTTAATTTTTGAAAAGATATTTGAGTCGAAAATAAATTCGTACTAAGTTTTAGTATTGTTTTTTTTAGGTTTTTATTTTTTGTAAAAAAACTGACAATTCGATTTTTCTCAAAATTTTACCTAATGTTGAAAACAATATTTTTTATAAGTTAAAATTAATTAGAAGCCATTATCTCAAATTTTTAAAAAGATATTTGAGTCGAAACCAATTTTTACCAACTTTTAGTAATGTTTTATTTAAGTGTTTAATTTTTGTAAAAAAAACTATCGATTTGATTTTTCTCAAAATTTTACTGAATATTGAAAACAATATTTTCTGTGAGATAAAATAAGTTTGAATCCAATATTTTTAATTTTTGAAAAGCTATTTGAGTCGAAAGTAAATTTTTACCATTTTTACCAAGTTTTAGTATTGTTTCTTTTTTAGGTTTTTATTTTTTGTACAAAAAATTTCAATTTTATTTTTCTCAAAATTTTACTGAATGTTGACGACAATATTTTTTAAAAGATAAAATTAGTTTAAAGCCAATATCTCAAAGTTTTTGAAAAGATATTTAAGTCGAAAATCAATTTTTACCAACTTTTGTTAATTTTTTTAGGTTTTTAATTTTTTGATTTTCCCAGATATTGAAAAAGTTATTCTTTGTTGCACAAAATTGTTTTGGAGATAAAATCATTTTTTGTTCCTAAAATTTTCTAGGTGACAAATATTTTTTTTTTTCAGTTTTTTTGATTTATAAATAAACCGTTAATTTGAATTTTTTTCCAAAAATATATTTATTTAGTATCACGTTACAATATATAATATAAAATTTAATTCAAGTCTCTAGCGTTATTTGTTGGTGAGACAATGGGTGATTTTTTAAGAGCTTGAGAACTTTTTTAAAAAAAAAAACGCATAAAATTTGCAAAATCTCATCGATTCTTTATTTGAAACATTAGATTGGTCCATGACATTTACTTTTTGAAGATAATTTCATTTAAATGTTGACCGCGGCTGCGTCTTAGGTGGTCCATTCGGAAAGTCCAATTTTGGGTAACTTTTTCGAGCATTTCGGCCGGAATAGCCCGAATTTCTTCGGAAATGTTGTCTTCCAAAGCTGGAATAGTTGCTGGCTTATTTGTGTAGACTTTAGACTTGACGTAGCCCCACAAAAAATAGTGTAAAGGCGTCAAATCACATGATCTTGGTGGCCAACTTACCGGTCCATTCCTTGAGATGAATTGTTCTCCGAAGTTTTCCCTCAAAATGGCCATAGAATCGCGAGCTGTGTGGCATGTAGCGCCATCTTGTTGAAACCACATGTCAACCAAGTTCAGTTCTTCCATTTTTGGCAACAAAAAGTTTGTTAGCATTGAACGATAGCGATCGCCATTCACCGTAACGTTGCGTCCAACAGCATCTTTGAAAAAATACGGTCCAATGATTCCACCAGCGTACAAACCACACCAAACAGTGCATTTTTCGGGATGCATGGGCAGTTCTTGAACGGCTTCTGGTTGCTCTTTACTCCAAATGCGGCAATTTTGCTTATTTACGTAGCCATTCAACCAGAAATGAGCCTCATCGCTGAACAAAATTTGTCGATAAAAAAGCGCGAAACACATTTCGAACCGAACACTGATTTTAGTAATAAAATTCAATGATTTGCAAGCGTTGCTCGTTAGTAAGTCTATTCATTATGAAATGTCAAAGCATACTGAGCATCTTTCTCTTTGACACCATGTCTGAAATCCCGCGTGATCTGTCAAATACTAATGCATGAAAATCCTAACCTCAAAAAAATCACCCGATATTTAGGGTTAACCAAAATTTTCACATTTTTAAAAAATTGCTATGATAAAAAAAACCACCCACGCAATTTGTTTGAATCCTTTCTGCATCTTTCTGCATTATTATTTGTATTACAAAATTTAATTAGCCAATATATCTACTGGTTCTTGAGGTATGGACTACGAAAAAAAAGTCGCGAACGTACGAACGTACGTACACACGCACGCACAAACATCTCTCTAAAAATCTTTTATTTCGACTCTAGGGACCTTGAAACGTCGAGAAATGTCAAAATTTTCAATTTGACAAATCGGACCGATTACAATAACTTCCTATGGGAAGTTAAAAATTCACCAGAAGAAATGTTTGGGGTCAAAAGAAGTATTTTTTAAGTTTAAAATCTACAACTTATCAACTTCATTTTGACAACCTATCAATATTTAATCGGCGGCGTTAAGTCTTGAAACAAAATTTTCGTTGATGAAAACATATAATAGATGTAACTGGCTTTTTTAAAAAAAAGTTTATGAAGAAAGAGTTTTTTTTAGTTTTTTTAAGTTGGTAACTCTTTAATTAATAGCTTGCTAATTCTTCAAAATTATTAATGATAGGTACATACATATACAAAATATGTAATGCTTTTACTGCCCGACTGTGGGAATATTATATTTTTTTTTCCATTCATTCATTATAATTACACCACAATCAATGTCGATTGTTTAAATAGCTATATGTACATAATTAAGAAATCATCAGATGGAGGTTACATGCGATGTCAGAAAACTGATAAGGACTATATTCTCTTTAAGGGTACTTGGCCGATCAACTGTCAGTATACGCAGTCTTTTCTACATTAAATCCAATCCAATGACATCAAAGTTGAAAGAAGGCACAATTAGATCAGACAGAAGCGATTCTGTTGAAATGCGATTTTTTGTTCTTAAGTCAATAATTTATGTTCCAGCAATGGCCTATTTTGAAAAATTTCAAATGATTTCCCATATGATTAACCCTCAACCAAAAAAAAAATAAATAAAACGAAGAACTAAAATAAATCATGATTTCCAGAGACAAAATCACTGTGCCAAGAAATGTTTCTTTTAAATTAATAAAATTTATAAAAAAAAAATACATATTCAAACTTAACAGAATATTATATTTGTGCACTTGAAAACTTTACATTCGTCATGCTACAGTAAATTTTTATTGTAAATTTTACAACAGTTTTTGCATGTACATATGTAAATTCTTATATGTACATACATATGTATGTAATTTCTTTTTCTGTTGAAAATTCTAAACATCTGTCGCTTGTTATTTTCAACTTTACAATTTGTCAGCTGTCAGCTATTTTTGTATTTGATAAAAATTAAAACAAATCGATTGAAACTTAGAATGCTACATGAACTTTGAATATTATGTGCCAAAAATAGTTCCAGTGTTGGCATTTTGGCAGTGTTTTCTAGATCATTATTAAAATCGAAAGAGCTATTTTATTGTTTTTATGTTAAACGTTCCCTTTTATATTTATACATAAGGGTGGTTTTTTTAGAAAAAAACAAAACGAAGAAAATCTTTGAAAGCGGCAGAAAATTAAAAAGGGAACACCAGAGCGTATACGTACTTTTTATTTTAGTGATTTTTTTAAACTTTGAATGTTTTTTCCACAAAGGAGAAAAAGAAAGTCTATATTCGGTAAAATACACTAATTCTGTATTTATACAAGATACAAAATAAGATGCAGTTATTTGGCAGGGACACCACTTACAGAACTGCACAGAACAGAATTGGTAATATCAAAGCAAGGTTTCTTACTTTTCTACGAGTCAAAATAGTTTTCGCAGGTAGTCTTAAATCAGCTCTAAATAAGCTATTAAATAAACAACACTTCTTTCATTTGTTTAATATTAAAAAATGGCAAAAAATTAATTAGTACAGCGATTTTTTCCACAATAAACGTCAATATAGTAAATGGTTGCTCAGATTGATTTCTGAAGAAAATAAGAACCACCCTTATGTACAGTGTTGGTCAAAATAAAAGCAACTTTGATTGCCTCTATTATTAAATAATTGAGAAACAAAATTAAAATTCAATTATTGTATATTTTTGTTTTTAAAATTTAAATAAATATTTTCAGTTTCTAATGGAAAATAAAATAAAATTGTTTTTGTAATAGTTCATTAAATGTAGCACAATAAGTAAAAATCAGTTTAATATTAGGCTGTTTAAAACAAAATCAATTTTTTTTAAATTAGTATATTTTTTTAGTCTAACTAAAATATTGCTAGTACAGTGTTCCCCGCTTAATTGCACTGACCATTTTGTCCGATTTTTCGGTCAATTATCCGGGTGGTTCAATTAGCGAAACCCCGCTTAATTGACACATCTGTTCAATTAAGCGAAATCCGTATAATTGCACGAGTAGGTCACCTAATTAACAAAATATTCATCCCAGAAATTTACTCTATAAACATTTCACTGTCAAATTAATTTCGGCGTGTGTTAGTTCTCCATAACATGATATTTTATGTCATCACATGCAAAATAAGCATTGAAATCTGCATTGTCCTCAAGAACGTTATCTATGACCACGAGATCATTTTCCGGTTGCTCTTCTTTTTGGATGAAGTCTGCCTTTAAAAAAAGAACTTGCAAATGTAGGTTTAGTAGTAAAATATTTCCTATATTAACTTTCTAAAACAATTTCTTATAGTAGAAGGTGTTATAAGCCACAAACAATGTTTGCTTATGTGCATTGCTTGCAAAGATGTGATCGACTTCGAAAATTCTTCGATAGTCTTGCCACGTTCGATGGCTGTAATTTGTTTCCTTATTATATTTTGCTGATAGTAAGCTTTAAACCGATGAATAATGCCTTGGTTAAGGTGCTGAGTGATGGACGTTGTATTTTTTGTGGGTACAAACTGCACGTTTATATTTTTTAAATCGTCCAACTCCTTATGACATGGCAGCATTGCCGACAAAAAGAATTATTTGTCTGTTCTGCATTATCATTTCTTCGTCAAATTTATATAAAATTTGGGCCCATAAATGTTGGGTCATCCGTGCCTTTTTGGAGAAATATTGCAAAGGTACAACCTTATTTTTAAAACACCCTGGCGTTTTGGTTTTTCCAATCACAATCATTTTTTTGTTCGTCCTATTATCCGAAAAATGTCCATGTATTTAGTTTTTCTGCTGCATATTTTTAAGATCAATTAAGGGAGTAATTCAACTAAGCGGGGTTCAATTAACCGTCTAAAAAGCTTTGCTACTAATACGGGAAATTTTCGAAGCCAATTTTTTCGATCAATTAAGCGGGTTATTCAATTAAGCGAGGTGCAACTAAGCGGGGATTACTGTATTTGGTTTGCAAACATCTTGTTTCTAATCACTGCATCACCGTGTTTCACAGTAGCTTTGGTATAACGTGGATTTAGTGCATCTTTGGCTGGTCTGCGAACACGACGGAAACTAAATAAACCGTTGATATCGTCCGAAAAGAGTACGTTCCTCCATATTCTAACGGTCCAGTTGATGTGATCATGAGCAAATTTTATCTCGCCAGCTTGTTTTTTGATTAAAATAAAATGCTTTTTTACAGCTTTGAAAGATTTTAGTCTACCATCAACAGCTTGTGTCCGAATTGTTCTCGCGCTTACGTTTACTTCGAGTTGGGTTCGTATTTATCTCGATGATATAAAAGGGTCTTTTTCAATTTATTTAATATTGCAGAATTCTCTCGTTTTGTTGTTTTTCTTGGTCTGCCACCTCGATGAACCGTTTGGAATGACTTTTTGGATTTGTACAATTTTATTAATCGGCAAATCACTGGTTTTGGAATGAAATATTTTTCCGATATTTTAATTTGACTCGATTTCACTTTTATATTCTTTAATAATTTGTTCTTTTATTTCGTTAAACTATTTGTTTCCGGCCATTTTACAAAAGTTAGCTAAGAACACTGATTAGCTTGCCAATGAACTGAATAACACATAAAAAATGTATTCAACTGCACTCCTGTGGTCTAGTACATACATAATGCATTAAATTTTAGAAAAAAATTAACATGATTTGTTTAGGTTATTAATTTTTGAATCAAAGTTTTGGCCAACACTGTAGAAGAAAGCAAAAAAACTAAATAAAAAAAAATATGCGCCTTCATAGAATTCGGCAGTTGATTTATAGTTTTATTTATTCCTTAATTTAAGTGAGGAATTTAAAAGAGCAATAACCCAAAACATAAGTTTGAATTTTTTGTTTTCTTTGGAGACAAATTTTCCAAAAACAATTCAAACACTCAAGACAAAAATCAAAATAACCGTAGATACACGAGTACAAAGTATATTATTTCTATTTTAAAAGATTAACATATTTTGTTAATTTAAAAGTTATAAAAGTCGAATTTTACTTCAGCAAAGAACAAACAAAACAAAAGCATGTGTTTGTGAAGGTTTTTATAAAGATTTGGGCAATTCGATCTTTGATTAATATTGATTGCTGATGCATGATATCATCTATTCATAAAAACACATTGAGAATTTTAATTTTAGAAATTATATTCGTAAAAGTCTTACGAATTTTCAATTAGAAACTCAAAGGGAATGAGTTATATATATTTATATATATTTTTATTCTCTTCTCAATTAAGTTCTTTATAGTTTTCATATTGCGTCACGAATTAAAACATAGAAAAACCATTGGCACTTACGCAAACGCGGGTGGCAATGGTTTAGGAAGCTATTGTCTGGAGGTTTTTTTTTATTTATTTATGTGATTCTGCCGCCATGTCTTTTTTTTTTTTACTTCCTACTTAAATATACTTAATAATAATAATAATGTTCCTTCCTGGGGAGAGTAACAAGTGTTAGGCCTTATGCTTATTCCTTATGCGGGTAGTTGGTAGGACGTGTTTAGAATGTTTGTTTTATAGTTTTAGGATAAAAGTGAAGGGCAATTTTTAATTCCGAAAATAGTTGTCAACGAGTAAAATTTTGATATTGCCTCATCTACTATCACATATGTGTGTACATATGTATATCTATAATATAACATACGCTGACGTACTTTTATTAAATTCGAAAGGAATTGGATGTAAAACTAGGAATGAATAATATGCTAAGTATTACATAATGTCGTCAGCAAAACAATTTAATAGAATTATGGGTGTGCTTATAAAAAATACAAATTTCTGTCAAAATATAGTGTCACAAAAAGAGTGGTCAGCCATTTTGAATTTTTTGCGAAACAAATTACTTTAAAATGTCTCCAAAACTGTTATTTAAAAAAACTATGTATAACAAGATAATTTTACTTATGAGAATTGTTTCATTAAATGAGGGTCAATTTTCAATCTAAAAATTGATTTTACTTGAATTTTTTGCAGGTTATTAAGTACAAAAAGAAGGATATCAAATAAGAAATTTAATATTCCATCAAACTTTTCCCAAAAAAAACGTTTTTTTTTTAAATGACAATCAAAGTCAAACAATTTAATCTGTATAAGGTGATAGTCTCAAGTGAAAGCTAAATATCTGTCACAACAGAAAGTTAATACTTAGTCATATTTTAGCAAATATGACGTTTGAATTGCAATATGAATTAATGAAGAACATTTTATCATGTCAACTATTTTTTTTTTGGCAATTCTTATGGAATCACCTTAAGGTAAGAAAATTAGCTTTTTGGCCGTCAAAATAAGACGAATTTAAGAAACCAAATTATTAGTCGCGAATTTCAATCTGATTGTAACAGATTGTCAAACTCAATTCGCGTTCCACATACGATCCACACTTCAAAGAATAAAATGTTAGCGCGCGTCTTAAGCATCTTGCACATGAGCTACGATATACGAACTGCGGAGTGTGGATGTTCGCATATTTTGAGGTTTCTTTCACATGGGCTTTATTTCTATTCGCACATGATCTTTCACAAAAAAAAACAAAACAAGAGTGGTATAATTTTGAGGATATGTTGCGCGCGAACAATTTATTCGTTGCAGTGTGGATGGTATGTGGAACGCGAATAGAGTTTGACAGTTCGTAGCAATCACACTGCAATACGCTACTACCAAACTGATTTTACAAAATTTTCCTGTTTTAGAGAACAAAATGCAAATTTTATTATCCTAACATTAGTGTCAATTGGTTTCTTATAATTTAAATGTGTTTTTGTTTGAAACTGACTTTTTGAAATGTGTAAAATCACGTTTGTTCGTCCATTCCTTCATTCGTTGTTCGCTCTCATGTGCAAGGCTCTTAAGGACTATTTAAATGAGAGCGACCAATGACTGACGAATAAATATGCTTTTAAACAATTTATAAACCTGAATTCTAAGAAACAATTGCAAACAA
Organism: Eupeodes latifasciatus; assembly: GCA_920104205.1. Classification (NCBI taxonomy): domain Eukaryota; kingdom Metazoa; phylum Arthropoda; class Insecta; order Diptera; family Syrphidae; genus Eupeodes; species Eupeodes latifasciatus. The sequence goes on along the minus strand of OV049926.1, from coordinate 151,449,481 downwards.
AAAGTTACAAATTTAGCTTTAGTTAATCTTAAGGTAATAAAATTAACTTTTTCGTTGTCAAAATAAGAGGTATTTATGAAAACAAATTATTAGTCATGAATTTCAATCTGATTGTGACGAACTTTCAAACTGAATTCGCGTTCCACATTTAATCCACACTTCAAAGAATAAATTGTTATCGCGTGTCTTAACCTTAAAATGTCATTCATGTCAAATGTCATTGTTTTTGTTATACATCTGTAATGACGAATAAAAACAAGCCATTTAAATTAAATGCATAATGAACGAATATTCGTTCATTCGTAAATCGTTGGTCACTCTCATGTGAATTGTCCTTTACACAAAGTGAAAACTTGGTGGGAATAATATTTGACAATCAAAATAAACTTATCATCTAAGCCAATTCAACTTCTGAGTAAATGGAGCTAAATTTTGATACACTTCGACTTTGCTCAACTCAGTTCTGAGCATTAATCGATTTGACTGATATCTCAACTGTTCTTTCAAATTTTTCGCTAATATATTAATATCAAAGTACCTAAAGCGTTTTATATTTTTATAGAAAGAATTAGCAATTTATCTTTTGATTTATTCCTACCACTGAGGAAATTATTATTGAACATTTTATGTTTTTATTTAATTATCAAACATCACGGAAATACATCACTCATATGAAAGGTTTGACCCAAGAGTTAAGTTCAATAAACAAACCTAAGAACATGTCAGTTATCCAAAAAGACAAACTAAATCATATATAAAATACAGGTTATCAAAATTAAAATTGTCAGAATTTAAAAATGGCTGCTCGAGTAATCTTCAAAAAAAATTGACAGCTGAGCGTAAAATATAAAAACAAATATGACATTTTAAAGACCACTATTGATTATGTTTGTGTATGAAAAGAATTAATTATGGGAATACATTAAGCTATGAAAACATTTCTTCTAATATAAAGATGTGATGTCACACATTTAGAAATAAAAATATTCCCTTTACATGAGTGGATTTGAAGACCAAATTGATCTGGGATTGAGATTTTGATCAAGATATACCTAATGCTTATGCTGAGTTAAATTAAGTCAATATAGGACATATCCCAAAAAAAAAAACATTTAATTTCAATGAAAACTAGATTTAACGAAACCAACTTCTCTATGTTAACGAAGTAAGACGTCAAAATACAATACAAACATTTGAATTACTAAACCTTAACAGATTTATAATTTAAAATCAATTTATTTCAACTATAATTTGCAGTAAAAGAAATTATTAATTTTTCAATGCTTAAATTTTGTTTTATCATATTTTACATTTATTTTTTTTAAAAAGATTGATCTGAATTGCATTATGAGTTTTGTAAAGATTTGTACTTGAACTTGATGTTTAAACAACACTTTGAACTCCCATCAATTCTAAAAATTCATTCAGTCATCTAAATATTTATCTAACTCAACACGTTTCCTATGGTATATAAATAATTAATACACACAAAAAAGTCAAATTAATATTCAATCTACAATGTCCGATATAATAACCACACCTGAACATCATCGTACAATTTTATTATTTTGACATGTGTGATGTGATGTATGGCAGACAATATGCCACCGTACTTAATAATCACCTCTATTAAATCTATATAATCTTTATAAATATTCTATGATATTGTGCACATCTGATTGATAGGTCAAAAAGCTCATTGAAGATTATTATTGCCAATTGTTAGGATATAAAACATTTTGATATGAAACTTAACTGACGTGAAGTATTTTCTAATTTTTGACGTATGTACCTATATTTGAATTTGTTACACCATCGTTTTTCAAGCATGGTTGTATAAAATAACGCACACCCTTCCACAGGTGCTAGCTTCAAATAAAATAAATATTGACTTGAAATATTTCTGAATATAAATCGTGCACGTAATGTGTGTCTATGCTTATGCACTTTGTTTGTAAATATAAATTATGGCAACCCTATAACTTGTCAAACATTTTACATTCAATCGAATAAATTAAAAACACTTGTATAATTACATAAAACTACATTCAAATTGCGCATCTTTCATCAATAAAACTCACTTACAGTTAGATAAAATTATATCGAAGATATTTATCTCTAATATGTACATATACTTCTGTCAGTTATGTATTCATAAATTATGGCAACCAGAAAATATTCAAACAAGCTGTGTACATAGAATGTAGATTGGTCTTGATGGTTGCAAAATGTACGACATAAGGGCACGTAAAAGTAGAAAAGATCGTTTAACAATATTTTTCGTTTAAGGTTAACCAACTTGACATGAATCAGCCGAGTAGTCCGGTCGATATTATGGTCACTTGGTGTGTCACTGTGTCAAAAGAATCGTTTATTTCTTCCTGACGTAATTTTTATGGGAATGCGCGTGGTGCGCTGCTATACCGAGCTGAGTTGAGTAGTGAACTTGTTGTTTATTATTTTTTTTTTTCTTCTTTTAATTTATTATTTATTTTTTTATTCAAACACTCCCCGGTTAGGTGTTCGAAACACCAGACAAGTCGTTTTATACACACGAGGTACATGCATACAATATATATCCACAATAAATTGAAAGACAGCCAATGCATTAATTTTTTGTTTTATCTGCACCCCCGATTCATTGTGGGGCTGATTGGAGGAATATTGTTGCATAATAATATGATGATGCTTTATGAGTTTACCTATGGACTTGTGAGTTGTTTACACATAGACGTTAACGCTAAAAACTAGAACACAATTTAAACGCTGCTGCTGTTTAGACGTTAATGTGTTTAGACAATGACCCATTCTCAATAAACAAAGTATTAAGATTAATGTATTTTTTTTTTTAATTTTTATTTCTTACCCATCGCACACCCTAGATTTTAGTTAATTAGATTTGATTTGGAGAGAGGAGAGATATTGCAATGGAATGCTAAAAGGGTATAAGGTTAGAAGTTTTGGTTTCACTTTTAAAGTGACCTTATTTTATTTATAAACAAAAAGAGGAAAAGTGGGTGAAACGTGTTGGAAGGTACTTCACACGTTACACATTATCAACTTCAAATACAAATCTAAAAACCTAATAGCCTTACAACTAAAAATTGTTTAAGCTTTTGAATTTGTGGCAAATTCTGACTTTTCTTCATTTATTACAAAGTTTTATTTTATTTCTAGTTTCCCCTCCTGAAAAAATGTATGCGAACGCACATGACGTTTTTGCCTTTTCTTAACTCTGAAAATAAAGCTATTTGCCAAAGAGAAAATTACAACAAAAAACGACAAAAATTAAGATGCTAACAAAATAATAAATTACCAAATATTGCACACCTCCCACAGTCATGCATTAGTTTTACCCATATGTACTATGTATAAACCTGAGGTAATAATTTGCAAAATGTCTCAGAAACTAAAATAAATAATTAGTACATCGTGACTGTGTAAATTAAATTGCATTTATAGCTTTTTTTGTATAAATAAAAATGTTGGAAACGCTAAAATCGATTTTATTCTCCTCACAAACAATAATTATGGCCTTGATTTGGCACGATTCATTAAGTGATTTTATTATCCATGAGAAAATTACTAAAATAATACTTTTTTTTCAAAATTCATTTTTATTTTTGAAATAAATAATGCAAATAATAATATACCAAATCGATGCATTTGTTTTCTTTAGAATTTTAGGAAGTGGAAAATAGAAAAAAAATGTTAAAAAAAATTTATAACCGATGCAAGGGCAGTATAAACTTAAGAAATTATATTTTTGTTCTTTAATCATTTTACACAGAAAGAGATGACAGCAAACACTTTGCCGATTATACACAATTTTTACTGAAAATGACAGCTGCCAAATTGTCAAGGACACCATATGTTACAATTTTACACTCTTGCAATATAGATCATGATTAGAAAGAAAAAGCTTAGGGGGCATTTATTTAATATCTAGTTAAATTTTTTGTATCGTCCTCCTTTAGTAAATCTTTTGAAAATATTTTAAATTTCCTTTGTTCCCTTTTTTTTAAATTAAAAAAGCGTAAACAATTAATTTTCTTCAAAGAAATTTATAAAGTTAACTAAATATCTAATGGCATAGTTATTTGTATTTCGTTTGTTATGGATGAAGATAAAAAGATAATTTTTGTTGTATTTATAATAAATCAAATATAAGGGAATTCAATATTCAATTTCTTTGATCACAGATTCGCAATAAAATGAAAAGTTAAAGTATATCGAAGAAAAATCATCTGTCAGTGTAACTGTCATAAGAAATATGGAATTGGTGCTTATTTAAAAATCAAACATCTCTACAATCAAAAGTGTCTTAAATGTGAAATGCCAGGCTCTCAATGGCCAATTGTGATCACACTTTTAAAGAAATAACTTTAAAAACTGCGAATTGGTGACTTTAAAATGTTTATAATTTGTTGTTTGGTAAAATTTAACAATTCCAATGCATTGTTGGAGAATTTATTGTTCCATTTTTAGAAACGGATCATTTTTACTTTCGAAATGTCAAAATATAACAACATAAAAACTGACAAATTCCCTTTCAATTAAGGCAATTTTATTGGAAAGTTAGCCAAGAAAAATCTTTCTTACAATTAAATCAATTCTACTTATGTCAAAATATCAGCTGATTTTGTTTTTCCATTCAACTGAAAGCTGAACTTAATTACTCTGTGATTTTTGCTTATTTACTGCACAACTTATGCTGGACTTTTAATCTGTGTAAGGAGGAGTTTCTTTTTGTGGATAACAATGTGGTTGGTTTTTTCTGTATGTAAAAGATAGTCAAACAAAGTTCCACGTTTGAAATCAATGACAACTAAAAAATTAACTAAAGGCTTTTTCAATAAGGGCGGGTAGATGTTGTCAATGTCAAACGTGACGTTTGCTGTTTGACACGTAGCACCATCCTGCTGGAACCACATGTCGTCTAGGTCCATATGGTTCAATTTGGGCCATAAGAAATTAGTTATCATCGTCACTAACGTCGTTTTCAAAAAAAAACGGACCAAATACGCCGCCGCCGCCGGCCGAAATTCAAACCAAACAGTAACTTTTTGAGGATGCATTTTCACCTAGTGAACCTCGCGTGGGTTGGTGTTGTCCCATATACTGCAATTTTGCTTCTTAACACAACCATTCATCCAAAAATGCGCCTCTTTACTAAAAATGATTTTTCGGACAAAATTGTGGTCTTCTTCCAAACGATTCGAGGCCCAGTCAGCGAACAAACGGCGTTGTCTATGGTCATGAGCTTTGAGCTCTTGGGTCAGTTGGATCTTGTGCGGGTGTAGGCCCAAGTCCCGACGCAAAGTTCGCCAAGTTGAAGTCTGCGAAAGGCCGAGTTCTTGTGCACGGCGAGGAATAGACTGCCTCGGGATCTGCTGTACGCTTTCGAGGACCGCGGCGATGTTCTCTGCCGATCTTGCGTTTGTTGAACGTACGGGTGTTGGCTGATTGTTTACTAAACCGGTCGTCTTAAATTTGGTTACCAAACGTTGAAGAGTCGACTACCGTAAAATGGGCGCAATGGGCGCACTGTTTGCGTTAACAAACACTCATTTTTATAATAAAGTTTTATCATTTGAACGTGCTGTTCAAAATTTGGCAAAAGTATTTGAATAATAAACAAAAGATTTAACAGATGTCACCAAAACAAAATGGCCGCTACGGGGTCCCAAAAATGCAGTTGACTGCGGTTCTGCTCTATTTTAAAACGCAACATTATCTAAAAATCATTCTTCCAATCAAAAATGTGTACAGATTTTTGAAGTACAAACTGAAAAATTGGGAACATTATAAAGTTTTTGATATGTTGTCATAAAGTTTCAAAAAGAGGCTCTTGAACTTGATCAGATAGAAAGTTTATGAGAGACAAGTGAACATTTTATTTTATTGTAAGAACTAAAACTCCTTTAAAAATACCCATTGCTGAATTTTCATTTACGAACATAAATAATAAAAAAAAAAGCAACAACAAAACTCAAATAAAACCCATCACAGAGTGCATCTTCAATCATTATTGCGAGAGAGATAATATCGTTTAAGCGCATTTCTTCAAAAAACAACAACAAAACATAAAAACTTAAAATATTCAAACTGCCTGGAATATTAATTTCTTTCATAGCGGATATCGGTTTTTTGTGTTATGTTAATGCTTCCAATGAAGAGTGAATGAAGAATATTGAAGAAATACTATGCAACTGAAGACTGATAGGATCACAAAAAAGAAAATGCTGATGTTGTTTTGTTTTGGTTATTGTTTATGTTGGCGGTGATTGAAGATCTAAATAGTGGCCACCCGTTCGATTAAAAAAGAACTGTTTGATTTATTGTTTTTGAAAGCATAGGGAATTTACATACATATAAAGAAAACTGAGGGACCTATTACCATTTTACAAATGATAGTGCATGTTATAACAAATTGTTGTTCACTCAATTAGGTAAAATTATTATACTAAAAGAAGAGGGTCCAATGATGATTATAATGTTGTTTGATTTCTTTAACTTTCAACCCCTTTATTTCTTAATTTCGAAAAACAACAACAAAAGGAAACTAAAGTGGAGTTCTTGATGCGATGGAATGAAAACATGATGTATGGTTTTGTGATTGTTCAATGTATAACATGCTCATTCAATTAGGCCTTAGCTCTACGTTATTTATTTAGCACAAGATTAAGAAGGGATTTAATAAAACTTCGCATTGCATGGTGCAAAGAGTAGTTTGTCTTATTTTCTAAATATTTTCAGGGGTACTTGTATTTTTTTAATAGAAAACTAACTAACTAATTCAGCAAGATTCAAAAACAGTAATTTATAGGTTTTTTGAAGAGGTCAAATATTTTTAAAATATTTTTAAAAATGTACTAAACATTTTCTTCACATAAAATTAAAGATCAAATTAAAAACTTGATTAAATGTCTACAAACTTTATGTGGAATATGTTTTTTTTTAATATTTCTTAAAATGATCCTTTAAGCCGATGTTAACAAATGTCGTTATTAAACATCTTTAAAATGAAAACGAAAACTATTATTTTTGCCAAGTTTTTCAAAGTTGTACATTCAAGGACGCCAAAAAAAACATAATTAAAAAAAAAACTTGAAAACAACTGTGGACATTTTTGGAAATTGCAAGTATCAGGACTTGTACTTATGTACATATTATGTCTTAATTCCTTTTTGAATTTATTTTGTACTGTAACTACCAAATAAATTAAAAAAGAATTGCAAGGTATAAAAGATAGGGGTTTCCCAAAAGGTGCTTTCATTTTGAAGCTGTCATCTATTGTGATTTGACAAGTTAGAACAACACCATTCCTAAAAATGGAACCATACACGCTTCAACAACTATATACTTTGCTCATTCCTCCTCCCAAAGAAAAATGAAACAAACATCTGCAAGACACACGTTCACAATATGAAAAAATTGGAATTATTCACAATGCCATATTTTTTTCAATTCACTTTTGCAATATCGACTGACATTTCAATTGCTAAATTCTATCAACCGACAATCGGTCTGATGTCAACTTTAATCAAAATCTCGAATTCGATTAGTTTTTCTACGAATTTTTTAAAACTGGCCCTTCTTAGTATCTATATTAACATACATACATAAAACAAATTTTTTAGTTAAAATATAATTTATTAACTTCCCATAAAAAAAAGTTATTGTAATCGGTCCATTTTTTCGAGTTGAAAATTTTGACATTTTTCGACGTTTAAAAATCCCTAGAATCTAAATCAAAGATTTTAAGAGAGGTCCGTACGTTCGGGATAACAGGCCCCGTCGTAATAGATTCGTAGTACGACTCCCGAAAAAAAAGTATCATTGCTCCCGTCGTACTTAACAAATTTGTTACGAAATTCGGAGTTCGTAAAAAGTGGTATCACTAGCCCCGAATGAATAGGAAGTTTGGCAGTTTTTTCTACGAACAATTATTTTGATCGGAGTTCAATTGAAAACGAAAACAAAATATTTAGCGTGCGAAGATATGAAATGCTTCAAGAAAAATCTGAAATTGCCCAAGGATTTTCGAAAATCCCTTAAGAGGAAGTGAATTCCTTTTGGGAAGCAGTAAAAACAGAGTTAAATAGCCTAGGCCCACCTTCTAAGGACACCTCTAGCTGGATAAAAGTAAGTTGAATAGATTAGTCCAAACTTTTTTATATTTAATTCAATTCTTAGGTGTGGTTAGATTGGAAGGCATACATCAAGAGAGATATGGTTGAGAACAAAAAAGAATGCAAAAAAAGGTGGCGGAGGAAAAACGAGCTTTTATTTATTTTTCTTATTTTGACGCAAATCAGCTGATTTTGACACTCCGAAATTAGTATTTCCGTGTGGCAATGCTTTTTTGATTTCGTTCGGGGCTTATGATGTATGTAAATGTATTCGTATTCGTAGCCTAACAAAATTTTCGGGGGCTCGCTACGAGGGACTTTGTGATAGGGGTGAATAACATCGAAAATTGCGAAAAGGAATTTCAAGAATATTAAGGGGGTGGTTTTTTTTACTATAACAATTTAAAAAAAAAGGGAATATCTTACGAACCAAACACGCTAGCGCCTGTAATTAATTTTATATTATATAATGTGATGTGATACAAAATACATAAGTATATTTTTGAAAAAAAAATATTCAATTAACAGTTTTTTTGTATAACTCAAAAACACTAAACAAAATATTGGTCACCTCTTCCTCTAGAATAATTGAATAATTGAATAATATGAAACGAAGAATAACGTTTTTGACATGTAGTCAAATTTTTAGAAAAATCGAGGTAACGGTTTTTTTACAACAAGTAAAAACTTAAAAAAAAAATAACTTAAAGTTGGTAAAAATTGCTTTAATTATATTTGTCAAAATTATTAAATTTGCATTCTAACTAATTTTGTATTTTGAGAAATATTATTTCCAATATGTATTTTGTAAATTTTTTAGAAAAATCCAATTGACAATTTTTTTTTAATAAAAAATAATAATCTACAAAAATACAACCCATAATTCTTAAAAACTGATGTTCGACAGATAAAAATATTGACTTCAAAATTATTTAATTTAATGCATATAAGAAATAAAAACTTTAAAAAAAATGCTGCTAAAATTGATAAAAATTGGTTTTCGACTAAAAATTTCAGAGACAAGAACATGTATTGAAATCAAACTTATTTTATCATATGCAAAATATTATTACTAATTTTTTAGAAAAATTCAATTGACAGCCTTATTTGAAAAACACGAAAACCTACAAAAACAACAAAAAACTTGGAAGAAATAGTTTTCGACTCAAGTATTATGAAAAAAGAAAAAGATATTGACTTCAAACTTTTGTATCTCACACAACATATTATTATTACTAATATTTTATTAAAATAGACAAACGGGCACGGATGGAAAGTTACCAGTGTGTGTCGCATTCCAGCCTCTTTTTTTATCCAAATGAGTTTTTTAAAATCCCATTTTTATATGTAGGTATTTTTGGTCCAAATCATAGTTTTACCAAAACTAAAAAATTGCTTGCGAAAAATGACCTCATCCTTATCTAATAGGTACCTATGTATATACATATCTAATTTATAGAACTTATAATCCAATGCCAACATGAACTTTTCAACTTGTATAGCGGTAGGTTGATGGGTAGATAGGTAGGTAGGTAGGTAGGTAATATTAATTTAAATTACAGACAAACAGTCTCAACAAACTACGACTTCTCTATCTTCTTAAGGTAGGTATAGAAAATTAATAATAATACATTTGATTGGAATACCTACGTCCTACATACATACATACATACATACATATGTGTGCATATTTTTTAAAAATTTCTTTATTATTATTATAATTTATTATATGTACATACATATGTACATATGTACATAAATATGTATCCAGACATAACTATAGCTACCTTCTAAAAAAAAAACAAAAAAGAAGACTAGAGACCGGTTTAAAAGCCATCGCCCGCTCCGCACTGTATCTACAATTCTACATATCTTGAATGTTAAGGTAAAAAAAAGAAAAACAAACAGACAAAAGAGGAAGTCTGCCTGCATAACGATAACACTATATGAAAAATGAAAGACGATAGGTAGAATTGTTGGAAGTTCCATACCTTACCTACCTACTTTTCCATCAAACTTAGGGCGTTATCAGATAGCTATTTTAGTAATCCGACCACAGAACAGAACAGACCCTTGTTGCACATCGACAATCGACATTGCAACTTAAGTATTTATAAAGAACAAAAATGCAATACAATTTCGCATTCTCAATTCTAATCACAGAAAATAAATATATATAAAACTAAAATGACAGCAATTGACAACCACTGCACTGACAACCACTGCACTCTGAGAACGCTCCTAAAAAAAAATCGTTTTCATGATTGTCTTCCCACGTTAGCTGCTGTCGGAATTTAATTTAATATTTCACATATATAAATAAATCCATAAATATAAAAAAAAAAATACTTAATTTCCCATCTTATAATAATAATTTGATTTAAATTACACCTCCACTTTTCCACGGTATTGAAAAGCAAATAATCATCAGAAAGCGTGCTATGCGATGTGACCAAGCTTTGAGCGACTCTGATGGTGATTAAAGGGGGCGGAGGAGCTTTGGTCAAAAGATCATATCAGGAGGGACAAGGGAATGCTGTCAAAATACCTAACTAAACAATTTTTTTTTTCTTTGTTGTTTATTTTTATTTTGAACTTGAATTTGACACTTTAAAGTAATTTCCACGTCATAGCAGCACAGAATTATTATTGGAGGAGAACCTCAAGAACATACTCGTACTCGTCCAAACAAGCAAGAGTAACACGCGCTCACCTACCTACCTACCTACCACCTATGGGTATTTATAGGCATCTTGAAAATATAGTACAAAAGATTTAACAAATAAATGATAAATACATAGATATTATTTGATTAATGATTATTTAAAATAAAACTATGAATAACTTAAAAATCTTAACACCAGACTTAGGCTACTTGCTTTGAAATGAATACATTGTGCAAATGAATTTTGTTGTTGATATTTTTCTTATTTGTTTCATTTTTATTATCTTGACATTCTTCTCATCCATTTATGTTGCAAGCCAAGTTGCAACGAACATCACTCGATGAAAACATTTTTTTTTTTTCTTTTTCATTTTTAATCAAATGCGATGTTTTAATTTAATTTCATTTAATTTTAACTTTTTAAATGAATTTCAAAACAAAAAAAATATTATTCACCTTATTTCTTGTTTTGTTTTTCTAGACTGTAAAAATATAAAATAGAAGAGCGCAAGAAACCACTGGTAGATGCACCACAAAGTGTGTTGAACTTTTTGTTTTTTTTTTTTAACTTGGTACACGCTTGACTAATTTCCGAACATACAAACAACAAAAAGACACTTAAATGGAAAGTATTTCAAAAAATCACAATTTTCGAAATATAAAATATTTATATGTAAATTGTCGTAGGTATTTATGAGATACTATGAACAAAATAGTAACAAAACATGACCGCCACCGAATGGGTAATATTGTTTGATCGAAACTCGAAGTTAAACTGAAATATAAATAATCAAAAACTAAGACAAAGTATGAAGCGGCTAGAAAACTCGTTGTGTTGTGGCAGCGTTGCCACAATGTTACAAGTGTAACAAAAGTGTTACACTTTTCTTAATTTTTTTGTATTTGTTACTATGTTACTTTTTTTTTTCTTTTTGTTACATTTTTTTCTCCAAACTTTTTTTTTCTTTCAAAATTTACTTTATGATTTTTTTAATCAGTGTGAAGTGCGCTTAAACAACACTTCCACCTATTTGTACACCTACATCTTAAATTGAGTTGAAATCACCTTCATTCGACTCGATCGAACTCGTTCAGTTACAGTTTAGTCGAAATCTTGCTATCTTTTACTTCAAATTCAAGCTCGATCTCTCGATTCAGCATATAAACATGGTTAGATATCCATTCCTCAAAGTATTCCAGTTTCTTAGGGAGCGTTCAAGTATTGCGTAAAGCAATTTTTGAAGATTTTTAACCCCCCCTCGTCCCCTTGTAACGCACCGTAACGTTTTTCTGTACTCCCCCTCCCACTCTCTAAACGTTACATAACACTCAAGTGACCATTTTTACCCTAAAGTCACAAAAAAGTATGTTACACATTTTATCCTTGGTATAGTTTTAATGTTATAATGTTACGTAACGTATTGTAAGAAAGACCCCCTCCGCCCCTGTAACGCATCGTACCGTTTTACGAGACCCCCCTCCCACCAAAATTGCGTTACGTATTACTTGAACGCTCCCTTACTTATAATAATTTATTAACTTATTATTTAATGTATAGTTTTGTACTGAATTTAAAAACTGTGATGAAGAAAACTTATGTTCCTATTAAAAATAAAAAATAGAGTTCAAGAGCATTCTTTGATTTAAATAATTTTTTTCAATTTTTTTTGTGCTTTTGTTACGTTTTTTTAAAAAAATGCGTTACACTTTCGTGAAGCCCAGCGGCAACGTAGTAAGTCTGCTGTGGTAGTCTGCTGAAGTGCTGACGTCTACTAGTCAAAGTTGGTGTTGTTGTAACCAACCGATGGGTGGGTATTAGGGTTGCCATGTCCTAAATTAGCTGGATAGGTCAAAAGTAACTCAAGTTCAAAAAAAAAAGAAGCTGCTATGAGACCCACACTGATAACTTTCCATCCGTGACCTTCTGTCAATTTTTTTTAAACTTAAACAAAATATCAATAAGAATATTTTGTGTGAGCTGCAAACATTTGTATTTGCAACATAATACTTGAGTCGAAAACCACCTCTTATCAGTTTTTTGTTGTTTTTGCTGCTTTTCGTGTTTTGTAAAAACAGTTGTCAATTGAATTTTTCTAAAAAATAAGTTAAAGTATAAGCTTGATTTAAATATATACCAAATATTTTTAATTTAAAGTATACCACTTTTGTTTAGTATTTTTTGTACAATTAAATTTTCACAAAAAAACTGGCTGTTGGATTTTTATAAAAAAATATACTGAATATCTTTAATTTTTACGAAAATATTCGAATCGAATATCAATTTTTACCAACTCTTAATAATGTTATTTTTTGACGTTTTTATTTGTTTCAGTTTCTGGATTTATAAGAAAAAAACGCCCACTCAATTTTTTTGAAAGTCCTTTATGCATCTTTCGATATCATTTTCTATAAGACAAAATATATTTGAAGTCGATATCTTTGCTTGTTCATGAGAAATGGAATGTACAAACATACTAACGTTATGTAATAAAAACAAATTTAATTCGACATATCGGACTGATTACAATAATTTTCTATGGGAAGTTGGAAATCTGGTAGCTTCATTGGATCCATTCACTATTCTAGTCTCTACGTTGTCATTTTGTCAAGTTAAATATGAGTTAAAACGAAGTGTAAGCTCAGCTTCAAAGTTAGTGTACACTGATTTTGACGTTTTATAATCAGCTTTCCATAAAGACACAAACGTTCAATAATAGTAAATATTTGATTTTGTTTTATTTATATGTAAATAAAAGATTTTATCTAAAGTTATACATACATATATACATAAATGTTTCTTATTTTTCATGTTTACATCTAACATTTATGTGAAAGTTCAGGATTGACTAACTGCTTAGAGCTACTTTCTATTCACAAAGTAGTTAAATTATTTAAAAAAAACTTGTCGTTTATGTTATTCGAAAATGCTTTGCTGGCTGATTCACAAGTTTAATAATTTGAAAATGAATAATCTGTTAATTAATAATTAATTTGTGTGAAGAAAAATATCGCCCAAGATTATATTTGGGCTATTTATAGTCCAATACATTTTTTTTGTAAAAAGATAGACCAATTTCTGACAAATAGCTCAATATGGCAAGCCTAGGGCATGTGTAATGTTGGGTATGGAATGGATAAGTATTGGCAAGTTGTGTGCCGTTCGGTGGAGATGTTCGATCCGTATCCAGCTGCCTGTTGCAGCGTTACCACTTTACTTCAATTGAAGTAGATCTACTTCTTTTTAAAAAAAAAAATTCAAATCTACTTCCTACTTCGCACCATCGACAAAATATTGAAATCTACTCCATTTTTACGGTCTGTGTTTCTACCTACTTCAATTCTAATAAAAATAGACTGAATTTACTTCTTTTTTCTCTTTATCACTCTTGTATGTAGTCTCAAAATTTTCATAAAAAATACAAGAGAATTAAAAATCGCTTGAGTCTTTGCATTTGTAGTGAGATTCTTTTTTATCTATTGTATTCTAGTTTAAAACTTTTGTCATTTTTACTTGGCGACATAAAGGAACTATATGGCAAGTTTTGCATTCGTAAAAAAATTTCGAACTCGAGATTTTAATCAAGCATGACATTAAGATGGTAAAGAAGTCTGGTTCCTGATTTGTTTAAAACTAAAAATAACAGTAGTCCCAGTACAAATTTGTACGGTCAAAAATCGATAATTCGAATTTTCCCAAAACAAACCGATAGATTTATTTTTAAATTTTCGCTAAAATTTTTGTTCTAAGTTTGGCTTCTTTCAATATAAGAAAATATTTTTGTATTGCTCAAAAGGGTTCCCCCCATAGAACCTTTATTTTGTTTTTAAGTTGTCTCAAGAACTTAACTAAATTTTTTTTCTGCAAAAGTTATATAGTCTCAATAATATTTGATGACCAAAAAATTAATTGTTTTGTTTTTAATTTTTTAAAAACTCTTGACTCTTTTTCGGAATTCGATATTTTGAAAATGGGTCATCGTTGTTTTACAAAATTGAAATGCAAGACGTCTAATAACAAGTTTTAAAAAACTGCATACCAAAAATATTTTAAAACTAAAATGAAAAAAATGTATACAAAATTTTTTGCAGGTACATTTTAAATTATAAAATACAGGAAATAGTTTTGAATAGCCTTTTTGGATATGTACATGAGCGAGTTCATAGGACCAAGTCCTGCATTTCATTTCTTTTCTATTTGTTATGTTATATGCATTCAGTTGTGTTCTAGTGTTATTTTGGATTCGATTTTTTATTTGCAATATGAAGTTTTTTATATTCAAGTTGTCCAAAAACAAAAAGAAGACTGTTTATGTACTGAAATTGTGTTATGAATTCAATAACTCTTTCTTGTAGAACTCGTCCTTTGCAATCAAAACATCCTAAAGTCATTTCATCTGACCCAATTTTTGCGATTTCGATTTATTTAAGAAATGTTACATTAACATATTGAAGTATATGATATGAAGGGTTAAATAATTCTAGTTTCATTCAAATAATGCAATTTAAAAATATGTAGAATAATATGAAAAAGTTTATTTTTGATTTTTGACATCTACTTCCATTTTTCTCAATCTACTTCGATTTTTTCCTCAAATCTACTTCCACTTTTTTTTGAGAAGTGGTAACGCTGGCCTGTTGTAGAAGAACAGGGTTACCGTTGTATATTTTCAGTTCGAAGATTTGTATTCGTCTAGAATTATAAAAAAATATTTAAAATTTCACTTGAGAGATATTTAATTTCGAATTCGAAATAAAATTTAGAATATACTACAAAAAACAAACAAATAATTTTAGTTTGTTAATAAAGTTTAATTTTGAAAGAAATGATAACTCATAAACAGATATTTATTGAAAAAGGGAAAAAAACATTTTTTAAATACAAAAAATTTAAAAATAAAAAACTAGTATTTTTAAGAAGAAATCTAGTATTTTTTAAGAAGAAATCTATGAATGTTTATTTTATTGTTAAGAACATGTGTATTTAATTTACAGTGGATAATGATAATAGTAAAATGGCTTTGGTTACAAAACCATACAAATTTGCGGCTGTATGTTCTCGATAAATTCACGAATTCCATCTTAAATGTCTTGAATCGAATGTGGAGCATTGGCATAGATCTTACATTTTACGTAGCACAGAGAACGTAGCACGGTCTTCTTAATAAATAAAAATAAACGTTGTCTTGCTCAATATCTTTTTCGATTATAAAATATCATTAATCATAGGTCGGTAACAAAATCCGACTCTGCACTGATCTTATATTGTTATCACACCGCCAAGCCAAAAACCACACCAAACAGTGCCATTGAGAGTTGATAAAAGATTATTAAAAATTCACTTCTTGGATTTCTGAAACTTAAAATCAAAAACCTTTAATTACTTATTAATAATTAAGTATTTTTGCACCAAATGCGACAATTCTGCTAGTTAACGCAGCCTATGATGTGAAAATAAGCCTCATTACTAAAAAAGGAATTTTAGATAAAAATCCGGATCATTTTAGTGCATTTCAAGGAGACAACCAAAACAATGCTACTGATGATTGACCAGTTTGATTTCTTGTCTCAAATCACTCAACAGCTCAAATTCTTCCACCATTTTTATTATTGTCGGCCAAGAAGGTGCTTTAACATTTTTGTAGTGAATTTCAACAATTTAAATGCATTGTTGTAGAGTGGATCGTTGCATTTTTAGAAATAAGATATGTTTTACTTTCCAAACTTCAAAAAATGAGAGCTTCAAGAGTGACAGCAAAACATAAAAGAGGGCCAATCAAAATGAAACTTCTCACCGGAAACCCCTTTATTTTTCAGGTGAAATAGGGCATGAATAGCAGCTTTTAATTGTTAAAAGCAAAAGTTACTTTTTAAAAATTTTACGGATACGATTTGTACGTTATTTTTCATTTTCAAACTAAGACGAACTCAAAAGAATGTTAACAAAATCTACCAATATGCTAAGTTAAGAAAATATGTAGTTAAATACAAACAATGGTCGTCACGCAAGATGAAGAAAGCAATTACCTCTAACTCGAAGCAATGTCTAACTTCTGATAGTCCTTGTCCTTATAGAAAAGTCATTGTATAGCATTTTTATTGTCGTCTACAATTTTTTTAAAACATATTATAGGTATGCTGTTTTTAAAAGTTTGGTGTTGTTCATAAAAAATGGGCATTTGCAGTCTTTTATTTCATTTTTATCAAGATCATTGAAACTCGCATAGTAAAACTACTTTTGTTTAAAACTCTGAAAATGGAGGAATTATAAAAGAAAATTGGCTTTAATTTATACCACCTGTGGACTTGGTAAATTTTTTTTTTTAATACAAACAAAAATAGATAAAAAATCACTTTCGATATTATGTTCTTGTAAATCCACTCATCTTCTTGAGTATATTCAACAATATCTATCACATGTGCATTCACTTAATATTTTTAATTTTTCCCTTCCCGGATTATGAACCAGACATTTAAAAACAAGAACAAATTGTATATGACGAGAAAAATATCACTTGAATTAAGTAGGCTACTTAAAAAGATAAGAACACAAAATCATACAATAAACAACTTATTAATTATTATCTCATTTATTATTTATGGCCATATAATTGTCATTGGTTTAAAAAAGAACAAGAAAAATAAAACACAAAATAACACTTTTTTTATTGAAAAGTACAACAAGTTAATTATTTGTTACATGACAAAACACTTTCTTCTTTTTTTTTATTCTTCAAGAAAAAGTTCTGTGGCTTTTTGAAAACTTTAAACAAATCAATTTATAAAGTTCAAGTAATATCGAAAAAAAAAATACTAACCTTCTACGCCAAATTGTTTTGTTTGTAGTAAATTCTTGAGAAATTACTATCAAACCTTCTTTATCTTCACTCGTGTGTGTTTTTTCTTTTTTAATTATTGGGTTTATAGAGAATTTAAATGCATTTTGCCATTCTGATGAATAAGACACACTAAAGATATCGTTGATTAGTTTAAAATTCGCTGGAACAGCCGAATATTATGCCCTTTAGCAATAAAGAAACAGCTTTTTAAGTTAAAGATAGCAGAAAGCATTTAAAAATAAAGAAACAGCTTTTTAAGTTAAGGATAGCAGAAAGCATTTAAAAATATCCTACTATGACTTTAATGAAAGATTTTAGTAAGACAATTCTCCAAAATAATATCAGGGTCAAAAGCTGATTGGACAAGGACTTTTAAAACTCCGGTCATTTTTATAACGGTAACAAATACATACGATCTATTTCAAAATTAATTTAATACCGTTGTATCGGTCGTTATTTGGCAGCGAGTAAAGCCATAAGACTCAACGCCTCATCTCAATGGACCAACAACAATGTTGGGCACTCCATCATTCTGAACCTCTTTGGTTCTATACCAAAGTACATAGACTATACTATCCCAAAACCCCAATTTGGTAAAAACTTCCAGGTATCCATTCCATCCAGGGATGAATGGGAAGACAAAAAACTCCTAGATGACGAAAGCATCCATTTTTACACAAATGGATCCAAGACAAATGAGGGAGTTGGTAGTGGTGTGTACTCAGAAAAGCTTAATCTAAGCATCTCATTCCGCCTCCCTAATCATTGTAGCGTCTTCCAAGCGGAAATTTTAGCGATCAAAGAGGTTCTCTCCTGGCTAAGAGAAAACGTGATATCAACTTCTGATATACGCATCTTCTCTGACAGTCAGGCTGCTATCAAGTCTCTTGACGGCGCCTCAACCAAATCTCTAATGGCCCTCGATTGTCGATCGTCTCTTATGGAGATGGCGCAGCAATTTAACATTCACCTATGCTGGGTGCCGGGCCACAGAGACATCGCAGGAAATTGTAGAGCCGATGAACTCGCTAAAAATGGAACTGTCATACCTATTTCACCTGAAAGGGAGAAGATAGGTATACCAATAGCTACATGTAAACTTCTGCTAAAAGAAAAAGCTTTCGAGATAGCAAACTCTAGGTGGCACAATTTACCAACATGCGCAGCCACAAAACTAATATGGCCTTCATTGGACCTAAAGCGCTCTAAAGATTTGCTATCCCAAAGCAGACTTCATATTAGCTCCCTAATAGGTGTCCTTACGGGACACTGTCTTATAGGTAGACACGCAATACGACTTGGTGTAGCCTCAAATGACTTCTGCCGAAGCTGTATGGACGAGGAAGAAGAAGAAACAATCTCTCACCTCCTCTGCACCTGCCCTGCTCTTTCACGAAGACGCAAACTTCATCTGGGAGAATACTCTTTTGATGATCCCAGTGAACTAGCTAAAAAGGATATCAGATATCTCCTTCGCTTTATAAAAAGCTCAAAATGGTTCAACTAGTGGGAAGTAATTCTCTAGATTCATGTGGTGTCACAATGGGCCTTTCTTCTGGCCTAAGTGTGTGGTTTTTGTATCCACAGCCACATTACCCTAACCTAACCTATCGGTCGTTATTCCGTCAACATCATGTTCAACATTTGGAATCGCCGCCAAAGCTTGGCAAGTTTCGTCATAACCACTATGCAACGAAGTCACAGCTCTCGAGAAGTCTGACATTTTCAGGTATATTAGTGCGAGAGATTCGCTGTGTATTATGATTATTAAGTTTAGCTAGACTATAGTTGCAGGTCATCGAGAATATATCGCTTTCGGATGATACATGTCTGTGAGAAAATGAAAACTTAAACATCATTAAATTAATTAAGTCAAGAAGATGAAAGGAATAATCTTTTAAATCAAATTTATTTTTTGATTCAAACAGCGTAAAATAATAATTCACAAATTGTTGAACCAAATCATATCCTTGAAGTCACAGAGGTAATTCAAAATCAAAGCTTCGATTTAAAGTTTTTAAAATTCTAAGAAATCACTAAAATCCTTCAAATAAAGTACTCTCAAATAAAACATCTATAGAAATGGTTTGCCAAAATTACAACTCCGTATACGATTCCTACTCAATCGCAATTCTAAAACTTTCTTTGCAAATTTATTGCTCGTTTGGTTCAGAACCTGATTGAGGACTCTGGGTGGTAGGAAATTTAATTCAACTCTCTCAAGACCTGTTTGAAAAAAAAGGAATGTTGTCAGAAGAAGATTTTTACAAACTCGCAGCTGAAGTCAAGTCTTCCAAATCCAACAAACGATCTCTTTAAAAGAATCTCTGTGTCTTAGCTTTTGATAAAGCTTAACGTTTATTCGTAACTATAGTGTGAGTGTTTCGGTATTTGGGTTTGGTCCTTGGATTTGAAACATATAATTGTTAACTACTCATAAGTCATAACCCTCTCGATCGAAAACAGTGTGCTCTTGCTTTAATTAAAATTAAAATCCACGACTTTGAGCTTGTTATTAAATTGCAATTATCATTATTTTCATATTTTTTTTAGCGATACAACTTGAAAGGATGAATTAATTTCGCGACCTTATTAACATCATCATCTTCCTTAGTAATTTTCGTAATTCCTTCACAGTTTGAACATCCTATAGTAAAAAACGCAATTTTAGGTAGGAGTTTGTATTTGTTCAAAAGATAGCTTAGCACCGGAGTTATTAGCCCAATCAACAATTCAAGAATGTTTTCTTTAGTTTTTTTCTAAATCAATAAACAGTTTTCATCTGATTTTTCCCAACGTTTCGACGGTGATTGCCGTCTTCTTCAGGGGATGTCTTTATTCACAAAAATGATGAAAATGTTTATTTAATACATATACGAATATTATGTAAAGCGTACAAGTATGACTTACATTGATTTGAATATTACAAAAACATTGAAAAACAATTTAAACAATTTAAACAAATAAAATTTAAAGCGCTTCCGATTTGAAGACTTGTCGACTGTTAAATGTAAACTGTTGAATTGTTTGTGTCTGAAACTAAGGAACAGTATTAAAATTATAAATCATTAAATTTATATTAGAAAGTGTGTTTATTTTCGTGTCATTGAGAGGTACAGAGAAGTTATTGTCGTTGGAGAGGTTGGACCAAGAAAAGGCGAAGAAATTCGAAAGGTGTTTCTAAACATTTTATTGAACGAGAGACCAGTGAGGTGAGGTTGTGCCAAATTTTGGTGACGGGAGTATTTGGGTTGATCTATGAAGTAAATTCCGTTAAAGATATAGGGGCATATTCATAGATGTTTTCTAAACTCTTGCTAAGTTGTTACTAAGCAAATCCAGAGTTTAGGCTATTTATAGATAAATTTTAACCTAAGTTTAGGGCTTAACCTGGGGTTTAATTATAAACATAGGAAATGCTATATTTAAGTAGTTATTATCACAGCCAAATGTCATATTTGATTTTTGTTTGTGAATTGAAAAGCTTGTAACTAAACTTGAAAAATGTCGATTGATACCGCAATTGAAGAACAGTTTTCTTGCCGTTCATTAAATAGTTTTGTTTTACTTACTTTTTTCGACATCCAATTTGATTAATGACAGCGCGAAAAGAAAAGTTTGAAAATATAACAGTATTTTTTTGCTTTGATTTGTCATTTGAAGTATAATTGTAGTAGAATACAACCTTAACCTGGGGTTCTACTAAACAAAGCTGGAAAATTGAGTATGAATAAGAGTTGTGTTTATTCAATCAACAAGCCTTAAACTATAGATCAAGAAATTACGACTTTAGTAATTCTTTATGTATATGCCCCATAGATTTGCTTATTTTCATTTCTCTTCTGAATCTAGAATTTGATTTTTTTGTAGGTTAAAAAATTAGAAATAATAAAATGCTTTTTTAAAAGTCTTCAAAGTCTCATTTTTTCATCTCGTAGCTTTTTGAGGCGGAATGGGAGAACTTTGAAGAAGTAAATAGCATTAATGCAGTTGGTTTTGAATTGGAGTTTCGTGAATTTGGACACCTCTATGACGTTTTTAGATTTCATTTCAGAGACTGTTTTTGATTTTGGTACGTTAAGTTCATATTATATGCTTTTTGCGTCTATTGCTTTTCTAAGAGCGAAAATACTTATTGAGGTAAAGCAATATTCACATGAGCACGACCAACGAATGAACGAATATTCGTCGATTTTGACATTTCTTTCACATGAGAGTTTTTAATTCGTCGCGAATGAAGTTTGACATTCACCACCGAAACCAAAACAAGAACGATTTTTTTAGGTTAAGTACGCGTGATTTTTTTATTCGTTGCGAGTGTGGATAATGTGGAACGCGAATAAAGTTTGACAGTTCGTATCAACCATAATTTTTTTCGCAACGAATAAATTTGTTTTCTTAAATTTATTAATATATGATATTGAAATGTAAAAGTATGCATCATAAATCAAATAGAAACTATATTGCTATCGTTTTGTTAAGAATTTGTCTCCAAACGTATATAAACTCACATTTTGTAATTCATTCGTCGTTCGTTGGTCGCGCTCATGTGAATGATGCTTAAGTGGTTGTTTTTAATTTTCAGGGTAAATAACAATGAAGCTGGGGTTTCGGATAAAATTATTCTTAAAAGTTCAGGGAAATCATCAATTGATATATTGATATACAAGTTTTCAAAAGTAAGGTTGTCTATTAACGATAAAATGCTTGTCGGAGAGATAAGGAAATAAGTAAAACGAAAACATTAGAGACAAGAGATGCCATAGCACGAGAGCTAGCCGGTGACTGGCAAATAATATAATCTTTTATCCACTGATGTAATTCTGCACAAAATTCATGATTATATTCATACTGATTTATGAGAGTTTTCATGAGATGTATTTTTTTATAGGATGTATGCAATTTAAAACTTATTTGAAATAATATCTCTGAATACAATTATTTGCTTTTACTTCTTACAATTACATTTTTAATATTTACTGTCGTTAAATAGAACAATATAATTGTTTATATGCAAAATACATGGGTCATTCTATGGGCGTCTTATGCCCAACAGCAAAAAATCACCGAAGATCAGAAACGAAATCAATAGGCGTGTACCATCAACTGAGCGCTCCAAGCGCTCAACTATTTTTTTAAGTGAGACAAAAAATCTCAGCTGAGCACTGAGATTTTTTGCGGAGATCTCTGAGACAAAAAATTCATGGATTCATTTCTCAATTTGCTTGCTCACCCAAAACAGCTGTTCAGTTGTCATTTGTCTGGAGTGGCGCGTAATTTAAATTATTCTTTTCATGCTCCTCATTCCTTTTTTTATTTCTTATTTTATCTGATGAACTACTTAAAATTTGACGCAAAACTTGTTCTTGTTTGTTATCCATTTTAATAGTTTTTTTCCAAAAGTAACAAAGAATTATCAATAGAAAAAAATAATAAATTTACATCAAAAACTAAAATTGACAACACATGTTTTTGACAGCTTATGTTTGTACGGAGATTCTTGTCCCACAAAACAAATCTGCCTCCGTCAATCTGACATTGAGCGCTCACTGAGTGCTCAGTTGATGGTACACGCCTAATCTTCCATCGATTGTTCACTGAACATGTCCATTTCATATTCACCATAAACAACAACCCATACACTCACCCATGCACTCACGCTAATATCAACAGCTGTTTTTTATTTTATTTTGCAAAAAAAACGAAACAATTGTCCCGCTCAAAGTTTGACAGTTCTTAGTGTTTTCAAATCGTTCTTCAAAAAATTTTCCTGCCCACTCTACAAAAAATAAATATTTCTCCTTTCTATTTCACTTTTCAACTAAAATAATGGACGACCCCGTCTTTAAACAAAAATACCAAAAATACAAACTTCGAGTTAAAGTGTGGGAAAAGGATTTTAAAAAGAAATACAATAGAATCCCTTCGAAGGTAGGTACGTTGAAAAGGTCTTGATCTATAACTTTACTTAAATTTGAGGTTTTTTGTATTATTTCCCATTCAAGTATGATATTCGTGATGCATCTAAAGATATTCGGGATTCATATAAAATGTACTACAAACTTAAAACCTCATTCCTTGAAGACACACTCAACGATGTACTCTCCGAGGATGGGTTTGATATTCTTGAAACGTCCCAAGGGGACGCCGATGAAAGCATGCAAGACAATTCTTTTGGACCACAGCTTCCGCTGGACATATCGACTATATCAAATATGAATTCATCGCTTGGTTTTTCAAATCTGGATGAATTTAAATCTTCAACGCAGTTCACAAATGCGGTTAACCTAAACGAAGACCATGTTATCAAAGAATTCGAGCCTGTTGAAGAGAACAATCACAATGCAAAAGCGTGGGGTATAGGTGTGAGTAAAAAACCCGTAAATGCAATATCCACCAGTCCAGTCCGTCAGGCTTTCAAGTCCAATTTGAATGCAAAACTTTTCAAGAGTTCATCATTTTCTAAAAGGAATCCTCGAAAATCTTTGGCAAGACCAAATAAAGAGCTCTCACAGTCTTCGGTGACCTCAAGTCAATCGGAAACTCCGGATCCTATGGAACTACTTCCCGATCTTGAGACCATTCTTACTCAACGAGCTAAAGAATTGACCAACAAAGAACCAAATTATGATGCGATGTCCTCTGTGGGCCTCAAGAAACCTAAACACATTCCTATTCAGTTAGACATCGGTTGGCTTAATAGAAATGCCACTGACGATGGAATTCCCTTCATGCCAAGTGACCAAAAAAGGGATCCTGTTCCTTTGGGACTAAGTAATATAAATGTCGCGCAAATAATTGCTCAAGAAAACAAACGGGATTTGTCTACCCTCGATACTTCTCTCATACCTAAAGACATTGAGGAAGCCCCAAAACCAGAAGAAAGCAAAAATGATTCCGACTCCATCGTGTCGAATAGCGAAGATGAAAAGGAAGCCCAAGAATATCGGCGCATAGCGAAACGACGACGAGTTCTAACGACCATCGACAAGAATCAGCAGACTCCAGTTGCTGCTGCCCAAGAACCAATAAAAGCTCTACCTATTCCGTCTGAAGAACATCAAAAAGATCCATGCGAGGAGGCTCCCAAGGCAGGAGAAGTGAGTCCAGTAGTTGCAAAAAAAAGGAGACGAAAAGAAATAGATTCATCCGAAGATGACGCAGATGAAAAGCCCAAGCGAACTCGAAAGAAAACTACAGCTACAAAGAAGAAACCTACCGCAAAGAAGGAAGCAACAAAACCAACTGCAAAGGGTAAAGCAAAAAAAGTAGTTCCGAAGACGGCAGCTCCTCGAAAGCAAACAACAAGAATTTCGAAGAAACAACAAAAAGAACAAGAGGAACTCCTGGAAGCAGACCTCGACGGAAAAGCCCCAGATCCCGAAGAGATGAAGTATACCCTTGCTCTAGAAACTGGAAATCTAAGATGTCTCCCTAGAGCGAATGTTGACGATCTTGAGCTGGCCAATTCAGTGGCAGACGATTATATTAACAAGATCAGCCATAAAATAGGAGCACCCAAGGAACTTAAAGAGAAGCTAGCTCCAGTCAACGAAAAACGTGAAGCAGCCAGACAAAAATTAAACGAAAAGGTAGCTTCTGGAAAACTAAATGAAAACTTTGTTAGAATCAATATCCAAAAGAAGGTTTTCTGTCGTGGTAAGAAAACAGTAAATTTCTCCAAATACAAGAAGAATCAATGGAAACAGAAGAAAGCAGCCGCTTTGATGGGTCCCGAAATGAACATGGGTGGGTGTGATGGTGGCATCTTGACGTGTTTCCAGTGTGGCCAACCAGGTCACTTCGCTCAGCAGTGCAAAGTTAAAGGTGATTCCCTGTTGCCAGCTTCTGTTGAAATGGACGATGATTGTCCATATATGACTCTGGAAGAAGCAGAGAAAATGGCTAGTCAGAGTGCAGTGGCTGTGCATAGCCGTAATTTAGATAAACTTCCAGAAGCTACAAACACACTCCTCTATAGGCAAGAAGACGATGAAGAAGAAGAACAAGAAGATGAGGATGATAATGAAGTTACTGTTGATGGGGAGATAAAAGAAGGAGAAGAAGACATTGTCAATGAAATATATAAAGAAATTCAAGCTACAGAAGTGAAACCGGTTGAAATCCCACCATCATCGCCGCCTAAAGTTTACATAGGTCACAAGATCCCCCAGGATTTCCTTGAGAAAGCTGGCCTACTCAACGCTCCCGATGTTGTCTCTAAATCTGGAGCTATCTACGAGCTCAATCCTGACGGATCTGTCCCAACAACAACAGAAGAAGTCTATGAAGTGCTTCGCATGTTTGGCCACACAGAATTCCGCAAGGGTCAAGATCGAGCCATCATGAGAATTCTCTCAGGCCAATCGACTTTGGTCACTCTAAGCACTGGCAGTGGAAAGTCGCTTTGCTATCAACTGCCTGCCTATTTGTACAGCCGCAAAATGGGCTCCATAACTTTGGTCATTTCGCCATTGGTCTCCCTGATGGAGGATCAAGTCCATGGAGTACCGCATTTTCTACGAGCACACTGCTTACATACCAATCAAACTCCACAACAACGATTGAAAATTCTCGAAATGATCAACAATGGAGAAGTTGATATATTATTGGTGTCGCCAGAGGCAGTGGTGGCTGGCGAAAAGTCGACGGGATTCGGTTCGATTTTGAGGAAATTACCGCCCATTGCATTTGCATGTATCGATGAGGCGCATTGTGTGTCCCAATGGAGTCATAATTTTCGACCCAGCTATCTGATGATTTGTAAGGTCTTGCAAAAGAATCTCGGAGTAAAGACCGTCCTGGGATTGACGGCAACAGCAACATTGCCAACTAGGACGAGTATTATCAGACATTTGGGAATTCCGGATGGCGAGAAGGGAATCATTAGTGATATTCCTCTGCCGGACAATTTGATATTGTCCGTTTCAAAAGATGCAAATAGAGACACAGCACTGATAGGATTGCTTCTGAGCAAAAGGTAAGCTTATAAGGTGAACAAAAAGTTACTGTGCGTCCTAAGTCCTTCTGTTTTGCAGGTTCGACGCATGCCAATCGATTATTATCTACTGCACTAGGCGTGATGAATGCGAACGCATTGCTGGCCAAATAAGAACTTACATGCAGGTAAGAAGTTACTTTATTTACCGTTATTTGCACTTTTTAACCCACAAAAACTGGTAGGACCGAAAATCTGATAATGTACCGGCGAGTGCAAAGAAACGTAAACGCATCAATTGGCAAGCAGAACCCTATCATGCAGGTATGCCGTCATCACGTCGACGTACGATACAAAATGCTTTTATGAAGAACGAGCTTCGCATTGTCGTAGCCACAATAGCCTTTGGTATGGGTATCAACAAACCGGACATCCGTTCTGTTATTCACTACAATATGCCGAGGAATTTCGAGAGTTATGTCCAAGAGATCGGTCGTGCGGGACGCGATGGTAAAATATCTCATTGCCACTTGTTTCTGGATTCCAAGGGTGGCGATCAGAACGAGCTACGTCGACATATATTTGCCAATTCCATTGATAGACACGTAATACGCAAATTATTGCAGAAATTATTTATTCCTTGTTCGTGTGATAAAAATTTTAAAAAGAAGTTAGTTCTGTTTTTGAATATTTTCTTCATTTGGTTGACGTTGACGTTTTTATATTTCATAGTGATTTTGTAAATGAGCATAAGGATGAAATCAAGGCGTCCCAAGACATCGATTGGGATGAGGATATGTTTGACACTGATGATAAACCAATAACAGATGGACTTTTGAAATCAAGTGATAAAAAACAACCACGAAAAAGAATCTGTCCAGGTCATGAAATTGGAATTTCAATTGAGAAAACAGTCCAAGCCTTGGACATTCCAGAAGAGAACATATCAACACTTCTGTGCTATTTGGAATTGGATTGTCGTTGGGGTATAAATGTGCTCAGCTCGGCTTATATAATGTGCAAAGTTGTATCTTATGGAGGAGCCAAATATTTAAAGTGAGAAAAGCTCTACCTATGTACATTATTCACATTGATGTTATGCTTTATTTTATATAATTTTAGACATGCAGCTAAAGATTGTCCTCCACTGGCAATGGCCATAGCCTTGCAATTGAAAAACAAAACCTTCAAAGAGGACAGCAACACTATTGAATTTTCTGTGATTGATATTGCTGCGGCAATTGGATGGAATAGTGGAGTTGTTAAATATCAATTGAAGAATCTTGAATGGATAACACGTGAGTTTTTTTTTCTTTTGTATAAAATGACACCAACATTAGGTATTTTAAATGTTTTTAATTTCAGAAAATGGCCTTCCAAAGAGATCTCCATTAACAGTTTCATATTTCGATTTGGGCTTTAGAGTGAAATCGCCTGGAGATTTTACATTGGACGAGATAGATGAAGCTCTCGATTCTCTTTATAGTCGTTCTGTGACACAAGAGAAGACACAGTTAATTCAGGTATGTGTATTTTGTCAAATCGATAAAGTATGATTTTAATTATGTTATTTTATTATTTTCGTTTTACAGTTACAATATGTATTCCAAGGTCTTTCTTCGGTATCCTATAAATCTTATATACCCTGCACAACTGAAAATTTCCCTGAAGAGAATTCAGAAAAATTAAAAGTGATTATTCGTGATTATTTCCAAAATGATTATCCCAAGGATTTGGTTCTTGATGTTGAGGTTTGTTACATAAAGTGATCATTTATAAATTTCTTTTTTGTATCCTATTAGATTTTCTATATTTTATTTGTTAGCAATCTACTGTAACCGATGATGATATAAGTGGTGATATTTACTCAATAATAAATATGTATCCGGATAATACATTTACTGGAAGGAATATAGCTCGAATCTTCCATGGTATACAAAGTCCTAATTTCCCAGCTGTTATATGGGGACGATGTAAATATTGGAGAGCCCATTCAAAGACAGACTTTAATAGAATTGTTAAGCTAGCTAATTTAATTATTGTTAAGATGAGAACTTAAGAGTTTTTATATGTTTATAATGTTGTTAGTGTAAAATGTTTTATATACGAGAAAACTAAAAATATTTAATTTAAAGATTTGAAGTTTCCTTATGTCGGTCTGAGTACTTTCCAAACGTGATAGGTACAAACAAAAAAACAGGAAAGGCAAAAACATTAACTGACGGAATAAGAACTTAATTGGAATTAAAGACACTTCTATTTGCAGGTTTTTTAATACCCATTAGAAAACACCTTGGGTGACATTTCGTAAAAAAAAAAAAAAAAACGAAAGTTTTCGCGAACTTTTTCCTTCATACAACTCAAAAAGTGAACAAATGCAATTGAAAGAGTTGCAGGATCTCATTCTGTTGGTATTTAAAAAACAAAGTACTGTTTTCATTTCACATTTATAGAATCTGAACCAAACGAGAAAACTTGGAACACTACCAAGAAATTTGTCACTCTCTGATGGTACCCCAAATACTAAAGTTTCTAAGAGATACTCTAATGGCTCGCGTACACGTACACCTAATCCGTCATCAGCCGAATTTTGCCCGGGCGTTTACGGCCGATCGAACCAAACATATAGAAAAGAAAGAGAGCGCGTACACCACTGAAAGCGGCATCGTCTTATGACGCCCGATAGTAACCGATCAATCGACGTAAACCAAACATGTTTGGATTTTTCGTCAGTTGTCGGGTCAATTCATACCATAAACTTATAACAACAGAGACATTGCTAAACAGCTATGGGCCGAAGTTTCTTCAGAGATGAAACTGACTGTTCCAGATATAAAGAAAGAATGGAGTATTTTAAGGGACCAATTCCGAAAAGAGTACACCAAGTGCAATGGAGCTGGAAGATCTGGTGCTGCGGCCGAAAACAAAAAGTCTTGTTGGGCTTACTACGACTTACTTTTATTTTTAGCAAAACAAATGAAATAGGGACTCCCAGCCAAAAAGATGATACGGAACCGTAACCTCAACAGCATCCCGACCTAAGATTCCCAAGTCACGACACCATAAAAAAAAACTCTATGAAAAATCGGTGCCTATAACTCAAAATCAACGTTTTACTTATCAAAGATTTGAAAGGTTTATGAAAAGAAACAATTAACGTTACGTCAATCAAGAATAATCTTTAGATTGAAATATTTGATGGGTTATAATTTCAAATCTTCAGTTGTTTTCTTTGCATAAATATTTCATTAACCCATACACAGCGACGACGGCGTCTTATACGTTGACGCATTAAATGACGGTATGAATTTTGAAAATATGAATTTCTTTAAAATCTTCTATGTATTAAAAAAAATTATTATTTTTACATCCAAGCTTCACAAATTCAGACTCCAGACCGATAGGTATCGTCCGCGGTCGGAAGCAGTGTATGCAGTCGAACGTCCGAGACGGTCGTCCAAATTATTCCAACCCGATATCGGCCGATAATTCGATTTTAGTGTACGCGAGCCGTTAGAGGAATATCTGTAAATTGATGGTCTCCTCGAAATCCAATAGGTCTTAATCTTACAGTGCACTTATCCCAAACCTAATTAATTCATTTAAAACACTTTTCAAACTCCGACGAGTACAATTTGCGACATACATATGTATTTATGGTGGGGAAATGAAAATCAATGGCGGATCCGGGGGGGGGGGTGTCGTAGGGGTCATGATCATGATGACATCTTTTCGACAGAAACCGACTACTGCACCCCTACTGTGGACCTCAGTGCGGATTTTAAAATTATCATCCCATCTCGAAATGAATGGGATGATGACTTAGTGACGAGAGGCTTCGACACAACTATTTTCACTGACGGCTCGAAGATGGAGTGTGGGGTCGGTGCAGGAATTTGTTCCGAGTCTCTAAATGTCTCCAGGTCTTTGCGACTTCCTGACTTTGCTAGTGTTTTTCAGGCTGAACTACTCGCGATCAAGGAAGCATGCAAGTTACTAAAACTAGATCCAAATCAAAACCGCAATACAGCTATTTTTTCGGACAGTCAGGCGGCTATTCAAGCGATTGGCTCGTCCACTTCATCCTCCAAACTGGTTCAACAATGCCGAAGTGAGTTAGCGAGCATGAACATTGGACTCAGGGTCACTCTCATCTGGATTCCGGGTCATAGAGGCTTTGAGGGCAATGAACGAGCTGACGAGCTGGCTAGGCAAGGATCAGCCCTTCATAGCTCACTCGCGGAAAGAGTCAACATTCCTCTTGGTGCTATGAAGGGCAAGATCTTCTCTATTTTCCTCGCTGAATCAAACCACAGGTGGAACAGCCTAACCAACTTTATCATATCTAGAAGGATATGGCCCACCTACAACAAATCCCGTACTAATAATCTCATTTGCAGACCCAGGCAAGACATAGCCAGGGTCGTTGCTACATGCACCGGACACTGGCCTGTTGGAGAACACGCATCTAAGCTGGGCATCCCCCACAATACTTTCTGTCGTAGTTGTGAGGACCAGCGAAAAAAAGAAACTGTTCTTCACTTCTTATGCAAGTGTCCCGCCTTAGCCAAAACGAGAGCCAAAACATTGGGAAAGTCCTTTTTCAACGACCTCAATGAGCTCTCAGAACTGGAGATCAAAGATTTGATCTCCTTTCTAAACGCAACAAAGTGGATTTGAGGCGTATTTTTCTCTTTATAATCCCCCTTTTATCTTTATAGGTCAACCGAGTATTTTATGGTATCAAAACGGCGCAACGCAGCGCTAATTGTGTCACCGAGCTAGACTGCTCGTGGCCACCATTTCTACTACTACTACTACTAGGGGTCATGATGTGGGATCTTTTGTTTGTTTTTTTTTTTCGAAGGGATTCCCTTTAATTCAAAACTAATCGTATTGCGTTAATGGACATGACCCCCATTATATTTTGAATTATTAATTTTTTGTATATGAAAACAAAATTTGTATTTTACTTTCTTAAACTTTGTTGCTAAAAGTATTACTTTTAACTTAGGAATGCACCAAGACCGTAATATGAATCGGATATTCAACCCTATTCCAAAAACACAGCACAAATTCATCAACTTTTGACCAATGGACGATCCAGGGGGGGGGGGGGTAATATGAGCCATAAAGCTTAACAGTCAAGTTGTACATATACATAAGTAAAGATTTCATTTAAAGATTTGTTAGTAATTTAACGACATTCACCAAAAAGCGGTTTGCTGTCAAAAACAAATCAAATTTTTGTTTTCACTCAATTTAGAATTTGAAAAAACTTTAGTCATGCTTTAAATTGTTTTCATAAAAATTGTTTCTAAGAAAAAGAGCAAATATTCAGGTTCTTAAGAAGAAACCTTGAATAATAAATCGTCAATTTAAAAATATATGATTTTTTTTAAAACTTTCTCTAAATTTAGTATTCTTAATTTGGCTTCTTTTTACAAGAAAAACATATTTTGGTATTCTTCCAGAAGGGAACCCCTCAAAAAACCTTAATTTTTTTAAGTTTTCTCAAGAAATAATGGACCGATTTGAATAATCTTCTTTTTCTGTACAAGCTCTTGTCGATGATCAAATGATCAAATTGATGATGATTTTTGATGATCAAAAATGTCATTTTTTTTTATTTTTAAAAATATATTAATTTGGTTTACAAAACTCGATAACGAAATTTAAATGTAAAATGTACATATATCTATAAGCACTTTATTTAGTGTAGTATTTTTAAGACAAAATTTAAAATGAATTTCGAAAAAAATAAATTTTCAAACAGAGTTTTTGGAAGACATTAGCAAGTTCTAGCGACCCAGTTGTTTTTTTTTTATTTCTTTCAAAATTGATTTTCTGTTGAATGCAAAAGATCTTAAACAATTAAATAAATCTACTTTTGAAGTGAATTTGCTTTGGATGCTTTAGAACTGTGATTTAAACACGAATTTCAATAAAATAAATGTCCCAAAAACATCAAAAGTGACACTTTTGTTAAACTAATGGCTAATTGAAAACCATAATAAACGTTTCATTATTATTGATATAAAAGCTTTGAATATCTTGAGATTTGAAGTGGAAAGAGATTCTGAAACGTGTAATTTGTGAGTGCCACACAAACGTTTCTTCCCAACTTATTTGTTTACCTTAATTTGTTTTAATTTAATTTTTTAGAGAAATTATGTACTTAAATGCACTTATGTATATCCTCAAATTCAAGAACCAAGCATTTTTCTCTCTACAATTTTTAAGTTTTGTGGACTCCTTTCAGGTCAAAATACGGGTAAGCAAACTGATAGCGATAGTAATAATAGACTCCCGAAAATTGAGTCCGAAAAAACTACGTCAAAAAAAGCCCGACAATGAAGAACTGTCGGGCTTTTTTTGACGTAGTTTTTTCGGACTCAATTTTCGATCGTCTCTCTTGAATGTTTGTAGCGTTCTTTGCATTAATAGAAATGGAAACAAGAAAAGTTATTTTATTTTTCAAAAAAGGGCTACGTTTCAAAACAATTTCTTACATTTCTGCGTGAAATGCACCAAAACCCTGTAAACTATTGTGTTTTAGCTGTTAAATATGGCATATTTAGAAAACTTTTGGAATCTTGGAATGTTTTTATATGTAGGGAGTCATTCAAATTAATTAGTTAGACCATACCTTGCTGTACAACAGTGTTCTATAATAATTTGATAACTAAAGTTGTCATGTGTAAACGTAAGTTTAAGATGCACATTCACCCCTATTGTGAGTTTCACCCGAAAAATTATTGTTCCCCCGGAATTTTAAAAGCTATTGTGAGTTCCACCCGAATGAATTTTCATTCAATTATGTTATTTAAATTTTGTTAGCCTCCTTTACAAAACATTAAAGAACATTTTTGAGCGGTGAGTAAAAACTCATCTAAGTGTGTGACCCCCCCCCCCTGATTAAGTCTGGATCCGCCCTTGAATGAAATTTGGAAACGCTTATTCTTTTGCACTTTCACTTGCTAGATTGAGTTTGGTCTATAGGGAGAAAACTATTCCTCTAGAAACTATCGATATTATAAATTCCATAACAAACTTTCACATATCAAATTTTTGAAGGTTCAAAGTTCCGTATGTAAAATATGGGTTCGGTAATTTAAAAGAGACGATTTAAATGTGAAAGACCAATGTTTTGTCGATCAGTTAAACCACAAAGATACAAACACGTAGAATTTCAATAGAAAAAACGAACAAGCAATGGGAAAGAAGAGTAAACTTGGTACATGGGTCCCTCAAAATTTGAAAAACATCGAGAAGAAAATTAACGATCACTTGTGAAATGTCATTTGTGAGCGGTGACGGCAAACGGATTTATCTTGATAACTTGACATTCATCTAGCGAAGCCGGTCCTTCAACACCAAGGCGGAATCGCTTAAACAAGAAAACAGTGTTTTGTGTCTGCTGGAACCAGACCATGAAGAGATGAGATGATTGAATGATTTTGTTACACGACAGTACGTTTGTCCCACGTAGAAAAAATCGTGAAAGATGCTTAATACATGCCTTGGGACATCCTGATTCGTCCGACGTGTTCCAATCCATTTGAGTTTATCCCTTTTGTAACAATGGGTTTTCTTTCACAATTTAAATGGCAATTAATTTAATGAAAGAAAGGTCCAAAGAAAGGTTCTACCACAACTAGCGACACGTCTCGGTCAAGACATTTCCATCGGCACATATAACGTTGAGGTAGTTAAGGAATTTGTCTCCTCTTTGATTAAATGAAAAATGGCTAATTGCTTACCGCTGTTTCTTGAGCTTTGAAAGTAACTCAGGAGCCAAGGCTTCTATCGAGGAACCAAAAGTGACGAAATACTATATAAAACACTGATCATCCCATTCTGCAATAATTTAAAGAATCATTTACCATGACAAAAGAGGATGGATGAAAGCACCAGATGAAGAATAAGAATGAGGTGTTCGGGCTGTACAGCGACGAAAAATTACTCAGGAGGATAAAAGTCCAATGTCTGAGATGGTTGAGTGAGCGCATTAAAACCAACGCCCTGACCCTGAAAGTCTTCGAATCCAAATCCATAGGACAGCGTATTAGGAGAAAGCCGTAGATCGTTAAAAAGTGACATCACCTAACATACAGTGCACAAGTGAAGACATCTAGATAGGGACCGAGGTACATGGAAACGTTTTTTGGTTGAGGGCCTAGTTAACGCAGGATTGTAGCTACCTAAGTAAGTAAGTTAACTTTAACATAAAACCGAAGTTATTAGTTTACTTTGTTTTAAACTTAGTTAATTTATTCTATATCCTTTCTTGATATTAATTTAAAAGCATTACTTAACGGTTTTTATTGTACCTTTTTTTGTCATTGAAACGACTGGAAAACTTTTACGATTAGCAATCTAAACCATTACTGAACTGAATCAATGCCATATTATGGAGAAAAAAGCTAATTTTCTTCTACTTTTAGCATAATTAATTTTGTTTTATTTTTATTATTATTTCATTAATAGAGGTACAATATCATTTTTAATCTTGTGTTTTGTTTTATATTATTATTTCTTTTGTCTTTAAAAATTATCCCAGCAAGTAAACATTATAATTTTTTTTTTTCATTTTTGAAAATGGTATTTTTGCTGATGTTTTGAGTAAATTGCAGCTTTTTGAAAAAGCTAAACAGTACAAAAAACATTTTATAACATTTTTGCGTTCTTTTCTGCTCTTATTTATTTAATATGTTTCATTTGTTTTAAACTTCAATTGAGCTTTATAATACCTAATATTGTTTTGCTTTTTTTATTTTTGCAAGAAAAAAAAAATAAACAAATTGGGTGTGCAGCCAAAAACTAAAAAAACAACAAATATTCTTCACTATTATTAACATTGTTTTGTTTTTCTCTTTTTTTATACTAATTTACTAGACATATTCTTAATGTTAAGAGAGAAAAAGCTTAGGAATAAAAATTATTAAATTGTTTACACTGGATTATTATAAATTTTAATGACAACTTTTTTTCTTCTAAATAAAATTACACGCTCTTATTTTTGCTTAAAAATAAAACAAAAAGAAAACTACTCAATCGTCTTAATCGCGACTGGCACTTAAAACAGAAGAAGCTTTAATTTTACATTTTTAATAATTTTTATTTGAATATTTTTCTTTTTTATGTTTTTTTTTTATTATATTTATTAGAATTGAGAAAATATATATTTTGCTTTGCAGTACATCATTTTTTTTAAATTATTTCCTCTCTTCTCAGTTCCGTTATGCTTACAAAAAAATGTCGATAGATCTTTTTACTAGGGTTTATGTCCTCTCGCTCTTTTATGTTTGTTGGTTTTGTTTTATTTTTTTTTTAATTAAATTTTCTTTTATGGAGAATCGTTCGTTTACTTTCCGTGTTTGTTGTTGTGTGTGTTTCTAGGTTTTAATTGTAAATAAAATTAATATAAAAACGTCCACCCAATATAAGTGCAATTAGACAGACGCCGTTCCTAAGATTAAGTTTTGATTTTATATATCACTTGAGGCAGCACTCGAAGTATGTCTCGCCAATGAAGTTACCACGCATGGCTTTCGAGACATTGTGTTCAAAGAGCCTTCGGTTGTTTTGCAAGACATCGGCTGCTTCTTTGTTCAGTGGATCTTCTGGATTTGGTTCCTAAAAAGAAAAAAAAAAAGCAACAAATAAAATTTAAAAAATCACTTTTTGTATTAGCTACTAACCAGGAACAAATATTGTAGTCCGTATACAATTGAGTTAATAGTCAAAACTGGATTCCAGTCTTCACGTAGAATGTTTAAGCAGACATTTCCTTCCAAATCGATGTTCGGATGATAAACTTGGGTAGCGCACTTAACCTTTGGTGGTTCGTGAGGATAGTTCGGTCCGACCCGGAAGTTAAACACAAATCGTCCATTTTTGTAGAAGCCCTCGTCGGGGCAAATTATAAGCTTGAAGTTGAGAAGATCATCTGGATCGGGAAAATCAGTTGTGCAGGTCTTTGGAAGGTTTAGCTCGTTTATATCTAAAATAGAAATACATTGATATTTTTTTTTTTTTAAAGACATCAAAGTGCAAATGATTCGATTCAAGCAAATGCGTTTTAATATTAATAAGTAAAGAAGTTTTGGTAAATAAAAAAAGTACTTTTTTTAAATTAAAAGACTTACAAAGTTCTTGAATTTGAAATTAAACACCATTTTTTGAAATGGGATCTCAAAATTTAAAGAAACAGAAAAGTATTGTAAAAAAACACGGGAAATGACTAATTTAGCTTTAGAAGCAATTTTTTGTTTATTTTATTTGTATATTTTATTTTTATTAACAGTAAAATTTAATATCTTACGAGTATAACCTAGTTAAACGCTTAATTTACTGAAAGAGCCAAAATATAAAATATAATATTAAAATATTAAAAAAAAAGACATCTCAAGTTAAACTTCTTCAAACTTCAAAAATGGTAAAAAAATCATTTACAAATTTACTGAATAATATTGCCTTAAATCCCTTCATAGTCTTTCTTAATACGCTGCGGTAAGGAAATCAATCAATATGAACATTACCCAAAACAAATGAAGGGAAAATAATTAAGATCTTAATTAAGCTTAGGCCAATTTACAATCCTCTCTATGTCTTCATTAACGAAAATAACTGCATGCTAAATTATCCCAGGAGGGCAAATAATGTACATTTACAAATGAATGTAGTAATTTTCAATGATTGATGGAAGTTCATTGACATATAAAGGGTGATTTTTTAGCTATTATCTTTTTGGCAACACTGGTTTAAACAGCTGACGCACGTTTCGTGTTTTGTTTTACTTGCAAACATCTTCAGTTTGGTCTATGGTTTTAATCATGAATCGTCTTAGGGCCCCCGCAGACTGCAGACTTTTTATCGGCCGATAGTTTGGTCTTAATCAGTATGGAGAGGAATGCATATGCGCACACTACAGCGATTCAGTATCGGCCGATAAAAAAGTTTGATGGGCTACCCGATTACATTCAAACTAATCTGTCGGCCAACTATCGGCAGACTGTTTAATCAGTATTCGCGCATACACGCCTGCGCATACATGACGATTGTTTAGTCGGCCGATAGTTCAGTTCGCTCTGTGATTTGGCGTCGTGTGCGTGTATTTTGAATATGGCGTCGCCCAAATCACAATTGTTGATTGTAGAAAGTTGTTATTGCTGTTGGATAGTCTGCGCCCTGTTCACCAACCAAACTGTTTAGTTGGCTCGGTGTGCGCACTTTCAGCCCAACCCGACTAAACTATCGGCCGATAAAAAGTCTGCAGTCTGCGGGGGCCCTTACAAACGAACAACGCTTGCAAATTATTGAATTTTATTATCAAAATGCGTGCTCTGTTAAGAAAGTTCATCGCTCGCTTCTTTACCGAAAAATTGTGTTCAGCGACGAAGCTCATTTTTGGCTCAATGGGTACGTAAGTAAGCAGAATTGTCGATTTTGGAGTAAATATCAGCCAGAAGCATTGCAAGAGCTACCAATGCATCCAGAAAAAGTCACAGTTTGGGGCGGTTTATGGGCTGGTGGACCGTACTTCTTCAATGATGATGCAAATCGTAACGTAACTGTGAATGGTGAGCGCTACCGTGAAATGATATCCAACTTTTTTTGCCCAAAATGCAAGAGCTTGACTTGCATGACTTGTGGTTTCAACAAGACGGTGCCACATTCCACACAGCACGCGCAACAATGGTCAATTGGCCGCCTAGATCGTGCGATTTAACGCCTTTAGACTATTTTGTGTGGGGCTATGTTAAAGCTCATGTCTATACAGACAAGCCCGCTTCAATTGACGCATTGTAAGACAACATTGAAGCATTTATTCGTGAGATACCGGCCGAAATGTTGGAAAGAGTATGTCAAAATTGCACTAAGCGGATGGACCATTTGAGGCGCAGTCAAGGTCAACATTTGCATGAAATAATCTTCAAACATTAAATTATATGGACCGTACTATCGATTCAAATAAAGATTTCATGCATTTTTCTGAATTGTATGTTTTTTTTTTTTTGAAAAACTTTCCTTTATAGCTTTTAAAAAATCACCCTTGATATAGAAAAAAGAAGAGTGCCTAGTATCGAACCCTGAGGAACACCAGAAACATTAGATAACAATTGGATAAACTATCCCAAATTCGTACAGCCTGTTTTCTGTTACTCAGATAGGAATAGAGTACTCTAATAGCACTTTATGAAAAATTAATATTTGCAACAGCTTCGGGCACACAAGTTAACATGATTGACTTTAAGAAGTCAAACAGTACCAAAAAAGTAACCTTATCGAACGGATTCTTATAGGAAGTTAAACGAAGTTAAATTTTATAAAAGAAAAGAAAGACAAAAATTGCACTTTGGCATCAATGAATGGGATGAATTGTTAATAGTAGCAACACCATTGATTTAAAAAGGTAATCAATTTGCTCTTCTGCATCAAGGAAATTAATTTAAAACAACTTTACTTTGTTTGATTAAATATTGATTGTTTGATTTGTCAATTGGGTTACTGGTACACTGCAAACTTTAGATCTATTGTGTATCCCTAATGGGCTGGACGAATGCTGATACTAGAGTGTGTCCTCCAAATTAATTCTTTTGAGGAACTTCAGTATCTTGCATTAGGTAATAATTGCTGTATCTTCAGCGAATGATGGCATATCATTAAATTACAAATGGTCTGGTGTCTTGTTCTTGTTATCATTACAAAATCTACAGATAGAACTGCTTTTCAAACTAAGATACTGAGATGTCTATTCAGCTTGCAGTGACTTATGAGGAGACCTGTTAATAATCTCAGATTATTCCTGTTTATGATTGTACTTCCCAAGTAGTAATTTATCCTATTTCAATCTTGGGAGTTCATACCAAAGTTTTGACATTTTAATCTAAACTTTTGATTTGATCATATAATAGATCACATTTTTTACATGCTGAATAGATCTGTGGACACGTTTGGAGGGGTGTAATTTCTCACACTTATGCTAAAGAATCTGCTACTTCATTGGTCTGGACTCCAAAGTGCTACAATACTCAAAGAAGAAGTAAGACTTTATTGTACCAGCTCATTTAGTCTACCAAAGCATTCCCACAACCACTTTTGAGCTGATACAGCAAGCTCGTATTAGGTTAAGTGAGAGTTTTGCTAATTGGAAAATCAACTCACTTAGACCAGTAGTTATTTCTTTGGGATACCAAATAGATCTGAAGATATTTCTTACTTGTAAACCGTATTAAACTTTTTGCTTTATCTCTTTCGAAATATATTCTAATATCCTGAATCTCCCTGGACTGTTTTTTTTTTTTCATAAGTTCGACGGCTTTCAACAATTATCAGTGCTCATTGTCAGCAATATCATAACAAAATCAAATTTTTCCTTGGGTAATACGAGTAATGTCCAATTTTGCGCCATAGCATACGCGGGAGACTCTACTTTTCTGCTTCAATTTGAAAGAATCGGCTTTTGAATGACATGGAATGCTTGAGAGGGCCTATTAGGATAGTTCCTTATCGGAAACGACGTGCATGGATTAGTTTAAAGATCAAAGGCAATTTTGACCTGCAGGAATGTTGAAGACCATCAATTACATTCCCTTTTATTATTATTATTATATATTTATTAAACAAGTAATAAATTGCATGCTAATATAAAATTATTGAGCTTCTAGCTGCAAAGGCCTACCGCTCTATAATTAATTTTACACACATATGTACATTTATATAATGGTTTCAATTTCTAAGAGAATATCATTGATCTTAATTATATTTGACAAACTTGGGTATCTCAGCGTTTGGATGATGTCGTTTTCATTTAGAATTTTCTCAATGATTGGCTTAGTTCTGTTGCAATTTTGAAGCAGGTGTTGGAGGTCAGATGTAGTATTGCAGGTAGGACAAATGGGAGGAGGTTCTTCTTTGAGGAGGTGGATGTGGGTGGCACAGGTATGGCCAAGTCGGAGTCGGATAGTTTTTTGTTTTTGATTTTTTGCTGTTTGTAGGGTATAAAGGTTTTGATTTTGTTGGATTCACTCCTACATAGTGGTGATTGTATATTCTCCATTCGTTTTCTTGGGTCAGTTTTCTTGTGAGGTTCTTCACAAGGTCATTCTTGGTGTAAGTATTATAGTGGTAGGTTGGTGACTTGCTTGCAAGGCTGGCGGCTTTATCCACGATCTAATTGCCACGGATGCCAACGTGTCCAGGGGTCCACATTAGTTTTGTGCTGGTTTGAATTTACCAATAAGGAGCGGATGTTGTTGGTGAGTTTGGTGGAGTTGTTGTTGGTATTTTTGACAGCTTTGATCGTAGAGAGACTGTCTGTACATATAACTTGCATATGTATTTCCATATTTTAAAGCCTCTTGAATGGCATTAAAAATGGCAAAGGCTTCAGCAGTTAAAATGGATGCGGTTTGTGAAAGTAATCCAAAAAGTATCGTGCTACCGTCTTCATTTGTGATTGCAAAAATGAATTTCCAGTTTTTAGACTTGAGCTCAGATGAAAGCCTTAGAAAAATCTTGCGATATATCTCGACGTTTGTATGGGTTTTCCTTTGAGATGCGAGGTTCATTATAAAGGAATTGGAGTCGATGAGCCAAGGATGAGGAGGTTCCAGTAGAGTAGATTTTTTTGTTTTTAACACCTCTTGTTTGGAAATTCAGAGTTACCACATTGAAGGATGGTGAAAATGGCTGATGGTGTCTTGTAATTTCTTTTCCAGTGCAGTGTTAAGTTGACTTCTTTGTCGATTATCGAGTTCGACGAAAATATCAGTTTAGCATATAGTTTATATATGATTTTTTCTCTTCGCTCTTCAAAAGTAGGGAGGCAAGCCTCTGGCTCTGCCTCTCGTTTAAAAGAGGACAATATGCAGAAAATGCTTGGTGGGAGGATGAAGAATCAGGCGGGAAAATGTTAAAAAAAAAGAAAAATAACATAACATAGTAACAATTTGTTCATGATTTTTTCATTCTTGATTTATGTTCATTCGTGAGTTTTTTGTCGTTTGATATTATGTCATGATCCACGTTTTCGCTAAGCAGCACTTCAATTATTACATTTTGTTTTTGGCGTGGTATCCACAAATGGCCCGAAAGATGGTAGAAATATTTACCTAGTGAGAGCAAGACTTTTGAACAAATTTGCTTTTGATTTCATGGGCAGGATATATGCATAGGAGGTAAACCAACTGTCTTATGATCATAAAAATTATTGGCATAGGTCGCATTCACAAAGCTAGTGGCTACGTAGTCAAAATTCAACTAGCTTTGTGAATGCAAAATTGCACTACAAAGCTAGTCAATCCGGGACTGTCATATTAATGACAAACACAAATATATAAAATAAGAAACATTTGTGTTTTCAGAACGCAAAATAGTTTTTTTTCTTTTTAAATTCAATAAAACCAAATAAAAGATATTATAATATGATTGATTTATTTTTGTATTTAAATACCAAAAGATTCATTTCATTTTGAATTCATTTCATGTGTCCTTACCGAGCAGCTGATTGTGAAACGTCAAAACCAGTTTGCACTAACTTTGTAGCCGAAAATTTTACACTACGTCGGAGATGAAATTTCAACTACTTTTGTAGTTAGATTTAGCCAATCAGAATCCCTTGACTACTTAGCCACTAGCTTTGTGAATGCGACCATAAACTCTAAGTCGAATTACATGACTCGCTTTTTAGCAGTGTCTATTTGAGACACCTATACACATTTCGAACGCTTGGCATCAATACAGGGGCCTGATTATGAGGTTCGCGGCGAATCGTCGGAACTGTCTTATTATTGACAAATGCAATATATAAAATAAGAAACATTTTTGATTTGATAACTTTAACTTATCTTTTGTGTTTTTAAATTCAATAAAATCAAATTTAAGACACACTTTGAATGATTTATATTTGCATTTAAATGTTGAACAAATTATTTCATTTTGAATTCGTGTTACTTTACCGAGCAGCTGATTGTGAAACGTCAAAATCATTCTCCACTAACTTTGTAGCCGAATTTTTTACACTACGTCGGAGGGGAAATTTCAACTACTTTTGTAGTTAGATTTAGCCAATCAGAATCCCTTGACTACGTAGCCACTAGCTTTGTGAATGCGACCACTAGCTTTGTGAATGCGACCAAAACCAAACCAAAAGTGTCAAATCACTGGAATATAGGAAAAACTATTTTCGTTAATAAGAAAATACGATGCGAGTCGAATTTAAAAGGTCGAATTGAAAACGATCCGCCTCGGACCTCATAATTAGGCCCCAGATTTATTTTTTCATTTGGCAGACAGGCGGCAATGTTTTTCCATCTGAAGTTGCTTTTTTTCTAAGTGCTTTGCATATTGAAAATTGTATTGTATTGTATTGTATCCGTGGCATGATGGTTAGTGCGTTGGACTGTCATGCG
This sequence comes from Eupeodes latifasciatus, assembly GCA_920104205.1. NCBI lineage: Eukaryota > Metazoa > Arthropoda > Insecta > Diptera > Syrphidae > Eupeodes > Eupeodes latifasciatus. Next base: position 151,406,489 of record OV049926.1, on the reverse strand, counting down.
AGAGGTCTTGGGTTCGATCCCTGCCTATGCCACCTAAAGTTTTTTTTCACGTGTACTGCCTCTTGCGAGGAATTGACAAATTCTCCAAGAGTAATTCTTGTCATAAAAAAGTGCTTTCTCAATTAAGCCGTTCGGATTCGGCATATAAACTGTAGGTCCCCTCCATCCCTGCAATTACTCGCACACAGGAATAGTTGAGAGTTGTAAGTCACTAGGCCCTGGTTCTCTACGGACTGTTGCGCCCCTAATTTATTTATTTTTTTGCATATTGCATTAGTTAACATATAGCTAACAGGCTATACCGATATTAGATTTATTGCTAAAATAGATAAAGTAGTTATTATTTTTACAAGTTCCTGGAATATCTCTCTGGCCCCAAAAGAGGTAAATGTTGAAGCTTATTTGACAGATTCAGAATTTTGTTTGCATCTAAGATGATTGACCCTAAAGGAAAGCAATAAAAAGTTCTTTTTGGCGTTACTCTTGGAATAACGTAACAACACAACGCTCTATGTTTGCAAACATTTAGTTATGCTCTCAGAAATACTATTATTGACATTTCGTTAAGGTATTTCCAAAAAAAACTATTTACTTTTAAACCATTTAAAGTCATTTAAGGTATTGTAATTAAGATATTAATACACCTATTCAAATTTTAAACTTACTTACGATCATTTTTAAACAAAACAACATTGGGCAGGTTCAGACGACATATGTAAGGGGCTTAAAAGTAAGGAAATTTTCTAGCATCTGATTGGTCAGCGCCCAGCTGCCAAAAACTTGCCTTCCAATTAAAGCAACTTTATTGGAAATTTGACTGGAAAGTTAGTTAAGAAAAATCTCCCTAACTATCAAGTCAAGTCAGCTTATGTCAAAATGACAATTGATCATGTTTTTTTATTCAAGCTGAACTTTATTACTCAATGATTTATTTATTTTCTGTACAACTTCATTTAATGCTTTCTGTTAAAAGGTTCCTTGTAAATTTGGGAAAGAAATAAGTAATATTTCTTTACAATACAAAATACAAATCGTGATGGAGTGTTTTGTAGAAAATAATGATTTTGGTAGCTTTGTACTATGAACTTAAAATAGAGGTTTGTGAAGTATAGTTCTAAATTTGAAATTCATGACACTTGAAAAACTAACTAGTTGCCTTGGTCAAAATTTACGTCCATAGAATGATGTTTACTGCAAATGAAGTCCTTTATAATGTCTGAACCTGCCCATTGAAACAAAAGACTTATTTAGGGTTCAATGACCAGGCAGAGATTTTGATTTACATGTCAAATTACACAGGTGGTGTGTTCGTGCTATAGTAATTTGGGCACAATTGTATACACCTTACTTTATTACTGGCACTAGCAGCTCAAAAGATTTAAAAATATCATGATTGAGCTTCTACTTAACTAAAACAAGGCTTCACTCTATCAATTTTTGTTTTAATCAAAAAAAAAAATCGAAAAGAAAACAAATTCTTTGAGACAACATTGAATTTCAAGGCCAAACGTCTCTACCTTGACTTCCCAAAACTTACATTCTCAAAAGTAATTATTAAAGGATAATATTAATATTGTAGTTAAAGAAAACACAAATAATATATATTTACCCTTCTGTATACGCAATTGTGCAGCAGAGGCTTTTTTCTGCGGACCCGACTTGGAAGTTTGATCACCATCCTTTTTTTGTTGTTTCAACGAAAACAATTTGATCATTTTTCCTCAATCTATATGTACTCACTTTGGCCCGGAATTATTTGCAATCAGTTTTGTATGGTTCAGAATGTATTCCAATTGCTTTTTATTTTATCAAAATCTCTTTGGAGATGGACAAATTTGCAAAAATAAATCTTACAACAAATTCCACGGACACGGAGGAGAATTACCAAACGAAAACGAATTTGATGTAGAATATTGCCAAAAAGCCAAGTAGATGGCTGACAAAAAAAGTGAATAATTTTTGACAAATAAAATTATGGACTACTTCAGTAGGTTTTATTTTATGAAATTATGAAAGTGTTCAGCAGCGAAGTGGTTATCGAAATAAGGTTGGTAGTTGACTTGGCATCGACTTACTCGGACTTTCCACTCATTTTATTTTTTTTATTCTGCTTACTTTTCTATGTCTTTACAACCAGTAAATGGTTGTAGATAAAATGTTCAATAAAGTAGGATTCACATGAGCGCGACCAACGAACGACGAATGAATTACAAAATGTGAGTTTATATACGTTTGAAGACATATTTCCACACAAATTCTTAACAAAACGATAGCAATATAGTTTCTATTTGATTTATGATGCATACTTTTACTTTTCAATATCATATATTAATAAATTTAAGAAAACAAATTTATTCGTCGCGAAAAAAATTATAGTTGATACGAACTGTCAAACTTTATTCGCGTTCCACATTATCCACACTTGCAACGAATAAAAAAATCGCGCGTACTCAACCTAAAATAATCGTTCTTGTTTTGGTTTCGGTGGTGAATGTCAAACTTCATTCGCGACGAATTAAAAACTCTCATGTGAAAGAAATGTCAAAATCGACGAATATTCGTTCATTCGTTGGTCGTTGGTCGTGCTCATGTGAATATTGCTTTAAAGTTCAGTGGCGAAAGTGTACACGTAACGTAATTCGGCTCAACTTTCCATTACCGCAACACCAATTTCGACACGCGTTTTTTTTATTTGATAGATATGTGCAAATAAATAATAATTATAGCAATTTTAGAGCGAGGAAACATTTATTTCTATTTTAAATTAATTTTCAAAGTTCAGTTTTTCACATACAAAACACGCAAAAATGGTTGATTTTGACATTTGTTCCCTTTTTTTTTGTTGTTCAGTATTGCCATACTTGATGTTTGTTTGTTGGGGATTTCTTTGATTTTAGTGCTCAAATGCTAAAAGTACTTGGCATATATCCAAACTCGCACCCACCCCAAATCCTATAGTGATCCAAGCAGGGGGTTGCAGGGGGTTCATACCTAGATGTTAGTAGGCCGTATACTATCAATTCAAAAAAACTTGTTTTAGGCTCAAAAAACGAAATACAAAAAAGGTAGGGTTAAGTCCGACAAAGAAAATATTTTTTTTATGACTTAAAGGTGTTTCCTCGCCTTAATATTTAAAACATGTTCTATTGAGACCCCTACTTAACTGTAAACAAAAAATCAGAAGGAAATTTGTGATGCGGTAATGGAAAGTCGACCCCGTAATTCAATTAAAGACCTTTTCCAAATTACTTACATATATGGCAACTTGATACTAGTACTCAATCACACAACCTTATTTAAAGCTTGATTACATATTCCGGTTTTGAAAAAAGTACAATATTCAGCAAAAATTAGTATATTTCATAATTAAAAATCTTCAAAGAGTTTATATTTATTGGAGGAAGAATGTCATAAGATTTGAAACAAAATGGACACCTTAACAAAGGAGTCAAGCCGTAGGAAATCATCTGATCTGATTTTAATTCCTTTTATAAAAATTCAATAAATTTCTGGTTTTAGAAAATTACCCTTCCAGCTTGCACGGGCTTGTTTAACGGCATTGAACGTGTTCAAAAATTGACACATCTGACAGTTCCTGCTTGACATAACAAACTTCAATTCCAGCGAATTTGTTTTGATTTTTGTTTTAAGAAGGCACGTTGCTGTGTTTTTGCAATATAATCATTGGTTTCAGTTCATATTTAATGAAAAAACAATAATGTCCAGTGTACCTGATATAGCAAAGGAAGCTGTGCTCAAGTCGAGTTCTGACATTCCAATCGAATCAAGTGTTGTCCAAGGCTATGAATGGAATAATGGAGTTGATTACTCAGCTCTCCTACAGTCCTACGTCAACACAGGCTTTCAGGCAACAAATCTTGGTTTAGCTATTAAGGAAATCGATAAAATGGTAAGAGTATATTTATAACAAATAATAAGCGCCTTGAAATGAAAACAATATCATACTCAGCTTGACTGCAGATCGAAGAAATTAGATGCCGACCAAGAAGATATTCATGAGTCAGATGAATTCATAAAAAGAAAACATAATTGCACCATTTTTCTAGGATTCACTTCGAATTTAGTATCATCTGGGATGCGAGAAACACTCAGATTCTTGGTGGAACATAAAATGGTTGATTGTATCGTTACAACAGCCGGCGGTGTGGAAGAAGACTTCATTAAGTGTTTAGCTCCAACCTATATGGGTGAGTGAACTAAATACAAATCTTTTTGAAATTCTTATATTAAATCTACTCGGCTAGGATCTTTTGAACTTGAGGGCAAAAACTTGCGGGAAAAAGGAATAAATCGAATTGGTAATCTCCTAGTTCCCAATGATAACTATTGTAAATTTGAAGATTGGCTAATGCCTCTTCTAACCGAAATGCTCGAGGAACAGAAAGAAAAAAACATTCTCTGGTCACCATCGAAGATAATCCAACGACTTGGTGAGAGAATAGATGATCCTTCGTCAATCTACTATTGGGCAGCGAAAAACAAAATCCCTGTTTTTAGCCCAGCTCTGACCGATGGAAGCCTTGGTGATATGATGTATTTCCATTCATTTCGCAATCCCGGCTTAGTTGTTGATATTGTATCTGATTTGAGACGACTTAATACAATGGCAGTTAAAGCCATAAACTCAGGAATGATCATTGTTGGTGGTGGAGTTATAAAACATCACATTTGCAATGCCAACTTGATGCGAAATGGTGCCGATTACTCTGTCTTCATTAATACAGCTTCAGAATTTGATGGTAGCGATAGTGGTGCACGTCCGGATGAAGCTGTTTCATGGGGTAAAATAAAAAAGGATGCTAATCCGGTTAAAGTTTACGCCGAAGCCAGTTTAGTATTTCCTCTAATAGTGGGCGAAACATTTGCTAAAAGACATTTTAAAAATAAAAACCAAAAATGAAATTAAGAGAGTCTTTTTTTCCTCGGGTTTTAAATGACTGGAATAATTAAGGTAGGTATACTTTATTGGGTTATAATGTTAAACGGTGGTTCGCAATCTTTATAATTAACTATTATAGACATACATATCTACACAGGTTTATCTATAATAAATTATTCTTTTCATCATTTATTGGAGCATGAATTGTAAGCTTGGTAGTTTTTGTATCTTGTAATTCTGAGTAGTTAGACTTTTTTTTCTGTAGTTATTTTAAACGTTATACTTTTATGCCAGCAAGTCGAAGAACATCGACGAAATCAAAGCTAATATACGAGTTGAAAAAGCTGGCATGGGCAAAAAAGAGATGATTTTTGGGTATCAAATGTAGGTGCTGAAATAAAGGGAAGTACTTGGCGCTTTAGTTACTTCAATACACAGATGGATATGAGACAGATGACGGGGTCGGTTAAATCGTGTATTCCGACAAACTAATTCTTTGTCTTTTTTTGGTCTTCCAAATCACTGTAGCGTCTTTCAGGCTCAAAGAAAACGTGGTATCGACTACTGATATACGCATCTTCTCAGATAGTCAAGCTGCCATTAAACCATTGGACACTCTCTTAATAACAGCCCGAAACTGTCAATCATCTCTTGTAGAGACGACAGAACAGTTCAATATTCATAAAGAAATTCCAGGAAACTACAAAGCTGACGAACTTTAAAAAAATGGAACAATTTTACAAATCCAACATCGGTATACCCCTAGTAATTTGTAAGCTTATGCTAAAGCATGAAACCCTAAAGAAAGCGAACCACAGATGTCCTAACACCACCAATTGTCTGCATACTAAACTAATTTGACCAATTCTTGATGCTAAAAGCTCAAAGTAACTCATTTCTGTTGGTAGTTTTATACGTTAGCTTCGTTTAAGGTGTCCTTACTGGACATTGCCTAATATGAAGACATGCTTTTTGACTTGAACCACCTGCAAATGATTTTTGCAGAAGCTGCATGGACCAGGAAGAAGAAGAGGAGACAGTGTCTTACCTTCTACGTTAATTTTCTGCCCTATCACAGAGACAAAGACTCCACTAAGGAGAAATTCTGACATTTATTGTCTCAAACGTTTCTTAGTATCAGTTGGTTTTAAACAGTAAGGTAGATCTTCAGATCCATGTGGTATCACAACAAGCCAACTATTGGTCAAAGAAACTCTTAAAACTCAAAATTATCTTTACATTGAATCCACACTTTCAAATGCTATATACAGTACTGTGCAAAACATTTGCAAATAGAACCTCCACTCCAACATTTTTCATTAAAAAAAATTGTTTAGAAAATCAAACAGCAAAATTATTTCTTTAGTTTTCTAAACTTTTTTGATATTACGTTATAAATGTTGGAAAAAAAATTAAAACTCTTCACTTAAACAAAAAATAAATAACTAAATAGTTTAATAGTTGAAAAAATGGCTGTGCAAAACATTTGCTACTTAGACCTCACAACTAAATTTCAAACTATTTTCTTACTTCAAGGTAAGGAAATGCTAATATTCAATTGCGTACCCTTTATTTTTTATAACGGCTGTATATCTTCTGGGCATAGAAGCTATTAAGGTTTTAACAACCGTTTTCGGAATGTCATTCCACTGCCTCTGAATTCCAACGGATAGGTCACTTTTGTGCTTAAAAAATATTGCTCCCAATTCTTTTCTTCACAATTTCCCACAGGTTCTCTATTGGGTTTAGGTCTTAGGATTAGGCTGGTATTGGTAAAACCTCAATCTTTTTTTCTGTAATCCACTTTGTGGCCAACTTAGACTTGTGTTTGGGAACATTGTCGTGTTGGAACGTCCATTTCCCAATGGGCATAAGGCAGCTTGGTGTTACAAAGGATGTCTACATAGTCTTCAGACTTCATTATGCCCTCCACTTGTCAAATAGGCCCGATTCCTTGGCCAGAGAAGCAGGCCAAACCCAAAATTAAACCACCTTTATGTTTGACCGTCCCTTTAGTGTATTTTGGATTTAGCCTTTCACCTCTTGGCATTCTGACATGTTGTTTTTCACTCGGTCCGTGCATATTGAACTTTGATTCGTCAGAAAACAAGACCGTTTTCCATTTTTGGGGACTCCAATTGAGATGAGTTCTTGCAAAAGCCAAACAAGCTTTCACATTTTTTTTTAAATAAATGGCTCTTTTGCTCTCTCTCTCTGAAAACCACGCAATCCGGCCTGCAGTACGCGGCGTCTGATAGTTGATGGGTCAATGGGTAACTTAAGTTCAATTTTTGCTTCCCTGGATGATGCCGTGGGGTTTCATCTTAAGAAATTTGTTATTATGCAATCATCTTTTGCTGTGGTGATTCGAGACCTTCCTCCTCTATGATGGGATAACACCTTTCCACTTTTGATGATTCTAAAAATAGTTGATTTATGAATGGAATATTTCTTTGACATTTTTTTTTTTGTGATGCTACTTTTTTGAAATCACTCTAAATTCTGGATTTTACATCCGTTGAATATTTATTTCCCGCCATTTTTAAAACAATTTTTTTTTCAATTAAAAAAGAATTTATTGAAAAAAAAACGTTTTATCGATCAAAGTCCCGGCAAAAACTAACTAAACAAATCAAGCTATACGTATAAACTTACCAACCTGAAAATAAATCAAATTAACCGTTATCAAAATGAGACGAAAAGAGAAATGGGCACTAGTTACAAATGCTTTGCACAGCTGAAATTATTATTATTTTTGTAAAAGCAGTGCCTTTGTAGAATTTGCCTGTGGATCAGTGCTTTAAGATTATGAACAGTAAGTTGACACATACAAAAGTCTAAAGTAATAAAAATAATTTGATTGGGACAACTTTTATATATTACGAATGTTCATTTTTTTGATAGGCGGTGATAGTTGCAAAAGTTTTGCACAGTACTGTACTTACGTACGTGCACAACTGAAATAAAATATATTATGTACTAAATAAATGTTCATTATAAAAAAAAATTCGAAATAAAGTTAATATTTTAATTTTTTTGTATATATTTATTTTTCTTGTTTATTTCTATTTTTAATAAAACTTTAATCAAAAACATAAAAAAAAACAAACAAAAAGAAGAAAACAAAAACGAGCATTAATCAAGTTATTACAGTGTCAATAATAATAATAATAATTATAATATATAGTTTTTCGACTTCTCGTTTTGTTCGTTTCAAATCTCTCGTTCTGTTTTGTTTTCTCTTCATCTCTTTTCCTTAATACTTCATTTATGAATAGTTATATTTTGTTAAACTTATGTATTTTATTATTTTGTCTTGTTTTACTTAATTTGTTGCTTTAAATAATTTAAATTTTCAAAAATTCTATTATCTAATTTTTTTTTTAAACTAATCATAATTAAATTGCTACAAGTTTATTTTTATTGATTTTATTTACAAAAATAGTACACGCACATACAATACTATAACGAACAAATTTGTTAAAAGGAAAAATAAAAATAAAAAAATTAAAATATAATAGAAGAAGACAAGTTTCACGTTGGTTATGAGTTTTTGTTCTTCTGGAACCGTGAGTATTTTTCTTTTTTGTGGATAGAATTAATTATATTATGTTAGGATATTAATGTACTTCAGTTATGAAAACTTATGTAGGTATTATTTATTTTTGTTTTTGTTTTTCTGTCTTTAATTTATTATATTTTTTATGAAAACATTTAACGTGAAAACTTTTGTTAGATATAATCAATCACATACATACATACATAATTTAAAATTTATTCATTAAATTGTTGTTGTTCTGTTTTTCTATTTATTTTTCTTTTTGATTAAATTCTATGTTTATATTTATTTATATAATGCTAATTTTTTGTTTTTATTTTTATATTTGTTTGTTTATCAAGCCCATTTTTATTATTATTATTTTTTTTAATTTGGAGAAGTATTTTGAGAATGAGTAATATAAATAATTAATTTTATGAGTTATTTGGGTATGAAAGAATAATGTAAATAGAATTTTGTATTACATACTGTTTTTTTTTTTTTAATTTAATTTAAGCCCGAAAAGATGTGGTATTTGTAGGGCTTATTTAATTTAAGCTTTATCTTAGAGGAATATATGTTTTGTTCTTTTGGCTGGATGAAGATGTATAGTGTCGTTTTTAATCATGGCTAAGCATTAAAAATGGTTCGGCAAATGGTTGATATCATATACAGTCAAAATCAGTTATAACGAACTCGATGGGACTGGAGAATCCGTTCGTTATATCCGGTGTTTCGTTATAACCGATTTTCCATCTTTTGTTCTTTATTAAAGTGTATACAAACTTTTTTTATTTTAGCAAAACTTTTATTTATTTACAAAGAAATCTGTGATTTTTTGCTGTCGACATTTTTTTTATGAACTCTTCTTCTATTATTTGATCATCTGTATAACCCTCTCGCACCTTTGGCCAAACAACTCGCAACCAATCATCCACAACTCCTGCAGAAACACTACCACAGTCACCACTTACCCTTGCACTAACTATGTTATGTCTTTGTCGAAATCGTTGAATCCAAGCTGTAGAGCAGGTGGAGTTATTTTTGCCCAACCCTTTTGCAAAGTCTTCTACCTTAGTTTGTAGAATTGGTCCGCTTAGTGGAGTATTCAAGCTTCTTTGGGCTTTGAACCATCTTGGCAAAGCTTCATATATGTCGCGATGTTGACTGCATCGAACTTTTTTTATTTTTAAGTTGGATTCTTCAAAATTCTTCTTAATTTTCTCTCGGTCTTTGAAAATGGTAGAGATTGTTGACGCCGATACAGAAAACTCTGCTGCCAAACTTTTATTGGAATTACCAGCTTCGAGCCTTGAAATTATTGTAGATTTTTCTTCAATCGTAAAAACTCAACGCTTTGAACTCATTTTGAAAAAAATCTAACACATTTAACCAAGTATGACTATTCCAGTTCCTCTCAGAAACAGAAATTCGAGTATAAACACAACAAAAAAAGGGAATTCCCATAATTTATCATTTTAAATGCGCGAAATTTCCAATGCCTACTTATTTTTTTTTAAATGTTCGTTATAAGCGATAAATTTTTAAATATTCCATTTAAAATAGTTCGTTATAAACGATAATTCGTTATAGGCGATATCGTTAAAACCGATATTTGGTTAGTACATTTTGTATAAACCTCGGCCGGGACTTCGAGATAAGTTTGTAATAACCGATATTTCGTTATAACCGATGTCGTTATAACCGATTTTGACTGTAGTTCAAATAGTAACGAGGCTGCCGCCTCTCAGTGACTTAATTGGAGGAGTACCTGTTCTGGTGTCATATGACCAATTGAGAAAGCAAAATATCTGAAAACGACACAAGTTGACTTTCAGCATAACTCAATCGTTTTGCAATGCATTTTAATTAACTCAAATCGATATCCGTAAGGGGATACTTACATACATATGTATATCAGGACAGGCAATATATGTACATACATGCAACCAGAATAATTGGAAGTGAATTTAATTCAGAGAGCAACGGCGTCGATGAAATATTCACATTACAGCAGATCCTAGAAAAAACCCAAGAACACCAAATCGACACCCACCATCTTTTCATCGATTTCAAGGCCGCATATGACAGCATTTATAGAGACGAGCTCCATAAAGGTTGGAAACAACTTAACAGAACCTTTCGTTGTCAAAAAAGGTTTTAGACAAGGTGATGCGCTGTCATGCGATTTTTTTAAAATCGTACTTGAAAGAATAGTGCAGAGCTCACACGTGTTAACACTAGAGGCACTATCTTTCATAAGTCTGTCCAATTACTAGCATATGCTGATGATATTGATATAATCGGAAGAACTCAGTATGATGTCAATGGGGCTTTTGTGAGTATTGAGGCAGAGGCGGCATAAATGAGTTCAACGGTTAATGAGGTCAAAACAAAGTACATGCTGTCGTCAAGAAAGGACTTACAACACCGACATCTCGGTCAAAACGTCACCATCGACAGACGTAACTTTGAGGTAGTCAAGGACTTCGTCTACCTAGGCTCCGCTATAAACGCAGAAAACAACACCAGCGCTGAGATCAAACGAAGGATAACTCTTGCTAACCGCTGTTTCTTTTGGGCTAAGAAAGCAATTAAGTCCCAAAGCCCTCTCTCGAAGGACCAAAGTGTTGCTATATAAGACCCTCATCATCCCCGTCCTGCTATACGGTGCAGAAGCATGGACTATGACAAAAGCGGATGAAAGTACCTTGGGTCGTTTCGAGTGAAAAGTTCTTCGTGTGATCTACGGTCCCGTATGCATCAAAGGGGAACGGAGGAGTACAGCGACGTAGACTTAGCCAGAAGGGTAAAACTCCAACGACTAAGATGGCTGGGTCACGTAGAGCGCATGGAAACCAATGCTCCTGTCCGGAAAGTCTTTGAATCCACACTCACAGGACAGCGCAGTAGAGAAAGACCGCGAATCAGGTGGCGCGCACAAGTGGAAAGTGACCTCACCCAACTTGGAGCGCGAAACTGGAGACATCTAGCTGGGGACCAAGATAGATGGAGAAGTTTGTTGGGTGAGGCCCTAGTTTACACAGGACTGTAGTAAGTAAGTAAGTAACGGCCTAGCATCGGTTTCCATCGATCACCGAAATTAAGCATCAGTGAGCGCAGTTAGTAGAAAGATGGGGGACTATCTTAAACCTACCGCGTGCTGTTGTCATATTGTCTTTCTTTTTGGCTTTTATTAAATGTCTTGTATTGTTATCACCTTATATAGTCTTAGTCGCTCAAGGTGTAGTGCAGAATTCTTGAACATTGCAATAAAGGAGTTATGCAATGGAGTTAATCACCAAATTTTAGTTAAACATTTAAAATTATATGGTTTTGACGGTACCTTACTAAATTGGTTTTGGTCCTATCTAATTGGTAGAACAAAAATTGTGAAAATTGGAGACTTGGAATCAACTCACATAACAGTTCTTTCAGGTGCTCCTAAAGATAGTCTTTAAGGCCCACCGCTGTTTGATTCATATTCGGCAATGATTTTTCATCAGTCTTATTGCTGTCAGGATACGTAGTATTTGCCGATGATATACAAATGTTCAAAGTCATTAGGAGTTATTATGATTGCATTGCATTTCGGCTTTGTGTAACATGTTTCCTAATATTGTCTCTAAATCTTTTTCTGTCTTAGGTTTTTCGAAAAGATATTCCGCAGATTTTAAGGAACCTTATTTGTCCGCGATATTCTTAGTAATAGTATTGATTGTGAGTTTTTGCTTTCCTTATGGATTTCACATTCGCTTAGTACGGCTAAAGAACGAATTTCTTTACTTTACATTATAACTGAAACTGGGCTCGCGGGTAAACTGACGGGGAACTCTAGAAGCGTGGGTTTCACGGTTAATCTTTTTAAGGAGAGAAATGCAGGAGACTATTTTACTAGAACATATTCTGTTAAAATAACGGTAAAAAATTATGCTATGAAACTTTTGGACTATATATCACGCTTTAACGATACAAGATCTCATTGGGTTTTTGAAGAATTAAATTTAACGCGGTTCTTATTCCTCGATGTACAATGCTGTGTAGGTTGGAATTTAATGAGCTTTTAATATTTTGCACTTTTCAGTTCCACATTCGAAGAGGAAGGATTTGAGTCTGGAAACGAATATAAATAGCTGAAAGTACTCTATTCAGCGAAACAATTAATTAAATTAGAAGTTGCAGACATGAGATCATTTATAAAAATGAGGAAGAGGGTCGGGGATAAATCGGTGCCCTGGGGCACACCAGTATTTATATTGCGGGTTTCCGACTTGAACGCGTTAATTGGGAATAAGAAAAAAAAATAATCAGTGAGCGAACTGCAATCTTTTATAAAATTTAGAAACTTTATAGGATAACGGGTCAGCAACCGATTGCCACTACTTTACGAAGGCGGAAGTCGCAGTAGATTGGACAAACGCTTCGCAAAGGCAATACAGGAAATGCAATGGAATCCACTCAATCAAGAAGACAAAAGATACGGGAGACCGAGAAGCAAGTAGAGAAAACCGCACAGGATTGCACGTAGTAGTTGAGGCCTTATATCCCGCTAGGGAACACCTATTGAATTTATAGGTCTGAGGACATAAGTAGTAGTAAATCAGATGGTAGGTGAAAATGTGGTTTGGTTTAGACAATAATATAACCCTTTGACTCCACCTTAAATTACTAGCAACATGTGCTGGTGGAAGAAAATTAAGGATACCAAATATTTTGTGTGTTATAGTGGTTGGGACAATAAGTTGTTTGCCATCAAATCCAAAGTGTACAGTCCTGCTGAACAAGGGGTTGCATACACTTAGTCCAAAAAGTATCCGTACAGCAGCTTTATTTTTGTCGATTTTGATATAAATAATTTATTATAACAATATATTAAAAACAAGTATTTTGAAAATCACAATCACAATTTTTTAAAATTTGGTAAAAAGGTGAAGGTGGAAACTAACTTTTTTCAATCTTACCACTTTGGTTTTACATTTATTCCTAATACTTTTTTTTCAAAAAAACACTAAAATTAGGCTGCTGTACGGAAACTTTTTAAACTATGCGTAAGTAGGAAAAAATGTTCTACCTAAAATTCTCAAGCTTAACCTGTTACTTATTACAAAAAAAAAACATCTGTAAAAACCATTTGCCAATGTCCATTTTAAGAATATAAAAAAAAATTGAAAACAAAACAATTAAGCTTTCAATATTCCATAATTAAAACGGTACGTTATGATATTTTGCATGAAAAAATTGACCGAAATCAATTGCCTACCTTTTTTTTTAAGTTTCGAACGGCGTTTAGCTTTTGCCGTTGTTGTAGTTGCTATTGTTTGTGTTGTTGCCGCTGCTGTTGTTGTTGTTGTTGTTTTTGATGTTTTTAATGTTTTTGTTGTTGCCATAGTTCCCTTAACTGATTTTGTTGTTATCATGGTTGTGGAGAGATTATGTTGATTGATTTGAGTCTCAACACTCACCATTTGGTGGCACCTGGCAAAGAGCTCATCAAATCACATATTTTCATCGAACTTTGCAAAATTACTTTCCCATTGAAAGTTACTAGAATCCTTGCCGTTTCCTCCTACTCCTCCTCCACCTCCATTACCGCTACCATTGTTGCCATTTCCATTCGTTGTTGTTGTTGTTTTATTATTCTGGCCACCAGCACTGCTAATGTTGTTGCCATTTGTGCCAGCCGTTGAAGGAGGAGATTTAAAGAACTCATCATCTTCGAAAGGATCTTCGTTCTTCTTGGCAAAAATATTAATGGACTCTGATTTCTTTATCATCTCCTGTCGTTGTTGCAATTTGCTATTTAGACGGAGATTATTTTTCTTTGGTGGTTCAGGATTCCATTGGTCTTCCTTTTCGAAGTCAAACTCTGCCTTAGAGAAGTCATCTTCGAAGGCATCATCGCAGCAGCCAACAATGCTGCTGCCTCCGATGCTTGGCTGATCGTTGTCGAATTTCGAAATTGTTACACGGTCATCGAAGCGAAGCTTTTGAATTGGTGTTGTTGTTGAAGTCGATGTAGGATTGCTGTTGGAAACATTGTTCGATGCTACAGCAGGAGCCAGAGCAGGAGCAGGTGAAAACTCGCTGTCAAATGTAGCAACCGAGTGTAAACTACCGCCACCAGCTATATGCTTTTCCTTGTCCGAAAAATCATTGGAGAACCTAAACGAAGATTTCGTGGCCGGTGTAGTTGTTGAGGCGGAATTACAACTGGCTGGGGGTGGTGAATTGAAATCACTTTCGAAGCCGTGCTCCTCGAAATTGAATTTACTGCTTGTGTTCGAACGGGGCGTGTCTTCGAAATCGTTGAAATCAAAATCAGCACCTCGAGGGTGTTTGATGGGCTTCTGAATGGGAACAGGTTCATCAAATACATCGTTCTTGTGCTGAAGACCTACCACTGGTTTATCCGTGTAGAAGTTGGATTCTTTTTTGGACATATAACGGGGTGTTTCATCCTCGTCGTCGTAAGCGTATTTGTCGCTTGTCGAAGATTTTTGCCGCCTCTCACTTTCCATCATACGTTGGTGCATTTCATGACGACGCCGATTCAAGCGCTCGAACTTATCCTCATCTGCTGGATGCTCGTATTCGTCGTAATTGATGTAGTCGTAGTTGTCTCGGTGTGTTGTGCCATATCGTTGACATTGACGTGTCTCTGATGGTGGGGGTTCCTTACCAGTACGCGATCTTGGTTTCTTACGGAATCTGGAAAAGCAATCACAATTTCTGTGTTTTCTAAATAAAATGCAAAGAAGTCTTTCTTACCTTCGGTCTTTTTCACCATCAGATCCCGATGGAGTATTTCCCATTGCCCTTCTGCTTTCAGCAAGCCTTCGTTCGGATTCGGATGCACTGGAAGGACGCTTCCATCCCTTTTGTGCGTGACCTGGTGGTGGAGGTTCTGAAATATTTAATTTTTTAATAAGTGATCTAATTTTAGGAACAACAGTTTTCCAGTTTGGTGTTGATGTATATTTAAATTTACCTTCTCCATCCCATGGACTAGATCCACTACTCTTCCTCATACGTTGCGGACCTTGTGTAGGTCTCTGCAAACTTCTCGAATCTATCTGTCCGACTCTTCGCGATTGGACCTCTGGTTCGGAGTCCTGGTCATAATCATCCCCTGGAACTATGCCACTGCCTGCCGGTAAACGCATCTTCATTCCCTTCCGAAGGGATCGTGTTTTTTCTGGACCTCCCATATAGCGTTCACGGAACTCCTCGCGACTCTCTAAACTTCCATACACATCGCCACTGCCAAAGCTCTTTCGCCTGCGGCTGCTACTTTCGTACGATTCTACACTGTCACGATCGAAACTCTTACGGTCCCGCTCGTAGATGTAATCACGTGATTTGTAAGACCTTGGACCACTTCCAAAGTTCTCTTCGTAAATATTTTCGTAATCTCTGCGGGTTGGCTTTATCTTCTCAAAGCTGCCATCACCATAGTAAAGTGGCATTTTTCTCTCTTTGGTGTCAGGGGATTCACCATACGGTTCGAAGTCGTAATTTGGACGCATATACTCCCGATAGTACTTTCGCTTGTCGTAGCCTTTGTAGTCGCGACGATCATAGGTTAAATGTGATGGAGGAATCTTGTGTTCACGTTTATCGTAAACCGGAGGTCCATAGGTTGTGCGTTCGTATGAACCTCGATCAAAGGAACGTGCTCTGCCTTCTTCTTCTTGTGGGGACCAAGTGTGATGAGGTCCGGTGTGATACCATTGAGGAGAATCTGTTCGGAAATTTAAATGAAAAAAAAAATATACTTTTATCCTCAAGTAGAAGACCTACCAAATTCAAAGTTTTCTCGGCTCCTGGAAATACCCGATTTAACCTTCCTTTCACGACGTTTGTTCATCTCTTCTTCATATCTAAAAAAAGAAGAGTTTTAAGACACATTTTGTAAAATGTGTTTAGATTAAAAAAAACTCACTCATAGTCTTCATCACATGAATTCATTCTTCTAGCATGCCTCATGTAATAGCCATGACGATCAGCACCACCAACTGCAGCTGGAGGAATTCTCTTCTTATAGTCCGACGTCTCATCATCCCAAGGGCTTAGATCTCGTGATGACGATGAGGTCTGGCCCTTGGGCCACCGTTTATTGCTGTCCTCCCCACCTGTTCTATGCCAATCCTCTTTGCCGTCTGACGAGCATGGCGACTCACCCTGAGCAGAAGGTGCCTTTGGAGACTTCAAACGATGTTTACCCCCTTCCATGCTTGCACCCTTGTCAAACACCGCCCATGATTCCTTCGGCGACTTTGGTGACTTCCCGCCAGTGATTGGTTTTGTAGCTGCTGCTGCATCTGACAGACCTGTATCGGCATCTGGTGACGAACCACAGATGACATCACTTAGGGAGCCGCAATTGAGCCTCTTGCTGGCATCGATAAGATTCGAAACGGCTATCAATTGTGGAGGGATCGGTGACTTCGATAGGTTCGATAGGGGTGACTTGGAAAGGGGAGATTTTCGGACAGGTGCAGGGGATTTATGTAGAGGAATAGGCGATGTGGACATATCATTGAATTGGGACTTGCCTGGGCCGGAAGTTGTAGTTGTGCCCAAGAACGATCTCCGCATTGCATGCGGTGAGCCGCCATTGCTGTCAATAGTTGCTGGGGATTTTGTAGCGGTATTACTGGGAGACAAATGCTCTCGGGAGTCAAGTGATAAGTTTGAAATTGCACGATTCATCAACTCATCAATTTCCAAATCATCTTTGGTGGTTGAAGAAACGGTGAGTATGTGAAGAAACTTATTTGAGCCTTTCTTGCTGCTAGTTTGGTCCTCTTCTTCTTCATTCTGATTGCTCTCGGGACTACTTTCTATTGGCGACTTTTGATCGTCTTCCACTGCCAGATCTTCGGTGTTGCTATTAAAGCCATCGCTGAATTCGGGAAAATCTTGCATAAGATCCTCACTCTGTGGAAGCGGGGGTTTCTCGAAGAGATCCTCCACCAAGATAATGTCCCTCAAGGCTGCATACCTGTCTTTGGCATGCGATATTGCTTCGGTGATCTTTGTGTCGATCTTCGACACAGGCACTGTTGTGGGTGATTTGTCGTCATCACTGAACTGCGCCAGAGTATTGGTCTCTGGTATATTTCCATTGAGACTCTCCGCTTCGTCGTCGGCCTCGGGTGAGCTTTTCTGGTCTATACTATCCTGCTGAAGTTCCTGGTCGATTATTTCACGAAATACAGCGTATCTATCGGCTGATGGCACAGCAGCGGCTTTCAAATTATCTTCTGTCTTCGCTGGGGACGAGGAAGTGGCTGCTTCCTCGAATTGCGAAAAGTTTGCAACAAACGGAGCTGGTTCTTCTTCGCCAAAGTTGTCATCGAATTTCGCAACAAAAGTTGCGTCTGGCATTTGGTCAAAGTTTACTTTGAATATTGGTGGACTGTCTTCCGGTGGAGGAACTGCTACCATAACCGGTCTTTGTTTGGGTTTCTTGGACTTCTCAATAAATTCTGAGAGATAAGTAGTGAGTTCCACTAGGGTCATAGTACTAAGCTTCGATGTTGGTACATTGAGTTTCGCAGCCAGCTCATCTATTCCCAACGTCAACAACTGACTGAGAGTTATGTCGGGTAGGAATGAGGCATCCTCTGTGTCGTCATCATCCTGTTTGATTGCTGAAGTCTGTGCGACATGCTCATTTATCGCCTCAGTTTTGTTTTCGTAAATTTCTTGGCGGCGAGTTCGTCCTCTTGTCTGGGGCGGTGGAAGCAGTGGTGGCACGTTTCCTGCTGGCAATGGTTGCAAATAGTCTTCTTCATCGTTACCTGGCTTTCGAGGACGACTCGGTCCCGGATAAATACCTTCTGAGCGCCCAACTCGCCTCGAAGGCAATGGAATAGGCGGAACAGATGCATCCTGAACTGTTGTATTGCGACCCTTATTAGCCGGAACACATTCATAACGACTCGACGGTGGTGGTGTTATCCTCGGGCGAATTACAATGTCTGAAAATTGTTTCTTCGGTGGCAATGGTGGCGGTTCCGAATGGCTTACGGAATCTGGACGCGGAGGCGGCTCCGGGGCAGTTTCATTCTCACTTAGCGAATCGCTTTCTTGGAGTCGCCGCATATTTATGCTGTTCGAGTCGCGCTTTGAGAACTTTTGACCAAACAAATGTGGCATTTTTTTAGAACTAATACTGCTGATCACATCGACTGTGTTCTGCTTGAACACACTTGGTCTATTGCGGCTTCCGGCGGTAGGAGATTCACTTGTTTGTCTCTCCACACGGCGATGCTGCTGTTGCTGCAATTGGTTGCTATTGGCTGCAGACCAACCCGACTCTGGTGGAAGATTAACCTGTAATGGCCCATTGAACATGTTATCCTTCTTTCCCGATCGCTGGTCTTCGATGTTAGAGATCTTTGTTTCGGGAAGAAGCCCTGCACCAGCTCCATTGCTGGTGGGGAATTCAAACTCAAACGGGTCGAGTTTGCCAAAAATATCGCCATCCTGGAACGGATCACTCTTCTTGCGCGTCGGCGAGAAAGGATCAGTATCTCGTGGCAGCATAACCAAATCCGTTTGATGACCATCTGCTTTGATGAAATTATGATTAAAATTTAAATTTAGAGCTTTTGTGGTAGACGAATTATGAGTATTCAACGAACTTGTTTGTCTATCACCGCTGGTTTTTTGGTAAATTTCAGTTGCATCTTCGGTTGAAGATCCTGCGGGCAGATCCTCCATCAGCACATCGCTGCTTCCATCCGAACTGGAAACAAATTGTGCTGTAAAACCGGTCTCGGGTCCGGTCGAAGACAAATCCTTCAAGACTTTCTTTGGTGGATTCTTCAGCTCTTGGAAGAAATATTTCTTGTCGACATATGGCCTTATGCGACCCGTACCTAACGGATCCAAATCTGAAAAAGCGTCTATATATTGACTACTATGAGTTGCACTGGCCGAGATGACCGAATTGCTTAGTAATACTGAATTATTTGTAATGGAAGTGGTAGTACTATTACTAATTGACATAAGATTGTCGTTAGTAGAAGTTAGTAATGCATTTGGTGGAGTTGAATATTTAATTGGATTAGTGCTAGTACTAATATAATCCTCACCAGATTTTTGCGATTCATCGTTTTGAGATGACGCTGAAGCTGCTGCTGCTGCTACTGCCGCAGAAGCGGTTGTAGTGATTGATGATTGTGTACCTATGCCAGAACCAGGAGGTGAAGAATTTGTTAATGTCATGCCAATACCGCCGGTATTGCTGGCAATTGATGACGATGTAGGTGGCGTCTGCTGAGAACTGGCGGCTGCTGCTGTGGCAGGACTGGACAAAATCGACGTTGACGATGGAATCGGTATTGGTGTTGTTGTCGAACCAGCGACTATCGAAGCGGCTTTTGTTGTATCAAATACATCGTTCTGATCGAGATCATTTAACCAACTATCGTTGGCCGAAGACAAACTCGAGGCATTAATTTGATTTTGTTTAGAGGAGGATTGAGAGGAGAGTATATTGGAAATGGATTGGATACCGGATGTTGTGGTGGTTGCAGAGGAAGATATAATTGAATCGGGTGGTTTGTTGGGTTTTGAGTGTCGCGAACGTGAGGATTCGGGTGGTGGTAAAAGGTTGTAGGTCTGAAATATAAACAAAAACATATTTTTTGGTAAATGTACTAAAACTAAATTGTTAACCTTTAATACGACTTCTTGATTTAAAATTGAGAGTTGAGATTTTCAGTCAATACATATTTCTCAGTGTTTTTTTTTTTTGATAATAAATGTACATATATAAAAAATTGATTTATTTAAGTTTAACTTACCGGAAAATTAGTAAACGAATCACCAAATGGATCTTCGTCGGTCAGATTCTTGCCCGTTGGTGTCGGTTCGCTTGGTGTTATACGTTCCATTTGTGTTATGCCACGTTGAATGGAACTTAACTCTTGTTCTAGATCAACAAGATCAGCTACTGATTCTGGTGACATCTACATATTTCATTTTGTAATAAAGTTAATAAAACATTTAAGCATTTATAGAATCTCTTTTTGGGAGGAATTTATTAGCTACAGCTAGGGAAAAAAATAAAACCGTCTCACCTCCTTAACATGCGTTGATTTTGCTCCTCCGTCCAAATTATTAATTTTGGTACTGCTACTACCACTTAAAATCGAAGAAGCATCACTGGCTGATGTATTTTTAACCGATAAAAGCGTAAGTGGTTGATGTTCATGTATTGTTTTATTTTGAATTTGCTGCCGAGCTAATTCAATTTCTTTTTTCTTCAATTCAAATACAACTTGGAAAAGATCACGCATGGCTAAGACGACCTGCAAAAAAAGAAATGTGTTTACAATTTTTGTGTATGCCAGTTTAGCTGAAAAAAGATACAGAAATGAAATTTCCCTATGGATTTTAACCTCGATTTGTTAGCAAGTATTATTCATTTTATTTCAGTTGTAAGACATAAACTAAATTTTAGACTAAATTTCATGTAATGCGTCAATAAATATTAATCTACTATTCTTTTCATTGCTCCCTGCATACGAAATAAAAATCAGTTTTGCCAATTTATTTATTTTAATATAAAGGAGAATGTAGTACCCGTAGCGTGATGGTTAGTGCGTTGGACTGTCATGCAAGGGGTCTTGGGTTCAATCCCTGCCTGTGCCATCTAACTTTTTTCACGGGTACTGCCTCTTGCGAGGAATTGACAAATCCTCCAAGAGTAATTCTTGTCATGAAAAGTGCTTTCTCAAATTAGCCGTTCGGATTCGGCATAAAAACTGTAGGTCCCTTCCATCTCTGACAACATTACACGCACACAGGAATGGTTGAGAGTTGTAAGTCACTAGGCCCTGGTTCTTCATGAACTGTTGCGCAACCTAATTTATTTAATTTTTTAATATAAAGGAGAATGGCAAAAATACATATATGGGACCTAGTGCCTAGAAACGGCCTTTAGAAAAACGATCAGATAATATGTGGTGTACTAACGTACAAATATTTTTATTTGTTCTACGAGTATTTAAAGGACCAACAAAAGATGGCAACAACACTTTGGGAATTCGAATAAATACAATTTTATAATCTTATATAAATGATGTTTCATCAAGAATTACATTATTCTGGTTTGTTAGCTGGGTACTACCTATTCTATCACGTTTGGCTAATGTTGGCATACCAATCGCTTCGTGTAAAATTTTGCTAAGATAAGACGATAATAAATAAAACAAACCTGTCAGGCCACAAAATATATCCGGCCTACTTAAGATTTAAAGCGCTTAAAGTGATTGATATCTCTAAGCAGATAATTGGACACTGTGTAATAGGAAAGGACGCCACGAGGCTAGGAGTATTTTCAAATGACTTTTGAAGAAGCTGTATGGACGAGGAAAAAACAGTTCGTCACCTATTCTGTAAATACCCTGCTTTAGCTAAAAAACGGACCTACCTAGAAGAATTCTTCTTTAACGATCTTAAAGATCTCAAACACTCTATTATAAATAGTCTTTCACGTTTCATAAATAACTCAAATTGGTTTTCATCTTGGACAGAAATTGTTTTTATGTCGGACCAGATCCAAAATATATAACACAAAGATATGATGTACCAAAAGTACGAACACCTTTTAATAAGTCCAACTTAAAATATAAAACATCTTTTAAAATAAGTTAGTACTACAATTCTTTAAAAGATTACGCTTATTTGAATGAAAAAAGTAGAATTTTAATGTCGTTAAATGCAAGATTCGGTTGCTTAAACTTCATGTTTAACAACTCTTTACTAGGCTTTCCAACGTTGTCTGAATCTAGTTTGTGGTCCTTGAACACTAATTTTTTTTCTTATTCATTGAGTTTGCTAAATAGAATACAAAAGAGGAGAATTTTGACACTGTTCAGCGAATTATTCGCTAACCATGATTTTGTTCGTTATTATTGGTCATTTTTATAAAAGTTGATTTATTTAGGGACCTTTCAGTTCTTTAAAAGTGAACAATACTGTCATTTAAATAACAACCAATTTTTGTACTTATTGCAATTTTTTTTACCATGTCCTGCCTGTACACAAAAATGATTTTCTAGAGCTAAGCTTTTGAACGATATACCTACGTCTAATTTTTGGGCAATAGGTAGACCAAAATGCCTATTCTCCTTTGTACGTAGCCTTAAGTACTTTAATACAAAAATATATTTTTTCATATATCTTCACCGCAACAGGGTTGTTTTGGCCTACTTTTCATATTCCATAGCAATCCGTATTAAATCGATTTCACTTGAAAATTAAAAAAGAATCTGCCATACATCTCTAATACCAGGGTCATTCATTACATTTCAATGATGTCAAAAAGACAAATACGTGATAACTAGTTCTGTATTTATTCGAACTGTAATATATGACCAAATAGTCAAAAAAATCTAATCAATTTTCATACGAAATGGAAAATCATTCCACTCACAAATCAAATTAATGTTACCTTTAAAACTAGAGTACCTTCTTTTTAAAAAAAGGTATAAAGGTGTTGACATATTATGTTCCTTTTTTTGGGTAAAATGTCTACACAATTTTAAATAACTAATGCAGATGTGGAAGTATGTTACATTTTCATTTGAACAATGAATAATTCTCAATTTAAAAATCGTAACTGCAGCTTCTTTTCTATTTTTTTATTTTACAGTTATTCATTTACACATACATACATATCTTCGAGTTATCAATTTCCCAATAAAAACCAAACAGAGGTAGTTATTTTTTTTGAAACTAATAAAGAAAAATTCTCTTCTTACTCACCTGACTGGCTGCCTTATCAGTCTTGATGCCAAAAAATCGGTGACCACTATCTGGTGAGCCAAAGATATAACCGAATGCCCTCGAATCGGTCATATCCTGAGCGATAAATGATATCTTATGAACCGGATGATGGTACAACGAATCACTTGTTTTCTCGTCTCGCAACCGCAAACCATCGATTGTCACATGAATCGTTATGCGTTGTTTGTGTTCTCCGGCAGCTCTGATTGCCATTTTTAAATCTTGTAGGGCTTCCTGGCACATGCGATCACCGCGTGCCTCGCCCACCTCCAGAATTCCAATCAGCTTTGCCTTGAACTGCACACCATCGCCAAAAAATCGACCTGGGTCATTTCGATCTGGGAACAAAGTAAACAAAATAAATTGAATGTTGGTTGCTTTTTTCAAAACTATAGGTACATATATTTATTTTTAGAAAAGTTGTAGGAATTTTCAATAATTTAATATAATTGTACTTTTTGGATTGTGAGATTCATGCTGGGAGGATGTGGATGATGCCAACGACGAGGATGACGACAACTTTGAGACAAGATTTTTCACCATTTTCCCAGGATGATTGTATGAATTTTTCCAATTGACGTCACTCGGGGAGTAAACACAATATTGTATTTGTTCTTCTTTCTTTATTTTAATTATCTTATTCTTTTGTTTTTTTTTGTATTTAATTGTTTTAATGGCTAATCATGTGTGACGGGACAGCGCGGTGCAAAAAGCATCACGAACTTGACTATTAAACCAACTACGGCTACGACAATGAGTTTGATGATACTAGCTAGTGCATGAGTACGCAACGCGACTAACAAAACGACGAATACTACAAGTGACAACGTCAAGCGTCAATCGTCAAGGGGAGCAGCACGGTAGATACTACTACTAGTTGTCCAGCAGCCAAAGCCAAAGCCAATTGCGTAGGTACATTTTAAAGGGGGAGAAGAATAGTTTTGAGTTTTTTGTTTGTATTCTTTCCTTTTTTCAATTAATTTAGCAAATAATTGATTGTGTGATGATGATGTTGGAGGTGCTCCGCTCCTTTTGTGTTGTTCATGCTCTGATCTTTGTGTGATGTTGTTTGTGTCTCTCTGTGTAATTTCGTTCTGCGTTCTTTTCTAGGTGGACACTTGTCTTGATTTGACAAAATATGTAAGTGAATGGTCCTCCACTGAAACCGATACACTTGGTAACTGCACTAAATAAACTAATTTAGTTGGAGTAAGGCTAAGCAGAACTCCCAGACCCTTAAAGAGCCGCAGTTACTTTTTGAGTTTTTAATTAAAATTAAACAGATTAATAAAAACAACGCGTATTGGCAGAGGGTGTCGGAACGAAGGCAGTCGGTTGGTAGTGAAAAAACAACATTCCAAAATCCAAACTACCCAAGTTGACTGGAGAGAGGGAGATATTCCAATTTCCAAACGTCAAAAAGTTTCCCATCATTGGAATGAAATTATATGGGTAGCAGAGCTGCCGCTTTATTTTTGTACATGTACTTACTTGAAAGGAAACAACAGTGGAGTGGAGAGAATGGTGGACAATTTTAACACGACGACTTTTTTTTTTAATTTGTTGATTGTAAACGTAAAATCAAATGCTTTGTTTCGTATGACTCATTTCATAGAAGTTCTGTTTGTACGGTAAGAAGTTCCTTATGCAATAAAGTCTTAACTAATCAATAGATTTTGACGACATTTTAAAATATGAAATGAAAGTTAGGATAAACACCTCTTTGAATAAATATCCCACACAATTACCAAAATAAATAATATTTTTATTTTTAAACTGAATTGCAATCATACCTTGATAAAATCTTAATATTTAAACTGATTTCATTCAACACAATAGTTAGTTTTAGGTCTGTTCCTGTATTTATAGTCTCAATTTCTGTCAAATTGATATTTTTATTAGAAATAAAGTAAGGGTACACTGCTTTTTTTAAGATCGATTTTTTCTAAAATACCCAATACTTTGTAAGGAGAGGTATATGGATCAAAAATATACATATGGGTGATTATACAAAAGTTGGGAAACTTTTGAGGATATTTTGTTTACGATATTTATTTAATCGAACTTCTACAAATTCGTGTGTATATGATGGCTAATCTAATTAATATATTGTTCCAAATCGGGCCAGTCACTTTTTTGAGTACATAGTAAGATGTAGTACCCGTGGCATGATGGTTAGTGGGTTGGACTGTCATGCCAGAGGTCTTGGGTTTGATCCCTGCCTATGTCATCTAAAGTTTTTTTCACGGGTGCTGCCTCTTGCGAGGAATTGACAAATTCTCCAAGAGTAATTCTTGTCATGAAAAGTGATTTCTCAAATTGACCGTTCCGATTCGGCTTAAAATTGTAGGTCCCCGTCCATTCCTGACAACAATACTCGCACACAGGAATGGTTGAGAGTTGTAAGTCAGTAGGCCCTAGTTCTCAACGGACTGTTACGCCACCCGATTTATTTATTTTAGTGAGATATTTGAAAAATTCAGAATTTGACTACCGGTAACTGACGAGGTAACATAGTACTGATAAAATACACAGTTTTGAAAGTATTATAATGAAATTTAATAAAAATTAGTAAAAATCTCTTAGGATTAAATAATGGCACATGTGTTTTGAAAGTATTAAAATTATTTAGTAACAATTAAAAATAATTATTATCATGTAATACTGGGAGGAAATACTATATCAGTTTTCAAAACAGACTATTGACATTTAACGTAACGTTATTCACTTATCTTTTACTACGAGTACTTTCACATAGTTTTACTAAATATTTCTAAGTAATCAACAAACAATACAAACAAAATCTAACAATATTCATCTTAAAAGTACTTATGATCATGAAATGAAGAACAATAACAATATACCTGACACAGGACTGACGAAAAAGACGAAATTTGAGATTATAATCAGGACTAATGTTTTTTTGTTTGTAATTTCGAATATCATCAAACTACATGTTAACAAATCAAACTCTAATATGAAAAAATAAACTTTAGATTAACAAAAAAATAACGACTCACCATAGGACTGACATGTTGATGTTGACTGGCACGTGTATAGACAACAAACATAACTCAAACTCTTATGGTGGCCTCCAAATTGTGCGACCCGCAACTAACTTCATTACCAACATTAAAATTCAAAGTGGGATTTGACGTTGAGTCAGCGATATTTCGCACGAATTTCAAATTTAAATAACACACAACGGACTGAGGAATGAAACTGAACACAAAATTTCTTATTTTTTTAAATAAAGTTGAGAACACTGCATTATGAAAGTTGTAGTATATATTTAACTATATACATACATCGCAGATTGTAGTAAATTGATAAATTCTCTCAAATCAATGATAATGTTTAATAGACTTAATAATAGTCACTTTATTGTTGGTTTTCGGGGTTGTGACATGCCAAAGGACTGACGTTTTAAGAACTAATTGTGTTTTTTTATTAACTTGTATTCAAAATGAAGAACTGAAATTGGGTGACTAAATAAAGGTCTTTTCATTGTTTTAAAATAAATTTTATTTTCAATAAAATATAATAAGACTTTGTATAAATTGGTTGATGACATCGAGTTACCCAACTTTTGTATAACCACCCATATAAGTTATGGTAGCAACCTGGGAAGTTCTTTTCAAGCTTAATGTTTGAAATCTTTTTCAAAAAGGTAAACCACAGGAATACTTTTTATAAAAATATTTTTGTTTTCAATCCAGTGAACAAAAAAAATCATTTCGAAAAATATAAAAATACAACTGAAACATTCAGCCTTGACTTATGACACAAAATATGCTTGAAAAATAGTATGATGATTTTCTAAGCATTAAGCACTTCAACCAAACAATTGGCCCTAAGAAACTAGAGTTTTAAGAGGAATTTCCACTTAAAATTATAAATAAGTGAAAAGATTGAAACAAATACGATTTCATATTTATCTTAACCCAAAAATTTACACTTTTAGCAAAAAATGAATAATTAGAGTACAAACTAGAGACAAAAAATGCTTTCGTTGTTCTTATTCCCTTATTTTTTTTTGGAATAGAGACAAGAAAATAAACCAGGTTAACTTTAAAAACTTTCCACTTTCTGTACAGTTTTTGACCTTTTATTCATTTACGCCAAGGAATCAAATGTCCATTTGAACATATTAAAAGTACCAAATATCACTCCCAATACATCCGAAACTAATTCATCAGATTCTTTAACTAACATATTGTTTTATTACAGAAAAAACAATTCGTTTAAATTTATAAGGGATTTTTTCACGATTTTTATGCAGAAAGTGAACATTTGACAAGTTGCTCAAATTTTTCTCAAGAGACTTCCTTGGCAAATATTTTTAACTTCCCATAGGAAGTATCAAATCAAAAAATGTTGACATTTAGGTTTCAAGGGCCCTAGTATTCAAATCAATGATTTTTAGAAAGATGTCCATGTGTACGTATGTTTATTTTCAGACGGCTGTACTGCCATACGTTTGAAATATCGTCTTTCGTCGGCTATATCTCAAAAACAGGTAGAGATATATGTATATCAATTTTAAATAAATTTATTTTGTTGATCCCAAATATCTCTCGAACCAGTAGTTATAGATCTTAAATTAATTTACAATAAGCAATAAATATTTAAAATACAAAATATTGTTGTTAACAATTGTTAAACATTCTAAAAAAGTTACTGTAATCGGTCCAATCTGTCGAATTGAAAATTTGTTCTTACCAAAAATAAAAAAATGAGAAAAATCTTACTAAAATTTGGTACTTAAACATTTGTTTTCAACTCTAATTTATTGGTAAAAATTAAAGGTATTGACTTCAAACTGATTTCATCTTACAAAAAATATTATTTTTAACATTCAGTAAAATGTTTATAAAAATCCACTAGTCATTTTTTTTCATAAATATATTAAATCTACATAAAAAAACCATATAAAAATGGTGAAAATTGATGTTCAATTCTCGATATCTCGTGAATAAAAGAAAGTTTTGACTTCAAAGTAATTTGATTCTGTGCTAAATTTTGTCTTTAAAGCCTAGTACGCTGCTGATGCGAAACGAAATTTCCCATACAAAAATGACATGACGAAATCGTAAACGAAAAATTTCGATGTGCTTTTCGTTTTTCAGTACGCTGCTGAACGACGAAATGTGTCATTTTAGTGGATAGCTGTACTAGATTTCGTAGTACAATTCTCCACTCTTTTCGTTCTCAATTCAATTGCCCGGTATATTAATTGCTTGCGAAATTTTGACGTTTTATTTATTTATTGAAAAATTTGTCGAATATTTTCGTTTATGATTTCGTCATGTCATTTTTGTATGGGAATTTTCGTTTCGCATCAGCAGCGTACTAGGCTTAAAATTGAACTTCAACTTCCAGACAGAACTCTCCACAAATATTTTTCCGCTGTGGTTTTCGTTTTAATTTCGCTCTGCACTTGGAGACTGCCGAAAAATTTCGTTTCGCATCAGCAGCGTACTAGGCTTAACGTAAGATAATGTTCTTAGAAAAATCCAATATGGGGTGGAATAAGCTAAGCTAATTTTTGATAAATCACAATCAAAATAGACAAATTATCTATGTATGTAAGGTAAAAGTCAAATTGATAGCTAAAAAGCTTTCACAACAAAAATGTGAATTTCTGTCGCAATATGAATAGAGCTACCAGACGTTTACGCAAACGACTGCAATATATCCCAGTGATTTTTTTCCGTTAAAAAAATTCTTGTGGCTGACAAAGCTTTTGACATTAGAATAAAAACAAGAACATTTAGAAAATTATCACAAGACCCCCAATTAGGTGCCGTTTTTTAAAAGTATGTATAACAGGAACCACTTTAAAATTTCACCATGGCAACAATGAATTTTGACGTTTCTAATCGGAAATTATTCCATATTCCATATAGAATTGATTTGAATCACCTTACATAGACGGAAAGCTTGGTAGTCAATATGACTATCAAAAATATGACAATCACTCATCACTTTAACCGATTACATCCCTATATTTTCTTATATAAGAAATACAAATTTTCAAAAATGCTTCTAAAATTTCTAAAAATTGGTTTTTGACTAAAAATCTCGTTAAAAATCAAGTATTAGGAGAACAAAGAAAGGTGTTGACTCCTGACTTTTTTTTATTTTATACAAAATGATGTTATTTATGTTTTGTTGAATTTAAACAACTTTATACGGGCACGGTTGGGAAACTATTAGTGTGGGTCGCATACCAGTCTCTTTTTAAAACTAAGCACGTATAATTTTACAATTTTAAAAATAATGGTTTGATTTTTGGAAATGATTGTATTTTTTTTACAAGATTTAAATGAAACATGTGCTCCTAGTTACTAACTTTATAAGTTTACCACACAAACAATTAAGGACAAACTACTTAAACTTGTATCAAAACTCATGCAACCATTTTAGCTAACTAAAAAATACTAACTCTCACTCAGCTTTGCAAAAGCTTAATTCACTTTTAGCTTAACTCATGGCTTTAATTCACAGTTCACCAACTGACTTATGAATTAAACAAAATTTAATTCACAAGTCACCAATTGACTTATGAATTAAATAAATTCAATTCACAAATCACCAACTGACTTATGAATTAAAAAGAATTAAATTGCAAGCCACCAACTGACTTATATGCATATTTTATTTTATAAGTACCTTGGGTTAACTAATTTTATTTAAAAGTGTAAAATTGTAAGTTTTTTTGTATAACCTATTTCATAGAAACGCCAAGGTGCATATATTTTTTATATAACTTCACCACATTAATAATACTTGTAATTTATCTGTGTTTATTACATATAAATTCAGTTTAACAAAGTGCATAATTGGCTAAAGAAATTTTTAGAAAATGTTAAACGAGGAAGTTCATAGCACCCATTTTCATGTCAAGGAACTTTTCACAGTAACTTTGTCAAAAAGTAAGATTTTCTTTGTGAGAGGTAACGATACATTATATATCAATTTAAAGGCCATAAATATTTCTTTAAGATAACACAAAGAAAATGTATGTATGTCATCACTGATATTTCTGAAATATCGATGGTTAAAGGGTAAGTTAAAAACACTTGATTTCCAAGAAGTTAATACTAAATATTTAAGTATATTTTATTGTTAGAAAAATAATATTGATTTTATTTGAAAGATTTCGTTTGATAGCAAAGTTATATTCCTACAGCAGTTTAAACAAAAAAGAAGTAAAATTCTCTTTCTGTTTTAATTAACTTCAAACGCCACCAACTATGTTGTTAATATTTGACAAACATAACGTGCTAAATCTCACCTTTTATTTGATACCACTTTCATTATTGAACGCACTGATTGCAAGTTCCATAGAAAAATAGGCAACCTCCTTTTTTAATTCATAAATCAGTAGGTAGATGATTTGTGAATTCATAAGTCAGTTGGTGGCTTGCGATTTAATTCTTTTCAATTCATAAGTCAGTTGATGATTTGTGAATTGAATTTATTTAATTCATAAGTCAGTTGTTGATTTGTGAATTGAATTTATTTAATTCATAAGTCAGTTGGTGATTTGTGAATTGAATTTATTTATTTCATAAGTCAGTTGGTGATTTGTGAATTGAATTTATTTAATTCATAAGTCAGTTGGTGATTTGTGAATTGAATTTATTTATTTCATAAGTCAGTTGGTGATTTGTGAATTGAATTTATTTAATTCATAAGTCAGTTGGTGATTTGTGAATTGAATTTATTTAATTCATAAGTCAGTTGGTGATTTGTGAATTGAATTTATTTATTTCATAAGTCAGTTGGTGATTTGTGAATTGAATTTATTTAATTCATAAGTCAGTTGTTGATTTGTGAATTGAATTTTTTTAATTCATAAGTCAGTTGGTGATTTCTGAATTAAATTTTTTTAACTCATAAGTCAGTTGATGACTTCTGAATTAATTTTTTTTTAATTCATAAGCCACTAACTTGCTTATGACTTAATGATTTTTCAATTCACAAACTCGCAACTACTCACTACAATGTAGAGTATTTAAAAAAACGGTGGTGAAGTAGTGGCTCCAGGACGTCAACTACATTTTTAAAAACATTTTCATATTGACCTTATATGTATTTAATCGAAATCGTGATAAAACTAAATTATTTTTGAAATCATGAAAGGTTAGTATCGATAAAATGTCTCTTATATTTACTTCACTCATGCCGGCACACAAAGTGAGCAAAGAAACAATGAATTTAATCTAAGTCCTATATTTTTTAACACACCCAAGATGACTTACCACCAAAATGTCTAAGCATGATTCCTTATCAAGTTTAACTTAAGACCGTTAGATATGTTGTTTGATTTATATAAAGTACATATACATATGTATGTAGTTTCTTGTTGTGTGTAATATGTTTTGTGATTATAGTATTTGTATTGATTTTATTAGGATTTCAGGATTCCATAAAGTGTTTTCTGTTTGCATTTATTAAGTTTACAAGGTTTTTGCAAGTGTAATAAAATATAAACAAAACGAGCTTTGATGGTTTACTATCAATTTTCTTACTCACATTTGCATGGACTTGTTTTCTTCCGTAATGTTTGCATGCTCTTTAAAAACTGTTTTACATCCGTTTTCTTTTTCTTTTGTAGAATTTTTCTGATGATTATTAAGGGATTTATTTTGTATTTATATTAAAAACACACGCACTCACGAAACAATGACAAATAGAGTGTAGTGTATAGAATAGCTTAAATATGCGTTTAAGTTGTACACTCGCAGCGTATCACAGTTAAAAGTAATAATATCAATTTAATTTTAAAAACTACTAAAAACAATTTTTAGTAAATTTTATTCGACGGTAAATGTTTTTATAGCACAAGCATTAATTTTGCTCTCAATGAAATGTAGGTTTTAATTTTGTTTTCATAACATTTTTAGGAGATTTGTGTTTATTATTATTTACATTTGGATTCTCGGAGGGGTGACTGTCAAAAGTCAAGTGTTTTATATTTTATTATGGTTTGCGCTGTTCTTTTTATGGCAAGTACTTCCAAGGGGTGCAACACCGGCAATAATGTTCGTATCGATTTTTCACGAACTTCATCCCCTAAATTCAGCTTTTTTTGGTTAATTTATAATTTCATACACCACTTTTTAATTTTCGCATACAATTTGAAGAATTTTCATTTAGCTTTGAATTTTCTTATTTAATTGAGAGTATTATGGATTTCTTTTTTTTGTTTTTGTTTTTAATGCAAGTATATGCTCAACAAATTAATTATGTTTTCACCTTTTTGATTCAATTCCAACAAAGGAATTATATAAAAGGCATCTACTTAAATTCCTTGTGAAAATATCTTAACTTATAATATTTTCTTTTTCGATAGTATTTCAAAGAAAATACCGTAAGATTTTGAACAAAATTTTGAACAAATTTTGGGTGTAACACAAATTTGTACTAGAAAATATTTCGTTTTTCTTTTTTCTTTTTAAATTTTCTTTTTCTACGACCCTTAATATGGGGTTGTTCGTGGAGAAAATTTTTCACTTTACATTTTCTTTGTGATAACTTTAATTTTCATCGGGGTTTTTTGTATATTTCTTCGAGAACAATATTAATTTATTTATAATTATAATTTTATTTGTAGGAAACGGATGTAAATTTTGGAAATTTCGACTTTTCACCGAGACACTATACAGGTTCGTCCGCCCTATTAAGTCGAAAAAAATATATTAACTTCCAAGTATGTTAGTATGTTGAAAATTTTCAATGGAACAGAATATACGTTTTATGGCAAATGTCAGGGGTGAGAGATATTTGATTATAAAAATCTAAAATTTTGTTTGGCGCATGTGTCGCAGTAAAAGTTATATGGTTTAAAATTTGAAAATAAAAATGTTATTGTTTTTAATAAGAAGGTAATCAAGCGGTTAGCTTTTATATTTTAAGATGTTAGATGTACCTATATAAATTAGTTTTAGTTTTGTTTAATAAATTTTATTTTGGGGAAGTTTTTTAATTCAAAAATCACTAGATTTAATTAAACTCCTCTAACGATTTGATTTTTTAAAGACAATTCTTGCAAACAAAATCAGTCCTTATTCATAACGAAAGAAAACGTGCACGTGGCATCGAAAATGTTCGTTTTTTGAGCCAAATTAAGCAAATCGTTTGCACGAGAAAGTTTGTTCCTTTGTTCATTTGTTCGTTTAAGAACATCATTCCAGGTTTTCCTTAGAAAATTGATCATGTTGAAAGATCATGTTCCCTTTTTTCCTTCAGCAGGGTTATTTATTGATTTTATCCAAAGTATTGCGTTTAAAAAAAAAGACTAAATCAATCTTAACTAAAGAAATATTTGTTCTTGAACTAAAAAATCTTCTTTTTTTGTACCAAAAACAACCACTGACTTTGTTTGAAATCGCATTATCGAGTTTTTTTTCACATGAATTTTTGGTTTCATTGAGAATATTTTATAAAATATAAAATACCGAATTTTTTATAATATATTACGTATAAAAAGAAGTTTACAAATTTATAAATTTGTTTTTTTTTTTTTTTAAGTTTAGAATAACATCAATTTACTCATGCATGACTTTATTAAAATATAATTTAAATTTTAATATTATATTCACCACACAGCAATTCCATTGTGAATAGGTGTACCATAGAAATTCAACTCTCCAGATTTGAATTGAAATTGAAACAACAAAAGAACTACCCACACTGGAGAAATAATAAAATTCCAATTACCCACAATTCCAGTTCTTCCAGTTGAACCTTGTACATCATTCATCCTCTCCCTTTCTTATTTCTTTCATTCATACCTTTGTACGCGAACGGTTAAGCTGTGTACTGTAACTGTGTTGTGCACCAAGCAAAAGCAAGTGAATTCCAATTCTCTGCAAACGATCGCATTTATTTTCTTCTTAAATAAAATAATTCGTTGGAATACAAAAATTATTTTCATAGTTTAATCGAAAACGAGATATTCTGTCCGTGTTATTGTTGTTTATGGTTCAACCCTTTCTCAATCAATAAATTTAAATAATATTATTTATCTTTTGTTCTTCTGCCCCTGTTGGCCTGTTGCATTTTAAAATAAAAGAAAATTCCTTACCTACTTCAAATCTTCTTAGCCCTGGCACTAGTTTCGTCGTTTTTCAAATTGGAAATTGAAGTTTTGAATTTGTCTTTTGCCAAAGTTCAAAGTGATAGTGTTCGTCTGGTTTCTGGTAAAAGTGGTGGAAATTTGAAAATATTCACTAAGTATTGATATTTCAGTGTTTGAAATTTTGTGATTTAAATTAAAATAAAAAAGAAAAGGTCCCGCGTTTGAAAAAAAAAATCAAGAAAAATGAATAAAACCTGTGCGAGATGTAACAAAATTGTTTACCCCATCGAGGAATTAAAATGTTTGGATAAGGTAAACCATTTCTGTAAATTGCTTTATTCTTTTCATTGATTTTCAAATATAGTTATTGTTTTGGACTGGGAAAAAGTATATTAAAATTTAAAAACACGAAAGTTGGCGAAAATACAATAGTTTTAGTTTTTTTTGTTTGTGTTGTCTCTTGTTCCACTTGCTTTGGTGGAGTTAAAGTTTACAACAAGAAAAGAAGATAGAGAGAAACAGAAACAGAAAGCAACAAGGTAGACAGTACACGGATGAACAGAGATCGATCTGTTGCTTCACTTCATCTTTTACTCGCTCGGCATTGTTGTTGTTTGTTTGTTCTTCTATTTTTCTTACCTCATCTTCATCTGCATCATCGATTCCCTTCATCGTGATCTTCCTTTTTTCAAATTTATTTTTTAAGAGATCGGTTGTTTTTTTTTTTTTTTTCTTTTTGAAATTGAGTTGGAGTTGGAGTCTTGTCTCAAAAGTGTTGCCAAACATGAAATATGCATATAGGGTTATTTTTTAAAATAAATTATGGGTAAATCATTCTCTTCAATTTTTGCAATCAGAATCCATGGTTTAGACACA
Organism: Eupeodes latifasciatus; assembly: GCA_920104205.1. Classification (NCBI taxonomy): domain Eukaryota; kingdom Metazoa; phylum Arthropoda; class Insecta; order Diptera; family Syrphidae; genus Eupeodes; species Eupeodes latifasciatus. The sequence goes on along the minus strand of OV049926.1, from coordinate 151,371,275 downwards.
AAAACGGTTTTTAACGTGACTATGGCCTTTTTAAATGTTGAGGCTCAACTTTCCTTTACGACAGCACGAATTTCGACTCGCGGTTTTTTTTATTTGATAGATATGTGCAAATAAATAATAACTACAGCAATTTTAGAGCGAGGAAACATTTATTTCTATTTTAAATTAATTTTTAAAGTTCACTTTTTTACATGCAAAACACGCAAAAATGGTTGATTTTGACATTTCTTCCCTGTTTTTTTGTTCAGTGTTGCCATACTTGCTTTTTTTTGTTGGGAATTTCTTTGATTTTAGTGCTCAAATGCAAAAAGTACTTTGCATATACCCAAACTCGCACCTACCCCAAATCCTATAGTGATCCCAAGCAGGGGGGTTGCAGGGGGGCAGCATGCCCCCCCTTACATACCTAGCTGTTAGTACACCGTGCTATCAATTCAAAAAAACTTGTTTTAGGCTCAAAAAATGAAATATAAAAAAAAGTAGGGTTAAGCCCGAAAAAGAAAATATTTTTTTCTATGACTTAAAGGTGTTTCCTCGCCTTAATATTTAAAACATGTTCTATTGAGACCCTACCTAACTGTAAAAAAAATCAGACCGAAATTCGTGCTGTCGTAATAGAAAGTCGCCCCAATGTTGATCTAAATATCAAATGGTTTGAGTGGGTCCAACTTTTCATTACCGCAGCACCAAATTCGACATGCGGTTTTTTTTATTTGATAGATATGTGCAAATAAATAATAGTTATAGCAATTTTAGAGCGAGGGAACATTTATTTCTATTTTAAATTAATTTTCAAAGTTCACTTTTTCACATACAAAACACCCAAAATTAATTGATTTTGACATTTCTTCCCTGTTTTTTTGTTTAGTGTTGCCATACTTGATTTTTTTTGTTGGGGATTTCTTTGATTTTAGTGCTTAAATGCAAAAAGTACTTTGCATATACCCAAACTCGCACCCACTCCAAATCCTATAGTGATCCGAGCAGGGGGGTTGCAGGGGGCCAGCATGCCCCCCCTTACATACCTAGCTGTTAGTACGCTGTACTATCAATTTAAAAAAAACTTGTTTAGCTCAAACGAAATACAAAGAAAGTAAGTCCGAAGTGTTTCCTCGCCTTAATATTTAAAACATGTTTTATTGGGACCTCTACCTAACTGTAAAAAAAAAATCAGAAGGAAATTTGTGCTGCGGTAATGGAAAATCGCCCCTTAATTTCTAACACAAAGAATAATTATTCTTAAATATTGTGTTTGATGAATATTTGCCAACTGAAACCATTAGCGTTTATATTCGTCAAATATACTGTCAAAACATTCCTTCTCATTTAGATTTTAATCGATGCGAATCCATTCGCAATTTGAGTGAATATTTAATAGATGAAGAAATTTCCTTCATATGTTTATTTCACGAGTATGTAATTAACTGTAATTACGAGAAATATCATTTTGTCCATAAAAGTAATTGTTTTTTTTAAAAAAGCAAAATATCACAATATTTTGATTTCCATTCAGCATAGGTATTTGACAATCAACTCAACAAATAAAGCGTTCACATTTTAAAATTTGAGCCAATCAAACCGCGTTTGTCAAATAAATTTGAGAATGTGAACGCCCTCAAATAAAAAGAAATAACAAGTTATCCTGATCTGATCCTGATAGACAAGTGTAGAGTAGCAATAAAGGTGATACATACCCAGTTTACAGGGAGAAGTGAATCCGAATTGAATCAGGATTTAGCACCGTATATATGTACATACTTGAATCGAAATAGGATTACTCGATCCAATCCCAAAAAACGAGGTGAATCGAATCGAAATTTTTTTTTGTAAACCTGAATCGGAAAATTGAGTTTTTTGTGTGTGAGGCTTTGCATGTGTGCGTGTGTCATTTTTTATCTTCCTTGTTTGTTTTCAGATCAGTTTATTTTGGTGCGCGTTTTTGTGTTGTGCGCATTATTTTATTTGAGTTTTAAAACAACACAGTTTGTTATTTTTTATCTATAAAAGGTCCGTTCGCGTACTTTCTGCACTTAAATTTGTAAAAAGAAATATTTTAAAGAGTGGGGGTAAAATTCTCTCACCAAAAAAAAACTACAAAAAAGTAAGCGAACGGGAAAACAACAAATTTTTCACACAATGTTACTGTCTTGTTGCTGTTCTTTGAAAATTTGTTTTTAAATTTTATAACTGACAGCAAAAGCGAGCAATTTATTTAATTTATTTGAATTTCTATCAAATTTGAAATTTTCACAAATCAGCCCAAAGAAATTTCTTGGGCTAATATTCGTAGGTTGGGGAAATATTTTACTCTCTCGTGTAAAAAAAAACTACGAAATTTTTGAGTACGCGAACAGGATTTGGTTAAATTTCGTATTTTTTAGTAAAATTTGACTGTTTTAGGAGGGTACGCGAACGGACCTAAAGATAGAAGTTACTCACAACACCGTATGCATACAAATAAAACCCAAATGTAATTTAAATTCCATTTCAATTTGATTCCTCGATTCACTTACGACGTATGTATATCTGGATCAGAATCCTATCCAACTTCGATTCGATTCCTCGATCTCCTCTTGTAACCAGGGTAACAATAACAAAACAGTTTCATCTCTTTTTCTTGTTTGTTCGTGATTATTGTTGTCCTTATTCAATTTTACTATTGAGTAATGAGTCATTCACAATAATCACAATAGAAGAGCCATCCATAAAAAATTTGGTTTCATATAAGTCTGTTCCCAACCTTGACCAAAACTGCCAATTGTCAACAATTGTTATCCAAATGCTACACTAATTTTGTAGTTTAGTGTAGTGTAGTGTCTCCTAAAGAAATTTATTGGGCAGAAATGTTTGCTCCGTCAAATATCTTATTGCGGTACGTAAACTCACTGTTATTAGCGTCGCACAGTGTGACAAGTCGCAAATCTAGCGGGATTTAATTAAAAAAATGATATGCACAAACTGATTTAAAAGTTGGTTTTACTTGGAGCCTAAACCTTTTACTAGCCGATTTAGAAAGAATAGTTATGCAGGAGTGATGCAATTAGTAATTTTTTTGGTGGCAATTGGTCAGTGAAGGTGGTTTAGGTCTTTATTTTTTTGTGAGTGCGTGGTTTAGTTTTTATTGAAAGTTTTGCTTTTATTTTATTAACAGGATATCGGAGAATTGAAAAAAAAGTAAAATTTTAATTTATATGGTGTTTAAATATATTTGTTGGAGGATATGGTACAAAAAAAACGTAATTTTATACAATTTGTACATTCATTAGAGACAAAATTAAATTATTCAGTGTTACTCGGATGCGAGACTAAATGCATTTTAAAGCCTGATATGTCTGCTATAATTAACCGCTTTAAGTTGCTGCGCATAGGTGCGACGCCCATACATTTTTTTTTCATTTTCGAACTGGCCTTCAGCAAAAAATGAATGTCAAAATAATAGTTTTTTTACTTATATTACCATGAAGTGCTACATTGATAAGATTTTTTTTTGCGTATGTGTAGGGGAGTTTAGTGTGAGTATAATTTTCGATTTTTGGAACTCAACCCACCACCCCCCCTTCCTCTTTTTGAGGGGCCATCTTCTATAAAGGGGTGATAAGAGTTTTACGTGATATTTTGAAAATAGTTATTTTGCACAAAAAATAGTAATATTATCTTGTAGATAATTAAATTCTCCACAATTTATGTAAATAAACTTTTTATGTAGAACTAAAAATAAAAAAGTTATAATACAATAAAAAAAAAAAACAATTTTTAAAAATAAATGTTATTTTAAAAGTTTTCTTTCTTTTTTCTCGATTTTGGACTTTTAAAGACATTTTTATTGAAAATCTGTTTTTAACTATAACTTTTTCATTTCAATGGTACAAAGTGTATAAACATGAATTGTAGATAATTTAATAGTTAAAATCAATTAAATTATTATTAGTTTAATCCACTGATTTTGCCGATTGGCCAACTTTCGGAGGAAGCACAAGAAGCTAGGAACAAAGAAAACAGCAAATATCGTGAGCTATTTACGAGAAAAACTTCGCTGTTCGACACAATAACGGGTCTTTTAAATAGGGTATTGATAACATCGGACCCTTTTATATCCAGTATAAGGTGCATTTCGAAAAGGAAAAAAAGTGCTATCGAGCATGAAGTCTTAGACCTTTTAAATGCAACTAAATAATATAAAAACCTTGTTTTTACGGTCTTTTTTGTAGAAAAATATAAATAATGTTTATTTTAATTTATGTATTTTATGTTTTTTATTAATAAATATAAGTAAAAAGGAACAAACGTTTTTTTTCGGCGTAATTTAATTGTTCCTGATGTGCTTACCTAAGTGCATAAAACACGTAGTTTCAGAACTCCGTTCATTAAAAATTTGGCCAAGTATATATAAAATTCTATTTTAATTTCATATTGGTATCTATTAGTTATAAATATGACCAAAAAAAATCAAGCATAAGCTTTTTTTCTGAGCGAAATTCATTTGCTAAGAAGAGTCTATCAAACTGCAAAAAACGAGTACTTTTAAAGCTCTGTAAAAAAAAAAATTAACAAAATATTTTAATAATTGTTGTTAAATTTCATTATTCACATATTTATATTTAATCCTGCAAAAAAAGAATTATCAAAAGGAAAAACTCGTAACCGCTATTAATTTAATCCCGCTAGATTTGCGAATTGTCACACTGTGCGTCGCCCGCTTGATTCATTGATTGAGTGTCAGATCATTTTTACCAAGAAACCGCTCATACTTTTTTGTGAGTTTTCCTCCAGAGAATTTTATACCCACTTTTCAAAATTTGACCGTACAATAATTTCTGCTCAAAAAACTTGGGAACAAACCTCTTGGAAACACTCAAGCTCAAGTTCAGATATAGAATTGGACAGTTAATATTTCTAAGATTTCTGAGAATTTTCTCAGTCGGATTGACGAAACAGTTCAATGAAATATAAACACAATTTACTGTTCATCCTCTCCTAGCAATCAAATAAGTTTTGCATTTCTTTTCTTCCTTTTTGAATTGTGCGATAGAGAATTCTTGACTAATCGAATCATGCAAATTCTGTTCTCATATCTGACGGCAAAAGTGAGAAATCGTGTTTATGTTTCTGAAAATACGGACATCTCTGAGATCTTTGAAATGTGAACTGGCTTAATATTTAAATCTTTAAATAGATTTGAAAAAATATCACTAAAAAATCATTTTATGACAACTGGCTAATCTGAATCATTTTAAATTCATATGTATGTATATGTATGTACATACATACATATGTATGTATGTATGTATGTATGTATCTGAAATTCAGTGCTTAAACGCAATCATAAACTGATCTAGGGCAGATTTGATCATCACCATGCAGACTTCGGAATCCAAAAATAAAAAAATAATTAAAAAATAACGGTGATACTTACAATTAAGTTGTATACATTTTTTTAAAGCCAACATTCTGTTCTATTAGCCAGTTTTTAAATCAAGTCAAAACTATGCGTAGTTTTTGAAAAATTTAATTTTAAACTCAAAATTTGAGTAAAAAAAGTTAAAAAAAGGTTTAAAGTGTAATTTTTCAATACTTCAAGATTATCTACCATTATTTTTATTTCAGAATTTATTGCTCTTATTTGTTTTTGATCAAAAACTGAAAACTAGATGATTTTATGTCTTTTAGTTTTTGAGAAAATTGAAAATAACCACAACTACTATTTTAATTTAATTCTTTTTTTTTGCTTGAGTGGTCTTATTTTGATAGTAATAATGGTATTTGCGTATGCGTAATGCGTGTTTGGGTGTATGCAACAGTAAGGTGTGCCCGAGTTTGAGTGTATGCAACAGTGGCATCTGTAAAAGGGGGGCATGCTGCCCCCCCTGCAACCCCCTTGCTTGGGCACACTATAGGATTTGGGCTGGGTGCAAGTTGGTGTGCGTGCAAGGTGGGGAGGGTGCAAGGTGCGGTGGGTGCTAGATGGGGTGCATGCAAAGTTTCTTTTGCATTTAAATAAGCTGGATTTAAGAAAAATTAATTTACCCTAGGTATATCTTATCGATTATTACTATCAAAATAAGACTACGTTAATACTTAAGCAAGGAAAAAGTAATTTAATTAAAATATTTTGTTTTGGTAATTTTCAATTTTCTCAAGAACTAGAAGACATAAAGTCATCTAGTTTTCAGTTTTTGATCAAAAACAAATAAGAGCAATGAATTATAAAAAAAAAATAGTAGATAATCTGAAAGTTTTGAAAAATTACACTTTAAACCTTTTTTTAACTTTTTTTTGCACAAATTTTGGCTTTAAAACAAATTTTTTCAAAAACTATGCATATTTTTGACTTGATTTAAAAACAAGCTAATAGACAAAAGTGTTGGCTTTAAAAAAAGGTATAATACTTAATTATAAGTATTACCGTTATTTTTTAATTATTTGTTTTCCATTTAATGTACATATTTTTTAAACTGCCCCTACCGCCTAAACGGGGGGAGATAGACCCCCCTCCCATAGTAAAAAATGCTTGTTTTTAACTGTTCTATACAAATCCGTCATTAAACTTTGTCGCCAAAGTTATCGTACTCTCCCCATCATCCATAACCATCTCTGGAATATAAAAGTTCTCTATAAATAATAGAAAAATAACAACAATTTTTGTTTCAATTTTTACATATGTACATATATGTAAGTATGAATAATAAACCCAATTAAAATAGAAAATTTTTCGTAACTACGCTCTCAATCGGCATTTTTTTATGTTTAAACAAACAGTACACCTTTCATTTTCTACAACCATGTCTGCCTGTAACATTTCTTGATTCTCCTACTTTACAAAGTTTATGATTTATACAATAGACATTCGTAAAAGACAAAAATAAAAACTTTTGCTACTTAACCTTATTTGCCTTGAAGCCTTCAAATTTCGTTTTAAAATTTAACAAACAAAAAATAAAAAAAACTAGTAACGAGACTAATGAGCGAAAGATAAAATAAAAGATATAATATTTTCTTTCCAGCACTTCACAATTGTGAAAAGTGTGAAGTGGTTAAAACAAATTTCACTCCGAGTACCATAAATATGGTAATTTATTCCCTCTACACCTACCATCTCTCTTCCATTTAGTACTCTATTCTAAAGTATAAAATACTTTTCTAGAATAAAAAAAAATGTATTCTCCACGTCATGCCATGTGATAGGACTTGAACCCGCACCACCAGATGAAGTCTATTGAATATTATGTATATAATGTAAACAGAGCACAGCCATTTTCATTCACGTTCTTCTGCAACAATCGGATGCTTCATGTCATTCACTCGCCAATCCATCGACAAATCCAAACGTACTTCTTCTCACAATAAATATGAATTTCCTCCATTTGGAAAAGTTGTTTTAAGTATCATTTCCGCTCCATGAATTAATCTAAAAAAATAAAAACCAAGCTTTACACACAATATTTATAGAGATACCTACTTGAAAAAACTTATTCTCAATGCTTAGATATGTTATGATATTTCTGACAATAGGAAATCTTTTTATTGACAGGTTAACCATAATAGCAAAATAAATGGTTACTTTATAGGTATTGTGGATGACAATTAAATTGTGGTGATCTATTGAGTCTACTTGCTTGCAACAAAATCAAGTTCGTGTCAAATTCCGTCATGTTGATGGAATGTTGCCAATCATGTTTGGAGTTTTTGTAAGCACATTCCGGTGGTGAATTTCTAGTTTTGCTGAATTTTCTTATTGCATTCTAAAAAAATTTCTAGCTCTAGCCGGTTGCGTTGGGGATTGAGATTCATTAAGGTTATAGTAAGTATTTTGCGCAACCAACAAGAGCAATAGGTTTATAGAGAATAGAGATAGCAGAAAGAAATAATGTAGGTATACCTACAAATGTATTCAACTAAATACGGGTGTGTATTTTTCAAGGTCGGGATAGTTTTCTCCTCGTTGTGCTTCGCGCTCCATGTTCATTTTATGAGACTTCCACACCAACCACAACTACGTCAGCATGCCAGCAGTAGTCAATGTGTTGATTACTCAGGTTGCCTCGTCGAGCCGTATATTAACAAGTAACAAACAACTGGTTGTAATGTAGTCCGACCGCCATGCCCACTTAGTTAGGTTATTTAAAAAAAAGTACCTATTCTTTATTTTTACCACACAGTTCAGTTTGCGTTTTGTGAATTCCACCACGCAGAACATTGGAACTGGAAGCAGATAGCAAGCAGCAGACAATTATTATTATTTTTAAAGAGAGAGGATGGTGAATTTATATCGTTATTTAACCTTTTTGTTGTTGTTGTTTTATTCATTTATGTTTATCTACATACAACGCCTACATTTTTATAATAAATTAAGATGTCTTTTATATTTTCTTAGTAAACTTCGGTCTGATGCTTTGGGGATTTTTTTATTTCTTTAAGCATTTCCGTAAAGTTTTTTTTGTTGTTGTTGATATTTTATGCTAGACAGTGGAATACAATTTATTTTTTTTAACAGTTAACGTTTCGTGGCTATTATTATAGTTTTTAAAAGTTTTGTAGAATTTATTTAAAATGTGTTCATGAAGTTGTTTAGTAAACTTTATATGTATTATCTCCTTGGGTCTGATCATTAGTAGTAGGATTTTATTTAAACAAATTATAAAGTTATACGACTTTGAAGTAATTTATTTTTATTAAAGGAGTTATATTTTTTAAGGGGGCGATACATGTAAAAATAAAATCGATTTTTAATTTTTAAATTATTAAATAAAAATTTCAAAAAAATATGCCTGTAAATTTGCAGAATCAAATTACAATTATTTATCTATTACTTTATATCAACTCGTTGATTGCAGAGCGCTCTTTTCACGCTACTTGCGTTTCGAATTTACACTCTTATGTTCTTTTGTAAAATTGTTCAAGGTCAGTAGGTACTCAGAAAATCTTTTATTTTTTTTTTAATTTTTGGTTAACAACTGTTATATAGTAAAGTATTTAAAACAGTCTATGTTTGTCAAAACTTAAAACTAGTTTTTGTCAAAATTTGGGGCAGGATAACTCAAAAGTTCTCAAAAGATTCTTTCTAGGTACACGTCTATTTCATATTTATATAAGCTTCAAGTTTAACCTCTAACATTACAAACAAAATTCAAAAATTAAACATTTCTACCAAAAATCTGTAAAAAATCAAACTTGTTCTGAGGAGTGTAAATTTACGATTTTTTGTTTTTTATTGGTTCAACTAGAAGATATATGTTTCTTAAACACGTACATATATAAATTAATTTTTGTCATTTCAAATCACCAAAGGAGAAGTGAGAATGCCCTCCAATTGATGCCATTTTCCGTGAAGGCCTCGGCAGATTTACGGCAATTTTCAATATATCATAAAAATTCATTCCTATCTTCCCGGTGATAAAAAAAAACTTCAAAAAACGGTCAAAATTCGTCCCCCTTAAAACGATTTTAATAAACACATTTTTTCATAGACGAATAGTTAAATGTACCTGTAAAGCAAGTCAACAAAATAATAAAAAAAAAAGGTGTCTTGGGTTATTTTATCATTTTTTCATTCGATTTACCCTAAAATGTCCAAAACCGCTTTAAATTTTGGCGTTTGTTGTGTTTTGAAAAACAGTAATACCGTTTTAGGGAGCTTAACAAAAAGAAAAACAAAAAGAAAGGTCTAAAATTTTGGAGTAAAATGTTAGAAAATTGCTACATATTTAGTAAATTGCTATTTGGTAAATTGTTAAATCCTGAAAAATGTTTCAAATTTTGCGCCAACATTTTTCAAAGAGTTCATTTTCTTTTCAAGGATTTAAAATACACTTGATATGTCCAATTTAAAAAAATACAATTTATCGAGTACAGTATTCGAAAGTATGTATAATATCAGGGGCCCTACTCTGTAATGCGTTTCGAAAGTAAATATTTTCGAAAACGAATATTTTGTACTCTCTATTTCTAATGCGGATAAGAAATCTAGTACTTACGGAATGACAAATCCGCATTCGGATTTTTCGTACCTGGCAATTCGTTTCCGAATGTCATTAGCGTTCGAAAACGGAAATTTTCTTTCTACACCACGAGAGGTAACGAATTGCAATTCGAAGGTCGTTTTTAAAGGACACAAAAGGAAAATTTTGTTGAGTTGTGTGAAATAGATAAAATATAAGTAAGGAAATAATAATTTTATTTAAAATTTAAGCAAATAAATTCCATTACAGGGAATCATCAGCGAAAAATGTGCATACCAAACAAAAGCAATTTGAAATTATGGTGGAATTCGTATGACTTGAAGGAAAAAAAGTATACCTTAGCAAAAGACAAATTTCAACACAAAAAACGAAATGACTATGAAAAAAATCAGCTTAAACTTTCTAAGCTTGAATTGCAAAAAGAGAGATGTGGCAATTGCAAAGCAGTGAAGTGTAAAAAAGTCATTACGATAATTTTCAAGTGATAATAATGACTGAATTTTAATTTTAATTTTTTCCTCGTCTTTATGATTTGTTTTGATTTTTTTTTTGTATTTTTGCTTTGAGAAATCTCATAAGAAATACTTCGAGACTCGGTAAATCTATTGGATAAATAGAAAAAGTACTAGATGATTGTTTTATTCGATTCGAACATTTTACAGAGTACGAATTCATAAACGAATCGAATATCAGATTCGAATCGGATTGGCTTTCGAAACGCATTACAGAGTAGGTCCCCAGTTTCGCTAGAATTTTCGGATTAAGTAGTTAATCTTTTTGTTTTTTGATCAAAATGATGTACATATTAGTAATATTATTAGGAAGGTATTTTGTTCCTGTTTTGTTAAAAGTATTTGTCTACTAATGTCCCATACAAAACGATCACAATTCAATGGTTTCTTACTTCTTCTTTAAATTTGTTTGAATCCTAGTATTGATATGACTTTGTAAACAAAAATAATCCTCTACTAAATCGAATGAGACAATCTTGAATTTTTGCAAAATTAACGCATGGTTATTGATTTTTTTTTCTTCAGAGAAAGAATATATTTTAAAAATTCCCTCCTGGCTACAAAAGCAAACTTTTTTAGAAAAAATATTTTTCCACAAATGAGTATTAATGGAACCATCAAAATTTAGCAATTGGCTTTGATTACGCAATTTTATCGTTAATTGATAAACATTGTTATTCATTTGAATTTAAAAGAGACAAAATAACCTCCACAAACTATACAAGCTGGCATAACAAACTGATAAAATTGGGCGATGACGCGTCTTGTAATTTGTTGTTTTGTCATTAGAGAACTATAACACTCAACTCAACACATGTGGTAAATTTCTCAATCAAAATATCAAATTACAATATTTAAATATGTAAGTACATAAAAATGCGTGCAACAACAACAATAAAAAACGACAACACAACAACAACATACGGACATAGGTACATATGTACATGTACATTTAAGACTCTTTGAAGTTAAGAAAGGGCGAAGAAAACTAAGAAATTCAAAACTCAGCACCTGTTGTCATCTGTTCTACTTGAATGAAATAATACCCAGAATAAAACTACGAATTTACCCAAAAAATGAATTCTATCTAAAGAAAAATGCTTAAAAGTTCCCTTGTTTTTTCTTTTATAAGCAACAAACCCACCGAACCGTAACACCACCGCACCGGGGTAAGAATGTTGACCTTATAGAGTTGTTTTAGTTGAACCTAATTTAAAAGAAAAAGAAGAAGAAGTAGCAAAATAAAAAACAAAAGTTCCTTCTTTCCTCTGTTGTCTTGTTGCTGCCCCTTTATATTCCCAAATAATTCCGGTCGCGTGTAATTACACCGCGAATCTTATCGTTTCTTTCAATCAAATCACCAGCCATCATTCACAATAGACACAAAACAACCAAGGTTTATTTGAAAAAAATATTTTTTTAATCTCCTTCGCGTCGCTCGCATTTGTATGATTCATCAAGCGTCTATTTTTGCGATACCAATTTATAAATCAATTCAACCAGAAAACGATTATACATACATATACATACATATGTATATTTTTTATTTTTAAGAGCGCAAATTCAAATTAAACGGAAACGTGGTGTTTGGTATTGGCTAAGGTAATTGTGAATGTGTCTTTATCGGATGAATACGAAATCTAACGTATTTTTCAGACTATTCCGTCGTGTCAGTAGCACTAAAAACTTTTTTCATAAGCTTATATAATTTTGTTAGGTTAACGTTTAATTTAGAAGAATGTTTCGATTTAATACACTTTAAAGCCTAGTACGCTGCTGATGCGAAATGAAATTTTTCGGCGGTCTCCAAGTGCAGAGCGAAATTACAACGAAAACCACAGTGGACAAATATTTGTGGAGAGTTCTGTCTGGAAGTTGAATTTCACTGCTTGTCTTCATCACTTCATGCACATCACCAATAACATCCTGAGTTTCCGATTCAGAAATGCAATGTTGGAACACATTAGACAAATACATTTTATTTTAAATTTTAAATCAAATATAAATCAAAGTCAAAACACCGAAAGTCACGAGTAAACAATTTTTTTTTCAATACAAAAATTAAACGTCAAAATTTCGCAAGCAATTAATGTGCTGGGCAATTAAATTGAGAACAAAAAGAGTGGAGAATTGTACTAAGAAATCTAGTACAGCTATCCACTAAAATGTCACATTTCGTCGTTCAGCAGCGTACTGAAAAACGAAAAGCACAGCGAAATTTTTCGTTTATGATTTCGTCATGTCATTTTTGTATGGGAATTTTCGTTTCGCATCAGCAGCGTACTAGGCTTGAAAAACAAAAAGCACAGCGAAATTTTTCGTTCATGATTTTATCATGTCATTTTTGTATGGGAAATTTCGTTTCGCATCAGCAGCGTACTAGGCTTAACTTGAAAATCTTGCGGAAAATCTAAACATAGAAAACAAGGGAAACGCATTTGAACCTTTTGTGTGGACAATTATAGCTCTCATTGGTTTTTATCGTTAAAACCAATTTGAAATATGTTTTACAGGTCTGTGATAGCGATCATTGAAAATTATCATTGAAAAAATTTTTCTGATTGCAATCCAGCCGAAAGGGAATTTATCATTGGAATTGAGTGATTTGTAATCAATCCGTACATAACTTCCAGGGGCCCTACTCTGTAATGCGTTTCGAAAGTAAATATTTTCGAAAACGAATATTTTGTACTCTCTATTTCTAATGCGGATAAGAAATCTAGTACTTACGGAATGAAAAATCCGCATTCGGATTTTTCGTACCTGGCAATTCGTTTCAGAATGTCATTAGCGTTCGAAAACGGAAATTTTGTTTCTACACCAAGAGGTAACGGATTGCAATTCGAAGGTCGTTTTTAAAGGTTGCAAAAGGAAAATTGTGTTAAGTTGTGTGAAATATATAAAATGTAAGTAAGGAAAAAATAATTTTATTCAAAATTTAAGCAAATAAATTTCATTACAGGGAATTATCAGTGAAAAATGTGCATACCAAACAAAAGCAATTTGAAAACATTTCAAAAATATTTGATTTATCGCGTATTGTTCTACGTTCAACTAGTTCTTCTCTATTTTCTTCATCCATCCACAGCGCAACTGAAATTATTTTATTAACTTTTTATTGAATTTAATATTTTCTCTTTAAAAATTAATTTCAACTTCCTCGTCTTGTTTGTGATTTGTTTTGATTTGGATTTTTTTTTTGTATTTTTGCTTTAACACACCTCATGAGAAATACTTCGAGACTCGGCAAATCTATTCTATAAATAGAAAAAGTACTAGCTGATTGTTTTCTTCGATTCGAACATTTTACAGAGTACGAATTTATAAACGAATCGGATGTCAGATTCGAATCGGATTGGCTTTCGAAACGCATTAAAAGCTACCTTTAACTTGTCCCTTAAACGAAATATTATCAAAAAGTACAAAAGTACGTCGTTTAAAATTGGGAAAAGTGGTTTTCAGATCATTGGGAAATTTCCAAGTAATTTCCCGGAAATAATTTGAAAATTTCTCATGAACTCGGGCGGGCATCTAAAATATTTTACTATTTTCTAAATGATAAATAAGATAAACCTCCTTTTCTCTAAAGTTTTAAGCTTGTTTTTTTTTTTATAATTTAAGTGGCCGCAAACAATATCTTATTAGATTTTTTTTTCTTTTCTTGCTGGTTAATATACCGTGAGACGAAATGCAAAACGATGAGGTTCACTTCATAGAGCTGCTGCTGACTGTATCCGATTTGTGTTTGACCCATTGGATCCGTGGTCTTTTCATGCGCCAACGATTTAGGTCAACGGAGGTCTTGGACATGTGTTGTACAAACAGAAGCATTATTTCTTTTTATGCGATGAAAATTACTTTTTTTTCTTCTTGCTTTCGCTTACATCTTCTCATAAGCTTATGCAAACTTCATTTTTTCAAGACTTATTTTTCGTTACTTTATTTTTGTTTTGTTTCCTTTTCTTAATTTACTGCCTATGTTTTTATTGCTCCAGATGGTTAAGAACTTGGGTTAATAATTATTACTATAACGGCAGTGCGCAGCTTTGTTGGAATAGGAATGTGCTGTTGATGTTGCTGGTGCTGCTCTCGTCTTTGCGTCTATTTAACCTTCTTAAAGAGAAAAAAACAAGAACAAGAAAATGATAGTATAACATAAGGGAATTCTAAATAATATGCAGGGTCAAGCTATTTAACCATTTGATTGATTAAAGTCTCGACACCGACAACGACAACGACCGGCTCTTTTTATATGGCATGAAAATTTAATTTAATAAAAGATTTGATTGTGACATATAAGATCATGGACATGAAAGATGAATGAACGCAGAGACAGTTCAATTCTTTCTTTTTTTTCAAAAAGAAAATATAAAGAAATTGCTTTTAAATAAAGCTTAACAAAAGTGACAAATTGTCTCTCTCGAAATGAGAAATATCCTAACCTTATAAGTTAAGCTTATCTCACTTGAAGTTTGAAAAAAGTGTTTTGATAAAATAACTCGTTTCTCTTTTGTATTTTCTAAAATTGTATCATATTGTAATATTCTGCTTGGTCCGATAATTAAAACTTATTCACACTTGTTAATAAAACACAATTTTTACTTTATTTAAATTGTTCCAACCTTATTTATTGAACACTTTCAATTATTACTTTTCAAATAATTTCTTTACTTCCAATTATTACTTTTCGAACACAGTCTTTACTTTATCTCAGTTCACAATTACTACTGAAACGCTTCGCTTCCGAGCGCCTATTTATATACCTCAAATCGGTTCGAGAATCTACTAGGTTGTTCTCGATGCTTAACGAAGCGTTTTCTCCTCTTTATCACTAGATGCTTAACAAAACTAGTTCTCTTAAGGCCCAACTATAATAGACATAAGCTAGCATATGCGCGCATAAGTAAACGTACGAATACAAAGAATCTAATACGAGTGACCATAATGGAGTCTAGCTCCGTTTCGTTCAATTTTTCTCAGTTTCGTTAACTTAAGCAAACTTAAAGCGATCCCAATCGCTCGCCGCATAAGTAAATCTGACAGTTTGGATCAAATACACACAGGCTTATAAACTTATTCATAGTGTGCGTGTCATTTCTCTTCTAATTTATGAAATTTCCCCAAAAAACTCATTAGTTATTTCTATTTATGCGTGAAAACACGTCAATTTTTCTCTTTGAATTCTTTCACATTACAAATACAACAATGTAAACAAATGGGTTTTGGAGGGTAATACGTACGAAGGATTTATATCTTCATATAGAGCTGCGAATATTATTTTGACATGTAGATAAGTGAGCAAAATTGCATTATGGCTACCCGCAGTAATTTCACAAACTTAAGTGAATTTTCGTTGGGTTTTTGACATAAGCTTATGTTTGCTTATGCCTATTATAGTTGGGCCTTTAGCCACTAGATGTTTCTCGATGCTTCACGAGGCGAGTTCTCCTATTAATCATTAGATGCTTAACGAAGCGAGTTCTCCTCTTAATCACTAGATGTTGCCCCTTATTCTAAATGTTTTATTCTACTATAACACGACACCAAAAGAGATAAAGACTGTATACACATTACAATATCATTCCTAGAAATCCCAATAATTTTTTGTAGAGTAAAGTGGAAACAGGGCTTAATGTCAAAATGTTAAATATATCTGAAGTTTTTACATGGCAATTAACCGTTACTGCAAAATAAGTCGTTACAAATAAGATTTTAAGTTTTCATGACATTTCTGTCAGTCAATGTCAATAAACATACAAATCAATTGTTTTAATATGAAAACATGTATACATTACTTACATATATGTATAGGTAATGTAAAATGTAAATATGCATTTATTTTTCGCAGTGTAAGACATTTTTGTAGTTTAGTCTTAAAGGTCATAACAACGATCTTTTTGTGAACTTTGTAGTAGATATTTGAAGACACATTATTATAAAATAAAAACACGCTTTCCATTGGTATTGCCTTGAGTTTGAAATGTATGTTTGTTATTAATAATTATGACATGGTGTGACATTCTGTCTAACATTTTCCCATCACTCAGTAATGAAGACGACATTCTGTCAAACTATGCGAACGTTGCATCAGCAAAAATCTTTTAAAATGTCTGTGCAGTGCAGCTGTTACTTATTTTTTTTTTCTTATTTTTTTTGCAATTTTTCTTCATTCGCATTGGATCAGCATTCCTAGAAATGCATAGATCACTATATCATCCGACCAGAACCCAAAAGTAACGGAACATTACCAAAAAGCATATATGTACATACTCCTGCTTGCCGTCATCTGTCGAGCATTATATGAACATACTCAAAATACACTGTCATTGTCGGCTACAATGCTCCAAGTTGCTATTTACTTTCTGTGTCATGGCTGCCGACTGTCACTTGACACTTGGAAACGAAAAACGAACAGATCCTCTTATGGCAATGATGGAGTTCAATAAAATCATTCTGCATGATATTTTTGCCATTCTTGATTCCTTTTTTGGTGTGATCTGCATCAGAAAGTTAGTCATCGATTTATGAAAACATGCACACAATTCACATCAACACAATAACCATGTTAGTGAGTTGTTTAATATCATATCAAGTGATAGAATATCAATTTAATAACTCCATTTACTCTTTACACAACAACGACTTATAAATTATTTCATATTCAAACAATTGTTTTTCCATTTAAAAAGAAAAGAAAACAAAAAAACATGCAAACCATAGCTTAATATGGTAACAGACTACGCAAGAGAAATATTAATAATTTGTTTCTTTTAAGTGGTGTATAAATATTTTATAAAAAAGTCAATTAAATTATCACGTACGTAACCTTGACCTTTTTGTTTGTTTGTTGTAACAAGTTATCGTGACTGTCAAGCGTAGCAAGTTTTTCCTTGACATTGTTTAATATTTTATGTAATGTATGACGTATGAAAACTTTCAATTTTTATTGAAAGAGTTATACATACTCTCTCCAGCTATTCTATTTTGAGGAAACAGAACTCTTGCCTTATCTGTCAGCTAACACATCAATTGTCACTACGAACAGTGTTAAAATCAAAGTTATTTACTTGAAGAACATATCTTAATCTGCTCAGAGTACTTGTGCACTTAAGTAAATTATGACTTTACGAAAAAAAAAAGTCATAAGATAAAATTTCTGACATCGGGATCGGGATATCCGTGCACTGCCCTCTATATTCAAGTAAATTAGTCTCATTGATGTATTTTTTTTTCTGTTTTAAATAGACCCACAGTCTTTATATTACTGCAGTTCTATCCATCTACCTCGCCTATCGTATTCAACATGGGTCAATTCAATTAGCAATGCAACTAAGCGTCAGCGTCAGCGAAGCCACTCTCGCCAGTCAAACCCAATAATTTCAATAAGTGCTCGAGGACAGTCGGTTTCCTGTTTTTATTTTTGTTTTTCGTCAAGAGTATTCAAATGGCACACTGATCGAACGATATTCAACAAGCGAAAGCGATGCATCATTGCATGTGTGTATGTCGTACTGCATGACTGTAATAAAGCTGCGTTAATTTGTTCAAAATTAGCCTTTGGCCCTAACTAGACAATATAATATGGGGTTGCTGCCACGACCGACACACTATTCTAAATATTGTATACCCTCTACTTAACGTGTTGTCTAGTTTTTTTTTGTCAGTCTGTTAAGAGAACGGAACACAGACGATATGAAAAAGGTTTATGTTAATCAAGTGTAGCCGCATAATGCGAGGAACAAGTATAATGAATAAATAATAATTTGAAACAAAACAATTGTGTTTTACGAGCATATTTGACACTTGACTGAAAAGTACATTTTTGAGCATATAGGGTATTCCGTGTTTTATCAGTAAATGATATTAATAGACAGCAAAAATAGAATACAAAAATTAATAAATTGTTCTTTTTTCAAAATTTCAAATAGCAACATTTTAGTTTTTTACAATTTCTTCTCAAGACTTATTTTTAACATTTTAGTCATTATAATGGGCTAATATTATAAATTATCTACATTTAAGTACTCGTGCTAAAGCAGACACTATCTATTCTGCTATTCATCGGAGGGAATTTTTACTAATCACTTTTCTGCTATTCATTCGAAGTAAATCAGTGTATGTCGGTAACGTAGTCGGTAAAATTCGCATATGGAATGTTGCGGATTTTTTATTTGACGTCTGGTTTGTTAATTGTTTTTATTGTAAGTAAAAACTAATTTATTGCTTAATTTAGAATATCTGTTTTAAAAATAAAAGATTATTAACAAAAAACAATTTGCAGCAATAATTTCTGTAATGAAATTAAATACAGACTGCAAAAAATAATGAAAAACGACAACCCGAAGACCTCCGAAAATTTTGGAATAGGCTAAGAGACAGGCTCAACCTCCTAGGACCACCAATAAAAGACCTGGCTGAGTTTTTTTTTGCTTTCTAGCATTTCTCCAAAGCTCTCTGTTTGAGGATTCTCTTATTCCTTTGCTTACAATTAGAATAAAAACTCCAATACTGTCCATTTCCAAAAATTACACAAGTTAAACAATTAATTCTGTTTAGGTGGATTGACTAAATTTAATTTTTTCATGAATCAAAACAATTTATCCAACATTGGGCAGGTTCAGCCGACATAAGGGACTTAAAAGTTAGGCAAGTTTCTATTATTTGATTGGCCAGCTGCCAAAAAATTACCTTCCAATTAAGGCAACTTTAATGGAAAGTTGACTGGAAAGTTAGTCAAGAAAAATCTCCCTTGATATCAAGTCAATTCTACTTCTGTCAAAATGACAATTATGATGTTTTTTTCATTAAACTGAAAGCTGAACTTTATTACTCAATGATTTATTTATTTTCTGCACAACTTCATTTAATGTTTTCTGTAAAAGGATTCCTTGTCAATTTGGAAAAGAAATAACTAATATTTCTTTACAATACATAATACAAATCGTGATGGACTTGTAGCTTGCCTGAGGAATATTTTGTAGACAATAATTTTGTTGTTACTTTTTGTACTATGAACTTAAAGTAAAGGTTTGCGAAGTAAAGTTCTGAATTTGCAATTCATGACGCTTTAAAAACTAACTAGTTGCCCTGGGTCAAAATTTGCGTTCAAAGAATGAAGTTGACTGCAAATGAAGTCCCTTATGTCGTCTGAACCTGCCCATTCTCAAGATTGTCGCATGATCAGCTGTTTACGTGAATGTCAAATTGGTGTTGGATAATGTTGTTCACCCGATAGATAGCAGAATGCAAAGGCAGTGTAAAAGGGAATCGAATAGCAGAATAGAGCTGTATCTCTCCAATTGTTATAAAATAAAAGTTTAAATTAAATATAAAAGGCCTAATATATTATGCAATTAGTATATACTAAATAATGCTTTCCCCAGACGTTTTCATAACTAATCTCAAAAGTTAGTTTTTAATTCATTCTTTCTTTTTTTTTCGCGTGACAAATCATAAACCGTAGTCTCTGTTTGAATGAATCACTACCTCATGTTTACCTTTCACTTAAGTTACAAAATTTAATTGTCGGCTGTGCACACTAAGTGCGTAAGTTAATCTTGGCGTTTTGTTTTGTTAAAATTTACCCAATTGTAAGAGTAACGCAATTTAAAGTGATATCTTTTTTTTTTTTTTTTTAAGTACAGAAGACAATGAGATAATGAAATCTTAGATTATGAGAAATGTTGACTGTAGTTTGATGCGGGCACCAAATCTCACATAACATGAATCGCGTTTCATATATGGTCGAGTTTACACCTGGGGGTAGATCTGATAATTACCAGTATGTTAGATTGTTGCTTTATGTTGTTGTGTTTAATTGTTTTTTTCTTTCTTTAAGTCTAAAGAAGGAAGGTAGGTATACTTACCTACATCGGTTATGAAATTAATTTTCTTATTTGTCGGTCGAAGTATTATTTTTTTGAAGACTGTATATTTTTCGATTATATTCAATATTATCTAAATGAAACAATCAAAACACATTGGGTATGTTCAGGAGTCGTGGACTTCATACGTATTTAACGGCATTTTTTGAACGAGTTAAGTCAAAAGGAAAAATAACAAGATGGTTTATTGAAATTTAGTTCCATTTTACACGATATTTAAATTACATTTCAGTAAACTTTCCCAGCTACCTTGATTGGAAGTAATCTTTTTGACACCTGATCAATCATAGGCTGGAAACGAGACATACACTTAAATCAATTGAGCAGGTTCGAACAACATAAAGGACTTCATTTACATTCAACTACCTACATTCTTTGAAAGCGCAAAAGTAAGGCCAAAATTATTTTGTATTGTCACGAACAAGACCTTATTCATTTTTACGGAGTTATGAAGTTCAACCGTCAGTTGAATGAAAATACATGATCAGCTGACATTTTGACGTACATAAGTAGACTTTACTTATGGTAAGGGAGATTTTTTGTGGCTAATTTTCCAGTTAACTTTCCAATAAATTTAAAATCTGGCCCATCAGATATTGGAAACTTGCTTTCAAGTCTCGTATGTCATCTTAACCTGCCTATTTCTAAGATCTTAGAGATAGATTTCTGAATTCTCAGAAATATGTATAAACAAAATTTCTCACTTTTGCTATCAGAAACCTAAGAATTGAATTTGTATGATTCGATCTCTCTTTAATTCTCAATCGTACAATTTAAAAAGGAAGAAAAGAAATAAAAACCTAATTTGGTTGTGTTTACATTTCATTTTACTGCCTTTACTGAAAATTCTTAGAAATATAAACTGCCCAAATTATGTGGTTTGCTCCTGACCCCTTTTTTTCATGACATTCTTGCGTATTACTCTTTTTATTCAACCTTAACTGACAGCTGTCAAATATTTTAATTTTTTAAAGGTCTGCCAAAACTTTACTGCATTAAAAAACAAACTCCAAGAATTGTAAAAGCTTCCGAATATGGATTGAATGTTCATAAACTGCTTCACACAATTCTTCATCAGCTGTTCTCAAGTGTGTGATATGTGAGTTAATATTTGAATTATGGCTGTTAATTCGGTGACATTGAATTAAATACGAAAATGTTGCAAATCTACGGAAAAAGTGTGTAAAATATTCATTAACAATGTTCTTGACTTTATTTAAATTTAATGCAACTTACTACATTCTAACTTAAATATGCAAGTTTATAGCTATACATTTCACGTGGGTTATTATGTGCTTGTTTTAAGGAGGAAACATATTTCTTTTTATAAGAAGAGATATCTTTTCGTGCTTTAAGATAGGAAGTCAAGCAACTTCAATGTGGTTATGAATATTTGGTGATTAACAAAATCGAAACTGTGAATAACAGGGTTAGGTTAGGTTAGGTTAGGTTGTAAGGGGTGTGCACAGCAAGAAGCTGTTGCGTACACGGGGGCCTATGGGTCCATTGTGATCCCCTGTAAAAGTAAAAATTTAGCACCGATGCTCTCAGTTCAATTCAACTCTGTCGATTAGCGTAGACTGGCTCGCTAACGAACCAGCCTGTGCTATCTATAAATTTCCTCATGCTCGCCATTGAGACCTGTGTTAGATCATCCAGTTCTCCAACAAACCTGTTTCCGAAATGACGGAGTCGGCTGGTTTGGAGGTTCGGACAGTCGCAGAGCAGGTGTTTAATGGTTTAAAAAAAATAAATTAGGTGGCGCAACAGTCCGTAGAGAACCAGGGCCTAGTGACTTACAACTCTCAACCATTCCTGTGTGCGAGTAATGTTGTCAGGGATGGAGGGGACCTACAATTTATATGCCGAATCCGAACGGCTAATTTTGAGAATGCACTTTTTCATGACAAGAATTACTCTTGGAGAATTTGTCAATTCCTCGCAAGAGGCAGTACCCGTGAAAACTATTTTTTTTTTTTTAATTAAGGTGGCACAGGCAGGGATTGAACCCAAGACCTCTCGCATGACAGTCCAACGCACTAACCATCATGCCACGGGCACTACTCATCCTGACAGTTCCTACAAAAATCGGATGCAAATGCCCCTATTCTATTAGCCATTGTGCCAATGGCGCAATGACCTGTTAGTACACCTATCAAGATTTTAATGTTCTTTTTACTCAGCGATAGAATATACCGAGTTTCCTTTTCATTTGTGTTAGGCCATAAACTTCTAGAGATTGCACAATCGTTCCTGGATTTCCAGGAGATATTGGTTTTCTCTTTTAGTTTAAGGTCTATCTTCCTCTTGAGTACCCCAATCGGGACGAGTGGTCCCCTAACTGAATGGTCGCTCCTACTTGTGTCTGCTTTTGACCCTTTCCTGGCTAGTTCGTCTACTATATCATTCCCTTCTATATTGCTATGTCCGGGAACCCAGCAGAGCTTTACCCGGTTAGTGTGGCAGATTTTGTTTAATTCCTTCCTGCAGTTTAAAACTGCTTTTGATCTTATGGTCTCACTGGCTAAGGCTTTGATAGCAGCCTGGCTGTCCACGAAAAAAGTAATCTCCGAAGAGCTTAGCTTTTCGTGATGTGCCAATTCAGCTGCTTTTCCAATGGCAAAGACCTCGGCCTGAAAGACACTACAGTCAGCCGGGAGTGTATATGACGCTCTGATGTTGAGAGATTGGAAAAACACTCCAGCACCTGTTCCTGATTCCATTTTTGAACCGTCAGTGTAGAAAGGGATACCCTGTTTACTTATAAGTGAATTGGGATCCCAACCCTGTCTTTCTGGTATGAAAATAGAATATTTTCTGTCGAAATCTAGTAAAGGGGGGATGTAATCGGTGGTCTCACTCAGTCCTGGAATCGTGTCATATCTTTGTAAGATTGACCCGTGGCCATAAGTGCTATGCTTCCAAAAACTCAGTTCTCTTAAACGAATTGCAGTTTTGGCTGCCGTGCACTTTATGAACTCATCCAGAGCCGGGAGGTCCAAGATCATTTCCAATCCAGCTTGTGGTGTGGATCTTTGAGCCCCTATAATTCCTATACAGGCTAGTCTCTGTACCTTATTCAGGTTCTTAAGATAGCTTGATTTTTCCACCGCCTTCCACCATACAATAGAGCCATAGGTAAGAATGGGTCTGACAATCGCTGTGTACATCCATTGGATGACTTGCGGTCGCATACCCCAACGTACACCGAAGGTCTTTTTGCATGTGTAGAATGCACATAGTGCT
Source organism: Eupeodes latifasciatus (assembly GCA_920104205.1). Taxonomy (NCBI): domain Eukaryota; kingdom Metazoa; phylum Arthropoda; class Insecta; order Diptera; family Syrphidae; genus Eupeodes; species Eupeodes latifasciatus. The sequence continues at coordinate 151,347,677 of OV049926.1, read as the reverse complement.
TTTTTCATTCTTTCCTCAGTATTACGCTTCCATGTAAGCTTGGAGTCAAGGATTACTCCTAAAAATTTAGCTTCCTTAGAAGGTTTTAGAGGAATGGAATTTTGTTGACTACGAGGATCCAGAGCAGGGGTGAGATGACTCCTCCCTGTGGTGTGCCTCTAGTAACTGTTTTCTCAATAGTGCTAACTCCTATTTGAGAGTTGATAATTCTGTCATTTAACATGGTGAAGATCCAATCGACAATGACAGATTCAACCCCTACTTCAACTAAGGCAGTCTTGATCGATTCCGTTTTAACGTTATTAAACGCACCCTCGATAGCAAGAAATGCTGCCAGGGTATATTCTTTATGTTCAAGACTTTTCTCAATATGTGAAACTACTTCATGCAAGGCAGTCTCCACTGATTTACCTTTAAGGTAGGCGTGTTGGTAGTTGCACAAGTTTTGTTCGTTGAGAAGTTCTCTAACATGTAGATCAATTATCCTCTCTAGTGTCTTAAGGAGAAACGAAGAGAGACTTATTGGTCTATAATCCTGAGCGGTCGAGTGAGTCGGTTTCCTTGCTTTTGGGATAAAGACTACCTTGACCTTTTTCCAGCTATTAGAGACGTATTTAAGTTTGATACAACTTATGAAGATTACCCTAAGCAACGGAGTTATTACTTTGAGAGCATTTTGAAGAAGAGCTGGGAAAATCCCGTCTGGTCCCGCTGATTTATAGGGTTTGAACGAGTTTATTGCCCAGATAATCTTCTGCTCAGTAATAACCCGATTTAGTTCTAACTTTGATTCCGTTGAAAAGTAAATAATGATATAATGTGCTCGGAAAGTGTAAAAGCGATTCGAACATGTTTGCCTCATAAAATCAGTTGAAAAATAACAGGGTTAATTTTGACAATAAAGATTCAAAACTAAAATTTTTTCGAAATATTAGTTTTGATTTGAGTGAATATTGCACAAATCTTGTGTAGCTGTTTCGTTTTTCAATATTGAAATAAGTCCGACTATAAGTTGAACCAATACAGATATTTTTGTTAAAAGTCTTAATTAATTCTCAGCTCCAATTTACTTTTAGCTTTCCACTAACTGATTTTGTTCGTGCAATGATTCAATTTATTTCACGAACACTTAATCAATAACCCTTCTTTCCTTTCTTCACATTCAAATTACTATACTGCCAATCGAAAAATGGTAAATTCACTGCATCACAAGTATAATAAAGGTAAATTAATCGAAAACACACGTTTATCAATAGCGCCTGGGGCCCTCTTTTTTGTACTTGAAACAACCATCATTTCATTACCCGCACTCTGTTTTATATAGCACCACTTTAATAGTGAAACGAGACAAGGTGTGGGAACTTCGAATGGAACATAAATTTCCTATACTCTACTCTCCATCTCCATATCTCGGCATCCCCAACATCAGCAGGATGAAATCTTTGTTCATATGATTCCCAGTGCAGTATTTTTATATGTACGTGCAGATACATACGAGTATGCACCCCGTTAAGTTTCCCGCGCTCCTAATTGAATATGAATAGAATTTTAAATCACTTGGGACAAACCTTGTGCCGTACTAATGATACCCTAGGCCCAATCCAATCCAATCCAATCCATTACGCTATGTACAAAGGTATTGATAAGAATGCAATACAAAACAGATCCCATATATATAATTTTTGGCCCACGGAAAGTGGGTTAATAAGAACGCCGAATATTAAAGTCCAAAGAAGTTATTGTACTATAGTGTTTTACCAGTATAGTCGATAAATATAATAAGGGTAATGTTGAAGTGATTTAATATGCCCATCGTGCTTGTTTGCTTTTTCGCGGGAAATCTTTTTGTTTTTGTCTAGATAAAGCTTATGGATATTTGCGGTGACTGCTTTGCTGGTATAAAATTAGAGATATAGTAGTTCAGAGAGAAAGAGTAAAATTATTAATAAAATTAACTTTCCTGACAGCAAAGGTAAAATTATTGTTCTTTGTCTTTATGGTCTTTAGGTCACAGAGACACTGAATAAATATTTAGTTTCAAATTGCTATTGGAACAAAAGTACAAAGGGAAAAATAAAAATGAAAGCAGTGAACTTTAAAATGGAATAATTAAGAAAATGAAATGAAAAAGTTATTAGTTTAATATTTATGACTTGAACTTTGCTTTTCCTATTATTATCATTTTACTTATTGTTGAGAAGCTTTCTAAAAATTGACAACCATGGCGTATTGCGTCGATTTATCTTCTGACACATAACTAAACCGAAACAAACCATACTTTTTAAGATAACACAGATTAACTCAACAGATTCTATAGTAAACTCTAAGAGTCTAAGTTGCTAGGTTTCAAGTTCTTAAAAAAGAACAAATATAATATTCAGCTTGCTAAATATACATAATTTTGTAAAAAAACACCATTTTCAGATCAAAACTGTAAAACTATAAAATAAAGTTATTATAAAAGATCTGTCAAAGTTTTAACAATGAGCTATCGTTGAAGTAGCAGGTTGATAGGTTCAGATAATATAAGGACAACATAAAAAAATATTTAAAAAAAATTAAAAAAAAAATAAAAAAAAATTTAAAAAAAATAAAAAAAAAAATTAAAAAAAATTAAAAAACAAAAATTAAAAAAACTAAAAAAAAATAAAAAAAAAAACTAAAAAGCTTACTGTGGCTGTTCTAGTTTTTAAGTAGTTTAAAGTAATTTTAGTAGTACAGGGTGCGGCAGAGCCGACTGACGAGTTTTGATGGGCTATAAATAACGAACAGTAAAACTTAGAGAAAACATTTTTTTTAAACTTAAATAAGTATTTAATCCTATTTTTAAAAATTATTTTTTGAAAATTATATCTGCAAGATGGCGGCCGTCAGCTGTTGTAGACGATCTCTGAAGCTTTCACATGATTTTCGGCACATTTCGACTGGTATGGCCAGTCTTCCGCGGTGATTTGGTATGTGGGCGATGTCTGAAAATGTCTGGATGGAATGATAAATCTTCGTGAGAATTCTCCTCAAAGAACGGTCTGAGATTCACAAAGCTACCGCGTGTTTCCGGGCTTAGCGTCTTGGTGACTGCTCAATTGACTCTAACCAACTGCACATTTTCGGGGGTTCTTACCGTTCTGGGTGCTCCGTGTACAAGTCTACTTAGGGTACTTCCAGTTTCTTCCAAATTCCGTATCCACAATTTGATATTGTTTGCAGAAGGAACAGATTCAGCACGTGGAATGCCGAAGTGTATACGAAAAGCCCTTTGTGTAGCGATCACAGAACGATTATTTTCGTAATATGCACGCACGACGAAACCACTATGTACACCTGTTCAGACTTTGATAACGAATAAAAACGGCATTACCGTACAATTCAAAATATACCACTTATTAAGGCCTACTCTTATCTTATCACAGGCTAATGACCTCATTAAACTCGTCAGTCGGCTCTGCCGCACCCTGTATTATTGGTTTTGGTTAGTTTTAAGGGGTTGGTGATAATATCCCCCAAGATATAATCCCCAAAGGGAAATCCCCAAATCCATAATCCCCAAAACGAAATCCCCAGCAGCAAAATTCCCAAAGAGAAAATACCCAGGGCGAAAATCCCCAAGTGAATATCCCCAAAACAATTATGTTCAAGTAGTGAATCATGCGATTAAATCGCGCGCGCAATTTAATCGCATGATTCACTACTTGAACATAATTGTTTTGAATATATTAAATTTCATTTATATTGCATGAAATGCAAGCAAAAGATTTGGAAACAATAACATCATCCATTTCAATTTTTATTCCAAAATTAAAGAAATACTCGACATTACAAAACAACGCAACGCTTAGACAGCATTAAACAAGCACTACGAATACAATGATTCTCTATCAATACTAAAGTCAGACTAAGAAGTGCATGCCTTCATAGTGATTTTTTGTTTAGAAACTGTTTATCATTATCATTTATAAATTTCACAATAAGAGAATTTCATAAGTTTTTCTAAAAACTGCATGCATAAATGAAGATATGCACGGATCCTGGGGATTTGGAGATTTCGTGGGGATTTTGGCAAAATAAACTATTTAGTTGGGGATTTTGTCCATTTGTCTTATGTCTCTGGGGATATTATCAAAATGGATTAAATTTGTTTGGGGATATTATCCCGTGGGGGATTCTTTTTTTTTGAGGATTCAATACGACACCCAGTTTAAAGAGCTTAAGTATTATACTGGGTTTCGGTTTTTTGTATTTCGTTTTAAGTTTTATATAAAACTAGCGGCCCGTCCCAGCTTCGCACGGGTAGACATAAATAGGTACATTAGTATATTAGTGTAGATTGTCGAACATTTTTTTGTCCTATCATTAATACTCTTCGCAGCGTATGCGATGAAAGACATTTTATGGCTAATTTTTGTACACCTTCGGTTGGTTTTAATAGGAATTTCCAAAGATTTCTATAGTAATCTAGTACTAAATATAGCCTATGTTACTCAGTGATAATGTAGCTTTCTAATGAAAAAATTATTAAAATCGGTCCAGTTCTTTTTGAGTTTATTCGTTACATACAAAAATACAAATCTTTCCTCTTTATAACATTAGTGTATATAAAAAATAATGATAAAGAGATACCAAGTTTTTTTTTAAATTTTAGATTAAGTTATTGTTATTTGGTATTAAAATTGTTATTAGGCCGAAAGGCAGTAGTTATAAGATAATGGATTAACTTAGAGCGCCCGCATAGTGGCAGTAAGATATTTTTTTAAGTTTTTGAAATTTACGCTAGTTTTTTTAAGAATTTTTGTCTAGCTTATATAATTTTAAGATTTTGATAAAAAAAAAAAACAACATAAGGAACTTCATTTCCAGTCAACTACACTCTTTGAACGTAAATTTTGACCAAGGCAACTAGTTACTTTTTCAAGTGTCAAACTCGGAACTTTACTTCACAAACCTCTTCCTTCCGATTATGGTGCCAAAAACTATTGTTTTCTATAAAACACTTTTTAGGCAAGCTACGAGTCCATCACGACTTGTATTCTATATTGTAAAGGAATATTACTTTTCCTTTTCCAATTTGATAAGGAACCCTCAACTCAAATGAAATGTGCAAAAAATAAATAAAGTTCAGCTTTCAGTTGAATGAAAAAACATGATTAGCTGTCATAAGATACTAGAAACTTACCTTTACATCTCTTATGTCGTCTTAACCTGCCCAATAGCCGATGTTACTGAAATTTCAGTAAGAGCAATCCCAAAGTTTTAATTTCGTTGTAAAATAGTTATGTAGTTGGATGTTCTTCTAACGTTTAAATAATGACTACATTTTAAACTATTTAGTAAAATATTAAAACCATATTAGTAAGTTGCTAAGTTAAAAAGATAACTCTGGTTATTTTTTACAATTTTAAAAATTTTTAACTGTCTCTAGTTTAAATTATAGTAACTTGCTAAACTTCTGACTTCCAAGTTTTGACATTTCAAATTAATAGGTCCGTTCCCCACATTAAGGTTTGTTTGCTGTTTTTTTTTTTACAAATTGTAAATTCTTAAAAGTGTCCACATGCACCTTTATTGCTAAAAAGGAATGAGTAGTTTATCAATTACCAAGAAATTAAAATATTTAGAAAAACCAGGTTGTTTAATATTTTGTATCAATGACATTTAATACAATTTTGACAGTTGCATCACAATGGCTGCGTTCTATCTCATACCGAAAGGGGTTTCTGGATACCAAAGATATCCAAGAATTCCTTGTATGTACATATACAGTACTGTGCAAAACATTTGCAACTAAAACCTCCAACATTTTGCTTTAAAAAAAATTGTTTAGAAAATCAAACAACAAATTTTTTTCTTTAGTTTTCTAAACTCTTTTGATATTACGTTATAATTGTTGGGAAAAAAAAATTAACACTCTTCACCTAAACAAAAAATAAACAACTAAATACTTTAATAGTTGGTAAAATTGTTATGCAAAACATTTGCAACTTAGATCTTACAACTAAATTTCAAACTATTTTCTTACTTTAAGGCAAGGAAATGTTAATATTTAATTGCATACCCTTTATTTTTTATAATGGCTGTATATCTTCTGGGCATTGAAGTATAGGGTTGTTAATAACCGTTTTTAAAATTTCATTCCACTGCCTCTGAATTCCAGCGAATAGTTCACTTTTGTGCTTAAAAATGTTGCTCCTAATTCTTCTCTTCACAATTTCTCACAGGTTCTCTATTGGGTCTAGGTCTGAGGATTGGGCTGGCCATGGTAAAACCTCAATCTTTGTTTCTGCAATCCACTTTGTGGCCAACTTCGACTTCTGTTTGGGATAATTGTCGTGTTGGAACGTCCATTTCCCAATGGGCATAAGGCAGCATGGTGTTACAAAGGATGTCTATATAGTCTTCAGACTTCATTATGCCCTTCACTTGTCGAATTGGCCCGATTCTTTGGCCAAAGAAGCAGCCAAAGACCAAAATTGAACCACCTCCATGTTTGACCGTCCACTTAGTGTATTTTGGATTTAGCCTCTCACCTCTTGGCCTTCTGACATGTTGTTTTCCACCTGATCCGTGCATATTGAACTCTGATTCGTCAGAAAACAAGACATTTTCCCATTTTTGGGGACTCCAATTGAGATGAGTTTTTGGAAAAGCCAAACGAGCTTTCACATTTTTTTTTAAATAAATGGCTCTTTTGCTATTTGAAAACAACGCAATCCGGCCTGCAGTGTGCGGCGTCTGATAGTTGATGGGTCAATGGGTAATCTAAGTTCAATTTTAGCTTCCCTGGATGATTCCGTGGGTTTTCTTCGGAAGAAATTTGTTATTTTTCAATCATCTTTTGGTGTGGTGCTTCGAGGCCTTCCTCCTCTATGATGGCATAACACCTTTCCACTTTTGATGATTCCACAAATAGTTGATTTTTGAATTTCTTTGAAATTTCTTTTTGTGATGCTCCTTTTTTAAAGCACTCAAAATTCTAGATTTTATTTTTTATAATATTTGTTTCCCGCCATTTTTAAAACAAAATCTTTTTTTTTTCAATTTAAAAAGAATGTATGTATGTTAAAAAACCGTTTTATCGATCAAAGTCCCGGCTAAAACTAACTAAACAAATCAAGCTACACTTATAAACTTACCAACCTCAAAATAAATCAGATTAACCGTTATCAAAATGAGACGAAAAGAGAATTGGCAACTAGTTGCAAATGTTTTGCACAGCTGAAATCATTATTGTTTTTGTAAAAGCAGTGCATTTGTAGAATTTGCCTGTGGATCAGTACTTTAAGATTATGAACAATAAGGTGACACATAAAAAAGTCTGAGCAATAAAAATAATTTGATTGGAACAACTTTAATATACACGAATGTTCGATCTTTTGATTGGCGATAATAGTTTCAAAAGTTTTGCACAGTACTGTATATGTGGGTATCTGACAGAACAGTTGATTCGACGACGTATGGATTTAATTTGAAGGAACCAGAAAATTGATTTAAAATGTGTATCCTTTCTAAAATCTGTTAAATTATTGAAATTATGCGTTAAAAACTTTAACAATAGTTTTGGGCCTCGAAATCCAAATGATTGTCTGTTTTTGTGAACAGTTGAAACTTGTCTTTAATTTTTCGCCAGCTATCTTATTTGGATTTCAATAAGGTATCTCAAAATCCACCTATCCAAAACGAAATTGAACGACGCCATTGTTGATACGAATTTTGACATTTCTGGTATGTGAGGTTTGATGTTGCCAGGTTAGCCCTACCACTTTAAAATTGTAGAAAATTAATAATTTGATTAACCGCCGTACATTTTTCGTGCAGACAAGCCGCGGCATCACTGAAAAGAAAATAATTGAATAATATAATAGCTATTGATAAAAGAATACATTATAGACTATACGCCGAATCTATTTAACTCGTAAATAAAACACATTCATGCAATAAATTCATGTATAATATTTATTTTGTACACCCAAAGTCTAATAGATCAATGCCCTCATCTAAGGAACATGTTCATAATAGTCTCTCTAATTTGATAGGTTTATTTATTGACTTAGATTTTTAGTATATGTTGTTTATCATTGCATGTATGCTTTTATTATTTTTCCAACTTAATTTTCTAGCCTTTAAAGATTTCAGTTATAACGGCTTTGTGTTGTGAAGAAAACTCCGATCTACAAAATTAAACCGAAAACGACCAAATTAATAAATTTTGTGTGTCATTTGGATACTATGCTTTAACGTCGGTCGTCGGCGGCGGCGTCGTCATCGGTCGATCGGCAGCACGCTAGCAGTCACCGCTGTTTTTAAGCCCCTATGATGGCTGTCATCATGGACAGAGTAAAGACTATAGCATAGTTTTCTTTATACCCAAAGATAGATTTATATATACATATGTATGTAAATATGTACGTTGTTCTCAATGTGCTTCATTTTGTAATCAAATTGCTAAGCGGTAGATTATGGGGAAACTAATTTCATGCTCTACAAACTTTTTGTTGTCCTCTTGATTGGTTTCAATTCGGCGGCGGTTGGTTGAAGTTGACACTCACAGTCAAATTAGCAAAACTTCTAAATTTTGTCGTGGCTTATTGTCATATGCCACGATCAAAAAATAGAATAACTGAACAAAGCGGCTATGTCATAAGTTATAAATAGACTTACATATTTATAGATCAGTTTACGAGTATATTTGATCAATCATTAGGTTAATTTTCCAGATGAAATACTTTGTCCAAATTAATGAAAATCTACAGAATCTTTTAAAGCCGCGAATTATTTATTTTAAATTGAATTCAAATTTGTTGGCATAAAATACACTTTTCGAGTTTAAGCTCAGCTTTAAGATTGATGTAAAGTTCCTATAAAAGTTAGATATAAAAATGTTTATTTGCGTTGTTCTGATGAGAAATAATAATCTTCCTAAAAATTTAGTTTTCTATTAGGTTTTTCTTTCTAACAAAACAAAAATTACATCATTTGCATGAACTGTGTTGTGTTTTGTTCCATCACATAACCATGCATGCCGCCCCCACATATTTTTACATTAAAACCTGAGAAAGATCAGAATCATCATCATCGTATCATCACTGACGCTGCCTCCATACCGCTCAGACCGCCATCTACCGCCGCCGTGCCGGTCGCCTTTCTAACCACACACAATATAATAATAATAATAATTGCAAAAGCTAAATCGAAATGAACGTTAGTTAAATCTTGTGTATAAATACAAGAGAAGACTCAGTATATAGAGTATATAGAGTCTACCGCAGTAATTGTATGCAAAATAATGCATCGTTTGCTATTGCAGCCCTGAAGCGCAGAACTATGTTCTATAATAATATGAATGTGCATCGGGAAAAGTAACAACATCAACATCACCAGTTTTAGAATAGAAACTCAACCGCATATAATGTCTGCCATTGTTGGTTTCATCAGTCAGCTAGCATATTAGGCATATAAATGGAGACACACACGTCATTCTCTCTACCTCTGTTTTGTTGGTTTTATCCACTCTGTGAGATGAAGCTCTAATGAGGATTTAATTTAAAATTTGAAGGAAAACAAAATTATATTTTAAGTATATTATCATGTTTGTAGGTAGTTTCGGAAATTTGCTTACTTTTATTGTTTTGCTTATCAAATATTTATTTTGCTTAATAAATTAATGGCCAGATCTAGGAAGTTAAAATAATGAATGTGTATTTTTATTTTATATCTCTTTTTTTTTAGCTCTTAATTTATTTTTCAGAAACATTTCGAGTTACATAGGATGAATAAGTCAAATATTTAATAGAATTAAAATCAGAATCGAAAAAAGGTAAAGCTTCAGTGGAACAGTTTATAAAAGGTAGATTTTTAAAAGAAGGAATCTTATTTCCATAGAGCGCTAATTGACGCAGTCATTTAACCGGAAATGAGGTTAAACACAATATACTTGCGACGAAGTGCTTTATGTACTTGGCAAACAGATCTATCTAGTAAATTTTAGGGAGTGTTGTTGAACGTAAATGTCAACTTTGTGTATAAAATATATAGTACTGTCATCGGGGATACCCTACTCTAGTGGCTACAGGGACATTAGCTCGTGTAGACTGTTTTGGCATAACCTTGGTATAAAAATCCTCCAACGCCATAACCTAACCATAATAGTTATATACATAGGTTTCATATACAAAAATGTCATTCTCAACTGTCAAACCATAAACAGCAACCACCGAAACATATGCTGCCAAAAAAAAAAAAACATTCTATATGCATATACAATATACATACATAGTTACAACCTTTTTCTGACACCCATTGCTTTTTTTTTTATAGCGTTTGAGATTTTCCGTATGAAAAGACTTATGAATCCCACAAATTGATATCTTTTCTTCTTAAGTTGACATCAGATTTTCAAATCAAACAGAACTAACACAGTCACACAATCGAAATGAAATTTTGTAATCAAACCACATTTCACTAACACAATCGTCACTCCGATACAAACATCAGAATCGATATAAGATCTGTTCGTTTTGTTAATTCTTCCGAATTGGGTTTTATATTTGGATAAAATACGCCAAAAGAGTATACGATAGAGTTCTTATTCCTAATGCCTCCAGAAAGCTTATTATAATAATTACATAAGAGTAAATAACAACAACAAAAAAAAGCAGCTGTCTTATACATAAACCTTGCTTCAAAAATATCATTTCTGTTGTAACTTTCAAGTACCTTATCACTTGACAATTTGGCATGACAAAGAATACATTATTGCCTCATAATAACACACATTCTGTTTCGGATTTTTTCGGATTTCGAGAGAATGGAAGGGGATCAGCGAAGAGGAGACAGGAGGTAGGGGCCTACCAACATGTAACAAAAAAAAAACACCACACATTCTTGACAATATACAAATCTCGACTTCATAGTTGCACTGCTTCGCAATTCATCATCGCATTCCATCGTATACAATATACATATTGGGCTGAAGGAAATACACACCTAAGTGTCATGTAACAACTATACAACACCACCTCCATCGCTTTGTATACTTCTTGTTGCTGCAGCCCCCTCCCCATTATACCATTCCATTACGCGACTTATTGCCAAAGAAGACGTCAACCATATTTTACTACAGAACTGGTTACATCAGTGACAGACAACAGCGTACACATAATTCTATAGAAATATTTTGCGGCTGGATATACACATTACATTTGGTTTTCCGTGTGCAAATACAATTTACAATAACGTGTGAAAGTGAAAACACCATACTGCGTGGTAGAAAAGGTGAAGAATAATGACAAGTTAGTAGAAACAAAAATGAAGAAAAATATCAAAAGCAAAATATGCCTGTCCATTTAAACCCGAATCACATCGGATTCGCTGCCGCGCGCCGCCCGGCCGTTGTGATGACAGACGGCGAACGGTGCACACGACTTTTTAACGCATTTTATGGTAATTGTCAAATGTGACCAAATAAAACGGTCGTTATTAAGATTGTTATTATTTTTTACAATAGATGGCAGTAGTCAAATGTCAAATACATATGCAAATACTTTTACTTTTAAGAAGAGAAATTTTCTTCAATTCAAAACTGTTGAAAAGAAAAAATCACCATGAATTAAACTTTTTGCGTAAACAATAAATTCACCTTTTTGGATAATTTCATTAGATGGTAATTTACAACAAGAAATATAATGATGAATGTTGTTTCTTCTTTCTTTTCTTTCCATTTTTATTTTTCATTCAACAATAAATTGGCAGGAAGCTGTTGCCTACTTTCCACGCTTATTAGTTATTATGTGGATTAGTATGCGAGGTAAATAACAAAAAAAAAATGGAATACAGGAAATCTTTGAATACAACATACTGCCTCGTTTGTTTTTGTTGTTGTTATTTTGTGTCTAGCTTTGTACATGTCTATATAGAGAAAGCTAAACTAGATGAATTAAAGCTAATTGATACTTAGGAGAGTCGTTTATAATATTGTTATCCTATCATTATAAAATTTAATTTACCTAAATAACATCAAATTTTTAGAATGTGTCATTGTGGGTTTAGAATATTTGATGAGGAAGATAATTGGTGATATTTAAAGTTTAATTAATTATGTTTTTTTTTTTTTTAATTTCTTCCAGACATGGCACAAAACCTGCTTCAAATGTACGGAATGTGGAATGACCTTAAATATGAAAACATACAAAGGATACAATAAATCTCCATATTGCGAAGCGTAAGTTTAAAGAATATTTTTAAATAGCTTAAGAGGTTAAAATAAACGTGTTTTGTCCAACCTTCAACAATTGTACAAACTTTATATTATTAATAATATTATTATTATTATTATTATAAATTCTTTATTTTTTCAATTTAATTTTGTATAAAGTACATTAAAGAATACGGTCATGGCTATTTTGCCGTCTGCCGGAGTTTACATTACAAAATAAACTAATAAAAATAAGAAAAAGGAGGAAATATAATTGAAATTACTAGATTTAAACAGAAATTTACAAAAAATATTTTTAATGTAGTAAAGTTAAATTTAGTTATTACAATTTCGGGTGAGAAGCGAGAGTTTTGATTTTTTACAATTGTAATGATTTGAAACATAAATAAAAAAGTCAATTTTAAAAATAATAATTTTAATGATTTAAAACAAAAAGCATTCTTGAGCATACGTGTGATTTTAGAAACTATTACGGTACATTTGAGCATGTTTACAAAATTTGTACAATTTATACCAACCCCGAGCACCATTTAATATTTCGTGAAGACTATTAATAGACAAACAACTTTCTTGAAAATACAATCGCCGAATTTCTTGCAAAATTGGGCACACAGCTATAAAATGGTAAACATCTTCTTGTTCTCTTCTGTTACACAGGTTACAAATTTGCTGCAAATCAACTCTATGGGGGATGAAATTAAGGTTGAGAATTTCCACACTTGCTTTAAAAACTGTACTTATTAAATCGGCTGAGTTTTTAACATTAAAATAGCTTTCTTCCGTAGGTATTCGGTGATTGAGTTTACTATAAATATTTCTAGAAGAAGTAGATGATGCTCTGGTCAAGTGTTGATCAAATATTGCGTCATCTATTCTTGAGATGATAGTCGCAGAAAAATCATGCCACTCATGCAGATTTCGTTCAGTTATTGAAAACGCGATGTCATGAGATAGAGCCAGCTGGTTCTATTCCCTGAAAGGTGATGCATTTGTTTGCAATAGTCTAACCAATATCAATTTATGAAGACTGGTATCACTTCTACTCATCACTCTCGTATAAAAGTCTGAAATAGCCTTAAGGTTTCTTATATAGATTGGTGGTAATCCTGTTTCGACATGAATCGCGTAGGTCGGCGTGGAGTTCGGCAAACGAAAAATGCGTTTGAGAAAATGTCTTTGGACCAACTCAAACTCTTCGAACGGAGTAACCCCAAATGCTTGTATCCCATAGCACATACAGGTGTTGACTGTAGCATTAAAAACTTTGAATTTTGACGAATGGTCAATATCGGGATTTCCAAAAAAAGCCGGCCACATTGAATTCAATGCTAACTTAGCTTCACTGCTTTTTTTCTTGGCGTGCCTGGAAAAGTTTAGCAGAACTCCTAGATACTTAAATTCACGTACACATTCAATCCGTTCGCTACCAAGTCTCCAGGCTTCTTCAGGAGCTCTTCTACATTGTCGGTTTTCAAATATCATTGCTTTTGTTTTTTGAACGTTAATTTTCAGATCCCATGTTTGACAGTACGACTGTAATTTATTAATTTGAAGTTGCAGTGAAAAAGGATTGTCGGCAAGTAATATCAAATCGTCAGCATAAAGCAAAACTTTGATGAGAGTTCCCGCAAAGATTACGCCACCCGGTAGAATATCAGGAATGTCATCAATAAACAGAGCGAATATCAGAGGGCTCAAAATGCATCCTTGTGGAACGCCTGCCGTTGTTTCGAACCACTCTGACAGTTTAGATCCATCCCATACAGCTGCGTTTGAAGATTTCAGAAATTGAAAATACAGCATCAAAAATGTTCGTGATACTCCCATATTTGAGAGCTTATAAAGCAAAGCCTGTCTGTTTACTGTGTCGAATGCAGCTTTGAAATCAACGAAACAAACATAAAGTTTTTTGTTTTTTTCAATCTGATTTCTAGCTAAGCTAGTCAATGCAAATATGTGACCCATAGTGGTGAATCCAGAGAGGAAGCCAGCTTGAAATATGCTGAGAAGATTGGTTCTTTCAGTCCAGCTAGATAATCTTTCATAAAGAATTCTAGCAAATATCTTTCTAAGCGAGTTGAGAATGGATATTCCCCTGTAGTTCTCAGGATGATTAGGATCTCCTTTCTTAAATATTGTGAAAATGAGGGCTTTAGTAAAATTTGAAGGAACACAAGCATTCTCATAAAGGCGGTTGAAGAAATCCAGAATGTAGGTCTTTAAGCTATGGTTCGAATTTTTGAAAAACTCTACTGGTATTCCATCGCTTCCAGGTGCTTTGTTGTTTTTTATTTTCGTAAGAGTTATTTCCAATTCACTTAACGATATTGAGCAGTCCAGGTCGGAGACACACGTGTTCTGTAACGCAAAGCTGAAAGTATGAAGATTCTCTTCAGCCGACAACAGAGTTTTAAAATGAGCTCCTAAAGTCTGAGCTTCGAGAGTTATATTCATACTTTGCCGCCACCCGCTAACTTCACGAACGTTTTGCCAAAATTCCTTTGAATTTTTACTAAGCTGTAGCTGATGTGCAAGGTTTTTGTTGTAGCTTATTTTCTTAGTAGCGCAAAGCTGTTTTAAATCTTTCTTGGCTCTTAGGTACATATTTTTATAATACTCGGAATTTTTTATTAATAATAATTGACATAAACATTTTTGTTTGAATTTCTATAAGAATAAAAAAATTCACTGCTTTCTATGTTTTGCAAATTCCTTAAATCAATATATGTACAACAATATCAATGTCATAAATTGATGTCATTTCAATTACCTTTTGTTCTTCGAAAACTCTTTTTAAAAAATTAAACAAATATCACACAACAAAAAGAAGTTACTCGTAGAAGACTCTCACTGTGCTCGATTCAAAAGATTTTCCAACAATTATTCATATAAAAAGCTACAAGTAACGGTTACGTTAACGGTAACGACGACGGTTAGCATCGGATTAAAATGTTTTGTTCGTTTATGTTTCTTTTTTTTTTTTTTTTCTTTCAATCGAGACTCTTTTCTGTGTGACCTTTGAAAGCATTTTTGTAACTGATTTCATGTTTGGTTGACACAAATCATGGCATTAGAGTACAAAAGTAGAATAAACTAAAATACAAGGTCGTTTAGTGCCGGTAAAAAAATTGCGGCGACCATTGACGGTGACGGGTGACTGCTGGTTGCTGGCTGACAGCAACATCCAGAAAACAGCAACCAGCATGCAGTGGCAGCAAAAGCTTGTTGCACGATACAGACCTAGTTGTTTCTTTCATTTGATTACTGAACACTATGCACAGCCATTGATGTACTGTAACAATGTACAGTACAAGTAGGGTTGGAATTAAATTTACAATAAATTTAAGTATACTCTTTCTCTCAATCAATAGCATTTAACATTCGTACTTATACAATTGCGGTCACAAAGTGTCATTCACTTAGTTAGGTTAGGGTTAGGAGTGGAGAATATTATGTCTACAAAGAATCACTACAACAAAAATGCTGTAATGTCAATGAAGAACAATCTCACTTATCACTGTAATGAATCTCTTTACTGTATGTTTGATTTAATCTTACGTACATATATTCAAAGTGACGTTTTTGAGTTTAGATTATTCAACGACCGAGATTTATAGCACTTTTCTAGAGTAGAAAACACATGTTTAGATATGCTTTAAGAGATAAATAAAATATTAGCTACATAAGCGAATGCATTTCTCTGCTGTTGTTACCCAAGGCCATAGAAAACATTTCAAAGAAGTCTATCAATAATAGCCGTGTTTTTTGGGATTCCATATTTTTATATTTTATTTGAAAGTTGATACAACTGAATAATTGTCAGAATATTTTATAATAACATCGTACAAAATTTTAGCGAAATTCAGACTACACCTAATTTTAACTTAATAAAATGAACAATTTTAAAGAAGATATGTAAAGAAAATATCAGGAATGATTTATGTGTATTTAATTTGTTTTCATGAGTTCCATTTTATACAGTGAAAACTTGTACACTTTGTAGTTACAATACTGTATAGAACCGTTATCCAGTAGGCTTTATCAGATCATCTCTTTTTTGAAATGTTTAGTTTTTTCATGTTGCCAGAGTAATAATTTGTTAAAAATTTATAAGAGAAATTAAAAAAAAATGGAAAACAAACAAACTTTACTTGATATGAAAAAAATTATTGTTAAGTTGTGGGACGAAAAGAAAAGTCTAAGACAAATCGCTGATATTGTGAAAAAGCCACATTCCACAGTTCAGTACGTTATTAGTTCTTAAAAAAAAAAAAAACGATTTTTAACAAGACCAAGTAGAAGGTGGAGACCGTAAAAAATTGATCCTAAACAAACCAAGAGGCGTATAATAAGGATTGTACAAAGTAACCCCAAAATTTTCGGCAATAGAAACAAAATTGTCCAAGTTCATCCACAGATAGAAGAAGAAATTTTTTACATTCGGAAGAGTTTAGAGGTTGTACGCCTCGAAACAAACCACTTTTATCCGCCATAAATGTAAAGAAGCGCCTACAATATGCCAAAGAGTATATAAATAAGCCGATAGAGTTTTGGAATTCCGTTATTTATACCGACGAATCCAAATTCAACATTTTTGGATCCAATTGGATCCGAAATTTTCAATTTGTGGAAGGGACAATGAATAAGTTTGATTACCTGAACATCTTGAAAAATAATTTAAGAAGTACTGCATTAAAATTGTACTTCGGAGATAATTTTAGTTTCGTTCATGACAATGACCCAAAATATTCCTCGTTGATAGTGAAGTTGATAGTGTTATATAACGTGAAAAAAGTACTCCCTCATCCACCTCAAAGTCCGCATTTAAATCCAATTGAACATCTTTGGGCTCATGTTGAAAAAAAGTTGAGGGAAAGGAAAGTAAAAAATAAAGAACAGTTAAAGATGCAATATAGAGGATATGGATTGAAATTACTCCAGATGTTACAAAAAAATTGGCCCTTTCAATGCCAAAGAGGTTGCAAATGGTCTTGGATGCAAAAGGACATTATACAAAATATTAAGCCATTTGGGTTTTCGAAATGTTGCTGTTTTTTAATTGAATTTTTTAAATGTACAAGTTTTTTTTTTTGTTTTATAAAATAGACTTTCTTTGTTTAATTTGGTTTTTTGTATTAAAATAATTTATTAAAAAAAAATGTATTTGACTTATTTGACTGGAGGTTGAAAAAACCCCTATTTCTGGTATAAGTATTTTGTTTTTTTATTGCAATTAACTCCATAGATAATTGCATTTCAACAAAAGCAAATCGACTGTACAACTTTTTTTTTGGTTCACTGTATTTAAATTGAAGTTGAATCAAATAAGAGCTGAGGTAAGGGCGTTTGTTCGTAGATTTTAGCCTATCTACATACATACATATGTACAGTGGGTCACAGCTTATATGACCCACACCTGATATATGTATATGTACATTTAATCCAGTATGGCTCCTTAACAATAAAAGTTATTTGGAAAGTACAAACACAGAAAATTTTATTAAGTTTTTAACTTGAAAATGACATTTGAATCAATTAAATTTATTTTAAAACACCATGTTTAACTTAAAAAATAATTAATTAATTACATTTTCTAGTACTACAGCTTATTTGACTCACAGTGTTTAGAAATCACCTGCCTTAGAAAAAATATCGAGATAACGGTGATTTTTGCTTCTTTCTCTTATTTGTTTTATATTCAAATAAAATGACGAGTTTTGGTTATTTTCCGCAAAAGCAACACGTGTTACGAAGATGGGAAAACGAACAACAATTGAACAGCGTGAATTAGTGCTTCATCATCATAAAAATGTACTTTCTCGGCGAAAATAAGCCGAAATTGTTAACATACCAGATGGCACGGTCAAAGCTATTATCCACCGTTTTGTATTCGAGAATCGAATTAAAAATAAAGTAAGAAAACCTCCGAACCGAACAAAATATTTAGTGCATCGGATGAACGATATATTGTGCGAAGAGTAAAACAAAATCCAAAGCTATCGGCGCCAAAACTGGCAAGTGAGATGGCGAATACCCATGGAAAACCTTGTTGCCCAGAAACCATTAGCCGGGTCCTTAGAAATAATGATTTGAAAAATCGACTTTTTCAGTTTGCAAAGGAGCATATAGCAAAGGATTCCACGTTCTGGAAGAGTGTTATATTCGTGGATGAATCCAAATTTAATATATTTGGATCCGACGGGGGGTCTTATGTGTGGCGAAAACCGAACACAGAGCTCCAAGATGAAAACTTAAGAGCAACAGTGAAGCATGGAGGAGGGCATGTCATGGTATGGGCCTGCATGTCTACAGCTGGAGTCGGCAAGTTGCAATTTATTGAGAGTACCATGGATAAATTAGTGTACCTCAATATTCTCTTTAATAATTTGCTCCAAAGCGCAGAAAAGCATAAAGGATACATTTCCATTTTACGAAGACAATGATCCGAAACATACGTCGGGCATTTTTCAAACTTGGCTAATTTATAACTGCCCTCACGTCATGAAACCGCTAGCACAGAGTCCAGATTTGAATGTCATCGAAAACCTTTGGTAAATTTTGGACACAAAAATACGCGAGCACCATATTTCTAACAAAAATTACCTACATTAATATGGCTTCAGTTGAAGAATGGGCAAGAATACCTGTGGAAAGGACAACAAAACTGGTAGATTCTTATCGAAATCGGCTTGAGGCAGTTATAAATCAAAAGGGAGGACATACCAAATACTAAAGTTATGCAAAATGTGTCTTTTTATTAATAAATAATAATAATTTTACTCGATTTTTAAAATGGGTCAAATAAGCTGTTACCCTGAAATATTGATTTTAATTTAATTTTTTTCTAGTTTTAATTAAAAATAAATAAATGAAGTTGTTGTGTTTTAGTTAAAAACTTAATTAACATTTTATTTTGTTGATTACTTGCTTCGTTGAAGAGATATTCTCTTTTAAAGTTGTGAGTAAAGGGTGGGTCAGATAAGCTGTGATCCACTGTATGTGTACAAAACAAACAATGTGGTTCTTTGTTGTTTTTCTAAATTTGCTATATTTCTTCTCTGTTCTTTGTTAAATTAACACCTCAAATCAATATGACAAGTTAAAATTAAATTAAGTGGACAAGGCTCGACTTTCATCGATGCTGAATCTTATAAGTTTTTAAAATCATTGCCTGGTTGCATTTTTGTATTTTCGTGATTTGTTTGCATTTACTTAACCACACACCGAAACACCAAGCGAACAACGAAAGTTGAAATGAAAGATAAACTATCAAATAATACACAACAGTGAAATTATTGTGTTATAACTAGCCCATCGCCGAATGACATTTTCAAATAAAATAACTGATAGATGCTCATTAAATACATGTGCCTTGTAATACCGGAGCACCAAACTTTTTATCATACTCTACGAACATGTCTTCGAAATGCACAAGAGTTATCAATTTTAGCAATATTTATATTCGAGACTCAAGCAAATTACCAAATTCTATATGCAGTTGGATCCTACTTATACTTTTATCTGCAGTAAAGAGTTTGTATTTGTAATACGTGTAAAATCATACTTCACTTCGGATATTTTTTTTTTTTCAAACAAAGGCACCTAATATTTAAAAAAAAAAAGAAAATAAAACTATTTTTGTAATATGCGATTTTTTAGAGATATACCTAGAATTTTAAGTTGGCAACTCTATTTCAACAATCGGTCATTTTGTTGGCTGTCAAGTGATTTATTTTTAGTTTGGTTTGGCATATCAACAATTAAAGCCACAGGATCACCTTATAAGGCGTAGATTCGGTGGATGGTCCAAAAAGAAGATTACAATCGATCAAAATATTCATAAGCTAATTTTGTTTAGCGGGGAGAGTACGATTTGTATAGAACAGCTAATAACAAGCATTTTTTACTAATTTAAATTAAATTTAATTTAAAAAAAATTTAATTTAAAAAATATGTACATTAAATGGAAAAAAAAATAATTAAAAAATAACGGTAATAGTTACAATTAAGTATTATACCTTTTTTAAAGCCAACATTTTTGTCTATTAGCTTGTTTTTAAATCAAGTCAAAACTATGCATAGTTTTTGAAAAAATTTGTTTTAAACTAAAAATTTAAAAAAAAGGTTTAAAGTTTAGTTTTTTAAAACTTTCAAATTATTTACTGTTTTTTTTTTAGAATTCATTGCTCTTATTTGTTTTAGATCAAAAACTGAAAACTAGATGACTTGATGTCTTCTAGTTCTTGAGAAAATTGAAAATTACCAAAAAAAAATATTTTAATTAAATTACTTTTTCCTTGCTTAAGTATTAACGTAGTCTTATTTTGATAGTAATTCGAATATAGATTAAGATACACCTAGGGTAAATTAATTTTTCTTAAATCCAGCTCATTTAAATGCAAAAGAAACTTTGCTTGTACCCCATCTTGCACCCACCGAACATGTGAAGTCGGTAGTATATGCCGTAAAAGAGCTTAACATTCGCCGATATACATATGTACATATGTATGTTGGAAAAAGTCATTGAAAATTGGACCTTCACAAAAGATTATGTCCGAGCCAGGCTTGATGGTCATATTCCAAAAATCGTATTTAAATTATATGCCAGAATATTATCATTCGAATTAAGTAAATTTCATATCATTTTCAAAAAATCACCTTTGTACCTTAAAAAAACACCTTTTATTTGTAATATCTTAAAAGTGACTTATTTGCTGCATTGACACTAATGATAGCTAAATAAGCTTGAATAAAAATAAATGAAACTATTTGACCTAAAATTTTGTTTTGTCTGCATGTCAAAGTATCACCACAAAAAAATTCAAACTACATACCTACATAATGGTTAACAGGGCTTACCTATATTAAACATTCTTTATAATAACAATCGAGGCAATGCCTGATCGAATTCCACAAGATAAAAAAAAAAGAAGAAATTCAACTGCCATAATAATACCTACCAATCTCATATTTCATTTTCATTTGGTATTATTCAAATTCCAACGACAACAAAACGTATTGTGCAAAGAGAGGCGCCAACATCCTGTTTAGGCTCAAAAAAAAAATAAGCTGGAGCTATGCCATAAAATGCCGTGTCAAGCCATGACATCACTTCGAAATGACACATTTCTCCTGTTACATAATATAATCCCATATCGAAAGTATAATGAAATGATAAAAACAAAACAAAAATAACCTAATCAAATGAAAATAAATTTTGTGGATGTTTTCATTTCGTTTCAAAATGACCGTTCCGCTAAGAATCGTTGAATAACCTCCACATGGCAATAAACAAACCATACAGAATGTAAACATGCGGAGGTAAAGTTAAACTTCAAAGTCGATATACATTATGTATGTATGTATCTATAGTATGTACGCGATCACCTGGAATGTCGTTGCCAGGTTTGTTCATGGATTTAAAAAAGCAAAACAAATTAAAATTATGAATCATCGTTAATAGAATTTCATATTCTCACATTTTGCTAGCTATAGAGAATTATTTTGTTTCCTAGAGCTGCTGAATTGCTGAATAAATTAAAAAATTCAGCCGATGTTATGTTAATTTTCTATTTTTTAATTTGAAGTACATCACGTAATCACAGCCTGTTGTTCTCATCAAAGTAGAAAAAAAAAATGATAACGATTTCGTTATGAAATCAACATTAATCCAAATTAAGAATGTCAATAATATGTAACGTCAACATATACGTCAACTGTTGCAATATCAATATCAAACCATATTAAAGGCCGAATGTGTTATCATGTTGTTTTTTTTTTTCCTTTCTTTCATTCAAGCAGTGTGTGTCTTCACTGGCAAAATAACGATAACATGTACAGTTTAATCTCCAATTGCATATTGCTGTCTAAGGTGAAAATAAATTAATCTTTATTATTATTTTTATAACAATATAAGTTGTTTGTATTTATTTTTAATAATCAAAAATAAAAAAACATCCTAAAACAATTACAATTTGAGGTTAATGATATGACAATAGGGGATAGATTTTATTCAAAACATGCCTTTTTGTTTTTGAAGTCAAGCCAAGTCATGTTCCTTTAAAACGATTGGTCATTTAGCATATAGCTTTTTGAGGCTATCTGAATACATGAAGTAGTTTTTTTATATGTAGTTCCAGATTTGTGGTAGCAAAATCAAGTTGTTGTTGAAGTATTCAAACCATACTACTGTGAACTCGGTAATTGCTCATATGTTATTTCAAAATTCATGATGGTTTTCCAAATCTATAATCTCTGTCTTCAATATTTAGCAATTCCCAACCTACCGGAAAACAGGGGAATCTCTGTTCTCAGCTCTCTGCGGAAAATTTTCACTCAATTACTGTACCTAAGGCTTGTTTCCTGGGTTGAAAGGAATAATAAAATAAGCTGTTTCCAAGCTTAGTTCCGAGCAAATATCTCTACAATAGGCCAAATTTTTACTTTAACGAGTGTTGCTAGACGTTTTATTGATAAAAAAAAGAATCTCTATGCATTTTTTGTAGATTTCAAAGCAGCCTTTGACACTATAAACAGAAGGTAACTATTTTTCAAAGTTACAGATATAGGTTTGTCTACAAAGTGCATAAGAATATATGACAACTTATATCAAATACAAGTTCAGTAGTAAAAATTGGTATGAGATTGTCAAATCAATTTAAATCTGAAACGGGAGTTCCACAGGGTTGCATTTTGAGACCCTTGATTTTTTCCCCCTTCATCAATGACATTGAAGATCAAATTCCAGGTGGTGTTATTTTTGGAGATGTATTTATCAAGGTGCTTTTAAATACAGACGACCTTGTCATTCTAACCGATAATCCAGAGACTTTGCAGCTCCAGATAAACAAATTAAAACAATATTGCGATACTTGGGACCTTAAAATAAATACTTCAAAGTCAAATATAATGGTGTTTAGATCTCAAATACGCAGTAACACGACTAATCGCAACTGGCACCTTGACGGCTCAAACATAGAAGTAGTGACTGATTACAAATACCTAGGATTTACTATAACACATAACTTAAATCTTGGAGCTCATTTTAAAGACAAAGTGAAGGTGGCAAAAGCAGCTATCAATTGTATGTGGTCAAACTTCTTCAAAGTAACTCTATAGATGCATCGACTAAATTTAAAGTATTTGAGACAACTATCAAAAGTTCTCTCTTATATGCTAATGAAGTTTATGGATACAAGGAATTAGAAGTAATCGAATTAGTCCAACGGTACTTTTTCAAACGTATTTTCAGACTCCCTTCTAATACACCAAACTAAGCTATTTACATTGAATCTGGCCTGCCTCCAGTTTACTTAAAAAACCTCAAAGCTAACGCAGACTATATTGTTAAAGTCATGCGTAGACCTAATAATAACATCCAGAAAAAGATTATTTTGATAGCTCTACGGGCAGGTACTCTCCTTTTAAAGACTGGTTTGATTTGGCATCAGAATATAACTATCCGTTGTCACTAAGTATTGATAATTTAGAAGCACTTAGAAACGAACTGTATTACCTTATTTCTATTATAGATGAAACAATGTATCGAAAATCAATAAACCGGCAAGAGAGTGTGTTAGTACAAGAACAGCTTACTCTAAACTCAACTTATGTCTCGGGTATGACAACTATTTCCTGTATCATTGAGTTTACTGCCAATGAGATAAGTCTAATCTTTAAAATGCGCGTTGAAATGCTTGAGCTTAATTATAGACCTCACAGAAATGATTTGAATCCGAATTGCTCACTACGTAACCTTAATCAGGCTGAAAATATTTCGCATTTTTGTCCAATCATACAGGAAATCCGAAGATTATATTTTAATAAAAGTTTTTTTACAACTGAAGAATGTTTTGCAATTTTTAATAAAGAAAGCTCTAGCATATAGAAACATGTATATTAACTTTTAATACATGCGGTCTAATGATAAACTTTGTTTTAGCTAAACTAAAAGCCCAATTTGTGTATTGAAACATTTTAACTTATATTTTATATATACCTTCGTTCTAATTTATTATTATATTATTATTATTTATTAAAATTGTAATAATTATTTATGTAATTGATATTATATTATATAATGTTTGTTTTCGACTGTTCTTTTCATTGATATTAGGTTTATATTTTAACTGTTTAATGAAATTTATAAACTGAACTCTCTCTAAACGTATTTATTTAATTCATATAATTTGCATTTCCGGCAGACCGCTTATAAGCCATGCATGTAAATCTTTTATACTAATTTTGTTAAATATATTATATGGAAAAAATAAAGAATAATAAAAAAAAATATTTAGCAATTCTCAGTTACAATATTTATCGTATTTCATAAAATTTTCGAAAAATCTTTATAAGTTGTAATATAAATCTATCATTAATCTCAACTGAACGCTGAACCATTTATTCTAAAACTGTTTTTTTACAGAAAAAGCCAAAGTGGTTTGAAAGTAATTTTTATTTTTTTTGTAACGAAATAGTCATGTAAACAAGGTTACAACATCAAATTTTAAAAATAATATAGGTATTTTTCAAAAATTTCGAAATCAGCACTAAAAAATGAACTCCAAAATGTATGCTTCAAAACCGTAAAAGCATTAAATTCAATATTTATTTAAACTACATATAGGCTCAAATGAAGACTAATGAGAATATCCAGACACTAAGTAAGATACTTAAATTGTGTAAACTGCATATCTGTCTTTAGCAATTTAAAAAGGGTGTATTTTAAAAACCTAATGTGATAGAAACATTTTAAAGCGAGATTTGAATTCCGAACAAGTTAATAGTTTTGAAAAGTTTGTTAATTAAAATAATCAATTCAAAATATTGTTTCAATTCATTAATCTGTCTGTTTCTTATGACTTCATTGAGTTAATCAATACCTAACATATTAAGAAACAAAGTGTTACTATTTTAAAACCTTGAACCATTGATACCTATCCATTCATTCGATTCAGTCGTTTTTTATTCATATTCATTGTTTTCACCTGTTCGTATCTTATTTGTTCTAGTTTAGTAACCTACTCCTACTTGTACTTTATCTTTATGATTATTTATTCTAATAAAAATAAAACTATGCACACAATAATGAGCTTATTATACAAACATACATAGTTATGTTGCAATATACATAGTTACACCACATTTTCATTTGAATTATTATTTCACTATTCGTGAATTATGTACTTGATTGCGAAGTCTTATCGAAATATACCTATTGTTCAGTAATTTTGATAAGATACAAAATTTGTGCTCACAAAAAATTGTAAACAATCACAAGTTTATTAAAAAAAAAAACAGTATTTAGCCCCTTTTTCCAAATATATGTTGATTTTACTTGTTTTCACAGGTATAACAAAGCTTATTGAGCTAATAACTTGAAATATAGGTTAAGGTTTATGAAATATTAAGCACTGCAGATGAATTTTTGTTATATAACCTCAGATGATCGGGATAAATTAATCTTTATCAACATTCGATTGTTTAATATCTTGAGTCCGATTTTTGTACCCAAAGTTTTTGGATTCTACTTAAGAATCAAATAAGTTGAAATTTTACAGCTCCAATGGAGTTGGAAATCGTTTTAAGCTAATAAACCAAGATCAAGCCAAAAACTTACCATTTGCCTAGCACAATTGTAGAAGATTTAACTTCAATACTTTATAATAAAATGATTTAAATTCATAAAAATCATGAAAATAAAATAAATATGATCCAGCAATTAGTGTTCATATATGCGTTTCGCCCCGGTGCAATGTTTGGGCTCATCAGAAGATGACCATTACACCTTGTCTTGACGCATATTTTCTCAAATAAATCGAGATACCATATAATCCGAGCTACTTAGAGCAACTGCGAATTATATGGTTGCTACAAGTCTTCAGAAAAGATAAATTGTAGCTATAATTTATTGCCGTGCTATGGCTTTTAAATACTTTACTTTTTTTTATTCTTACAGGCACATTCCAAAAGCGAAAGCAACAGCAATCGCAGATACTCCTGAATTGAAGAGAATAGCAGAAAACACAAAAATCCAATCGAATGTGAAATATCACGCTGATTTTGAGAAGGCAAAGGGAAAATTCACACAAGTACGTACAAAAATAAACTCATTCGTAATATTTTTTTCTATTTGAATCTAATTTGTTTATTTTCTTATTTTTGAAAAAAAAAAAAAAAAACAGGTTGCAGATGATCCTGAAACCCTTAGAATCAAGCAAAATACAAAAATCATATCAAATGTTGCCTACCATGGTGATTTGGAAAAGAAGGCTGCCATGGAGAAACAAAGGGAAACAGCTGAAGTGGGTGATTCTAGAGGTGAGTACAAAGTTAAAAACAAATATCATACCATTTTATTCACAATTTCATCTAAGCTAAAAATGTGTACTTGTCAAAAAACAAATTTAAAATAAAATATGATGTTGCCATTGCTACTATATTTGGGCTTTAAATTATGATCAAAAATAAAATATGTTGGTATTTTCAAGGCTAAACAAATAAATTAACATTTTTATTATAATATTATTAAAATTATAATTTTATTTTTATACAATATAAATGTACTAAGCTAAAAAAAATAATAATTATTGTAATATTCCATCCTGCATCCTTAAAATCCTACAGACCAAGAATCCGAATATTTCTCTGAGACTCTTGCGGCCGAACAATTATCACAATATACCCCAGTTTCACCAATTCCACCACAAACATTGCCACCTCCACCAATACAACACCAACATCAAAATACCGCTTCAATTATTCCAAGCAATCAAGCGGCGCAAATTTCCCCCCAATCGTATAGTAGCCAACCTCTCCCTTCATCATCCTCATCACCGCCGTCTTCTGTAAATCAAAGACAACAACAGCAGCAACTATTACAACAACAAACACAACAACACTATCAGCAACCTATGTCAGCACAAATAATAAAAACTAACGCACAAAACAACACACAAAAGATTTACTCTCACCAACAGCAGCATTATCCACAACAACCTCCCAAGCAACCACCCCAACAACAGTTACAGCAGACTGCTACAAAGCAGACATCACATTTGTATCCGCATCACGCACCACAGCAACCATCACATACAATTGGGAATAGCAGCAGTGCCGTTGGAGGCAGCAACAACGATAACTATCAACAACAACAACAACAACAACAGCAGCAGCAACAACTCGTTGCCACCAACAATTACAATCAATTGAGGTCTTCGATCTTGCAAAATTCCCATAATCCAACTGGTGGATATCATCAACTTGACCCAGCATCAGGATACTACGACCAATACGACAACTATGCTCGTCCTGCACCAACTAAACAACCACAACAGCAGCAACAACAACATCAGCAACATCAACAACAACAACAACAATCGTACACTAACAACAATATGAGCTCCTATGGCAATCCTAACTCTAACCTGGTACCACCGCAAAAGCATCAGCACAACAACTACGGATATCAACAACAAGCAACTCAACAATTCATCAACAGTCAGCAAACAGGAGCTTACAATCATTACAACAATTCAACAACGCCAAACAATTCGACTGGTACGACTAATGGGGGCTTGAATATGAATGGTAGTGGAAATCGCATGATGGCGGTTAGTAGTACAGGTGTTGGTAGTGGTGGTAGTGGGGGTGGAAGCATACTAAGTGGGGGTGGTATTGGGGTAATGAACAGCCAACAGACAGGAACGGCACAAACACCCGGTGGTGGTGGCGGTAGTGGTAGTGGTGGCGGTAGCATTGGCAAAATAGCCGACTACGACCCACTTACCGACGGTCCACGAAATATACCGAACACGACACGGCCCAGCACAACACTTATCTATAGTTCTGATCGTGGATCAGGTAAGTTCACCTGCATTCTCTTGCTTTCTTTTTTTTTTCTACTTATATTTCGTGTATATTGTAATATGTGTCCTTTGTTACCTTGCTTTTTAAATAACTGATCCATTTGTCCAAAAAGACAGTATTTGTTTCATTTTTCTGTTTAATTTGAAGGATATCCTCTTTTATGTGTGTTTTGTCTGGCACTTATTAAGTATTGTTTTTCTATTATCTATACTCATTTTATTTTAAATCATTTATTTTGTTTGTTGGACTTAGTGAGCAACGCATATCCTAAACGCGTTGGCTCAATTGCGGACATTGATCCAGCTAATGGAGTATATGGTTCTCTAACAGAATCACAAGCAGCTCAACACCAACAGCAACAATACTATCAACAACAATTGCATTTGCTTCAACAACAACAGCAACATCATCAAAATCAAGTAAGGCAACATCAACAACAACAACAGCATCAGCAACAACAACTTCAGCAGCAGCAACAACAACTTCAGCAGCAGCAGCAGCAGCAACAACAACAAGCACACCAACATCAACATCATCATCAACAACAACAACATCAACTAGCGCAAAACAAGCAAAACATGGTAAGTTTTCATCGAAAATCTATTTAATTCCATACAAATTATAAAACTTGAATTTCTTACTTAAAGCGGGTGTATCGCGCTCTATATGATTATGAGGCACAGGACACAGACGAAGTTAGCTTCCGGGAAGGTGATGTTATTTTCGAAGTCGATTCCATTGATTCTGGCTGGATGACAGGCAAAGTGGAACGAACTGGAGAGACTGGTATGCTTCCAGCTAATTACGTAGAACATGCAGTAATTTAATTTAAGATTATACATATACGAATTATGTATGTATTAATATATATATATATATATAATTTCTATATAAACACAAATATAAGAAAAAATATATCACAAACTTATTTATAAACAAATTTAAAAAAAATTAACACCATATAAAACAATAATGTTAACAACAATAGAAAAATTAAGAGAAAACAAAAATAGAATCACAAACAGAAATAAGAGCAATTACTCATTTTTAATAAACATGCAACCAACAATATTAACCTTGAAAAGCATAACAATGAATTTAGTAAAAATACTTCCTCAAAATACATATCTAACGTTATACATTTGAGATCACTTTATATTTTGATGAAAAATAAAGCAATGAATAAATGGTTTTTTTAAAATAAAAAATGTTAAAACTAAATAATAATTTATATGTACATGAATTTTGTTGAATAATATTCACTAAATATTTATTTTTATTATATTTCTTGTGTATGAATGTTTAAAAAGTTAAAATCAGATTTTAGCTTAAGTGTCGTTAAATTTACATATATCACCATTATGAAGTTCTTTATTTTGATTTTGAGTTAAGACTCTTTTCGAAATGCATAGTGAGTGAGAATACAAAAAAAAACGAATTATGAGTTAGATAGAAAAAGTCACGATTCTAAAGTCGTTGTCGTTGTAATAGCAAACTTACTTTCTTGAAATATATACATATATTTAAATTGTGAGCCATTAAAATTAAAGATATCTGGAATATTAATACAAACCTACCGATGATGATCCATACACATTTATAAATTCCTCCCAAATGTATGCATCACAACATTCAAACTATCTGTTTGGTTGTTAAATCCATGATTGAAGCTTTTCAGTTATTTATACCTTTGCTTTATTATTTTCTAGCGTAAATAAAAGTATATTTAATAAAATTAAGTGCCTTCTGTTGCAATAATAAGTAATGCGAACCTAAATAAAAAAAAATATATATTTAATTATAAAATTATCAATGAATTTTTTAAAAATAATTTTATAAAATATAAACCAACACAACCTATAACTACAAGCAAAAATAATTTTAACAAAAAGAAAATAGCTTCCATAAAAAGAAATAATTAAAATATAAATTTAAAACAAAGAAAAACAGAGAAAAAAAATGTAATATAGTCATCAAAAAATAATATTTTATTTAACTGCAAAATCCCTTATATAAGATGTTTTTTTTTTAGTTATTGTCATCTACTAAACAAAATAAAATTGATAACATTCATATTTTGAAAAATATATTTGATTATTTTCTTTCACTATCTCATTTATTTTTATTTCAATTCCAATGATGATTGATTTTTAATTTGATGAATTGAATCTAAAAGAACAGATTTTGACATTTTAATAATATTTTCGAAGGTTTTTGTATCAGTCTGTTTTTCCTCATTTATATAATTGAGTTTGTCTTCGAGGATTGTTATTTTTTCCTTAGAAATTTCCAATCTACAAAAGTATAAATAAATATGTATTGTAATTAAAAAAAACTTGGGTTTCTGATATTGTTTATAAGTACTTGTTTTTTAATTCTTCAATTTCGTAGATTTTAAGTTGGTCTTCGCAACGATTGAATGGAATATCAGTATTTGAAGAGTTTTCAAAAACAATTGATGGCACTATACAGGGATTACCATTAAAACTACCTGCGTATTCGGAAATTCGTTGGGATCGTTTTTTCTTTTCCGTTTGAGAATCCTGCTCCTTTTCAAGATCACCTTGGACATAATTTCAAAATTAAAATAAAATCAACTTCTCATAAATCATACAAAAAATGCTTAAAATGAATCAGGGTCCCATGGAAGGGTGTGCTTAGAAAGGAGCAAATAAAATGTCTGTATAATTTCTCAGCATACCAAAATGTTAAAAGAAAAACTTGACAGACTTTGGCATTTAACTTGTTAAAAAACATTCAATTGGTAGTAAATTTTGTACCAAGATTCATTCAATATGAATAAATGTACTCACGTATTTTTCTTTCTAATCTGGACATTTTGACCTTTTGCTTAGAGATTTGATCAATAAGATCAAGAACCCTAGATCTTTCTGCATCCAATCTTTGATTCATAGTTTTATTTAAGTCTAGTAAATTATTTTTCTCCGATTCCAGTGCATCAATTAGACCTATAAACTCCTCCTATATGACAAAAGCATAAGAAATTATCGAATAAGATTGTATCAACTGAATTTTCTTTACCTTTTTAAAATCTCTACACTCAAACAAATAGTCTCCACAGATAGATTTTAAATCTCTTTCTAGCTTTTTTATTGTTACTTTGAGATCACCGATATGCCCCTCTTTTTGGTCTAATTCAGCCTGAAGATTCTCTAATTTAATTTGAATTTCTTCCCGATGAAATTCAAAATCAGAACGCTGCTTATGCGTATCGCTTATTTGTTTTTGAATTTCAGATATTCGGGTCTCGTAGTGAAACTTTTGTATCTCAAGTTTTTCTTTTAGTGCCGAAATTGCACCATCACTACTTTTCCCTAAAGCTTCCAACTGCATACATTTTTCCTTAAACTTTGTAATATCAGCCATTAAATTAATATTTCGAGCCTTTAAAGCTGCTATTTTTTGATTCTGTTCTTCTATGGTAACTGTTAAGGTTGTGATGTCTTGTTTTAAGTTTTCAACCTCAATTTTATGATTAATCTGATCTCTACGAACTGGTGGTTCATCTGGAAGATCCTCAGGCAAACCATTGTCACTTCTGGCATATTCTAGACGAGTTTTAAGTTCATTGATCTTCAACTGCAATGTGAGTATTTGTTGTGCTCGTCCACGCCAAGTTGTACCGGAAGCCGCCAAAATATTCAAATTCATGTGTTCGCCGATTTCTTGTTGGATGCATTTTTGAGCTAGTTTCAGATGATTTTTGAGTTCGATATTTTGATTCAAACTATCAAAAAGTTTTTGTTTTGTATGCGAGAGCTTTGATTTTAGAACATCTATTTGCCCATCAACCTAAAAACGAGACATTACCATATGAAGCTAGAGGACAAAAATTCACAAGATTCGTACATTTTTACAAGATTCAAGTTCTTTTTGATTTTCAACGGTTTTCTTGAGTTCTTCTTCTAATCCTTTAACTTTTGTCTTTAAATGTGTATTTTTCTTCTTGAAAGAGTCCAATTCAGAACGTAGCTCTTGATTTTTCTTCATCAAGTCATCAATTTTAGAACTATTTATGCTTGAATTTAGTTTTAATTCTTCAATGGGGACGGAATGAATTGTCTCATTTAAAGAACAGACGGATTTTTTCAAACCATCAATCTCAGCATTTTTAGCTGAAATAATTTCTTCCAATGTTTGGTTTTCCTGTTTGACCGCCTAAAAAACAAAAAAAATAGTCTAAATAATATAATGTCAATATTGAAAGAAAAATAGTTGTGTGTTAACCGTTAATTTCTTCCGTAGAACTTTTCGAACTTGAGGAGATTTACGTTCGAAGAATATGGAATCCTTAAGAGGAGCAATATCCGTCAAGGTTGATCTATCTATTTTTTCAATTACATCCATTTTCGAATTCAATTAAAGAAAAGTTGACTGTTAAGAAAAAAATATAAAAATATTAAACATATGTAATTCAAATTCGAATTTAAATTAACGATCGACTCAAACAAGTAGAACTATAAGTTCACAATAGAAATATGGAACGGAAGTTAAAGTTATTGAAGATTGTCTTTGATGCTGGAAATTTACTTCTGAAAAATAAAGAAGATGTATAGATTAAAGAAGTTCCACAATACAATAATACAATTATGAAGACTTACAGATTTCATCTACCCTGCTTTTCTTCAAAATTTCAAATCGATATAAAAACAAAAATCCATGATAATGGACGTACTGATGTTAAAAATAAATTCTGAGAGTCGGGATTTGAGCATTCAAAAAATCTCTTGAAATTATCCCCTATTCTATAAAAAAATAAATGTATGAAAACTCAGATTGTCAGAACTATTGGAAGACAGGGACGTCGACGATGTGTGGTTGTGCCACTTGCCACATAGCTAAGGAAAGAATGGCTCTTTTCAAATCTAATAACCGTGTTATCTCACGTATTGGCGATGTCAATTGGCCGCAAAGATCATTTGATTTGACTTCTTTCTTTGGGGTTATTTGAAAGAAAAGGTGTACGTCGATAAGCCATCAACAATTCATAAAAACAAAATGACACTAATTTCCTAAATAATCAGCCCTATTGTGAGTTTCACGTGAACAAGATTCCACCCGAAAAAAATCCCTTTTTTCAGTTCGCCTATTGTGAGTTTCGGGCGAACAAAAATTCATGTTCGAAATATTTCCCTTATTGGGAGCACTCAATTCGGGCGGAATGAAATGTCATTTGGCGCTAAAATTTCCACTTAGTTTTTAGAGGTGAACAGAAGAACAACAAATTTTACAATGTAAGTTATTTATATTAATTGTAGTTCCAAAAAAACAAAATAACTTTATTATTTGTATCAATATCTAAGGACCAAATCAATAAATGCAAATCAAAGCGATATGCTGCTAAACAAAATGCAGAAAAATCCTGAAATCGCAAGAGGTTTTGTCAAAAAAAGTAAAGAAAAAATAAATGCATTTTGGAATCAAATTACACTTGAGCTTAATAGCGCTGGGCCTTCAATCAAGACTGAATTCGAATGGAAGAAGGTAAGGGTTCAATTTAATTCACATTGCTGAAGACTGAACAAAAAAAAACATTTTAATTAGGCTTGGACCGACCAAAAACGCTACGTGAGGATAAAGGCTGTTACAAACAAAATAACGGAAAGAGGAACAGGAGGTGGAGCTAATAGGACACTAAAATTCTCTCCTGCTGAAGAAGCCACCTTCCAGTTTGTTTGTTTCTTCAAAATCATTTGGGTTAAATCTACCCAAAAAGAGAAGTTTCGAAAATATGGAAAATGAAATTCAAATTGAAGATTTTTTGGACGAATTTGAAAATGATGAACAACATAACCAACAGAGTGCTGATGTTATAACCTATTCACTTTCTGATCCTATTCCAGTCGTACCTGCAAAGATTCTTGCTTCAACCAGTCAAACCACGAAAAAAAAAATATTTTCAAAATGAGTTCCCAAGAAGTTGTTATGGAGGAACTTCAAACGCATAAAGAACTTTGTGACAAAGTGGGTGAAGCAATATCCATCATGAAAGATCATAACAACAATATACAAAATTGTATAAAAAAACTTTACATTTTCTTTTTATTGTAAATTATAAATTACTTCTTTTTATTAATCATTGACGGTGTCAAAACAAAAATACAATTCACTAGGGTTGTTCATTTTCTAGACACGAATACTCACATACCAAAAAACGAACAGGGAAATTTTGAATATCCACTTGCGCAAATAGGTTTTTTAGTGGTGATAAATTGATTGGGGTGGTTTTAAAAGTGTCTTGTCGTAAGCAGTTTAAAGGAAATTGCGGCCCTACATAAATGTTATTGCGTTTTTATGTTCAACAAGAAATATAGGTTCAGATTTCATTCTCTGTTTTAATCAGAGATGAGGAAATTTATTGCGAACTCAGTTTGCTGAACACGACAATTATTCGAACTGTCAGTTCTGATTCGAAGTGAAATTCTATTCGGGCGAAACTCGCAATAGCTTTTTAAATTCCGGGCGAACAAAAATATTTCGGGTGAATGATTTTCCGGGCGAAACTCACAATAAGGCTGAATATGTTTTATTCAAAATCAACATCGGCCCTTAAAATTTAACCACCCTTTTACAAAAATGTCATCAAACTTTTTTGTTTATTCGTTTTTATGCGCTGAAGACGTTGCAATCTATTTCACATGACATTTAAAGTCTAAATTTTAGTTGCGTTAAAGTTGTTATGTCAATTCTATTTAATTTCACTTAAATTTAAATTCTATTTAAATATCCTTTAGTACTGATTATTTAAAATTCGATCGATTGAAATCAAATAGTGTGGATTCTGCCTAACTAATAATCTACTACTTTCTTAAACAAAAATGTCCAAAATAAATTCACTGTGAATGCACCACACAAATCAAAAATGTCATCAGTTGTCACTTGTTCTTGTTGTCAAATTCACAAACTTACACGTCAACTTCAAACAAAACTCACATAAAAATGGATGGATTCATGCTGGTAAATTAATCTAATTTAAATCAATTTCAACATGAAAACTAAAGAAATGTTTACCCAGGAACCTACTCTAAACATTGTCAAAGGAATGTGCATAATGGATAACGATGGAAATCGTATCCTAGCCAAGTATTATGACAAAAACATTCTGCCAACAGTGAAGGAACAGAAGACCTTTGAGAAGAATCTTTTTAATAAAACTCATCGTTCCAACACCGAAATCATCATGTTGGATGGATTAACCTGCGTCTATAAGAGCAATGTAGACTTATTCTTCTATGTCATGGGTAGCACATACGAAAACGAGTTGATTCTCCTGTCTGTGCTCAATTGCCTGTATGATTCGATTAGTTTGATTCTAAAGAAGAATGTAGAGAAACGCCTTGTTCTGGACAATTTGGAAATCATTATGTTAGCTTTCGATGAGATCTGTGATGGAGGGTAAAACAAAAATCATTTCATTTTATTCAATAAATCTGATTGAAACTTGTGCTTTGTTTATAGAATCATTCTAGATGCAGATCCCTCGTCGGTGGTAAAACGTGTCGACTTGAGAAATGACGACATTCCAATTGGCGAACAAACTGTTGCCCAGGTAAACAAGGTTTTAAATGAGCTGTTTTGGTAGAAATTGGATTTGGGATACAAATATAATTTGAATTCTAGTATTTTTTCTTCGTGTTATGATATCCTAGATTATTATTTCTGTTTCGTTAAGTTTATTACTAACCAATCCAATCACATCCATCTTCCATATATATTGAATTTAATTTGCAATTTGCAACATTTTATTATTTGTCACTGTACATTACACAATTATTTAAGTTATTTTTTTCTTTTTGACGAAATAGAATTCTAAATTTTGTAAAATATCATTGTTTTCGTTTTAACTCACTTGATACTTTTAGGTTTTGCAGTCGGCAAGAGATCAACTCAAGTGGTCGATACTAAAGTGAAAAATAATAAAATCAATCATAATACAAACGAAATCTTGTTTTTGATACAAAAAAATGGTTATTATTTTGCTTTCCTGGTAAAGAAGCAAGAACACGATTCGGAGGTAGTACATATTAAATATACAAAAAATGCATTTTATTCCAAAATAAAATTTATTAATTTATAAGCTAAAAATGGTTCGTTTGAATGTTTTTTTTTTCTGATGAAATTTTTGGATAAAGCTCAACTCCTACAGCGGTAAAAATTGGCGTTACATTTAAAGTTAAACATATTTAACTCATCGAAATTTGGTTGCTTGATGGACTTTCCGATTTGTGCCAATAATTTTCAATAACGTTGTGTACTTTGTCTCTTCCTGATAACGAAATTTTTGCTATTCAAGAATCCTATCTTAGATTTATACAGGTTTCCATCCGGACACATAAGTAAAACTTTTCGTTTAATATTTTAAAACTTAAATTTCGTAATTAATTAAAAAAGAGGCAAGGGAGATACATTTCAACTGCATATTATTATTTATACGTCATCAATATTCACCTCAACACATTATCCTCTACAAAATAATGTGGCGCAACAGTCCGTTGAGATAGTGACTTAATGGCTAATTTGAGAAAGCACTTTTCATGACATGAATTACTCTTGGAGGATTTGTCAATTTAATCGCAAGAGGCAGTACCTGTGCAAAAAAAAAAAAACGTGACCTCTGGTTTGATAGTCCTACGCAATAACCATTACGCCACGGGTACTACGCTGTCAGAAACTAGGTAAAGCAAAAATAGAAAGTTTACGAAACTTGATGAAAAATTCATGTTACTGAAATAGATTGTTGAAATCGAGTGAAATGAAATTAATCCAAATTGAAAATCGAGAGAAATATTGTTCAAGATTTTATCTTTTGATTAAATTCATAAATTCAAATACTTTTCAAAATCACTTCAAGTGAAAAAAGAGCAGCTGCAATATATTATTGAAGTGAAATGTTTTAGGGAAGAAACTTATCGTGCTAAAAAATCGATTTAAAAGCTTTGCCCGTTCCCTCAAATATGAAAATAGCTGCTGCAAATTTCCACGAATCAAGCCTATTTAAAAAAAATAGTTGATATTAATTTCCTTCAATTGAAATTACCTACTTCTATTTTAACCGTTTCCTCTTATCGAATTTGAATCACAACGACTAAATCCATTTGAATTGAAATCACTTAAAATTGAAATGTATTATACAGAAAATCACTTCATTTTTAGTTCGGAAAAATTCATCGATAAAATTCAAATTCAGAACTCCCATTTTTATTTTGAATAGATTTCAGTTTCATTTTGATTGAGAGTGAAATTTAGAACCAGCTATGTACATACATATATCGGCTAGGTTTCCAAAATCGAGTGAAATGAAATCGAAATCTAAAATGAAAATCGAGTGAAATTGTTTTCAAGATTCTACCATCCGATCGATTTCATAACCTCGAAAACTTTATGAATTCACTTCAAGTGAATTTTGAGCAGCTGACATATGTATGTATATATGTATATCACATCAGTCAATAAATAATTTATAGTTGATTGTCATACTTACTTAGGTGCTCAGACCTGTTAAGTCCGTTGGGAACCCCTTAAGGGGCATAGGGCCTCTACTACGCCTACGCGCCATCGTGTACGGTTTCCGGAGATGTGTTTCAGCTCCCTCCAACTCTTGCCTAGTGACGCTGATTTCGCCTCGACTGTCCTGCGCCATGTGCTTCTCGGTCGTCCAGCTCTTCTTCCTTCTTGTGTGAGCGGATTCCACTGCATTGCTTAGCCTGCAATGCAGCCGTTACCTTTTCGAAGCGTATGTCCAATCCATTGCCACTTACGTCTTCGTATTATAGATTCTATAGGTTCCTGACCTGACCTTCTATGAAGGACCTCATTTGATATACGGTTTGACCAGAACATCCTTAGGATGTTACGAAGACATCTATTCACGAAGGTTTGCAGCTTTCTTGTTATGGCTGAAGTAACCTTCCAAGTGCTGCACCCATAAAGAAGCACAGATTCGACATTTTTGCGAAACAGTCGTAGCTTTGTTCTTAAGCTGATAGAGTTATTACTCCAAATTTTTGACAGCATACCGAACGCCGCTTTTGCTTTGCCGATGCCGCAGATGACGTCTTATTCGGTTCCGCCTTCGATGGAAACAATATTTCCAAGGAATTGAAAGCTCTCCACTTTTTCCACCGGTTGCGAGAAAATATTTATTTGAGAGAATGGTCGGGTTTGGAGGCTGATCATTTTTGTTTTGCCGGAATTAATTTTCAGCCCCACAACTTCTGCTTCTCTCTCCACACTTGTTGTCATTTGATGGAGATCCATGATCCTATGAGAGAGTAAGCAAGCATCGTCCGCGTAATCCAAGTGCTTTAAATAGGATGTCAAAGTCCATTGGATCCCACCGCTACCTGACAGAGCTGAGCGCAGTACATCGCTTATCACCAACAAAAACAATATTGGCGACAGAATACAGCCCTGTCTGACTCCGCTTCGGATTTCAAAATTATCTGACAACCTACCATCGTGCAGAACGTGACACTTGCATCCATCATTATGCTGCTTTAATAATATAGCAATTAGTTTTTCTAAAGCTAACCAGATATACTCCCTGTTTACGCTATCAAAGGTCTTCTCGAAGTCGATGAACAGCAGGTGTAGTGGTGATCGATATTCAACGCACTGTTCAATAATGATGTTGCTTCCTTCTTTCCGACCGACTATTCTGTCAGCACCTGAAATGAAAACATTTTTCACAGAATTCCAATGGTGTTCGATGTCGTCATGTACTGTGCTGCTGATTGTTCTCATTTCGTGTGACCGGTGGTCCCTAAATTGTTGACGGGTCGTGGGATCCTTTAGTCTGGCGATGTTGAATTTGGGGGCTCGTGTTATTCCGTTGGATCTTCGAACTGTGGCTGTACGCAATCTTAGGGTAGCTATCATTAAGTGGTGGTCACGGGCAAGTCCCATATCGGCACCTCTTCTGTTTCGTATGTACATCCAAGAAACTGCTTCTAAAGCGTCGACTAATCGCGAATTGGTCAATTTGGTTGGAAGACGCTTGCCTGTCCGTCGACACCCAGCCACCAATCACAAGGCTATTGGCGTTGCAGAAGTCAATGAACCTCTCACCATTATCATTGCAATTGCCGACTCCGTGAACAACCCAACAACGGGCTAAGGCATGTGATATGCCTTAGCCCGTTGTTGTTACTGCCAACCTTAGCATTGAGGTCCCCATAACCAAAATAATATCTCCGCGGGGAGTGTTGTTGTAGGCGGATCCTAGTTGACTATAAAAGCATTCTTTCTCTTCATCAGATGCGAGCTCCGTCGGTGCGTAACACTGTATAATGGTGACGGGTCGTACTCTACTCTGAAACCTAGCCTTCATAAGCCTTTCCCCAAGGGGCTCCCACGAAATAAGGCTTCTGGTTGCCGTTTTTGTAAGGAGTAACCCAACTTCGGCTTCTCGAGCGTTTCCTGGATCGTGACCAGAGTAAAGCAGTACAGTGTTACGTGTCGGTGACTTGTGTTTGCCCGATCCCAACCATCGCACTTCGCTTAACCCTAAGATATCTATCCTGTACCGCATAAATTCTCTCTCTAATTGGAGGAATCTGACATTGTGCGGACCTTCACTTCCTGCGTCCAGAAGCGTCGTCATATTCTAGAAACCAATCTTTGTCCGGGTACAATAGCCAAAAGTCGTCAACGAGTTATCATTAATTATCCGAGGCGTAATTTCGGTTTCCGTAGCGGGATGGAGTTCAGTTACGAAGAGTGCTAATCTCCGTAACCTATCCTGAAGAGTCAGGAAACTTCGCCCTTGCAATTTTTGCTAACT
The DNA here is from genome assembly GCA_920104205.1 of Eupeodes latifasciatus. Lineage (NCBI taxonomy): Eukaryota > Metazoa > Arthropoda > Insecta > Diptera > Syrphidae > Eupeodes > Eupeodes latifasciatus. The sequence goes on along the minus strand of OV049926.1, from coordinate 151,307,802 downwards.
TATGTATATAGGGATACACAAATCATTGCTCGGGGGCCACCACGAGGAGGTAAAGCAAGAATTTCGACATGACAAGAAAGTTGCATTGCTGGCCTAAACCAAGTTTTAGGAAATCACAAACTACCCGATCTACCATGCCGCAGGCACCCCAAAGTTGATTGTCATAATTTATGTATATATACATACATTTTTATGTTTTTATTTATTCTGTGCTTTTAAATAAAGTAAATATGTATGTATACACATATATAATATTAATTGTTTTTATTTGCATTGCGGTGATGCACATATGTACCACATACATACCTTGCCATAAGAAGTTTCCGATATAATTTGGGAAAAATCCTGGTATCAAAGTCTAGTTTTTGAATGTGTCATGTCAGTTTTTAAAGGAACATTGGGCAGGTTCAGACGACATAAGGGACTTGAAAGTAAGACAAGTTTCTAGTATCTGATTGGTCAGCTGCCAAAAAATTGCCTTCCAATTAAGGCAACTTTAATGGAAAGTTGACTGGAAAGTCAAGAAAAATCTCCCTAACTATCAAGTCAAGTCTACTTCTGTCAAAATGACAGTCGATCATGGTGTTTTCATTCAATTGAGAGCTGAACTTTATTACTCAATGATTTATTTATTTTCTGTACAACTTCATTTAATATTTTCTGTAAAAGGGATCCTTGTCAATTTGGAAAATAAATAAGTAATATTTCCTTACAATACAAAATACAGATCGTGATGGATTTGTAGCTTGCCTGAGGAGTGTTTTGTAGACAATTATGTTTTTGGTAGCTTTTGTACTATGAACTTGGAGTAGAGGTTTGTGAAGTAAAGTTCTGAATTTGAAATTCATGACACTTGAAAAACTAACTAGTTGCCTTGGTCAAAATTTACGTTCAAGGATGAAGTTGACTGCAAATGAAGTCCCTTATGTTGTCTGAATCTGCCTATTGTTTTACTCGAAATGTTATGGAAAAGAAATTTGGTGTGCTGAAAAATAATTTTAAATGCTTTGTCCGTTCCCTCAACTACAAAGTAGAATCTGAAACTTCTCACGAATTAAGTGCGTTACATAAAAAAGTGTAAGATATGGTCGGAAGAAAGCATGCCCGATGAATGGAACCTCAGTATTGTTTGCCCGATCCTGAAAAAAGGAGACCCTCTAAACTGCACCAATTATAGAGGAATCAGTCTACTTAACATCGCTTATAAAATCTTCTCTGCCGTAATATGTGAACGTCTAAAGCCCATCGTCAACAACCTGATAGGTCCTTATCAGTGTGGTTTTAGACCAGGAAAGTCCACAGTCGATCAAATATTCACATTACGGCAGATCCTGGAAAAAACCCAAGAACACCAAATCGACACCCACCATCTTTTCATCGATTTCAAGGCCGCATATGACAGTATCTACAGGGACGAACTGTATAGAGCCATGTCTAGTTTTGGCATCCCTGCCAAACTCGTCCGTTTGTGCAGGATGACCATGGAGAATTCACGCTGCTCCATAAAGGTTGGAAACAACTTAACTGAACCTTTCGATGTCAAAAAAGGTTTTAGACAAGGTGATGCGCTGTCATGTGATTTTTTTAACATCGTACTTGAAAGAATAGTGCAAAGCTCACACGTCAACACCAGAGGCACTATCTTTCAAAAGTCTGTCCAATTACTAGCATATGCTGATGACATTGACATAATCGGAAGAACTCAGCGTGATGTCAATGGGGCTTTTGTGAGTATCGAGGCAGAGGCGGCAAAAATGGGTTTAACGGTTAATGAGGGCAAAACAAAGTACATGCTGTCATCAAGAAAGGACCTGCAACACCGACGTCTTGGTCAAAACGTCACCATCGACAGACGTAACTTTGAGGTAGTCAAGGACTTCGTCTACCTAGGCTCCGCTGTAAACGCAGAAAACAACACCAGCGCTGAGATCAAACGAAGAATAACTCTTGCTAACCGCTGTTTCTTTGGGTTAAGAAAGCAATTGAGTGGAAAAATTCTCTCTCGAAGGACCAAAGTGTCGCTATATAAGACCCTTATCATCCCCGTCCTGCTATACGGTGCAGAAGCATGGACTTTGACAAAAGCGGATGAAAGCACCTTGGGTCGTTTCGAGAGAAAGATTCTTCGTGTGATCTACGGTCCCGTATGCATCGAAGGGGAGTGGAGGAGAAGATGGAACGACGAGCTGTACGGGCTGTACAGCGACGTAGACTTAGCAAGAAGGGTAAAAGTCCAACGACTAAGATGGCTAGGTCACGTAGAGCGCATGGAAACCAATGCTCCGGCCCGGAAAGTCTTCGAATCCACACCCACAGGACAGCGCAGTAGAGGAAGACCGCGAATCAGGTGGCGCGCACAAGTGGAAGGTGACCTCACCCAACTCGGAGCGCGAAACTGGAGACATCTAGCTAGGGACCGAGCTAGATGGAGAAGTTTGTTGGGTGAGGCCCTAGTTCACACAGGACTGTAGCGCCACCTTAAGTAAGTAAGTAACATAAAAAAGTTAATTTTTATTTCCCTTAAGTAAAAATACTACTGGGGCAAAGTTTTAAACAACCTATTATTAAGGCCTTAGCATGATACTAGTTAACAATTTACTATATACATAGTAATCTACTAACTTTTCACTAATTTTAAACTCTTTTTATTGTTTTGCTAACTAGTATCATGCTAAAACAATTTTATTAAAAAAAAAAACATGAACACATCTAAATAATGACAGATTGTCATACTAAAAATGATTTAACATCGTACTAAATCGTCTTAGTTTTTGCGCTTTTTGTCACATTTGAGAAAAATGACATATGTCATACAGATTTAGTACGATACTAAAAAGATAAAGAAGCCATTTGGTGATTTTAACTTTAGTAAAATGTTAAGAAGATAGTACGATACTAAACTCTATCAAAATCCTTTTTTTAACCTAGTATCATACTAAAAATGATTTAACATCGTACTAAATCGTCTAAAATTTTGCGCCACTGTTTTTAAACAATTTCCTCTTGTCCAATTCAAATTACACCAATCACTTGAAAATCGCAATTATCGAAATGTAGAACATGCAAATTCACTTCATTTTGAAGTTGAATCGAAATCGATAAAAGTGAATTTTAGAACTCCAATTTATATTTTGAGTCAATTTCAATTTCATTTCGAGTGAAAGTAAAATGTAGAACGCAGCTGTATGTTAAGAGTTCTTGTTCTTCACACTTGGTTCTTTGGCTTTTAAAAAAGCCAAGTTAATGAAACTTGGTGAAAATTTGAAGTAGCCAAACAAATATAGGAATCCTATTAAAAGTTCAAACATCTAAGTAGTTGTAGTCTTGTTATCTAAATTTCGATTTCAGGAATTTATTGCGGCAAAGCATGTTATGTACCTACATATGTACATAGTTTCATAATTTAGTTGATACTGGTTTTCGTTTAAGTATAGTCTCTATCAAATGATCCATCATAAATAAAAAAAAAAAACTTTCTCATTCATAAAGATACATTAATGAGTCGTAGGAACATACTCTTATAGTTCTTTCTTTAAGAATATACGTTTGAATAAAAAACAAAATTGTTAAAGAAAGCATAAAATTCAAATATAAGTTGAAACTATAATTTAAAAAAAAAACACACAAACAAAATAAAGAACCACACAAAATGTTGTAAAAAACGTTAAATTTTTTAATAACATCAATATTTTTCTACGAATCCAAAACTTTTCCTTAAAAATTTTATTTTGCCACAAGTAAAGGAAACAATTGAAAAGATAATTAAAATTAACACCTTATTAAGGTTTAAAGATTTTCATTAAGATTTCTAACAACAAACGTAGACAATAATGTTTTGATAAAATTAATCATTTTTTTTTTAAATACGTGCAGGTACACAAAATTACCACTGCGTGTGTTGATTTTTATGCAAATGTTAGAAAATTAATCAAAAATGAAGCTTATTAGATTGATGGTTATCTCCACATTGAATGAAAAACATTTTAAATTAATGATGGACTTTCGGACAACCTTGATAGGGAGTTCTTATAACATGCACAAAATTGTTTAGCAAGTTCAAATCAATGTAAACTAATCGAGCTGTATCTTGGTTTTACTAGGTTTATAAGGAGTCTTATCCTCACTGCAATATTTAAACATCGTTTTATAGGTTTTTGTCTAAGAGCAAATATCGAGTGATTTTTTAAGAGCTTAAGAACTTTTTAAAAAAAAAAACGCATAAAATTTGCAAAATCTCATCGATTCTTTATTTGAAACGTTAGATTGGTCCATGACATTTACTTTTTGGAGATAATTTCATTTAAATGTTGACCGCGGCTGTGTCTTAGGTGGTCCATTCGGAAAGTCCAATTTTGGGTAACTTTTTCGAGCATTTCGGCCGGAATAGCCCGAATTTCTTCGGAAATGTTGTCTTCCAAAGCTGGAATAGTTGCTGGCTTATTTGTGTAGACTTTAGACTTGACGTAGCCCCACAAAAAATAGTCTAAAGGCGTCAAATCGCATGATCTTGGTGGCCAACTTACCGGTCCATTCCTTGAGATGAATTGTTCTCCGAAGTTTTCCCTCAAAATGGCCATAGAATCGCGAGCTGTGTGGCATGTAGCGCCATCTTGTTGAAACCACATGTCAACCAGTTCAGTTCAGCATTGAACGATAGCGATCGCCATTCACCGTAACGTTGCGTCCAACAGCATCTTTGAAAAAATACGGTCCAATGATTCCACCAGCGTACAAACCACACCAAACAGTGCATTTTTCGGGATGCATGGGCAGTTCTTGAACGGCTTCTGGTTGCTCTTCACTCCAAATGCGGCAATTTTGCTTATTTACGTAGCCATTCAACCAGAAATGAGCCTCATCGCTGTAGACCATAAATCGGACGTAAAGCGCGAAACACATTTCGAACCGAACACTGATTTTGGTAATAAAATTCAATGATTTGCAAGCGTTGCTCGTTAGTAAGTCTATTCATGATGAAATGTCAAAGCATACTGAGCATCTTTCTCTTTGACACCATGTCTGAAATCCCGCGTGATCTGTCAAATATTAATGCATGAAAATCCTAACCTCAAAAAAATCACCCATTACAATACTGAAGTGAAGTATTGAGTACAAAGCAAAAACACCTTTTTATATTGTAAAAATTCAGTCGATAATATGACAATACTGTTAATGGGTTAGAGCACGTGCTTTAGGACTTAAGGGGCGGGTTATAGCTATCAGTAAAATCCATCAGTAAAATTTGAAACAGGAGGAATCTGAAATGTTTTACTGATGAGCGTTTATAGCAATAAATAAATTTACGTCATTAAATTAAATGTCACTTCGAGGCTTCGCGCCTAAGACAATTTTTTTACTATTGCTTTCATCAGTAAATTTTTTAAGGATGTGATTGGAACAGTACAAAATTGGAACACCAACAGTAAAACGAAATGGATTTTTTTTTTTGGCTTTTGGCAGTCAGCTGTTCAGTAAAATGAAATTTCATCATTAAAAAAATAAAATGGATTTATAAATTAAATAAAACTTTAAATGCATTGTTTCTTTTTGAAAAAAATACTTGAATATAGGATTCATCTTATTGCATCAATCTTTTGCTAGAAATAAATCTGTAACATGTTCAAAAACTAAAAACAAAAATTTTACTGATGGATTTTACTGATAGCTATAACCGGCCCCTTAGGTGCCAGTTATAGCTTTCCTTGGTTTTCATCATTGGAAAAAAAAATCCATTTCGTTTTACTGTTGGTGTTCCAATTTTTTACTGTTCCGATCACATCATTAAAAAGTTTACTGATGAAAGCAGCAGTAAAAAAATTGTCTGAGGCGCGAAGCCTCAATGTGACATTTAATTTAATGGGGTTGGTGATAATATCCCCCAAGATATAATCCCCAAAGGAAAATCCATAATCCCCAAAACGAAATCCCCAGCAGCAAAATTCCCAAAGAGAAAATACCCAGGGCGGAAATCCCCAAGTGAATATCCCCAAAACAATTATGTTCAAGTAGTGAATCATGCGATTAAATCGCGCGCGCAATTTAATCGCATGATTCACTACTTGAACACAATTGTTTTGAATATATTAAATTTCATTTATATTGCATGAAATGCAAGCAAAAGATTTGAAAACAAAAACATCATCCATTTCAATTTTTATTCCAAAATTAAAGAAATACTCGACACTATACAAAACAACACTTAGACAGCACTAAACAAGCACTACGAATACAATGATTCTCTATCAATACTAAAGTCAGACTGAGAAGTGCATGCCTTCATAGTGATTTTTTGTTTAGAAACTGTTTATCATTATCATTTATAAATTTCACAATAAGAGAATTTCATAAGAGTTTTTCTAAAAACTGCATGCATAAATGAAGATATGCACGGATACTGGGGATTTGGAGATTTCGTGGGGATTTTGGCAAAATAAATTATTTAGTTGGGGATTTTGTCCATTTGTCTTATGTCTCTGGGGATATTATCAAAATGGATTAAATTTGTTTGGGGATATTATCCCGTGGGGATTCTTTTTTTTGGGGATTCAATACGACACCCAATTTAATGACGTAAATTTACTAATTGCTATAAACGCTTATCAGTAAAACATTTCAGATTCCTCCTGTTTCAAATTTAACTGATGGAATTTACTGATAGCTATACATACATATAACCGGCCCCTAACATACAAATATACATACATATCATATAAGGTTAACTGAAAGTCAAAACAAAATTAAATAAAAAAAAGAGGCTGGGATGCGACCCACACTGATAACTTCCCATCCCGTCTGTCGATTTGTCTTGCTTAAAAGTTTGTCTATATGTATCAATTTTTACCAAATTTGCGTACTATTTTTTGTAGATTTTATTTTTTTATGAAAAAAACGGACTGTTGGATTTTTATAAAAAAATTGCTGAATATCGAAAACAATATTTTCTGTGAAATAAAATAAGTTTAAAGCCAATATTTTTAATTTTTGAAAAGCTATTTGTGCCGAAAGTAATTTTTTACAAGTTTTAGTATTGTTTTTTTTTAGGTTTTTATTTTTTGTAAAAAAAACTGTCGATTACATTTTTATCAAAATCGTATCGAATGTTGAAAACAATATTTCTTATAAGATAAAATTAGTTTGAAGCCAATGTCTCAAAATTTTGAAAAGATATTTATGTACGTCGAAAAACAATTTTTACCAACTTTTATACATTTTTTTTAGGTTTTTATTTTTTCAAAAAACTGTCAATTCGATTTTTCTCAAAATTTTTCTTAATGTTGAAAACAATATTTCTTATAAGTTAAAATTAGTAAGAAGCCATTATCTCAAATTTTTGAAAAGATATTTGAATCGAAAATCAATTTTTAACAATTTTTGTTAATTTTTTTTCGGTTTTTATTTTTTTTTGTAAAAAAAACTTTCTATTCGATTTTTTTCAAAATTTTACTGAATGTTGACAACAATATTTTTTGAAAAATAAAATTAGTTTGAAGCCAATGTCTCAAATTTTTGAAAAGATATTTACGTCGAAAACCAATTTTACCAACTTTTAAAATTTTTTGTTTAGGTTTTTATTTTTTGTAAAAAAACTGTCAATTCGATTTTTCTCAAAATCGTATCGAATGTTGAAAATAATATTTCTTATAAGTTTAAAGTAGTAAGAAGCTATTATCTCAAATTTTTGAAAAGATATTTGAGTCGAAAATCAATTTTTACCAAATTTTGTTAAATTTTTTTTTTCGGTTTTAATTTTTTTGTAAAAAACTCTGTCAATTAGATTTTTTTCAAAATTTTACTAAATGTTAACAATAATATTTTTTGAAAGATAAAAGTAGTTTAAAGCCAATATCTCAAAGTTTTGAAAAGATATTTAAATCGAAAATCGAATTTTACCAACTTTTGTTAATTTGTTTTTAGGTTTTGAATTTTTTGTAAAAAAACTGTCAATTCGATTTTTCTCAAAATTTTACCAGATGTTGAAACAAAATTGTTTTGGAGATAAAATCATGTTTTGTTCCTTAAATTTTCGTGGTGACAAATATTTTTTTTTCAGTTTTTTTTTGATTTATAAATAAAACCGTTAATTGAAATTTGGTCCAAAAATATATTTGTTTTGTATCACGTTACAATATATAGTATAAAATTTAATTCAAGTCTCTAGCGTTATTGGTTCGTGAGATATTTAGGGTTAATCAAAATTGTCACCTTTTTTTCAAATTACTATGATAAAAAAACCACCCCCTCAATTTTCTTGAGAGCCCTTTCTGCATCTTTCTGCTTTATTATCTGTATAACAAAATTTATTTGAAGTCGATATCTCTTCTGGTTCTTGAACTATGGACGACGAAAAAAACGTCGCGAACGTACGGACGTACGAACGTACGTACACACGCACGCACGCACAGACATCTTTCTAAAAATCTTTTATTTCGACTCTAGGGACCTTGAAACGTCGAGAAATGTCAAAATTTTCAATTTGACAAATCGGACCCATTACAATGACTTCCTATGGGAAGTTAATAGTATCTGTCTAACGTTAAATTAATCAATGAATTCATAAAAATAACAAATCACATGACGTAGCGATTTTCTTTTTGATGTATCACCATTTCATATTAAATTTGTATGTTATTATTATTATTATATTGCAAATTTGATTCTACCTAAATAACAAACTTTTTTGTTTTGTTTTAAATTGAAACAAAACAATGGTGACGAATACGTTGAATAATATCACAATTTTTTACATACATATAGCATGTGCCTAATCTCGTTCATGAAATCGATATAATTGGTCTGGGAGCATAAAAAATATGTGATAAGTTTATTATGAATGAACGATATGATGTAAAGTACGAGTACAACATTATAAATAAATTCAATGACATTGATGTTTGGTTGAATTAACATGACTTTTGTTTTATTATTAGGTACTTTTTGCTTTGTCATTGGACCTTTTTTTGAAATGATCATCACGTTAAAGTCAATAACGATCCCTGCAGAGCATATGTTGACATCTTTTCTTTAGTCAATGGAACATGGAATGATAGTGCCATAAACTACAATAATGGTTGTAATAATAATAACTTTCTTCGGTGAACGTGTTATATCGGAAAATGGCAGTATCAAATGGAAACCTTCATAAGAGGTGTGATTTAAGACTTATAGCCTAGACGCCAAAACGAAATGAAATACAAAATAAAAATGTTCAATCAAATTATCTATTTTATGTCATTAAATTAATCTATGTGATTGCTTTTTAAGGGATTTATAAATTTTCACCTCATGTTTAGTCTTTTTTTAATCTTTTTTTATTAATGTAGCAGACAAATATTTTCGTTTACCTTCGAAGTTTTTTGACCCATAACTTAGTTTATCGTTCTGTCAGTTAAAGCAACAAAACAATCAATCTTTTCTAGAAAATTTTAGATGAGTATATTTTGATTTCAGTAACGTTGTTTGACATTTGTGTCCATATATACACAATATATTAACAATACAGACATAAAACAATTAGGTATTCAAATAAAAATTAAATATACAAAAAATGTATGTACATATGTGTAGAGAATTAAATAACTAAGCTCCTTTTAGATAGCACTGTTTTTGAAGGTGCAAAGGTTTGTCCATTTTAAAATATAATTGATCGAAAAGAAAATATAAAGTATAAACGAGCCTTCAATAATTTTTAGTAGTAGTCCGGTCGCCTGAAAGACCTTTTGGAAACATTTCGACGCGGTTTTAAGCGATTGTTGTTTTATCAAGATGACAATCTGACAAAAAAGCCGGATGTTTAAAACATATTCAGAGGACAATCCTACATAAGAGTTAAATAGTGAACATGTGAGTCCCTATCAAGATCATTATTATTGTTCTTTTAGTGTTAATCTAGAGATAAATCATAAAATTGATCAGATTTGCTAAGAAAAACATATTTCATACTGACGCGACCGAGGCACGCACGTCTGGAAGTAAGAAAGTGATGGAAGCGCTCTAAATTCATGTATTTTCATTTTAAGGAGTGCGTTAGTTAACTAAAATGATGAAACGTCAAGATTACTCACTTGTCACCTTAAAACATTCTAATGTGAATACCGCCTTAAAATTCCTGTTCGTTGAGATTTTCCTTACTTTCTTTACAGTCTAGGCTTGAAGCCTTAAGCCTAGTACATACTTGTGAACCATCTCGTGAACCCATACAAATTTCAGTTTTTGGTTCACCCGTGAACTTGCTCGTGAAGCTGAGTGGAGAACAAAGTGGAGAGTTTTCGTTCACGGGCAATTCACGTGCAAAATGTACGGGAACTGTTGGTGAAGCTTTGACATTTGGTTTCCGCATTTTAAAGTTTGTGGCTGCTTGCGCGTTGTTCTAAAAAAAAAGTTAAAATGGTGTCATATGAAATAGAATACCTATTTGAAGATTCAACTGATGAAGTTGACGATGTTGGCCTCTCAAAAACAATGTAAACAAATGGGTTTTGGAGGGTGATACGTACGAAGGATTTATGTCTTCATTAGAGTGTTTTTGAAACGTCAAATGTTCACAACGTGTACTCACAAGTGTGTACCAGTGAGCAATGTCAAAAGTTCACTTTCTCCACTGGCGAACGTTCACTTCACGAGGAAGTATGTACTAGGCTTTAGTACGCAGCTGAAGTGAAACGATTTTTTTCGGCGGTCTCCAAGTGCAGAGCGAAATGAAAACGAAAACCACAGCGGAAAAATATTTGTGGAGAGTTCTGTCTGGAAGTTGAAGTTCACTGCTTGTCTTCATCATTTCTTGCACATCACAAATAACATCCTGAGTTTCCGATTCAGAAATGCAATGTTGGAACACATTAGAAAAATCCATTTTATTTTAAATTTTAAACAAAGATAAATCCAAATCAAAACACCGAAAGTCACAAGTAAACAATTTTTTTCAATTTTAATTTGTAAACAATTTTTTTCAATTTTAATTTGTAAACAATTTTTTTCAATAAATAAACGTTAAAACTTCGCAAGCAATTAATATACCGGGCAATTAAATTGATAACGAAAAGAGTGGAGAATTGTACTAAGAAATCTAGTACAGCTATCCACTAAAATGACACATTTCGTCGTTCAGCAGCGTACTGAAAGCCTAGTACGCAGCTGAAGTGAAACAAATTTTTTCGGCGGTCTCCAAGTGCAGAGCGAAATGAAAACGAAAACGACAGCGGAAAAATATTTGTGAAGAGTTCTGTATGGAAGTTGAATTTCACTGCTTGTCTTCATCACTTCTTGCACATCACCAATAACATCCTGAGTTTCCGATTCAGAAATGCAATGTTGGAACACATTAGACAAATCCATTTTATTTTAAATTTTAAATCAAATATAAATCAAAGTCAAAACACCGAAAGTCAGGAGTAAACAATTTTTTTTTTCAATAAAAAAATTAAACGTCAAAATTTCGCAAGCAATTAATGTACTGGGCAATTAAATTGAGAACGAAAAGAGTGGAGAATTGTACTAAGAAATCTAGTACAGCTATCCACTAAAATGACACATTTCGTCGTTCAGCAGCGTACTGAAAGCCTAGTACGCAGCTGAAGTGAAACAAATTTTTTCGGCGGTCTCCAAGTGCAGAGCGAAATGAAAACGAAAACGACAGCGGAAAAATATTTGTGAAGAGTTCTGTATGGAAGTTGAATTTCACTGCTTGTCTTCATCACTTCTTGCACATCACCAATAACATCCTGAGTTTCCGATTCAAAAATGCAATGTTGGAACACATTAGAAAAATCCATTTTATTTTAAATTTTAAATCAAAGATAAATCCAAATCAAAACACCGAAAGTCACGAGTAAACAATTTTTTTCAATTTTAATTTGTAAACAATTTTTTTCAATAAATATACGTCAAAATTTCGCAAGCAATTAATATACCGGGCAATTAAATTGATAACGAAAAGAGTGGAGAATTGTACTAAGAAATCTAGTACAGCTATCCACTAAAATGACACATTTCGTCGTTCAGCAGCGTACTGAAAGCCTAGTACGCAGCTGAAGTGAAACAATTTTTTTCGGCGGTCTCCAAGTGCAGAGCGAAATGAAAACGAAAACGACAGCGGAAAAATATTTGTGAAGAGTTCTGTCTGGAAGTTGAATTTCACTGCTTGTCTTCATCACTTCTTGCACATCACCAATAACATCCTGAGTTTCCGATTCAAAAATGCAATGTTGGAACACATTAGAAAAATCCATTTTATTTTAAATTTTAAATCAAAGATAAATCCAAATCAAAACACCGAAAGTCACGAGTAAACAATTTTTTTCAATTTTAATTTGTAAACAATTTTTTTCAATAAATATACGTCAAAATTTCGCAAGCAATTAATATACCGGGCAATTAAATTGATAACGAAAAGAGTGGAGAATTGTACTAAGAAATCTAGTACAGCTATCCACTAAAATGACACATTTCGTCGTTCAGCAGCGTACTGAAAGCCTAGTACGCAGCTGAAGTGAAACAAATTTTTTCGGCGGTCTCCAAGTGCAGAGCGAAATGAAAACGAAAACGACAGCGGAAAAATATTTGTGAAAAGTTCTGTCTGGAAGTTGAATTTCACTGCTTGTCTTCATCACTTCTTGCACATCACCAATAACATCCTGAGTTTCCGATTCAGAAATGCAATGTTGGAACACATTAGACAAATCCATTTTATTTTAAATTTTAAATCAAATATAAATCAAAGTCAAAACACCGAAAGTCAGGAGTAAACAATTTTTTTTTTTCAATAAAAAAATTAAACGTCAAAATTTCGCAAGCAATTAATGTGCTGGGCAATTAAATTGAGAACGAAAAGAGTGGAGAATTGTACTAAGAAATCTAGTACAGCTATACACTAAAATGTCACATGTCGTCGTTCAGCAGCGTACTGAAAAACGAAAAGCACACCGAAATTTTTCGTTTTTGATTTCGTCATGTCATTTTTGTATGGGAAATTTCGTTTCGCATCAGCAGCGTTCTAGGCTGAAAAACGAAAAGCACACCGAAATTTTTCGTTTTTGATTTCGTCATGTCATTTTTGTATGGGAAATTTCGTTTCGCATCAACAGCGTACTAGGCTTCAACTTAAAAAAAAAATTGTTAAATGGCTGCGTTCAATCTCGTGTTGGATAGGCTATCCTGGATTTTTAGATATCTTATTGAACGAGAACGAGGATACCTATGTAAATTGAGATAGCTGTTAAAAAATAAAAACAACTTTCAGCTGTTCACAATAAGCACACAAGGTCCAAAACTATTAAAAAACTAAATTTTTAATGCATAATTTTAAAAATTTACCGACTTTTCACGAAAAAAGATACAAATTTGAAATCAATTTTCTGGTTCCTTCAAATTAAATCCGTACGTTGAATCAGCTATTATGTCAGATACCCATATACATACATATACCAGACATTCTTGGATACCTTTGGATTCCTTTTTTGACATTTCTGCTATTTTTGGATCAGCTGTTCTTTTACACGTAAAACACTAACAAAAATGGCCAATCAGATACTAGAAACTTGACTTACATACCTTTAAATCCCTTAAAGCGTGTGAATTTGCCCATTATTTTCTTAAAACTAATGTAAATTATAATATAGATTGCATATACATTTTTATTTCATCAATATCCAATTTATACATTGATCCATTTAGCAATAAGGTAATGCCGCTATTTCTACTTAAGGTATTTACTGCCTCCGATAACTCAATATTGTTCAAATACCTTTAATCATATGAGACTGAGGCTAAATTATGGAAAATCTTATATTGCGGTCATTTAACTGAATGTTATTATGACAAGGTCAAATTTTGTGTGTGTTTTAAGACAGTTCAAATTACTTTGCACTGACTCAGTGATAGATCAACATCAGACTAAATACCTCCAGTCGAATGCTATAATCAGATAAAGAGATAAGTCGCTGGACATCGCAGTCTAGATAGATAGGCTAGTCTTGTCTTGTCTTGTCTTGTCTTGTCTTGTCTTGTCTTGTCTTGTCTATGTCTTGGTTGTCGCTAGGGGAATTTTAATTCCTTTTAATGTAAAATAATTCAGGGCAGAAACCTTCTTCTTGTCTTAAATAAATACGGGCAATCATACAATACCTCTGCCGTATAGTGAGATCATATTTTTTCTTATCTGCCAATGAAACTAACATAAAATTGGAACGTAATAGTCTCGTTGCAATGGAATACCTATATGTACGTGCTAAGTTCTTATGGTTTTGATTTAGAAAGAAATTTGTTTGGATTTTTTTTCCTAATTCTTGTTAAAATAAAAATGTTTAGGTACTACGTTTGCGTTGAATAATATCAACAAAAAATCATAATAATTAGGTGATAAATGAATGTGTCATTGTTTTCTCTATCAACACTCTTGAGTCTTGACAGTTTTAATGTACCAGACTTTTTATAACACACTGATGATATCAGGTGAGTTTTATTTACTACGAAAATTTGCTAAAGATATTGTTGAAGGATTTGGGGTGAATTTTATTAGTTCTTAATGTTTGTTGTTATGTTTTCTAATAAAAAAACATTGTTGACGTTCATATGAAAACAATTTTTAAGAATTGGACTACCTCCTACGCAGTTTGTGTACATAAGTTTCTGGGAAAAATGACTAACTGGATATTTTAAGAATTTTCGAATATTTGTTCATTCAAAACATACGTGATTATGTACCTACCTAGACTTTGTTTATAACGGTTTATTTAATATAACACAAGAAAAACTGCGTGATTTGAAAATAAACAGTATTAACTACCTAGAATAGACCAAATTAATAAACCTTAAGGACTTATAGTCATATTTATAAATGCTGCTTGGATTCTGCGAAAAGTTTTAATGCCTCTTAACGACAAATATGTAAAGGGGTTTTACAATATGAGGTTTCACCGAAAGAAAGAGAAATTATTGCATTAACATAAAATATTTCATTGTAAAGAATTAAAAATTAAAAATGGAAAATGATATCAGCCAAATAGCTACGAAGCTTTATGTTCCAGCTCCATATACTATACAAGATTATCCATCTTGCGGTTTCAAAAGTAAACGTAAATAAAACACTATACATCATTTAAATGACCACCACGTGAATTGTTGCAAACATCGATTCTTTTGAGGCAATTTTCGATCACTTTTTGTCACATATTGGGCGGTATTTCAGCCCAATAGTAGGCAAAAAAAAAAAGTCGGTTATGATACGATATGACCATAACGCTCTGAATTGACAGTGATAGTCGTTCCATTGTCGTTTTCGAAGAAGTTAGGTCCAATCACACCTCCGGACCAAAGAGCGCACCAAAAAGTGACATTTTGTAGATGTAATGGCCCCTCTTCAATTACTTGAGGATTCTCAGAACCCCAAATACGACAATTTTGTTTAATAACATACCCACCGAGTGAGAAATATGCTTCGTCGCTGAAGAATTTTTTTTTTTTTTCAAAAACTCGCTGTCTACCGCCTGTTGTTCAAGCACCCATTCGACGTATATACGACATTGTGAATTGTCAGCTGGCTTCAGTTGTTGTGTGAGCTGGACTTTATATGACTATTGACTGTACATGTAGGTGTAGATCCAAAATACGACAGTCTTTTCACTCACAGCATCGATATTTTCAGTGGAACGAGCGAAAGGATGATGCACAGGCCTTAAAATACATATTTTGTAACCAATCCAGTCTCTTCAAATTTCTTCAAAGTTTTGCTAATATCGTATTTGGACGATTTTGTAAACCATAATCTCCCCTTAAAGCACGATATGTAGCGGTGGCAAAATCAACATTTTTGTAGTAGGTTTTAACAATTTTTATGCGTTGTGCGATAGTTAAGCGATCCATTTTCGCAAATGTCAGACTTTCAACTGAAAAAAAAAATTGGTTTAACAACTTAGTTTGACAGATGTCGAATTCCAGCCCTAAACTTTATACTATACTTTCAAAACCGCAAAATGTATAACCCGGAAAATCTAAGATCTTAATTCACACGATCACGATGGATAAGATAAGAAAAACCACAGAAAGAAAGCTTTTCTTACAAAATTGTGATTGGGCAGGTTTAGACAACATAAGGGACTTCATTTGCAGTCAACTTCATTCTTTGAACGTAAATTTTGACCAAGGCAACTAGTTAGTTTTTCAAGTGTCATGAATTTCAAATTCAGAACTTTACTTCACAAACCTCTGCTTTAAGTTCACAGTACAAAAACTACCAACATCATTATTTTCTATAAAATACTCCTCAGGCAAGCTACAAGTCCATCACGATTTGTATTTTGTATTGGAAAGAAATATTACTTATTTCTTTTCCAAATTTACAAGGAACCTTTTTACAGAAAGCATTAAATGAAGTTATGCAGACAATAAATAAATCATTGAGTAATAAAGTTCAGCTTTTAGTTGAATGAAAAAACATGATCAATTGTCATTTTGACATAAGTTGACTTGACTTGATAGTTAGGGAGATTTTTCTTGACTAACTTTCCAGTTAACTTTCCAATTAAGTTGCCTCAATTGGAAGGCAATTTTTTGGCAGCTGGCCAATCAGATGCTAGAAACTTGCCTTACTTTCTAGTCCCTTATGTCGTCTAAACCTACCCATTGTTTCGTTTCGTTGTTTGTGTGGCGCCAATTTGAAGCGAACTTTAACATTTTTAATACGTTGCTCAAGCGTATATCGTTCCCTTTTTAGTATTTGTTGTCAAATAACAAAATGACAGCTCAAAAAATGACATTTTCCTAAGAAGCATGCTATTCAAACAGAAACCTTTTAGTGGAGATCGAAAAAAGGTTATATTAAGTTGAATAATGGCTTTCAAGCTAATAAAGTTATCTTCTTGGTAATTTATTTGTACATAGTAAAGGCATTATATATGTACCTATTATGAATGGGGACATATTTCTAAATACACATGAATACGCAATAACTGCGTGTTATTCTAGATTTACTTTTCCAGAAAACCTTAGAATAATCTCTTATTTGTGGTTAAGGAACAACCTCTACTAACGCCCACCACTTTGTATGTACTTTGGCTTAAATTATCCAACCGTATATACAAATACGCGTGTCTTGAGGTGTTGTGGGTGCATTATAAAGATTATAAGTTATAACGTATATTGCTACAATACATCCCACAATCAATAAAATAATTGCCATATAACTTCAATAACACAATAATTAGCCCAGCAATATTTAAAACAAAAACTGCTGATATTGAATAGGTAGAGAGGTCTGCTAGGTATACCGATTCTTATCAATAAATCGAGTATAGTTGTAAATATATTTCAACATCACTTCTAAAAAGTTATCATAAATGTTAACTTACTATGTACCTTCACATTTATTTTGTAGTACACCTTCTAAAAGTTCTTTGTCCTGAAAGTTCACTTAAATATTTTCTATTTCACTATACCTACATAAAATAAATGTTTATACGTGTAATTAGTATATACTTTACTATTATAAAAGTAATAAAGTTTTTGCAATTTGAAAACATCAATAAACCTGTAGCCATAAATTAAGAAGGTGTGTTATTAGCCCTGGTGGTGTATAATATATGTAGATTCATGAAATCATGATAAACAATCATTTCTATTAGCGCCCCTCAATTTTATATGATCTCTAGGAAAAAATACCTCTTATCAACTCAGACAGATAATATACTGAATTTGTACATATGTACGTACATATATGTATGTGAATATGTAGTATGCTATATTATGGACTGTATGTAGAACATTGTTGTCTGCTAGGTGTACAATGTACATATGTACATACATATGGAATAATGGATTGATAAGGTTAATTATTATTTTTGTATATATACATACATAATTCACTTAGGGCCGTATGAATGAATGAACGGAGCAGGCCCTAAGAGTATAAGGTTCTCATCTTATAAGCCTGTATTTTGCAGTTGCTATGGGCTTCCTTGTAAATTATTATTTTATTTATACCATAAGTACAGGAGAACCTAAGTGGTTCTTCTTTTTATTCGTTTGACCTTTTTTTATTAAAAAAAATTGGATAGTCATACGTTTTTGTTGAACAAAAATTATAACAGTATGGTGATAATCGCTAATTTTCCAAGAGCAAAACTAGATTACTAAATTCCTTTAATTTTATTCACAACAAGCTTAACATTAGAATCAATTTAAAGCGAAAAATCGAATTGTCTACCAAAAATAAAAGCCCATTACAGTTTATACAGTAATGAATTTGTACTTCTATTCTTTCTTATGTTTGACTCTTTTTTCACAGAACTTCAACTATTGCCCAAGGTTCAACCGACGACGTTAGGGACTTAAAAGTTAGGGAAGTTTCTATTATCTGATTGGCCAGCTGCCAAAAAATAACCTTCCAATTAAGGCAACTTTAATGGAAAGTTGACTGGAAAGTTAGTCAAAAAAAATCTCCCAACTATCAAGTCAAGTCTACTTCTGTCAAAATGACAGTTGATCATGTTTTTTCATTCAACTAAAAGCTGAACTTTATTACTCAATGATTTATTTTATTTCTGTACAACTTCATTTAATATTTTCTGTAAAAGGGTTCCTTGTCAATTTGGAAAAGAAATATGTACATAAGTAATATTTCCTTACAATACAAAATACAGATCGTGATGGACTTGTAGCTTACCTGAGGAGTGTTTTGAAGACAATAATGTTTATATTAATGACACTTGAAAAACTAACTAGTTGCCTTGGTCAAAATGTACATTCAAAGAATGAAGTTGACTGCAAATGAAGTCCCTTATGTTGCCTGAACCTGCCCAATCTAAATGAGTTGCAAATGGATCTTCAGTGATTGTTTGGCACTTTTACAATAGTAGAAATGTCAAAATCTTGTGCAGGTTCAGATGACACAAGAGACTTAAAGTTAAGGCAAGTTTCTGGCATCTGAATGGTCATCTGCACAAAAAATTGCCTTCCAATTATGGAAACTTTATTGAGTGCGTTCAATCTGCTGTCGGATAGGGTATCCTGGATAGGTGAATTTTAAGATACCTTATTGAATTTATTGACAAAAAATAAAACCAAACTGTTCACAAAAAGCAGAAAAACATTTAGATTTTAAGGTTTAACATTATTCTAAAATAAAGTTTTTACTAGATAATTTTAACTATTCACTTATTTTTTTACTAAAAACCCTAAAAAATTGGAATGAATTTTCAGGCTCCTTTAAATTCAGCCATATGTTCAATCAGCTGTTCTGTCAGATACTCACATATACCAGATTGGATTCTTTTTTTGACATCCCAGCTGTTTTGGATCAGCTGTTCGTTTACACTTAAAACACTAACAAAAAGGATACCCTATCTATTCGAAATTAAACGCAGCCATTGAAAATGTGACTGCAAAGTAAGTCAATAAGTCAATCTTACTTACACTACACATGTCAAAATGTTAGCTGATATTGTTTTTTTTTTCATTCAACTAAAAGCTGAACCTCTTAACTCTGTGATTTTTTTACTTACATAAATCACAATTTTATTTAATGTGGTAAAAGGATTTCTTGTCAACTTTTTCTTTACAATAGAAAACACAACTTATGATGGACTTTTAACCTGTGTAAGAATTTTTTTTTGTGGATTATAGGTTATTGATACTTTTTGAACGATCAACTGAGTGTTAACCCTGAGACTCCACAAGAGTAAAATCCAATCCAACTTCTCTTCCGCAATCTCATCCGCAATCCAGTGTTTTTTTTTACTGGGCATATTATGTCTTGCCATGAGCAACCTCAAATGTCACATTTGACACAACGGTTAATCTGTTGTTTACTTTTAGTAACTTAATAGGTATAAAAAATATGTAGGTATGACCGCACTCGACGACAATTGAATTGACGCTCACCACTACATACAACACAAACGTCAAATTTGATGACAGGATTTTGATCCGCTCGAAAAATCCAAACTGCGATGACCGGATCATGGACGGGATGTTGGATTGTTGGTCTCTATTGGATTATCTGATGACAGGCCGATAGTCCTGTCATCGGAAATGTCCAATGGAGACCCCAGGTAAATATAGTAAAGTAAAGTTTCACGTTTGCAGTTAATGACATCTGGCCTAATTTTGCCTTCAAAGAATGCAGTTCACTGCAAATGAAGTCTATTTTGTTGTCTGAACCTCCCCATCCGTACACTTCTTGAAAGATGACCTATCCGAAACTTGCCTTTCAATTCTAAAAAAAAAACAAACAGACAAATCCAAATCTGAACAAACAAGAGTTTAGTTTGAGGTAATTCCATTACCACTCTTAAGAGCTAAGCGAACA
Organism: Eupeodes latifasciatus; assembly: GCA_920104205.1. NCBI lineage: Eukaryota > Metazoa > Arthropoda > Insecta > Diptera > Syrphidae > Eupeodes > Eupeodes latifasciatus. Next base: position 151,287,506 of record OV049926.1, on the reverse strand, counting down.
AATCATACATATTAAAATATGTTATGATTTTATTCATTCCAGAAACGTCAGATCAACAATCGTACACAGGGTGTTTATTCACTTTATATTATTACATTTAAATTTATTAAATACGGAGCGTTATTTGTTTAATCATCACTTACATGAAAACATAAAGTGTCAATACAACGTTCATTAAGCCAGCTAGTTCCAAAGTAAATGGCAAAATCTAAAACTTAAATCTTAAACAGAACTCAGTTATATACATTGACAAATTATTATCTGTCAAATTTAAAGTCTTTCCTGTTTCCTCCAATCAGAAATCAATTAATTTGTAATTTAATGAGTGATAAAATGATTTATATAGATACTGATACAATCGCAGCCTTAATCAATTGCGATCAGTTGTTTTAACACCATCGTTAATAAGGGACGATCGATGTGGCTCTGTGTCTGTTTCAATGTGCGCCATAGTAATAATTTCAGAATTTAAATTGTGTAGTTTCTCTCGCAATTTTTTTTTTCGAAATCTAATATGTTTGCATTTTGTTTGTATGTTCAAAACATTAAATATGCTTTACATAAGCCTCCCACCAACCAACATCAGGTGTCATACAAATATCCAACCCAATTTTTACTTTTTTGTTTGCTGTTTGCCTTTTTAAGTTGTTCCCATGCCTAACAGCGTGATATTATTAGTCTTGATAAAACAAGGCACCTTAATCTTATCTCAATATAGATGTCGCTTGTTCGCTCTGATATCAGTGTGATAATGGTTATTTAAGCACACGGTTGACTGGTTAAACTTTTTAGTATTACAAGTCATTGGTTTCAGTTCGCACTGACATTTAGGCATACCGAGTTGATTTTTCTTAAACTTAAAGAAATGGAATAATTTTTTTCCCTTCCGCCATCTTTTTCGGAAATGAACAATTCATAAATAAAAAAAATAAACAAAAATAACAGTTGATCGTGATCGTGTGTACCAATGACGTTATATTTTAAAAGTCGTCTCTCCTAACATCAAAATAAGGAATTCCTTAAAATTAAAAAAAAAAAAAAGAAAAAACAAACAAAAATCAATAATTGATGTCCCAAAAGTGACAGTTTAAAAAATCGAATTTTGACAAATATTTAGTGTTAGAAAATAGCCTATAATTTTGGAATAATGAAAATGCGGTAAGAATATACACATACTATATAAATATTTAAGTTTTATTCTTTATTTTTAAATTAAAAGGTTAAATATTAAACAAGTAGTTTTTTTTAACTTTACAATAATTGTTGTTTATTTATTTTGTTTGGTTAAATCTTAACTAGATTTAATATAAGTGGCAGTCATATTAAAAGTGTTTAATTGCTTCCCAGCAAATATAATATTTTGTGTCAACATTAAACGGATTGAATGTAAACACGAGGTAAAAGACCTTCAACAAGGCTTTTATGGAATTTTATATGCCTACAACCAAGAAAATAATAAAACGTATACAAAGATTATTTTACTATTGTAAAGTTTTATTATTAATTAAAGCCAACATTTAGCTATTTGAAAATAAAAAGTTAAGTAAGACTATAGACCTCAACTACGTGCAATATTTCACAATAATAATATAAAACGTATGTGGAGAAAAAACCCCTTTGTTTATCCAAACTGAAACTTTGGCAATAATGGCATATTGCAGCCAATTGGAAATATTTTATCTTAATAGAGCCCTATAAAATGTACAACAAAAAATATGGATAAAGTCATAATAACCTTGATAAAAAAGTATAAATTAAAGCAAAAGTTCCTTAACTCTAAACACGACAAAAAAATTTATTTTTTTTTTTGTTTAAGTTTATTTAACTTAGCTGTTTAATTTTCTTATTTTTAAATCTTAAATAAACAAAACTAAAAAACGTAGAAATGAAATCTTTTTTTTGTAAGGTGAGACCGGCTGATGCAATAGTGTGTAAAGCCAAGTACTAAAAAAGTGTTCCTTTCTTTTGAATTCAGAAACACTTAAACAGCAAATACAATTGAAAATTAAGCCAACACTTATTGTAAGATTGCATTTTATGAAGCTCTGGCAACATTAGGCATTCAATGAAACTGAAATGTTTTCTTTTTTACCTCAATAATACTGTAAAAATAGATATTAGCAACCATGATATATCTTTTAGAACTTCCAAATGACAAACAGAAGAAGACTTCAGTATTAATCCTCCACGATTATTTAAGCTTACGTTAGTCCAGTTTGACATTTTGTTTACATGACTCTTTTGTATTCGTCTGCCACCCTTTTTTACTAACCAGAAAGGAACGAAAACAGTTATAAATTCGAAGCAAGTCGTCAGCTAAGAATTGGCCAGTTTATATTTTAAAGTTTGACAGACCAGAGCAGGATGTTGTAGTAAACACAATTCACAATTAATTCTCATCTAGCAATTAAAATATCATCCTTTTTGAACTCTGTGATAGAGACTTCTTGAGAAATGGGAACATACAAATTTTGTTACCACATTTCTAATAGCAAAAGTGAAAATTTTCTATGAGGAATATTTTGTATGTTTCTGAGAATACGGAAATATCTTAAATCTTAGAAAGCAAAATCACCAAACATGTTCGTAGAAGTGTTTATGGTAGGTGGAACGCGAATATACCCTGACATTTAGTTTGACAATTGGTTTACAAATTACGACCTCGAATTGGTTTTCTCTTTCTTTCTGTCATTATTTAAACATTAATGTTAAATATTGGTCTAACATTTTGTTAAAGATTTACAAAGATTTTAAGGTTTATAAATAGTCTTAAATCACGTTTATATCGATACTATCGATCTACAGTGGTTCTCATATGATTATACCTTAATACACGGTGAACTACAAATAATCATTATGCAAATTATTTTGACATTTCATTCTTTCTAATGGTGGCCACCAACGCATTTTTTAATTTGAGACCAAATTAAAAGGATTGTTTGGATTGTTCGTGGAATGCATTTCGATGTTGGTCTTCAACATCAAAATGTTGACATGCTATGAAAATAATGATATAAAAGAGGTTCTAAGCTTGTGTTAATAGGATTGTGTATTTAATTTTCAAAGATTTAATTTTTGTAGCTTATGAAATCATCCGAGTTGCTTATTTTAAAGATACATAATAATAATTATTATTTGTATGCCCTTTTTTACGGACGTGCAAGTTAACGAAGTTTTTAAAGATCGTATCAATTATGATCGGAATTTCGTTTATGAGTGAGCTCTCCTTGTATAAAGTATAGAATATGAAATCAATATTTCAACTGATATTAAATAAATTGATAATAATTTGTTATTGAAATTAAATTCAGCAACCTTACTTTTATTTCGAATAGCTTTCTCTATCTTGGTTTAAAGTTCTATATTTTTTGTTGATTTTCATCAATAATGTGTCCCTATCTTTCTTTAAGTGACAACGATATATTAAATATAATATATAATATTATTTCTTAACTTTTTTAGTATCAAAGTGGTTTTTTTTTTCAATTTACACGCATAGTAATAAGATAAAGTTTACGTTCAAAAACCTCATTTTTCCTTTAAAGTTAAAACTTGACAGTTTTTGTACAATCTTCGTTATGGTCTCAAAAATGTCACCTCCTACATAAATGATTTAAGATAAGAAAATAAATACATGTATATGTTGTTAAATAAATATAAATTAAACACGAGGTAATATCAACTATATTTCTATATTTATTTTTTCTAGACGAAATGTGAGTCATTTTTAAATGAAACAAAAAAATAAACGTTTTAAAGTTTCTTAACAAATATTTTCTATCTTTAATGAGTATTGATTTCTTTTTGTATAAATCGTAAAATTTTCCAGACATTTAGTTACTTCATTACGACATTAAGTTATTCAAAGTTAGCACTATTAACGTTGTAAGCATCGATAACAACAACAAAAATCCTTGAGTATGTCAATCAAGACCAAAATATACTTAACATTTTTAACATTTATTAAACTATGATATGTGATCAGTTTGTTTTTGTTGATAACTTTTGTCAAGAATGTTTTGTTACTTGTTTTTGTAAGTTCTCTATGTCCAGAACTTCCGAACCAATTTAGCTGGAAATTTCTTTGGTTTATCAATATTAAAATAAAAAATTAAAATGAAAAATCAAAGAATTGATCATGTTTTGCAAAATATTAGTATCTATTATTTGTATAAAATAAAATAACAAAACGGAAATGATAAATCAAACAAACAATATTAACAAACATTTGCAGTTTTATTCATAACAAAAATAATATTATGATTGATTAACGTTAACGGTAATCAGTATTTATTTGGCGCCAATCTTTAAGTGTGGCGAATTTTAAACGACCTTCTCAAAGGGCTATGTATTTTATTGTTTTTATGTGGAACAGATATAGGTTTTATCAATTTCTTTTAAAGTATTTATGTGAAGTTGAATAAAGTTCAGTTGATTGCGTCCATATGATAGATGACTGGGGTAAGAGACCGAGAGATTATGTCAGATATTGTTAACTTAACAAGGTTATTTGTTTTACGAGTTGAACATCACGTTTAAAAATGCAGCTTAACGTGACAAGGACCTTAAAGAAGCAATAACTTTTTATCTGACTAAAATGTTGCCATCGTATTACAAAGAAGTACTTTCGCGGAATGTGGGACATATCTAAATGTTTGTAAAGCAAAAAGAAAAGATTGATCTAAGATCAATTTAAAAATCAAAATTTAAAAAATGTCACCATTAAACCACTGCTACTAAATTAAACGAAACATTTTAGATGTTTAATCGTGATTTGCTATTTTGATTAATCACAGTGATATCACCTCAATACATCTAAAGCTGCAAAAAAGTAAATGCACTTATTCAAAATCAAATAAAAACACACTTGATATTCTTTGACGTTTCAAGAGGTTAAATATAAGACCTTTTTAATGCCAACTTGAAAGCCAGATAGCTTAAAAATAAAATATTATACTTCATTTTTTGTTTAAATAAAGTGAATTAAAGAGAACTTATCACTTTTAGTCTGTAAATTTTGTATTTCACCAAACAAAGTATAATTTTGTTTGTTTTCTTTTTAATACCTACATTCATATGTACTTGAAAGTACTTTCAATCTCTTAAAAACCACGTTGTCGTCGGCGTTGAATTACTTTATTAGAGCAAAACTACATTAGAAAAACTTGTTTTCATTATAATTAAATGTGTAGATTTATTAAAAATGTACATTTACTTAATTGATTATGAAATTTTCAAGTAATAAATAAATTAATGTTTCTTCATTCTTTATTTGTTCAAATTATAAACCAGGAGTTATTATTTTATAGGAACATTTTGACTGCTGGTAATACTATGTGTATAATTGTAGCCATAAATTATCTTTTATAGTTAATAGGGAGTATTTAGGCAGACATTTCTGATAACAAAAAGAAATAGTGTAAGCAGGGTATTATACTAAAACGTCAAAATGTTTCGGCTAGAAAGAGGCGAACGTGATGACCGTCTCCTATAAACAATAATAAACTATAATATTTAGATTTAAAGTACAAAATTATTTTTACAAAACTTTAAAACATCCTATTTGTTTTCAGAATGATGAAATTTTTCCGCCCCCGCCCTGTGGAGACAATACGCTCCAATCAACTTGACAGGCAAATAACAAAAGATCATAAGCTTTTTGAAAGTGCGGTAAAAATTCTACTCCTTGGAACAGCAGAATCGGGGAAAACCACAATTATCAAACAAATGCGAATATTACATATTAACGGCTACACAGATGAGTAAGTTAAATTTTGCAAACAAAAACAAACAAACAAAAATACACTTATTGAATCGTGTCATTATTTTGATAACGGTGTATTTTAACATCTTCATATTAGTCTTCTAATTTATTGATGATAAAACTTTGACAAGACATCAAAATGACAACATCAATTAAAAGTAGAATTGAATTTTTAATTTTCTGATTAAAAAAAACCTTACACGAGGGCAATAATAATTACGAGTTAAAATTGTTCTTTCACGTGCCGCCAACAAATAATACTTTCAACGATTAGTAATAAGTGGCTCTTTTTTATAATTTCAAGGACAAAAATATAAACCTCTTAATGGTTGAAATTCAATTGGATTTTATCGAATTCGTATTATTTCGGCTTGAAAATTTGATTTTCAAAACTCATCACCCTGTTAGCCTCCGGTTTTATTTTTTAAAAAAACCTCACAACCTCGTGATATTTGTATTCGTATAAAATACTGTCGACTTCATTCACCCCCTTTCCAAGATATACTCAAATGACGTTTATAAATTTTTATAGATAACATGCAGCCAGTATTTCGATTCAACTTTATCATTGCTGACTCTTTATTTTTGAGTACTTGCATATTCTTTATAATCTTCCTATAATAATGTGATTCATTGTTTTTTCTTTAATTAAAAGAAATTCCTTTATAAAGTCAATTATAAAAAATAGAGGAGAAAACCCATGACATCAAAATAAACTTCCTTAATTATACTAATTATACTTTTATTCACTTCATTCATGGTTTTATAGTAAGAAAATAATGTTTACAAATTTTGTTTCCATAATTCCATAATTTTTGAATTGACACATCAGACAATTTCTTCTCAAGCCATAACGGCTAACTATTTGACAGTCTACGAAAAATCAAAATCATCCATCTTTCAAATATGTATGTACATACATACATTATGTAGTTCTTATACAAAAATGTACAATAATAATTTTAAATAAATATAATTATTATTTTTAGAGAACGCCGAGAAAAGATTCCCGAAATTTATCAAAACATCCATGAATCCATGCACCAATTAGCTAAGCAGATGACAATTTTAGGCTTAGAATTCAGCAGCGCAGTTAGTAAAAAGAGTGCAGAATATATTTTAACAATGGGCGAATTGGCACCGGAAATAATGAATGAGGTCAGTACTAAAATTACATTTTATCGCGAAAACATTTATCTTACTTTTTTTTATCCGATAAGTAATAATTTAATTATTATGCTAGCCTGATATATTATTATCATGACGCCGTATTTTTGCCCACTTATTTTATTATAAGTGTGTATAATGGCTTACCATAAAGTAATTATAAATCAATTAACACTTTTTTTTGAAGAAGTGTCCTTATAGTATACGCTTTTCATTGACTTTTGGACATTGATTTTTGTAAAAGCTTTTGACCTACTCTCTTAGTTATTATCCATTTAACGTTGTTTTATTAATTAATTGTTTATTTTATTTTATTTGATGTTATTTTATTTTAGGAATACCGTGATCATATTATGACACTTTGGAACGATATTGGCATTAGAGCATGCTATAACCGGTCTAATGAATTTCCCCTGCTTGATAGTACAAAATAGTAAGTTTACTTTAAATGAAAACTAAGTAACTTTTAATTAAAACCAATTATTTCTCTCTACTTAACAGCTTCTTAGATAACTTCGATAGAATATCAGACTGTAATTACATTCCATCAACAGATGACATTTTACATAGTCGTAAAGTCACCACTGGCATCCATCAAATTTCGTTTAGAGTAAAGGTGTGTGGTGAATAAAAAATATTTATATGTCAATTTCGGGTTTTCAATGGGCCTTTTTGTTTTTGCACACTAGATCCCGAAATCATTGGGTGGTGGCGAGCAAGAATTCCGAATGTTTGACGTTGGTGGTCAGAGGGATCAACGCAACAAGTGGATACAGGTGTTTGAGGGCATTCAAGCAGTACTTTTTCTAATCTCATGTGGTGATTTCGACCAGACCCTGAGGGAGGATCCTAAACACAACCGATTGACAGAAGCCTTAAATCTTTTCCGTGGTGTTTGGCAGAATCGGTTTCTTTCTTCGGCTGGCATAATCGTCTTTTTGAATAAAATCGACATAATGGAACGGAAAATCCGGGCAGGCAAGCGTATTGGTGATTATTTTCCCGAATATGAGGATTACCGCAAATCACCTAAAATGGGAAACTATTTCTATGAAGTTGATTGGACAAAGAACTTTATCAAACAAAAATTAATTGTAAGTTACAGAGACATCAAAGTGTATAAAACAATTTTGCTCATACGTTTTATTATTTTTTTCACAGGATATCACCCAAGAACCAATCAAACGACCGTCTAGAATGAGCATAGACAACTTACCACGCGAATGTTACTACCATTTTACAATTGCTACAGACACTAAAAACATCGATCAAGTATTTAAAGACGTTCATAAAATGATTTTGACAGAAAACTTATCAGCTGTTGGGCTGTTATGAGGACTCACCACAACAACAATATGCGCTTCTGTCAGTTATGAACTTTTACATATGATATTTTACCTGCATTTTTAATCTTTTTATTTGTTGTGAAAAGATTGAAATCTCTTTTGACTGTGATTATCCTTGTACGTTATAATTTAAGATACGAAATAAGCTTATATGAAATAATATTTATAAAACATGAAATTATATATGGATGAAATTCATCTTGAAAATAAATTTAAGATTCTTTAATGATAAAATTGTTTACTTTATTGAGATATGGCTACAAAAAAAATTAATTATTATTATTTTAGAAACGTTATCGTTGTCTGAAAATTTTTTAATTTACTCTCTATTTCAATGCAAAGTGAAAATATAAAAAAATTCCATTTAAGTTTATGGAACATGTACATTATATCAATTATTGCTTATCTTAATTGATTGTGATCGTGTGTAATCAAAAGGTGGCGCAACGCCATATTTATATACATACGTTTAACAAACCTCATCATCATCATGTTGATAAAACTTTATAGGTTTTGATTAATTTCATTTCTTCATTCACTTAATCAGGTTGGTTAGCATTTTAAAGTTAATTAAGCACGAAAAACTAAAATTTTGAATAGGTAGAGTTTAATTACATACATTTAGTCGATTTAATTGGATTTTATTCATCGTGTGGGCCAACCAATTTGAAACTCAGTTTGACTAATATAAATTTATATAAAAGCACCGACTAAATTTAGAAGCATAAATATGTATATGAATAACAGCTATCAGTACAGTCACCATTCAACATTTGCAAAATTCCTGCTAATGTGAAACGCATTTTAAATTAACTTTATCGATTGGTTATCCGGAAATGCAATTTACCATTATATGTGCTCTCATCCTGAAATCAAATTAAAAAAAAATATTTTCCGGAATTAAAACTGTCATTTGGACAGAAATCTGAAAGTCTTTATTCGAAAAAATACATAAGGGGCATTTATGCATTTTTGGAAAATCCGGATGAACTTAATAATTATGACAAATTTATCCGCGCAGAAACGAAATGTGCAAAGTAGACGAATTGATTTCGGAATTTGTTGGGGAAAGTGGAATAATAGCCGCGTTTTATTATCACCATGATCTGATCCGGATCAGATCATGATAATAAAACAGCATTGGATCATCATATTTTTTGTTATTTAAAGTTTGGTAGCAGTGTCAAATTCGTTTTTTCAAAAGTAACATTACGAAGCAAAGAAAAAACAAACACATACAAAAAATGGAAGCTCCACAACTTTTGAAAATATTTTTGCAAATCACCATTGCATTCTCAAACTCAAATCATCCAGGAACGCTTTGGTCTCACATGTAGTCCAGATTCTTTTTGATCTTTTAATAAATGTGAAACTTAAATAATTTAATTTAGAAATTACTTAACATTTATTTGAACATCTTTTCTCCCATTTGTGCTGCAGCTTTCTCGATTTTATTTATATTTTTTGACATTTAAAGCAGGGTTGCCCAAAGAACATTTTGCTCAATGATTTTTTTTGTTCCTTTTTTTTTCGGGGAAAATAATACCCATAAATTATGTCAAATATACATTTTTTGGACTTAATTATCTTAATTTCACCAATTAATATCTAGTTTTGTTAAAATATCTAATTATTTCATGGATTATATACCAAATAAATAAATATAAAGCTTCTCGCTTTCTATTTAAAAAATATTTTATTTCAGTCAAATGGAAATGTTTATATGGCAATACAGGTTTTATTTAATTTGTTTGCAATGATACCAACATTTACATGTGAAATAACAATGATAAAGCGCTCCTTGTTGTGAAAAAAAGAATTAAATTTTGGATCTCAAATTGAGATCCAAACACAAAGCAGGATCTTGTGTTGTTGTTGTAATGCATGTAAATTCAAGATCCGGATCAACTCACAAATGATAAACTCACAAATGTTATTTCTAACTTTAATGTGACATTTTGCAACAAAAGTAATATCTAATTCAAAATTTAACAAAGGAATACATCGAAAACAAATATAAAAAGCTGGACAAAACATAATTATTCTTTCATTTCCGCAACTCCTTCCAGAGCTCGTGCTAGAAATTCACTAGGAGTGATTTTCCATTACTGCGTATACTTTAGATTTTTTTTACAGGTAGGTGAGTGCCACCCTACTTGGGCACACTTATAGGCATTTCAATACTTTAAGACATACAAAATCATGCATAGCATTTCTTAAACGAAATATCGGAGGGAAATGTCAAAATAAACCAAAATTGTGATAATTTTTTTATATTAAATTCAAAAAAACGCGTTTGAAATGTTGTGCTGTGGTGAAGGAAAGTTGAGCCATTTCACTGTTACGCTTTTATTAACAAACCTGATTTGACCGCATATTATACTTAAAACGTCAAATTTAACACAGCGAGTTCTAGAGATGCTGCCGTGCTTAGGTGCAACATTTATTTACTATTTCTAAATATCTACTCATAGATGCCAAGAGAGTGCGTACCTAGCTTAAGGAGAATCGTTGACTAAAATTTTTACTTGGCATTACTGTTTCCAAGTGTTAGTTGTCATTTTTAGTTCTAGGTGTTCAACACTTTTCTGTAATTTGGCGCTATGTTCGTTTCAAAGAACCCTTTTCGCCAAATAGGCGACGTCGTGAGTTTGTCAATCAAAGTCAACACGTTTATTTTTATTAAAAAAAGCCGTAAAAACGATTTAAATAATAGAAATATACTTAAAAAATAATCATGGCGCAGTTCGATTTAACAACTAAAAATTGCCAATTCTTGGATAGGCATTTAACTTTCCCGCTATTGGAATTTTTATGTGGCAAAGAGGTTAGAACAAGAAAAGAAAATGACTACGGCATACCCCCAATTGGGATGCGAGTCACCACCGACACCGAGCACCGACTGATTTTTGCATAAAATCAAGCAAATAACAAATAAATTCCATTTGTTCCTTTTTAGATTTACAATCAACAAGATTTACTGGAATACATTTTGGTTACAGTAAATAAAACAAACATGATTGATTATACGATGGATACAAGGAAGCGATTGAATTATGACAAAGAAATGCCCGAGGAATTGGTGCAGCGAAAAGCTGAGGTTTTGGCCACGCTCAAACAACTTCAAAATGAAGTTGCTCCAATCATGAAGGCAACCGATATCCTCAAGAATGGCGAAAGCATGAAAGATTCGAAAACATTCGTAAATGCTTTGCAGAAGGATTACAATTTCAAGATTGAACATTTGGAGAGCGCCTACAAATTGGCCAAGTACTTGTACGAGTGCGGAAACTATCAGGAGTCAACATCGTACTTGTACTTCTGTTTGATTGTTATGTCTCCCAATGACAAGGTAAGTTTATTTTTTATTTGATTTGTTTAAAAAATGGTAGCTCCAACGAAACAGGGTTTTGTAAGGTGGAGGGGGAGGTTGAACCTGTATACCTTTAACTTGGACTAATCAAAAACCAGCATTTTCTTGAGTTTATGATTAAATTCAAACCATTCAAAAATTACTATATTCTGGACGCATAAGGCGTACCTTAAGACTTTTGTCTTTTTTTTTTAAATTTAGGTAGCTTTTTAAGCCTTAATTTAAAGGCTTTTGAGTCTGAAAATTATATATTTAAAAAAATGTTCGTAAAAGTTTTGCAAAAAAAAATGCATTTATAAGACTCCAAAACTATACTAAACCGGCTTACCTAGAAAAAGACAATAGATAATTTTTGATAAAAAAGCTAAACCATAACTAGGTATGTGGGTTTGAAAATACGGACGGAAATAAGAAAAGGAGTGCATTAAAAATGCAAAATCCCTTTAACCTTGTTTTTGGGATAACAAGTTAGTTTAAAATTAAACATCTTTTCTCAAAACTTAGGCATCCTTTGATCAAAATTTCTTACCTATAAGAAAATTGAAAAATTAATCACGTTGTTAACTCGATGAGTGACACAGATAGAGAGATTTATTATAAGTAGAAAAGTAAGTATTTACATACATAAAGATTTTGACATATAACCGAAGGGTTACATTTACATTAAACTTGATAGGGTAAACCAACAATAAAACTAAGAATCTATTTATATTTGTATTTATAAACAGAACTACCTCAATGTGTTGTGGGGAAAATTGGCAGCTGAGATTCTCACCCTCAACTGGAACACCGCTTTGGAGGACTTAAATCGTCTGCGTGACTACATTGACAACAGCAACTACACCAACATCCAAGCCTTGCAACAACGTACATGGCTCATTCACTGGGGTGTCCTTGTGTTCTTCAATCACCCCAAGGGACGTGATCTCATCATTGAGATGTTCCTCTATAAGCCTTTGTATTTGAATGCCATTCAAACGATGTGTCCACACATCTTGCGTTACCTGGCCACCGCTGTTATCATCAACCGCACTCGTCGTAACGCCCTAAAAGATCTAATCAAAGTCATCCAACAAGAATCCTACACCTATCGTGACCCAATCACTGAATTCTTGGAATGCCTCTACGTTAATTTTGACTTTGAAGGAGCCCGTATGAAATTGCATGAGTGTCAAACTGTCATTCTCAACGATTTCTTCATTGTCGCTTGTTTGGATGAATTCGTTGAAGATGCCCGTTTGATGATCTTCGAAACATTCTGTCGTATTCATCAGTGCATCACGATCAGTATGTTGGCTGATAAGCTCAACATGAAAGCCAGCGAAGCCGAATGCTGGATTGTAAATCTGATTCGTAATGCACGATTGAATGCGAAAATCGATTCGAAATTGGGACATGTTGTTATGGGAACACAACCCCTGAGTCCCTATCAGCAATTGGTTGAGAAGATTGATTCACTTTCAGTGAGATCAGAACATTTGACAGGTTTGGTGGAACGTAAGAATAAACAAAAGAATCAAGAAGACTCGTGGAAGTATTTCTAAGTAAAAAAACAAGAATTTTTTACCGCTAAACTAAGGAATAATCAAAAACCAAGAGTATTTGAGTTTTTTTCTTATTCTATAAAAACAAATAATAATTTTTCAATCAAACAACCAATTACTAAAAAAAAAGATCCGCAGTTCTTTATCAATACATCAAATCTCTCCTAGAGTGTGAATATTTATGGATTTTTGTAATAAATTATTCTGGAATAAAACATCTATTCAAAAGAGTAATATTTTGTTTGTTTTTTTTCGCATGAAGGAGTCGAAATAATAGAAACTTAACATTAAAAAAGGTAGGCTAGAATTGTAAAAGATGAATAAATAATGTCAATAGTTTGTGCACTTTTTATTGCACGAATTAGAATTTAAACTTTTATAAGTAAAGTTTTGATTTCAAATAATAACCGCTTCAATAAAGATATGTACGTTCTTCAGCTTCTAGCATATATTGGTTTTTCTTGTTTTTTTTTAGTTTTTGCAAAAAGTTTTAAAGCCTTAATGTTTTAGGACCCAGTTCGGCTTAGGGCAGAGTCATAGCTAAAAGTAAGATATCTTATACCTAATCTGCAATTTGGTATATCTCACATTTGGTTATACCCTTTATATTAAAATTGATTTTTCGACCACTTTGAAAGAGTCTGTGTGGGGTAAAGACCAGAATATCATATCACATAGTTATAGTACTTGCGTTCGGCAACATTTATTTATTTTAGAAATCAGAGTTACAGAACATAAAAGTATCTCTTAATAAATACATACATATCAATGTAACCAGAGTTAAATCTATGGTAATTATTGGTGTATTAATCAGATCTCTAACAAACAATGTTAGCGTACATTTTCCTATATTCATGACTATGATAGCCCAACAACAGACATCTCGAACTGTGTATGTACAGTACTGTGCAAAACTTTTGCAACTATCACCGCCTATCAAAAAAATGAACATTCGTATATATAAAAGTTGTTAAAATCAAATTATTTTTACTACTTTAGACTTTTGTATGTGTCAACTTACTGTTCATAATCTTAAAGCACTGATCCACAGAGAACTTCTACAAATGCACGGCTTTTACAAGAACAATAATGATTTCAGCTGTGCAAAACATTTGCAACTAGTGGCAATTTCTCTTTTCGTCTCATTTTGATAACGGTTAATCTGGTTTATTTTGAGGTTGGTAAGTTTATACGTATGTATATATTGATTTGTTCAGTTAGTTTTAGCCAGGACTTGATCGATAAAAGGGTTTTTTAAGATAAATTCTTTTTAAATAAAAAAAAAATTGTTTTTAAAATTTATCGGATGTAAAATTTAGAATTTTGAGTGATTTCAAAAAAAGAGCATCACAAAAAGAAATTTTAAAGAAATATTCCATTCATAAATCAACTATTTGTAGAATCATCAAAAGTGGAAAGGTGTTATGCCATCATGGAGGAGGAAAGTCTCGAAGCAACACAGCAAAAGATGATTGAAAAATAACAAATTTCTTCCGAAGAAACCCCACGGCATCATCCAGGGCAGCAAAAATTTAACTTAAGTTACCCATTGACCCATCAACTATCAGACGCCGCACACTGCAGGCCGGATTGCGTGGTTTTCAGATAGCAAAAGAGCCATTTATTTAAAAAAAAATGTGAAAGCTCGTTTGGCTTTTGCAAGAACTCATCTCAATTGGAGTCCCCAAAAATGGAAAACGGTCTTGTTTTCTGACGAATCAAAGTTCAATATGCACGGATCGGGTGAAAAACAACATGTCAGAATGTCAAGAGGTGAGAGGCTAAATCCAAAATACACTAAAGGGACGGTCAAACATAGAGGTGGTTTAATTTTGGGTTTGGCCTGCTTCTCTGGTCAAGGAATCGGGCCTATTTGGCAAGTGGAGGGCATAGTGAAGTCTGAAGACTATGTAGACATCCTTTGTAACACCAAGCTGCCTTATGCCCATTGGGAAATGGACGTTCCAACACGACAATGTTCCCAAACACAAGTCGAAGTTGGCCACAAAGTGGATTACAGAAAAAAAGATTGAGGTTTTACCATGCCCAGCCCAATCCTAAGACCTGAACCCAATAGAGAACCTGTGGGAAATTGTGAAGAGAAGAATTGGGAGC
This sequence comes from Eupeodes latifasciatus, assembly GCA_920104205.1. Taxonomy (NCBI): domain Eukaryota; kingdom Metazoa; phylum Arthropoda; class Insecta; order Diptera; family Syrphidae; genus Eupeodes; species Eupeodes latifasciatus. Next base: position 151,272,197 of record OV049926.1, on the reverse strand, counting down.
AATATTTTTTAAGCACAAAAGTGACTTATTCGCTGGAATTCAGAGGCAGTGGAATGACATTCCAAAAACGGTTATTAATAACTTAATAGCTTCTATGCCCAGAAGATATACAGCCGTTATAAAAAATAAAGGGTACGCAATTGAATATTAGCATTTCCTTACCTTGAAGTAAGAAAATAGTTTGAAATTTAATTGTAAGGTCTAAGTTGCAAATGTTTTGCACAGTCATTTTATCAACTATTAAAGTATTTATTTTTTGTTTAAGTGAAGTGTTAATTTTTTTTCCAACGATTATAACGTAATATCAAAAAAGTTTAGAAAACTAAAGAAATGATTTGTCTGTTTGATTTTCTAAACAATTTTTTTTTTAATGAAAAATGTTGGAGGTTCTAGTTGCAAATGTTTTGCACAGTACTGTATATGGCATATCACTGCTCTAACCTAGAATCCTAATAGTGTTTGGATTCATTCAAATCTTAATGAAGACTTTGAATAGGAAAAGGTTTCATATGATGCAAGAGTATTCCAAAATAGATTTGACAAAGCTGAAAATTCTTTGAATTGCGATTTATAAAACACAGAGATAAAATGTACGAGATTGCTTAACATTATTAAAAGTCGAAAATGGTCACAATATTTTTTTAACGTTAATTTTTGAAAACTGAGTACCACCTACATGAAAATGTAGTTGGTAATTGATGTTGGTTAGGTGCCAGTTAAAGCTATCAGGAAAAATTGAAATAAGAAGAACCTGATATATTTTACTGGTATAGCATAACCACGACCTTTGTGCCTCAAACACATTTTTGCTCCTTTTTTCTTGCTGATTTCATCAGAATTTTTTAAATGATCCCATCAGAACAGTAAAAGAGTTGGAAATCCATCAGAAAATCAAAATTGATTTGTTTTGGCATTCGGCAGTCAGCTGTTTAGCTATTCATTAATTTTTTTAAAATGTATTTAGGAAATAAGTTTTATTTTAAATGCATTGTTTACAAAAAAAATACTTGACATTAAAAATGTTCTTAATGCATCGATCTTTTGCTGAAAATAAAGCTTCAACATGTTATTGTAATGTAATTGTTAATGACAGATTTTACTGATAGCTATAACCGGCCCCTAAAACAATTCTTGTTTTGAAAACACATAAAAAGATTGTTAACGTCAACAGTTTCTTTTGTGCTATAATAAAGTTTAATATTTGCTGCGTACACCAATATTTCATAATTTTCAAATAAACTAAGTATTTCGTTAACAAAAATCAGAAATAGTAAAGTACCTAAGTGACTACCTTGAGGGACACCGGAAAACACATTCCCGCAATCAGATACAATAATATTACTTTGGACTAATTGTATTTTACCTATAAGATAAGGAGCCAGTTATAATTTTATTGGTTTTCATCATTGACATGTTGGTTATATCTTTCAATGAAAACTTCTGTCATTGGGCACACATTTCCTGATTGGAATCAAGCATTTGCGGTTTGGGTTGATTATTGAAAGTTAAACTGATATGTGGAAATACAAACAAAAAGAACGCTGTCAGTGGAACAATTTTGTTCAGAAATGTGAAATCAACAATCAGCTGTTCATTAAAAACGATTTAATCACTGAAAAACTAAAAATAAACTAAAAAGTATATAAATGTTTTAACTCAAAACCAACATTTTAAATTTAAGGCTATAATATATAATATAGTAAATATTCAAATTTTTAAATGTAAGAACTGAGTGGGAGTGCGATAACAAATTGAGGTATTTTTGTTTAAAGTTCTTAAAATAATTTGTTTGAAGACTTAAACACAATAGTTGAAATATTTGTATTTTAAGTAATAAATTATCCCATTATTGATATTAATATTAATTGTTATGGTAATATTTACAAGTAAAAACTTTTGAAGTAGAATAATTCTACAGGATTTGGTCAATCATTTTGTGTCTCATGACATTAATTGCATCGCTAATGTCAGACATTGAGTTGGAGAGATCTTCAGTGTAATCGGGGTGTAGCAAAATGCTCTCATTTGTTTAATGTCTTTTTTCAGGTAATTCTTGAAGGTGAACTGTCAAATTTTTGTCACTTTTGATGTGGCCGCTCTTCTAAAAAGTTGTATATGTATAAAATTTCTTAGTTTTTTTAGTCTCTTCTACAAAATTTTAGTATTTTTGTATGAAATCAAATAATTTTCAATTGTTTTAAAATAAAAAGAATAATCTGAAAACCCCCCAAAGCATTTACTAGTGATATCACCGCAATAAACTTCCCCAAACCAGCTACAAATCAACAAGTTACATACTCGTTCTAAACTTCTGACGTGTCTTTCCTTTCGACCATCGAATCGTGGCTCTCACCGAATCACTTAAACTAGATAACAATCCTAAAATTCATGATTACAAAAGGTGATTTGCAAAAATGAATTTACGTAGGCGAACGGATAATGGAGCCTCCGATAAAAAACCCGTAGTTACATCGGAACATGGAGATGTCGAGGGAAAACCAGATTTACGTGGTGACAAAGGTAACATTGCGATCCTTTCCTTCCTCTATATTCTTCAAGGAATCCCCCTTGGACTGATCGCTGCTATTCCCATGCTTCTGCAAAATCGTGGTGCTAGTTATAAACAACAGGCGGAGTTCAGCTTTGCCTATTGGCCATTCAGTTTGAAACTGCTATGGGCTCCAATAGTCGATTCGCTGTATGTGTCGCGCTTTGGAAGAAGAAAATCCTGGCTTATACCGACGCAGTATCTAATTGGGCTTTTCATGTTGTTGCTGTCAATGAATGTGGACAGTTGGTTAGGGGGCAATGGAGTTGAACCGAATGTCCCACTGCTCACATTCATGTTCTTCAGTCTTAACTTCCTTGCGGCAACGCAGGACATTGCCGTCGATGGCTGGGCCCTGACTATGCTCAAGAGATGCAATGTAGGTTATGCATCCACTTGCAATAGTGTTGGACAGACAGCTGGATATTTCCTGGGCTATGTCGCCTTCATTGCCATGGAATCAAAAGATTTCTGCAACACTTATCTACGCACCGAACCCAAAGACGAAGGAATGGTCACACTTCCAGATTTTCTTTGGTTCTGGGGATTATGTTTCCTGGTTGCCACAACTTTGGTGGCTATATTCAAGCGAGAGAATAGCGAAGAATCCGATCAGAGATACACCGATCATCCCGAGCTTGACATCAAGGAAAGCTACAAGATTCTGATTGACATTTTGCGAATGCGGCCTATTCAGATTCTTGCTGCAATCCTGTTGACTGTGAAGGTCACATTTGCAGCTAGCGACGCTGTTACTTCGTTGAAGCTTATCGATGCTGGAGTTCCGAAGGAAAAGCTGGCTCTTCTCATCATCCCAGTAATCCCATTGCAGATTATTCTTCCATTGGTTGTGAGTCGTTACACCAATGGTCCGAAACCCATGGACGTGTATGTGAAAGCAATTCCCTATCGAATGATCTTCTCGGGAACAGCCACTCTAATTGCCTTCTTCTGTCCACTAATGATCAGTGGTGGAGAAGTACCTCTGTACTTCTATGTACTTTTGGTCGTGAATTATGGAATCTATCAGATTTTCTTGTACTGCATGTTTGTTGCTGTGATGGCTTTCTTCGCAAAAATATCCGACCCAGCTGTAGGCGGGACATATATGACTCTGTTGAACACAGTCTGTAATTTGGGAGGTAATTGGCCGAATACTGTGATTCTATGGCTGGTTGACGTTCTGACTTGGAAACAATGCAAAGGAGACGTTGAGGGTGAGTCGGAGAATCTATGTCTCAACAAAGAACAAACTGAGGTAAAGTTTTTGATTGTGTGTCGAGGACATCTGAGGTGTTAAAAAATTGTTTTGTTTTTCTTTTTTTTCATTTACAGAAATGCACATCATCAGGTGGACGTTGTGAAATCATTTTCGACGGTTACTACATTGAAGCTATCGTCTGCATGCTCTACGGTCTTGTGTGGTTGTATTTCGGCCGAAAATATATTAAGTATCTTCAAAATCTTCCCACGCGACAATGGTTAGTGGTAAATGAATCGAACTCCGGAAAAAAGTCCAAAAAGAGATAGCAATTAGACGTATAAGAAGAAACTTCACATAACTTCATTTTTGAAGAAATACTTTAGTTTTGTATAATTGGATAGTTTGTTGTATCTGTGTAGCTTTTGTTTTTCTGTTTTTATTTTATATGAAATTATTTATAAATGGAATATAATCCATTGATCAGATAGGGAACCAGTGAAGGGATCAAAATAAGAAGAAATCCGATTTTGTAGTTTTCTTTTTAAAAAACAGCTCTTTTATGGTTAGTTATTATTTGTTTGCATTTTCAACAAAAAAAAGGAAGTAAATAAAGATTCCACGTACAGAATAAATTTAGTACAATTTTTAAGTATTTTATTGTGATTGGACACACCTACTTCGTACATATTAAGATATGTATGTTTGTATATCATTTAGGATACACTTTACAATAATTTTTTGTATGCCACGGTTTTTCAAATAATTTTTAGTTTCTTTTAAATATTTGTATAAATATAATTTAATGAATATAAATGTTTTGTTTTGTTCTTTGATTTATTTGGAATTTGAGAAATTTTGAATTTAAATCCGCATTTCATTTATCTAGATTCCTTTTTTTTTTGGAAATTTCGAACTTGAGAATTCTTTTAAATATTTTCTAATTTCTGATGTTCAAAAATGTTTAGTAAAAAATTTAACTTAGACTTAATGAGGTCCAAGCTAAAAAAAAAGTGAATTTATGAAGAAGTAAAGTAAACAAAAAAAGAGTTTAAAAAATAAAAACAAATTTTGGAGTTAACCTTTTTTACTTTATTGCTAAATGAATTCAATGGTTAATACCCATACTTTATTTATTACCTACTACGTTAAGTTTTTGCAATGAGTACATTTAGCTCTGGTCGATTGGTCCTGGACTGTTATGGTAAAAAGCAACATTGCTTACATTAAATTTGTCCTCCCTTTCTTGTACAGAAAGTTCGAATGTAACCCATTAAACAATGAATCCATTGCATTTTCCGGGTCCTAACATCCAAGACTCGAATGGATACCCAGATCCCAGAATCTCTTATGAAATTCAAGACTGATATCATTATGCTTACCAATAATCCAATTCGATAAGTCACACAATAACAAATAAGTTTAAATAATTGTGTAGTTGACTTTTAGTTGAATTAAGAATGTAATTTTTCACAATTTATTAAAAAATTGTTGATCTTCAGAACCTTTATTTGAAAGTTGAAAACATTTCCCTTCGATTCAAAAAAAATGAAAAAAGAATCGCTCATTCCCAAGGTCCTCCTTTGTTTTACTTACTTTCTTTAATTTGTAAGCTCCCGATCTATTGAGGGTCTCAGACTGAGACAAGCTCCTTCAAATTGGCGAGACCAAGCAGTCTTGCGTCCGCAACCACCTGGTCTTTGTAGTATAGATTCAGCTTCTTAATGACCGGCAGTATGGCTTTCGTAGCAATAGATCCACTGGTGATTTCATAGTTTATCTCACCGAACAGTGGAACAAATCTTTACATCGTTTTGGAGAAAGTAAGATTATTGCACTTGATATTTCAAAGGCATTTGATAGAGTTTGGCACCAAGCTCTCTTATCGAAAATGCGTGCATTTGGTATTGATGAATCCCTTCTTCGTTGGGTTAGAAATTACCTTTCGGACCGTTCAATTCAAGTAGTATTGGACGGGTTCAAATCTGATATTCACAAAATAAACGCTGGTGTGCCCCAGGGCTCCGTTTTTTCTCCGATGCTCTTCCTTATTTTTATAAATGATCTTTTGTCTGAAACTTCCAACTCACTAAATTGTTTCGCGGATGACAGTACCCTCAGCTTTTCATATTCGTTTTAAGATTCTCATCCTTGTCCTTCGGATGTGGACCTTCAACGGCAGCGTATGATAAGCTCATTAAATTCTGATCTCGACAGCATTGTACAATGGGGAATCAAAAACCGTGTAGAATTTAATGCTTCGAAAACTCAATGCTGTCTCCTGTCGTTAAAGCGTAACCCACCCCCTCGGTATGTGTATCACAGATCACCTCTTATGGAATGATCACATATTCGATATTGCCAAAAATGCTGCTAGGTGCTTAGGATTCCTCCGACGGTGCAAGAAATTTTTCACCCCTTCTGATCTGGCTGTAATTTACAAAGCCTTCATTCGTCCAAAACTTGAATATAACTCGCATATTTGGGCAGGTGCCCCTAAAACAAGTTTAAGTATTTTGGACAGGATCCAAAAAAGAGCTTTGAAAATGATAGGCGATAGAACTATAACCGAAACAATTACGTCACTTGAACACCGCCGCAATGTTTCATGCCTTTCGTTGTTCTACTGATAATTTTATAAACAGTGTTCTGTCGAATTAGCCAGTTGCATTCCCCCCTCAAACAATTCAGCCGTAATACTCGTCTAGGAATGCACATCAGTTTAACCTTGAGTTCAATTTCGGACGTACTGTCAAGTATAGAGATTCTTTTTTTAACCGCACATCGAGAATGTGGAATGCTTTACCCAGCTCTGTTTTTCCCTATCATTTTGATATTCAAAACTAAGACCAAAGTGCATCGGTATCTCCTCTTTAATCCTTCCCTATTTTCCTAAAACTCGCACTGTGTTTAAACTTTAAACATGTTAAGGGTATTAATAACCCCTTGTGTGCCCGTTCATTATAAAAAAAAAAAAGTTTCCCGCGTTTTCTTGAACCTGGGATTCAAAGATTTTATTTGCTCTAGCGTTTTTGTCCAATTGTTCGATATGGCCGAGCTAATGTAGTCGGCGTGTTTTGGCTCTTCTGACTACATCCACTATGCACATCTTGATACAGATCGTAAAGTTCACTATTGAATCATCTCCTCTATTCGCCCAATTCACATATAGGACCAAATCTCCGCCGAAAGATTTTTCTCTCGCAAGTTCCCATTATCAATTTTCTTTTCTTACTTATCATGTAGCACTCGGCGCAATAGAGAAGAATTGGTTAAATTATTAGTGTCTTGTATAATGTGCACTTTGTCTTTCGAGAAAAGAGTTCTGAAGCCATTTGTTTGGCCAAACCAAGTAGCAGCGAACCGCTTCGTCGGATTTCCACTAAGTCGTCGTTCGTGGAATCGATATTTGTTTCCAGGTAGGTGAACTCCTGGAAAGCATATATGTACCTTGTTTTGTAAATGCTTTTAGAACAGCTCGCTTTGAGCTAATGGTATTTTAAAGCTAAAATCCTGTTGAGTAACCAATACTTCCCCTCTGAAAACTTCATCTACAACCTTATTATTTTGCGAAAATTTGGTTTTGTCTCTTGCCTATTTTTGATTAGGATTAATGTAAGCGGAAATAACAATCATACGTAGACACTTCTTTACTCTGATGGTACATTTCAAAGCAGTCAAATTCAAAGTGAAAAAGTACATCCGGATTCATAAAACGAACAATGCATTTACATATAGCTTAAAATGCCATTAATTCAGCTTTACATAATCTTTATAAATAAGTCCTTGGGATTCAGAAGTATTGTAACTTTATGCATCCTCATTTTCTGGAGCGTTTACAAATTAAAATCCATAAATAAATAGGTACCTACTCCATATGGTGTTTTTTCTTCGGGGTATTCGGACTTGCAGACAAAATGCTTAACACAAATCGTTTGAAGTAAATAAACGATAACCTTAAATTGGTAAACTGTTAATGTTAGGTCCAATATTTTTTGTTTTATTTAATATTTTCTTTTTTTTACATTTAACAATGTTTTGTTTGTTATTTTAGTACAGGAGTTCTTTAATACTCCACTTAGCATCACTTAACATTTAGATAACATTATGAGGATAACAAACTAAGATGTGTTTTGATAAGTATAAACAGTCTTGAATTAAATTCAAAATAAGGAATCAAAGTTAAAGAAATAGCCTTAAAAAGTACTCACAAGTCTAAAAAAATCAAAGTACAAAAAAAAAAACATTAAAGACAAAAGATAAAAAAAATCAAACATAAAAGTAAAAGTCAATAGTATTTTAATCAAATTTTATTTATTATTTATTTAAAGCATTACAAAATAGTGAAAGTAAAATTGAAACGAAAATTAAAAAAAAAAAAGGAATTATTTAAATTAAATCGAATTACATAATATTAAATATGAAGGGATGTCATAACAGTCTGGACGAGAGTAAGAACACATCGAAGCAAACTATCTATATATGTACCTTAAAGTTAAATAAAGGCTCTTTCTCTTTACCATTTAAAGAAAGAGCTTTAAATATTATTCAAAAATATTTCTATGTCTAGGTTTTTATTTTTCTGATTTGCGCGAGTTTAATATTATTTTTGTTTGTTATTTTATTTAAACCTTGTATGATACAAAAATACTAGATTCAGCTGTATATTATCTCATAAGCATCGGTTTTTCTTTTCTTGTGTAAAATATAATTAGAAATCCTGTTAAGGATATTTTTGCCATTTTTTACATTTTTGTTTAATTAAATGGCTGTCCAATAATAGAAAGTTGTCTTTTATTTGTCGGAGGAGGTGTCGTGACAAGATTGGAAAGGCTCTATCCACTTGTGGTGGACCTCTGGTGTGAGATTGATTATCTGGCAATGAACTGCTTGGTGCTTTTCGTATTTCGGTGGAATGGCACATAGACGATACTTAACCTCGTCTCCAGGTTGTGGAACATATTCACCTTCGATGCTACATAAGAACATAAGTAGTAAGAAATTTCATAAAAAAAAAATGTTAATTTATTACTCACTCGGAGATATGAACGAATATGTCTTCTCCTCCGGAATGAGGTGTCAGAAATCCATGACCTTTAGATCGACTGAATGACTTAACAATCCCAGTTTCAACTGGATTTTCTAATGCCCGAGCGGACCTTGACGAACGAAAAAGAACAAATGGAAAATCAATTAACCCAATTTTTGTTTGTTGGAGGAATGCCCATTGGTCGGATTAGCGAGACATTCAAGTGTACTTACGTCGAGGCAGTCCTTGTTCGTTTCGTAATAATTGGACTTGGCAATTGAAGACTTGCACCTGGATGGTTTGGACTGTGGCTCGACGAACGTGGGCACAAAGGAGGTCTAGCGGCGAGATTCTTCTCTGGAGTGTTTTGTGAAGACATTTCGGTAGGGGTGGTTGTGGTTATAGCAGATAGCAGAAATAAAAAATAAAAAAACTACTACGCGTTAAAATTACACTTTCACTTTTCTTTTTGTTAATTTTTTGACCGATAAATTTGTCTTCTTTTTCCTTTTTTCTATAAAAAAGCTTACAAAAAAGACGTATCAGAATTCACAACGGTTTCATTCAATGGACAATGGAGAATGAAGAAGAAATTGGAAATTAACAAAAAAAAAATCAAAATTCCAGTTGTATTTTTGTATGTTTTATCTTTATCGTCTGAACAAGAATTATTCTTAAGTCTGAGCTCTGTAGCGGAAGCCAATTGGGAAAAAATTGAGAGAGCAGAATTTCGTACTTTGCAAAAATTTGGTTTTGCTTTTGCCAATTTTTTGACACTTTTTTTTAAGTGCGAATTTGACATTCGCTCCTTCCAAAGGGGAAGCCGCCAAAGGCATTTGTAGGGTTTGGTGACACCAAAAAGCCGGTTGGGAAATCTTGATGTGAGATCTTTGTGTATGGTGCGACATCTAGTATTTCAAAGTAGAAAATGAGACAGCCATACACTTACGTAATGAACATTTAAAATTGTTAAATACAAAAGGTAATTTTTACCAATTTTTAATTTTAAATAAGTTAATATTATACTGGGATCAACTGTCAAAAGAGAAAAGATAATTTTTACAAAAGAAGAAGTAATTAATGGACGAAAATTCAAATTTCATCCTACATTTCAATTTTTCTAAATGTTATATTTTTGTTCTTTCAAGAATTTATTTGTACGCAAGTGTTTTCTAGCACATTCTCGGAGTAATTAGAATTTCTGCAATGATTAAATAGACAAGCAGTGTATAAGTTTGTGTTAATGCTTAAAGGTTAAACGGAACGCGGTCTAGTGGGACGGAAAACAATTTAGACCATCGCGTTCCCTGTGTTCTATAGAATTATTCGTTGTTCTTCAAACGAAAAGCGATAAAGACAAATTAAATTTGTAGATTTTTACAAAGAACGCAGCGATCAAACGTCGAAACAGAAAGAAAAAACAAACAGTTATTTTTTGAATGTCGACTGCTGCTGCTGCTGCTCATTTTGTCCCTGCTCACTGTTCACGAAAAACTTAAATGCTTCTCAAAAATTCCTTATTAGTGCTTTTTAAAAATAATACTGAAATTTATTGGATTTGTTGAATTATTTTTTGTCGCAGTTAAATTAATAAGGGGCCGGTTATAGCTATCAATAAAATCCATCAGTAAAATTTTTGTTTTTAGTTTTTGAACATGTTACAGATTTATTTCTAGCAAAAGATTGATGCAATAAGATTAATTCTATATTCAAGTATTTTTTTCAAAAGGAAACAATACATTTAAAGTTTTATTTAATTTATAAATCCATTTTAATTTTTTTAATAATGAAATTTCATTTTACTGAACAGCTGACTGCCAAAAGCCAAAACAAAAATCCATTTCGTTTTACTGTTGGTGTTCCAATTTTTTACTGTTCCGATCACATCATTAAAAATTTTACTGATGAAAGCAGCAGTAAAAAAATTGTCTGAGGCGCGAAGCCTCGAAGTGACATTTAATTTAATGACGTAAATTTATTGATTGCTATAGACGCTCATCAGTAAAACATTTCAGATTCCTCCTGTTTCAAATTTTACTGATGGATTTGTTGCGAGCCCCTGACTGCTAAAATTCCTTAATTTATATTGATCGAGTGTAAAGAGCTGGCACGCTCGCGACGCTCGGCTAAGCTCGCCGCTATGGGGGGGGGGGGGGATCTTGCTCTCACCTCGACCAGAGCCAGCAACAAAAACATAAATCGTGCCTACAAAAATGACAACACAAATACCACCACCACACACTTATATCCCCGCTTATTTGGTATCACTGGTCTCAACTCACTTGACTCGCCCGCTGATGTCGTGCGGCTCGTCCACGCCCTCCCTTCCGTGGGTCCGTTTAAACATTCTGGTTGGACCACCCTGGAACTCTATCCTTCTCTACTTATAGTCATCAGCCCATGTCTCCTTTTGGTTCCGGCTCACCTCTTCCCACCCCCTGAAACTTTTATCTTACCGCATCATGTTTTCAGTGCAACTCAAGCAAAAACATAAATTGGCGTGATGCACATTTGTTTATTGAATAGAAAATGAATAATAAAACAATTCTCTATTAATAAATAAAAATGAAAAATTATAAATAAATGACAAAAAAAAAAATCAGAGATGGATGCCAACAATACGATACATATAAGCAATAAAATGAACCTAATAAATTTGATTTTGAGTTCAAAGTAAATGGCAAGAAAAAAAATTACTAATTTTTGATTAATGTGTTAAGCACAGCAAAAAAAATCACCAACGTTTAAGAATAAATAATAAATAAATTAATAAATAAATACATAAAATAATTAATAAATAATAAATAACCAAAATAAATAAATAAATAAATAGATAAATAAACACTAAACAAAATAATAAATAACAAATAAGAAATAAATGATAAATAATGAACAAATAATAATTAAATTATGAGAAAATGAAAAATAAATAAATAATAAATTAAAACAAAGTACCTAATAAATAAGCAAACGATAAATAAATAAATAACACTAAGAAAACGAATATGAAAATTAACTTTCAATTGAATTTCAATTTAAAACCTTTTAAAATTTTCCGAAACTTAAACTAAATTAACCTATTTCCTTTTTTTTTTTATTTTTTTTTTTGATTTTGTTTTATAATTTTTTTTGTTTTGTTTTTTGTATTTTATTGTTTTTATTTTATTTTACTTTATTTCAATTTCAAAAAAAACCGGTAGTCGGGTTCGATCCCGTCGCTAAAAATTATTATTTACTTTTGGGTGTGGGTGTACTACTTTTTTTGGACACCACTGTAAATTCGATTTTGCCTAAGGCCAACTCGGTTCGCTCCCTAACAGCCCTACCCTAATCGAGCTCGGTTAAAGTAGCCTACTGCCGGAACTTTAATTCTGCCTCAACGGCAACGCGACGTCGCGACAGTGTACGGCCCGACCCAGTGTATCTCTTTTTACTTGTTTTTTAATTTTTTTTTTTTAAATTTTGGACACCCTATTTAACTAATATCTTCGCATGAAATGAATCAATACTATACTAAACTACAAATAACTTATTACTAATCACGCCAAAAAAAATCCTTAATCTTAAAATTATAAATTGCTGCTTCCTGCTGAATTTAAATAGATTTCTCCTCCTGTTCCTAAGTTATATAGAAGATTTTTGTATATAATATGTAAGATCGTATCTAATTTCTATTCTTACTGATTCACGTACGGCCTCTTTGTTTGGCTTGACCGTTTTGACCGCTGCCTACCGGTCAACCGTTATGCTATGGTGACTAGCCGTTGCCTACTTCACCAAATCTCGGGCCTTTAAATTTCTGGAGCTAAATTTCCTCGATTTAAATTTCTTAACAAGTATCTTCTGTTTTCTTTTAGATTTTTTTCCATCCACCGCCTGGACCCTGTCCTTCAATTCGGAGCTCGAGTATGGACTTTAGACGCTAGTTACCTATACCGCACTTATTTCACTATTTAAACAAAAATATAAAAAACTGGTCAGACTTACCGTCTTAAGAATAAAAGATATCTTTTGCTTATATTTCCTTCCGATATATAAAACTGGGCTGCTGGATCCTTCACCACTTTTATAAGTTTATATTTTATTCTATATATATGTTTGTGCTTATATGAAATTTACTTTTTTTTCTTTAATTTTCAAAACACACGATTAAAAGAGGCCGCACTTCTTCACTCTTACTTTCTTTTTGCCGTCGTCGTCAGTGTTCAGTTTCGTCAGTTCCCAGTTTTCTTTATTTTCTCACCCTACTCTAAACTTCTGGAGAAAGCTGGCTCCTTTCTCCGAGCTACTCTCCTAATTTCTCTGAGCCCCAAAAGAATTGTTTTCTATTTCAGCCTCACACCACCCCTGACTTTATGCCTCAACTTCCCCTGTGGGGAATCTAGCCCTTTGCGCATTCCAGAATGGCCTTCCAATAACCCCACTTCTGTCCTGTCAGTTTCGTATCCCTCACCAGCAGCTTGTCGTCGTTTGTTGTTATTTATTTTCGTTCGTCTTCTCGTCTCTAGTATCGTTTAACGTGGATTTTCGTCTTAAATGTTATTTGTTTGTAGTTTTATCGTATATGTTCTTTGGTGTTCTGTCGGTTTGTCTGTTTGTTTCTTTCAGGATATTTTATTTAGTTGCTGGTATATTTTTGTATCCTCATTCCTTTTGCTGTGGATTGTGACAGCTTGTTGACGCCGGGCACCGGGTGTTCCGAACATGTATTTATTTTTATAATTTCTGTAAATGTAATTATTGTTATAATTTTATTTTCCTTTTGGTTTAGCATCCCTATATCTGAGATCGCAACAGATTTTACTGATAGCTATAACCGGCCCCTTAAAGCTATCATTGGTTTTCATCATTGAAAACAAACATTGGAATTTTTTGACAGGCCGTTTATAGCTTTCATTAAAAATTTCTGTCATTGAAAAATTTTTCCTGATTGAAAGCCACCGAAAAATTTTTACTGACAGAAATCTGTCATTGGAATTGTGTGAAATTGGAACACAAATCAGTGGAACGATTCGTTTCACTTTTGAACATAAAAGTATCAGCTGTTCAGGAAAATGAATTTCCGTCTGGAAAATAGAAAAATACATTTTTAGAGAAAAATAAATGTGCAATTAAACTTTTTTTTCTCAAAAAAAATTCTTTGTGTGATTTCCGATCGATCGGTATATAATTTTCGTTTCTAATCAAAGTGAAACACCGTCAAATTTCGATTCAAAAATTTTTCCGGATCGATTTCAATGATAGCTATAACTGGCGCCTAAAAAAATTGTCTGAGGCGCGAAGCCTCAAAGTGCCATTTAATTTGATTACTTAAATTTACTGATTGCTATAAACGCTCATCAGTAAGCCATTTCAGATTCCTCCTGTTTCAAATTTTACTGATAGCTATAACCGGCCCAAGCAAAAAAAGAGTTGCCTTGACTTTTAAAACTGAGTCAATAGAACGCCGAAATCTGACCGCGTTCTATTTGACTTATCAAAACAAGAAGGTAGCACGTTCTGACCATCCCGCCAGACCACGTTCTGTTTGACCAGGCCTTTAATCAACGGTTCATAAATCTTTTTGAAAAAGAAAAATTTTGCAATCTGCATATCAGTTTTTCAGTTTCATTTTGATATTTAAAAAACAGTATTTCTTATGATAAATCAATGGATATTTATAACATTTTCATTCGCAATGAAAAATGATATCAAATGAACCGCCATCCCGGCCGGCTGCAGTTGCAGCGTCATATAATTTCATAAAATTGTCCATTAACAATTCTCACATTTGCGGTTGAATGACCTCTACAACTTCACGAATTTGATATTTAAGGTCTTGAATCAATTGTGGAATATTGTAAAGAAACTTATCTTTGAATTGGCCCCAGAAAAAAAAACGTAAAGTTTTTAATTACAAGATCTCGATGGCCAGTTGTGATCACCTGTTTGAGACATAACACAGTCAACAAACTTTTCTTGTGTGAATGCAAATACTTTGCCATTATTGTAGCGAATTTTAACAAATTTCATTGCGTTGTTGAATCGTATATCATTCAAGTTGTAATAATGGCGTAGATTTTATTTGACAAATAATGTCAAAAGATGATAACTTATAATGAAACCACTTATTGGAAACCCTATCGGCAGAGATAAAAAACTAATTAGTTCTTTTCTCTCTGGGAACAACTGATATGGAAGTGAAAGGTGCTATGCACGTTGTTAGCTATGCACAGCATACTTGCGATTGGTTCAAAAAGGCCATAATTTGTATAGTGATGAGAAAGATGAAAGCGAGGGAAGCCTCTCTGACGTTCCTTGGATATAATATAATTTTTATAATAATATAATTTGGATAACAATTTTTAAATGGTTATCATAAGAAAGATCGCGGAGTGGAAATAGAAGAAATCTGCGTTGTACAGATTCAATTCTTTGACAGTGAGAGTTATGATGGGGAGACCAGACTTGACTTTCGAGAATTCTTTAGACCGTTCGATGAAACCAAGGGATGAGTTGGCTTTCTCAACAATATAATCAAAATGGGCTCCAAAAACGAAAAGTACAGACAGAATGTCTGTCACCCCAAACTCATCCTAAACTAGCTCTATTTTTGTTTCTCTTGTGAGTTGAGGCAACTACAAACTTTCAAAGTGCACATGAGGTGCAAGGAATATCAAATTTGACTTTAAAAAAAAGATACTACTTATTTTTTAAAATAGAAATTCAATTAGAAACAACCAAAAATAATTAATTACGTTTAAAATAATTTATTATATATGCCAGTTAAAGCTATTATTGGTTTTCCTCATTGAAACCTATCATAAGAACTTTTCGACAAGTTCTTTATAGCGGTCATTGAAATTTGTCCTAATTGAAACAATTTTGAACATTTTTTCTGATAAAAATCTGTTATTGGATTTTTCTTTAAATCACAAACAAGAGAACAAAGTAAAAAATCAATTCCAATCTTTATACGTATTTCAATGATAGCTATAAGCGATTTCACCTCTGCTTGCCCTCTTGTAGATTCGGCGGAAAAAAATTATAATTCATTTTCAAAAGCCATCTGTTGTTTCTTTGCTCAAAGAATCTTTCTTGTCAAGAAACTAACGACATCTACTAATATAAATATTGATAAAATGAACAAAATACAAATATAAAGTTTAAAATAAAAAAAAAAAAATTAGGTGGCGCAACAGTCTGTAGAGAACCAGGGCCTAGTGACTTACAACTCTCAACCATTCCTGTGTGCGAGTACTGTTATCAGGGATGGAGGGGGCCTACAGTTTATATGCCGAATCCGAATGGCAAATTTGAGAAAGCACTTTTCATGACAAGAATTACTCTTGGAGAATTTGTCAATTCCTCGCAAGAGGCAGTACCCGTGAAATAAACTTTAGGTGGCACAGGCAGGGATCGAACCCAAGACCTCTCGCATGACAGTCCAACAAACTAACCATCATGCCACGGGTACTACGTTTAAAAGTGTTTTCATATTTCCGCCGAACCTACAGAAGGGCTAGTAGCGTAAAAAAACAGATGACACTAACGCCAAGTTTGCTACCAGCAGTTTATATTAAGTAGATCAATGTATAAGGCCCTAAGGGGTCGGTTATAGCTATCAGTAAAATCCATCAGTAAAATTTGAAACAGGAGGAATCTGAAATGGCTTACTGATGAGCGTTTATAGCAATCAGTAAATTTAAGTAATTAAATTAAATGTCACTTTGAGGCTTCGCGCCTCAGACAATTTTTTTACTGTTGCTTTCATCAGTAAATTTTTTAATGATGTGATCGGAACAGTAAAAAATTGGAACATCAACAGTAAAACGAAATGGAATTTTTTGTTTGGCTTTTGGCAGTCAGCTGTTCAGTAGAATGAAATTTCATCATTAAAAAAATTAAAATGGATTTATAAATTAAATAAAACTTAAAATGCATTGTTTCTTTTTGAAAAAAATACTTAAACATAGGATTCATCTTATTGCATCAATCTTTTGCTAGAAATAAATCTGTAACATGTTCAAAAACTAAAAAAAAAAATTAACTGATGGATTTTAGTGATAGCTATAACCGGCCCCTAAGATAAGAATTACTCAGGGGATTCTAATTCAAAATTAAAAATAAATTTGTAATTTTTTTGATATTCACACCGAATAAAGAATCCGATAAGTAAGTTGCGCAGGAGACCAAATGTGAATTTTGACATTTCTGCTATAATAAAAACGTACAAAATCTTTCCGCAACTCATTCAGCGAATTCTGCAATCGCCATAATTATTTGTTGCCTGTTTTATAAATACTTTACTGTAGTCTTCTTGACATAAGAGAAACTTCAACAGTTTTTCTTTTTTCATTTGTCTTCAGTTTATTTTCCTTTCAATCATAAAACATAAACGTCAAACATAAAACAAAACATTCGAGGAGCGAAATGGTCTTATCTTAAATAAGAAATTTTAAACTTTATAAATATTTGTTACTCTTCTATTTAATTTTTGACACAGAAATTCTAGGATCCCAACGTCCAAATCATACCTAAACATTCATGGTTTTTATAAAAAATTCAATAAAACATAGCATCATCAAATGCTTTTTGAGGAACTATTTGATTTCACCATAAACTGCTCATAGTTTTGAAGCTAGATCGAAAATAAGAGATAAGGTAAGATATAAAACAAAATACCCAAAAGAACTCGAACCATAATCCTTAAATGCTTTTTTTTAGCCAAATGCAGAGTCCCGAGTTATTGAATGAAAACGACAGTGAAGATGATGATAATGAACCACTTATTCATAGAGTTCCTCGCTTAGGCGACCTCAACGATGATGTTGAAATAGTTGATGTTAGTGTAGAAATTGTAGACCAACCAGCAGTTGAGCCAGTTGCAATTGTTGAAATTGATCATCATGAGATTGAACCAGAGCCAGCAGATGCACCAATTATACCTCCAGCGATTCCTGAGATTGAACCAGTGCCAGCAGTTCCACAAATACTACCTCCTGCTGATCGTAAGTTAACTTAAAGCAAAGTGAAATTATCTTTATCATATTCATCCAAATTTTTAGAACCAAATGCTCTTAACATGCCACCACCTCCGCCAACGGCAAATGAGAGTCCTCCAACTCCATCCCCGGCAAAGAAGAGAAAACGAACTTCACTTGGATCGACGCCAAAGCTGAAGAATCTCGACGACCTCGATGATAATGAAGACAATGGCCTTACCTGTCCCATCTGCCTAGACAGCTGGGAAATGTCAGGCGAGCATAGACTTGTCTCCCTCAAATGTGGCCATCTCTTCGGTGATTCGTGCATTCGTCGTTGGCTTCTCGAATCTGGTCGCAATGGCCTGAAGTGCTGTCCTCAATGCAAGACGCGTGCTGTCAATAGAGATATTCGATGTTTGTATGCACGCCGGATACGTGCCTTAGACCGCAGCGAAGAGCATCGTTTGCGAGAACAGCTAGATCAGGAAAAAGCCAAAGTTAGTCAATCCCAAACCGAACTGGCCACTCTGAAAATGAGTTACACAATGATTCTGCAGGAAGTCCAGAAGCTAGCAGGAGACAATGAACGTTTGAAGAACAGCCTTCGCCAGGGAGGAGGTGCTGTTAGTTCGAACGTATGTTCTCAAGAGACTGCTACGTGGTTACGTTCCTACAAATTGTTCATGGAGAAGAACATTGAAATATCTAAAGAACCTGGCTGCCGTGTTATGATTTATTCACAAAATTTCCAAACCATGCTTGTCTCACAGAAATCCTCGCAAAATCTTTTTCCGGGCTATGGCTTGCGCTTTATTGATACCCCACTGTTTCGTCCGACAACCTTTCTCCACACATCAGCAAAGACTGTCCGGGATATTTCCTTCAGCTCTGATCAAAGACTGCTAGTTGTTGCTTCCATGGAATCTAAGGTGAAAATATTTGACACCACCTCCAGAACGCCAGTATCAGTTTTCAGTCCCACCGACAAGCCATTATGGGCATGTTCCTTCGACATCGGTCAGCGCGAGAACACCATGTATTTGGGTGCCCAGCATGGAAGTACATATTCCTATGATATAAGATTTCCCGAAACCATTGTGGAGGAATTCAAAACCGAGGGTGACCTGAGTCCAGTCATAAATATAGCTCCTGTCTCAGCCACAAATCACTTCCCGCATGGAGGTTTCTTAGTTTGTAAGCTGCAATCACTGTGGTTCTATGAATACACAGATGCAGGGCAAGAAGTTCGATCGACCAAGATCGGCGTCGAGGGTCCTTTCATATCGATGTCATATGAACCGAGTAGTGAGAATCTCTTGGTGTTTGCCAGGGCCAGCACTCGATATCCACAATCGCGATACATCATTGGCAAGCTGGAGAAAATCGATGATCTTGCCGTGTTCAATGTTAAAGTTTCGTTCTTTGGTTCCAAAGCTACACCAGTGATGACTCGCTGCACTCAGATTGCTGTCGAAAATAATACTCTCGTAGCTGGTTACATTCAAGATGCCAAGCTTTTGTCTCTGTTCGATATGAAACGAGAGCAGCGACTACAGTCAATGCCTGTTCAAGAGGTTGTTTACGATACTTGTCCTGTACACGTTTCCAATAATACATTCTTGGGAGCATTAACAGAGACAAAGTGCCGCATTTACAAAGTCCTAACCATAGACAATGGGCGATAACATTGTTTATAGTTGGAATGTCTACTTACTTTGATTTTTTTTTCTTTTAAATAAATGTACTGTTAGATTTTGACTTTAGCTCTAGTTTACTATTTGCATTTATATTTTGATAAATAAAATAAAAATGGTTCTTTAATGAAACTAGAAAAAAGATACTTTTTTTACTCTTCACCTAAAATACACCTTATGAGAAATTCTAATACATTTTAAAAGGCGTTTTGAAGCAACAAACCATTAGTACTTCAATCGAAGTATCAACCAACAACCTAAGATTTTAATGATTGCCTGGAGCTCTTATAAGCGGTGTGGGATGTTTCAAAAACAAAACAAAAATCACCCCTCGTAATAAAAAAAAAGTGTTTTCATTTCACTTTTTGAACTTCAAAAAAATTGTCATTTAAAAAGAAAAAAAAGATTTTTAACAATAAAATGAGCTGGTCAAGGAATAAGACCTTGGGCATGTTAATATTTTTATTATCACTAATTGTTGCCTTTGCATTTCTTGCAATTGTATTGATTGTTAATAATTTCCGCAATAAGGAAGAAAAAAACAATCAGTTTTTGAAGTCCTTCACATATCTTGTAGCAACAACATTTGGCACTGGACTGGGTATGTACATATACAAGTTTTGCGTGATTTTGTTTATTTAATAATTTGTATGCTTTATTGCTTTTAAAGGTTGCATTTGGTTTAGACTATGCAGATCTAAGAGCACTTATTTCCATGCCCTGATTCATTCAATATCCTTGCTTTGCATGTTGATTGTATATCGAGAGATAATTCAGCTAGTTATTGATGGTGAATTTGCTAAATGCTATAAAGAGTATCCAATTAGTATGCTTACTATTTGCATCTATATCATACAGGTAAATTATACCTATAGTTATTGTAAATATGATATGCATGATTATAATTAAAATATTTGCAGTTTATTTTGTCCTTTCATTTCATAGTTTTTCGTTATGGACAAACCCCTCAAGAAAAAGCTTTTAACGCTGGATTGCATGCGTTTATTGGAGCGATTACACTTTTTGTTTGTATAACAGATGGACTTTTGGCGTGCCATAAGATTGCAAAGTATTTTTTATTACCTTTTTAATTTAAAGAAAAATATTATTTTGTGTTTTGTATTATTGTTTAGAGATGCAAATTTAGAGAATGAAGCAACTTTTGCGTTGGCTGCTGTTTGCTTGTTCTTATATGGAATGACTGTTTGGTACGTTATTTTGAATCCTTACTTTGATTGGAGAAGATTGAGCAACATGGTAAGAATACTTTCACTGTTTTACTAACTAACACTTACGTATTTTTTAATAAGTTCACTTTTTTTAATTTAAATTGTAACATAAAAAAAAAACTACATGACACCATAAAAAACAAAAAAGTTACAAACTATTTCATGCTTTTTAGTAAAATTAATTTTTTTAAATATCTTTTTGTGAATAATAAAATCTTATTTTTATCTTATTTTAGCAAAAAAATCGGACCACAAGGGTAATTTAACACACATTTTATTTAATTTTATTATATTTTTGTGAAATCTCAAGTTTATACCAAAATGTTAATGAGTCGGTTTACATTACTTTCTCCTACTTAAAAGCAGGGGCTATCATAATTTAAATTTTCTACGGATCTTATCCCATTTTCGAAAATTGCAATACTTAATAATGATGAATATTGATCGAAATTTGTTTATATTGGACTTTAAGTTTCTAAATCACATTGGATCTCATTTTAATGTGTTAAATTTAATCTTATATAAAAAAATAAAAAGTAATGAAATTTCCAAATTTCGTCGATGGTAAAAAATTCCAAAGGAAATTTTATTTCCAATAGCCTTAAATAAATAAATTAATCTTTTTATAAAGTTAAATTTATTAATTCATAAAATTAAAAGTTATTCTTTGTGAACTATAGTGAATTAAATTTCTCTCAATTGTGTTTTAAATTTTTGAAAATAACGTAAATAAAATCGAATTATTTAACAAACATTTAGAAACCAAGTCAGAAGAATTATTGTTTCCAGTTTTTGTCGATAAGAAAATCCCAAGTCAAATTTAATTCTCAATAGCCTCCAATATCTACTTTAATTTTTTATTTCATTTAATTACGCGCTTTTGTTTCAAAACTTTCGAAATAACATAATTTTAATTTTTAAAATAGGTAAATTTCGCTGAAGACTGAAAATAGAACACATATTTAAGATTGCTTGAAAAGCGAAGCGGAAGTATAAGATACTTATGTATATTAAATAAAATAAATTATTTTTATGAAATTTGTAATATGTTCTCTTAATTTCTTATGTGTTGACGATTGAACACCTGAATTTTAAGATAGTAAATAACACGGCCTTGTTTTTATTTAATTTAACTTTTTTTTCAAAAATTTAGGCATCTATACTGAAAACATAGTTTTTTTTATAAAAAAAACTCATTTCAAATCATCGGCAGCTCTTTACCTTATTCACGAAATGATAACCTTGAACATTTATGGAAGGCAGAAAATTAGGGATTCCATGTAATTTATGGGATCTGAGCTTTATACAATAAACTTTAGGATTATGGCATCGAACGCAAAAAAATCTTGAAAAAAGATTGTTTTAGTTTATAATACAAAAATCTTGAACTCACACAATTGTCGAATAAACAAAAATCTCGAAAAAATCTAAATTCGAGATTTTGTATTTACCTTTTTAAAGAGTTTGTCTTAAAAGCAAAACGCTGCATTATATTTAGACAGTGAAACAATTTAAATTCTCCAATGAAAAAGAATATATTTTTAATAATTAGAACCCAAGAAACGTAAGAAAATATGTTATTTTATTTATAAGTACATAAAGCTCGAGGTATTTAGTAAATTTATTTTTCTTCTTTTGTATACTCCAGCCTGATCCTAGTTTCTAAACCATTTTTAATTTTTTTTTTTTTCAAAATACATCCACTGATTCCTTAGACAGAATTTGAATGAATATGTAAAGTCCATCCTACTCAAACGTTACGTCTTCTGTCTTAGATTAATTTGACTATAAAAGGACCAAAACACAGGAAAAACCATGGGCCTGGATTTTATGCAACCAATGTAGTTTCAAATTTTTGGCTACCTACGAAAAAAATTGATTACTCAATGAAGTATTTACTTAATTTGTTCTCTTGACAAAAAGAGAGTAGCCATATAATAGCCTTGATTAATAATAAAATTAATTTTCGCGTTTTTTGGTAATGAGAGTTAAAAATTAATGAACGCAAGCAGGAATGCAAGAACCTTAAATTTATAAATAAGATCCATCGTCTCAAAATTTAATGTATCTACAAATTTATTCTAGATTTTTGTGTTGCTGTTTAAAGCTGCGAGCAAGGTAATAGTATTGATTTTTCAAATACATATATTCAAATTGGGATAAAATGTGTTGTGCTTAAATAAATACAAACTTAAAGTAAGCTAGTAATATTTTGTTGTGAATCCTTTTGTGTTATGACGGCAGCACAGCTGCTTTGCATCGAGTTGTTGGCATCGTTTTAAGGCGTTTCCTTCCATGATTTTTCAACCGCGACCCATAGCTTATTGATATTTTTGGTTTTGCCTTCCAAACCTTCCCTTTGATATCTAATCACAGATTCACTATTAGGCGCTCCGTAAGATCATTGTTCTAATCTCGAAACTATAACTTTGGTTTTCTATTTGTCTGTTTTGAGTGGTCTGAGTTGTGTAACGAGACCTAAGCTTTGTCTTTGAGAGGCATCATACTTATTAACGAGAGCTTCTAAATAAAATAAAGACAATGTTTATAAAATGAAAATTAAAATAAATTTTACACTACACATTTTATTAAAAATTGAGTATAATTGAACAATCACTATTTCATTACTCGCAACTGTATATTTTATTATGTTGAAATTTTTCCATTCTTAATTTTTGTTTAACAGATTTTTGGTTTCTAGATTGTGGTTTTTGAGGATTTTGTGATTAATATTTTCACTTTAAATTATGGTTTGAAAAAAAAAAACGAGCGAATATAAACAATATACATATGTATATGTTTAAAATAGGTGACAATAAAAAAATAACTCACAAACATTAGGATTACGGTTGATCATAAGTAGCGCGATGATTTTTTCCGTTCGAAATAAGATTTCTAGCCATTTTCATTATAACATCTAAAAATAAATTAAAAAATAATTTCGTTTGTTTAGTATTTTGTATTTATTTAGAATTTATACTTTACTTTTAATTTTTTTGACCTTCATTTAAATTTATTTAAAATATTTCGTTTTTGTTTTAATTTTTAAAATTTGCCATTATTTTATTTTTTATTTTGTAGATATAAAAATATAATCGTAACTTTTCGTTTGATTTGGTAAAGAGTTTTGTTATTATTTTGTTCTTTTAAAAGAGTTATACATAATTAAAAGTTTTATTTATTTGTTTTCCTAATCTTTAACTTGTATTATTTATTTAACAATTTCAAAAATAGCTAATTTTCATAATAGATAATAGAGTGTTTATTTTTTCTATGTATCTCACATTGATTTATATATATAATGTATAAGGACACGTATATAGTAACAAAATTTTCCAAGCAGACAAAAATATAGAACTTTGTTGTTTTTTTTATTATAACGAAGCTTAACAGTTTTTTTTTCTTTAAATTTTTAGTTCAATATAATATTTATTTATATAATATATATGTTTACTTATAGTAAAGAAAAAATAATATTATAAATATATAATTTGAAAAGATAAAATAAAAATAAATAATTAATTTTAGTTGTAGTGAACTAGAGTTTTCTTTCATTAAAACGCACACGTGATTTGATATATATGTTTTTTTTTTTGTTTTGTTTATATTAATATATTGTTTGTTTTGTGTAAGAAACCTATATAATAGAAATTTAGTTTTGTTTTTTTTTTATTTAATTTTAAATAAATATATACAAATATTGGGCCTGGATTAAGAGCTTTTATGTTATATATTTTTTAAATACCTTAACAAATAGGTGAATTATTTTATCTAATTAATTATTATTATTTGCAATTGTTTGCTTTTAAAATAAATATAAAAACATATAGAAATGTTTATATAAAGATGTTTTTTGCTTTGTTTTATTTTAGTACATCACTGAAAATGCGTGGATATCTTTAAAATAACTATAAAAGGATAGGATAGTATCTAGCTAAGGATCCAAATGTCTATTTTTTTTTAAATTTTCGAAAACACGCTCACAATTTTCAGTGATGTATCTTCTGTTTTTTTTTTTTTTTTTTTAAAAGGTTATAGGTTTTTTTTTGGAATAGAAAAATACATGTTGTGTTGTATTAAAAATCTTTACACTGGCTAAATGAAAGAGACTAAAAAAATGATCAGTCTCCTTTGCTTTGCTATTGGTAGTCAATGTGGAATGTTTTCTTTTTATTTATAGTGTCAAAAAAGCACTGTTTTTGGGGGAATCAATTTCGCAGCTAAAAATCATACATTTTAATTTTGGGTTTCCGAAATTTTGTTTTACAGTATGAAAAATTCATAAGAAAAAGTGCTTCTAAGGATAAGTACAATATTTTATCGACTTTTGTAAAAAAAAAAAATAAAGATAATTTAATCGACTCCAGCGAAACCTTGGCTACCTTCGATTGCCTTAATGAGTTTATCCTTGAGTTGTAAATAACCTTCATATGGTGGTAAATCCAAACGATTAAAACTATTAAAATAATAAAACAAAGTCAGTCATCAAATTTATCAAAAAAAAAAAAAAAATACAATTTTCTAACATACCATGTATGAGCTCTTGGATAGTTATTAGGTGTACCCCATTTTTCAATTGTAAACATTTGTGGTCCATTGGAGCCGTAAAGCTCTTTGAATCCATTCATTGGAACTCTAGAGGTACCAGTTACAAATTGCAGTAAACGGGAACGCATTTCATTGGAAAACGAGAGCACAGCTCTCCAGAACCATTGAATGATAATGTGATTCATATGATAGTCACCCTTGTAGAGAGTGTTGTCGCGCCAGTCTTTAACATCAATATTTTGTATTCCACACATAAGAAGCTCCAGTTCATGTTCGTCGAAGATTTTCAATAAATTAAGTGGTATAATAGAACCAAAGCCATCCAAGAATGCCGTCATCTGTTCTTTGACACGTGATACAAAACGCCATTCGATTACTAATCTGTACAAATCAAACAAAAACATGAGCTTATTGTTTTTATATTAAAAAAAATAAGAAAAACTTACTTAATATATTCATCTTTGTTGTCATTCGTAACATCGATATTGGCACCATTTGTTTTCAATTCTCTTTGACTTGTATGACCAAATGTTTCTTCATCCACACAGAACGTTAGTTCCAATTCGCTTGGATCGTTCTCTTTGATCCAAAGTAATGAATTATAATATTCTGTATCCACCGATTCCATATCCTTTAAATCAATTGGCTTTTGAAGCATCATTTTATAGAAAGGTCGAATGAAAAAGGCTTAAAAAAGAAATCAAAATATATATAAAGAAACAATTCTTCTCCTCACATATTCAATATTCAAGAATATTTTACCGTCTAAAAGTTTTCCATGGTAAACTGCCATTCCAGCAATTCTTCCAATGAATCTATATAATAATTTCAATTTATAATTTAAATAGTTTAAAACATTTTATTTTATTGTAAATTACTTGAAATAATTTAAATGTTCTTCATTGCATAGGCCACTAAATGGATTAATTTGTAATGTGTAATTATCCATAGCTGAGTACTCAAACAGTCCATAATAAGGATTGAACATTTCTTTGGATAATAAATAAAACCATTCTCTAGCAAGGCCACCATAATCTAAAAATTTAAATGTAATTTTTTAATTATTGTTTAGTCGAAAAAAATGTAGTTAATTTAAAAAAAAATTACCTAATCCAGTCTCTCCTTCAAACTCTACCCATAACTTAGTCTTAAGTAAATCGGTTTTATTAACAGAATTAATAATCCGATATGAATCTTCTAATATCGAAGTACGTCTAATGCGAATTTCGAATTTGTTTGGTACATTTGTCTGAAAAGAACAAAAAAGATTAACAAAAACCAAGGGTTATTCTAGGCTTTAAGTCACGTCTCCCACAGTGAAAAAAATAAATAAAATAAAAGCCAATTACTTACTGGTTTTCTGATGTGACTTTTAAAGTATTCATATTTTTGTTTATAATCTCTAGAATATGGTACGGCTTGGCCAGCTATATTTGGATTAGACAGTCTTGGATCCTCCCATTGTGTTGTTCGCGTATCTTGAATAGTTTTACAAAAAATCCAATTAAAATAATTTTTTTATAAAATTTATAGAAATTATTACTATGATCTATGTAAAACACTCTGCCATCAGTATGAACACGTTCTTCCCAGCCTTCTGGCAGTGGTCCCAAATCATCTTCAACACGTCGTGTTTGATTTGGCATTGGACTAGCTCTGCCATTACGAGGATCAATCCATGTGGTTTTACGCGCCACATGATCGATAAAAAACGTTCGTCCATTAGGCGCAACTTGCATTGACCATTGGGGAGGCAGACTTTCTTCATCGTTATTCGTTGTTGTGGTCTAGAAAAAAACCGACAAAAGACAATTAAAATAACGAATGCTATGAAATTTTTTTAAAACTTTTTTTTTAGTTTTTTTTTTAAATTTTCTAAATTTTTAAATTAGAAAAAAAAAACTTGTAAGTAAGAAAATATATGTATGTAAATGAAATTTTTACTTGGTCGACTACTGCTGTGTTGTCTTCGACAGAATTTCGTCTCGTTGATGAAGCTGAGTTCTCCGATCGATTGCCACTGTCGGGTTGATCTGCATCCTCGGTCTTTATGTGGGTTTTGTGTATGATTTTGGAATTTTTGGTTGGGATAAAAGTTGTTTATTTTTGGAAACATAAGTTAGGAAAAAAATAAAAAAAAACGAAAATAATTGAAAATCATATTTTTGTTCGTTCGAATGTTAATTTTATATTAAAAATTATTTTTCTTTCAAACTAATAAAACGTTTTACACAAATTGTTAGCAATTAACATAAAATTCCAAGAGACACAACAAAACAAAAACATCAATGGTTCGTTAATGAGATGAACTGGTTTTACACGTACTTACAAGGAATATACAATACGGAGTTAAAGCATTTTATAGCAGCTATTGTACATAATGCAGCTTTCACTTTTGTATAGCTTTATAGCTTTGAGAATTGATGCATAGCATCCAAAATAGTTTTATATAAGTAATAATTAAAACTTAACGAAATTTTAAGATATTTTTGTTGGAATTAAATTCAAGTTAATATGTTCAACATACAAATTTAAGTCGCAATTTAAGTTGATAAAGTATTGCATAAGCTATCGCGTTAAACTTCAATATTAATGTTTCGTTCCAACAAAATTAACTTTAACTACCTACCATTAAAGACTTAAAAACTGACAAAAGAAAATTGCAAAAGCTTTGAAAACAAATATTTACATATGAATAAATGTGCTGAAGTATTTGGAACAATATAAGGTGCACTATTTTTGTTCGCTTTATGTAAAAATAAGTGAAAAATGGTTATACTCGTAATGTATTTCAAATGCTACTATACAAATATGAATGGACGTTTCATGAGAGTATACGCAAAACCTTTTATATTTTGTTCTAAGTTCCTTTTTTTTGAGTCTATAGAAAGCGTAGGGAGCTTTCATCTGCGCTGTTTACTTTTCAGAGCTAGATGATTGTTCTGATAAGCCAAGTTCTTGAGTGATTTTTTTTAGTTAAGTTATAAATGAGAAAAAAAATGTTTGGTGCGTTTTAAACGCTGGCGACAACATCGGTTCTTGTTTTTTTTTGAAATGACAGTCATACCGTTTACAACTTAATATCCAGTAGCGTCCCTTTTAACTAGCACTCTCGATTACTTTTAATGGGGCTTTAAGTTATTTGCTCATGCCGACAAACCAGCATCTCTCAAAGCTTTCGAAGCTAATACCAAACCACAAAAAGTAGTCAAAAATTGATTAATCATTCCGACTATGTAACTTATACATAGCTGCTACGGATATAAGCCAGAAAATCTATTTAAAAAATAAATGCTATTAAATTATCTAAACGATTATAACTTTAATAGTTAGACATTTGAATTATATTCTTGCCTTGTATTATTATTTAAAGTTCTTAAGCTCTTAAAATACACCCGACCATTATACTTAAGCTGTGTGCTGAAAATAAGACCGAATTTCTTAATCTTTAAGAAAATAACTTTTTTCAGGTCTTAAAAACCAAGTTTCATTTCGTCCAACTTTTTAAGTTCATATCTTTTCTAAAATCTACTTTCTGCAACTAACTTAATTTTTTAAATCTTCCTTTAAAGAACATTTAAAGAAAAATAGAAATCAATACTTTTTTGTTGGTTATTTTTCCATTTGAAAACAAAATAAAAGGTGTACCTTAAACAATTAAGAAAATATTTAACTTTTTAATTCCTTTTTTTCTATAAAATGTTTATATTTTCCGAATTTAGACCAAGTTTATAATGATGTTATTCAAGGAGATTAGTAATTCTAACTAAATACATACAATGGCCGATTAGAATGTTAAATTTAAGTACATTATTATCTGACTGATTTTAACCCTTCAGTTGAAAAATCTAAGAAATTTTGTTTGGGAAACATTTTAGATACACAAAAAATACAATTCTTTGTTTCTGAAATCAATTTAAAAAAAAAAACTACATATTTGCTAATTCCAAGCATGCAAAAAAGAACGCCAATTTTTTTATTTTTAACTGTCAGACTAATGCTAATCTAATATGAGTTTGAAGAGAATGACAACGACATATAAATTATGAGATCGTATAATTAAGAGCAGCACCAAACCAAACAACCAAATTCATTAATAAGAATATGCATTTGAATTTATTAAAGCTCTAACCGGTAGAAAAGGAACATGTCGATTATTATTGCTATAGTTGTGACTGCGTAAAGTTTCTATTACACGTTGTGACATCGGTACAATTGGCCCTTCACGTACTGGTCTTAAGTCAGTCATAATACTAGTGTAGGATCTAATCAACACATAAAATAATTATACTTAATTAAAAAAAAAAAAAAAACATCTTGAATAAGAAAAGATAAGCGTTTGAATAATAAACCTTTCAATTGTATCCGTAGAAGATGAAGCAGGGGATAAAGACCGAAATACAAATTCATTGGTAGATGATTCCCTGATATCATCCTAAACAAAAACAAAATTTAAAAATATAATTTTCTTTATTTATTTAAACGATGTTTTATGTGAAGCGAATGAATTTATGTAAGAGAACACACAAATTTTGAATTGTTTTCTAAAATTGTAACAGAAACAGGTGGTTTAAGTGAAAATGTAGTATTTTTAAATTTTACGAAATAAGCAAACAAAATGTGTTCAGTTAAGTTGGAAAATTTGGAATTCTTGCAAACAGTGACCAAATATTAAACATTGTTACAATCCAATCTGCCCGTTGCTATTGTATGGTTTTCTTAAACTTTAGTTTGACAGTGCCCTCTTTAAAATAATACCGACACTATATTAAATGCCTTCAGCTGAATCTAATAACATTTTTAACGCCCAGTGAAATTTTAAACTAAAACTAATTCTGTTTGACAAACTTAAACTTTGCTTAACTTTATTTTCATCAAAACAACAGAAACGCCTCTAAACATTTTTTGAAATATTTTCAAAAATAGTGTGGTGGTAAACAATATTATGGACGTAACACAATTGATGAACACAGAAAAGAACGGGTGATAATTATTAAAAGGACAGTTTACAATTTTAGCTATACTAAATTTAACTCAACGAAAAATAGATGTTAATAAACTTTCTAACCGCTCGATCGATATAGTCCTGCCTTTGTTCGTTGTCATTGTTATTGTTATTATTATTATTAGAAGATCCCCAACTAGGTACGGTTAGAGAAGCCGTAGCTGATGATGTCTCAGCATTGACGTAGTTACTATTTCGTACATTTTCCATTGCTCGCCTGGACAATGAACTTGGTACACTGGGTGCTTGATGATGTATGACTTGGGGTCTAAGGCTGATAAATGAATTTGATTTGAAAACAAAATAAAATAATGAATCGAGCAGAAATTGGAAACAAATTATAATTTTGAATCAACCTTCTATTTGTATCCGAATTTAATGAAGTCAACGATAATGACTGTTGTGAGGTGGTGTCGTCTAGGCTAACTTGACTGATGGTATCCTAAACAAAATACTCAATATTAATGATTGTATTCTATTTGTTTTTTTACGGAATAAATCTAAGCCTAAAACTAAAGATTCTAACTTGCAGACGACATTCGGCATATTCATAATTAATTATTGTTATTTCTATTTTTTTTTTAATTACAAAAGTTTTGGTGATGCGCGGCAATTCAACCAAGCTACTACTATTTTGATCCTCGATATCGTCACTATTGCTTGCATCTTCGGTAGTTGTGCCATTGGCATAATCGTCTTCTTCATTTTCGTTATCATTTTCAACACCACCACCTGTAATGGCATTTCTACTTAGAGAGCCTGAGTAGGATGAACAACTGCTTGATGGGCTCGATGATACACTATCATTATTGCATCTAGATGATGCTGCCCCATCAACCAATACAGTTGCATTCTTTTTTAATTTTATTTTATCCACACACAAAATTTGGGTAGGTAATGTTAAAAAATATATATAATTATGTACATTTAAAAAAATTTAAACATTCAAATTGATTAATCAAAATCATGCACAAAAAAGTAGATTTTTTTTAAATGAAACTGAATGAACTAAAGCAAAATTAAACTTACCGGATTTCTTTGTGCTTCTGAGTCATCCACACTGATGTGGAACCGTCTTTGAAAATCAGATGCGGCAGCATCAACTGAAATCGAATTTGAAGCTGATCTGAAAAGTAAAAGAAAAGGGTATAAAATCTGATGTGTTACATAAAGTGAAGGATCTAATTTTCTTGGCTAGGATTTTCACGTTTTCAAGTGTTCATGTTAAGTACTCATAACTCATGAGATAATTTTGCAATCTAGAAGAGAGACTGCAAATTTAACTTACAATAGAGGTCTGTTCCATTGTGTTGTTCGAGCCGTATGATTGACATAATACGTTCTTCCGTTTGCATCTTGTCTTTCTTCCCATCCTTGAGGCAGAGGTTCTGATGTTGTGTGTGGAAACGGATTCTTAAAAAAGTTAAAGAAAAAAAACACGATATTAGCTTAAAGCTGAAAAATTGATTAAGTCACATTAAAAAAAAAATACCCCTGATTGTGTTCCAGTTATAGAAACATTTTCTACATGATCCCAATCTCCATCGGGTGAGGCATTTACTTCGTCACGAATATAAGCGTGATAAATGTCTAATGTGCCCTTTATTCGGGATTTAGCGCTATAAATAAATTTGAAATTTAAATTAATTTGTTTACATTAAATTAAATACAAGATGTCAACATAAAATATTTGTTTTCTTTTCAAATAAGACAAAAATACAACACAAAAGAAAGATTATAATTTGAAGGGATATATAAATTATATTTTTTAACCGCCAACAATATCATAATTTTGTTGAAATAAGTTAATCTAATGCAACTGAACTGAACTGAACTGAAATGAAAAGAAAATTGTCAGCAACAACAAAAGTATTTAAATAGTTGATAAAATAAAATTTAGCAGTTTCTTTTACGAAAAGAGCTTTCTACACGAACATTTAAAATCAATGGAAAGGTTCGATATGAAGTATTGTACAGTGGTCTAGAACTGGAAATAAACTCCAGAACTCTAACATGATAAGTTAACGAACTGTACTCTAAATAATTTATATTAATAATAAAATCATAATTTACTTTTACATTTTTGTTGTTGCTGCTTAAAACCGTATATAATTAAAAGCAAAATACAAATAAAAATTTAATCAAATGCAAATCATAAACATACCCTACTGACCTTCTAGGCCGCAATGAGTAACTTTTTGGATTAATAGTTCGTCCTTCTTGTTCTTTGGGCAAATTCACCAGTGTCAGTTCGACCATACCCAGAAAATCATCTCTGGTTAAACGATTTTCATCAAATACTTGAAATACTAATTTTTGTTCGTTTGGTTTCACCTGCAAGGAAAAAGATAATCAAAAAATAAGATGAACATGAGGAAAATTGTGCAATTGTCTTTGGTAAATATGTACCCACCCTAAAAATAAATTCCTCATTCCACATTGGATTCAAAGTCTGTCCGTAATTGATTTTGGGTTTGAATGGAAAAGATAGAAAAAAGAGGGAAAATTAATTAATTAACAACAACTCTCTTATGAATGATGTTGGGGTATTCCAATTGTTCTTACCTTCTTTTTGGTCTTAGTTAGGACCGAGTCGATGTTTATATCACCATGTATTGTGTTGAGGTCGATTCTGACATATGGATCACTGAAAAAAAAAAGAAAAATAAAGTTAAGCTCTTGATTGACATGGCACATACTGCAAACACTTACCTAGCTCCAAATATGTCTTTTTTCGCTAGGGATTGTCCTCCAAGTACTTTGATGCGTAGCTGACTTATTTCAGTGTCATTCTGTGAGTATTAAAAAAAATAAAGTACGCATTTAATCACATTATTCAAGTACCTATTATGTATTATATCTTATATCTAAAAAAGAAAAACAAGATAAGAGGCGAACGGATGGAAGATAGAAATTTTCTTTTTAAATAGTCTGACATTTTTCTTTAAAGTGGTCATTTATATATGAAAAGGGCGGTTACTTTAGTGTGTTAAATGTGACATCATTGGGGGAGAATAATGAGAGCTCATCGTTAAGGGTGTTTCACATTTAAATGCTAACAAAGTTAAAGTACGAGTATATTCATTTTGATATGTCAGCAGATACTAAGGCGTTGTAATTGTGCAAAAAAAAAAAAAACAAAAAGAAAGAAAACAAAAATACAAGACGAAAAACTAAACTACAAAAGAAA
This sequence comes from Eupeodes latifasciatus, assembly GCA_920104205.1. Classification (NCBI taxonomy): domain Eukaryota; kingdom Metazoa; phylum Arthropoda; class Insecta; order Diptera; family Syrphidae; genus Eupeodes; species Eupeodes latifasciatus. The sequence continues at coordinate 151,238,787 of OV049926.1, read as the reverse complement.
CAAAACCAAACTAATCGTTTGGTGAGATATGTTTTTACTTGTGACACTTAATTCAATTTGTTTTGTGTTTTTTCTTACATGTTGATGTTAAGCTGAAAAGTACATAAGTACGTATCTAATATGAACGTCATGAGGTTGTTGTTTTGTCATGTTCGGTCATAGACATTCTAATGGATTAATTAATTATTTTATTAAATAAATTTAAAGCTTATAGCTAAATTTAAGTCAAGCGACTTGTGCGTTTGATGCATCTCAAATATATAAGTATTTAAGTACATTTAACATGGTCGACAATTTTTTTCAATTCAGATCTGTCCAAAGACCGATTTTGAAAAAAAAATTGTTATTCCAATGAATGGAATTCAAAAATTTAGTAAACAAAATAATTTGTTTTCAAATATTTAGTTGTCTTGTTGTAAAAGTAAGAAAAGACAAAGTTCTTAATAACAAATTTCATGATGATTTTTTTAAGTTTTCCACCTAGTTTCGAGAAATTCTAACTAGTAATGAGTCTTTATTTGGACAACCTTGAAAATTATGCCTTCATGGTATTGAAAAAAGTACTTTTTTGTAGTTTTTTTTTGGTACCCGTTTCAAAACTTAACCTGGATTTTAGCTACACATGTACATATGTGCAAAAAAATTAACATAAAGCCTTTTTTAACGGTATTTTTATACATTTTCAAAATATTTCGAAAAATCGATTGTTTGGAAAATTGATTCGTCATCAAAACAAAAAATTAATTTTGAATAGTTTTTACCTTTTTTGTCAAAAACCTTTTAAACATAAATGTTCCAGTGTTTCTTTCAGGATTATACATACAACTAATGAGGTTATAGCTATGATTGGTTTTCATTCTTCAAAATTTAGTTTTGAGATTTAAAAGCGAGTAAAAAAGTCAAATTTGTTATGTTTGGTCTCGGAATAAAGCTGATGAGTTGTAGATTTTTTCGTGTAAAAAAATACATTACTGAACACAGAACTTTTTCAATGATAAAATAATTTTTAATAAACAGCTGATTGTTGATTTCACATTTCGGAACGATCGTTTCACTGAAAGCTATCCTTTTTCTTTGTATTCCCACTTGTTAGTTGTACTTTCAGTGATTAACTCTAAACTCAAATTTTTGATTCCAATAAGGAAAAGTAATGGGCAGGTTCAAGCGACATAAGGGACTTTGAAAGTAAGGCAAGTTTCTAGTATCTGATTGGCTAGCAGACAAAAAATTACCTTCCAATTAAGGCAACTTTATTTGAAAGTTGACTGGAAAGTTAGTCAAGAAAAATATCCCTAACTATCAAGTCATGTCTGCTTATGTCAAAATGACAGTTAATCATGTTTTTTCATTCAACTGAAAGTTGAACTTTATTACTCTATGATTTATTTATTTTCTGACCAATTTTATTTAATGCTTTGTGTAAAAGGGTTCCTTGTCAAATTGAAAAAGAAATAAGTAATATACCTTTAGGCGCCAGTTATAGCTATCATTGGTTTTCATCATTGAAAACAAACATTGGAATTTTTTTGACAGGTCGTTTATAGCTATCATTAACAAATTCTGTCATTAAAAAAAATTTCCTGATTGAAATCCACCGACAAATTTTTACTCACAGAAATCTGTCATTGGGATTGTGTGAATTTGGAACACAAATCAGTGGAACAATTCGTTTCAATTTTAGGCGCCAATTAGCGCCAGTTATAGCTATCATTGGTTTTCATCATTGAAAACATACATTTTTTGACAGGTCGTTTATTAGTCGTTGACATATCATTGAAAATTTCTGCATTGAAAAAAATTTCCTGATTGAAATCCACCGAAAAATTTTTACTGACATAAATCAGTCATTGGAATTGAGTGAAATTGAAACACAAATCATTGGAACGTTTCGTTTCATTTTTGGACATAAAAGAATCAGCTGTTCAGGAAAATGAATTTCCGTCCGGAAAATAGAAAAACACATTTTTATCGAAAAATAAATGCGCTATTTAACGTTTTTTTTTTCTCAAAAAAATTCTTTGTGTGATTTCCGATCGATCAGTATATAATTTTCATTTCTAATCAAAGGGAAACACCGTCAAATATCGATTCAAATATTTTTCCGGATCCATTTCAATGATAGCTATAACTGGCGCCTTATAGCTATCATTGGTTTTCATCATTGAAAAAAAAATTACACTTTTTTTTTCAAACAAAATTTTGTGTGTGATTTCCGATCGATCAGTTTAAAATTTTCATTTCTAATCAAAGGGAAACACCGTCAAAAATCGATTCAAAAAATGTTCCGGATCGATTTCAAAGATAGCAATAACTGGCGCCTAACAATACAAAATACAAATGTTGATGTACTTGTAGCTTGCCTGAGGAGTGTTTTGTAGACTATATTGTTTTTGATAGTTTTTTTTTACAATGAAATGAAGTTACAAGTTAGTGAAGTAAGGTTCTGAGTTTGAAATTTATGACACTTGAAAAAGTAAGTAGCTGCCTTGGTCAAAATTTGCGTTCAAAGAATGCAGTTGACTGCAAATGAAGTCCCTTATGTTGTCTGAACCTGTCCATTTTCAATGAAAGCTAAAACCAACCTGTCAAAAAATTCGATCGAATGATTGGTTTCAATAATGGAAACTAGAGATAGCTATAATTGGCCCCTTATTTCCCCAACAATCTTCGGAATGATATAATTTGATTGTCAGTTACAGAATCCTGTTGACCAATTATGCAGAGTTGAACTTATCGGAAGATCAAGTTATAAGTTTATTGAATTTAATGGATGGATTTTTTCTTTTAAGACTGGGCAGGTTCAGACAACATAAGGGACTTCATTTGCAGTCAACTTCATTCTTTGAACGTACATTTTGACCAAGGCAACTAGTTAGTTTTTCAAGTGTCAAGAATTTCAAATTCAGAACTTTACTTCACAAATCTCTACTTCAAGTTCATAGTACAAAAACTACCAAAAACATTATTGTCTACAAAACACCCCTCAGGCAAGCTACAAGTCCATCACGATTTTTATTTTGTATTGTAAAGAAATATTACTCATTTCTTTTCCAAATTCACAACGAACCCTTCTACAGAAAGCCTTAAATGAAGTTGTGCAGAAAATAAATAAATCATGGAGTAATAAAGTTCAGCTTTCAGTTAAATAAAAAAAACATCATCAATTGTCATTTTGACAGAAGTAGACTTGACTTGATAGTTAGGGAGATTTTTCTTGACTAACTTTCCAGTCAACTTTCCATTAAAGTTGCCTTAATTGGAAGGTAATTTTTTGGCAGCTGGCCAATCAGATAATAGAAACTTGCCTAACTTTCAGGTCCCTTATGTCCCTGTCCACTCTTTCTTTAAGTTGTTGACAAGAAAAATTTGAACTAAAGACTTAAAGCTTAGTTTTATTCTTCTGCTGAACGAATATGGTTGTGCATACGCTTGAACAACGCTGGGAACAACGCTTAGAGAAGATGCCGATTTTGCCAAAAAGCTCATTTTGATCTTGGCGTGTATGTAAACAAACAAAACTGTTGCATTTAGGGTACAGAAAACCCGCACGCATACATTGAAAAGCCGATGCACCCAAAACGAGTCACTGTTTGATGCGGATTTCGGTCCAGAGACATAATTGGGCCATTTTTCTTCAAAAATGAGCAAGGGGCTCAACTTTCTATTACCTTAGGACGAATTTCGACACGCGGTTTTTTTTATTTAATAGATATGTGCAAATAAATAATAATTATAGCAATTTTAGAGCGAGGAAACTGCGCCGTACTATCAATTACTAACAAAAATTGTTTTAGGCTCAAAAAACGAAATATAAAAAAAGTAGGGTTAAGTCCGAAAAAGAAAATATTTTTTTTTATGACTTAAAGGTCTTTCCTAGCCTTAATACATGCTTTACAAGACCCCTAACTAACTGTAAAACAAAAATCAGAAGGAAATTAGTGCTGCGGTAATGGAAAGTCGCCCCGAGCAAGGAGTCGCCGTTACAGTCAATGGCGATCGTTATCGGGCCTGTTGAACGAATTTTTGTTCCCAAAAATTGAGGAGGAGGATATTGGCAACATTTGGTTCTAACAGAACGGCGCTACGTGCCACACAGCCGAAGCTACACTCGATGTTTTTTATAGCATTTTCAAAAAAAAAAAAGAAGTTATTTGGCCGACCCTTTATATATGTATTTTTCAATACCCAGGTTGAGAAAATCGCCACTAAAACACAGAATCAAACAACAGCATTTTCTCGCTGACCTATTAATCTTTAATTTTTTTAATTTCTTTTATTTTGTGTGACATTTGAGCAGATGAAAGGGCTCAAATTGTTTGTCTTTCCCCCCTTAGATATTAAAATTATTTTATTTATTAAATTCTTGATGACTTAACATAGCATAGCCAAGACAGAAAATATATGGCTTCAGACGTTCACTTTTTAAATCATGGCTAAAGTACAATGCGTAGTTTATTATACTCGTACATTCTATACGTAAACTATATAGACTTTTATGAACCATTTATATTATTTTGCTCATAACCATCAGACAGATACTTTTTATTTGTATATAAAAGAGTAGACTAAAACAAAAATTGTGTCTGTAAGGGCGAACAACTTTTTTATAGTATTATTTAATATTTTCCTATGAAGAAGAAGAACGTCATAGTCGTATGTCATATTTAATACAAGGTGCGCGATTATGATGGATACAGTTTTTGCTTGTATTTATTTTTGTTTTTTAAACCAAATTTAGTTTTATTTTGCACAAATACCTATCTGGCTTTTCATAATTCAATTAGACGGAAAACTATGTAATCCGCACATGAAAAATATAATCTTTATAATTGCGAGGGACAGATTTATTATTATATGTATGTATATGCCTTTCTAATATGCTGCTTTATACCTACATAACATAGCCTTGGCATAAGGATAGCAATATTCAAGCTTAGCTATCAAAAGGTATAAAGCTCAACTTCTTAACCTGAAATGAAAATTGCTATGAAAGAAATTATAAGAACTTGGCAAAAGATAAATTTATCATTTAAATTACGTTAAGTTAAAAAAGATCCATGTACAATGGGTCAAAAGGTCTCGGCTCGATTATAAGTACATGTTTACCAGTAAATCTTAGCCCTAATTATTCATCTGTGAGTTGACCAAAGAATTCAATCATTTTATATCGTTGGAAATTACATCAATAAAAAAATTGATTTCAAGAAATTTCAATTGCAAAATTTATTGTGAAACAAATTAAAATATATCCAAAAAGAGTTTCAACTTAAACACAAAGTATCTCCTCTCTCAAGGTTTTTATAGCTTTTAATTGCTTGCCTAAGGAGCCCCTGACAAGTTTAATCAACAAGTAAGTATACTTACTTCCAATAATAACAACTATTTAATTTATTAAATATACTATGTGTACAGTACATCCATACAATCTACGAGTATAACAACAAAGTAAATAATCACTTTTTGAGAAATGAAAAGAATAGAATATATTTTACCTATAGCAAAAATAATATAATAATCAACCCCTGCCCTGTATAGAAAAGACAGAAACAGCTCGGGTAATTTACACAATTATAGCCCATTAGCGAGTGTCATTGATAAGATGTTGTTAAATTTTACGATAGCAACTCTACCGAAGAGCATAATAGCCAGGTTAGGTATATGTACAGACATGGACATTAAATTAGATACAGAGACAGTTGCTAAGATTAAAACCAAATTAACCGTTATCAAAAAAAAGTTAGACTTCCTTATGAAAAAAAAACATGGGTTTTATTTTTTTTTTGCTTGTTGATTGTTTGGAGATGAACCGTTCCTTAGGTAAGACTGTGTTTTTGGTGGACATTAAAACAGAAACACATTGGAACACAAACCTTAATATTTAACTAGTATCAAAAATATTAATTTTTAATATTTTTTTTTTACCTTTATAAGACAAAAGTTCACTTTAGGAAGTAAATTCAAATTATTTTAATAATATTACAATTAATTCTAAGGAAAGCATGGGTCGTGGTAAGCATTGTTCCCTAGAAGAGAAAGTTGTCATTTTAGTTCTACGAAGTGAGGGAAAATCTTTGAGGGAAATAGCCAGGATAATGAGCAGATCTCTCAAGTTGATTGCAAAAGCAATTTAAACCGCTGAGAGCCAAAAAACAGAGGGGAAAACCAAGCAAAACAACCACAAGAGAAGAGTGAAAGATCATTTGCTCCTAAAAAAAAAGATCCTTACCAAAAACACTCTAATGAAGATATTAATCCTTCGTACGTATCACCCTCCAAAACCCATTTGTTTACATTGTTGTATTTGTAATTTTGACATTCTGTCCATGAATAAATGTGAAATTCAAATAACTGATAAACTAAATTTCCACGCACCGGACCTCATTAATTGTGTCTTAGTGTGCGTGTTTTCACGCACACTAAGAATTACTTTATGAGGTCCGTTTCCGGTTTAGTTTGTAGGCAAACCAATATAGCTACCGAGGATTTATATCTTTACTAGAGTGTTTTTGATCCTTACAAGTCTTCAAGGGAAATAAAAAACAAACTACAGCTTCCAATAACTTCCAGAACTGTTCGTAGAAGACTTGTTAAAGCTAACTTGCTCAGAAGGATCGCAAGAATGGTGCCCTTTCTAAGAAAAAAAAAATATATTAAATTCGCCCACGATCATTTTGATTGGAGTGGGCCAGAAGGAGGCAAAAAGTGGAGGAATATTTTGTGGATAGACGAAACAAAGATAAATTTGTTCGGAAGTGATGGCAGACAAACCGTTAGAAGGCTTAATTTAAAAGAACTGAATCCTAAAATACATCCAGAAAACGGTCAAGAATGGTGGCGGCAGTAGGGTTGGGGTCGAAATACTGTATGGATCAAAATACTGTATCTCAAATTACTGTATTTCAAAATACTGTGTGTACAAAATACAATGTAAAGACAATGTAAAAAAGTGCGCACATTTTTACATTATCAAAAGGATTTTTATTTTTTAGCCTTATTTACAGCATTTTGAAAACAGAATACTTTTTTTTTTGGAAAACATCAAAATAATTTTTTATTAGCATAATGTTCTAATAGACTTCCCTTGAACAATAACATATATGTATAAATAAATAAATAAAATAGGTGGCATAACAGTCCATTCTTGTGTGCGAGTAATGTTGTCAGGGATGGAAGGGACCTACAGTTTTAAGCTGAATCCGAACGGCTAATTTGAGAAAGCACTTTTCATGACAAGAATTACTCTTGGAGGATTTGTCAATTCCTCGCAAGAGGCAGAACCCGTGCTTTAGATGGCACAGGCAGGGTTTGAACCAGAGTTGCAAAAATTCCAATGTGAATTCAATGCATTACTCATTATTTTTTTAATGGATATTGTTCTTTGACTGAAATAAAATATATATTGCTAATTGTACATCTATGAATTACCCATTCAAAATTTAATTTATTGCCATCAATATTAAACTAAAAATTAAAAATTATTTTATTGCAAGTTTTATTGAATTAAAATTAAAAAATTATTTCTATTCAAAATGAGCTACAATTTTTTAATTCAATGCCCAGTGGGAATATATTCAATTATTTCCATTTATTTCAGTTAATATTCGAAATCTTGACGTACAAATGTCCCAGGTTGAAGATTGACTGATACACTCCTCGTCAACTGAATACGCACAAACATTTTTTAATATACTTTATCCATTTTTTCCAAACAGTGATGGTTATTATGCCATCTGTTGATGCTAACTATTCTCTTAAGATGTTAAGCAGATAATTCCGAAAGAATTATCCAAAAACAACCGTGAGTTTTTCTTCAACCACTTGCAAAGTGTTTTATATGCAAAGTGGGAGTTTTTTTTTTTAGTCAACTGAATAGGTACAACGCCATTTTCTTCGTTGTTTATAAGTTTTTTGGAGTGCTTGACGGTTTAAATTAACGATTTTAGTGTTTTCAGTAAAATTTAATTCTTGATTTCAAATTTTAAGAAAAATGGGTAGATCTACGTGTCTTAACAGTGTTGAAAAAGCTAAAATCGATTTACTTAGAGACCAAGGCCTAGCTGATAAAGTTGGCCGAAGTTTTAATGTAGTTTATTCTTACTTGAAAAATAAAGATGCATATGGCAAAAACATGAAGGGAGGTAGGAAAACAGCAACAACAGCAGCTGAGAGACGAAGAATTTTAAGATATGCATCAAATTCTTCTGATTCTGTGATAAAAATAAAACAAAAAGTCGGCGTAAACGCAAGTTTCTCAACAGTTTTAAGAGTAATCAACAACTCAAGCCATCTTAAACAAATGAAACTTAAGAAAAAATCACCACTTGACGAGAGACGGAAAATGTTGCGATTAGATTTTTCAAGACTTCACATGAGTTGGAAAAAAGAATGATATCACGTAGTTTTTTCAGATGAAAAAAAGTTTAATTTCGATGGCCCTGATGGGTTCAACTTCTATTTTCACGACTTAAGAAAAGAAAAAAGATTTTTTAAGCGCCATCATAGTCGTGAAGGAGGTGTCATGATATGGGGAGCAGTCAGTTATTATGGAACAGTTGAGCTCGAGGTTGTAACATCAAAAATGACAGCTGCTGGGTATAAAGTAATTTTGGAAAGAAATTTTCCTAAATTTTCTAACATCTTTGGACCCATAAACTGGACCTACCAACATGATAATGCGCCTATTCACTCAGCGCGCATAATAAAAACATGGATAGAGGAGCAACAAGTGCAGTTCTTCAATGGCCGCCGTACTCACCTGATCTAAACATCATAGAAAATGTCTGGGGATGGTTAGTACGCAAAGTTTATGAGGGTGGTCGTCAGTTCGAAGACAAAGAAACCTTAATTTCTGCAATCAAATTAGCGTGGAGCGAAATTTCGTTAAATTACATTAAAAAGCTATACGATTCCATACCGGGTCGAATTTACGAAGTAATTAAAAATAAAGGTGGAAGTACCCACTACTAAACTTAAACAAAAACTTGTTTCATTCCATTCCAATACCAATTTTAATTTTTGTACCTATTCAGTTGACTCAAAAAAAAACTTCTACTTTGCATAAGTTACACTTTGGAAGTGGTTGAAGGAAAAACTCACGGTTGTTTTTGGATAAAACTTTGAAATTCTGTTATTTATATGTTACGAAAATTTTTACCATCAACAGATGGCATAATAACCATCACTGTTTGGTAAAAAATGGATAAAATATATTCAAAAATGTTTGTGCGTATTCAGTTGACGAGGAGTGTATAAACAAATAAATTTTGAAAAAAAAAATCGTTTTTCGGTCGTTAGATTTTTTTTTATTTAAAGTAAATTCTTAAAAACTCTTTTATTAAATATACATACATAGCTATGTAACTATTTTTCAATAGAATATTAAATTTTACAACAATAAAAAAAAAACAATTAATTAGATTTGTCATCAGTTATAACTTTTTTGAAGCATTTGCTTTTGTTAAGACTCGGATTTCAAAATTTGTGTCATTGTATCTGTTATATTTAGGCAAGTTCATCATTGTAGCATAGTTGAAGAGTCTTTCGACCGAAGCTGAAGATGGTAACGGTGTATTATATTTTAAAAAGACTTTCTTCACCAATGGATGATTATTAAGCATATTATAATTTTGGTTAGTGGATCTTAAATAATTTTTGATTTCTGCATCAATAGCAGCTTGAGTTACAGAAACCTCAAATTTTGAAATAATATTAGTTTTAAAATCTCCGAAGTTTTGTATTCATGCTTTGGGAATTTTCAGGTGATTTTTCAATTTTTTCTGCCTTGATTGCATCTTCGAACCATTTGTAAGCTTTAAGTTGAATTTCAGATGAAAAATATTCCAACCAACTACCTTTAAATTTTAATAATTGTTGTTTTTTGTGTTATTATTGCGTAATAACCGTAAGTCATAACATTAATCAGCTTAAAAATTTTGGAACTAAAAACTTAAAACTTTGAATTAGTTTCTGAATCAGAAATTAGTATTTTAATTAATAATTGCGAAAGTCTGCCAAATAAAATGAAAATATGTATTTTTATTTTAAAAGTTTTGCATTGGAAAATAATATTTTAATTAATGATAGAACACAATTACAAAATAACATCAAATAATTAATGCCATACGGTAACATTGAAAAATAAAATTTAATAAATAATTAAAAAAAAAAATAGAATTAGAAATTGAAAAATATTTTCTAATTTATTAAAAATGCATTATAAAATTCAATGCATTATTTGCAACTCTGGTTTGAACTAACATATGTACATAGGTACATGATAATTCATAAGTCTTTGAAATAATAAAAACGAAAACAATATAAATGGTATCTTCTTCTTAATTTCTCTTTACCATTTTCTTCTTCTTAGTTGTTTGTATCTCTCACATTTTTACATGAATTGTTCCTATCATAATCAACAATTGCATATAAACATTTACACCAAACTAATTGATGTGTCAAAACTTCCAGTATTATACAGTATTATGAGATACAGTATTTTGACAATACAGCATTTTGAGACACATTATTTTAAATTTACAGTATTTTGAAATACAGAATATTAACCATACAGTATTATGACCATACAGTATCATACAGAATTTTGATCATACAGTATTTTAAAATACAGCATTTCGACCCTCTCCCGCGGCAGTATCATATTTTGGGGTTAATTTGGGAGCGGGTCGAAATGCTGTATTTTAAAAAAACTGTATGGTCAAAACTCTGTATGATACTGTACGATACTGTATGGTCATAATACTGTATGGTTAATATTCTGTATTTCAAAATACTGTAAATTTAAAATACTGTATCTCAAAATGCTGTATTGTCAAAATACTGTATCTCATAATACTGTATAATACTGGAAGTTTTGACAGATCAATTAGTCTGGTGCAGTTAATAGCTGGGTCGATGCTGTTTATTATAGGGAAAAGCGCATTGTTTAGAAGCTTGGTTGAGGAAATAGACCAACCGAAAGATAATTTTTGATGGGCTGGATCGAATTTCTGTAATTTTAATTTTTGACGAATTTTTCCGAAATGAGAGCTCGCAGAACCTTTTGGTTTGCAGTTGGGGGTAGAGCATTGAAGTACCTTTCTTTTGATGTGTATGTCGATTGGGTGGAAAATACATAGTTTTGAAAATACTCCTTTTATTCGGCAAGGGGTTAGCCCACGATTTTTTCGAAAAACTGTAGATTGAGATTTATACATCAGGTGGGTCAGGTCAGGTGGGTCAATGCTTTGTATTATAGTGAAAACCGCATCTTGTTTGGAGGATTGGTTGAGGAAATAGACCAACCGAAAGATAATTTTTGATGCGCTGGGTCGAAATTCTGTAATTTTACTTTTTGACAATGTTATTGTTCAAGGAAAGTATGTATTTTAGAACATTATGCTAATTTAAAATTATTATGACGTTTTCTTAAAAAAAAGTATTCTGTTTTCAAAATTCTGTATTTCAAAATGCTGTTAATAAGGCTAAAAAAAATTACGATTTTTATTTTTTAGCCTTATTTACAGCATTTTGAAATACAGAATTTTGATATATAGAATTTTGAAATACAGAATTTTGAGATGCAGTATTTTGATCATACAGTATTTTGTACATACAGTATTTTGAAATAAATTATTTTGAGATACAGTATTTTAAATACAGTATTATGATCCATACAGTATACTTCGACCCCAACCCGGTTAATTTTCTTGGTATGGCGTTGGACCAATACATTTGATTGAGGATAAAATTGATCAAAATATGAAGGTGAATATCATGAAGGATACGATGCTGCCTTATGCCGACGAGAACCTGCATCTCAAATGTGTTCTACAGCAGGGCAACAACCTTTAGGACACATCCAAATCTGCTCAAAAGTATTTTAAGGACCAAAAAATCAGCGTATTGGAGTGGCCATCCTAATTGCCTGACTCAAATCCCATAGAACATTTTTGGAGAGATTTAAAATGCGCGGTTGGGAAACATTTAATAAAAACTGTAATTAAAGCTAAGGGCCAGGCTACCAGATATTAAAATAATTTTTAAATAAAGAATAGCTTTGCATTTAATTTAATTTTTTTTTAAATCTTTTGTATCTATTTTAATGTTCACGAAATTTGTTCCTTTTTTACATTTATTTTATTATTTTTTTGCAATAATGGTAATTTTTTTGAAAAAAAAAAAAAAATAAGAAAATGAAGACCAAACTTGGAAAAAAAAATATTTTTTAATCAATAAAAAATGAATATTTAAAACTCTGTTTGGTGTTTCTATTTTAATGTCCATATCTGTATATGTACGTACTCCTATATAATGTACTTGGTTTCGTATTATCAAAGAAATTTCATATCTTTTATTTGTATATACATACATATGTACATATGTAGGTATTGTTTGCATGCTTGTTTTTAGGTAAACTAACTCAAATCACGAGGGTTAACTTCATCAGAGTGACTAACTCTGTGCAAATAAAATCTATATACATACATACATACATACATAGGTATAGGTATTTTGTGTACATTTTTAAAAAAGAATAAAATGTTTTTAAAAAAATATGAATTATTATAAAGTTTTGACACGCATATACCTACTTGTTTGAATATTTAAAGTTAAACTTAAGTGTTCTATAGGACGCGACAACGCCAACGAAGCACGTGAGGAATATTTAAATACGATTTATACAACCAACTCGAGCAACAAATCGATGCACGGTACGGTGGTGGTACACGGTATGCATGAAAGTTATGGTATTTTTGTATGGAATGGGGATGATGGAGCAAGCAGCAAGGAACCCATCAAATGAGATAACGAGCTGACATAAGAGCGCGATGCAAGCCGAAGCGTATTATGAAAATTAGGTCAGGTTGGTTGCGGCATATCCTTGCTTTGCTATTGCTATTGCTACAGCAAAAGCCTCTCTCTACATTAGCTGGAGATGTCGTCTTTTTTAAGCACATGTTTTGCTCAACCTTCAGATCTGGAAAGTGGTGAATTTGTTGTTGTTGTTTTTTCTATTTCAAAGCTGTTTCTGATTTAAGTGGAAGCATTTATGATGAAATGTTTTATTCATTTAGTTGAAAAATCCAGTACAGAATACAAAACTTACAATTAATTGTATAGTTAGTTAAAAGTTGTTTGAGGCATTTGTACACGTTGATTGTGTTTATATTCAACTAAATGTTTTAATTCTGGCATATTTTAGCAGTCTTGGAGAAAATCAAATGATATTTATAGAAAAATTGTGACATGTTCAAAATAAAGATGTACATAATATGTAAGTCTGGTTTTCATTATAAATCAAAAAATATAACAAATGAAAACAAAAATAAATTTAAAAAAATTGCAAAAAGAATGTGGGTCAAGTCCTCATTTAAAAATCTGATAAAGTAGACAAATAAGTTTTGGCTGCATGAAACTCTTATTTTCATCGATTTACCAACAAATTTTTCAATAAATATATGTATGTAGGCACAAATTAAAGGATTATAAATGCAGATAATGATAAACAGCAAGTTGAAGGTTTTTGGTTTGTTTTAATGGCGTGTGCAAATTTGATTAAATCTATTCTGTGGCACGAGTACGATAACTTTGGCGCCAACATGGTAGAGGGGCTTAATACAAGCATTTTTTACTATGGGAGGGGGGTCTATCTCCCCCCGTTCAGGCGGTAGGGGCAATTTAAAAAAATTATTATTTAAAATGGAAAAAAATGGCTTTAAAAGGTATAATACTTAATTGTAAGTAAAGGGTGTCCCAAAATTAACGCAAGATTTGAATTAAATAGAAAACGCCGTTTTTAGTCTTTTGATAGTTATATTTTTATTGACTCGTAAAGTACATAGGATAGGGTTATGTATGGAATAACTCATCGGACAAATGGCCTCCACGGCTTTGCATGCACATGCGCACTCTTTTGTTGAAATTTTCCATGACCATTCTGCATAAATGTGGCTGAATTTCGTTGATGCAGCGTTGAATCTCCTCCTTTAATGCACGGGTGGTTGTGGGCTTGTTGACATAGACTTGTGATTTCAAATAACCCCATAAAAAGAAGTCTAATGGTGTTAAATCACACGATCTAGGAGGCCAATTTTGATCACCGAAACGAGAGAGTACACGACCTGGAAATGTCTCATGCAGTAATTGAATTGTTTCACGGGCTGTATGACATGTGGCACCGTCTTGTTGAAACCACATATTGGACACATCAATATCATCCAATTTTGGCAGAAAGAATTGTGTAATCATGTCGCGATATCGAGCACCAGTAACAGTCACTGCTTGACCAGCATCATTTTCAAAAAAATATGGCCCAATTATGCCTCCAGCCCAAAATCCACACCATACAGTCACGCGTTATGGATGCATTTGTTTTTCGACAATCACATGTGGGTTCTCCGAACCCCAAATGCGGCAATTTTGGCGATTGACAAAGCCATCAAGATGAAAATGTGCTTCATCGCTTAGGATGATTTTGCTCGAAAAATCAGCCGCCAAGCTTTCACTATTTTTGAAATACATATTCTTTAATAATGAAGACACGTTGTTCTATCGTGTAACGCTCCATTTTTAATAACCCTATACTGTTAGCTGTCAAATTGCTTTTTTTCAGGGTTGCCAACACTTCACTGCACAAATGGCGGCAAATTCAAATCTTGCGTTAATTTTGGGACACCCTTTATTAGCAACCAACCGAAATTACAATTGTGTACTTTAATATACAAAGTTTAATAGCAAATTTCAATGAACTTGAACAAATTGTAATAACTATGAAGTTTGATATAATTGTATTAAGTGAAACTTGTTTGACTGAAAATATTTCGGATAATGAAATTAATATCGAAAATTACAATTTAATAAGATGTGACAGTTTATCAAGACATACAGGTGGAATTGCTATTTATGTTAATGAAAATCTGCAGTTTAAACAATTATATACACTAACAATGAACATGGATATATGGGGTCTTTCTATTAAAGTACGATGTGGGTTATTTTATTTTGTACTATCTGGTATATATAGATCTCCATCGTCATCCATTAGACGATTTTGTGATAATTTTAGTGAGTTGATGGATTGTCTGGTCCAAGACAATAATAAAGTTATTTCAATATTGACTGGTTCGATGAAAATAATATTTATAAACGCGATTGTTATAAAATAATTCTTGAAAATTGATGTACCCAGATGATAAATGAACCAACAAGCATAACGAGTACTTCTAGAACTTTAATAGATTATGTTGTTTCAAATTGTTCTCAGTTGATAACTAAAGTTAACGGTGATTTTGATATTGCAGATCATGAATCCATTTGCGTAAAACTTCCCCTTAGAGAAAAATCATATCCTGAACCAAAACTTAAGAAAGTACAGATTTTGAAATATTCCAAGGCTAATTTACTATTACCATTTGATCAAAGTCGTATAAATTTGTATGATCGTACTGATGTTAACGAAATCGCGGAAAATTTTGTAAATAAGTTGTTCACTGTTGTAAATAAGTTTAAAATCACTAAAAACATAAGAAAAAATGAAAACCCATGGTTTAATAAGAACTTAAATTCGCTTAAAAATCAAAAACGTGTCGCAAAAAGAAAAGCTATCTTTACAAATAGTCTAGACGATTGGTGTAATTTCAGAAATATTAGAAATACCTATTCCAAAGAACTTGACCGTGCGAAAAATAACCATATAAAAAGAAATCTATCAAACTGTTCCAATCAAAAAGATATGTGGAGAAGCCTTAAAACATTAGTACTACAAGAAATAAAAAAAGTTGAAATTGGTGGTGATGTTATCACAGATAACAAAGCATTAGCAAACCGGTTTAATAAATTCTTCATTAACAGTGTAAAAACAATAAATAGTGCAATTGACAATGTCCCATTCATAAATCAAATAGACTATGTTGTTGAAAATCCCTTTGTATTTAATTTAATAACGATACATGAATTAAAGAAAACGATTAAAGAGCTAAATAATAAAAAAGACAGTGATTTTCTATCCCCAAAATTTCTACTCGATGCTTTTGATGTAGTTGGTCCTGCTTTGCTAAAAATAATCAATACATCATTAACAGACGGTCAATTTCCATCCACATGGAAAAATTCAATTGTGACACCTATTGAAAAAATAAAAAAAACTGTAGTGTGAAGAATTTAGGCCTATTAACTCATTGCCTGTGTATGAAAAAGTTCTTGAAAAAATTGTGTATAAACAACTCTCAAAATATCTGTCTGATAATAAAATAATTATTGAAAATCAATCAGGGTTCCGTCAATCACATTCTTGTGAATCTGCAGTAAACATGGTACTAATAAGTTGGAAAGAATCTATCTCTTTCTTGACCTTAAACGAGCTTTTGAGACAATTGATCCTTATATATTGCTGGAGAAATTGTGCAAGTATGAAATCAATGATGTCGCTCTTGATTAGTTTCATAGTTTTTTATTGGGACGTTCTCAAAGAACCAAAATCAATAATGTCATATCTGATCCTGAACCTACTGATCTGGGAGTCCCGCAAGGATCAATACTTGGGCCATTACTGTTTAACTGCTACATCAATGACATGGACAAAATTATTAAAAATTGTGAGCTTGCTTTGTTTGCGGACGATTCCCTATTATTTGTTGAAGCGGAAACAACCCAGGAATGTGAAAGACTGTTAAAAGAAGACCTTGATATTTTAAATGTGTGGCTGAAGGCTAATAAACTTAAACTAAATGTAACAAAAACTAAGTGTATGGCTTTAAATGATAGTGTTAATGTTAACGTAACTATAGATCAAGAAATTGTAGAACAAGTTTTACAAATAAAGTATTTAGGTGTAATTATTGACTATAAATTAAGTTTTGAACAACATGTGCAATATATTTCAAAAAAAATTTCGAAAAAAGTAGGTTTCTTTCGAAGGATTCGAAATAAAGTAGACACTATAACTGCTATAAATATTTACAATGTAATTATTAAACCGCATTTTGAGTTCTGTTCTACTGTTTTGTAATGGGTGATTTTTTTGAGGTTAGGATTTTCATGCATTAGTAATTGACAGATCACGCGGGATTTCAGACATGGTGTCAAAGAGAAAGATGCTCAGTATGCTTTGACATTTCATCATGAATAGACTTACTAACGAGCAACGCTTGCAAATCATTGAATTTTATTACCAAAATCAGTGTTCGGTTCGAAATGTGTTTCGCGCTTTACGTCCGATTTATGGTCTACATAATCGACCAAGTTAGCAAACAATTAATGCAATTGTGACCAAGTTTCGCACTCAGTTTACTTTATTGGACATTAAACCAACCACACGAATGCGTACAGTGCGTACAGAAGAGAATATTGCGTCTGTTTCTGAGAGTGTTGCTGAAGACCGTGAAATGTCGATTCGTCGCCGTTCGCAGCAATTGGGTTTGTGTTATTCGACCACATGGAAGATTTTACGCAAAGATCTTGGTGTAAAACCGTATAAAATACAGCTTGTGCAAGAACTGAAGCCGAACGATCTGCCACAACGTCGAATTTTCAGTGAATGGGCCCTAGAAAAGTTGGCAGAAAATCCGCTTTTTTATCGACAAATTTTGTTCAGCGATGAGGCTCATTTCTGGTTGAATGGCTACGTAAATAAGCAAAATTGCCGCATTTGGAGTGAAGAGCAACCAGAAGCCGTTCAAGAACTGCCCATGCATCCCGAAAAATGCACTGTTTGGTGTGGTTTGTACGCTGGTGGATTCATTGGACCGTATTTTTCAAAGATGCTGTTGGACGCAA
The DNA here is from genome assembly GCA_920104205.1 of Eupeodes latifasciatus. Classification (NCBI taxonomy): domain Eukaryota; kingdom Metazoa; phylum Arthropoda; class Insecta; order Diptera; family Syrphidae; genus Eupeodes; species Eupeodes latifasciatus. The sequence continues at coordinate 151,221,015 of OV049926.1, read as the reverse complement.
CGTTACGGTGAATGGCGATCGCTATCGTTCAATGCTAACAAACTTTTTGTTGCCAAAAATGGAAGAACTGAACTTGGTTGACATGTGGTTTCAACAAGATGGCGCTACATGCCACACAGCTCGCGATTCTATGGCCATTTTGAGGGAAAACTTCGGAGAACAATTCATCTCAAGGAATGGACCGGTAAGTTGGCCACCAAGATCATGCGATTTGACGCCTTTAGACTATTTTTTGTGGGGCTACGTCAAGTCTAAAGTCTACACAAATAAGCCAGCAACTATTCCAGCTTTTGAAGACAACATTTCCGAAGAAATTCGGGCTATTCCGGCCGAAATGCTCGAAAAAGTTACCCAAAATTGGACTTTCCGAATGGACCACCTAAGACGCAGCCGCGGTCAACATTTAAATGAAATTATCTTCAAAAAGTAAATGTCATGGACCAATCTAACGTTTCAAATAAAGAATCGATGAGATTTTGCAAATTTTATGCGTTTTTTTTTTTAAAAAAGTTCTCAAGCTCTTAAAAAATCACCCGATATTTAATTAATGAAAGCTCTATGAGCAATTTACATAAACTTCAAAATAAAGCAATGCGTGTAATACTCCGATGTAGTAAATATACTTCTATTGTAGTTATATTAAATACTTTAATGTGGTTGTCTGTTAAACAGCGGATTTATTTCAATGTTTTACTTTTTGTTTTCAAAATCAAAAATAATTTATTACCAACATACTTGTCAAAATATATTCGTTACGTCAGAGATGTTCAACCATATTTGTTAAGAAATAGAGAGAATTTTAGACTGCAAACATTTAGAAATGCAAGATCTCAAAATAGTTTGATATATAAAGGTTTAAACTTTTCAATGATATACCAAATAATGTTAAACAATTAACTAATAAGTTCGAATTTAAAAAAGAAATAATAAGTTTTGTTAAACAATCTATTTAAATGTTAAATAATTTATTAAAATGCCAATGCCATTGTAAATAACATATATTTTATATACCTATTTATCACATATTTATTGTAATTATTAATAGCAAATTTAGCTAAATAAATTGAGAGAATTCTCTCTCTAACTAACTAACATCGAAAAGGAACGTTCTACGTCAATTGACGTAAGTGGTGCATTCTTAAAGGAAGAAATTTCATCGGTTGTAAAGTTTCTCAAATAATTTTCATTGTTGAAAACCCTTCAATTTTTGCTAGAACATTCCCAAGCTTCTTTTGTATGGCTGGAGCAAGAGATCCTTAGCAGCAGTTATTTTTACAACAGCATCTTCAACTAAATCAATTTGATTTTTTAATGAGTCCCTTCCCTCAAGCTTTGTTATGGTATCACAAGGAAAACTGAAGTTTAGAGTTAATGAATATTATTTGGCTTTGAAGTAAAATCTGGTTCAATATCTCTTTTGCCATATTAATTGCAAGAGGATCAGATCATCGAAATTATTAACCACTTCTTAAAACTCCTCATAGTGCTTTGGGTAATAGGCAACTGCTTGTAGCCAAGTTCCCCACCTGGTAACAATAGGCTGTGGTGGAAAAGGTGTTAAAGGGTACTTTTCTCTAAAAAAGTTCCACGCGAGATGGTGCCTTTAAAAATATTTGTTTTCGGTTTGCCACCAATAAATCAACATTTTTAAAATAACTTCGTATTTCCTCTGCAGTGCATGAGCTAAACACGTTACATGTATCAACTTCGGATAAAAGAGTTTTTTTTATGGCGCCGCATCGGTTAAAAAGAGAAAAATTTGTTTGTAGGTATTTTCACCTAGTTCATTGATTCTAATTTTAATGGTGCGTTTGCATTTCTTTGAAACTGATGTTTTTTTTAATTTTATTTTTTTTTTTTTAAATATAAACGATGCAAAAATATGCAAAATATGCATTTATAGTCAAATATGCAAAAATATGTACTAACAATTGAATACCATTTTAAAGGAAAATTAATGATTCTTAAAGATAATTTGTTCGCTTGCTTCTAAAGTTGTCAAAGAAAATATGTATTTGCATGGAAATCCTAGCCCTACTTATTACAATAACCGACTATAGGTGTCATCTCTAATTATGTACATATATACATACAGAAAAACATCTTAAGGAATTGATAGTATAAACGTACCTACATAGCTATTAACGTACAAGCATCGTTACTTCTATTTATAGGATTGATAAAGGTCATATTTATAAGTAAACTGTTGTTTTCAATGATGACTTTGTTAAAACAAGTACTTATGATGTGTGTTTGTAGCTAAATACCTACATACATATGTACATTAAATATAAGCTTAATTTAGCATAATATCAATTGTTCTAAGAACGAATGAACTTCCATAAAAGTTCTTATCTCCCAATGGTATTTTTTGTCTTCATATAAGTTAAAGTTATTGTTCATCCGTTTTAGTATGAATCAGCTTAAATTTAATATTATTTCTTTTATTTATAAAAATAATTATTATTATCAATTATACCTGCCAACTTTAGACTAAGCAAATGTGATAAGATAAAATACGTTAAACAGGGCGTATACGCAATAAAAAAAAAACATTATGATAAATGGGAATAGCTTCATGACGACCGGCACATACATAGGTTATCTACTAATAGGTATGAACATTTTACTTAGTTTATACATAAATAAATACACTTTTACTTTTTCTTTTTCTCGTTACTAAGTTTATTGGCGTAATTGGCACAACTTCCTTTGCAAAAAAAAAGAACTTATTGAAATTCATTATTATACTTTCTTAGGAAGGTATAAATTAAAAAAAAAAACAAAAATTTGCATACTATTTTGAAATAAAAATATAATGTAGATATCTTTGTACAACAAAAAAAAAGTAAACAAAAACGTAAAATTGTCGTAAAAATCTTCTCGACATGTGTATTCCACTCGAATCTCCAAAAATAAAACAAGACAAAAGAGCAACACTATATTACTCCCAAAGCCCAAGATGAAAATACAATGCAAATAAACAAATTCCCATCTCTTTTCATTATGATCTCTATTTTTCATTCGCACTCAATTCGTAAATCGTAAACTCTCAAATGAGATGTCAAAATGCATTTAGTCAGAAGTCAGCAAACAGCAACTCAACAGCAACATTGTTAGGCCTAAAGAAAGAATCTGCAGTTCTTCATGGTAAAGCTTTTTGGTCATCAAATTCACCACATCACACCATCCATCCATAATCGTGAAATTTGTAACTTGGGTTGGTGCTGAGGCCTGTCAGAAGCCAGAGGGCAGCAAAAAACATAAAGAAAAAGCAGGGCATAGTAAAAATATGCCAAACATCCGAACCAATAAAACTGGGCAAAGAAAGACAACAATAGCCACACAATTAGCGCCCATGATTGCAGCACAACACTGGTACTGGACTGACACAAGCAGAGGCACACATCTGACATCGTCGTCGTCGTTCCCCCCAATTTCACCATGACCATACTAAACTCTGTTCCACTCCAAGCTCCAACCTCCAACACCTTCACCACCACCACCACCATTAACATCACTACCACCGGCATGAAAGAGACAATTAGCCATACAATTACGAAAGCCAGACAAAAACAGAAGTATATTCCACCATAAGGCCGATATAAAACGAAATCGATTGAAGAAAAATTCTTATGCAAAGAAATGAGTAATACATTTTTATATTTGCTCGTGATCATGATTCAAAAAAAAAAAAAAAAAAAGGAAGAAACTGAAAATCCGAAGAGTGACCTGACCATGGAAGGTGTAGAGAATTCCTGGGAGAGGCAACAAAAACACATTACTTACATATTCCAAATATCCGTGGATTTGTTCGTCCGTACTTCCCTCGGCCATTTTTTCTTAAGTTTCAACCAACAACAGCAAACAGATTTCTTACTATAGGTATTGAATTATATCAAGTGAAAACTGCTTTTCTTCTTTTTTGATTGCTATTCACGCTTCACGCACTTTGCACTACCACTAACACTTAAATATTAAAAAGGGAAACAAACTTAATTAAATTCTTTAATATGTAATAATTTGCTTTTGAATTTAATTGCGAAGAAAAACGCACTTTAAAATTATTTTTTGGTGAACTACTTTTTTTTATTTCTTTTTAAAGAATTTCTACTTAAGAATTTGTTGAGTAGACTATTTTTACTTTATTTTTATTTTTATGTTTTTTTTTTTTTGTTTTTAGTTTTATTATAATTTCCACCACGACCGTACCGACCGCAACGTTGCACTTAAAGACGATGTAAAGCTAAAGCAAAACTATCATGTACTTCGGTTTTTTCGTCCCGAGGAGGCCCTTTGGAAAAATGACAGTAGCGCAGCAGAGCAGTTGATTCCCCACCGATTTTGAGTGCGACTGTGAGAAGTAAAGCGAGCGACTCGATTATTATTTACTTTTGAGTGGAACTTGGAGCAGAGCTTTTTTTTGTCATTTTCCTAGTGATAAGCTTTGAATTCAGCTGAAATAGCTTTGTGTGGAAATATTTAAGTGAGGAGGCTATGGTGAGTTAAAGTTGAATGGAATGTCACAAGAGATGTGCCGCCCTCGTTATTTAAAAAAAAATATCGAGATACAAAAATATAACAGTTAATATGTTAAAGTTCTTTAAACTCAACTGTAGCTCAAGGTCATCTGGATTGTAGAAAATCAAAAGAACATTTTTACAATTAGATAGTATAAAATAAGTTGATAAACAAACCTATGTATTATATAAGAAGGTTTGACTTGTGATTGTGGGTTGCAACTAACAGAAATAATTTCTAAATAAGTAAATCCAACTGTCCCTTCAAGGGTACAAGGGAAAATCAGTGAAGCTCAATTCAAAATTCAGATTGAACAAATTGAAGGAAGTCATTTTGACTGCCTTTCAATTTCAATCGGAAAAACAATTGTGTATAAGTATGTATGTAAGTAAGTACCTAATTCATTTATTTATAAATATTTTTATACAGTTTGAATAAACATAACGAATTTTATAAAGCTTTGGCATAGCCGTCAGCTCAGTTGGAAAAGTATAGAAAGCGATTTTAATTTATATAATAAAATTTAAATGAATTGATTTAAATAAATTCAGTTATTAAAAAATTTCTATACTTATAAATTGAATTTAAAACAACAGTACCTACAATAACTTCCAATTTCCGCCATTTAATAATTCTATTGTTTCTTGCATTGTAAAATTGTATTTCTGGAAAAATCTTAGTCTTTGGTGTCTTAACACTGGGCAAATGCTTATAAAATGGAAGCAGTCTTCTTTTGCTTTCATGTTGCATAGAGTACAGAATTGCTGGAAATTTCCGTTGTATGGACTGCCATTTAAGGTTAGGAGCTCACATCTGGATTTGAATATTAACGATATTTCTTTATAGCTGAATGTGTTTTCAAAATAATTATTGCTTAAAAGGTTATGATTTAGTTGTGAGTAAATTATTCTGCTCTCAGACTGTTTAGCCTCTGCTACTAATTTTTCTCGAACAAAGTCTTCGTGTTTTTGAAATATCTTGAAAAGCTGCTCCTTTAGTTGAGCCAAGTTTTTCAAATCAAATTGGACAACTTCTCCACAGCTATCACCAATATTTTGCAACCCACCAGTCCTTATTCCGCATTTCATAAAGGAGCATTTTCTTTGTCAAACGAGCATCTGAATGTGAAGAAACTTTATAATGTACATAGTCTGCCTGCATCTTAAGGTGTTGGTAAACAGTTTTGCAAACCCCGTTTTTAAATAAATTGCGTAGTTAATTGTTCCATTTGGCAGATTAAAAAGTTTTTTTTTATGAAATTTCTTTGGAGCTTTTCTACTGCTTCAAATTCATCCGTTCCCCAAACTTGTGCCGCGTTACAAATAGATGTTTTAACAACACATTCGAATATTTTGTATTTGGCTGACAGCAACACATTTTGGTTTGAGAAAATATTCCTCTATGTCATATTCAGCAAGCTTTGCGAAGACTTCGCCTTTTCAATTAGATGATTTTTGAAATCCATCATTTTGTTCAACTTCACGCCTTAATAATTGTAATCTTTAGTGATTTCAAGACGATGGCCATTGAAGAACCAACATTCTCTAACCAAACTATGAGAAGATCTTGTGAATACCATGATTTTGGATTTTTCAATATTTATTGCAAGTCCCCATGTGCTGCAAATTTTCTGGTGACTGAAACTAGATCATCTGCATACAGTAAACATTGATTGTAGTGCCAGCTATCCGAATTATAATAATATTCTTAAAATAAATTAATTGTGTAGGTATGTATATAAAGACACAACTTTTAGAATAAGAATTTAAATTTATCTTCTAAGTTTTGTAGATCGAAACCTATCAATTTGCATTAAATTGGCGTAAACTTTATACATTTTATGGAAGGATCATTAAATGCTTAACAAAAATTATACCACGATATCGATTTATATGACGTGTTCAAGTGTTGTAATAAGTAATGACCAAGATCAGGAGGCGTCTCCAACCTATTGCCACACCAACCCTCCCAGAACATTCACTTATTCTTATCATGATCATATCCTGGTGATCAAAATGTGTCCACAAAAATCCGAGTGAGATGCTTTTTAGCCAATGTTGATGCATCAACCCTTAGAACTTAAAATAACAGATGGAGTTTTCCATTGGTAAAATTAATCAATTATTATTATTTCGAGTAAGTTGTGCCAAATAAATAGATACATTTTAATTTATATTCAACTTGTAGATTTTAAGTTCTGGAGTGGTACATATACCTATATGTGCAAACCTTTTTTGTAACCATTCTATACGTTTGCTAAAATAAGGAAGATACGGATTTCCAGATTGATAACAACTTGGATAAAATTGTACTCAGTACACCCTTTGTAGTATGTTAACTTAAAAAAAACTATTTCTTAAGTTATTAATTTGCCGTCTGGAGATCCTCAAGGCAGCCATAGAGGACCACTGCTTTTTTTTTAGTTTTGAATAATGACAGGGCAAAGACGTTCTTTACTCAAAACTTCTCATCTTTGCAGATGACTAAGCTTTTCTGTAGCTTCTAAAATCCAAGTGGATATCTGTTTTTGAATTACGAAATTGTAAGTAGTACCCGTGGCATGATGGTTAGTTAGTTAGTGCCATCTAAAGTTTTTTTCGTGGGTACTGCCTCTTGCGAGGAATTGACAAAACCAAAAGTAATTCTAGTCATGAAAAGTGCTTTCTCAAATTAGCCGTTCGGACTTGGCTTAAAACTGTAAGTCCCCTTCATCCCTCATAGCAGTACCCGCACACAGGAATGGTTGAGAGTTGTAAGTCACTAGACCCTAGTTCTCAACGGACTGTTGCCCCACCTAATTTTTTTTTTTAATTCTCTCCAAATGGAATGGAACTCAATTCAAAAAAGTGTAAAAAGATGACACACAATGGGACTAAGATATTGATTGTCTTTTCGTATTTTATTGATGAATGCTTACTTGATCTCTTGGACATATTTTATGAATTGGGATTCTTATTTGATGTCAAGCTCTTGTTTAACTCCCATATTGATGTCATTGCAATTAAGGCAGAAGCCGCCTTGGATAAATTAAGAGTATTTTAAAGGTTTTTTTCTTGTCCGTCCTATCCTAAAGTATTACAGCTGCGTATGATTTTTTCAATTAATAAAATTGAAAGTGTTCGAAAAAAAAATTTGTTATTCGGCCTTCGCCATCTTTAATGGGATCAAATGAAATTCGACTGAATTTACTAAGCATATCGACGCTGGAGAAAAACAGGGAGTTATTTTCTTAATTTGTATACATAGTTTTTAGCTTATGCCTATTACATATTCTCTTTTTGAATTGTTAATAGAATTTTTTCTATAATACTTTATTACTTCTTAATTGTAGTCAGCTAATATTTAAGTTTGCAGTGGGTACAAAATAAATAAACACTTCTTTTAAAGAAAATCATAATATTTCAACCTATCTACATATCTATCAATGTAAGAAACAGTCAATTGACAAAAATTTCCAAGTTTTTGAAACTCTAGCCTTCAATCTCCAACAGCTAGGTACTTGATTTTTAAGTTTTTGAAACTCTAGCCTTCCATAAGAAAGGCGCGTCTTTGGAATATCAATCTCCAACAGCTAGGTACTTGATTGAACTTAATTCCAAGTTAACACCTACTTTAAATTTCAAGCACATTGGCTTTACTTATAATATTCAAATTTAGCTTTCTTTAAATAAATGTTTTATACACAATTTTATGAAAAAAAAAAATAATCCCATATCTCGAGAAAATAGGTGCACTTTCCTTTTTATTGAACATTTGGATCTCATTTGCATTTTCATTATTATCTGTTTGTTTATTTTTTTTTAATTCTACGTTCTAATTCACAGCCAAAATGCAAGTGGATCTCTTCAATGAATCATTTAATCAATTTCCATTCAATGAACTTAAGTGCATGTATTATAAATTATATACATACATGTTGATCGTATTATCAGTTAAGTAGGCAATGTCAATGTTTAAAGAGATGAAAGCTCCCTATAGATTATCGAGTCTTAAAGAAATGTATGTACATATTTTGAACCATAACCAAAATATCTTTCTTTTTGATTTTGGCCTATTTTTACAAATTTAAGAGCTCCTGCCCTGAATTGATGACAAATTTAATAAGAGATTATCATGATAAAGAAATTCAAATTGAGAGCACATACTGATTTCTTTTTAAATTACATATCCCCATATTCATGTACATACATACATATGTACAAAGGTATTAACTGAAAACCAGTAAAACAAAGCTATATAAAAATGTAATCTTACAAAAGACGAATATAATTGAAGAATTTTTTGTTTGCTTATTAAACGATAAGATAAGACACGTAGGCAGCACCCCTAGGTGGTTTTTTTTGTATAAAACAATTTAACCTGGTTCAAAGCTATAATAATACAAACATCGCATGTCAAAAATTTTATCAAATGTGTTAATTAACACATTTATTAAACTGTGACGATTAAGGAACTATTGACATGAGTAATCTCTTTCAAGATATCGTGAATCTATTTTTATTCGTTTTTTGATTTCATTGACTATAGAAAGTGAACGATTGTTTCTAACGATTTCCTTGTGTGTTAGATAAATAAATGTACCAACTAACGTACATATGCACATAATGAAATGATAATAATTGTAATCGTTGGTTGGTATTTGAATAGATATGTGTTTTCTTTTATAAAATTGTGGAACAAATCAGAAGTTTTCATTGATTCAATTGTTTTTTATATTAAAAGTAACACCTCAAAAATGCAATTGAGAAACAACTCTTTCGAAATCAACTTTATAGTCGAAATGAGATGCATTCACTCTTATCGATTTGTTTTTCTGGTAAATTGTGTTCAAAATTCAAATGTTTGTACTTTACTGATTTGTTAAAGATGGAGTGCGGAGTTGGGTCTGAGGTTCAGTCTGTAATAATTTACAAGTCTTAATTTATAATTATTTACAAGTCTTTTCGGCTAACTAACTCTGCCGTTGTATGTGAAATGATTAAAATGAAGTCAAACCAAAACATAAACGTGGCTATTTTCACAGACAGTTAGGCAGGTATCAAGGCTATTAATTTGATTACATTATTCTCTGTACTTGTCCAAAAATGTTGACATGAGTTATCGAGTCTACACATTAACCTCTAGGTCACTCTTATTTTGGTTCTAAGTCATAGATAGCATTGAGAGAAATGAACGCACTAACGAATTTGCTCAAAAAAATTGAATATTCCTCTGGGCAAAATGTTCTCGATTTTTCTTAAAGAATCCCATCTCAGATGAATGAGTCTAATCGACTGTATTAAATCTAGAAAGATATTGCATACCTACAGCAAATCCCGCTTTAACGATCTTTTATGCAGATTAAAAATAGTTAGAGGCAGGATCTCCAAATGGACTGGTCACTGACATATTGGTTAACATGCATCAAAGTTGGGCATTCCAAACCGCCACACTAGTACGGACCAACCCAACAGGAAAAGGTTATTTACTTCCTCTTTAAATGCCCTGCCTTGGCGAGTTTTAGGATGGAATTTTTCGTTCGTTCTTAAACGATAGTAATGAGCAACCCGCATTAATGATCTGACTTTCTTTGTGGACGTGACGAAGTGACTCTAGGGACGACCCACTTAAAGGTCTCTATACGAATATTTTATATCTTTCTTCTCAATAATATATCAAAAGAGTTACCGTATCAGAACGACGCACTTAAGGGCTAATTAGTTGACTTAGCAATGTTATTTTAACGTAAACATCTACTTTGATTTTCATACAAAAACGGTAATGTAACAACGAGAAATCCAACTAATAACCTGCAAACAAATAATTTTCAACATTTCACCAGGCTTACAAAAGGCTCTGATAACAAAGACTCCAGTGCTGGAATTAGGCTTCCTGTATAATGTTAGAGAGCTATCAAAACAAACCAAGCTGATCTTATCACTTTTAACTAAGATGCTGTGTATCAATAAGTTTGCAAATTCTAAATTGTTTAAAATTTAGACAAAATTTTAGAGCTTTCAATTTAAATTAATACTTATCTGGCTAGTTACAGTTTTGTTGGTGGTGTTACATTTTTTTTTTTCATTGGTTAATTACACAGTTGGTTGTTACTTTAGCTGCTCTCCTGTTTACAAATTCCGATTCCTACCTATATATGTATATCCGATTGTCTACTCCTATTTTAAAATAGGTACAATTATTATAATGTACATACGTTTATTTAGCCACATTTATCTATGATGTCATTTATACATACCCGTATTCATTAAAACAAATAAATGCATACCTACACTATATCTATTAAAATCAGATGGCACACTGAAGTATTAAAAACATCAGTACAAAACCTCACACTAATCATCTAACTGATAACTAGCCATTTCTAATCATGTTTTGTTTTTGTTTTATTTTTGATATTGTTGATGTTGTTCTGGACGTGTTATCATTGCTGATGCTGCATTAATTCAAATAAATTTTACTATGAAATCTCTACGTGATTATTCTTGCTGTTAATCAAGCATTTTAACTTGACTCGAGTAGGTATGTACGAAAATCAAGAAGAATTCTTTTGTTAATTTATTTAATAACATACACAAAATACCTACGTACGAGTATTATGTCTCTGATGGTTTGGTTATGTCAATTTAACTAAGAGTCATATCGAGCCATCACTTATCATTGTAGTCTTCGTAGAAGCTTATATAATTTATACATTTTCTACTATGCATTGCTTCGATTATAATAGGGAATTGAATTAAATGAAATTAAATGGTCAGATAAGCCCGCAGCCATTATATGGATTGGAAAAGTCACGATGACAAAAAGAGATAAAGCAAAATAAAATAAAACAGCATTGAAGAAAAACACTTGTTCTTTATATCTTTCCTATCTTACGATTATGAGTCATCTTAGGGTTGAGTTTTCCTGTCTGAGTGTAAGGAGCGAAAAAGGTTAAACTTTTAAAATTGTGATAAAAGATATATGAGAATAACGAAATCGTTTGTCATATTACACTATTTAATGTCATATTTGGAAAAAAAAAGCTTACGATTCTAGTGAAACAAACAAATCCATTCATAATCCATTCATTAAAACAAAAAACAACAAGTAATAACTTTGCTTACCGCAATTGCCAATGACCTTCGGGGTGTATGTCCATTCCCATATTCGCCAGAAGGACGTCTCGAATTGTGTTGGGATACAGAGGCAGCTCGGCGACGCGGCGGTGGCCTTGGTGCGGTCCCAACCAGACCCGGTGCATTATTGGTTGTTGTCGATGAAGGGCCACCACTGTTTCTACTGCTGCTGCTGCTACTGGCATTGTTAACATTTGCTGCCGCCGCCGCCACTACCGTAGGTGAGGCTGAAATGCTTGAACTACTCATTGTTCTGTGTGTCTGTGGGATTATTTTATTCTGCGCAGCCAAGTGGAACTTGTTTTTTTTGTTTTTAGTTTTATTTTCTTTATCTTACGGATGGATGTTATTAAAATATTTATTATATTATCCAACGCACTGGCTAGACAAAGCTTAGGTACTATTTTCTTCTTTATTTCTTCTTTTTTTTTTTTTTTTGTTTGAAAACTTACACCGGAAAAATGAGACGAGACTTTTGTTAATTTGTATGGGCACACCTTTTACACTATCCGGGCAAAGACTTTTGATTTTATATTAAAACAAGAAAGAAAAAAGAAGGTAGTTAATACAATTTTAGAGAAGTTGCAGCACGAGATAACAATAAAGCGAGGGCAATGAGGTATCAAGGGCTAAATGAAGTAGCTGTTTAGTGTATTTCATGTGTATCAAGAATTTAAATTTTTGATACGTGGGATTTACTGTAATTGCAGATTACATCTTTTTGATTAAATTATTTCCCTAATAGATAGGCCATGTTTCACAAACTACTCCTACTCCGATAAGATTACAACACATTTGGCTGGATTAATTAAGATACAATATGAATATGATTTTTATTTAATTAAATATTAAAATTCTGTAGAATTTCTATGAGCCACGACAGAAAAAGCAAATTTATTCTAATCGAAACGAGTCGAGTCAAGTACGAGAAACGAGAGATGCAGCAGATGACTGGAACGAAAAGCTCTTTTTAGGTTCACTTCAAAAATCATATCTGGTCAACTGACAGTGACAGATGGACGATGGTATGTTGGTTAAGTGTTGCCGATTAGGTGATAATTACAGTACTTTTTTGAAAAGCTGATTTGTGGTGAAAATTTTGTCAATGGTGAATATTTTATTATTTAAAATTAATTTTATTTTTAAAGTAGTTATTAAATTTTCATTGCATTTTTGAGAATATTATATTTTTATATATAAATATTTAGGCTCAACTTTCCATTACCGCAGCACGAATTTCGACACGCGTTTTTTTTTATTTGATAGATATGTGCAAATAAATAATAATTATAGCAATTTTAGAGCGAGGAAACATTTATTTCTATTTTAAATTAATTTTCAAAGTTCACTTTTTCACATACAAAACACGCAAAAATGGTTTATTTTGACATTTCTTCCCTGTTTTTTGTTCAGTGTTGACATAATTGATTTTTTTATTGGGAATTTCTTTGATTTTAGTGCTTAAATGCAAAAAGTACTTTGCATATACCCAAACTCGCACCCACCCCAAATCCTATAGTGATCCCAGCAGAGGGTTGCAGGGGGCAGCATGCCCCCTTTACATACTAAGCTGTTAGTACGCCGCCGTACTATCAATTCAAATAAACTTGTTTTAGGCTCGAAAAACGAAATATAAAAAAAGTAGGGTTAAGTCCGAAAAAGAAAATATTTTTTTTTATGATTTAAAGGTCTTAATATTTAAAACATGTTCTATTGAGGCCCCTACCTAACTGTAAAAAAAAAATCAGAGGGAAATTCGTGCTGCGGTAATGGAAAGTCGCCCCAATATTTATATTAGATGCAGTTGTTTGCTTTTTTGTGAGTAAAATATCAGTGTTTACATTCCAATTTTTAACTGAAATTCATGTTTTATAAAGTGCGGTTTGCGAATGTGAAAATTGTCAGCCAGTAATATGATCGAATTATTCAATAATATTACACTCATACTGCAAATTAGATTCAGATTATTACGGTCGTTGAAAAATCAAAATATAAACGGTTTAAATTCTGTCACTTCACAGCATAAAATGCAAAGTTGCCATGAGTGAGAAATAATTTGCAAGTTTATATTTCTAAGATCTCAGAGATATCCGTATTCCCGGGTAAAATAAATAAACTTTTTAATACAAATTTTTTACCTTTTTGCTGTCAGAAATCGAAGAATAAAATTTTTGATAATTCGATTTTACAAGAATTTTCTATTGCAAAATTAAAAAAGAAGAAAAGAAATGCAAAGTTAATTTGATTGCTAGGTGAGAAGGAATAGTGAATTGTGTTTAAATTTCATTCTCCTGCTCTTTCAATCAATTTGAAAATATTCTCAGAAATCTTAGAAACATGAACTGGCCAAAAAATTAATGTAAATGCACATTCATACATTCATTCCATTTACAAAACTCGTAAACGAAAGAAAAATATACACGAAACGGATCAATGGTAGTTACTTGTTGTTGGAACGTCAAATGTAACGTCATGAAAATAACACAAACACAAACAAAAATGTCTGTTTGATGAAAATCCTATTTAAGGGGCCGGTTATAGCTATCAGTAAAATCCATCAGTAAAATTTGAAACAGGAGGAATCTGAAATGTTTTACTGATGAGCGTTTATAGCAATCAGTAAATTTACGTCATTAAATTAAATGTCACTTTGAGGCTTCGCGCCTCAGACAATTTTTTGTACTGCTGCTTTCATCAGTAAAATTTTTAATGATGTGATCGGAACAGTAAAAAATTGGAACACCAACAGTAAAACGAAATGGATTTTTTTTGGCTTTTGGCAGTCAGCTGTTCAGTAAAATGAAATTTCATCATTAAAAAAATTAAAATTGATTTATAAATTAAATAAAACTTTAAATGCATTGTTTCTTTTTGAAAAAAATACTTGAATATAGGATTCATCTTATTGCATCAATCTTTTGCTAGAAATAAATCTGTAACATGTTCAAAAACTAAGAACAAAAATTTTACTGATGGATTTTACTGATAGCTATAACCGGCCCCTAAGTGTATTCTATGATTTTATGTGCAATTTTTCTTTAGTGAAACAAATCCATCAATTTTGTATTTAAATGTGTCAGAACCCCAATTTTTAACTCCGAGTTCCATTGGACAAAATAAACTGATTTTTTTTTATTTTCAATCAAATTTTCAAATCTTAATTCTTTGAGAGATTCACCCGACCTTTACGAGGTTTCCATTCGGAACGGAAGATTGTCCGTAACGCATACTTCGTAGGAGGTTCAATTTTTCATTGGAGGTATCTGTCAACGGAAAGAATAAATCAACCCCAATGCAGAAATCTTTCGGATATTTTTGTATTCTTGCATTCATTGCTATAAATTGACGTTTTCAACGTACATTATAAATTGTGTCTCCAATTTGTGTATCAAAATGTTTTAGATGATACAAAATTCATATTAATGTATTCCAATTTATAAGTGTTCTATTTAAGTTAACTTTATGATTATTTGTGGAATTTTCCATTGGTAAAACAAATTAATTGATTTTTTTTATTCACACCTGTCAAAACACCAATTTTAGTTTTAGGGTTCCTATAGGCAAATTAAATTGATTTTTTTTTATTTTGAGTTCATTTTTCGAAAGATTAACCTTTTTTTGCACAACGTCAATAAAATGTTTCTGTAAAGTTGACAAGAATGGTTTTTAAAAATAATCACCCTTATTTTGCACTTTTAAGGCGTTAAAGAACCATACGAAATCTTACTTTACTTTAGTTGGCGCTAATAACTTTCGCCAGCTTACTCGATCTCTAGCTTGCTGCCTCCAGTTTCGAATACCAAGTTGGCGTGCGTCGGCCTCAACTTGATCACACCACCGGAGATGAGGGCTGCCTCCTGCTTCTTGTTCCCTCAGGCTTGGCGATGAATACCTTACGGGTTGGAGCTTCGATGTTCATTCGCTCGACATGCCCTAGCCATCCTAAGCATTGAACACGCAGTGGCAAGTCGCTGTACAGCTCGTATAACTCCTGATTATATCTTCTCCGCCAGATGTTACTTTGCCTGTCGACACAAACCGGACCATAGATGGTACGCAAAACCTTCCTCTCGAAGATACCAAGAGATTGTTCATCCGCCTGGGAGAGGGTCTATGCTTCTGCACCATACAGCAAGACTGGGATGATTAAAGTTTTGTACAGTGTCTCTTTGGTACTTCGCGATAGGGCCTTATTTCTCAACTGCTTGCTTAGGCCAAAGAAACAGCGATTAGCAAGGGTAATTCTACGTTTAATCTCTGCGCTGATGTCATTTGCAAAATTAACAGCAGTGCCCAGATAAACAAATTCGTTTACCACCTCCAAGTTATACCTGTCAATGGTCACGTTTTGTGTGTCAATCGACTCTATTTGACGACAGTAAATACTTCGTTTTGTCCTCGTTAATGTCAAGACCCATTTTCTTCGCCTCATACTCGATATTAGAGAAGGCACCCGTCACTGCTCTTGGTCATCTGCATATCCAAGATATTGTGTGCATTTTTGAAAGATGGAGCCACTTGTATTGGCGTTGGTGTTGCGCACCACTCTTTCAAGAACAATATTGAAGCATCTACATACATGACAGCGCATCGCCTTGTCGAAGTCCTCTGGTGGTTTCAAAAGGTTTTTATCAAAACGCCTTCCAGAGAAACAGCTAATATTGACAAATTTATATTTTCAAAACAATTGACGTTTTTAATTTAAATTCAATCTTCTGATTTAATAAAAGTATAAATTAATAGATTTGCATTGTTTAGTTATTAAGGAATGAAATAATTGATATCGAAATGAGCCAACACAGAAGGGATGAGATCAACAAAATTAATTTAATGCGGGAAAGACACTTTATTAGATTCAAATCCAATCCATTTGGTTACCAGTTACAAAGTAACTAAGAATTTATTTGACAACTACACCGACACTACATCGATTGACAGAGCCCGTAATACGAATTACGATAATCTTCAAAAATCCTTCGTTTTTGTTATTATGTTTTACGATACTCGTATTTATAGTTACCACTGTTTTTGGCTTGAGTTTGCTTTCACGTCTGCTATTTGAAAAAAATGAAAACAAAATCAAGTAAAATGCATTGATCCATTCTCGTAATTCATAATCGATCTCTAAGCCATGGCAGGGGTCCCTGAAGACAAACAAAAATGTTTGGGGGGTGAAATATTTCCCGGATGAAACTCATATCGAGCCTAAATAATTGAATGATTGATGCACATACCTGCTGAAGAAAGAAAATTTCAATAAATTTAAACAATTTTTCTTTTCGTTTCCAATATGAGAAGGTCTTGTTTTTATTTTTTATTAAATTTGATTGGTTTTGTTTGATTTTGTTTTGTTGTTTGCTTTTAAGTATTTTGTTTTGTTTATAAACCTTCTCACATACTCATTAACAATCTTTTTTCATCTGTCTTTTCTTCAAAATATTATTTAGTACAAAAATGTATACGTTATTATTAATAACAAATTTTTTCTCTTAATTTTGGTTTGTTTTTGTTTTGTTCAACAGGAAATGCTTACATTATGAGTGTTTTGTTGTTTTTTTTGTTTTGTCAGAAAGGCATGAGTATAAAAAGAAAAACAGATTAAACACAAAAAAGATTTCCATGAAATAAACTTAAAGGAGATAAAATAAAGAAAACATACAAAATTAATAAAAGAAAATAATGTTGGAAAAAAAAATCAAATATCTCTCTTTAGCTTAAATAATTTAACAATATTATACAATTCTATAAAATGCATTTTGGCCAAGAAGAAAAATTATATAAAATAAAAAGCATTAAAGGATATATTATTAGTCAAACGATAGATTTACAACAGAGAAAGAGAGAGATAGAGATAAATACAAAATTACAACAAAATGTTGCTTGTTTTTTAAATTATTAATTAATGAAAAATGAAGATAAATTCAAATTTAAACTTAAAGAAAATACTCAAAACAATTATCTCTTTTTTTTCTTTTGATAAAAATAAATTGGACTATAGATTTTGTTTTTTTTTTTTTAATTTGTATGCAGTGATTGTTAATTTTTGTTTAAGGGATGAGAGCGTGTGTGCTTTTATTATTTTGTTTTTGTTTTTGTTTTGCTTGTGGAAAATATTTCTAATTTTGTTTCTTTTTCTTTTCGTTAACATATTTTAATTTTTTGTCAAAACTATTTCAGTCCTTCATGTGAATGGGTATCACAAATTTGTGTCCAAATGGACTTTTGTACTTGATGCCAGCGTCGCGATAGAATTTATCTGGAATTCCTAGATTGCAAAGATACAATTTGCCACAGTTCGTTGATATGCCATTGAGCGGTAGTGTTGGGAGTATTGAGTACTTAATTGGTACGTCACGAATGCCATTCCGTGGTGGATCGATAGCGAGAATTGAAGCTCTAAAAATAAAAATATTATTTATATTTTTGGCTTGTAGTTGTCACATTATATTTCTTACCGGTTTTCTTTTAACCATTTTGTAACACTTGCCGACAAATTTTCACAACAAGTCGACAATATCACAAGATCAGGAGTTGGTAAAGCTTTAATAAAGAATGAAGTTTTTATTAAAACAAATATTGATAGTTTCTTGTGATTTTTGTATAACTTACCATCAACTGAGTAAACAATTGTGTTTCCAGTTGCCTTAAAAAGTAAAACTTCAGTACTATTTCTTTCAATGCTTGGATCTTCTTGCAAATAAAGAAGAACCTTGAGGCCATGTGATGCCAATTGACGTCCTGTCGCAGCACCAATTTCGCTAACTCTATAAAATGCACATTAAATAGATACATCAAATATTTGTCTGTAGTAAATTATCATAATGAATAAATTACCTAAAATTTTTTGACTTGTCACAAATAATTGCAATCGTTGGCCATTGATGGCAATTGTTTGGCGTTAGCCTTCTTGCCCCGCCCAGCAAGAGAATGGCCAAATCAGTTGTGCCTCTTGCCAAAATATCATTTTGGCGTTGAATAGACAAACCACATGCTTCAGCAGTCTGTTCGATCTTCAAGCGTACAAAGCTTGGTATAGTTGGAACAATAAGACCTTCATCTATAAAAAAAAAGAAATAGTTAAAGACATTTTCAAAACTAAAGAACACTCTTTTCATACCTGTAACAAAATCTGTAGAATTATCAAACATAGTTTCAATCTGACGCAGCTGTAAAGGTGCCCCCTCTAAAATATTCTCATCGTGGCGATATTTCTTGTCCTGCACTGTAACCACCTGCCGAACCAAGTCTGGCTTCTGTTCGGCCTCAAGTACATCCCACAAAGCCTGCTTATCAAACAAAGCTAGATTTCCCTCGAAATCGAAGTCTTCATTCATAATGGGATCATCGACGGACGTTCCGAAGGTCTGATTCTGTTTCAGACTACCCTCGCGACGGCATTTCTTTCGTTGTTTATTCAAATTAACACGATTAAGTTTTCCCCCGTTTGCATTTCCACCAACAGGAGCAGTAGCAGCTCCAATACCATTTCCATTGAGAGAACAACTTGGATTATTATTTACCGATGCTGATCGATTGGCATTCACTATGTCTATGGGTTTACTCATGCTGCCGAAACTTTCTGGAGTGGTTGTTGCAGCAAATGAGGTTCCCATGCGTACTTCTACTTTCGGTGGTATTAAATTGCCAAAAAATTGCGCTACACTGTTAGTTGTTGGCGGCGTTCTGGTATTGGTAGTGCCATTGGTTACTGTTGACGATGATGTGGAAGCGGTGGCAGCGCCTATTAAGGATGTGATGCCATTCATATTGCTTGAACTGACGGTGGGAGCTTTTGGAAACCTCTCTGACGTTGGCGTTCTGTACAACAATGGGTTGAATAAATTTAATTCAAATTTAACGAAACATATTATGGGACAACATAGATTTTAGCAACATATCAACACAAGAAACGAGCATACGAAAAGCTACTTTATGTAAAGCTGGATGGAATCATGAAAATATTCTTTGGAAAGATCGATTGATATCGATTTATGGGCAAAAATTGATACGAGCTTCCTGTCTACAACGAAAACAAAAACAAACTAAAACCTAATATTTAAGAGAGAATAAACAAGGCCACAGTAGCCCTGTTCTCCTGTAAAAAGGCCATTGGTAATAAATGGGGCCTACAGCCCCGCATTACACACTCGCTATATATCTCGGTCATAAGGCCGATCCTTACTTATAGAGTAGCGGTATGGTGGACGGCGCTAGATACAGCGACAAATCGCGATAAACTCAGCAAAGTCGAACGAACAGCCTGCCTGTGTATGGGAGGAGCACTTCGCTCTACCCCCTCCGCCTCACTAGATGTTCTGTTCCATCTAATACCGCTGGACATTTTCAGCAAGCAAACGGCCGCTAATACTGCCATACGGCTTCAAGCCTCGTCTCTGTGGATTAATAATGGAATTGGCCACACCACTATTTTGAACTCGTTCAGAACTATAAACAGTAATATTGACTACACCATACCCCATCCTCAGTTTAATAACTATAGCTTCAAAGTGACTATACCTACCAGGTCTTCTTGGGAGAATACATCATTTTTGAACGATGGTCCTATAATTTTTTATACAGACGGATCAAAAACGGAGGATGGGGTTGGTGGAGGCGTATACTCAGATAGACTAAACTTAAGTCTCTCCTTTCGTCTACCCGATCATTGTAGCGTGTTCCAAGCTGAAATCCTGGCTATAAAAGAAGTCCTATCCTGGCTAAGAGAAAACGTTATATCAACTAATGATATACGCATCTTCTCGGATAGCCAAGCTGCGTTAAAGTCCCTAGACTCTGTCTCTACAAATTCACTAACAGCCCTAAATTATCGATCATCTCTTACGGAGATGGCTACACAGTTCAACATTCACCTTTTCTGGGTGCCGGGCCATAGAGACATTCCAGGAAATTGCAAAGCTGACGAACTTGCAAAAAGCGGAACAACTTTACCTCTGCTGGCTCACAATGCTAGCATAGGTATCCCCTTAGCTACATGTAAACTCATGCTAAAACAACTTCAGGTGGAATAACACCACCACCTGTGCAGCGACTAAACTAATTTGGCCTAATCTTAGCGCCAGGCGCTCAAAACAATTAATCTCTCTGAGTAGATTGCACATTAGCTACGTTATAGGTGTCCTGACTGGGCACTGCTTAATAGGAAGGCATGCTATTCGACTTGGAGCCCCTGCAAATGATTTTTGTAGGAGTTGCATGGACGAAGAAGAAGAGGAGACAATCTCTTATCTTCTGTGCACATGCCCTGCCTTATCACAAAGACGTAGAATCCACCTTGGAGACTACTACTTTAACGATACCAGCGATCTAAAAAATTCAGACATTACTTGTCTCCTACGCTTCATTCGAAGCTCCAATTGGTTCAACGAGTTAAGCTGATTAACTAATCCATGTGGTATCACAACGGGCCATACTTTGTTCTAAGTGTGTTGGACGTCCCAACCAACAGCTACTTTAACCTAACTTAACCTGTCTACAACTCAATAAACCTACTTTAGGAGTAAATTGGTGGAAACGGCAAATTTTTCCTTGTTGGTATTAACCAACGACATAACGTAGTCGTAGACGGGATGCAGCTAATGATAAATAGGCTTCAACTTTATTGCAAAACATGGAATCTGGAAGTAAATCTTTCTAAATAAAAAATGATGATATTCAGAAACGATGGTGGGAGATATTCCAGGAGGGAGAAGTGGACGTTTGACGAGGAACCGATAGAAATAGTAAAGGAATACAAGTATGTATCTGGGAGTTTTGATTGCATCTAACTTGAATCTAGAAAAACATTTACAATCCAAATTATCGGAAGCAAAGCGTGCTATTTGTTCTGTGTGGAGAAGATGCATTCTAAGAAATAGCGTTTCGCACATAGCTAAACACAAAGTATTTCGAGCTTCCGCAATTGCAATACTATTTTACGGAGCGCAAGTATGGGGGTATCGATCGTTTGAAGCTGTGGAAAAGTTCCTCCGTTTTTTTTTTTTTATTAAAAGTACTTTCAAGTTGCCAAGTACGACGCCCAACTATATGTTACATCTTGAAACAGGAATACGACCCCTCTTTTTAGACACACTTAAATTACATTTCAACTACGTGTCAAGAGCTTTGGCGATGGGTGAAGAAAGAATTCCGCGAATAGTACTCACACAAGCTATCAATTCTGAAGTTTCGTGTGTTAATGAGTGGAAGAAACTGGCAATTGAATGCTCAACTACTTTTTCGATATCAGCAGACGAAAGTATCGAGGTGCTTAAGTTAAATTTTGATGACTTGCTAAAAAAAAGTCGGCAACATGATGTACGATAAGTTTACGAGTGAAACTGAAGCATCTACATATTTACAGATCTTACTACAATAAAGTTAACAATTTCTTGAACCACAAAACCTACTTCTTGGCCAAAAACAGTACACACAAAATCAGCTTGTTATTTAAAGTAACTCATCAATTTGAACTACATCCCTCACCGTCCAGAATTACCAATATTGTGCGATTATTTTATTGAATTGTATCAAATTAGCTTTTTTTCGTATATATAAATTAAAAAAAAAAAATGTCAAGTCTGGTAGACGGCCTTCGGCCAAACCATTTAAATACTTGTGTAATCCTACAATTAAGAATACAATGTTTTGTTCTTGTATCTTTTGAAGTCAATTAAACTAACTTACTAGCTAACATAACGTAGCCCCAAAGAAAAAAGTCTAAAAGCGTTAAATAACATGAACGACGCGGCCATGCGAACGGGTCCATTTTTTTTTGTTGGAATAAAATGGTCCAAATGGTTCTTTTGTCAACTTGATCTTTTTGAAAAATTCTCGACAATGACGTCACAGATATACTCCGCAAGTTAATAACGTCGAGTATGTTATTGATTTGGGTCCTCTTGGACAGGAGCGCTAGCGGCGGCGATATTTTATTTTACTGCACGCCTTTATTTGTCTCACTGGCATTGAAACATAATGTAGCGAAAATGTGAATTCAAAATTTTCCACTCGACGTTGAATTATTGATGTGGCAGGCAAATGATGCCGAAAAAATGTCGTCAATTTTCTTAAGTTGCAGTAAATTTTGGTTATAAATTTAAATAATTTAAAAACGTTGTTTAAGTGTGTACTGTTCTATGATGATTTGCTAACTTACTTTGAATATAAATGTCAAAAAAAACTTTAAAAAAATTTGGGGTCGTTTACAGTTCTTATCGAAAGAAAGTTTGAGCGCCCCCTCAACATATCCAGATTTGATTTTTTTAATAGTCAGGCTGTTATGAAATCCCTGTACTTTGTTACTACGTACAAACTCTCAAACAGTCCATAATTGTCGAACATCTCTAATGGCTGAATCACATACACGCTTCAGCTTCGGCTTCGTCTGCGTTACGTTGGGCATGCTTCGAGGTTGCTTTGAATGACATTTCTATTATTTCATCCGTCCAAAGAGCAAATATTTTGTTTGTTGACATTTTTTTTTACAGATGTTGAGCTGTCAGACAAAGCAAATGTTCAGATAATTGAACTAGAGCTTCCGTTTGGAGTCACATTACGTTCTTTTCCTTACGATTGTCAAACGAAACTTGAGGTCGAAGCTCCATTGTGATAGCATGCATTGAATTCCTATGGGTGAACTCGTAAACGTCAGGCGAAGCCAAAGCTGAAACGTGTGTGTGATTCAGCCTTAATGCAGATATAACAGCAGTTAAGCATTCACCTTTGCTGAGTGCAAGGACACACATATGATTTTGCAAAAAATGGACAACATTGCACATTCTATCACGCGTCACTTACTTAGGCTGGTATACCAATCGCTGCATGTAAGCTTTCGCTAAAACAAGATGCTATACAAAAAAACAATATCAACTGGAATAACATAGCCACGTATCAGACAACGAAACAGATTTGGCCTGTCCTCTATATCTCTAAACATATTAGCTCGTTAAATTGGTGTCATAACTGGACACTGTATAATAGGAAAGCACTCCAGGCGCCTTGGCCTATTTTTAAATGATTTTTGCAGAACCTGTATAGACGATGAAACAATTCTTTAAGTCCTTTTTATCTGCCCTGATATAGTTTAGAAACGTAGGATCTGTCTAGCTTAATTCAATTATTCAATTAGGTATTTCGTATGGAACGAGAATTGAATTGGAATTGAATAGGTATTTCTCGATCCGATCCCAGTAGAGGAGCTGAATCGAATCAGAAATATGTGCATATACAACAATTTATTGAGGAATCGAGTTTACAGATTTTCATTTCAATTCGATTCCATTCAAATTCAATCTTTCGATTCAGTGCCACCACCTGGATTGAAATCTCAATTAGGATACGATTCGATTCCTCAATCTACTCTTGTCAATGGGTTAAATGATCCAAATGATATCAAACACACTAACATCACTGGTCTTTTCGTAAGAAACTCTGATTAGATTCATTGAGCTTAGAATATACTCATTCATGTGGTATCACGATCGGCTACCTAACCTAATCTAACGCTGGATGCTTTAAAATTCAATATTTTTGTAATCCTATCAGACATGCCACTTTCTCATGGCCTATTAGACTGATCAATGGGACACTACGGCTAATCAGATTTAAATATAAACATTAGAAAGTCTAATTTTTGTGTGTGTCTTCTGATTTTTGACTAAATTTTTCCTTTTAGTTACAATTTATTGATAACCCTTCCCAAGGTGAAACTTACTTTCTATGTCCATTGGCAATCTTCATATTCGAGATTTTATTGGTCAGAGCCGAATGGCTCTCTCTTAAACTACCAACACCATTCACAGGGCCATTGTTGCCTTCGAAGGCTGCTGATGTGGGGGCGCTAGCGAAATTAGGCTGCTTTACTGGCGTTGGCTTATTGATCACAGTTGGCGTTACAGTACTTTGGCCGTTGAATGACGGTATCAACTTGATATCAAGGATATCTTGTGCCCTGTGTATCGAAGAAAAAAAAACAACAGTTTATTCATTTATTAAATCTTCTTAAAACTTAGTTTGGAGGAATTATTATTAAAAAGTCACATGAAAAATTATACCTTAGAGTAATTTCGGCATCTTGCTTTCGCAACGGGACTCCATTGCGGAAAGCACGTATGATGGTTATGTGCTCGACACAAATGTCTTTGATCATGCCTTGGAAGACGCCCAGCTTGTCGTCGCATTTTATTGAAACAGCACGTCCAATCCAATCCTCATCCATAATACACAATAATTCTCAGGGAATTTGGAACTTTTTCTTTTGCAGTAAATAATATATTTAAGAAGCTCCACAAATTTTTGGAGTCACAAGCAGAGCCAAGAGCCACAACAAGAACAAGGATGGATCAGACAGAGATGAATTATTATTTCTTCTTTTTTTTTTTAATAAAATTTTTGCTTTAAAACGCAATAAGAGAGGGGAAAAGCGACTACGACGACAGTAGTACCAAGATTTTTTTGATTTTCACCACACCACGCACAAATCACACTTTGGTTAGGAGAATTATGGATAAGGTTCTTTTTTCTTGTTAACAATTTTCTTGGAGAAAACCTGAATAAAGCTACTTTTGGATGGTGGAAGATTAATTGTTTGTTAGATATTTGCAAAGGCTTTCGGTGTGAATGTTTTTTGATGCCTTTTTAAGGGCTAAATGCAATTTATTTGCACGAAATACTTTGGTTAAATAATTTTACACTTTCTCATCCGAACACAACACTTTTTGACACAGTTCCAATCTTTTTTAGATAGAGATGTGCAATGTGCAGGTTGAAAGGTAGTGTGAGTGTCATAAAGGTACTGTATGACAAAAAGTACTTTTTTGTTTGGAGTTGTGAAGTCTATTACTATTTAGGGTGAACACCTACTTGTCGGTGACAATTCGACTATGAAAAGCTTTTTATTATGAAAAAAAATTACATTTCATAACGTCAGGAGCGTCATCACAACTTGATCTAATTTATTCTATCTATAAAAATTAATACAATTTGAAAAAAATATTTAAAAAAATAACAGAATCCAAAAAGTAGCTGCGGAAGGAATTATATTAATTAATTTTGACATTGCTGTCATCGTAAAAAATGTCAAAAAAATCACTCTAAATTCATTCAGTTGATGACGTGATTCCGGTTTGTTTCATATTTATGGTGGATTCTGAAAAAAAAATATATTCCATTCAATCTAAAAAAGGCCGTTTACTATCCTGCATTTTTTTTCTTTCCCAGTTTTATTCTGAATAGGGTTAGATTGGTTTGAACTTCAATAATACAGCAATTTCCAATGTTTACAATTATTATTACAGCTGCAGAAAAAACCTAAATTTGTTGAAAACATTCTCATGAAAGGTGAACAAACTAAATTAATTATCTGTTAATTAATAAAGTAGTTTGTTTATGAAAATAATCTACATGAGCAGGAATGGGATTATAGGCACGATTTGAAATAGCATATTATCCCTTTGATATAAAGTCTTGGGTACAATTTTTGGAAGTCAAAGTTTTGGAAAAACTGAATTTGATACCCGATAGTCAATGATAAAAAAAATTTTCACTTGAAGAAAATTATTATGGTTCAATTTTCCTTTAATGGAGAACTAAAGGAAGAAACATTTATTTTAAATTAGTTTTCAAAGTCTCACCGTTTTGGTTTATTTTGATATTTTTTCTGTCTTCTATTTCAGTGAATTCATACCTGATTAACATTTTTAAGATTGTTTTGATAATTTTTCTATACATTTTATGGAAATTTCAGGAATTTTCCTTTAAGAGTGTTGGAATAAAAGGAACTTTTCCTTAGGAAGATTGTTGATTATAGACACATTTCTAGCAACTATACATATTCTTAGTTGAAAAGTAGTTTCGTGAGTGGTGAAGGATGCAAAAAATGGAGTTTAAATCCTCAATCCTCGCGAAGGTGGGTGCTTTTTAAGCGAAATACAAGAAAAGAATCAAAAAAAATTATTTGTCTTTAAATGCAAAAAAACTATGCAAACACCTTACCTTGCACTAACTCCCCAAATGATAATTATAAACAAAAAACAAGTTCAAGAAAATAATTGTTTAAAGTTTCCTTTAAAAAAAGTCATACTTTAAATTTCCGCAAACAATGTTTTTACTTATATTACATGAGTACTAGGTCTTAAGAAATAGACTTGGTATCACTTTCATTCTATTACATTTAAAAAAAAAGCATCTCCTCAAAACTGACATAGCTGTCAAAAAAATTAATGTTCCTTTTGACATATTTTTGGAAAAAAAAAGTAAACTGAACGTTTTGGAATCGTTAATCGTATCTTTGGTTTGGATTTTTGACTAAAAAATTACAAATTTTTGTTTCTAAATTCATCAAAAAACTATTCTTAATTTATTTAAAAACACACAATGTCTGACGATGAAGATATTTCATACGTTAAACGCACAAAAACCATACATTATGGATCACTAGAAGAAACCGAACGTAACCGGCAAGCTGCTCTAGAAGATATCGAATCCGATGAGGATGCCTACGAATCGACAAATACTGCTGCTATTACTCCTATCGAACAAAAGAAACCCCAACCTCCAGCTGCACCGCCTTCAGCTAAAATAGACGATGACTACTATGACATAGAAGCAGAAGTTTCCAAAGATAAATTGGCGCTATTAGAAGAATTTGAACGGAAGCGTCGAGCGCGCCAAATTAATGTAAGTACTGATGACGCCGAGATTAAGAAGAATTTGAGGCAGCTAAATGAGCCTATTTGTTATTTCGGCGAAGGACCTGCGGAGCGCCGACGGCGATTGAAGGAGTTGCTTGCCAGTTTGGGGGAGAATGCCATCAAGCAGAAGCAAACCGAAGAAGAGGAACGTAAGCAATTGCAAAAAGAACAAGAAACAACGTGGTACCATGAGGGACCCGAGTCGCTGAGGATATCCCGATTTTGGATCGCAGATTACTCCCTGCCGCGTGCCAAACAGCGTCTAGAGAAGGCAAGGAGTATACTAGAACTTCCGAGTGCTACGAGGGCTGGTCGAATGGTAGAACTGCAAAAGCGACTGCAGTCACTCGCCCCGCTTTGCAGTCAAGTTGGCGATACACGTCCAGTGAGTGATTGTGCCTTCAGTGAAGATTCGACTATGATGTTGACTTCGAGTTGGTCAGGTTTATGCAAGGTCTGGAACGTTCCAGACTGTGATCTGAGGCAGACCCTTCGTGGACATGCCAGTTATGTGGGAGGAGTGGCCTTCCGACCAAAAGTCAGTGCGGACGATACTAATGTGGTTTCTATGGCTTCGTGTGGTCATGATGGTGCTGTCAAGCTCTGGTGCTTTGGTAGCGAGGAGTCCATCGCCGACATCACTGGTCACATGCCTCACAGAGTCTCAAAATTGTCATTCCACCCTTCGGGAAGGTTCCTCGCAACAGCATGCTATGACTCCTCGTGGCGGCTGTGGGACTTGGAACAAAGAACTGAAGTTCTTCATCAAGAAGGACACGCTAAAGCTGTGCACTGCCTGGCATTTCAAACTGATGGCAGTGTAATTGTGACCGGCGGCCTGGATGCCTTCGGTCGTGTTTGGGATTTGCGAACTGGTCGCTGCATCATGTTCCTCGAAGGCCATCTGGGATCGATATTTGGTGTGGACTTCTCATCGAATGGCTATCATATTGCCACCGGAAGTCAAGACAACTCATGCAAAATCTGGGATCTGCGAAGAAGACAGCCTGTATATACGATTCCCGCCCATACCAACCTTATATCGGATGTAAAATACGAACCAGATGGCGGAAACTTCTTGGTCACAAGCAGCTATGATTGTACTACGAAGATTTGGTCAAATAAAACATGGCAACCATTAAAGACCCTCCTAGGACACGACGGGAAGGTAGTGAGTGTGGATATTGCAAACAACTCTCAATACATTGCAACCACATCGTTCGATAGGACTTTTAAGCTGTGGACCCCAGAAGGCTGACAGTGGAAGATGTTTTTTAATTTTTTGTACTACAATTTGTATTTGTTAAAAAAGGAATCATTGTTTTCAATTTAAAGAATAAAATACTGTTAAACGTTGAACGCTATGCCAAGTAAAGACCTCTAATTAGACAAAATAAAGATATGAAATGTACCTTTTCAAGAGATTTGTATTTTTGTGTTTTGTTGTAGGCGTACTACATTGTTTTTTTCAGGTAATCTGTGGAGGCCCTTTGTCCTGCTTGGAAAAACTCACAAACTTTGATGGTGTTTCTTATGGGGGTTTCAGGAAAAAATGACAGGCAGTCCAACTACTGTATGTTTGGCTTTCTTTACTTTACATTCATAAAATTTTCTTTTGAAATGTACCGCTTTTGCATTTTGGGCAATGGATCGTAATTATGTACATATATCGGTATCGATGAGTCGCCACTCGGAAGAGACAACGGTCTTATCAAAAAGATCAGTAATATAAATTTTGCGAGATTGTTTTTTGAAAGAAAAAGGTTCTTTGTTTAACGGATAAAACTTCATCGCAAATCTGCTGTCTTAATGGCCAACTTGGACAAATTATATCATGAACTACAGATTAAGCAATTTGTCTTGTTCCTAAATCATGAAGAAATGCACCTGGAGTACAAAATTTTAGTCCAATGAAGAAGTAAACATGATGGAAACATACCTATACCTTGGTTAACAAATATTGAGCTACAATGGAATACTATAGAAAGAATAAAGCGTTTTTTCTCATTGTTTTAATTTTCAATGAATTATTGACCCACTTTTCTATACCCAATCGTTTATGAGAGAATTCCAGATCTGCGGATCTGTCTGTAATAATAACCAAGTGCATAATATTCAAATCGTGTACACATTTTTGTCTAACCAATTTCTTTGAAAATAATCACTCTTATTTCGAAGATCATCTATCAGCCGATTAACTGTTGATAGAATTTATCAATTGAATGTTTTTAAAAAACATGAATTCGTATAGTTTAAGATTATATTTATTATTAACTCTTTATATGTATATAACCAAAATTAAATGATTAATTTTAAATTTTCCCTTAAATTTTTTTTTAAGAAAATAATAACAATTTTATAGTCAAAAAAGAAATCGGACAATAAATGTTGGCCATAATCGAGTATTTAAAGCCTTTTGTTTTGGGTCGTTGTCTTGATAGAAGTAATATTCTTCGCTGATTCCTAATTTTCGTGCGCTTTGTTGTAAATTTTCCTTCAAAATTTGAAAATATTTGTATTGATTCATAATTCCATCCACAATAACAAGATTTCCTGGACCAGCCGCCGACATACATACCAATACCATAAGGGAGCCACCTTCATGTTTTACAGTAGGTCTCAAGTTTTTTTCCTTAAGCTCTTTTTTGGCTTTCTCCACACATATGTTTGTTCATCTGATCGATATAAATTAAATTTACTCTCGTCAGAGAACAAAACACGATTCCTAAATGACAAATCCT
Source organism: Eupeodes latifasciatus (assembly GCA_920104205.1). Lineage (NCBI taxonomy): Eukaryota > Metazoa > Arthropoda > Insecta > Diptera > Syrphidae > Eupeodes > Eupeodes latifasciatus. The sequence goes on along the minus strand of OV049926.1, from coordinate 151,190,949 downwards.
TATTTTGATAGCGCCTCTCTTTTCTCTTGATTCGGTTTTTCTTGTTGATGAATTGTTTTTTTCTTGCCACTCTTCCATGAAAATTACCTTTTTGAAGCACTATTCTCAATGTTAACATCTTTTTGCAAGTAATTCTTTACCTCCGCCGTGCGCCGTCAGCTTTGGTGCACTCATTTGGGGATTTTTTTCAAACTTTTTTTACTATCCAACGTTCATCGCCGGCAGTAAACTTCTTAGGTTTTCCAGATTTTTGTAGATTTTCAACGGATTTTGTTGTTTTGAACTTTTTTATATTATCTCCTATCGTAGACTTACTTCTTTTAACAATTTCTGCAATAGCACGAACAGATTTACCTTCTTCAAAATGTTTTATTACTAATTTTCGCAATTTTATTTGTATAACCAAGTTTTGCTTCCATTTTGACCGCTCTTCTAATAACACATACAATAAATCGAATAATCATTTGACATATGTAACGGCATTTTATTAACCTAAAAGTGATATCTTTGTTCCGTTAAAAACAAACAAAAAATTAGTATACGACAGGGTGTCCGATTTCTTTTTTGATATTTTATTTGCGATCGTTTCTTTCTAAATTGAATTTCAAAAATGTAATGTTTGCTAAATATTCAGAGTAAATAATAAAAACTGTAGTTTAATGCCCAAATACACCCTTTTCAAACCTTCATCAAATTTATTTCGTGATTAAGGAGCAAAAAGATATGTGATCGGATTCTGTTTTGATCAACTGTGAGCTCAAGATTTGGAACGAAATCTCTTGTCAGGTTTAACTTTCTCTTCTATTAACTAGAAGGACAACACAACTGTTTTTTGTTATTAAAACTTTGTTTTTCCTGTGGAAACAAAATAACTAACAATTTTATCTCAATTAATTCAAAACTCACATTTTTTAATTATTTCTTAGCTGTTACCAATTTATCGTTAGCCAATTTATGATTTAAAGAAAAATTGACAACATGAAAACTAAGCACAATACCGATTCGATTTTTTTTTCATTCATAATTTTTCATTTTTTCCCAATAGGTAAACAATATTGTTAATTTAATGAAAGTTCATAATGAAATTGATTGGAAAATATCAATTACAGTATTCCCCGCTTAATTGCGCTGATCATTTTGTCAGATTTTTCGGTCAATTATCCGGGTGGTTCAATTAGCGAAACCCCGCTTAATTGACATATCTTATCTGTTCAATTAAGCGAAACCCGTGTAATTGCACGAGAAGGTTAACAAAAAAATAAAATATTCATCCCAGAAATTTACTCTATAAACATTTCAGTGTCAACTTAATTTCGGCATCTGTTAGTTCGCCATAACATGATATGTTATGTCATCACATGCCAAATAAGCATTGAAATCTGCATTGTCCTCAAGAACGTTATCTATGACCACGAGATCATTTTCCGGTTCCTCTTCTTCTTGGATGAAGCTTGCCCTTAAAAAAAAGTAGTAAAATATTTCCAATATTAACTTTCTAAAACAATTTCTTATAGTAGAAGGTGTTACAAGCCACAAACAATGTTTGCTTATGTGCATTTTTTGCAAAGATGTGATCGACTTCGAAAATTCTTCGATAGTCTTGCCACGTTCGATGGCTGTAATTTGTTTCCTTATTATATTTTGCTGATAGTAAGCTTTGAAACAATGAATATTGCCTTGGTCAAGGGGTTGAATTTGTGGGTACAAACTTCACTTTTATATTTTTTAAATCGTCCAACTTCTTATGACAGGCAGCATTGTCGACAAAAAAGAATTATTTGTCTGTTCTGCTTTACCATTTCTTCGTTAGGTTAGGTTAGGTTAGGTTGTAAGGGGTGTGCACAGCAAGAAGCTGTTGCGTACACGGGGGCCTATTGGTCCATTGTGATCCCCTGTAAAAGTAAAAATTTAGCATCGATGCTCTCAGTTCAATTCAACTCTGTCGATTGGCGTAGACTGGCTCGTTAACGAACCAGCCTGTGCTATCTATAAATTTCCTCATGCTCGCCATTGAGACCTGTGCTAGATCATCCAGTTCTCCAACAAACCTGTTTCCGAAATGACGGAGTCGGCTGGTTTGGAGGTTCGGACAGTCGCAGAGCAGGTGTTTAATAGTTTCCATTTCCTCCTCATCCTGACAGCTCCTACAAAATTCGGGTGCAAATGCCCCTATTCTATTAGCCATTGTGCCAATGGCGCAATGACCTGTTAGTCAAGATTTGAATGTTCTTTTTACTCAGCGATAGAATATACCGAGTTTCTTTTTCATTTGTGTTAGGCCATAAACTTCTAGAGATTGCACAATCGTTCCTGGATTTCCAGGAGATATTTGTTTTCTCTTTTAGTTTAAGGTCTATCTTCCTCTTGAGTACCCCAATCGGGACGAGTGGTCCCCTAACTGAATGGTCGCTACTACTTGTGTCTGCTTTTGACCCTTTCCTGGCTAGTTCGTCTACTATATCATTCCCTTCTATACTGCTATGTCCGGGAACCCAGCAGAGCTTTACCCGGTTAGTGTGGCAGATTTTGTTTAATTCCTTCCTGCAGTTTAAAACTGCTTTTGATCTTATGGTCTCACTGGCTAAGGCTTTGATAGCAGCCTGGCTGTCCACGAAAAAAGTAATCTCCGAAGAGCTTAGATTTTCTTGATGTGCCAGTTCAGCTGCTTTTCCAATGGCAAAGATCTCGGCCTGAAAGACACTACAGTCAGCCGGGAGTGTATATGACGCTCTGATGTTTAGAGATTGGCAAAACACTCCAGCACCTGTTCCTGATTCCATTTTTGAACCGTCAGTGTAGAAAGGGATACCCTGTTTACTTATAAGTGAATTGGGGTCCCAACCAGCGTTACCACTTTACTTCAATTGAAGTAGATCTACTTCTTTTTTTCAAATAAATTGAAAATCTACTTCCTACTTCGCACCATCATCACAATATTGAAATCTACTTCATTTTTAAGATCCGTGTTTCTACCTACTTCAATTTTAATAAAAATAGACTGAATCTACTCCTTTTTTGTCCTTATCACTCTTGTAGTCTCAAAATTTTCTAGAGAATTAAAAATCGCTCTAGTGTTTGCATTTGCGGTGAGGTTCCGTTTTATCTAATGTATTCTAGTTTAACCCTTTTGCCATTTTTACTTGCGACATATACTATAGCACCTGTATGGCAAGTTTTACATTCGTAAACAAATTCGAATTCTAGATTTTAATCTAATATGACATTACGATGTTAGAGAAGTCGAAGAAAGTGGGTCCCCCGATTTTGTCGGTTTGTCTGTATGTCTTTCCTGTTTTTTTTAAACTAAAAATAACAGTAGTCCCAATACAAATTTGTACGGTCAAAAATCGATAAATCGAATTTTCTCAAAAACAAACCGATAGATTTTTTTTTAATTTTTGCTAAAATTTGTGTTCTTATTTTGGCTTCTTTCAATATAAAAAAATATGTTTTTATTGCTCCAGATGGATACCCCCCATAAAACCGTTATTTTGTTTTTTAATTTTTCTTAAGAACTAAACTATTTTTTTTTTCGAAATTCGATATCTTGAAAATGGGTCATCATTTTTAACAAAATTGAAATGCAAGACGTCTAAAATAAGTTCAAAACTCCATACCGAAAATATTTTTAAACTAAAATTCAAAAACGATTTTGGCAAGAGTACGATAACTTAGGCGACAAGATATTATAACGGAATTTTTAAGAACAGTTAAAAACAAGCATTTTTTACTATGGGAGGGGGGTCTATCTCCCCCCGTTTAGGCAGGAGGGGCAATTTAAAAAACTATTACTTAAAATGGAAAAAAATTCTTAAAAAATAACGGTAATACTTACAATTAAGTATTATACATTTTTTTTTAAACCAACATTCTGTTCTATTAGTCAGTTCTTAAATCAAGTCAAAAATATGCATAGTTTTTGAAAAATTTAATTTTAAACTCAAATTTTGAGTAAAAAAAAGTTTAAAAAAGGTTTAAAGTGAAATTTTTAAGTACTTCAAGATTATTTACTATTGTTTTTATTTTAGAATTTATTGCTTTTATTTGTTTTTGATCAAAAACTGAAAACTAGATGATTTTATGTCTATTAGTTTTTGAGAAAATTGAAAATAACCACAACTACTATTTAAATTTAATTATTTTTTTTTTGCTTGAGTGGTCTTATTTTGATAGAAACAATGGTAGGTGCGAGTTTGGGTGTATGCAACAGTGGTGTGTGTGCGAGTTTGGTGGTATGCAACAGTGGGATCTATAAGGATCCCCTGCTCGGGAACACTATAGGATTTGGGGTGGGTGCGAGGTGGAGTGAGTGCAAGGTGGGGTGGGTGAAAGGTGCGGTGGGTGAAAGGTGCGGTGGGTGCAAGATAGAGTGCATGCAAAGTTTCTTTTGCATTTAAATAAGCTGGATTTAAGATAAATTAATTTATCCTTGGTATATCTTAATCCATTACTATTACTATTATTACTACATATCAAAATAAGACTACGTAAATACTCAAGCAAGGAAAAAATAATTTAATTAAAAGATTTTTTTTTGCTAATTTTCAATTTTCTCAGGAACTAGAAGACATAAAATCATCTAATTTTCATTTTTGATTAAAAACAAATAAGAGCAATGAATTCTAAAAGAAACAGTAGTAGATAATCTTACGGTTTTGGAAAATTACACTTTAAACCTTAATTTTAACTTTTTTTTGTATAAATTTTTAGTTTAAAACAATTTTTTTCAAAAGCTATGCATAGTTTTGACTTAATTTAAAAACAAGCTAAAAGACAAAAATTTTGGCTTTAAAAAAAGGTATAATACTTAATTGTAAGTATTACCGTTATTTTTTAATTATTTTTTTCCATTTTTCCCTAAAGCCTAAACGGGGGGAGATAGAAAGTAAAAAATGCTTGTTTTTAACTGTTCTATACAAATCCGTCATTAAACTTTATCGCCTAAGTTATCGTACTCTCCCCACGATTTTCAAATACAAATTTTAAAAAAATTAAGGTTTTTTGAAAAATCAAATCGCATTTACATTTTTGAAAACAAACTTTTTTGCAGGTACATTTTAAATCTTAAAATACATTAAATAGTTTTAAACAGACATGAGTGAGTTCATGCGAACCAGTCGTGCATTTTATTTCTTTTCTGATTTTTATTGTTATTTGTGTTCAGTTGTGCTCTAGTGTTATTTTGGATTTGAGTTTTTGTTTTCAATATGAAAAGATATTTTCAAGTTGTCCAAAAACAAAGATAAAAGGTTTGTTGATGTACTGAAATTATTGTATTACGATTACAATAACTATTTCTTGTAGAACTCGTCCTTTGCAATCAAAACATCCTAAAGTCATTTCATTTGACCAAAACGAGCCCAATCTTTGCGTTTTCGTTGCCAACAACCAAGAATTAATTTAAGAAATGTTACATTAACATATTGAATTAGGATGATATGAAAACTTAAATAATTCTAGTTTTTTTTTTTTAATTTTTCATTGCAATAATGTAATTTAAAAATATGTAATATGTACTATTTATGTAATGTAATATGAAAAAGTTCATTTTTGAAATCTACTTCCATTTTTATCAATCAACCGCCTCGCTTGTTTTTTCAATGGATTCACAATGTTTAGCCCACGAATCCTTTTTGGCCTTCCTTAACTCTTTGATGTAAGTGTTAAGTGCGGCTCTATAAGACTTTAAATCCTCTTCTAATTTACTCAGTTTAGCTTTATTGAAAAGTTTTCTGACCTCTGTTCTGCGTTTCTTTAGTACACCATTCCACCAGGGTGGTTTAGTGGAGTTATTGGAACGAGATAAAGGGCAGTGTTTTTCAAAAGACATTCTCATTTTGCTAGATAAGTTATGGACAACAGTGTCAATGGTTGAAGTACTTAGACTTGTATTGTCCTCTGGTGGACCAGTACAGTCTTTCAGACATTTTTCGTACTCTGTCCAATTCGTTCTAGTTGGGTTCCTGTAAGGTTTCTTTTCAGTAAAGTTCCTGTCTATAGAGAAAAGTATCCTAAAGTGATCCGAAAAAGATTCTTTAGGTGAGACTCTCCAGTCTTCGTCAAATTTACATACAATTTGGGCCCATAAATGTTGGGTCATCCATGCCTTTTAGTTGGAGAAATATTGCAAAGGTAAAACCTTATTTTTAAAACACCTTGGCGTTTTGGTTTTTTCAATCACAATAAATTTTTTGTCCGTCCAATTATCCGAAAAATTTCCATGTATTTAGTTTTTCTGCAGCATATTTTTAAGATCAATTAAGCGAGTAATTAACCGTCTAAAAAGGTTTGCTACTAATTTAATTAAGCGGGATTTTCAATTAAGCGAGGTGCAACTAAGCGGGGATCACTGTATTATTAATTGATGGCTGATGATCGCAATAAGGTAGACTGACAATGACCGAGAATCTATTTGGATCACATTTGTCATTAAAATTCCAGAACAGAAAAGTGCAATACGTGTTTGTAATGAGTATATTGCATCATTCCATTTTAGATCTTTAATTTTATTACAATTGATTGTTATTATTCCTTATGGCATTGATTTGTTACAAGATTAACACAGTCGTTGGCTAGGAGAATTTTGTTTTTCATTAAAATCTAATTCTTGTGTTAAATCAAATTGATTTTATTAGTATATTTAGTTTTCAATTTTTTTGTTTTATTTTTTTTTATTTTAACATTAACATTAAGATTTAGTGTGAGGAGATTTGTTTGTACAGCTCTCTTAAATGCAAATACATTTTTACCTTCATATATTTAAAACACAATTCTGTCTCTTCTATCCATTTATGTATAGTTTAAACAAATCATAAAATCTGATATAACATAATATCTTATATTTTGTTCTGTTGGTGTTTAAATTTTTAAAAGAAATAAAAAAAAAAACAGTTTTTTTTTATAATTTTTATCAAATTTAATATTTTTGTCAGCTTAAGACTTATCCATTAGGTACGTTCACATTTTTTATTAGTTAACCTTACGCTTACATTATTACATAGATATACAAAATTTGATTAAACATAGGTACAAATTACATAATATTTAGTTAATATAATTTTGTTTATTTCATTTTCTTTCACAAATGGAAAATCTATATATGGAAACAAATTTATTAAGGAAAAATGCTATTTTGTTTTATATGAAACAACAAAAATAAAAAAAAATAAAGTAAAACTAAATAATGTTATAGTAAACTATAAACAAAAAAAAAATCTATAATATTTAACTAAAAATTAACTACCACAGACAGGTTGCAATATTCTCTAAAAAAAATAAAGACAACAAAAACAAATCTACAAAAGTTTTTCACACACTAAAATGTATGGATAAATGTGACTTGATATAAACAACTATTTTTTTTCTTTCATATATTAATTAATATATGTATATGTTAATGTGATTTGTTTCTTATTGAATTTGTTATATTGTTTTGAGATTATGTGTATGTTTTTTTTTTACATTTAACAAATATAATATATGTATATTATTTGTTTTATAATATTTTATATATATATAAACTATATACTTAATATATAATAATTAAAAAAATAAACAAATTGGGCAATGTTGTTTAGTTTTGTTTTTTATAAAAAAAAAAGTTGTTCTTTTTCTCTCTTTTGATTTAAAGTTTTCTTTTTGTTTGTGTTTTGTATGGTTTAATATTTTTAACAATGGCTTGAGGTCATTTGCTGGTTTTTCGTATATAAATTAAATGTAGTTTCTTTTTTCTTAAGAAAAATGCTTGTTTTATTTTGTATTAAATGCCATATTAGACGGTTGTGTCTGGAGCTGTTATTGGCTTGATAGATTCAGGATCAGTTTTGTCTTCTTCACCTTCTTCGGGTGTGATGTCAATACGATGTGCTTTGGACCAAACTATAAGATCCATGAGGAATGCTAGAAACATTATGCCAGCAGTAATACCTGAAAACATTAAATACAGTTACATATGTATATCTATGTATGTATGTTAAATAATCTCTTTTTATATGTTACTAAATCTTTATATGATGAACAAATCAATTAATTTTGTTTAGTTATTGCTCATAAAAATTGACTTAAAAATAAAAGAACTGATTTTACTTATAACTTATAACTTTATATAAGAGGTGAGTTCTATTCACCATGTCCGTTATTCTTTATTCGAAATTCTTTGAAAGTCAATATTTGGTATTGGAGTTCTCTATGCTCTGAGGCATGAATGTACAGCTATGGGAGAAGAAATACCACACAGAAAGATCATGATTTTCATGTTTTCTTTTGTTATGTTGGCTAGATTTACTATTGGATTCAATCAAGTCTTAAAAGTTTCATAATCTTGTTTAGTTTCTTGCATTTTTTTACTCTCTTACGCAAAAATTTTACACATTTTTTCCATCGTAAGTTTTTAATTTTTGCTAGACAATTGTGAATGGAAGTGCGTTTTATTATTTATTTAACAAATGCTTTATTTTTCTTTTCGGAAAAAAAGTAGGTAGAATATTTTTCGATCTTCATAATAAAAACAAAATAAATTAGGTGGTACAACAGAAGGAAATACATAATTCGCCCAAAATTGCCAAGACAAGAAAGAACTGTTCTTGATACTAATTATTTTACCCAAGGAAATCCCCATGGGTGAAATAATTCAATTTATTGGCTGCGTTCAATCTCAGACAGATAGGGTATCCGGATACCTTTTTGTTAGTGTTTTACGTGTAAAATAACAGCTGATCAAAAACAGCTGAGATGTCAAAAAATGAATCCAAAGGTATCCAGGAATTTCTGGGGTATGTACATAGGTATCTGACAGAACAACTGATTCAACACATGGTTGAATTTCAAGAAACTTGAAAATTGATTTTAGCTTTTTGTATTTGTTGGTAAACAAAAAGATACAAAATGTTAATTGAAGTTGTATTTGAGGATGTTCTGTACATAATAGACGATGAAGAAGCTATTTGCCTCCGCACCTATCAATTCATCATCGTCCGACGAATCAGTTGAATTATCCATTAAATGTTTTATCTTACAACAATTTTGACTTCGAAGCTTAAATGTTTCTCTGCTTTTTGTGAACAGCTGAAAGTTGTTTTTATTTTTTGACAGATATCTCAATACAGCTATCCAACTAATTAGTTCAACAAGGGATCTAAAAATCCACCTATCCAAGATACCCTATTCAACACGAGATTGAACGCAGCCATTTTTTATCCAGATCTGTCAAAATACAATTGATTTTTTTTTAATTAAGATCAAATCTGCGGATCTGGACTTTTCGGCAGGTTTTTACAAAATATCAAGCTTGGAATTTGAAAGCTGTACCGTACTCGTTAACACGTACACTAATACAATGACATGCGCCACGAAAAAAACATCAATTTTTGAAGGAAATTTTAATTTACCAATGGAAAACCCGATGAGTTACACAGGAAACCTCCAAAACGTCGCTGTCGGTACGATTGGATAAAGCGATCGAAAAGAAAATGTAAGTGTGACCTTAATTCATACGTCATCGCGGAATTCTGTTTGAACAAGACAAGGAGACTCATAAGAAGGAGGCTTAATAATAGGCGTGTACCATCAACTGAGCGCTCAGTGAGCGCTCAATGTCAGATTGACGGAGGCAGAATCGTTTTGTGGGACAAGAATCTCCGTACAAACATAAGCTGTCTAAAACATATGTTGTCAATTGTAGTTTTTGATGTGAATTTATTATTTTTTTCTATTGATAATTCTTTGTTACTTTTGGAAAAAAACTATTAAAATGGATAACAAACAAGAACAAGTTTTGCGTCAAATTTTAAGTAGTTCATCAGATAAAATAAGAAATAAAAAAAGGAATGAAGAGCATGAAAAGAATAATTTAAATTACGCGCCACACCAGACAAATGACAACTGAACAGCTGTTTTGGGTGAGCAAGCAAATTGAGAAATGAATCCATGAATTTTTTGTCTCAGAGATCTCCGCAAAAAATCTCAGTGCTCAGCTGAGATTTTTTGTCTCACTTAAAAAAATAGTTGAGCGCTCGGAGCGCTCAGTTGATGGTACACGCCTAATGAAAGTCCATGTGGATGGGTAATGCGGAAAAAACTGATACAGTCAAAAAAAAAAAAAAAAAACACGAGAGATAGCATAGCGTTTGGCAAGGAGCATCTGAACAAAAATATGCAATTTTTGAAATAAGTACTCAAGAGCGATGAAACAAAAATTATCCGTTTTCGAGCAAATATCAAGGATTATTGGCAGAACGAATAAATTCCTTTGAATTCTTGTCCGTCGATTGTACATTCATCATACAAGACAATGATCTTTAACATGCATCAAGTATTGTAAAAGAGCTTCGTAGAAAGGCTAACGGCTCGCGTACACTAAAACCGATTTATCGGCCGATATCGGATCGGAACAATTCGGACGAGCGTATCGGGCGTTCGACTGCATACACTGCTTCCGACATCGGACGATACCTACCGGTTTGGAGTCTGAATTTGTGAAGCTTGGATGTAAAAATAATAATTTTTTTAATGGAAGATTTCAAAGAAATGTATATTTTCGAAATTCATACCATCATTTAATGCGTCAACGTATGTATAAGACGTCGTCGTCGGTGTGTATGGGTTAATTAAATATTTATGCAAAGAAAGAAACTGAAGATTTGAAATTATAACCCATCAAATGCTTCAATGTTTCTTTTCATAAACCTTCCAAGTCTTTGAAAAGTAAAACGTTGATTTTGAGTTATAGGCACAGATTTTTCATAGTTTTTTATGTTGTTGTGACTTGGGTATGAGGTCGGGATTCTGTTTCTTTATATCCGCAACAGTCAGTTCCATCTCTGTTGTTATAAATTTTTGAAAATTTATGCCAGAGAGGTGGCCTGTTGTTAATACAATTAATTAATTTTTCGTTATTTTTTTTTCGTGAACTTTATGGTATGAATTGACCCGACAACGGACGAAAAATCCAAACATGTTTGGATTATGTCGGTTGATCGGTTATTATCGGCCGTCATCGGGCGTCATCGGACGATGACGCTTTCAGTGGTGTACGCGCTCTCTTTCCTTTCTATGTGTTTGGTTCGATCGGCCGAGTTCGGCCGACAACGGCCGAGCAAAATTCGGCCGATGACGGATTAGGTGTACGCGAGCCGTAAAAGTTGAAATTGGACACGAAGAGATTAGTACTACTCCTACAGAGCGACTATTAGATAGACATTTATCAAGGAGGTTTCAAGTAACTTAAACAATATAGTGGTCAACTAAATAAAAAGCTGATGCTAAAATTTGGAAAAAAAATGAGAATTCTTCGCTTAGAATTTGGTTTGTACGATTAAAGTTATGTCCAAGAAATTAACTATCACTGCAAAATTAATATATTTTTTAAACGTAATTGAAATTTCATAATATTAACATACATATTTAATAATTAAATTTATCCTTAAAAGTAAATTTTTTCCCTAAAATAATAAATAAAATCGGTCAAGTTCACAAGTTAAAAATAAATTTAGTTTTCTCAGAAAACTTATAACTGTGGTATTTCTTTATTCATAGCTGTATAAATTTTATCTCCTTTATTTTTTGTCCAAATCGTAGAAAGGTGTATTTTATTTGAATTTCGGTGATGTTCTTGCGCGTTTTAATATTAAATTCGGTCTAATTGATTTTTTAACTTTCCATAGGACATTATTTGGATATTTCTCTACGTTTTAAGGTCCCTAGAATCATCTAAATCTATAGTTTTTATAGGACGTTCGTACATCCATACGAAATGAAACCGAACCTGCACCCTAATTTACTTAAAGTCCAGAATATTTTTACCAATATCAACTCAATCAATTTTGAATGCATATGTACTTTTTGAAGTTCTTTAAATAACGATTTATTATTTCCGTTGAGAACTAGGACCTAGTAACTCACAACTCTCAACCATTTCTGTGTGCGAGTGTCAGGAATGGAGGGGGACCTACAGTTTAAAGCCGAATCCGAACGGCTAATTTGAGAAAGCACTTTTCATGACAAGAATTACTCTAAGAGGATTTGTCAATTCCTTACCAGAGGCAGTACCCTTAAAGAAAAACTTTAGATGGCACAGGCAGGGATCAAACCCAAGACCTCTGACATGACTGTCCAACGCACTAACCATCACACCAAGGGTACTACAATAACGATTTGGGTTTAATAAAAAATATCATTGGCATAAGGGCATCAATGGAAAATTATCAACGTGAGTCACTTCCCATTTTATATAAAATAAAATTCTATATTTAACTAATTACCACAAAGAAATATAGCAATTCAATATAGATTGTCTGTCTTACTGATTCACATATAAAAAGGAAGCGCAAATTTTTTCAAAAACATTACTCACCCAAAAAGTTATGCCTAAATGCTTCAACATTGTATAACGAGCAAGCTCCATGCTTGCCACAAACAGTTTTCCACACCAGACATGCTGAATCAACAACTGCACCATATATAATTGGACACGGAACATTTCCAAAAAGTCCAATAGCTGATTGTATCACACCCATTGCCATAGCTTTGTCTAAAAAACAACGAAAAAAAAAAAGAAAAAACAATTAAATTCATTTAAATTTCAGACTAAAATTTAATTCAAATTACCCTTCGGATGCGTGCACCTCATAATTAACAACATACTGCCAACTTCTGACGTCGAATGCATAAACACACAACCGGCGAATATTAAAATGAATGCAATGAAATTCTTGCAACTGCTATCACAATATCCACTGGTCGCTTCGTAGGCCCGTTCCTCGATTGGCACATCAGGAATGCACTCGCAATTCGAATAGACCGTCCTGTTGTCGCGCATCTCAAAGGACGTGCAACCAGCATGGCAAGACGAGAAATACGTCTTTCCATCGCTTCCACAAATCGGTGCAAATTTCTCCATATCACATGTACAGTTAAGATTACATGTTGGCTCAAAAATTGCCGAACTTCGTTGATCCAATAAAATGCAGATGGAAGAAAAGAAGAGATAATCTTCGATAAATATTCCCTATTAAAATTTGTATTCAAATGAAAACCTCACGTTTGACTTGAGTCCTTTTTAAGCCCAGCAAAATCATTCATATTACATCCGACGAACATCAAGACAACCATTCCACAGGCATATACGAAAGCTGTGAAGGCAATCCATGCTGCCACTGATCTGGCAGTCGGTTTCAATTTGAGGATCACAATTCCAGAAATGAAAATTCCGATTCCCATCACAAGGATGCCACCAAAGGCGGCTATAAGATTCGCATCGGCTGCTGGCAAACGGAATTGTGTTTCGAGGTACTTTGGTAGGAACGTAGTGAGGCCAGCAATTGGCAGTAAGTGAAAGACGCTGGACGCTGTGCGGAACATTAAAATGTCGTTGCTCAGTTGTCTGCGTACTGTTTTTGGAAAATCTACAAGAAAATAAAAAAGATAATGTTATTGAAAAGCTCAGACTTGTATTTCGAATGAGATGAGAAAAAATTTACCTCTTAACCTTGGTTTTTCTTCTGGTTCAGCAAGTGCTGATTTTTCTGAAGCTTTATCTGGCATACGACGACCATGCAATTGTTTGGGGAAACTAAACATCGCAATGGATGCCAACATCATAAGACTTCCGATTATGACTGGACCTGGAAAGAAAACGATATTAATGGTTAATGTGTCTTATACATAGATGTTGATAAGATCTTAAAAAGGGTGTTTTTTATATAGAGCTTTCGTTTTCTATACAGAGGTTTGGTTTTCTAAAACCGGAACACTATTTTCAGACACAGGAATTTGAATATTATTCCTGACCACCACAAATTAGAGCTAATTTCTCGATTAAGATAAAAGCCAAAAGCCTTGCTCAAAAACCACCAACTTCCAAAAAACACCCTTAAGTTAAATAAAGTTAAATAAAAACGGTACTTACCCAGCCACCAAGCACCAATCCATCTTGGGTCTGTAGCATCAAAACCTGGCACTGTGAAATTTACATACCAACGCGTGCAAAACGATCCAACTATGAATCCAGCTGTTGGTCCAAGAATCCTTACTCCAATCGTAATTGCTGTTGAATAAACACACACAAAAAAACATCCTTTTAATTCAGGAAATCAGCGACAAACATTCATATCCTCACCCATGTAAATCGGCGACTGTCGACTGGCAACATTATCGTCAATATAAGGAATTCCCAAAGTCGCTACTGCTGTCTGTCCAATTCCAGAACTCAATAAACTCACAAAGAAAATACAAAGCACAATAACTGTGATTTTTGAGTGTGATGCTTGTTCTAGCTTCATATCTTCTTCGCAATCCGAGTTCGAGTTGTGCGTCCCATTCGCCGATATCAGGCACAAATTCAAACTGTTATCCGAGCTCACAGAGCTCAAAGTATATTCCAGTCCACTGGAATTCAGCAAATGTTGCTGATGATGATGTGCATGGGACGACAATGACGATGGCCCCACGCCCACATTTCCTCCATTCATAAAAGCTGTTGAATGCATAAGCTGTTTGCCGAATATGAAATGTGGCAATGCACAAGAAAACGAGGCTATCGCGAAGACCACCATTCCACAGGCAATCCATCGGGGGCGATGGCCACGCCCGGCGAAGTAAGTCAGCAACATCGCCGTACTGATTTGACCCATTTCACTTGCACTCAACAACAGTCCTGTCGTCCTCGACTTTATTTGAAACAACTTCTCAATTGTCGTTATCACACTGACGAAGTACGTCATGTACATCCCCTGCAGCACCCACGCCAGCAGGAAGATCACCATGAAAACATGAGTCGAGGCGAAATTTCGAGCCCATCGTGGCCGAAAGCCAAACAATCCACAGCCGGACTCCACCTCGGGAAGTCCGGCTCCTTCGTCATCACTAAGTTCATCGGAACGCGTCGGAATTATCTGCGGCCTATAGAGGCCACCTGTCAGTGGATCCTGTTCGTCATATTTGTCCGAGAGTCCCAGACCGTTCTTGCCATTCATCATGGAGCCGTTATTATTGCCCTTTGTTATGTGTAGGCCATTTTTAAGATTGTTTATCTCCTCCGAGTCCTTCCACTCGTTGTTGTTGCTCGGGCTGTACAGCTCCGTAGTCGGATCTGGTGGTGTGGATTCTGTTTGCAGCAGTGGTGTCCACACGTGACCTGAATCTCGACGAGCATTACCATTACTATTACCATTCACAATGTTGTTTATTCCGTTTGTGGTGCCATTGCCATTACTATTGTAGCCATTCTTTGTTCCATTTTGTTCATTCTGATGAGGATGGCTCTTGCCATTGCGTTGATTGTGATGCTGATCGGTGACTTCATTGTTCTGACCCGAATTGGGATTCATGTTAAGCCACTTTTTCTTTTTGGTGTTTTTCAAATCGATTTCTAAAATTGACGGTGTATTTGGTCCCTCATTATTACCAGGGCTCATAGCAGGATGGCTTTTGTTATTTTTGTTTAATGTCTCTAAAGGTTGTTATATAATATTAACGTACTTCTTGTCCTGAGTTAGGTATATTATGGCAGTGTAGATATTTAACTAAAATTAAATGAAAAAATAATAATAAAATTATTCAGAAGGAATTTTATGTGGAATTTGTTAAAATATATGTATATGAACTACAAGAGTATAAAAAGCTTAACACACTTTAAGAACAACTGTTCTGGATTGCAGCAACACTTTCACTATAATATTCTTTATCGTTTCCATTTAAAAAGTGAAATGAGCTTTTGCACGACAAAGACTGCGACGACAATGATGATGATGCAGAGTCACCTCTTGGTCTTATCGTACTTTTAGCTCAAGGTCCTTCAAAATGCAAAAAAATAATAAATAAAAATAGAATAGTATGCATGTTACTCGTAGCATATACAAAACACAACAATTCGAAGTGGTAAGTAAGAAGTCTGGGTGTTCGTTATCAGTTAGTATGGCCAAAATAAAGTGAATTACTGCGAAATTGAGAATAATAAAAAGACAAACATATTCTTAAAATTCATCAAGGCAAAGTTGCAGTCAATTTCTCGAAAGTAAAACATCACCCTATGAAGAACTAACTTTGAAGACTTAGCTTCATGAACTTGAACAATTATAATCTTCCAAAAGAAGACTGTGAGGAAGCTGAGTTTTAAAAATTATAAAATGTTCACTATGGCGTATACGTACTTTTTTTTAACTTCCCATAAGAAGTTATTGTAATCGGTTCGATTTGTCGAATTGAAAATTTTGACATTTCTCGACGGAGGGAGTTGTCTGTGCGTGCGTGTGTATGAACGTGCGTTCCAACGCCCGTAAGTTCGCGTAATGCAGAAAGACGCAGAAAGGACTTTCAAAAAAATTGAGTGGGTGTTTTTTACCATAGCAATTTAGAAAAAAGGTGAAAATTTTGGTTAACCCTAAATATCTCACGAACCAATAACGCTAGGGACTTGAATTAAATGTTATAGTTATTATATATTGTAACGTTATGTCGAACAAATATATTTTTAGAAAAAATTCCAATTAACGGTTTTTTTTTTAAATTAAAAAAAAACTGAAAAAAAATATTTGTCACCTCGAAAATTTTACGAACAAAAAATGATATTATCTTCAAAAAATGTTTGTTCAACGAAGAATAACGTTTTCAACATTTGGTAAAATTTTGAGAAAAATCAAATTGACCGTTTTTTTACAAAAAATTAAAACCTAAAAAAAATTAAAAAAAGTTGGTAAAAATTGATTTTCGACTCAAATATATTTTCAAAAATTTTAGAAATAGGCTTCCAACTAATTTTAACTTATAAGAAATATCGTTTTCAACATTCGAAAAAATGTTGAGAAAAATCGTATTGACATTTTTTTTTTACAAAAAATAAAAAACATAAAAAATTAATGAAAGTAAATAAAACATCTTTTCAAAACTTAAAAATATTGGCTTCCAACTAATTTTAACTTATAGGAAATATCCTTTTCAACATTCGATAAAATTTTGAGAAAAATCGAATTGACAGTTTAAAAAAAAAAAAAAACAATACTAAAACTTGGTAAAAATTTACTTTCGACTCAAATATCTTTTCAAAAATTAAAAATATTGACTTATTTTATCTCACAGAAAATATTGTTTTCGACATTCAGTAATTTTTTTTTTTATAAAAATCGAACAGTCCGTTTTTTCATAAAAAAAAATAAAATCTACAAAAAATAGTACGCAAAATTTGGTAAAAATTGATGCTCCGTTCTCGATATCTCCGTTCTCGATATCTACTAAAATTGGTAAAAATTGGTTTTCGACTAAAAATCTCGTTAACTAGATTTTGAAATCAAACAATTTCATCGAATGCAAAATATTGTTGGTAATTAATTTTTTTTTTTTAAATAATTTAACTGACAACTTTTTTAACAAAACACGAAAACCTACAATACTTTTAAGCAAGACAAATCAATGGGATGGGAAGTTATCAGTGTGGGTCACATCCCAGCCTCTTTTTTATTAGATTGCTTGAGGTAATTTTGTTTTTAAACAATATTAAAGAATTTAAATTTGTATTCTGTAATTTGAGTCCAAAAGGAGAAAAATTTGTAAATTATCTAAGGAAATGATTCAAGTTAAAATTCTTTTGATAAAAAAGAGGTATTTTCAAAAAAAAAAAATTTGAGTATACAGTACCTACATTAGAGGATTCTAAGAAAATTTAGAATTTTATAAATTTAGCATTCTACACTGAGATGTTTCTTATTGAGGAAGTTTTTGTAAAACTATTGTTCACAAGTAGGAAATCTAACCATACCTACTCACAGGTTCAACTCAGGTTCGGAATAAATTGTTTTTTTAAAAATTCATTTTTGCTCATTACTTTATGCAATTTTCATGTGCCTCTTTTTTGGCCAGTACCTAAGGGAAAGTATTTCACTTAATCTTTAATAGTTTATTTCTTTTGTTCTTTTAAAAGAGTGCAATCTTTTGCGAATGTGATCTTTTATGACTTCAAGTTAGAGTTTGCGTTCATTGAATAATTCTACAGACTAGGACTTCAAATTTTTCCAACTCCAATAATTTGACCTTAAAAAGATTGTATTCAATTATTTTCCAACTATTTTATGCATTCGGTTGTAGTACTGGCATTTTATTGCAGTTTTTGAATTCCTTTGAAGTGTTTGCAGGGATTGTAAATGATTGCAATGACTTCAAGTGAATGCAGAGATTTCTAAAGAATGCTTAAAGACTTAAAAAGAAAATTCAAATACTGAAATTAAATGTATAGGTCTTAAATGATTGCATTCAATTGATTACAGTAAAATTATTGCAATCTTTTTAACGTCAAACGATTAGTGATTAGTGAATGCAATCTTTAAATTGAATTCAAGTGATGATGGATGACTAAAACCTTTTACTACACTGATTTCCGACAGCATTCATATATTCACTATGGGCACTTTTGCAGGGATACGTACATTTATCAAGAATTAGCTTTAAGGTTTTTTGAAGTTAATGCCACTAGCTTAGAATTTTGGTAATAAATTTTTATTATTTCCACTAATTCCTAATGAGAAATTTATTTTAATTCATATTTTAATCTTGATGATATACATAGTTTTAAAAAACCTTAAAAAGTGATAACTATTTTGACATTTCTCTGATCATGGACAATTTTGATTTAAATTAAAAATGATTCATTGGGCAGGTTCAGACGACATAAGGGACTTAAAAGTAAGGCAAGTTTCTAGCATCTGATTGGCCAGCTGCCAAAAATTGCCTTCCAATTAAGGCAACTTTATTGGAAAGTTGACTGGAAAGTTAGTCAAGAAAAATCTCCCTAACTATCAAGTCAAGTCAACTTATGTCAAAATGACAATTAATCATTCAACTAAAAGCTGAACTTTATTACTCAATGATTTATTTATTTTCTGCATAACTTCATTTAATGCTTTCTGTAAAAAGGTTCCTTGTAAATTTGGAAAAGAAATAAGTAATATTTCTTTACAATACAAAATACAAATCGTGATGGACTTGTAGCTTGCCTGAGGAGTGTTCTGTAGACATTAATGAAAAATTGAAAAACTAACTAGTTGCCTTTGTCAAAATTTACGTTCAAACAATGAAGTTGACTGCAAATGAAGTCCCTTATGTTGTCTGAACCTGCCCATTATCAATGTAACACAATAGAGCGTTTTGTCATCGTGTCAGTTGTCCGGTTTTGTCGGTTGAACTGTTAATTAACTGAACTAAACAATTAACATAAACAATCTGACAGGAGGATTGGTAGTGCACATTTAAATATGAAAATTTGATTTTAAATACAAAATAATTCATTTTATTTTGCCCAATAGAAAGCGAAAGAGTGAAAAATTGATTTTTTCCCAATGGAACATTATATCAAAAACAAAAGATACTTAGTAATAATCAACAGTTTTTATTTAAGAAATTTAAATTTAAGAAATACAGATTGTATTTCAAGTGGCACAGAATGCAATTATTCATATTTCGCGTAGTTTCGGTTTAAGTTTCGTGAAATTTTCAACTTTCAGTTAATTTTATCATTTCACTTTAATGAAACACTTGTACTTCTTATTTTCGTTCTCATTTATAAAAAAAATATTATTACGAAGAATATTCGAGAGATGTTAATCTTCTGAGTTTAACTAGAATATTTCATTAATTTTGTTTAAATCACAACTTCTTTAAGTTACTATGTATCTTCTTAGGAATATGTACCCTATTCTATTTGTATGAAGAATAAAAATAAACAATTGAATAAATCAAAACTGATAATGCATGCATGCATGTGTGCATATTTTTGCTCTTTTTTTTTCTTATTTCTTGAACTGACATTTTTTTAACAAACTGCACATATACCAACTCAAGATAGTATCTTATCTTCAAAAAGCTTTATCCATACATTTTTAGTGAATTGTATCGCATCAATAAGAAACAACGTAATACAAAAAGCCGGTACAAAATAATATCATAACAACTTCTCAACAAAAACAAAATTTATATTAAAATATGCAATAATATACGACAAAGACTGAAAAAAACAAAAAATTAAATGTACAACTTGGTCGTAAGTAATTGGTCTTAAAAAAACTTGATTTTTAAATTCTTTCAAAAGAAATTTCAAAAAATATTAGAACACAGTGAGTATAATATTTAGAATTTACGATCACCTGTCAAATTGTTTATTGGATCAAATAAACGTCAAAAAATATCCAAATACATATGTGTATAAAAGTCAAAAAGAAATTATTTTGTTTTTATGAAAGCACAACTAGCGCCTTTATGCTAAACAGTCACACATGACCTTTGATAACACTAATTCACAAAATTTCACTAATAATAGCCTGGTTAACCTTGAAAATAAATTTTCCATTTTGAGGTTGTGTTTTTTTTTATTGAATCAACTTTATTTTTGCATTTGATAATACAAAAATGAAGGAATAATAAATTTTGTCTTTAAAAAATGTTGCACGCTGCGACTTTGCCGGTCGCAACGAATTTTAACGATATGATAACGATAAGAGCAAAAACAATAATAATGATTGTCAAAAAAGCAGTTTCAATATTTGAATAATAACAAAATTAAAAATGTCGTCATTGCTGTTGGTAGGATTTACATAGGTGAAATTAATTAAGCAGTAGATTAATTTGACTTGGTATATTTGAATGTCATCAAATAAATTAAATTAAATGCGTAGTTCGTAGGAAAAACCAATCCTGAACATTGTTGAAGATATACTACCTGGCCTGGTGTTTCGATATTTTTGACTTTTGAAAGAAAAATCGACAAAAGAATCAATTTTTCCATCTACAAGTTATTGGCGAAAAACGAAGTCTGTCTTTAGGGTCTTTAAATGATTGTGGAGCCTTTTACGTGGTTTCAAAGAAAAAAGTCTAAAGGGTTTTAACCACAAGAACATGGTGGTAAGTTGTGATTGGCTTAAAGTGTTCACTATTTTTGTGGTGAATTATTGTACTATTTAGTAATGGTATACTTTTAACTCCTCAAATGTCAAAAGATGACAGCTTCAAAAGTGACAGCTTGCCAAATAGCAGGTTATTCAAGAGGAAATGTTTTACTGTGAAATAATTTACAACATATTAAAAGATAAAAGTGGAGCTATACACAGTGGTGCAAAAATTATCACCATACTACCAACACTGGCGAGGTGAACTGACAAAACATTTGAGGAGTATAATGATTTATGTTTTTTTTAAGTGTATTTTGTTATAGTGAATTAACACCGTTCTGCCCTTTCAAAATTGCAGGATAATAAGAAGCAAAATATTGAAATGTAAAAGACCAAAAATGCAGATTATAGGATGTGCCATAATGCAGATGTAAAGATAAACATTTTTATCTTCGTGGATTCACTCTTTTACTCTCTAAATTTGTTTGGCATACATCTATCCCGCTTTACTTTTCTTCATAAGTGCAAATGCAGACATATGTATGTAAATACGCCATAACTCTTCATTTCGAAAATGTCAAAATATAATTGACATTTGCCACCATTTTCAAAAGTTATAGCATCTTCTGATAGGTGATGACTTTTAAGCCAGCTATACACTTATTTGATGAAAATGGTTTATCAATTTAATTTAAATTTATTTATTTTCGTGACTTGATTCCAATGAATGTTAGTATTTTTGTGTAGGCAGAAGGAACCGTATTTGATAGCAAACGAATAATCACAAACAAAAGATCTTAAATACATTTTTATGGTTTTTGAATAAAAATTCAAACGCTATAAATTTGATTTTATGGATATTAGTACATATGTACATATACATATGTAAATATCAGCAATGATGGTGAAAGTGACAGAATATAAAATTCTTTATCTATGATCTACGATTGAATATTCAATTTAAATATACAACATATATTTTATAGTAGTTCCTCTTGCAAAATTAAAGATACTAATTTAATTAATTGACGCAAAAAAAGTGCCGCGAAACAACGAAACAACTCGTGCTAATTCTATTTACTCATTTTGTCACGCCATCACCATTGCCATCGCCGCCGACGCGACGCACGCTGCCGCCATATACCAAGCTTGGAGTCTGAGTTAAATTGACCACAACCCGCCAATTTTTTGTGTTTTAATTTTTTTTTTTATTTGGCAGACCTTTGCTCGCCATTATTTATGCCTTTTTAATGTTCTGTGTCTTCATTGCGAAATCGAATGAAATAAAAGACATCAGAATCCGCTTTGAATGGACCATGGAGTGACATTGAAAATTAGAATAAAACAGCTCTTACAAATACATATACCGATCATGATGTTGTCTCTATGTTTATAATAATTGCATCTGATTCTATTTGACGTCTGTCAGTGATTTTGATTAGTTTTTATTTTTTATTATACTTCAAAATTGAAAAAAAAAAATTAAACAAAACTATGCAGTATGCTTTCAAACTAACCACACACAGCTGCTGCTTCGTTGATTATTATCTGACATTGAACTTAACATTGAACTTGAATTTCGTTTTTTTTTAAAATGAAAAGCTCTTGAAGTCTGTCATGAGGCAATTATATATTTGATAGGCAAGTGTGGACCTTGAAATAAATATTTGATTTGCTATATTTAATTTGAATATTTTTTGCGCAACAAGTTGTCGTTAGATTAAATATATAATAATAATTCAATTGATTTACTGCAACCCAAACGTCAACAAAAACTTGACCATATAGACACCAATGATAATGTTGGTATGTTTAATTTGGTCAAGCGGAAAGAACTGTGATGAAATATGTACTACAAATGTCAAAAAAGAATTGACATTTGTCACCATTTTCAAAAATAATATATGTTACGTACATATATGTTATGTTATATAATGAAGTTTATTTTGTAACTCTACATATCAAAAATATATAAGTAGAATTGATATTTGCCGCCATTTTAAAAAAATTATAGCATTTTTCAGTAGGGCGACATTTTTTCAAAAAATGAAACGATTGATGGGAGTATATTTTTGAAGACAATTAAAGACTAGCCTTTATTATAAAGTTGTGTGTTCTGACAGTAGAAACGATATTTGACATTTATATATCAGAAATATATAAGTAGAATTGACATTTGCCGCCATTTTTAAAAAATTATAGCATTTTTCAGTAGGGTGACATTTTTCCAAAAAACTTATGAAACGATTGATGGGAGTATGTATATTTTTGAAGAAAACTAAACATCAGCCTTTATTATAAAGTTATGTGTTCTGACAGTAGAATTGATATTTGACATTTATATGTATCTTTCAAAATAATTTGTAAACTTGCCATTTTGTAAACATTTACGTAGCTTTGGTATGATTTATAATGCTTCACTAAAAATAAGATATTATATCTTACTGTGTAAGCAACTCATATATAAATAAAACTAAAAAAACTATGTATATCAAAAATATATGAGTAGAATTGACATTTGACGCCATTTTAAAAAATTATAGCATTTTTCAGTAGGGTAACATTTTTTCAAGAAACTTATGAAACGATTGATGGGAGTATATATTTTTGAAGACAACTAAAGATCAGCCTTTATTATAAAGTTGTGTGTTCTGACAGTAGAATTGACATTTACCGCCCTTTTGAAAAATTATAGCATATTCAAGAAGCGTGATGATTGTACGTCTGGTGACATCTTTGCGAGGAGTTATAAAACAATGGATTGTGGTATATTTTTGGAGAAAACTGGAGATCAGTTGAGTATTTTGACAACTGTCATTTTCTTTATTGGATTAGAATCGAACAGACCCAAAAATTGTCTTCTAATAAATGTCTTCTTTTGAGTGCTTAAGGACGTTTTCAATGCAAAAATCGTATTATATTGATATCTATCCCATATTATAACCTTGGATTTTCAAGCATATTCTGTTTGAGGTTTCCACACAAAGGCCAATCTAAAACAAATTCCATTTCGCTTCGAAATCGACACCACAGTTATGGGTCACGACGATTTTCAATTACATATTATTGAATTTCAGGAAATACATTTTAAGCAAATCAATCAACTTTTAAGCTGAAAATGTCCCTAACGCACGCAAATGAAACATAAATAGGAAAACAAAATACCATCATTCCACCTATGGTAAGGTATACAAGAGTTATGTAATAATCTCTTTCTCTCTCTGCATATAGCCCCTAGCGCGACATCATCGCATCAGCCTTTGGTCCACGGATGTGACTAAGTCAATACGGAATGCACTGAACTGATGTGAGCTTCTTCTATACTTAACTTCCATTTACAATAATCGTATACACAAAAAAAAAGAAGAAAACCCTCAAATGTAGTAACACAAGTCTTCTAAGTTTACTTTAGTGATTTGTTTAGCCACTATGTGGTCTATGGTCTTCAAAGGAAGATATTAGGCTCATTAGAGTTTTGTATATCCATAGATCCACAGAAGTGCCAAAGCAGGTTCACTCATATGTCCAACACAAGATCAACAAACTACCAGAAGCATCCAGCATTCACATACTCGTAAGTCGTAAGTATACAACTGATGCCTGATGCTATTGCCTGCCTTTTAAACAGATGATGATGATGAAGGTATCACAAGAATAATCGTGTGAATGAATCATTCCAGTGTCTCGAGAGATGATTGTGTTGCTGTTGCTGCTGTTTCTGCTCTAACCAGGAGAATTATCATCATGCAGAGGAATAAGACAACACAGCACAGTGCCAGTTTTAGCATCAGTTGTAGGTTCATACATATAGGTATTTCTGATGTAAAAACGCGAATGCAACACATTCCGTAAAAGTTCAATGCGCTACCTGTGGTCAGCGCAAGCTTCAACGTTCAGCGTCATCATCACAGCCTATACCTTTACCTCCTCGTAATATACATACATATTCTCAAGACATCACAGTACCTACATATTATATAGAAAAAAGAAAAAGAAGTTGTCTTTTCTGCCTTTATCATCAAAGCTGGACTTTAGTCAGGCTACTCATGGCTTGACCAGATTACCGTCAGGGAGCGTTTTGTGTGTTTCTTTAGGATTTTTGTTTGCCAAATTAGTTATTCGATGGTAATTCATGATGGTTGAATTTTTTTCGGCTCTTTTGACATATTTTTTTTCTTTTGAGCTGCTGGATGTGGATGCTCTCTTGTTCTGAAACGCTTCATCATCCAAAAAAATATATGCAAACAAAATAAAGTATGTAGTTTGTACACAGGCCTTCTTCTTTCGAAATGTCATCTTAAGAAGGAAATATACAAATTATAACACGCACAGAGTTAACGAATGAAGATGGCTTAATTCTTCGTTCACAATTTGGTGTGCTGCGTCTTTTATGTCATTAAACAGAACGACCGATGAATATTCAGTTCTCGAAAGAAGTTTCAGATATTAATCCATCTCAATACACAGGGTGGCGACAAAATATTGTAACTCGGCGCAAGTCACCCAATCAAGCATGATGACTTAGTTTTTTTTTCAAAGATGGGCTCTATTGACGCAACTCATTTTGATAAATCATTGCTGTATCTCACTTCCACAGATTTTGTAAGCAATTTATAAATGCCTGTCTAAATCTAACCACTTTGTGACAGCTAGATAAAATGGCGAAACTGTCACTTCAATAGAGTCGACTGTGGCGAATACCAATTAAATTTTGACATTTGCGAAGTAAAGTGCGATAAAAGACTTAAAATGTCTGCCTGATTTTCTTATGTATTTTCTACCATCAAGTTTCTATTGAGAGGCAGATAAAATGGCAAAATGTCACTAAAAAGAGTAAAGTTTCAACAGTCAAATGCGGCGAGCATCCATTTTTGACATTTTTCGAGTAAAGTGCAATAAAAATTCAAAACATTTGTAATAGGTATAATTTATATGGATGATGAAAATGTGTTTAAACTGAGTGACAACTGCTGTGCTTATCTTTCTAATAATTCATATTTTTACTGTAGACCGCATAAATGATGAAATTTCGGAGATTTCCCTTAATAAAAATTCTGTACATAAATAATATCTTCTGGCGTCAAAAGCAAGGCCAAATAATGTAATAGTCTCAAAGAATAAGATCGAGTACGTGCGATCCTAAAGTAATCTTCTAGTTAAGTTAAATTGCACTTTTCAAGGTTACACTGAAAAATAACTCTACAGATGCGTGCATTATTATAATACACTCTTGTGATGCCTTGGGGTGTCGATGCTATTCATGTTGTGTTCATAATATCCTTGTGGTTTTTCTCAACGCTACTCAAATCAGCTCAGCTCAGCGTGGTCGTCGCCGTTGCGTTACCATACATGCCATGGACTGGCCTGGCCATACGTTGCATCGGTCTTGTTATGGTTGATCGTGTGCCTAGCCGACCGAGCCGCACCGCCGCCGCGCCGTCGTCATTATGGCGTGTGTTGTTTAAATTCTTCGCCGATCTGTCACTTCGTTGTTACACCAAGCTCTGAATCTTAATTGATAAATAACAACAAATTGGCTATTTATAGAATTTAAATCGCTTGTATTCAGATAAAACATGATCTGTTTTTAATTTGTTGAAGGACTTTTTGATGCCATCCCACAGAATCATCATCTTATCCAGTTTAATATACATATAAGAGACCATATAGATTTTAAATTTATGACGCCACCACCAAGGGAACTTGTGTTGATGGTAAAAAAAAGAAGCTGCGGTTAATAAAGATAGAGTTAAAATGTTAAATGCATATTCGTAGACATTTATATATTTCCAACACTGCGCCGCCACCATAGCCATTCTTTATAAATCGTTTTAATTGCAATTAGTAGAGTAGTGGTGTGGAGCGACTTACGTTTTGAAGTTCAAGGTTGTTCATGTTCATTTTTAGTGTTGGCTATATCAAATAATATTACATATTTTTTAATGTTTTAAACTGGTAAACAAAAAATCGTAAAATTTTAAATGTTTCCTAATTGAGATTTGACAACTTCGAACTTCTTCTGTAAACATATCCTTAAAAATGATCGAACTGTCAAAGTCAATACATTCAGTTAAGCTCAATCGTTGCAACGGTATTTCTTTGCTCAATTGCATGGAGTGGACATATTTTCTAGCTGTCATTATGTTACAGCAATGTATGACATTAACGTAATGTAATCATAGGGTGACAGTTTTATAAAAGTTTTACTTTGATTTTTCTGGAACAATTTACTTTTTTTAATAAACATGCTTAAATACAAAAGACAAATATTTCTCACGTCTTTTGCTTGCATAATAAATAATAAGTAATAATAAATCAATATAACGGATTTCTGTTTAAGAATATCTCTTACAAAACAAAAAATAAAACGAAGAAAAAAAATAAAGTAACCGTCTTACACCTTCTTAACCAAAACCATATATAAAACGCCTTAAAAGGGCCCCGCACATCACAAGGATACAAAAAAAAACACCGACCTAATCAATCACAAATGGAAGAAACATAAATTTCCAAATAATAACTTGTTTTCAGGATAATTTCTCAAGAACCATAAAAAAGGGAAAAAAGAGAAAAACAAACAGAACTTACTGCAAAGAACGTCGAATTCCAGTAAAAACCAGTGATACTGACGTTTGAATGATTTTTTTGGTTTTGAAATTAGTATGAAAAAGAAGAAAAAAGACAGAAGACATAAGACATAAGACACTCACTAACAAGGTGAATTCAGTTGTATATTTTTTTATATTGCGGGGGAGACATGAAGGGACATAACCAAAATTGACAACCATGTTACCGATAATACACGGATGGTCTCTGTGTGTCAATATGGTGTTGACATTCAACGGTATATATCCGTAGAATGGCCATCGTAACCCAACTTTGAAAATTATTAAGGCAAAAGAAAAAATAACTTTTCACATATTCGATTTGTTGAACATTTTGAATTGTATTTTTATTTGCCAAAAAAAGTAACGCATCTCAAATTAATGAAACAATCAAATATTATCTTGTTTTGTGTACAAATAAAATAAAAAAAACGTATTCAATATGAAACAACATTACAATGGCGATGGCAATGGCGCGCGGTGGCACACCTTCCTTTGGTTTATTTATGTGATTCATTTGACTTGAAATGTTTTTTTTTTTGAATAAGTTTACACGGTTTTGTGTTTATTAAGTTATTTTTTCTTTTTGATTTTTGTGAACAAAAAAGAAACAAAAAATAACAACATAAAAATTAAATTTTGACATCGTTTCCTGGAATGTAACGCTCAGTTGGATCAAAAAATAACAAAAAAAAACACTTTTTTTGGTGATTAAAATGTATTCTCCTTTTAGCTTAATGGAGTTTTTAATGTTAAAACTGATCATAAAATTGTTGCAAATTGTATTTTTTATTATACAGGAAGACAGAAGACTTATCCACTCTATTACTTTTTTTAATATGTATATCGATTTGGTTGTTTTTTTATCTTTAGTCAATTTTTTTAAATTTATTGATTTCAAACTGAATTTTAGTGAAACTGATTTTATGTAAAATCCTAACAATCATAGTTTATTTATTTTTGTATCGCAAAGATTTCAAAAAAAGCTAAGATTAAATGTCACAATATGATATAACTGTTTATGACTGTCATAAAATAAGAAACTTATAACTAGACATTCATCATATTGTAATATCTCAAAATAGCAAAGTGATGTGAATAGCTATATGCTCTTCAAATGAAAAGATAAACAATGTTTTTTTCTGTTTTTGTGCTCATTTAGTTAACATTGTAATATTTTATGATCGACAAATTTAACATTATTTATATATGTACATACATATGAGATCTTTGAGGTTATTTCAATGTTAAAACGATTTAATTAGAATTGAAAATAAAAGCCAATATATATTTTATTATGATTGACAGCAATTATTATTATTATTGTCATCAACTTTCTCACTCTCTCTTTGTATTTAGATGGTAATGATTATGATATGATGTCAACTTTGAATAGATGCTTGCTTTATCGAAAGTGTCAAAATCATGTTTTTTTTTTTTTATTGGCTTCAGAACAACTAATATAATTATGATAGATTGATTACTATCCATCAGAAATAAGAGAGAGATTGACAGATATGATCGTTGAGTTTTGAAAAATATTTACTATTTCATTATACTTACATATAAATATTTAAAGATGTTATGGACACGGCATGAATCTGTAAGAGAATAAAAAAAATACATTAATAAGTTTGAAAACGTATCGAAGTGTAAATTTGGGGCAAAAAATATGAAATACAAGCGATCTACATGACAAAAAAAAATTTGAAATGCAAATAATCATCTAAAAATGGTCATAAATATACCTTTGAGCCTAACTTCAGTGGTACTGTCAAATACAGAGTTTCGTTTTTTAGCCGTACTACGTGAAATTCAATAACACAATTTAGACTACAGTTGTCAATATTACAAGCGTTGAACTGGTTCATTTTTTGTTTGTTACAACCTCTGTGTGGCTTATGGCGCCATCTTTCGAAATATCGCTGTAACGATTTACTTAATTGTTACGTGATAAAAATCATCTACCAACAAAATCGAACATTGATACCAACACCACCATACAGTTATTTTTGTGGATAAACTGGTGTTTCTTTAATTTTATGAGAGGTTTTCTTCTGACCATATTAAAGGCGTTTACCCAAAAAAGTTTTCATCATTGCACGATAACTTTAAATCAGTTGACACTGACAGTACTGAGTGGGAGTTTTAGTAATAAATTTTAATTATTGGTAAACATTTTTCGTTTGTAAACTTTGCGATGGTAAAAATATTGTTTTAAAGCGAGAAACAGATAGATACAGCAACTTTGACAAAAACTTCACACTTTTTAGAGCAACATAGGCATCAACGTTAGACCTAACTCTAAATTCCATATCGCTGTGCAAATGCTTCCAACATTTAAGGTGAAATGTTCAGGTTTATCAATACTTCAATCAAAATGTAACAACCATCATTTTGTTTTGTCTATTTATTTTGGTTTTTACAATGGAAAAACATCTTATAGAATAAGTCTTATAAAAAGTCTGAAGTCGAAAATTTCGTTGCTTTTAAATTTGGTGTGTCGATCTGTTTCTTTTGACATTGACAGTTAAGTTATTGGCTTAAGGGTGTGTTTATAGTGAAAATAGAAAATTTTCAAATCCTTAAAGTATACTTCTTTTACATTTACACATTATAAACGGTCAAAAACAAAAATTATTTAATTATTCTTTGCTATGATGTTAGCTTATTACTAGTTCCGAAGGTGAATGTTTAGGAGTAATATTTAGAAAGCTGAACTTCGGTGTTCAAATAGAGGAAAACCTTTAGCCTTAAAATAAAACATTCTTATTATTATCCTCATAAGTGAGGCCATAACATAATTCATTTTGGTGACCAAAATTAAAGTCTAAAAAGCTTAAATTTTATGTTTTAAATTTTGTATATTGCTTACAAAGTCCACTTGTGTACGTAAGCCTAAATCTTTTATTTTGCTTGTCTTTATTAAATCTTGTAGTGATCGAACTTTGAAATGCAACAGCGTAAAATTAGTAAAGTAACTAATTATAACAGGTTTGTTAGTATATTAACACATAGTCTAGCTCAATGATTATAACCTATCTAACTTTAAAAAAAAATCAATTAAAATTCATTAGTGCTAAAAACAAGCTTTTAATTGAAAATCCGATTTTGAATAAACCTAACCACACCATGCAGCAGTGTTTTGATACAATTTAAACAAAATTATAACCTTCGATAATAAATCCAGGCACAAAAACAATGTATACGAGTATACCCAACGAACGCTGCCATATTCAACACGCAATTGCATGGAATATGTAGATATATTAATTAACCTCAATTTTAATAATTAATTATTTTTATTGTTGTTGTTGTTGTTGTAGTTTTCGTTGTTATTGCTGTTATTAAAAAAACACTCTGATGCCTGATGTAATCAGCAATCTATAGCAAAACAGAAAACGTGTAGTTATGTTAGGGTCCCAAGAAATTATTTTTATGTTTTTATTCGATTAATGAAAAAAAACGTCCAAAGAAATTCATATTGTTTTCCTCCATTTAATGTAAAATGACTTCTGTCAAGTTGACACTGTTACAAAAAATACATACAAAAATAAATGCAATCTGAGAAAAGAATTGTTATTGTGCTGAAGCTGATTATGTTCTTGACAGCTCGTCCCAACATACATCATCGCATTGCACATCTATAGTGAACTAGGTCAGTGAATATCATTTATCCGCCTTGTGATTCGCTATTGGCAATTTAAGCAAACAGTACTCTTGTTGGCCGTTGCTATCTCAATTTAAAGGTGAAGTGAAAAGACAGTGGTGGCGCTGCCATCGCAATACCCATTTATTGTGGGAGAGAAGATGCTATAAAAAAATGCATCACCACAGTTAGTCCACAGTAACGGGCAACAAATAAATGCTTACGCATGATTTCCAAAATCTGATGCATCTACTAACTATTTTCTTCTTCTCGTTTAAGTTGCTCCACAATCACCCCAATGAAAACGAAAACGGATTTCACAGAGGACAAAAAAATGAAGAAGAAGACTCAAAATCCATTATGCAGTTTTCATGTTCATGCCACTCCACACCGCTTCACTCGGGGTCTGTAAACTTTTTCACTTACGCAAATGCCTCGCCTTGATCTCAAATTATAAATACGCACCACTTTTATATGTTCGAACGTACATTATGTATATACGTCGAAGTGATAAATAGATCTTTGAATATCTATGCGCGGCTGTTGAAGCATTATATTTATGTATATGGAATCAGAGAGCGAGAAGATGTGCCAGTGCTGCAGGTTGCTCTGCTTTGCTTTAGTTTATAGTTTATTATGTTATGTGACCAAGTTTCTGACAGGCCAACTGACAGATGGATAAAAGTCAGACGGTGCATCGTTCGGTTTGTTGGTTATGTCTTCTTATAGGATTGAAGGCGACAAACATGTAGAAATAATAATAATTATTATTTCATGTGTTTACGCAATTTGCGATGCAATAAACTGACTAGCACACTGACCGGATCAATGGCATTTGGCAGACCACTTCGTTGTGGATTCTTCCCATATTATGGATGTGGGTTGTGTGTGTGTGTATTATTTTATTGGATAGTTTTTTCTTATACATACGTATATATTTTATATCATTGATTCCAATAAAACACAGAATTTTTATGATTATCGATATTTTCTTTTCCAGTGGGATGTTGATTTATTATTGATAATGAGAGTAAAAATGTACTTTAAGTAAACCTCCAATACGATGTTAATGAGTAATAAATTATATAGAAAAAGAATTTGACATTGCATTCCCAATAACTGGTCAGTTTTTTCACGCAGGATTTAACAGTAGCTGCTACATGAACATGTCTAGTGTTAGATCTGTTCCTTAACTTTCAATTTATGTGACCTGTATACTATTCACAATTCATAATCATACATAATTTATAGAACATAGCACATACAAATCCATGTAATTAAAAGTAAAAGAATTAAGATGCAAACGTCAAGTAAGTAAGTAAGTAAACACATCTGCACACTTCTTTTGTCATATTCGCTAAATGTCACTGAAATATTAGTTTTTGACTTTTTTCAAAAAAAAAATATCACCTTTGATGTATTAATTAATAATTAAAAATATTGTAAAACTGCTTTAAATAGAAATAATTATGGAATTCAAAAACAACCAGATTAAAACAAATAAATAATATTGAATTAATTTCTAAAACTCCACTATTCATGTCTGGAATCTGGGCTGGAATAAGAGATGATTAAAACAAACAAAATTTAAAAAAAGAATAGAATGGTAAGACTATTCCAGTGAAATGACTTACTCACACACCAATAGTTTAATGGAGAAAAAATTGAAAATCAATGTCAACTGTCAGATTAATCAAATGATAAACCCGAGCAATGGTTTATTTTATCGATGTACTCGTACTGTTTGTTTACACAACCACGTTTACATTGTTTTATAGGAAAAGAATACAAAACATTTTAAATGCACATTGTTATGTCAAAGTTATTGTCAAATTTATTTACATTTTTTTATAGGAAACGTAATAAATGTTCAGATTATGTCAAACAAAGAAAACTTAATTATTGCATTTATATTAAGAACACTAAAAACATTTGCAGCTCCACAAACTATTTTGATGAAAAACAACAAACGCGCACGTTAAAGACGCGACGACTCATCCCGTCTGCATAGAACAAGTTATATAAAAATAATAATACGCAATCATTCTCAAATTAAAAAAATAATGCGTGCATTCCAAAAATACATTTCACACGATCCCCGGTAGAACTGCATTTTTTTTGTGTATGTTTGGATTTGTTCTTGTTTTAATTTTAAATTTGTACTTATTTTCTTAGTCATCTTCGATTTTGCTAGATTCATGCGCACTCCCGAGACTTTCCCACACTTTCGCTTTAGCCGCAGCAGCAGGGATGACGCGTCGGTTGGCGGCGCGGCGGCGGTGACGGCGACGACGACGACGACCGCAACTTCGTCGAGAACGTCCTATACAGTCGTGATCGTGGCCATGTTATGAGTCTATGTCTGCTTCCTTATATCTTTCGCTCGATTGAAGCTTGAGCCTGCAGCGTCTGTGGATTCTAATAAAAGGTCCAACAGCTTCCTTCCCGCAGAAAAAAAAAAAATAAAAATAAAAACAGATCCACTCCACATTCAGAAAGGCTAAGTTTTCAAAGCAAAAGAGATCTAAAGCTTAACCGTGAGGAAGATGCAAGCAAACAACCACGACGACGACGCGACGGAGGCGACGAAGACGCGACGACACGCACGACGAGAAATAAAATAAAATATAAAAAAAGGAAACAGATCGTTCTGCTTACAAATGCGGCGCAAGGCGCAAGCGACATCAATGCAGTCTGGTGTGGTGCGCTTCTTCCCATAAGGAAGAATATTTTTTACGACGGTAATCCTCCCATTTCGTATGTTTTTATGATTCTTATGCAATGTTGGAACTTGGAAGCTGGAGAGAAGAGCTAGAATAGTCACTGATGGTGGACCGATCTTAAAGACTTGGGGATTTTTCTTTTGTTTTGGTTTCTGCTTTAGTTTTCTGTTTTCGTTCTTTTTGTTGTTGTTGTTGTTATTGTTAAATGCATAAACATGATAAATGCCATGCATAGGAAACTGCAACTGATGCCGATGAAGACGACGACGAACGACGACGACGACGAAGATGATGATGATGGTGTATTACTCTTAAGAACTGCAAACGCGCGATAACAAATGCATTCAGCAAAGAAGACCAAATAGAAGCTGGTGTTGATGGTGGTTGGTTTACGCACCGCACCAGCAGCAGCACCACCACCACACCACTGCACCGGCTAGCACCGGTTCCGTGATTTTGAAAAATAAGAAAAAGAAATAACGTCTTTGGTATGCCAAATATAAAAACAAAAAGTGACGCTAATCAGCTTTAAGGCAGCATTATGATCGGAATGCTGGGTCTGTTTCTGTTGCATCGCCAATTAAGTTCAATAAAAAATTATAATATACATATATACTACACTTATTTTTCTATACAACGTGTCATTATTGTGCCCTTCCCGAGCAATGTTTGAACTTGAAACAAAAAATTAGTCAAGCAGTTAAAGAAGGAAGGAGAAGGGTAGAATATAAATTACTCTACTAAATATGGAGAGGAAAGTGGAAATGATGTAAAAAACTAAAGCGGTTTTCAGTCGAATCTTCTTTTATTTTGTTCCAGAAAAAACTATGGACCTATAAAAAAGTAGAAACGTCCAAACTTTGATCAGTCTAAGTACGTATGATTCTAAAATCTAAAAAAATTCAAATGGATTTGACATTTGTTTTTTATTTTTGACGTTTTACTTGTGAGTAACGTAAGACTTTTTTTCTTGTAGCCATACACTGTTGGGTTTCTTATTGTAAGATTTAGTGTTAAAGTCGCATTTTAGGGATTAAAATCTCTTTTGAGCAACTCATTGTGACATTTCATCATTTCCACTTCTTGCCACTAATTTTTTAAACAAATTAACATTGTTTAAATATTTATTTCCATTTACACTTCTCGAAAAAAAATGAAGATTTATCAAAATATATTGCATGTATTTATTTATTTTTACTTGGATTTTGTGTTTACCCTATTTTAGAACATATTTGAGCAAACCTGGCAATACTGTAACAGAACCAAATGACAGCTGTCTGTAATCTTATCTGGCATGTCAAATCGACATATCAACCAAAGAAACATCCAAGAAAGAAGGCAAAAACACGTATAGCCGTTTTGTATACCACCTGAGATGAGCATGAAATCGAGGAGAGGAAAAATATCTATCTAATTTTGGAATAACATATTTATCTTGATAAAGATGTATATTATATATGCAATGCAGACATATTGATAATATGCACTCAAAGCCAGCAGAGACTGTATGTCTTTTACTCTTTCTACTGTCATGTCACTCAATATAATGTTTAATAAACGAAAAAAAAAAAAATACTCTCAATTCTGCATACTCAATACCCATGTAAAGTGCGAACTTGCCTTTATTGTCAATATATGTATAAAGCAAAACAAACTGACGTAGTCGTCGTCTAGTTGCGTCGTTTTGTCTTGGGTCCGGTCAGGTTATTCTTCAATAATTTTCTAAGAGAGGTAGGTCAGCAACACCTAATTACTTCACATAATAGTACACAATACACATACATTCTCCATAATTTAAGTAAAACGTCAGAGTTGTTGCACTTTTTTGCTGCACATTTTCTGCATCTTTTCACTCTCAAATAACTGCGCTTGTGTGCAGTGGATGAGTGTCAAACTTGAGTAAAAAGAGAGTGCAAAACAATTGCAGCAAAAGCAATAGCTGAGCTTATACTCGTAGTTGGGCCAAGCTGATGCATTTTTGCATTCACTTTTCTTTGTTTCTCAATTTATACCTATACCACTTATTTGCAATTGTATTGTATCTGCAAAAGCGAATGCATGTGTAATGCAATGAGTGAAAAAGTGCAAAATGTGTGCAGTGCCATGATTGATAATAATCACGAGCGAGAGTGAAAAATTCAAAAGAGTAAGAGAGAGTGCAATTTTCATTTTATTTTTCGCTCGTACTTCGACTGCGCTGCTAATGTTACTTGTACTTCTGCTTATGTCAAAAAAGCGAAAGGAAGAGAGAGCGTGTATATTTGCAAGCAATATGTATAATGCAATGCACTGCACAGCAGCAGAATGCGCCGATGCACTTTGCGCAGTGATGCTTGTGAGAAGAAAAAGAGAAAGAGATAAAAACATAGGGAGTGAAGTAGTATGGTGGATTAGATGCACTGAAATTATGTGTTTTTATATTAAAGTAATTTAGATTATATAGCGAGATGATGACAACTACTGACAACCAACGAACAAGGGGATTCAAAACAACAAAAGTGCAAAGGGCGAGTCCAAATGTAATACATGTAATTGGGTTGGGACTAGGGTAATAAAAAGAACAGTGCCCTATAGTTTTTTTTTCTTTTTTCTTTTTTATCATGACAACCGACAACGATGACAGCGACGATGAAGATGACGATTGTGGATGGATAGAGTTGAACATCAATATTCCGACGATGGCGATGACATTTAAAGCCCCACCCTTATGCAGACAAATTCGTTCACAACATTTAAACCGTATCATACATATTTTATGTATTGTGTTATTTTTTTCGTCAATTGCATCCACATTGATTGGTTCTAATTAATTGGAAGATATGACAGTTAATAATCGTACATTGTTGCTCATAGATTGTATTATTTTAACGGTATATCCAAATCTAACCTAAGTTTTTAATGATATGCATATGGATTTGTCAGAGAAAATAGCATCTGATACCTTAAGTTTTTGATTTTAACACTGAATACACGATTGAACCAATTTGCTATAAACCCTGTAAACACACAATTTTTTAAAAAAAATGACAAACAAATAAAAAGCCACCGTTTGGCAAAATAACAAAAAGAAGTTAAACAAAATAAAGGTTGAAGTGGATGGGACTGCAGCTTCATATTCTCTGTCATCTGTCGAGAAAATTGTCTTCCGATAAGTTTAACAATAGACAGGTTCAGACGACACAAGGGACTTGAAGGTAAGGCAAGTTTCTAGTATCTAATTGGCTAGCTGACAAAAAATTAAATTCCAATTAAGACAACTTTTTTGGAAAGTTGACTGGAAAGTTAGTCAAGAAAAATCTCCCTAGCTATCAAGTCAAGTGCGCTTATGTCAAAATGGCAGCTAATCATGTTTTTTCATTCAAATGAAAGCTGACATTTATTTTTCTGTGGTTTAATGTTTTGGGTGAAAATGTTTCTTGTCAAATTGGAACGGGAATAAGTAATATTTTCTTATAATACAAATTATAAATCGTGATGGACTTGTAGCTTGCCTTAGAAGAGTTTTGTAGACAAACAAACAATGGTTTTTGCACGATCAACTGAAGGTAGAGATGAGTGAAGTAAAGTCTCTAATTTGAAAATTATGACACTTGAAAAACTAAATACTTGCTTGGTTTGGTCAAAATATACCTTCGAAGAATGCAGTTGACTGCAAATGAAGTCCCTTATGTTGTCTGAACCTGCAAAATTTTGATGTTTTCTAAAGTCTTCCAACCCTGCAAACAGACAATTATAAATTGGAAAATCAACCAACGATGAACGGACAATTTTCACTTGATAGAAATTGACAATTGTCACCTAATTTGATGCTATTGGAAGATCTTTCAATCGTGTATACTTAGCTTTAGACTATTTTGAAATAGAAGAACGAATTAAAATTTAGCTATAGGTACGAAATTACGTAATGGCTGAACAAAAGCAAAATTAATGTAATGTGATGAGACGTAAGGTAGTACGCAATAATATTTACCCTATAACGATCAAGTAAACAAACAGAACTATATAAAATTGGAAGCAAATTCGTTTTTTTAATTTTCACTGTTTACATAACGTAAAAATTCTTGAACCATAATAAAATGAATTATTATTGGATGATTTTAAGTATATGTACCTACATATATACAAAATTTGACATTTATGACGTTTTCGATTGATATTTTTAACGATTTTATCGATTAGTTTAGATGTTGTTATACCTATCTGTTTATACTTTCAAATTTACACATATTATGATAATGCATGAAATAAATTATTCACCAAATAACAAATAAAATATATGTTGACATTTCTTTAAATATCCATTTGTTACTGACCTAATTATAATTTACAAAATTTTCGCTGATTCTTAAACATAAACAAAAGCATAGCTCTAGTTTTGTATAGTCATCCAGACAAAGTGTCAACGTTGAGCAATATAAGGACTTTTAGATAAAAAGAAGTTATCTACATTCATATGAACAAAGACGGAAATATTTACTTCAATCTTCAACCCGCCGGAACTTAGTTCAACTATTACTGGTAACACGCAATAGGGACTATGTCGCGTCGCATTGTCTCGCCACCACCTCCGCCATCATCGTCGTCGTCTTCGTCTTCGCCATGTGCATATAATATTCCTTACTACAAACTTCTATGCAAGTATATCAACAAATATGTTCTACATATCAATCACTGCAAGTGCTATGATAAAATAAAAAATAATCACTTGAAACGTCACAAGATGACAGTTCCACTACTAAACTAGTTCTCCAGTGCGTTAAATGTTGACAACTATAAAAATAAAAAAAGAAGAAACTCCCAACTCAACGATCGCCTCTATATATCTACATAATGTAGCGCTTTATTTATTCAATTTGTTAATAGGGTATATGCACATGGATTTAGTATAATATCAACAAATAAATCCATGAATGAATACTAGAACGAACGAATGAAAAAAAAACACAATAATTTCACTTTCACTAATTATGTCAGCAGCGTGTAGCGCAGTGCAGTGCAATGGTAATGCATATTTTTTCTCGCTATTTATCTTCTTGGTTGATGGACTTTTTACTTAACACGTTTTTGTTTCTGTTTCTATTTTGTTTTCTAGCATGTTGCACTTTTTCTTTCTATGGAATTTTAATTGCAATATAGAAAATATACGCAATCGGTAGTTATAGGGGGGGGGGTCACGGAGACGGGACACAACAACAGTGTGTGTAGATTTTTCACAACAAAACAACATGAAAAGAAATTATGTATTTTCTTTGTTGATGAATTTTTATAATGCAATCAAAATTATGAGTGATGTTAAAATTATAAACATCACTTGATCTGACAGCAAAAAATACTTTAGTGCTTACCTTGGGTTGTTTGAAATTACTCAAGTTTCAGCTTCTGAAAAGAGAAAAGGAAAAATTGAAATAAGTTTCAATTTTAGATAGAAATTCAAGCTAAAAATGCATTTTTCTTTAATATATACATATATATTATATATATCAATTCTTTAATTAAGTCTGCTGAGAATTTAATGTAAATCTTAAAAAATCAATTATTATGTTAAGAAAGCGGGAAGTAAATGCTTACAATTTATATTTCTAAAAGTTTTGACAAATTTAAAGATTTTACCAAACACACACATACAGTACGCGTGTTTTGTTGTAAAATCTATCAATAGTATAGTAGGATTTTACACGAATAACAAAAACAATATCCGCAGTATTAATACTACCGATAAAAGTTAAAGTAGAATCTCACTACGGTACGGATGGGTTTTTGACATTTATACGAGTCTCAAATTGATCTTATGTGATTTCTTTCTCAAATGTTGGTACGATTGATATTGCATTTGTATCTCGATGGCTGTGTTCGTTGAGTAGTTGTGAATTTGGAATCATGTGTTTTCCATTGGGGAAAAAAATCAATCTATTACTGTTGATATTATTTAGTTCTGGTTAATGAAAATGGACTAAATGGGCTTATTTTGCAAGAGAAAACAATAAAAAAGATAGTTAAGTTTTGCTATGTTTCCACCAAAGGCTTATCTCAGTTTAGATTAAATAAATCTTTTTGGTGTTTCGTTTGACAGCACTTTCTAAAATGCAAATGGTGTTTCGATGTTTCTTATGAAGTGCAAGTGAGATAGTTTGATTCGTGTTAAACAATGAAAAACTGAATGTACTCGTATATGCTACCTACTTTATGTGCAATTTTTTTTTTTTTAATTTGATTAAAACAAAACTATATTTTTTGGACACAAACATGCAAATAAACAGACCATAAGGTATTATCTGTAAAACCAACTCCTCCACACAGGTTTTTTTTCACAAATTTTGACTCAACTCCGATCCCCGACCGGAATCGAGGCGAATCAAGCTCATTTCAACTCGATTCAGGTATATAAAGAATTTAGGCGAGTTCCAAGCTCGCTTCAACACCACAATGTTAATGTAGTAGTCTACGAACAAACCCAGTTCTTGAAGTTTTTATTTTATGTCAAATTGTATGGTTAAAACTTTGAAATCGACTATCAACTATCAAAAATCAGCTTACACGATTTCACCTTTGCTTGGTCTGAATTTCGCTATTTTTTTTTGGAATTTTTTGATAAATTATTCTGGTAAATAGTCAATTGTATCAACTTTGAAATATAAAAACCGGACTACTGCGGATCGTTTTTTTTTTGGCAATTTCTCACTGTACTATATATGGAATACCAAAAAAAACACGGCTAGTGTTGGCCAAAACATTAGCAACTAAAATTACCTCCATCTCCATGTCATTCAAAAATTAATAACTTAAACAAATCATGTTAATTTTGTTCCAAAATGTAATACATTATTGTATGTATGTATTAATGTACTTCTAAATAGACCACAAGAGAATATAGTTTTCATAACAGTCCATTTAAATATGACAGAAGTACGACAGTTAACCCAATTATTTGTTGGTCAAAACAAAAGCAACTTTTTATTGCTATCTCTCTTTTTCTTATCAAAAGAGAAAAGTTAGTCCGTTAACTACAAAATCCATTGCTCATATTAAAGGTGTTGGCGAACGAGTGCAGTTGAATCTATTCATTAGGTATTCATTAGATCACGTTGAAGCTAATAAGTGTTTTAGCTAACTTTTGTAAAATGGCCGAAAACAAAATACTCTAGCGAAATAAAAAAAAATATTATAAAAGAATATAAAAGTGGAATGAGTCAAAATTAATATCGGAAAAATCAGTGATTTGCCGATTAATAAAATTTAACAAATCCAAAAAGTCATTCCAAACGGTTCATGGTGGTGGCAGACCAAGGAAAACAACAAAACGAGAGGACTCTTTTATATCATCAAGAGAAATGCGAACCCAACTCGACCTGAACGTAAGCGCTAAGGTGGACTTAAATCTTTCAAAGCTGTAAAAAAGCGCTTTATTTCCACCAAAAACAAGCTGGCGAAATTAAAATTTTCTCATTACTACATCAACTGGGCCGTTAGAAAATGGAGGAACGTACTCTTTTCGGACGCGTCCAAATTTAATTTCAAGGGTTCCGATGGATTCCGCTGTGTTCGCAGAAAAGCCAAAGAGGTGCTAAATCCACGTTACACCAAAGCAACTGTGAAACACCGAGGAGGTAACGTAATGGTGTGGAGATGTTTTTCAGGGCATGGACTGGGACCGATTCACCAAATAGATGGTACAATGGATCCTGACATTTTACAAAGTGTAATGCTGCCATACGCTGAGGATCAGTTGCCTCGAAATGGATATTTCAGAAGGACAACGACCCAAGGAATACGTCTAAAACGGTTAAGACATGGTTTCAAGAAAACCGTATTGAGGTGTTACAATGACCATCACAGTCCCCAGATCTCAACCCCATACAAAATCAGTGTATGTACATACATATATTCACTAATCAACACATTCACACAACTATTTGATCGCTTATGCGTCAGAATGAAAAGTGACAGCTCTCACTTTTTGTGAATTATGACAGTTTCGCAAAAACTGCACCAGAATGAAAAGTGAGAGCTTTCACATTTTGTCTAGTATGACATTTTCGCAAAACTGAAGTTATTTTAAGATAAAAAAGACTTCCACCAAGCAGTTTGTTCAGGCGCACATCTTTTTATTTCATCAATCGCTTCAATTATTAGATTGGTCGTTCATAAGTCTTTTCAACTTCAGAAAATGACAATTTTTCTGCAAAATAGAAGAGAAATCGTCTCTGAAATTGAAATTTCAATCGGGCAGAAGTACAAACACAAATTTCACTAAAATAAACTTCTATGCAATTTCCGAAACCGTTAGATCTGTTTCAATCATTTTTTGGGAATATTTATTCTTCCCGATGATTTCCCATAAAAATACTATTATACCCTAAAAAAAACAAAAAACAGAGAAGTGCGATTTGACGTTTAATTGTGCCATTTTTCTCGCATCATGTAAATATGGCATTTAATCTTTTTTGAAACTTAATGAATGACGTTTTCGATTGACGATTCATCAGGTATGCTCGGAATGCGTGTAAATGTTTCCAAAAATGAGAAGAGGAGAGAAAGAGTCTTAATTTTTCAGGATTGAAACCACCACAATTAATTATAAACTCACGTGTATTCACCGTGTTAAACAAAAGAAACACTTTAAACTTTCAAATCAAATTGGATCTGTTTGATAACTTTATTGTCATATACATATATGGGAGAGTTCTTTCAAATTGGCATGACAGTTGCTAAAGTAAGACTACTACGCAATTATTTTGATATTTATGTAAGTAGCAACTAGTCATCCTCCTTGCAAATGCTTTCAACATGATCAGATAAGATCATTTCTTTTATTTTAACTAAAATTTTTGGTTAATAATATGAACAAAAATATTATATCTCCATAATAAACTTTGAATTTTTAATATCCACTGTCAAAGGAAGAATAACAAAAAAAAAAAAAAAACTGAACACTTAATTTGGCGGTACAAGTTGAAGTTCGACATTCTTTCCACAACATTAAGCTCTATACCGAGACCGAACGGAACGCGAGAACAACCGACCCATGCCATCTTCCATCGAATTCCAAAAGTACATATTTCCATTTCCAGTCCATCCACTTCAAATTCTGTTTGGAGTCGGTGCGGTCGTTGCAACGTGCAACGCGGTGTTGCAGTGTTTTGTGGTAACTTCTGGCGCTCTACGACAACTATACATCTGTAGTATACACAATCACTTCAAGAGTACATTACTTCAAATGATGATCTTCTGGCTATAAACAGAGATAGTCTTGGAACTTCACTTTCAACCAATAAATTTAGCTTTTTCTTTTCTTTTTTGTACATAAATACATATATATTTTCGTTAATTCACATCTTCTTTTGGTTGTTGAGTCTTGACCATATATTCGTATAAATTATATTCACATTGAGTAATAAAAAAATAACAAGTGAATGTATCTGCAAAAATGTGGTTCAACTATTCTTGATATGGGATTTTCTCATCATCATCATCATCACCATCATCAACATCATGAACATAACCTTGTTTGTTTTTGTTCTCATGTTGTTTGGGAACGTCTTTTTTTTTTAAACAAGATTTTAAAGTTTCTTTAGCGCACACAGGTTTTTCAATTTCAATGTTTTGTGGTAATGATTTTAAAATGGCATATTTATGCCATCGTGGTATTTAAAAATACAAAGCACATCTATGGCCTATTAAGGTTTTGCTTGTTTATTTTCTTCTCACAAATAAAAACATAAAAACAAGATGGATGAAAAAATGATATCGTGCTTTTATCTTATACGAACTGCGCAAGTCGCAAGCGCGCAAACATAGTTTTGTCATTTATTTTTTCGGATCGGAAAACTCTTTGTTTAAACCAAAAAGCAGCATATTAGATGGTAGCACACAACATGAAACCAACCGCAACGCTTTTTACAACTATTTACCATAACCTAACTGTTTGTTGCTGTTGTTTAGTTGTAAGATAGTAAGTTGCTGCGCCACCGTGTAGTGTCGCCAGCACTTAAGACCCCGACCACATGACCATGCGACCAAAAGATTTATCATGACAAAAAGTTGGTAATTGCTTTGCCATAAAATCGTGGGTCTATGTGATATTTTGTTTTTTTTTTTTCTAAGGTGCGGGTGCGACTCCAACAATATTTAAGTTCCTCTCTGACACGCGACACTACTTGTGTATATCTAAATGCATTTTTAAGTTGGCTCGTTTAATAGTTAATTGTGTTTGCACTGAGCAAGCAGCTTTAAGTCGAGATATAGTTGGAATTGGAATTAAAGTTGGAAATGATGGTATTTTTTAGGTTTAAATTTGTAAAAACCAAACATTTCGATGTTTGGTGATTGTGGCACGCTGTAAAATGTAGATACATCATTTTTATAAA
The DNA here is from genome assembly GCA_920104205.1 of Eupeodes latifasciatus. Classification (NCBI taxonomy): domain Eukaryota; kingdom Metazoa; phylum Arthropoda; class Insecta; order Diptera; family Syrphidae; genus Eupeodes; species Eupeodes latifasciatus. The sequence goes on along the minus strand of OV049926.1, from coordinate 151,146,744 downwards.
TTATTCATTTAAAAGAATCATATAACCATTATAAAAGACTTAGACGTCAGTATTTGCTATGGAGCTAAATGTTTATTATACTATAAGTATGTGGCATATACAATATACAATACATATACATATGTAGAAATCAAAAACAAAATAAAGAACTCAATTAATTTGTATGCGCAGTGGGTTAAGCACGATTAGAGCCAAGCCATTGGGAAATTTTTGGTTTCGTTTATGTACAGTAGGTACATTATGTATAATTGTATGTACATACATAAGTCCACGCTGCTGTAAAGACATACTTTATTGTAGATACATATACCTTAACTTAAACAGATGGAAATATTCCAACTCATTTGAATTTGGTTTCGAAATAGTTTCTGTATAAGAGAGAGAATTTGGTAAGTTGTTGTTTTTTTTTTTTTTGGGAATACCTACATAAAAATTGTTTAGTGGGTATTTGACAAAATATATTCAAATTTAATTCATCCAGACAGAGCCTGCGATTTGGATTTGGATACCATGTGGTTGTGTATTTTAATTGAGTTTTTTTGTTTTTATATTTATATTATGTTTGTTAGAAGTCACTAATTTTGAGAATCATTCTTAAAAGAATAAACAATTTCTTAATGAATCATTATAATTGAATATAAATTGTTTAGTCTTTAGGATTTCGTTTTTTAATGTTATTTTTCTGAAAGAGTTAAAAAAATACATATTTATGTATTTTATATTCGTTTAAATTTCTTGGAATATTAGTCATTATTAGTATAAAACTTGTAAAAAATCAATAACAAATCACCTATGTATATATCGGTTAAAATGTGTTTTTCCTATGTTTTTAGGGAAATATGGGGTAAAATGGCAAGAAGTGAGTAAATTGCATTATTTTTAGAAAAAAATTATAAATATTCTGTAACTCAGGCAATAAAAAAAAGAGGCTGGGGTGCGATCCACACTCACTGATAACATCCTATTCAAGTAGTAGTAAAATGTTTTTTTATTTCTGTTGGAAAACTTGTTAAGTTTATACTTGCGATCAAAATCTCTAAGTAATCAAGTTTTGACTATTATGTATAAAGAAAATATTTTTCAATAAAATATTTATTCTGTCATTTACTATCGTTATAATAAAGTCGTTTTAATATAACTCTGTTAAAAGGTTATGGGCCCAGGACAATAGCAAGATTCAAGGAATATATACATATACTGGAGAAAAATGTCTGTACAACAGAATTTGGGAATCCATCAAATGGAGAAGCTAACTGGTTCTAAAAATTGGTCAACATGGAGTTTTGCCATGAAAACCCAACTAGAACTTGAAGATTCATGGAAATGTATCGAGAATGTTCCTGGCGTTGAGTTGGATCTTTCTAAGGACAAGATTGCTCGTTGTAAGATGATTCTGGCTATCGACAAGAGTCTTTATGTCCATGTTAAGAATGCAACAACTTCCAAAGAAGTTTGGACAGCTTTGCAAAATCTTTTTCAAGACTCTGGTCTGGACAGGCGCATAGGTTTACTTCAAAAACTATGCTCAGTCAGTGGTCCTGGTAGAATGTTCCTCTATAGAAGATTACGTAAGCCAAATCGTTTCGACCGCACAGAAGTTGAATGAAATAGGATTTGCAGTAAATGATGAATGGGTTGGTAGCCTATTATTGAAAGGTCTTCCTGATGAATATAGGCCGATGATCATGAGTATTGGTTGCAGTGGAAAAGTAATTTCAGCAGATTCCATCAAAATGAAATTGCTGCAAGACGTTAAATATAATTTCAAATCATCCAATAGTGCTCTTTTGTCAAAGAGAGGAAGTTTTCCCAATTCACACAAGAAATGGAAACCTAAGTATGACAAGAAAGGGAAATATCGTTGCTTTAACTGTGGTGGGGTCGGACACTACGCTTCAGATTGTCTATCGAAGTTTAAAGGACAAGATTTGAAGTCAGAAAAAGGTGGCTCAATGTTTGCAGCGTTTCATGCAGAGTCCAAACAGCATGAATGGTGTTTTGATAGTGGTGCCACCGATCACATGACATCTGATCCTGACTTTTTCAAACAACTCAAGCCATTTCAAGGTCAAATTAAGACAGCAAATAACATGTTAATGAATGCTGTTAGTAAGGGCGACATTTCGTTGACTGTTTTAACTCCTAAAGGAAGACGTTGTTGTTCATGATGCTCTTTATGTCCAGGAATTAAAAGTCAACTTACTATCCATAAAGAAGATTGTGGATCATGACAATGTTGTCATCTTCGACAAAGATGGATGTCGTGTCACGAATTCTTCAAATGAAGTCATTGCAAATGGTAAATCTGAAAACGGTCCTTACAAGTTGGATACTTCTCCATATAAGAATGCTAATTTTGCAAGAAGTAACCTGGACAATGTTTGGCATCGAAGGTTTGGTCACTTGGGACAAGAAAATTTGAAATTACTTGCTCGAGGCTTAGTTAAGGGTATTGCTTTGAATCAAGATTCTCAGTCGACATGTTTGTCACGTGCAGAAGGCAAGCAGCATCGGACAAGTTTTCCATCAGAAGGGTCAAGGTCATCAAAAGTACTTCAGATAATCCATTCAGACGTGTGTGGTCCAATGGAGGCGAAATCTATAAAGGGAAGTATATATTTTGTTACTTTCATAGATGATTTCACTCGGAAGGTATTTGTTTACTTTATGAAGACGAAAGATGCTGTGTGGAACTGTTTTCGTGAATTCAAAGCCGAAGTCGAAAACCAACAAGAATCCAGAATTAAAATTTTACGAACGGACAATGGTACAGAATGCATAAACAAAGCTATGCAAAAAGTCTGGGATTGTTTATCAAACAACCGTTCCCTATGCTCCAGAACAGAACGGTTTGGCAGAAAGGATGAACAGAACTCTTATAGAGAAGGCTCGAACTATGTTGTGTGATGCTAAAATGCCTAAATTTTTTTGGGCTGAAGCAGTTAACTGTGCAAGTTATATTGTCAACCGTTCACCGCATACAAATAAAATAAATTAGGTGGCGCAACAGTCCATGAAGACCAGGGCCTAGTGACTTACAACTCTCAACCATTCCTGTGTGCGAGTAATTTTTGTCAGAAATGGAAGGGACCTACAGTTTATATGCCGAATCCGAACGGCTAATTTGAGAAAGCACTTTTCATGACAAGAATTACTCTTGGAGGATTTGTCAATTCCTCGCAAGAGGCAGTACCCGTGAAAAAAGTTAGATGGCACAGGCAGGGATTGAACCCAAGACCCCTTGCATGACAGTCCAACGCACTTTTTTTTTTTCCAAATTCATTTTTATTAATTCATTCTTAAGACTATCTTAAAGCTAGACAAAAATTCATAAAACTAGCCTAATTAACCATAATTTACAACTAACTTACTGGTCCCATACGGACACTCTAAGTTAAACAATAATACTTAATGCTATTGCCTTTCGGCCCTAAGATCTATTTAACTTCAATTCATTTTATTTATTTTTGTATTCATTAGAAAATTTAGAAAAAACTAATGTCAATATCCTTTTTTATTTTACTTAAAAACTACTTAAAATAAGGTCCTTAATATAAAACTTAAAGCTAACTAAAACTACCTATTCTACCTATAAACTACTTAAAACTAGAACAACCACAGCAGCAAATCTAACTATCTAACGTTTTTTGTTTTTCATATTTTGTCTTTTTTTTTATTTTTTTTTATTATTCCATTTTTTTTTTATTATTTTTTTTTGTATTTTTTTTTTGTATTTTTTTGTATTTTTTTTTTTGTATTTTTTTTGTATGTTTTTTTTTGTGCCACCATGCCTATTCTACTTAAAACTAAACCCTAAAACTATAAAACAAGTATGTAAGCCGGCCAAGGCTTAAAACCCCATCCCGACTACTCACTATCAAGTGCCGATTGAAGCCACCAAAACTGGCTCTCCTGCTTCACCCTATCAGTTCGGTCCCGTTCGGACACAGCCCTACTGAACCGAAGGAGCTCTGCTCCGCCTTGTGCCATGACGTCCCGATTGTACAGGAGTCGCCTATCCACGGTACGTCGTCTGACGTGGTAGATTAACGGAACTGCCAATCTATCCTGTATCAGACCGCATCTATCTAAAAAGAGGAATGCCTCTGGTGGAATGAAGCCGCTCAAGCGTGCACTTTCAAAATACTCGTCGTTCGGATAGAACGCCCCGAAAATTAAATTGTTGGTCGAAGACATAGCTCTTGCAATGTGACCTCGAACGAGTTTTATCACGAAATTGTCAATTCTGTTGATTCGAGCCCCGTTGTATAGGACCTCGTTGGAATAGTAATGCACGTACGAAGATTCGGCTGTTCGATATAAAGCGGTACAGCGTCGTAAACACTGCCGCTCGAATACCCGAAACTTCTCCATCTGGGAAGGGGCAAGTCCAACGCACTAACCATCACGCTACGGGTACTACACTACCGTTCACCGCATAGAAAGCTTAAAAAAACTCCAGAAGAGTTATGGAGCAATCGCAAACCGGATGTTAGTTCTTTTCGAATTTTTGGTTGCACAGCGATGTCTCACATTCCCAAACAAAAACGACGAAAGCTGGATTCAAAATCCGAAAAATGCATTTTTGTGGGATATTCGAATACTTCCAAAGGTTTCCGTCTGTACAGCCTACAAAAGAAAGATGTTTTCATCAGCCGTGATGTTGTATTTCACGAGGATAACTTTCACTACAAAATTCAAAATGAAAACACCAATGAAGTTCCAAAGTATACAGCTGTAGTGGGGGTACATCCAATAGAGAAACAAGAAAATCTTGTAATAGAAAACGACTACGAGTCATGTTCATCAAATCCAGAATTTGAAGAGGGGGATAACGAAGAAGATCCATCAGTGGCAACGTCGTCATCAGAAACTCACGATCTTGTTTCAACGTTGAGCGTGCAATTTGATGTTGGTAGTCAGCAGATAGATGAAGATAATCCAAACCTACCAGAAGCTGGAGAATCTGCTCTCTCACGCCGAAGCGAAAGAATCTCAAAATTACCAAGAGTAGTTTACAATGCTGAGACTGTCAACATCTTGGAAGAACCCGAAAACATGGAAGACATGTTATCCAGAGATGACAAAGAAAAATGGATAGAAGCGATGCAGAGTGAGATGAAATCATTTGAGGAAAATGATACCTGGAAATGTGTCGACAAGCCTGCTGGAGCCAACATTATCAAGAAGCTAGATGAGATGGATAATGTACGATACAAGGCTCGATTGGTGGTAAAAGGTTTTACACAGAAGAAAGGTATTGACTATGAAGAAACCTATTCACCTGTTGTGAGATACTCTTCTATCCGGTATTTAATAGCATTGTCAGTAAAGTATGATTTGCGAATTGAACAGATAGATGCTTTTACTGCTTTTCTCCGAGGTGAGTTAACTGAAGATATCTATGTTGAGAAACCGAAGGGGTTTTTGATGGGAAGAGAAGGTCAAGTGATGAAACTGAACAAAGCTGTTTATGGACTTAAGCAATCAAGTTTAGTTTGGAACACCAAATTGGATCGAGTCCTACAAAAACTTGAATTGAAGCGTTCGCAAGTTGATCCTTGCATATACTTCCATAGAAAGGATAAGGCCATGACATTTCTAGCAATCTATGTTGATGATATCCTAATCTTCACTAACGAAACAGTATTTTATGAAAATCTGAAACTAAATTTGATGAAAGAGTTGAACTCTTGAAGTTTTTGGGAACCGCGAAGAATTGTTTAGGAATTCAGATTTCACGTGACAAAGATGGAATTTATCTAGATCAAGAAAAATATATATCTGAGATGCTGATGAAATTTAACATGGATGAGTCAAATCCTGTAGCAACTCCTATGGATATCAACATAAAACTGTCAAAAGAGATGTCACCTAAATCTTCAGAAGAAGAAAAAGAAATGGCTAAGATTCCTTATCAGCAAGCAATTGGAAGCTTATTATTCGCAGCACAGTGCACTCGACCGGATATTTGCTTTACAGTCAACAAATTAAGCAAATTCAACAACTGTCCTGGCAAAGAACATTGGACTGCTGTCAAGAGACTCTTTAGATATCTGAAAGGAACAAAATCGGCCAAACTGAAATTTTCAAGAAATGGAAATCCTGAATTTCAAATATATTCTGATTCAGATTGGGCAAGCGATTGTGACGAAAGAAGATCTGTCACAGGATACGTATGTATCTTACAGGGAGGTGCCGTGTCTTGGGCGACAAAACATCAGCCAACTGTTGCATTATCCACAACAGAAGCCGAATATATGGCACTTTCGGCCTCAACTCAAGAAGCAATGTGGATTCGTGGCCTCGAGTCTGAACTGAACCATAATTTTAACAACTCGGTCATGAATATATATTACGACAACAAAAGTGCAGTTCATCTGGCGTCGACAAGCAAGTACTTATCAAGATCCAAACACATTGATGTTAGACATCACTTTATTCGTGAGAAGAAGAACATGAACATTATCTCTTTCATTGGAATTGGAACTGAATCAATGGTTGCAGATTATTTTACTAAGCCAGTTTCTACCGAAAAACATAATTTCTATTCTAATAACATGGGTTTACGTTTGAGGTAAATTTTGTTCGAGTGGAGGTGTTGGAAAACTTGTTAAGTTTATACTTGCGATCAAAATCTCTAAGTAATCAAGTTTTGACTATTCTGCATAAAGAAAATATTTTTTAATAAAATATTTATTCTGTCATTTACTATCGTTATAATCAAGTCGTTTTAATATAATTCTGTTAAAAATTTCCAACTTAATATCTAGAAGTTAACATTTTCAAATAAGATTTTAAGTTTCTTTTGAAGTTAAAAATGCAAAACTTACGACATTGACAAACGTCGTCTGTCGGGTAGTTGAATTTACATAAACTAATAATTATAACAATTATTAGTTTTAAATCAAAATTTGCTGATAATTTTAAGAAAATTTTTTACTGGTTATATTCTCTCACTAGTTCATTTCGGTATATGGTAAGACTACAGTGATAAAATTCGCAAGTCCTTCAAAACTGGTGCTGTTTTCTCCATTGAGCACCTGGATTATTTCGGCTTCTGTTAACCAAACTTTCCCAAGGAAGACCACCCTAAATTCCTTTAAACCCGGACATCTGGTCAAGAATGGATGCTGGATGTTTTCTTCCTCCCTTAAGTTGCACACAGTACATAATGTTGATTCGTTCTGGCCAAATCCGTTTCCATTAAGCTTGATTAAATCACATCTTGCCTTAAAAATCCAGGTGATCTTGTTCAGTTCGAAACCATCGTTAATGTAAATCTGTCCTCTTAAATGATCCAGATGTTTGTAGATGCGCGTACTGCTCTCAGATGTCCTTCGTAGGTTTGCTTGTTGACCCTCTGATTTCAACAGCCGCAATAGATCATTGCCTTTTTGGATCCAATCAATTTGAGAAATAGATCTCTCATCCCAACACAGTCCAAAACAATATCCAAGATTGTTCAATTCCTTTACCCAGAACAATTTTTCCCTCAAAAGTATTTTTGTTAGCTGATGCGATAGTCTTGTTGCACTGTATTCAAATATTGTTTTCGATATACATATATCTGAGGTGAAGATCAAGGGTATAGTAATGTCCGTCCTGCGTCCCAGTTTCCATTGCCAAAGAGTAGTTTGGAGTAAATGTAGGCAATTTTAAAATTCTTTTCAAAAAATAGCGTTGAAGTTTATCCACTTCTTCGAACATTCCAAAGCCCCAGATCTGAGCACCGTAGGTTTGAATAGGTCTACAAACCGCCTGAAATAGTTTCCATTTGGTTTTTAAGTTGATATTTCTTTTTGCTAGAAAGCATTGCCACGTCGAGTTTATGCTGTTCTTGGCTGCAGTGTTTCTCTTTTCTACGTGCTTTGAAAACGACATCTTTGGTGAAAGTAAAACTCCTAAGTAAATATAGTTGGAGACAATTCGAATTCTTTCTCCATTTAATGTCCAATTTTCATGACTAGATAACCTTCCAACATTTCTGAACAGTATTATCTCGGATTTAGATAGGTTTATTTCTAGGCTCCATTTAATGCAGTAACATTCCAGTTGCGTTATCATCTGCTGTAAGACCGTGACATCATACGCCAGAATAACCTTATCGTCTGCATAAAGCAGCAATCTTATGTTGAACAAGTCAATAAAGAGTCCTCTTCCTAAAGATTCATGCAAATCGTTTATATATACAGTGCGAAAAGCAACGGTGATAGCAAGCATCCCTGTTTGACTCCAAAAAGCGTCTGAAAATATTCGGAGAGTTCTTCTCCCGTCTAACATCATTTCAAGCAGAGGGTTTCAGGGTGATTGCCTATGCTGACGACGTTGCAATATCTGTATCTGGAAAACACTCCCAAGTTCTCTCGGAACTCCTACAAAATGCCTTGAATAGGCTAACAAAATGGGCTAAGCAATGTGACTTGGACGTCAATCCACATAAAACAGAACTAGTACTCTTTTCGAGAAGGTACAAAATTCCTCAGATCAGCCCTACCAAGATTAAAGGAATACCATTAAGGTTTTCCGACCAAGCTAAATATTTAGGCCTCATTTTAGACAAAAAACTAAATTGGAAGGCAAATATTGATGAAAGAGTAAAAAAGGCTACTGTAGCTCTTTTCACTTGTAAAAAGGCCATAGGATCAAAATGGGGCTTCTCCCCAAAAATAACCCACTGGCTATACACTTCGGTAATTAGACCGATACTCATTTATGGAGTTGTCGTATGGTGGACCGCACTGGACAAGATGGTAAATCTAAATAAGTTCATCAAAGTCCAGCGGTCAGCAGGTAACAATACTGGAAATACTACCATTCTAGACAATTTCAGATCTATCCCAGTTCGCTTAGACTATACCACCCCTAAAATGGTATTCGGTAAAAGCTTCCATGTGTCCATCCCTTCAAGATCCTCCTGGGAAGAAGAGAGACCCCTGGAAGACAATGCGATACACTTCTATACAGACGGTTCAAAGACCGATTACGGAGTTGGAAGTAGTATCTATTCGGGACAACTGAATCTCAGTCTATCATACAGACTTCCCAATCAATGTAGTGTATTCCAGGCAGAAGTAATGGCGATTAAAGAGGCACTATCCTGGCTCAAAGAAAACGTTTTATCTTGCAAGGATATACGAATCTTCTCGGACAGCCAAGCCGCTCTTAAATCTCTCGCGTCTGTCTCCACAAACTCACAAGTAGTCCACGATTGTCGATCATATCTGAGTGAGATGACAGAACAGTTTAATATTCACCTCATTTGGGTGCCGGGCCACAGAGACATTCCGGGAAATTGTAAAGCCGATGAGCTCGCCAAAAACGGAACACTTCTGCCTAATGTTAGACAAAATTATAACATAGGAACACCACTTGCTACATGCAAACATCTTCTCAAACAATATGCTCTAGAAGCAACAAATGCTAGATGGTCACAGAGTACCACCTACCTAGCAACCAAGCAAATATGGCCAAGCATAGACTTAAATCGGTCAAAAGGCTTGATATCCTTGAACAGACAAAATATAAGCTCTACAATTGGAGTAATAACAGGACACTGCCTCATAGGAAGACATGCTCTGAGGCTAGGGGTCTAAACAAATGACTTCTGTAGAAGCTGCATGGACGAGGAGGAAGAGGAAACAGTCCAACACTATCTATGTACATGTCCAGCACTCTCCATTAGAAGGAATAACTTTCTTGGTAATCCCTTCTTCGACAATACCAGTGAACTGGCAACGATTGACACAAAGTGTCTCTCTTACTTTATTAAAAGCACAAAATGGTTTGTTTAATTACTTACTCTCCCATGAGTAACCTCATTAGTGGTATCACAATGGACCCTTGAGGTCTAAGTGAGTCAATGACATCTGGACAGCCACTCCAACCTAACCTAACCTTCTCCCGTCCAAACAGCTGATTGTGTGTTGGAGTATATGGCTTCTATTAAGTTTACAAATTTTGTCGAAACTCCTATTGTGTGTAGTTTGTAGATAAGCATTTTTCTTGAGATTTTATCAAATGCAGCTTTCAGATCGACGAAAAATGCATACACCTTCTTTTTTTGTGCCAACTTCAGATGAACGATTGATGCAAGATTATAAATGTTATCCACCGTCGAATATTTTTTCCTAAAGCCCGCCTGAAATTCTGTTAGTATATCATTTGCCTCCACCCATGAGTACAGCCTCTCGTTGAGAATTCCCATCATAATCTTGGCCACAGAATTCATGAAGCAGATTCCATTGTAATTACTCGGCTGATTTGCATCCCCTTTTTTAAATATGGGAAAGATAATTGTTTTCACAAAGGCTTCTTCTACCTTGCAGTCGTTCAACATCTTATTAAATCCTGCTGCCAGTTGCTCCAAGAAGTCAGCTGTTGCATTTATGAAGAATTCATAGGTAATCCTGTCCTCTCCTGGTGCTTTGTTTAGTTTAACTTTTTTTAGAATACTTATAATTTCATCTACAGTTATAGACATTATCCAGATCCCGATCCCGATCCTGAATTAAATTAGGTGCATAGAAAATCTGATTTGCCGTTTGATTTGGGTTAAGAAGTGAACTATAATATGTTCTAAACTCAGGAGCGGAAATTTGAGGAAAGATTTGATGATCTTGGTTACGTATTTCCTTTGCCAATTTCCACCACTCTTTACTGTCTTTTACACTGCTTATTTTGAGGTCAAGTGGACTTACTCCTTTTGCAAATAGTCTTATATTCTTTTTGAGCTCGTAACATCCCATCCCGTCTGTCGATTTGTCTTGCTTAAAAGGTTTGTAGGTTTTCGTGTTTTGTTAAAAAAGTTATCAGTTAAATTATTCTAAAAAATTTTAAAATCACCAACAACATTTTGCATAATGATGAAATAGTTTGATTTCAAAATCTATTTTTGCTAACGAGATTTTTAAACGAAAACCAATTTTTACCAATGTTAGTAGCATTTCTTAAAAGTTTTTATTTCTTAAATAAACAAATACAAATTGAATTAATGAAATGAAATTGAAATATCGAGAACCGAACATCATTTTTTACCAAATTTGCGTACTATTTTTAGTAGATTTTATTTTTTTTGTGAAAAAACTAATTGTTGGATTTTAATAAAAAATTTACTGAATGTCGAAAATTACTGTGAGTAAAATTAGTGTGAAGACAATATTGTAATATTCGGCTTGGTCCGACAATTAAAACTTATTCACTCTTCGTAAATAAAAACACAAAAATTCTTTATTCAACACTTTCAATTATTACTTTTTAAACACAGTCTTTACTTTATCGCAATTCGCAATCCATAATAATCCGCTTCGATTCCGAGCGCCTATTTATGTACCTCAAATCGGTTCGAGAATCTACGAGGTTCTTCCTGATGCTTAACGAAGTTCTCCTCTTTATCACTAGATGCTTAACGAAGCTAGTTCTCCTATTAATCCGATATTAAAAGAGATAAAGAGTGTATACACATTACAATATTTTTAATTTAAAAAAAAAAGATATTTGAGTCGAAAATCAATTTTACGAACTTTTAGTGATGCTTTTTTAAGGTATTTACTTACTTACTTAAGGTGGCGCTACAGTCCTGTGTGAACTAGGGCCTCACCCAACAAACTTCTTCATCTAGCTCGGTACCGAGCTAGATGTCTCCAATTTCGCGCTCCAAGTTGGGTGAGGTCACTTTCCACTTGTGCGCGCCACCTGATCCTCGGTCTTCCTCTACTGCGCTGTCCTGTGGGTGTGGATTCGAAGACTTTCCGGGCCGGAGCATTGGTTTCCATGCGCTCTATGTGACCCAGCCATCTTAGTCGTTGGACTTTTACCCTTCTGGCTAAGGTATTTAAGGTATTTATTTTTTGTTAAGAAACTGTTCAAAACAATATTTCTTATAAGATAAAATTAGTTTGAAGCTAATATTTTTAATTTAAAAAAAAAGATAATTGAGTCCAAAATCTATTTTTACCAACTTTTATTAATTTATTTTTTTTTAATTTTTTAGGTTTTATTTTTTGTAAGAAAATTGTCAATTCGATTTTTGTCAAAATTTTACTGAATGTTGAAAACAATATTTCTTATAAGATAAAATTAGTTTAAAGCCAATATATCAAAGTTTTGAAAAGATATTTAAGTCGAAAATCAATTCTTACCAACTGTTGTTAACTTTTTTTTAGGTTTTTAATTTTTTGTAAAAAAAAACGGTCAATCCGATTTTTCTCAAAATGTTACTGAATATTGAAAACAATATTTTTTAAAAAATAAAATTAGTTTAAGGCCAAGGTCTCAAATTTTTCTAACTTTTATTAATTTTTTGTTTTAGGTTTTTATTTTTTGTAAAAAAAACTGTCGACTCGATTTTTTTCAAAATTTTATCATATGTTGAAAACGTTATTCTTCTTTGCACAAAATTGTTGTGGAGATAAAATCATTTTTTATTCGTAAAATTTTCGAGGTGACAAATATTTTTTTTCAGTTTTTTTGATTTATAAAAAACCGTTAATTTTTTTCCAAAAATATACTTGTTTGGTATCACGTTATTGGTTCGTGAGATATTTAGGGTTAACCAATATTTTCACCTTTTTTTAAACTGCTATAGTAAAAAAACCAACCGCACAATTTTCTTTCAGAGCCCTTTCTGCATCTTTCTGCATTATTATCTGTATAACAGGCTTAGCGTTGAATACCTTACGGGCTGGAGCTTCGATGTTCATTCGCTCGACATGCCCTAGCCATCTTAAGCGTTGAACACGCAGTTTTTTTAACCAGTTGCAAGTCGCTGTACAGCTCGTATAGCTCATGATTATATCTTATCCGTCAGATGTTACTTTGCCTGTCGACCCAAACCGGACCACCACCCAATCTTTTATACCACCTCGAAGTTATACCTGTCAATTGTTACGTTTTGACCAAGTCTATGGTGTGAATCGACTCTATTTGACGACAGTAAATATACTTCGTTTTATCCTCGTTAATGTCAGGACCTATTTTCTTCGCCTCGATATCAGAGAAGGCACCCGTCACTGCTCGTTTGGTTCATCCTATAATGTCGATGTCATCTGCATATCCAAGATATTGTGTGGATTTTTGAAAGATGGTGCCACTTGTATTGGCGTTGGTGTTGCGCACCACTCTTTCAAGAACAATATTGAAGCAGCTACATGACAGCGAATCGCCTTGTTGAAGTCCTCTGGTGGTTTCGAAGGTTTCGGTCGAGTCTCTTCCAGTTTTGACGCAGCAACGAGCATTTTCTAACGTCTCATCCCGATAAGTCGTATCTGTTTGGTAGGGATACCAAAACTCAATATGGCACGGTATAGTTCGTTCCTGTCTACACTGTCATAAGCTGCTTTAAAATCGATGAAAAGATGTCTTTTCCAGGGTTTGGTGTAGAGTGAAAATTTGGTCGATGGTAGATTTTCCAGACCTGAAGCTACACTGGTAAGGGCCAATAAGTTCGTCAGTGAATGGTTTCAGGCGTTCACATAATACGCTTGACAGGATCTTGTATGCGATGTTTAAAAGGCTAATGCCTCTCTAGTTGGCGCAGAGAAGGTGGTCACCTTTTTTATGAATCGGGCAGCTGGTGCTTAAGTTCCACTCGTCGGTCATGCTTTCTTCCGACCAAATTTTAGTAACTAGCTGGTGCATGCTCCTTACCAGATCTGCTCCAGCGTTCTTAAAAAGCTCCGCCTGCAGACCGTCATCACCGGCCGCTTTGTTCGACTTCAGCCTGGTGATGGCTAGTTTGATCTCACTCTGGTCGGGTGGGTGGAACTCTAGATCGTCAACCAAATGGATTTGACGTGGCTGCTCGCTGGCGGAATCGTTGACTTCATCACCATTAAGCAGCTGGTTGATATGATCTCTCCAGATTTTTAGCATTGACTGCGTCTCGATTAAGGTATCCCCCTCCTTATCTTTTCAGGCTCCAAGGCGGCTAGTGAATCCCGTTGTTTTCTTTTTGACTCTCCATTTGCAATTTCTAATTTAATAAATCCAAACTCGTAATAAGTAGGGGTGACTTTACTTAATTTAACTTTAAAAAAACAACATCTTCAAAATAAAATCAATGGTCACAAATTGTCAAATTTCATTATTTGTACCAAAAACACTCTAGTAAAGATATAAATCCTTCGTACGTATCACCCTTCAAAATCCATTTGTTTACATTGTTGTATTTGTAATGTGGAAGAATTCAACGAGTAAAATTGACGTGTTTTCACGCATACATAGACACATTTACTGAATTTTTAGGGGAAATTTCATGAATTAGCGGAGAAATTACACGCACACTAAGAAATACTTTATGAGGCCAGTTTCCGGTTTAGCTTTTAGGCAAACCAATATGGCTACCGAGGATTTATATCTTTACTAGAGTGTTTTTGATTTGTACAGTATACATAATATAATGCCTGTTACGTTTCTTTGAATTGATTTTCTCTCATTTTGTATCCATTTTACTCCAAAGCGCTGTTTGGTTCGTGTAATAAAATAAAGTTGACAATTAAAAGGTATGTTTGATAATATGAACGCACATCGTAAGACAAACAGAACTAAGCGAATTCAGACATATTAAAGGGTGTCCCAAAATTAACGCAAGATTTGAATTTGCCGCCATTTGTGCAGTGAAGTGTTGGCAACCCTGAAAAAAAAAGCAATTTGACAGCTAACAGTATAGGGTTATTAAAAATGGAGCGTTACACGAGAGAACAACGTGTCTTCATTATTAAAGAATATTTCAAAAATAGCGAAAGCTTGGCGGCTGCAGTTCGAAAATTTCATACAAAATATGGTCGGAATAGTGTTTTAACTTCGTCAACTGTGAAGAGATTAATTGAAAAATTCATGGAGACTGGATCCGTTGGAGACGCCAAACACACTGGTCGTCCAAAAACAAGCCGTTCAAATGTGAATGTCGAAGCAGTGCGTGAGAGTGTTGCTGACAATCCAGGAACTTCAATTCGACGTCGTGGACAAGAATTGCCTCTACAGCGTATACTCACCAAAGATCTGTGTCTTCATGCTTACAAAATTCAATTAACACAACAACTGAAGCCTTATGACCATGGACAGAGAAGAGAGTTCGTTGAATGGATTATTGAACATCAACAAATGGACCCTGATTTTTCGAGCAAAATCATCCTAAGCGATGAAGCACATTTTCATCTTGATGGCTTTGTGAATCGCCAAAATTGCCACATTTCGGAGAACCCACATATGATTGTCGAAAAACAAATGCATCCACAACGCGTGACTGTATGGTGTGGATTTTGGGCTGGAGGCATAATTGGGCCATATTTTTTTGAAAATGATGCTGGTCAAGCAGTGACTGTTACTGGTGCTCGATATCGCGACATGATTACACAGTTCTTTCTGCCAAAATTGGATGATATTGATGTGTCCAATATGTGGTTTCAACAAGACGGTGCCACATGTCATACAGCCCGTGAAACAATTCAATTACTGCATGAGACATTTCCAGGTCGTGTACTCTCTCGTTTCGGTGATCAAAATTGGCCTCCTAGATCGTGTGATTTAACACCATTAGACTTCTTTTTATGGGGTTATTTGAAATCACAAGTCTATGTCAACAAGCCCACAACCACCCGTGCATTAAAGGAGGAGATTCAACGCTGCATCAACGAAATTCAGACACATTTATGCAGAATGGTCATGGAAAATTTCAACAAAAGAGTGCGCATGTGCATGCAAAGCCGTGGAAGCCATTTGTCCGATGTGTTATTCCATACATAACCCTATCCTATGTACTCTACGAGTCAATAAAAATATAACTATCAAAAGACTAAAAACGGCGTTTTCTATTTAATTCAAATCTTGCGTTAATTTTGGGACACCCTTTATTAAGATAAATTTAAGTTTTCTGCAGACTTGAAAAACACAAATTAAGTCAATTTATTTATCTTTTGAAACTATGTATATTGATATTCCGAGTATAGAATTTTTATTTAATAGCATGTTTGATTGATGTGAATGCTAATGGTTTCACTTCGTCAAATATTCATCAATTTAAATCTGTCCAACATATGGATGTGTACATTTTTGAGAACGTAATCAATAAGGCAGTCATTTTAAAATTCTGACACTTTTAATTTTGACAACTGTGCAACATATCTATCATATTATTTTAACTTTTTGTAATTTTATTTCTGTAACAGCGTTCAAGAGAAGACAAATTAAATCAGAGCTTAACGGATCTTTAGCAATTCCTGAATTCTCAAAATCTCCATGGACAGATATATTCTTTTTTTGGCAATCAAACCAACCCTAAAGGAATATTTTAAAATTTCGTCATGAATGTCAAATAAATAATCTCCATAAATCTTTGCGAAATGTATATGTATTTTTTTTCTTTTCTTTTTCTATCGACCGGTTCGATTCGTTTAGAGCAGATCTGCGAAATATCGCGCAAGTTACCTTACAATTCAGCAAATGATGCATTTAAATTAGATTAAGGTAGATACTCGTATTATAACGAAACGTTTCCACAGTTGCTCTGTGATGGAGCTTCTTGTTTTTTTTTTTTTTTGTTATGATGCTGCTCATGCTGTACAACTTTTTCTTTCATTCAATGTCTTTTTAGACGATGCGATCATTGCAAATGCTGATCCGCCTCCGCCAATAAATTCTCCTGCATAGCCTAAACATCGCATGATGCTATGGGCTACGCGATGTCGCGATGCGACCGAACAAGCGACAAGACTCTGGCTAAAGTCTTGTGTTTTTTTGTTTTGTTTTTTCGAATAAGCTTGTCCATGGCTATGTGATGTTGAAAGTGAACGTTCGTTCAGTGGCTTTGGATCCCAAGAAGTTGCATGCTACATTAAACACCATTGTTACACAGCGCCAATCCGCCATTTAGACGGGGAGCGACACCAGCGCGGTGGCGGGCGAGGCGATGCGATACGGCCGGCAACGGCAACACAGAAAATGTCTTCTCTTGTTTAGCTAGCTTGTTGCTTTTTTTTTCAGTTTTTGTTGTTGTTTTTGTTGAATGTATCTCTTTATGGGATTGGATTAGAAATTGCAAGTTGTCGAGATCAAAATAGGATGTTGTATACCTATCGACGAACATATGTGGGGATTACATTTCTAAAGGTGGAGGCGCGTCTATCTACTACTATGGCTATGGCAATGACGACGACGATGATGATGATGATGCCATGTGCAATGGAAGGTTTTTTTTTTTTAATTTTTTTTTGAAGTTTGTTTGGCCGGTTTTACCAGTTTACTTGGCTAATTGTATAAGTTCTTCATCTGGATCATCATCATTATGATCGTCGTCATCGTTGTGCCGTTTACATATATTTGATTCGTGTACATTGGTCGTGATCATCATCATCATCATCATCATCATCATCATTATCGCTATCATATCATTATCATTTTATTCATTATTCTACAAGTCTGAAGAAATTGAAAGGAAGCCCACAAATTAAGTGTGGGATTATTGTGTGGCGGTGATGGTGGCCCATCATGATCCATTCAACTCTTCAGCGAGCGAGCGGTCTCCTCTTTTCTCTAAATAAAAATGTACAGCACACATATTGTTGTATTATCATATCGTCGTCGTTGCCAAGCGTTGCGAACTTTGTTAAATTTAAATAGACAGGCCATTTCCGTCGTTTTCGACCTAGTTTCGCTTGAATTGTTGATAGGGTAATGTGTAAATATAGTAAATGCAGTAAGTGTATCTAAACTGGGTGATGTTTTGAGATAACATATACTCGTATAAGGAGCATTACGAAAAGGAAAGTGCATTCTTTATTTTAAGACGTTTTTTTTTCTACTTAATTGATTTTTTAGATAAAAATGCGGAACGGAAGTCGTTAGGCATTGATAAGAAACTTTAATATCCGTATAGACATAGGCGCTGTTAACGATTTGGTTTCGCTTTGAAATCTGAATGCGTTTTTGAGTTAGAAAGAAAAAAAAGATTAGACAGAAAAACGAATTGACATATTGTCGATAAGAATTCTTTTATAGATTTGTAGAACATTAAGAAAATTACTTTACTTGATGTAAATTAGATAAACGATACCACAAGACTTCAAGTAAAATATTTTCCAGTGTAATTTATTCAGTTGATGTTGTGTGCAAACATAATTATTTGAAAAAAGTTTCATAATTTTGAAAAAAAAAATTACTAATACGCAATTATCTAATCGTGATGTAAATTTCAATGTTTAACTTTTTACTATTTTTGCTTTATGTCTATTTTTCGGCAAAATATATTCACCCCAAATGTACATATGTATATGTATTGAAAAGAACCCTTTCACATCAATTCTTTGTATATCAAGGTGTATAAATATTTAAACAACATGAATGTTTGCTAATTTTTTGTAAGCAAATTTCATGCACTGTCACTTCAAACCGCAAACAAAACATTTCAAAAATTGGTTTACATAGATTTATTTGAGTTTCTTTAAACAAATAAACATTCTTTTATTCTCAACTATTCAAAAAGAACTAATTTTGAACTTGTGATGTAGTTATCTAAAGTATTTTGAAAGGTGTGGTTTGTATCTAATCTATGTATAAAGGATTTTTCGGAGCCAAAAACACTAAAAGATTCAAACTATTGACAATAAATAAGAATATACATATGTATGTATTCTTTAAAGCTTTTCGAGCTTGCTGAAGAAACTTACATATGTTTGGATTATTTTTATCTCTAAAGAACAAGGCAAGTAACTTTACATTACTTATAGAATATACTCATATATCTCCATGTTTTCCTTAGTGTTAATACGCCGCGTTAATAATACAAAATAAATCAAACTACAATCAACCTTTGAACCAAGTGTTAACGAGTATTTGTACTTATTGCACTGAACACACTCATTTTTAAAATTATTCTGTCATTGATAGAATCTTTGTTTACTGACAGTTTGCAAAAAGAATAGAATAGAACAGATCTTCCTTTCTCACTTGCTTAAATTTTTCCCTCACTGATCTCACTTTTTCTTCGCTGAATGAAGCTGTTGACATTTGAGTTGACAATAAAGAAACAATTCAGCCAAACATCAAAGGTGTTAGTTTTTATTCAAAATTTAGTTTTGAGTGTGAACTGTGCTGCTGGTTTTTCCAAAGTGTTTTGAATTCGAACATAAATGGCTATGGAATTGTTAACAGAAAAAAAAACATTTTTCGTGTCACATAAAATTTAATTTCTTAGAGAAAAAATGTTTTAATTTTTTTCTATTTCAATAGTGGACTGTTTTCTTTGTGACAATAAGCGAGATCTGTGGTTTCTTTTTCTAACTATAGATGACAATTGTTGTTATGTATGTCAAATAAAATTAATTCAAGTGTCACTGTGTTAGAATTTGTAAGGATCATTTAGGAACGCCCATTGTTAGAATTTGTTGATATGTCAGACTACCATTTATCAACAATGAAAACAAATTTAATTTCATAACCTTAAATCGAAAAATAAATAACAAAAGAAATATTAAAGTAGCTTTGCTTGGGAAGATGAGATAAATAATATATATACATACATACATATGGGTGATTATACAAAAGTTGGGTAACTTTTGAGGATATTTTGTTTACGATAGTTTTTAAATCAAACTTCTATAAATTCGGGTGTATATGATAGCTAATCTAATTAATATATTGTTCCCAATCGGGCCAGTCACTTTTTTGAGTACATTGTAAGATATTTAAAAATTTCAGAATTTTTACTGCCAGAGGACTGACGAGTATACACAGTTTTGAAAGTACAGGGTGGGCCGTTAATAAGTGCACTTTTTGTCTCCCTCTAACTCCCGAACGAAATAATCGAGACGCGCGGGGATGGTATCTCCTTGCAGCTCGAGATCTAAATTTTTAGTCGCAATGAGTCCGTTCACGGGAGAGCAGCGCGATTTCTGCGTTTGCGCCTTTTATGAAAACAATCGCTCATACGTGACTGTTCGTCGGCTTTTTCGGGTAAAGTTTGGATTACGCAACATCACCGAGTGTCCAAGTACGAATGTAATCAAAAAATGGATCGTAACATTCGAGGCAACGGGATCAACGCAAAAACTTCGACCTACAGGACGCCCACGTTCCAGGCGGACTGCAGAAACAATTGAACGCGTACAAGCTTCTGTGCGCGAGGATCCAAGAAGCTCTACACGGAAACGCGCTGCGGCCCTGGGAGTACCCAGAACGACTTTACGTCGTATTTTACGGGATGATTTGAAGTTCCCTTACAAAATTCAGATTGTCCAAGATTTGAAAGAATCCGATTTTGTTTCACGGTTCAATTTCGCAACAGAAATGTTACAATAACATTATCTTCTCAGACGAAGCTCATTTTCATGTCAACGGATTTGTTAATCGACAAAATTGTCGATACTGGGGAACAGAAAATCCACGCTTAAAACATGGACGACCGTTACACTCTCCGAAAGTGACCGTTTGGGCCGGAATAGCCAAGTGGGGGATCATAGGGCCGTATTTTTATGAAGATCGATACGGGCGTAATGTTACTGTTAATTCAGAGCGTTATGTTTCGATGCTTAGAGATTTTTTAGCTCCAAAACTGCAAGAATCGAGTGGTTACACTATTCACACCTGGTTCCAGCAAGATGGCGCTACCTGCCATACAAGTAACGACTCTCTGGAGGTCGTTAGAGAAATGTTTCCTCGAAGGTTAATATCGAGGAGGGGTGATATTGCTTGGCCACCCAGGAGCCCTGACTTAACGCCACCGGATTTCTTTTTATGGGGCTACCTCAAGAGTAAGGTGTACTCTAATAATCCTTCAACGACGGCTGAATTAAAAGCGAACATTGAAGAAGAAATCCGCTTAATCACTCCGCAACTTTTGACAAAAGTGTTCCAAAATCTCAGAGTCAGATTGGAAGAGTGCTGTAGGCGAAATGGACAATATTTGGATGATTTAATTTTTAAAAAATAAAAATTCATTTCGTTTTGTATAATTTAAAATAAATATTTCATTTAAAAGCGCTACAGTTGTATTAATATACGTTTTTTTTAAGTGCACTTATTTAAGGCCCACCCTGTATTATTATGAAATTAAATCAAATTAGTAAAAATTTAATAATGATCACTTAAAATCACTTAGAAACAATTACAAATAATTATTAATATGTAATACTAGGAGAAAATACTACATCAGTTTTCAAAACAGACTTTTGACATTTAACGTAACGTTATTTACTTATCTTTTACTACTTTCACATAGTTTTACTAAATATTTCAAAGTAATCAACAAACAAAATCTAACAATATTCATCTTAAAAGTACTAATTGTTGTAGCTAGCTGGAATTTAATTAAATGTTGTAAAAAGAAAGCTTGAAATAAAAAGGAGGTCGACCACGTTTTTCAAAGGTTAGATCCAATTTATTCAAAAGTCAAAAAGAAAGAACATAATTCGATGTTTGAGTGAGAAAGGTATATAGGTAGTAAAGAGTTACAATATATATATGAATAAGTTAGTTTAAGGTTATAGCATAATGATTTATGATTAAGGTTATAACAATTCTCCCACGCTTGATTAATACTTAGGGATATTAAGAATCCAGATTATAATCCCTTAAGTAAACTGGTGGTTTACGTTGACGTGATGACTGACGAATTGGTTGTTGGTTTATGATGGTTGATGATTGTTGAGGACAAGCATTATTTTCAGGCTGTTGAACTGGAACTGTTGAAGTGCTCGGATGGTTTTCGGTAATTGCAGGATCATTGACAAAAGATTGTTGGAAGATTATTTGTTGATCTGATAATTGCTGGTTATCTGGTGTTGCATTAGTACTTGAATCATGTGATGGAAGCGATTCGTTTGGTTTGACATCTGTTGAATTTTCATTTGGAACACTGGTTGAACGTAGCTGGTTTATGTGTCTTTTGAACGTATATCCATTATCAAGTTTGACAATATAGTGAAGTCTCCCCAGTTTTTTTGTAATAACACCTAGTCTCCATTGCATTTTATTCGCAGTGTAATATCGGGCTTGAACCCTTTCTCCCACGCTTAATTGCCTTGATGGTATATCAACAGTGGAAGTACTTTTGAATTTGGTGGGCTTCAGTGCGTCTAAACGAATTCTGATTTGTCGCCCTAGATATTGTTCTGATGGTGTTTTTCCGTTCTTCAGTGGTGTTGCTCGGTATTTGAACAGTATTTCTCTTATTTTGTGTACAGTTGTTGATGGTTCATTGTTCATTGCTGCTAATTTGTTTTTGAGTGTCTGGATGTTTCTTTCAGCTAGGCCATTTGTTGCTGGATGACCTGGAGCTATGAATTTTTGAAAAATACCTGAATCTTTACAGAACTCTGTAAACTCTTCGCTTTTGAAGATTGCTGCATTGTCGGAAACCATGACATCGGGAAACCCGTTTCTGGAAAATATGTTGAGTAGCATTTCTTGGGTTGATGATGAGGAAGGTGCTGCTGTACATACTCCTACTTCTGCCCACTTTGACTTAGCATCCACGACTACGAGGAAATAATATCCTTGATATGGACCCGCATAATCAATGTGAATGCGTTGCCAATTGCTGTCTGGTTCGTCCCAAGGGTGAAGAGAAGCTTTCGCTGGATTGGTTTTAGTTGATGCGCATTCAGAGCACGATCGCACGAAGAATTCGATGTCTTTATTTATTGAAGTCCAATACACGTAACGCCTAGCAAGCTGTTTCATTTTTGTCGCTCCAACATGAGTATAATGAAGCTCTTTTAAAACAGTCTGCTGTAGGTTACTTGGAATAACTACTCTCTGGTCTCTGAATAGAACATTGCTGTCGATAGTATACTCTGATTTCGACTCTCTTTTATTACGCAAATTGAACAAAATATTTGACAGAGCTTCATCTTTTAGCGTTTCATACTTCAGTGTTTTGTAATTTATTTTATTTGAATAAATTTTATAAATAGTTTCGAAGCAAATTGAATGTACTTCATTATCTATAGAATTTATGCTTTGAATTTTTGAGTCTTGTGGAGCCCTAGAAAAACAATCAGCGTTAATATTTTCGCTACCACTTTTTGAAATCACTTCGTAGTTATATCCGGCTAAAAATGCTGCATAGCGTTGCAAGCGAGCTGATGTCATTTGAGGAAGTTTTGAGTGTTGATGAAAAATTCTAGCTAATGGCTGGTTGTCTGTAATTAGTTTGAAGAATCTACCGAAAAGATATTCATGGAAGTGTTGAACAGCGTAAATGATGGCTAAAGCTTCTCTGTCTAGTTGAGAGTAATTTTGCTCAGATTTAGTTAACGATCTAGACGCGAACGCAATAGGCCTTTCTTTACCATCAATTAAATGCGATAATACACCTGCTATTCCTGTAGGGCTTGCGTCACATGCAAGCTGAATCGGTAATTTTGGATTGTATGGCATTAATACACGATCACTAGCAATTTCATTTTTGAGGCTGTCGAAGGCTTTTTGACATCTCATTGTCCACTTAAACAATGCATTTTTATGTAGAAGCTCACGAAGTGGTGTTGTTATTGTTGAAACGTTTGGTATGAATCTGGAATAGTATGTAACTAGCCCGAGAAATCGCCTTACATCATCGGTTGAATTAGGTCTTGGCATTTCTAAAATAGCAGCTACCTTGGATGGAGATTTCAAAACTTTATTATATTCTATGGTGTGACCTAAGAATTCTATTTTATTTTCGAAGAAGGAACATTTTGAACGGTTTAAGTGTAAGTCGAATTTTTGAAGTTGTTTTAAGCATGAAATTAGATTAGATTTGCATTCTGCAAGTGACTGGCCGTGAATAATAATATCGTCGAAGTATGACTCTGTTTTTGGAACATCCCGTAAGATTTGATCTATTATTCTATTGAAATCAGCTGGAGCAGTTTTTATGCCAAACGAAAGACGATTCATTTTGTATGTTCCCCTATGTGTCGAAATTGTTTGAATAATACTTGAATGTTCATCAACTGGTACATGCAGATATGCTTTATACAAATCAAGTCTGCAAAAGTATTTTGAATTTCGAAGGCTATTGAAAATTTGGTCGATTTTTCTGATAGGGTAGTGGGCATCTATGAGGCGTTGATTAACGCCGACTTTATAATCGACGCAAAGTCGTACCCCTCCGTCAGCCTTGGGTATTACCACTAACGGCGAACCCCAATCACTATTCGATGTTTTTGTTATAATTCCAGATTTTTCCAAATGATTTAATTCATTGTCCACACGGTCTATTAATGCATATGGAATTGGACGTTCTTTCGAATATATTGGTTTAGTGTTCGGACGTAAATTTAATGAGATCTTATAATTTGGAATGCATCCTATTTTCTCTTCAAAGACGCTTTTGAATTCAGACACTAACCCTTCCATATCATGCGAAATATTGAAAATATCAACATTCTTACCTGAATTATTTTCATCCAGATCGTTCAAGTTGATATTAAGACGCCTGATCCACGATCTTCCTACTAAAGCTGCACAGCCATCTTGGACTACAAATAGGTCATCTGTTATTTGTGTACCCCTGTATTGAATGTTGACGCTGGCTTTCCCGTCCGGAACAAATGTATCTTGCGTGTACGATCGAAAAACAATATTTGTTGGAGTTAATTGTGTTGATGACTTGAGAGACTTGAATTGATGTCGAGGCAAAAATGTGTAGGCTGAACCTGAATCTACTTCGAATTTTATTGTTTTGCCTTGAATGCTGATGTTTGCATAATAACGCTCAAAGTGATCAGCTGGCGAAAAATCATTTTTGTAAACGTCGATTATTTGGTATGTACCATATGCTGCTTCATCCTGAATTGGTTGAACATGATTGGTCGATGCGTTGGGTTTTGAACGATTTGCCAAAAGTGTTGAAATACAAACTTTAACTACGTGCCCCAATCTTTTGCACCCGGCACATTTAAGTTTTGATGAATCGGAGTGGCAATCTTTAGCGTTGTGGTTGTTTCTGCCGCACCGCAGACACAATCCTGCAATACCCAACTCCTGGTAGTTGATTTTTGATCTTGGTCGTTGCACTGGTCGATTGGATTTTCTGAAACTTTGAACTTTTTTATTAATCGAAATTTTGTTTATATCTGGAACGATACTTCCATTTGTTTTTTCTGACACAGACATTTCTTTGGCATCCACTTTTGCCGCTTCAAGTGAAAGTGCCTTCGAAACAATTTCGTCGAATTTAGAACTACTTGATTGTAGAAGCTGCTCTCTAATGGTGGTGTCACGAACTCCACGAATGAACTGTGCTCTGAGAAATATCTCTGCAACAGACTTTTTGCATTCACAGCTGAATTCACATTCACCTAAGTCCATCCGCAGGCAGGCAACAAATTCTGCTATTGACTGGGTTTCTGTTTGAAATTTGTTGAGGAATCGATGTTGCGCCACCAAAAGATTCCTCTTGGGAGCTAGGTGACATTCTAACAGTGAAAGCAATTCGTCATAGCTTACTTCTGTTAGTGATTTTGGTGCGGAAAGTGCAGTCACTGTATTGAAGTGTTTCGACCCAATTGAATTTAAGAGGAGCTTTTTGCAGTAATCCGGATTTGAGGTTATGTCCTTCATTTCAATGTAGTTCTTGAATCGTTGAATGTAGATCTTGAAACTTTCCTTGGATGCATCGAATTGTTCAAAATTTGGAATTAAAGATGTTGGTGTTGTATTCTGGAGTCTCGTGGCGGTGGTGGAACTGGTGGTGGTGGTGGCGTTGGTGCTGGTCAGTTGAATTAGTTGCTCCATCATCTTTTGTTGGGCAGACATAAAGTCTGCAAATTGTTTTGCATCCATGTTGAATAGACTTTTACCTTATCAAATAATTTAATTTCGAGTTTATCTCGTCGCCAATTTGTTGTAGCTAGCTGGAATTTAATTAAATGTTGTAAAAAGAAAGCTTGAAATAAAAAGGAGGTCGACCACGTTTTTCAAAGGTTAGATCCAATTTATTCAAAAGTCAAAAAGAAAGAACATAATTCGATGTTTGAGTGAGAAAGGTATATAGGTAGTAAAGAGTTACAATATATATATGAATAAGTTAGTTTAAGGTTATAGCATAATGATTTATGATTAAGGTTATAACACTAATGATCAAGAAATGAAGAACAATAACAATTTACCTGACACAGAACTGACGCCACACTACTGACGAAAAAGACGAAATTTGAGTTTTTTGTTTTTTTTGTAATTTCAAATATCAACAAACTTCATTTTAACAAATCAAAGTCTAATACGAATAAATACAAATAAACTTTAGATTAACAAAAAAATAACGACTCACCATAAAACTGACGTGTTGACTGGCTAAGCACGTGTATAGACAACAAACATAACCCAAACTCTGGTACAGTTATGGTGGCCGTCAAATTGTGCGACCCGCAACTAACTTTATTACCAACATTAAAATTCAAAGTGGGATTTGACGTTGATTCGGCCATATTTTGCACGAATTTCAAATTTAAATAACACACAACGGACTGACGAATGAAACTAAACACAAAATTTCTTATTTTTTTAAATAAAGTGGAGAACACTGCATTATGAAAGTTGTAGTATATATTTAACTATATACATCACAGATTGTAGTAAATTGATAAGTTTTCTCAAATCAATGATAATGTTTAATAGACAGTCACTTAATGGTTGGTTTTCAGGGTTGTGACATGCCAGAGGACTGACGTTTTAAGAACTAATTGTGTTTTTTTAATAACTTGTATTCAAAATGAAGAACTGAAATTGGGTGACTAAATAAAGGTCTTTCCATTGTTTTAAAATAAATTGCAATCTCAATAAAATATAATAAGACTTTGTATATTTTGGTTGATGACATCGAGTTACCCAACTTTTGTATAATCACCCATATGTATTTATGTTTTAAAACATATCCTGAACCCAATATACAGTTGATTTTGTCAACAAAGGGATGAAAGACAAAGCAAGAAATAAACTTGAACGTATTGTTTAATTAAGATGAAGAATTGCTTTCAAGCTGATTATTTTCTTCCCAGCAGTCATTTTGACAGTTCAACACTTTCCTTCAACAATTTATTTAGGAACAATCTGATGATGTCGTATTGTTACAGTTCGTATAACTATCTTAATGTTTAGGAAGAACAATAGTCAACGATTGTTAACAATAGTTGGAAACAGAATAGACCTCTGACTAGATTTGGCATCACATGTTTGACTGGTTACGAATGTGGTTTTGTTTGGAACTAAAATCAAGTACTAACTTTGAACTTGAATTGATTCCGTGTAAAAGACGTTTAAGAAAATTACACAATTCATCTACAGCTTGTAACTAAAAATAATTTGCTTAAATAAACAAAGAATACCTAAATGGCATACAATTTAAATCTATTAAATTGGCAACACTGATTAAAACTCTGTACTCACTTAAAAAAAAAAAAAAAACTTAACGGGTACCTAACCTAACCATTCCATTAAGTTTCATTATGAATTTTTACTGTGCTTTTCTTTTGCACAAAACTCGAAACAAATTCTGGTTTTGGCTTCGAAGTTCGTGTGGCTTTGTGTTTCGTTTTTGGGAAAGTGTGGTATCTTTTCTTTTTATTTGAGATGAATGCTGCATGATCTTGGTTACTTCTACTTTGTTTTTTTTTTTTTTTGTAAATTGAAGTTGAAGGATTAAGGTCAAGGTTTTGGTGGAAAGTGAAGTAAGTTTTTATACGAACTCATGCGATATAAATATAAAATGTGTACAAATAAGCTCTTTTATGTCTTTTATAGAAAAAAGATCATTTCTTTTGTTAGGGTGGTTTATGATTGAATTTTGGAAATGTTCATGACGGTTTAAAGTGAAAAAATAATGGAATATAAGTTCAAGACCTATAAGTAAATTTCGTTTAATTTTTAATTGATATTCTATTACCATTATAAATTACTAGATTAGATATATGAATATTCGTACTCGGTACTTCTATATCTGCAGTAACAAGTTTCCATTCACATTTTAATATATATTTTTCTGTAAGACACTTATATCTAAAACCAACGCACCATTAGGAACAAGTTAAAACCTCATGCGTAGGTTAAATAATAATAATAATAATCTAATCCACAATTTTCGCTTTCTATACCATCATCGCACTTATATGTATGATATACCGCAAATCCAAGCAGTTTGAGTACTCGTACGGGAATATGAGTACAAGTATTCGAGTACGAGTAATATAACAGATTGTCGTTAATCGAATCAAGTTTACCACCAACACTGCTGCTGCTTTTGCTGGCTGCCATTTAATATGCGAGTACCGAGTTTCGAACTGAACTGAACATTGTACACCATAACAGTCAATGTCTAACAACATCCTAGAAAGTGAATCTAAAACTGCATTAAATTGAAACTCATCCAACTGCATCAAAATGAAAGTGAAATTAATCTTTTTGTTGTTGTTGTTGTTGTTTATTTTTTGTTATTTCTTGTTTAAATAGTACTCGCGTCGTCGGTAAGTAGTTTTGTGCGGTGCGCCGATCGCCGGCCGCCACTCGCTACAGCACATGCGTATTACATTTGAAAAAAGTTGTAATTAAATCAAATTACCAATCAAATAAAATTTTAATATCAGTATTGATTTTATTTATTTTAAATTTAATAAACATTTAGAAACATTAGTACTTTTTCTTTTCGATTTCCAGTTGGCAGCGATTGATATTAAAGACATGATTTGTTTGCTAAGAGGTCCACCTAACTTATTTTAAATCTATACAGTTTTTGATGTGACAAGTTGAAGAAAGGAATTAACTGTCAAAGTGACATAAGTTAAGAAGTGGTTTACACATTGTTTTGTTGCTAATTAATTTGTGGACGTTTCGTAATTTTGTAGATCTTACTAAATACACGAAAGAGCAGAAATAGGTCTGTGGGACTAAAAAGGATTTAATATTAAAAAATAAAAATGGGAAATCACTTTGAGGGGAAGAGTACGATAACTTTGACGACAAAGTTTTATGACGGATTTGTATAGAACAGTTAAAAACAAGCATTTTTTACTATGGGAGGGGGGTCTATCTCCCCCCGTTTAGGCGGTAGGGGCAATTTAAAAAAATATGTACATTAAATGGAAAAATTATTATAATTATTATACCTTTTTTTAAAGCCAACATTTTTGTCTATTAGCTTGTTTTTAAATCAAGTCAAAACTCTGCATAGTTTTTGAAAAAAATTGTTTTTAACTATAAATGTATGCAAACAAATTTAAAAAAAAGGTGTAAAGTGTAGTTTTTCAAAACTTTCAAATTATCTACTGTTTTTTTTTTAATAATTCATTGCTCTTATTTGTTTTTGATCAAAAACTGAAAACTAGATGACTGTATGTCTTCTAGTTCTTGAGAAAATTGAAAATTACCAAAAAAAATATTTTAATTAAATTACTTTTTCCTTGCTTAAGTATTAACGTAGTCTTATTTTGATAGTAATAATCGAATATGGATTAAGATAACCGTAGGGTAAATTAATTTTTCTTAAATCCAGCTTATTTAAATGCAAAAGAAACTTTGCATGCACCCCATCTTGCACCCACCGAACCTTGCCCCCTCCCCACCTTGCACGCACTCCAACTTGCATCCACCCCAAATCCTATAGTGTTCCCAAGCAGGGGGGTTGCAGGGGGTCAGCATGCCCCCCCTTACAGATCCCACTGTTGCATACACCCAAACTCGCACCTACCATTGTTACTATCAAAATAAGACCACTCAAGCAAAAAAAAAAGAATTAATATAAAATAGTAATTGTGGTTATTTTCAATTTTCTCAAAAACTAAAAGACATAAAATCATCTAGTTTTCAGTTTTTGATCAAAAACAAATAAGAGCAATAAATTCTGAAACAAAAACAATGGTAGATAATATTGAAGTATTGAAAAATTGCACTTTAAACCTTTTTTTTAACTTTTTTTACTCAAATGTTGAGTTTAAAATTAAATTTTTCAAAAACTGGCTAATAAAACAGAATGTTGGCTTTAAAAAAATGTATAAAACTTAATTGTAAGTATCACCGTTATTTTTTAATTATTTTTTTCCATTTTAAATAATATTTTTTTTAAATTGCCCCTACCGCCTAAACGGGGGGAGATAGACCCCCCTCCCATAGTAAAAAATGCTTGTATTAAGCCCCTCTACCAAAAACCGTGATTATAACTTGGCGCCAAAGTTATCGTACTCGTGCCCTTTGAGGACTCACCATTAAAGGAAACACTTCTTTTTTAAACCTGGGTAAAACTTGGGTAAACGTCACGTGTCGTCGCGTTGTCGTCAAGGAGGAACGTTCTGTCATATTTATTTTATTTATAAACTGACAGGACAGCAGTACATCAAAATATTGCATCAAAGTTGAAAGTGTCAGAATTGAAAAATATTTGGTCAGTTTATATTTCTGAGCATTTTCTGGGTCAGATTGACGAAGTGGGAAAATTAAATAAAAACATAATGGCTGAATCACATACACGCTTCAGCTTCGGCTTCGCCTGACGTTTACGAGTTCAGCCATAGGAATTCAATGCATGCTATCACAATGGAGCTTCGACCTCACGTTTCGTTTGGCAATCGTAAGGAAAAGAACGTAATGTAACGTAATGTGACTCTAAACGGAAGCTCTAGTGCAATTTTCTGAACATTTGCTTCGTCTGACAGCTCAACAGATGTAAAAAAATGTAAACAAACAAAATATTTGCTCTTTGGAGGGATGAAATAATAGAAATGTCATTCAAAGCAACCTCGAAGCATGCCCAACGTATCGCAGACGAAGCCGAAGCTGAATCGTGTATGTGATTCAGCCATAATTCTTTATTTATTCTCACCTAGCAATCGAATTCGCTTTGCATTTCTTTTCTTCCTTTTTGAATTGTGCGATAGAGAACTCTTGAGAAATCAATTCATTCAAATTTTATTCTCACATTTCTGACAACAAAAGTAAGAATTTTTGTTTATATCTATTTCTGAGCAAAGGAAATCTCTAAGATCTTAAAAATATAAACGACAGTGCGAAATATTGAAATATTATGTGGTGAGGAAACACTTAAGCGGGTATTTTTTAAATTTCTATTTCTTATAATACAGCAGTCATTAATTTCGCCATTTCATATTGTAAGAGGTGGAATTTGACACGTGTCAAACTCAACAGTCATTTCAAGTGTCAATGTTTTTGTGTTACCATAATCGTTTACTTAACAATCGAACGCAATACAATTTGTAAAATTATCTACATAAGTGGTGACTCAAACGTAGTCACTTTTCGCGCAGAATTAGCGAAACGTCTCTTTTTTGTGAATTATTATTATTCCATGTTTATTTTTTCAAACTTAAAATTAATTTTCAAAAAAGATCCCCGAATTTTATATTTATGAAGGTATGTATGTATTTTGCTTAAATAAACAATATTTTTTGAGCATCTTTTTGCTTGCAAAAAGAAATATGTGTACATACTCGTACCTTAAATGACACTTAAAATAAAACTCAAGGACAATTGAACAGAGATTAATGATCTTTCAAATTATGTACTTCAAGTTTATTTTTTAAAAGAAACAAATCACCAAACTATAACTGAAAAGAGAACTTAACGTGACAGACGACACAAAACACCTTCGGACACGTTGACGTTCGTTGTCTTCGACCGTCGCGTCGTATTTTCTCCCATAATAAATAAAATTTTGTTTTATCTTTTGCAAAAAAAAAACACTCTTAAAATAATTTATGTCAACGACCCTTGTTGTACCAGATATTCAGTATACTTATATATGAAATTGAAAGAAAACCAAAAACAACATCAACCAACAATTTAATAAAGGTAGGTACCTACTTGTACCTATCTGTTAACTCAAAAAGTACACAAAATTGTTTGGCCATAATATAATTTTGTTTTAATCCTCTTTTGGTGGTATGGTGATTTCTTTTTATGATTATAAACATCATCGACTCTGATGATGGGAGTAGGTGTTGTTAAGACACAAAATTGAAGCACAAAGCCAAGAAAAAAGAATTTAAGTTTATTTTTAGAATGCAAATTGTTTTTTTTTGAGCTAAAAAAGCCCAGAAAATGTAATAAAAAGAAAAAATTAACAGCAAACAAACCAAAAACATATACAATCTAAAGTAAACTGAGTTTCTGAAATATTTCCAAAATAAAAAAAGAAGAGACGAAACCTCCTGTAGGTACATTGCTCATCGAGAAGAGAAAGTGGTCATAAAACATTACTTACGTACATGAACTAAATTTATTATTTGAGAAATTAAAAAAAAGTAAACATCTTTTAAGGAACACAAAAAAAAAAACCCAAAAAAAAGTAAAAGATTTACAATGAAAATGAGATCAGCGATATTATGGTGGTGCGTGCTCGCCATAAAAAAATCACAGACACAAAATTGAGAGTTTTGCACACAATTTTCACCTCAGCACCTCCGTGGCGCTGCGATCCGAACAAACCATCATCATGATCATCATCGCAGAGCAGACAGGAAAAGAATGCAAAAGAAACAGTTAAAATATTTGATATCCCTTAAGGCGCTGTTCAGTAATGCGTAGCTTGTACCTACACCTTAAACATTTTTAAATTAAGCACACTAAATGACCGCAATTTTTGAAGATTTTGTTATTTTGGGTCAATCACTCTTGTTCGCATTGATTGCAAAAAGGTGAGTTGAATTGAAATACATACATACATACTTTCATTGAAAGTGCTCCAAGAGTCAAACTGCTTTAAAATAAATAATAGCAGCTTTAAAAATCATTGATTGGAATTTTAAAAGCAATCACATAAAGCTTTCTTTTGGAATGATGTAGGTATTGTGTCTTTTGTTTGAAAAAACAAATGGTGTACCTCAAGGAAGTCATTGGGGTACTTAATTCTTTATTTTATATCAATGTTTTTTTTTTTTTTAAGTGTATTAGGTTCTATTCTGACAGTTTTCACACATTTGTACTCTTTTAGTTTTGTCTTTATACTAAACGTACCTTATATGCTAATATGTTAATGCGTCAGTTATTCTGAATGACAGCAAATGTCATCGTGTTTTGACATTTATGTTGTAAACTAGACCAGATAGAAAATTGGCTAGCACCAAGAACAAGAAATTAAACGAGACACACCTGAGCGACAATAAATTATTATTCATGCTTTTATGACCGATTTGTAGTGCCATTTTGCGTGGTGAACAATTATAGGGGAACCACAACATAACTGGTTTGTTAACTTTATCTGTTTAGAGACCACAAATAAAATAAAGCAAAACGGTGTAAGACGCCATTTGTAAAAAAACTTAAAGCACATTTACATCCTGACATTACTTTTATTTCGCCATAACTTTCTTTAGGTTGTGTTTTCATGTGTGTTTAATTCTTAAAATTGATAATGTCATTAATTTTTTTGGAAAATATATTTATTAATAAAATGAAATCATTTTGAAAAAATTAAAATTGAGATAGGGACCACACAAAAAGAGGTAGTTTATAATTAATCACCCTTTTGAAAGGTCTATTGACATGAAAGCTTCCCTAATTCATAGTTGAATAAGAACACATATGTATTTATCTGATGGCAAAACCACCTTCCTTAATAAAACAGATGCCAAATCAATTATCTACCTATTTTGTTCATGCTTTTATTTCTTTTATATTTTTTTTTTTGTTAGCTTAGAAGCTACTTCGTCGTGGATGGCGGCTTGATCACACTTCACTTTGTTCTTGATTCTTTTGGCAAGGTGTCATTTTGACATGGGTCTAGTTTTGAGCAGATATACAACGAGACGACAACGAACATAGAAATAGGAGTATCACAAAAATTTGAGATCACGAAAGGGAACGTTGCGCCACACCACCACCGGCCGGCTTGTCGCACCATATTACAAAAGGAGGATAGAAGAGGTATTTTAATTGTATAAGATGGACAAATTTAATTCTATATTCTTGTTTTTTTTTATATCTCGGTTTTTTTTTGTATTCTTTTAAAAAGAATAGAAAAACAGGTGCTTACGAATAAACACGATCCGGCAATAAAAATTAGAGAACACTGATCATTGAATAGATAAATGGCCACCTGCTTTTGGTGCTATAATTTATTCCCCTTGTTTTGGTTTTTCTTTTTTTCTTTAATTCTATTTCCGTTTATTTTTTTATTTTTGTTGGAATGTAGGGGAACACAAACTAAACCTGATCAATAGAATAGAAACTCTCAATGGAAGATTTAAGAAAAAGGGAGTTTTATAAAATATGGTTCAAAATATACCCACGCACAAAATTAGATAAATGAAGTTGACATGCAATCAAGACCTTAAAATTAAATTATTTAGATATTTACTTTAATCTCTAAGTTATGTTATTCGATATGTCTTATAATTTTTTTATTTTAACCAGATGCCAAAATCATTTGGAAAAAGAAGTTGTATTTTAAATGGCCTGCTTTTTGTACAGCTGTCACTTTTGAAGCTGTCATCATTTGACATTTGACAAGTGAAAACTACGCTACGTAGTAGAACACACTTAAACTACGTAATCAAATTTTAAAAATTATCTTTACGCAATTTTGCAAGAAAGGTTTTCTAAACGTGATTTTTCTCGAGAAGGTTATCACAATAGACACCAGGATCTTTTGATTTTTGTTGGAGCCCCGTAAAATAGGTAGATACATAAGTTCACGGTAGCCATTTTACTTGGTTTCTCTTTAAAAATGTCTGTTATTTTGTTTAAATTTGAAAACAAAACCTCTTATTGGAAATCTCTATAAAAAAAGAACAAATTTAAAAACTATATTTTTGAAATTGTTTTTGAGGTCAATTTTATGGAATAATTATTTATGAATAACAAATAGTCAAGATTTATATAAATTTTAATGTCACTTCTTTTCTGCTTATTAAAGAAAGACGTTCGATGACATTTGCTACTTAATGTCATTTGCTACTT
Source organism: Eupeodes latifasciatus (assembly GCA_920104205.1). Classification (NCBI taxonomy): domain Eukaryota; kingdom Metazoa; phylum Arthropoda; class Insecta; order Diptera; family Syrphidae; genus Eupeodes; species Eupeodes latifasciatus. Next base: position 151,111,863 of record OV049926.1, on the reverse strand, counting down.
AAACAAAATATTTATAATGATTTGTATTTTTAAGATACTTAGAAGTCAATCATTTTCTATTTCTTTCTTTTTCATATAATTATTTATGTAAGTCGACAAACTTTTAATTGAAAATAGTGTAAAATCGATTACAAAGTTGAAAGATTATAATGTATACAAACGTATGTATCTGGGAAAATATTTAATGTTATAGTTGTACCTACTTTGAGTTTAAGTATCTAAGCACTTCGTATTAAAAAAAAAACAAGTGGAATTATTTTTATGTAAGTCAAGGCATGACTATTGATAGCCCACGGAGAATGCGAAATAATTCTAATTAAAGACAAAAAGATAATGGCAGGCAATAAGCGGTTTTTGTATAAAACTCTTCTCAATTCTTATGCCATTTATCGATTAAATCTATATCTTCTTTATTTCGTAGTTAAACTTTTTCTAAGTGTACTGCCGCTTTCGAGGAACTGTCAAATTCTCCAAAAATAACTCTCGTCATGCGAAGTGCTTTTTTAAATTTGAAGTTCGTATGCGGCATAAAAACCGTAGGTCCCCTCCATGAACACATGAATGGTTGAGAATTTTAAGATACAAGGCCCTGTTTTCTTCTTTCGTAGGAAAAAAAAAATAAATACAACTTTTTTATAGAAAAGTAAACGATCTCAAATTTAGACTAACAAAATTTTTAATAGATTGTACTGTTCAAATTGGTATAAGCTGAAAATCAGAATTTTCGACCTATAATGATTCGTTCAAAAAAAAACTTATCTCAAAAACATAAGATTTCTCTTGTAATATTTCACTTTGAAATCCAGGGCGGAACTTATTGATACGCCTAAACTTTAGCAAATGGCATAACAACCGAAATTTCTTTTTAAAGCTATGTAACTAAATTAAAACTAAATTCTGGCTACTTTTCAAGATTGCGATATATTGGGACGGGACAATTTGTCAGTGATTTTTAAATCAGTATAAAGTTATACTAAATTTTTAACTTTATTATACGAGTAGTCGTTTTAAATATTGCTTTATCTCTGCACCGTTCTTTATGAGAATAATAAAAAAATGAGTGCAAAAGTGGCAAAGCACGAAATAGCTATATCTCCAGCCAAAAACAATGAGTGGTAGCACCTTTAAGTTATTGTTGTTGTTGTTGTTCAAACATTCAATGAAATTGACGGAATAAGGCATGGTCAAGTCTAACAAGCAAAAACACTCTAGTAAAGATATAAATCCTCGGTAGCCATATTGGTTTGCCTACTGGCCTCATAAAGTATTTCTTAGTGTGCGTGTAATTTCTCCGCTAATTCATGAAATTTCCCCTAAAAATTCAGTAAATGTGTCTATGTATGCGTGAAAACACGTCAATTTTACTCGTTGAATTCTTCCACATTACAAATACAACAATGTAAACAAATGGGTTTTGAAGGGTGATACGTACGAAGGATTTATATCTTCATATAGAGTGTTTTTGCTAACAAGCTGACATTCTAGTACGAATAGTACAATAAAATAATAATAATAAAAAAAACAACTTAGGTCAAAACTAAAAAAAACGACGATAAATTAATCAAACAATCGTTTTTGTTTTACACGATTAGGGCCTAGAATCAATGAGACCTTTTTTTTAACTCAATAGATATTTAAAGAGAACAATAATGTGTACTCCTTGAGCTCTGATATTTCATATTGCCATTAAGTCAAAAATTATTAAAAGCACGCATACGCCTTAGTGTTCGATTATTGTAGTGAGCTAATATCACTGCACTGCATAATAGCCGTGTTTTTTTGGTATTTGAAAGTTGATACAATTGATTAACTGCCAGAAAAATTTATCAAAAAATTCAAAAAAAAAATAGCGAAATTCAGACCAGGGGTGAAATCATGTAAGCTGATTTTTGATAGTTGACTATCAAAATCAAGAAAATACGTCTGTGTAAGGTAATATTCGATTTCAAAGTTTTAACCAAACAATTTGACATAAAATAAAAACTTCAAGAACTGGGTTTGTTCGTAGACTACTACATTAACATGTGGTGTTGAAGTATCGGGTGATTTTTTTGAGGTTAGGATTTTCATGCATTAGTATTTGACAGATCACGCGGGATTTCAGACATGGTGTCAAAGAGAAAGATGCTCAGTATGCTTTGACATTTCATCATGAATAGACTTACTAACGAGCAACGCTTGCAAATCATTGAATTTTATTACCAAAATCAGTGTTCGGTTCGAAATGTGTTTCGCGCTTTACGCAAATTTTATGCGTTTTTTTTTTAAAAAAGTTCTCAAGCTCTTAAAAAATCACCCATTATGTATTTATTGTCCTCCATTGAAAAGAGGACATTGTTTAATATAATGGGTGATTTTTTAAGAGCTTGAGAACTTTTTTAAAAAAAAAAACGCATAAAATTTGCGTAAAGCGCGAAACACATTTCGAACCGAACACTGATTTTGGTAATAAAATTTAATGATTTACAAGCGTTGCTCGTTAGTAAGTCTATTCATGATGAAATGTCAAAGCATACTGAGCATCTTTCTCTTTGACACCATGTCTGAAATCCCGCGTGATCTGTCAAATACTAATGCATGAAAATCCTAACCTCAAAAGAATCACCCGATATATACCTGAATCGAGTTGAAATGAGCTTGATTCGCCTCGATTCTGGTTAGGGATCGGAGTTGAGTCAAAATTTGTGAAGAAAAACCAGTGTGGAGGAGTTGTTTTTACAGATAATGCGTTATGGTCTTTTTATTTGCATGTTTGTGTACAAAAAATTTAATCAAATGAAAAAAAAAATTGCATATGGAGTAGGTAGCATATTCTTATATGGTGCTGAACTATTTAGTTTTTCATTGTTTAACACGAATCAAACTATCTCACTTGCACTTCATAAGAAACATCGAAACACCATTTGCATTTCAGAAAGTGCTGTCAAACTTAATCATTTTTAAATCTCCTTGTGCGGTGGAAACACCAAAAAGATTTATTAAATCTAAACTGAGATAAACCTTTGGTGGAAAGATAGCAAAACATAAATATATTTTCTATTATTTTCTCTTGCAAAATAAGCCCAGTTAGTCCATTTTCATTAACCAGAATTAAATAATATCAACAGTAATAGATTGATTTTTTTCCCCAATGGAAAACACAGGATTCCAAATGCACAACTACTCAACGAACACAGCCATCGAGATACAAATGCAATATCAATCGTACCAACATTTGAGAACGAAATCACAAAAGATCAATTCGAGACTCGTATAAATGTCAAAAACCCATCCGTAGTAAGATTCTACTTTAACTTTTGTCGGTAGTATTCATACTACGGATATTGTTTTTGTTATTCGTGTAAAATCCTACTAAACTATTGATAGATTTTCCAACAAAACACGGTTAATGTCTCATTTCCAACGGAGATGTTATAAAACCTCCTTAATTTTGTTAATCGACATGAATGCATTTCCAAATCGTCTATGTGAAAATCCACGTGAAAATCTCTCTACCAGTAAAAATATTTGTTAATTTTATTAATTTATTTCATTTTTACTTCAAAAAAAGTTTAAGTTTCAAATCTTTGAAAAAAAAAAAATGAAATCTTTGTAGTCTAAGAAATTTTAATATCTCCAAACTACAACAACAAATATTATACATTTCTCATAATTAATTATTGTAATATGAACATCTTAATACATTATTCAAAACCAATCCGAATCCGAAACGAAAAGTTCCTTTATAAGCTTAACACTTTTCCTAAAGTATCTTTTTCTCTCTCTGTCTCTCTTTCTTTTTTATTTTCTGTCTCACATTAAGCAAAAGTCAGTTAATTAAATATGTACCTACAGCTGTAGGCTGAAGAAAAACCAAACATGTTTTTACTTTATACCAAATTGTTAAGTTTATTCATTCGTACTCTAAAACTGAAAGTTGGCCTAAAAACACACAAACCAAACATTATAATGGTCCACGCTTAAAGTACCATATAAACATTTTAAACAACAACAACAACAAAAAGCAATTCTACCATCAGCTGACGGTTTTTTTCTTTGATTTTTTGTTAGCCGAACTGACATAAGAGATAATTTTGAATTGAATTTTTTCTTTTATTTTTAGCATTATGATGATTTTGATTGATATTTTTATAGAAATCTAAATATAGTATATTTTTTTGTGAATGTTTTTAAAAGAAAAACTGAACTTGCAATTTTAATGATCTGTAGTTTGATTATTTTTGTTTGTTTGCACTATAAACCAGTTCCAGTTAACAATAAGAAACTCCATCATGTGTACCTGCCATAAAGTCGCAGTCAGTATGGCTTCGTAAAATTAAAAATTCAAACATTTAAAATTCCATTGATCTTAAGCAATATGTTAAAATTCAAAATGTTTTTTTAAAACCAGTTCTTAAATAACAAATGTAATAATGACTAAACGAAAAGATAAAACTTAGAAATTTGGATTCATATTTCATTTTATTGTCATGAGAAATTTTTTCTTCATTTTTTTTCCTTTAGTTAATTATTATTAGCAAAATAAAAATTTCGAAAAAAATTAGTGACCAGAATGTTTATAAACATGTTGATAGGTTTTTAAAGGGACACAACACCAATGGAATTTTGTCTTAATATTTAAAAAAAAGTTTAAAACAATGGACAGTTGCAAGTACAAAAGTAAGTTTTCTTTTGATTTTTTTTTTATAATTTACAGGCACTAAAGGGGTTATTAGTGCCCTTTATATGTTTATATTTAAACACAGTGCGAGCATTAGAAAAAAAGGGATGGATTTAAGAGGAGATACCGATGCACATTGGTCTAAAATTCTGAACATCAAAATGGGAGGGAAAAACAGAGTTGGCCAAATCATTCCACATTCTCGATGTGCGGTTTAAGAAAGAATATCTATACTTGACAGTACGCCCGAAATTGAGCTCAAGGATAAACTGATGAGCATTCCTGGAAGTGCGAGTATTACGGCTGAATCGTTTAAGGGGTGGAATGCAACTGGCTAATTTGACAGAACATTGTTTGTAAAAATATCGATAAAACAACGAAAGGCATGAAACATTTCAGGCGGTGTTCTAGCGATGTAAATGTTTCGATTATAGTTCTATCGCCCATCATTTTTAAAACCTTTTTTTTGTATTCTATCCAAGAGATTTAAACTTGTTTTAGGGGCACTTGCCCAGATATGCGAATTATATTCAAGCTTCGGAAGGATTAAGGCTTTGTAAATTACAGCCAGATCAGAAGGGGTGAAAAATTTCTTGCACCGTCGCGTCGGAGAAATCCTAAGCACCTGGCAGCATTTTTGGCAATATCAAATATGTGATCATTCCATAAAAGGTGATCTTTGATACACATACATACCGAGTACTGACAGTTGATTAGTTTCCTAGATGCAAGTGCCACTCATAGATAACGGCATCGGGGGTGTGTTACGCTTTAACGACAGGAGACAGCCTTCAGTTTTCAAAGCATTAAATTCTACACGGTTTTTGATTCCCCATTGAACAATGCTGTCAAGATCAGAATTTAATGAGCTTATCATACGCTGCCGTTTGAGTTCTACATCTATACATCTGTGAATCTAGAAACGAATATGAAAAACTGAGGATACTGTCGTCAGCGAAACAGTTTGATGGATTAGAAGTGGCAGACAATAGATCATTTATGAGAATAAGGAAGAGAGTCGGAGACAAAACGGAGCTCTGAGGGAAACCAGCATTTATTTTATGAATTTCAGACTTGAAACCATCCAATACAACTTGTATTGAACGGTTAGAAAGGTGATTTCTAATCCAACGAAGAAGAGATTCATCAATACCAAAAGCACGCATTTTCGATAAGAGAGCTTGCAAATGCTTTTGAAATATCAAGTGCAATAATCTTACTTTCTCCATAATGATGAAAAGATTTGTTCCACTGTTCGGTGAGATAAACCATGAGATCACCAGTGGACCTATTGCTACAAAAGCCATACTGTCGGTCATTAAGAAGCTTCCGTTCTTCAAGATATTTCTTGAGCTGATAATTAATCAGGGTTTCCATGACCTTGGGAAGAAGGGACGTTAGTGCTATTGGACGATAGTTAGAGGGAGAGGAGGATTCGCCTTTTTTAGGGAACAGGCTGGAGACCTGTTGAGTCGGAAAGACGGAAAAGTTTACGCAGTGGTTTTGCCAGCGTTGAAGAACACCTCTTCAGAACAATTGGGGAGATACTACCCGGGCCAGCGGATTTGTGTATGTCAAGGTCTTTCAGTGCTCTTGCAACTGCACGAGTGCGAAAGAAGATTCGTTCCATATAATCGTTTACGCTCTCAAGAACAGGAGGACTCATGACACTTTCCGGTAGCGTCGAATTAACAGCAAACTGTGCTGCAAGCAAATTGGCTTTATCAATCGAGCTCACATAGGGAGTTTCATTGTGGACGAGCGTTGGAACCGAGGATGACGTGGTGTTTCGTAGGTTTTTTACAAATGACCAGAAATTTGTACTACTTTTGGGACATTGTAGTATTTTTTACCTTAATTTCTGATCATGCAAAATTTTGGTTCTTTGAATATGACCATTACAGGTCTTTCTAGCTTGTTTGAACTTATTCCGGTTTTCCTCAGTCGGGTTGGCTTTATAACAACGGAAACTTTGGGTTTGATAGATTTTACCCTATTCAGAATAAAATTTCTCATTCCACAAAGAATTTGGCTCAAGGTTTTTAAAACTATCTAATATAATTAAAATGTTTAAGTTTTAATGTTTTACTTACATTTTGTAAATTTCTTGGATGTTGATTTTATGAATTTCGTTGTTTAAAAATGCATTTTTAAAATTTATCTCAACTTATCAGAAATTCACTTTTTAATGCCAAAGTCAATTGCAATATTTCAAATCAAATCACTTTTCAAAAGATCACTTCCTTTAACTACTTTATTTTTTTTCTTTGAATTTATAGGCAGATAAAATTATAACTTTCTAAGTTAATATACATGATTTTGGGTGCGCACTCAGTTTTAAAACACAACGACAGGGATGCGGTGGTGATGGCAGGATGCATATGGCGGTACATCGATCTAAAATGATATAAAAAAATATTCGATAAATTGATTGATTTTTTTTTTATTTATTTAGTGCAAATCATAATCATTTTTAAATAGTTTAGTGAAATTTAAATTTTTAAATGAATTAGTGAAGATTTTTGTTAAATAGTTTTGGGCTTAAAAATGTTAACAAAAAGTTGACATTTTAATTCTCCGTATTATTTTCTTACAATTTATTTTGTAAACACTTTAAGAACTGATATATTTTTAGAGTGTTACAAACCCCGCTGGACACACTAGACTTAAACTGAATGAAAAAATAAATATTTTTATTGTGTGGATGTTCAGCAACCGAAAACAAAAATATATATATAAACCCATTTATTGCAACCAGAAAATAAACAACAAAATTTATCTTCTTTTTTTTTTCTGGGGTAAAAAGGAGGTGTAAAGTATCTATACTTATCTCAAAGATTATATTATTTACCGATCTTATTTGAAGGTACATAAGATAAACGTGAATAAAGCCATAAGATAGAGAATTTGTGTTTTATTTGTTGTTTTATTTCTTCACTTAAGATTTTGGTGTTTACTTAGCAATTGAATTTTATTTGGAACAAAGAATAACAAAAAAATCCAACGAAAATAATAGAATTATGAAGTTAAGAAAATAAATTTTTAAATAAATTTTATTTGAATTTTTTGATAAGTTACAAAAATAAACAATTTTGTTTTACATTTTATACTTAATTTTGTTGATGTTTACAAGCAATTTTAATTTTCTTTTTCTTTTAAAATTCCTATTAATGAAAAAAATGCTGAACATTCAATAATAATACTTTGTAGAGTGCTTTTATTTATGCATTTAATTACCGAGCTATTTTGTGTCGGAAAAATTTCAAAAACCAGCAGAAATCTCTAATTCAAATACAACATTAAATTATACAGAGAGGAGGTTCAAAAATATTGAGTGGGTGACTTGTATAATATAGCAAAAAGTGAAAAATTTTGTTGAATCCAAATATCTCACTAACCAATAAAGTTAGAGACTTCTACTTGTAACGTGATTTGTTAAAAACTAGAAAAAAAATTCAACTAACAATTGTAAATTAAAAATATTTGTCACCTCGAATATCTAACGAACAAAAATATATATATATTAAATCCAGAAAAATATGGTTTTTGATGTCCGTTGAAGTTTTTTTTTGCAAAAAATACAAATTTAAGAAAATTACTACTAAAAATTGGTAGAAAATGATTTTTGAGTCTAATATCTTAAGAATAAATAAAGGTATTGATTTAAGAGTTATATCATTCTTTACAACATATTGTTGTTTAAATTTCGTAATTATTTTTAAAAGGAAGAAATTTATATATTTTTGTAAAAAAAAATTTAAAACCTACAAGAAAAATGCTGATAAAAAATGGTTAAAATTGATTATTGACGGAAACAAATAGGAGTTTTTTGAAAAACTTAAAACTTTTACGAAAAAAAATGTTATTTATATGTTATAGACTTCTAAAACAATTAAATTGACAGTAAATAGATTGAGGACCTTCTAATGTACTTCAATAAGATGTTTGCATTTTACATAAAATTTTATTACAAACAATTTTTGTATTTTTGTAAAATTACTTTAATGGAGTTTTTCATTAGTATATTTCGGATTTCATTAAGAAATGTAGATTTTTACAATTGAGAGTAAATTTTGTTTTTTTTTTTTTTTACTGTGTTAGGTTACTCGTATTTTAACTTCTGTCAAATTAAGTTTAAATTGTTTTACCTTTTGAAGAAAAAATTTGATTGATTAACCAACAAATTAATTTGAAACTGCTCCTATTTTTAAAGAAAACACAGTTCTTTAACATTTTTAACAGAATCAAACAAATCAAAAATTACATTAATCAAACTAATCTGCAAATTTGATTTTGAATTGAAAATAAATCAATTTATTTTCTTTGATGCAATTCAAAAAAGGGTAAAGTCAGCGTTTTGATAGTTTTTTTATTGAAAAATAAATTGATTTTTTACCAATAGAAAATACTATAAGCCTGGTGACATTTGATTAATGTTCTTTGTTTATTAAATACTTTTTCTTTTTGTAGATATGTAGATAGATAGATACAGATTTTATTGAATTAAAGTAAAATTTACATTACACACTAAAAATGTTTACAAAAATCATTATAGCATAGCGATTGCCGTCTGCCAGACTGACAACAAAACACAATGAATGTAAAAAGCCCTCAATATAATTACTTTTCAATATTAAAAAAGGTATTTATAATTTTTTAACAATGTACAGTTCATGATAGGTTAAAAATAATTTAAAAAACAGTGAATAGAAACACAATCAGAAATGTTCGTTCAGTATAGCAGTTCTATATCTAAGCGCAATTTCGAAAAATTCGTAAAGATTGGCAACATTCATTTCATTCAATAAACTTATCACTTGATCTTCCGATAAAAAGTCTTTTCTGAATACATTCCTTCTGATTTCTCTGAAAATGGGACATTTTCCCAAGAAGTGGACAGTATCCTCTTTTTATGATAGGTTGCACATATTACACTCTAGGGGTAAATCAGGTCTGTGTGAAATGAAATTTAAATCTATTAGTTCACTACGTAGTCTGACCATCATAGAAATCACACGGACATTATTGGAATCCTTAAAATAATTGTTATCTGCAAGGTTAAGATTTAATCTGCTGTAAGGTGTTCTGTACAAGAAATTAGACGTTTCAGCAATATATTCAGCTAAGTAAATTAAAATTAATTTGACATTCCTCAGCAAGATCTTGCCACTCTCGATACCAACTATTTTGATCTTGTTTGGCTTGTATGGGTACTCTTTTCACGACCCATGAATCGTTCATTTTAAAAACGTTAAGCAAGAAGTCCGCTTGCAACTTCAATGTTTTTATAAACAAAGGAGAAAGACCCGTTTCCAGCATTATTACGCAGTTTGGCGTATTTTTCGGCAAATGAAATATTCTTTTTATAAAGTGCGTTAGGTGTTTTTCAACCGAATTGTACTTTTTACATCCCCATACCTGCGATCCATATTAAATTATTAATTAACTTGCTACTATGTGCTATACACTTATTCATGAAGCATTGTTTCCAGGTCATATTAATAGCAGTTTTCGCCTTTTTCTTGTTTTTGTATTTTACCAATCTTATGTTTATTGAAATACTATAAATGGCACAATATTGAAGGCAATGTAATTTTATTTGAAAATCACGAAATATATTGCAATTTCAACTTGAATTTAAGCACAATTTTAAATAAATTATTTTTTGAGTATGTGGCACAGATAAAATAAAAGCGGGACCTAACTTCCACAAGAATCTATACAACGATCAGAAAAAATAAGGTTTTCATTTCAAATCAAATAAAAATAGAGAAATGGTTTTTTGTGTCTACAGCTTTTAAATTTTCATCAAAATAATGAACAAAAAAATAAATTTTCTATTCATATAAATACTTTTATCAAATATATTTTCAATAAAATATAATATAATAAAGGAATCTATGCAAATGGAAGAACGAACAAAATAATTGTAGTAGTACTTTAAAACTTCAAATTCATAAAATATGTAATGGGTATTTATTTAAACTAAACAAAACAAAACATTCTTTCTATTTTTGAAAATAAATTTAAATACACACTTTAATTTTTTTAATTTTAAATTTAATATTCTTATTTGCACAAAATGAGCCGTTGTTTTTGGAGATGGTAAAAGTACATTTTTACACATTTCAAGATTTGCATTTGTAAGTGTTTAAAAGTAAAGATACAAATGTTATAAAATTCAGACAATGCATTTAAGATTAATAACATAGTAAATTTTAAAATGCAATACAGTTTATTGAAAACCTCATACAAAATTAATATCAAAATTATAAACAATAAAATCCAAAATATATAAAGTCCATGTTTTTATAAAGACATTATTTTATTTACTAGAATTTATTTATTTATTTATATAAACTTTCGTAGACTAGAAACTTAGCTTAATAACAGTGAATATAATAAAAGTATCGATTAATAAATAGGTACATTACAAAAAAAAAATCTTAATCTAAAAATCAAGTGATATAATATTTAATATTTGAAAATTGAAAATTTCCTTAGAACATTCAAGATCAATAACATTCGCATATTTATTAAAAAAATGTACAGCACCTTGTGACAGTTTCATTACAGCCATAGTTTGTAGAATGATGAGGAATATCAAAAAAGTGGTTATAACTTTTGGCCTAAGAGAGCGTGTAGGGTTATGCGTTTTAAATAATAGATTTAAAGACGGACAAGAAATATTTCTAATGATAATATCTCGGGCAAAGGATATTAAGAAATAAATTCGTCTTGTTTCCAAGGTTTTCAAGTCTAGTAATAAGCAACGTGATTTATATTGCGGTAATGGAACTGTCCAATTAAGCTGACGGAGAGTATACTTGGTGAATCTTTTCTGAATCTTCTCAATCCTATCAGAAGAATTTTTATAAAAAGGACACCACACTACACTACAGTATTCCAACGTTGGGCGCACTAAGCTAACAAAATGATTTTTCAATGTGTACGGACAGCGAAAATCTTTTGAATTTCTAATCAAGAAGCCTAGCATAGAGTTAGCCCTAGAAATTATAAAGTCCACATGCATTCTAAAATCCAACTTGTAATCAAAAATTACTCCTAGATCCTTATGATTATAGATTTTTCGGAGTTTGACTGATTCTAACTCATAAGAAAACATTTTTGGAAGTAGGGATCTTGTAAAAGAGAGTTGGCAACATTTATCGATGTTTAAAGATAGATCATTAAGACCCCACCACTTATAAAAATTATCTAAATCGCTTTGAAGGTTTTTGCAATCATCAATTGATTCAATCTTTTTGTAAATCTTAACATCATCAGCAAATAGTAAGCATTGTGAAAAAGAAATATTAAGAGGGAGATCATTGATAAAAAGCAAAAATAGTAAGGGACCCAGATGACTTCCTTGAGGAACACCAGATTTATTTGAAATTATTTCAGAACGATTTGTATATACGATTAGTAAGATAACTAGCTATCCAATTTAGTAGAGGGCCATTGAATCCGATTAAACCTAGCTTTTTGAATTAGTATTTTGTGGTTTACTCTATCAAAAGCTTTGGCAAAATCTGTATAGATTACATCAATTTGCCCTCCCTTTTCCATTGAATTTACGCAGAAATTTGTAAAAAGTGTTAGATTTGCTGTAGCTGATCTTCCTTTCATAAAACCATGTTGGAAAGGTTAGAAATGCATATGTACGGCTTGGTAAATTTTGTCTTTTACGATGGCCTCAAAAATCTTAGGAATGACTTGAAGTTTGCTTAGAGCCAGATTTATGAATCGCAATCAGCCAATCAGCAATCTAAAAATTGTCCTCTTTCAAGCGATGAATTAAAAATCCGCTTAAGAGGTTTAATAAGATTAAACTTTCAATTTTTTAAGAATAAAGAAGGAATATTATCTGGTGGTAAAGAAACATTATTTTCTAGGTGATTCAATTCTAGTTAAATCTCATCCTCCGATAGAGATATATTTCCCAAATCTATAATCTTCGAAAGCATATAATTAGTTTCAGAAACATCACAACTGGTTTTGAAATTTGATTGAAAAAATTTTGCAAATGAACCACAAATTTATTGTGGATCATCACAGACAATATCACCATAAGTCATTGTAAAAGGAATGCCGAAGGATTTTCTTTTAGAATTAATATGCTGCCAAAAACACTTCGAATTTGATTTAATTTTTGATTCTATAGACCACATGTACTGAGTATGCAAGAACTTTTTTAAAAATTCATATTCTCGACGTAAGCGGCAATACTCCTCACGAAAGCTTAATTGAACTTTGCTTTTATTAAGCATCTTTATCATTGCATTTTTAAGAATTTAAAGTGTAAATGGAATAATAAAATACAAAAAAGTATTTTCTTGAGTAATAAAGTTTTTTTATTTATTACTTTGTAAAATTATTATAGAAACTTGAAAATTTAAATTAGACTTTGTTAAAAAATATTTCTTTTCATAAGTTCAAATTTTTTTCTATCTTTTATGTTCTCATCGTAATAAACGACTCAAGCAAAATGGTGGTATGTTATGCAGAAAACTTAAAATGGTTATCTTGAAATTTGAAAATCCTAATTAAAAATAAAAACAAAATGGTCAAAATGTTCATTTAATTAGTCATCATTAACAAAATAAAAAAATGCCAACCAGTTAATACAGCTTTCTAAAATACTTTTTATTTGAAATTTCCTGACTAAAAAAACCTTTTTCTCTTTTATGATAAATATTCTACAAAATACAAGCTGATATCTATTCTTCGATAATGCCTACTGAAATAACTCCAACCAATAAAAACTATTATTAAAGTTGCTTAAATTTTGTTCATCAAGAAAGGTGGACTTATACCACTTTCAAAAAAACATTTTTTTTCGGTAAGGTTTATAACGTAAACTTCAAATAAATTAATTAAAGAAGAAATCATACACCTTTCGGTTTGTGATTAATATTATAGAAGGAGGATGCAATTATCCTAATTAATTGACGATTAACTAATTTTTTTTCCAAAAGTGGACATACGCTTAAAAGATTTTAATGTAGCAATATTACGCTTTTCAAATGTATACGGTGGTTTACTAGATCATAACAGTAGAGTAATTCCTGTAGTCCGTTCAAAAAGTCTCCATACAGCAGCCTAAATTTAGTTTTTTTTGAAAAAAAAGTACTAAAAATAAATGTAAAAACCAAAGTGGTAACATTGAAAAAAATTTAGTTTCCACCTTCACCTTTTTACCAAATTTAAAAAAAAAAATGTGATTGTGATTTTCAAAATTCTTGTTTTTAATATATTGTTATAGTAAATACTTATCTAAGAATCAACAAAAAGAAAGCTGCTGTACGGAGACTTTTTGGACTATGTGTATCCCATATTAAAAAAAGGCTCACATTTTATAAAAAAAGGGTTTTCTTATGAAAGGTCTCATTTTAAACAACCCGCTATTTTTGCAGCTGTCATCTTTTGACATTTCACTACAAAAACTAGGCCATTGTTAAAAGTGAAAATTCGCTGCAAAAATGGTAAACAAATTAAATCACAGTTCGTAGTTTTTTTTAAGAAAAGTTTCCTGATTATGTTATTTTTCGAAGACATGAACAGAATTGCTCACCAAAATCTTGTGATTTAAACCATTTGGACTTTTTTCTATGAAGTCCAGTGAAGATTAGGTACATGAAAATGCTCCACAATCGTTTCTAGACCTTTAATGATGTTATCGAGGACTTAAAGCCGCAAATGTTCAAATGTATTATAGAAAATGCTGCAAATGCCATACCTTGTCCTTTGCAGGAAAATAAAGATACAGAGGTTTCTCTTACAAAAATACTCATTGAAACAAATACTCGTAATATCAAAATGAAACTTTTAATTGGAAAACCCTTAAGCTTAACAAGCAACTTACTACCTGTAAACTTTTCACAGTGCTTTTTCACAGTGCTTAACAATCTTAAACAAATCAACAATTATACACTTAAAAATTGCAATAAAATGTTATTAATATTTTAGAGACTTTTAAAACAATTAAATTGACAGTAAAAAGACTGAGGACCTTCTAATGTACTTCAATAAGATGTTTGCATTTTACATAAAATTTTATTACAAATAATTTATGTATTTTTGTAAAATTACTTTAATGGATTTTTTCATTAGTATATTTCGGATTCCATTAAGAAATGTAGATTTTTACAATTGAGAGTAAATTTTGCTTTTTTTTTACTGTGTTTGGTTACTCGTATTTTAACTTCTGTCAAATTAATTTTAAATTGTTTTCCCTTTTGAAGAAAAAATTTGATTGATTAACCAACAAATTAATTTCAAACTGCTCCTATTTTTAAAGAAAACACAGTTCTTTAACATTTTTAACATAATCAAACAAATCAAAAATTACATTAATCAAACTAATCTGCAAATTTGATTTTGAATTGAAAATAAATCAATTTATTTTCCTTGATGAAATTCAAAAAAGGGGAAAGTCAGCGTTTTGATAGTTTTTTTATTGAAAAATAAATTGATTTTTTACCAATAGAAAATACTATAAGCCTGGTGACATTTGATCAATATTCTTTGTTTAAATAGGTTTCTCATAAAAAAATACTCATTCAAACAAATAATATTAAAATGAAACCATTTATTGGAAAACCCTTAAGCTTAATAAGCAACTTACTACCTGTAAACTTTTCATATTGCTTCCAATTTTCTTCACAATCTTAAACAAATCAACAATTATACACTTAAAAAATACAAAATATAGACAAACATAACCAAAAAAAAAACAAAAATCTTCCACCATCTGCATGCAATTGAATTGTTTATAAAACACAAACTATAAACAACAGACAAATTTTCTGTTTCTGTTTCGGTTTTATTAAGTCAAACATTTAATAATAATAAACTTCATCTACATTTACAGCGCGAGTCAAACAAAATTTAAATAAACAAACATTTTACCAACAATAGAAAAATAAAAAATGTTTTTTTTTTCTCTTCATATATTATTTTATACCTACAAAATTCATGTTGTTTATTTTATATGATGTGCTGTGGTGTGTTTTTTTTTATAGAGGTATGTATCATTTTTATTTGTTTCAATTTTTCCTTTTAAAATAATCAATGAATGCCGCTCAATCAGCTGATAGAAATTTAGATACCAAGCATACATAGATACAAAACATTAGAGGTTTTATTTGATCATGAAAATTTGAAAACTTTAATTTTATGTTAGTTCATCATCATCATCGCGAATAAACACCATCGAATCAACAATAATTCAGTACCACACATTTTCCAACATTTTTCATTGTTTTAAATAATATTTTTAACACTTTTTTATTTAAGAATGAAAAAAATAATAAAACCGAATCTATCAAAACAACAACAAAAAATAAAGCAATCTTAAAAGATGCAATGCAATGTGCGGTCGGCAAAAATGCGATAATCCGCACCAATTGCTCTCAATTAATTCTCTTAACAAAAAAAAAAATTACATACAAAAACGCACAATTCCATAACAACAACAATGACAACAACAAAAAGAAAATACCAATACCACCGTTTAAAAGAAAAACAACAGACTTAAGAAGAAGAAAAAGAAGAAAATTCCAAAAAAAATCAAAAGAAAATGAATAAAAAAAATCGAAATGTTGAAATTCGTTTCGTCGTCTTCGAGAACATATGATTTTATTCGAAATGATTTATGAGATACATTTGGATTTGGGTTTGGTTTGGAATAATCAAAAACAACAAAACGAAATACCGATACGTCAGCCAAGCACAACTGTTAAATAAAATATTTTTTTTTAAGTCGTAAAAATTCCTTTTCCAGATTTTTAATTTCAACTAAACGTAAACCAAAAGAATGCCCATTTTTGTATACTCGTAGAAGAAATAAATTTTTTAATCAATTTCAACTCAAAAACAGAAAAATAAATTTTTAAATTTAAAAAAGTTAGATAGGTACAATTAAAATCAATTTTATTACTTTTTCTATAAGATTAGATTTCCATGGGATTCAAATATTCCATAAACTAAATATGAATGAAACACGACTTTTTGGAACAACAAGATATTACATATTATTTTTATTGTATCTTAGGTGCGGCGGATAGAGATATGTATGTATATTATGGAGACCGGGGGTAAAAGTAAAAGATATAAACACGGTTTCTTCGACGAACCAATCGAAGCGACTACAACAAAAAATAAAAAGCAAACGCGGACAAATCTCGTCCCACACTCGAGCAAAAGCGAATTGGAACTGAGCTGTGAATTGTATCTAGAATGAAAATTACTCCTCGGTTTTCGATTTTCGGTGAAGTATTTCAACTTTTTTATTTACCATTTTTCTGTGTTGTCTTGTCTCTTCGTTTTATTCAATATACAAAATTGTATCTTTGTGTTGGTGTATGAATATTATGTATAGTCGTGTACTATACTAAGTGTTGAATTAAACAAAACAAAAAGAAAAACGTTTTCCATTTCGTTTTGAGTTTTTCAGTTTTGATGCAACAGCACCAGCACCACATTATTAACACAGGGGCCACACCACAGTAACTCCCAAAAGAATTTCGGAAGTTCTTTTTGTGTTGTTGTTGTTGTTGTTGTTATTGTTTTCTTGTGTACGGGATGTGGGTCTATAGGCAGTAGCAATTATTTTCACCATTAATTTTAATGAGATTGGTAATTAATAATTATCATCATTGTTATCTTTCGTTACGAGAGATTAAGTTTTCTTTTGAGTTTTATAAGTTGAGTCTTTTCATTCTATTTACATTTTTGTGTTGTTTTTGTTATGTTTCTTTCTTTTGGTCTACGAACTACGATTTATTCTCATGTCTCAACTCTCATCGTCATCTCATCTCTGAAAATTTATTTTATTTTATACTAAACGAAGATGAACGAGAACGAGAATACAAATGACGAAAAGAACGAGCGAAGCGCAAGCGACACAACGAGAGAAATCAGCTGAATTTATTCGCTCACTCTCTCTTTCGGTTGAAATTTTTATTATTTTTTTGTCGAATTCTCTACAGACTACAGATACAGAGGCAGAGGCATACTCGTTTTATTATAGGAGTAGGAGTTCGACTTGGAGTGAATGTTGTTTTTCTCACAAATACGAGTGTAAAAATGTTGCTGATTAAAAAAATACTATAGATTTTTCTTTTTGAGTGTTTTTTTTTTTGAATCCACTCAATTTTAATATAACAATTTGTATTTAAAAAAAACTCAATTTTGAGTAGAAAAGTGAGTGGAATTTTAATAATTTATGTTATCATTTTATCAATGAGTCGACAGTTGAGTTATATTTTTTTTTTGAAAATGTGTGTAGAGTTTGATTTTGGATTTTACCTACGCATACGCATTTTATTTCATCAATTTTTATACACTAAAGTCCTTGAAAATGTAAACAAAGGTTCGGTTTTACATAATTTCATTGTTTTGTTTGTACACAAAAAAACACTCTTAAATCTCTATTTACATATAAATGTACGTACTTTAATGTTTAAGGGAAAATCGATAAATTTGTCTTATGTGTGTTGACAGTGGAATGTGAAATTTTTTTTAAATATTGAAAAGTCTAGGATGTGACGCGACAAGATATCAACTGTTCAAGAGGGTAGGAAAAACATATGTACATACTTTTAACAATAGTCCAAAAAAATTCAATTTTTTGGACGAGAATTTTTTAAAGATTGAACACTAGCTGCCCCCGTAGACGTTGCGACGATTTTTCGTATAGGTTATGCGGCAAGAATACGATAGCTCAGGCGACAAGATATTGTAACGGATTTCTTAAGAACAGTTAAAAACAAGCATTTTTTTACTATGGGAGGGGGGTCTATCTCTCCCCTTTCAAGCGGGAGGGGCAATTTAAAAAAACTATTACTATTTAAAATGAAAAAAAAAATAATTAAAAAAATAACGGTAATACTTACAATTAAGTTTTATACATTTTTTTAAAGCCAACATTCTGTTCTATTAGCCAGTTTTTAAATCAAGTCAAAACTATGCGTAGTTTTTGAAAAATTTAATTTTAAACTCAAAATTTGAGTAAAAAAAAATGTTTAAAGTGTAATTTTTCAAAACTTTAAGATTATCTACTATTGTTTTTTGATCAAAAACTGAAAACTAGATAATTTTATGTCTTCTAGTTCTTGAGAAAATTGAAAATTACCAAACAAAAATATTTTAATTAAATTACTTTTTCCTTGCTTGTGTATTAACGTAGTCTTATTTTGATAGTAATAATCGCATATGGATTAAGATATACCTAGGGTAAATTAATTTTTTCTTAAATCCAGCTTATTTAAATGCAAAAGAAACTGCATGCACCCCATCTTACACCCACTGCACCTTGCACCCTCCCTACCTTGCATCCACTCCACCTTGCACCCACCCCAAATCCTATAGTGTTCCCAAGCAGGGGGTTGCAGGCTTTAAAAAAATGTATAAAACTTAGTTATATTACCAATATTTTTTAATTATTTTTTTCCATTTAACGTACATATTTTTTTAAATTGCCCCTACCGCCTAAATGGGGGGAGATAGACCAATCCCCCCCTCCCATAGTAAAAAATGCTTGTTTTTAACTGTTCTATACAAATCTGTCATTAAACTTTGTCGCCTGAGTTATCGTTCTCTCCCCGGTTATGCTATACATACACAGGTCAGGTTTTTCTTAATTTCCCACAAAAAAAGTACGTATACGCCCAAGTGAACCATTTTCGGTGGCTTTGCGTAATTTGAACTACAGCCTAAACGGTTCATCAGATTTGCTTGAAATTTGGTACAGAACATTAAGAGGAGTTACTGTAAATGCCAAGTCTGCCGAAATACAGTTCTAAATTTCATTTCGAGACCATTCAAGTTTCAAAAGTTAAACATGATATGTATTCTTTCAAATTTGATGAGTTAACTTCTAATTTAACTTAAATCTAGTAAGAACTTACGTTAAGTGGCTTTAAGCTTATTTCAATAAATAAAACAGAATTTCTAATGTGAGGTTTTTCAATAAGAAGTTTCATTTTGATATCAAATAAAATGCACGACTGGGTCCCACGAACTTGGTTATGTATGTATGTACATATGTATACGAGTATAAAAAGTCTGTTTAAAAATATTTCCTGTATTTTAGTATTTGAAGGCACCTGAACAAAAAGTTTGTTTTCCTAAAATTTAAATGGCATTTCATTTCTCAAAAAAAACTTAGTTTTTCAAGAGATTGTTTTTCAAAATTTTTATTTAGAAATCGTAAGAGATATTTTTTTTAATTAGTTTTTTATACATACAATTTTTCAGTTATAGTTTAAAAATATTTTAAGTATGCAGTTATTTAGAGCTTGTTAATTTAAGTTTTACATTTAAATTTCGTTAAAATAACGACCCATTTACGAGATATCGAATCTCGAAAAAAAACAAATGTTTAATGTTGTTGTTGTTCAAAAACATTCAATAAAATTAAAAATGAATGGTCAAGTCTAACAAGCTGACATTCTAGTACGAATAGTACAATACAAATAATAACAATAATAACTTAGTCTGGTTCGTTACCGATCTTCCAACCTCTCCCCCTTTGATACGTACTACGAATTGTTAGTCTATCAAATAAGGTATGGAGAAAAATGGAGGCGGAACAAAACAGCATACTTAAAGGAGCTTATAAAAAGGTTGATGCTTCAAATGCATTTGATAAACAATTAGCACATCTCGACCTGTGACGTCAGTGGTCTAAAGTAGTGGAGTGCGTAGTGCACACGACTTCTAAGACTGAGCAAATCTGATATGCGTGGGTTCGAATCCTATGGTGTGTATAGAAAGTTTTTCAAATAAAATTGGATTAAAGCTCAGCACCACAAAAAAGGAGACTGATGAGTGCAAAAGTGGCAAAGCACGAAATAGCTATATCTCCAGCCAAAACAATGAGTGGTAGCACCTTTAAGTTGTTGTTGTTGTTCAAAAACATTCAATAAAATTAAAAAGGAATGGTCAAGTCTAACAAGCTGACATTCTAGTACGAATAGTACAATACAAATAATAACAAATGTTTAATATTTTTTAAAAAATCTAAATTCAAAACAATGACATCTTTGTTGATCAAATATTATGAAATTATTGAAATCGTTTGATTAGTTCTTGAGATAACTTAGCGAAAATTAAAAATCGAATTGTCGATTTTTGACCAAGAAATAGAAAATGAAAAAAAAACTTCTAACGCATATCGGTTCAAAACTTTAATTTCCAAATAAAAAAAGACAATCGACATAATATGCTTTGGGCTGCAAGGGCCAAGACAAACAGACGGACGGAATCGGAGGATCCACTTTTATCAACTTCTCTACTATCGTAATGTCATGTTTGACTAAAATCACGAGTTCGAAATTTTTTACGAATGCAAAATTGCCATACAGTTTCTATATGTTGCAAGGTAAGAGGATGGGATGTGACGTATACTGATAACTTCCAATTGGAAGTTAAAAATTTTGTAATAAGTCAATTTTATTATTAAGAGAAATTATTGGAAGAATAAAATGATAGGCAATTCAAAATTTATGTTTAAAGCCTAGTACGCTGCTGATGCGAAACGAAATTTTTCGGCGGTCTCTAAGTACAGAGCGAAATTAAAACGAAAACCACAGCGGAAAAATATTTGTGAAGAGTTCTGTCTGGAAGTTGAATGTCACTGCTTGTCTTCATCACTTCTTGCATATCACCAATAACATCCTGAGTTTCCGATTCAGAAATGCAATGTTGGAACACATTAGACAAATCCATTTTATTTTAAATTTTAAATCAAATATAAATCAAAGTCAAAACACCGAAAGTCACGAGTAAACAATTTTTGTTTTTTTCAGTAAAAAAATTAAACGTCAAAATTTCGCAAGCAATTAATGTGCTGGGCAATTAAATTGAGAACGAAAAGAGTGGAGAATTGTACTAAGAAATCTAGTACAGCTATCCACTAAAATGTCACATTTCGTCGTTCAGCAGCGTACTGAAAAACGAAAAGCACAGCGAAATTTTTCGTTTATGATTTCGTCATGTCATTTTTGTATGGAAATTTTCGTTTCGCATCAGCAGCGTACTAGGCTTAAGTTGTTTTACGTGAAGGTGTATTCGAGAAATTAAATCAATATATTTTTGAAGGAAAACACTTCCTGTAAAGAATAAAAAATATAAACAACAATATTTCTATGGCATAAAACAACTTGGAAGTCAGTATCTTCTTTTATTCTTAAGATAAATAACTCAAAATATATAGTTCTTTTTGATATTTGTTTGTTTCGGGTTTCGTCAATAATTTTCTGCTGTTATCAAAAACTTAAGTCCAAATCATTTTTTAACCGTTGTTAGTTGTTTTTTGAAGGTTTTTATTTTTTATAAGAAAACTGTCAAATTGATTTTATTAAATTCATAAATGGCAATAATATTTTGTATAAAATTAAGTAATTTTGAAGGTATCAAAATTATTTATTTCTGAGATATTTGAGTCGAAAATCAGTTTTTACCAATTTTGTGTAGTCATTTTTAAGGTTTTATTTTTTGAAAAAAAGTGTCAACGTTACACTTCATTTCATTAAATTATTATCATAAAAATATTCGAAGTGAAAACATTATTGATTTATAAAAAAACCGTTTATTAATATTTTTCGCAAAATTAAACTTAATTAGTATAAAAAATATAAAATTGAATTGAAGTCGCTAGCTTTATTAGTTCGTGAGATATTAGGGTTAAACCAATATTTTTAACTTCCCATATAAAGTTATTGTAATCGGTCTGATTTGTCGAATTGAACATTTTGACATTTCTCGACGTTTCAAGGTCCCTAAAGTCGAAATAAAAGATTTTTAAAGAGAGGTCTGACGTGCGTGTGTACGTACGTTCGTACGTCCGTACGTTCGTCTTTTTTTCGTCGTCCATAGCTCAAGAACCAGAAGAGATATCGACTTCAAATACATTTTGTTATACAGATAATACTGCAGAAAGAAGCAGAAAGGACTCTCAAAAAAAATTAGTGGGTAAAATGATATTATCTCCAAAACAGTTTTGTGCAACGAAGAATAACGTTTTTGACATTTGATACAATTTTGAGAAAAATCGAATTGACAGTTTTTTTTTTTTATAAAAAATAAAAACCTTAATAAAACATTTCTAAAAGTTGGTAAAAATTGATTTTCGACCAAAATATCTTTTCAAAAATTTAAGATTATGCCTTCAAACTAATTTTGTCTTATAAAAAAATATTCGGTAAAATTTTGAGAAAAATCGAATTGACAGTTTTCTTACAAAAAATAAAAACCTAAAAAAAAACAAATACTAAAACTTGGTAAAAATTTACTTTCGACTCAAATCTCTTTTCAAAAATAAAAAAAATGGCTTCAAACTTACATACTTCATCTCACAGAAAATATTGTTTTCAAAATTCAGTGAATTTTTTATAAAAATCCAAAGGTCCGTTTTTCATAAAAATTAAAATCTACAAAAAATAGAACGCAAAATTGGTAAAAATTGATGTTCGGTTCTCGATATGTCGTGAACAATAGAAGATATTGACTTTAAATTAATTTCATTCATCTAATTTGTATTTGTGTATATAAGAAATAAAAACTTTTAAGAAATGCTACTAAAATTGGAAAAAATGGTTTTCGACTAAAAATCTCGTTAACAAAAATAGATTTCGAAATCAAACTATTTCATTATATGCAAAATATTGTTGGTAATTTTTAAATTTTTAAGAATAATTCAAGTGACAACTTTTTTGACAAAACACGAAAACCTACAAACTTTTAAGCAAGACAATTTGACAGATGGGATGGGAAGTTATCAGTGTGGGTCGCATCCCAGCCTCTTTTTTTCAAATTGGTATAGTAAAAAAAAACACCCACTCATTTTTGAAAGTCCTTTCTGCATCTTTCTGATTTATTATCTGTATAACAAAATTTATTTCCAGTCGATATCTCTTCTGGTTCTTGAGATATGGACGACGAAATAAGCTTCCCGATCGTACGGACGTACACACGCAGACATCTTTCTAAAAAAATTTCATTTAGATGTCAAAATTTTCAATTTGTCAAATCGGATCGATTAAAATAACTTCCTATGAGAAGTTTAAATACAAGTTTTTTTTTTAGAAGAGAACCTTTTCAACCTAGTCTCACTTTGAAACCATCAATTTTAAATCGATCGTACGGACGTACACACGCAGACATCTTTCTAAAAAATTTTGATTTAGATGTCAAAATTTTCAATTTGTCAAATCGGATCGATTAAAATAACTTCCTATGAGAAGTTTAAATACAAGTTTTTTGCAAAATAAATCAATGGATGTTTGTTTCATTGTATAAAGAAAGCTAATGATATCAGCTAAATGTCCGTCACAGCTACGGTTGCTCCAACTTGAAACTTTCCATAAATAATTCGCACATTAGGAGCTACATTATATTCCTCGATAAAACTGTGGTCAATTGTGGTCAACTAGGAAAAACACCGTCTGGGATCTTTTCTGGCAAAACTGAGAGCTGTGACTTAAAAATGTTCACAATTTTTGTAGTGCATTTTAATAATTTAATTTCATTCCCAAAGCGTAATGGCATGTCTTTAACTTTTCAAATGTCTGAATATGACAGCTGTCCAAATACCGAGCTTTTCAAAATTATACCTCTCATTAGAAGAGAACTCATTAGAAGAAAAGCCGGATATAAAAGTCTTTTCTAAAACACTTTAACTACTTTTGAGTCTCGTTAAAGAACGTTGCTTCTATGTAGTTATCAACTTCGTTTTAAAAATTAAATGAAACGTATTTACCATCTACTTAAACTTAGAAGTGGTTTGTATAATATTTTATGACATAACATAATATTTTTTCTGATAATTGTGACTACATTTATATTTTCATTAACTATTTTTATTCGATAGCAATTTTAAGCTTACAAACAAAACTTAATACAAAAATTAATCACGTGAATGAATTGTAGTTTTGTTCTTTGCATACATTTGGTCTATTTTATATTTCTCTTCCGAATAAATTTGGCAATTTTCTCTTTACGTAATCACGTTGAAAATCAATTATACATAAACAATATTTCATCACGACTTAATCTGAAGCAGCCACACAATAAAATATACTAAATCTGTAGATACAGCGATTTAAACTTAGGAAGTCGTGAATAAAAGTACACAATTTTGATAGAATATAATTAAGTTGACAAAAATTAGTCAAACAAATAAAGTGTAATTATAGTAAAATTTCACGCCTTGTCAACTTTACTAATAAATGCTTAACAATGTTTAAACTTTGCAAACCACTATAAAAGCATCAAATGAATATTTTCAAATATCATACATTTTTGGAGTGTTGAACTAAAAGCAAATCATGGGAAAAACAATTATCTTACTTTTGGTCGTTTGTATGCTGATTGGTGCTTCGGTAAAAAATTTAAAAAAGATCCATTTGAATTAAAATACTTGATATTATATTTAATTATAAATAAATAGGTCTCAACGCCAGTAATGGCAACTGATGCTGGCCCTAAATCCTTCGGCATGACGCAAGGTAGCTTAGCAAACAAACACAATTATTATATTGTTTTCTTATAATATAATTTCCATAGGTGCTGCACATAGAGGTCCACCGCCATCTGGTGGAGGTGGCGGTGGTGGTGCTGGTGGCAGTGGCGGCGGTCCTCCACCACCACCACTAACTACAGCAGCTTCATCTAGTTAAAAGGTTCAGGAAAAAAGGACAGAATAATAATTTCATTTTTTCAATAAACTTCACTCCGAAGTTTTAAAATAATTGCAATAAAAAAGTACTTAAATACAAAAATGTAAGTTATATACTTATTTTTGTTCATGGTGTCATACTTAAAGATCGCAATGGCATTCAATTCATAGGTCCATACGAACTTTTACTTGCAAGAACAAAAACAGGAGCAACAACAAGACTTAAAATACAAAGTTTATTAAGCTAATAAATGACATTAATTTAGCCATTATATTCATATTTTCAAGATTCAAGAAATATTTATTTAGAGTAAGGCTTGATAAAACGAAAACATTGAATATGTTATGGATTAAATAATGATTGATTTATAAATTTTCATAATAACTATTCGAAACATATGACCCTTAAAGTAAAATCTGGAAGCTTATCTTTCACAGTCAAAGTTGTAATCTCAAGCTTACATAATATTTAAGTCGGAATGGAAGCAAAACATCGTCAATACATTGGTTAATAGAGCCTTCATAAAACAGACATTTCGTGTGCCAAATTACTGAAATAATGGCGTTGTTTTTGCTTGTTGCTAGTTCAATTTAAATTTTTGCATCATCACAATCTTTTAAACACGTATACTTCAAAACTTAACAGCAACATAAATTTGTTCTCCGGTCATATTCAACAGTTTGATGCCACATTGACATTTCGGGATCAGTACTTTGTACATCGTATCGTCTCCATTCTATAACATCTCCCTGAGCCCATTTTAAAGCAAATATGAGATAGAAAAACCAAGATTATGTAAATGATAAAATCTATACTGTGTTATAAACTCTACGTTTCTCTATTATTAAATTATAAAGAATCAAAACTCCCAAAATATGAAAATTTGTATATTGATTTAAAACTTTAAATTCAAATATCTCAAAATACAAAAAAATGGACTAAAGGAGTTTCAACAAAAAGTTGACAATATGTATTTATGTTCACTTTCCATAGGAAGTTATTGTAATCGGTCCGATTTGTCGAATTGAAAATTTTGACATTTCTCGACGTTTCAAGGTCCCTAGAGTCGAAATAAAAGATTTTTAGAGAGATGTCTGTGCGTGCGTGTGTGCGTACATACGTTCGTACGTCCGTACGTTCGCGACTTTTTTTTTCGTCGTCCATAGCTCAAGAACCAGAAGAGATATCGATTTCAAATAAATTTTGTTATACAGATAATAATGCATAAAATGCATAATGATAAAAAAATTGAATGGGTAGTTTTTTTACCATAGCAATTAAAAAAAAAAGTTGAAAATTTTGATTTACCAAAAAATATCTCACGAACCAATAACGCTAGAGACTTGAATTAAATTTTACATCATATTTATTGTAACGTGATACCAAACAAATGTATTTTTTTTCGAAAAAAAAAATCCAATTAACATTTTTTTTATATATATAGTTATATGTAACCTCGAATATTTTACGAACAAAACATAATTTAATTACCAAAATAATTGTATGTAACGAGAAATAACGTTTTTGATATCAGGTAAAATTTTGAGAAAAATCGAATTGACAGTTTTTGTACAAAAAATAAAAAAGCTAAGAAAAAATGAATACAAGTTGGTAAAATTTGATTTTCGACTCAAATATCTTTTTAAAACTTTGAGATATGTATTGGCTTTAAACTAATTGTATCTTTTAAAAAATATTGTTGTCAACATACAGTAAAATTTTGAGAAAAATCGAATTCAGTTTTTTTTACAGAAAATACAAATCTAAAAAAAATTAATAAAAGTTGGTAATTTGATTTTCGACTCAAATATCTTTTCAAAAATTAAAAATATTGACTTATTTTATCTTACAGAAAATATTGTTTTCGACTTTTAGTAATTTTTTTATAAGAATCCAACAGCCGTATTTTCATAAAAAATAAAATCTACAAAAAATAGTACGCAAATTTTGTAAAAATTAATGTTCGGTTTTCGATATCTCGTGAATAATAGAAGACATTGTCTTCAAATTTATTTCATTCATCCAATTTGTATTTGTTTATATAAGAATGACATTGACGTGTCGCTCTATTAACTGAAACTTGGCTTAGTTCTGTAATCAAACTTCCATCATCCAATTTCAAATACTATCGGTTGGATAGAGTTGACCAAATGGGTGGTGGGGTTGCAATTTTAGTACGGAAGTCAATTCGACATTCGCTTTTACCAATAATTCCGACACGAGTTGTTGAAAGTATTGGTATTGAAATTATGCTTAAAAACCAAACATCAGTAAAAATTTTGTCTGTGTACTTTCCTGATGGTGGAACTTCTTCTGACCTCAAAAGAAAGTGGTTTACCCAAGATTTAAAAAAGCTTTTCAAAATTAGTGGTGGTTTTTTGATAGGCGGTGACTTTAACTGTCGCCATAGAGACTGGGGATGTTTAAGAGCAAACGCTTGGGGAAATATCTTAGCAAGCCTGCCCTTGTCAATTCCAATTAATATTTCTTACCCTCCTTATCCAACATATTATCCTTCAGGTTCACGTGGTAGTCCTTCCGTTCTTGATTTGTTTGTGTCAAATGTACCATGTCTTATAACCCAACCAACTAGTTTCCAAGCTCTCAGCTCTGATCATAATCCTGTTTTTTGTGACCTTTTATGGTCGGGTGAAAAAAATGTGCAATACTTTCAAGATTTAAAAAAAAGCTAACTGGTTTTGCTTTAGAAGAAAAATCAATAGGAAAATCCAAAGTTGTCCTACAGAGCTCGAAAATATTAACTGTAAAGATGATGTGGATCTTCTGATTCATAACTTTACAGAAAACATTAACTCTGCAATAGATGAAAGTGTGCCTAAAAGAGTAAAGAGAGAAACTTTACATAAGAAATTACCATTCTACATACTAGAACTGATTAAATTGAAAAATCTTCATCAAAGGAATTGGCAACGTTATCGTCAACCCTTCTCTAGAAGAATGGTTTCTCATTTCAGTAAGATGATTTCAAACGAGCTTATGAAACATCGCAACCATGAATGGAATAAAAAGCTTAGTTCTTTAGATAAAAACGATAAACCATTTTGGAATATCGTTAAAAATAAAAATAGAACTCTTCCATTTCTAAAAGACTCGACGTCAATATACTTCACCGACAATGAAAAGGCTGAAGAACTTGCAAGGAATTTTTCAAAAAACCATTTGGTTTCACATAGCTTTGATGACAGGGAGACAAATGATCTCGTCAAAGTTCAAATCCAAAATGCAAATGCTCTAAACGTGACAACACCATCAAATGCTTTTGTTAACGAAGAAAACATAACGAGTATTATTAAAAACCTCGAAACACGGAAAGTCGGAGGCTTAGATGGTATCAAAAATGTTTATTTGAAAAACCTACCGCAGAACGGAATTAGGTACTTAGCATTTATAATCAATTCATGTCTTAAACTTCAATATTTCCCCAATGTTTTGAAAAAAAGCAAAAGTTGTGCCTATTTTGAAAGCTGGTAAACCTCCAGATGTTTCCTCAAGCTACAGACCCATTAGCTTACTAATCAGCATAAGCAAAATATATGAAAAAGTCATAAAATATCAAATTTCAAAGTTTGTTTCAAATTCAAATCTCCTTCCTGACGAGCAATTTGGTTTTAGAAGTTGTCACAGCACATCCCATCAAATACTTAGAATTTGTTAAAGAACATCGTTTACATGGTCAGTCAACAGGAATGATAGTGTTAGATATAGAAAAGGCTTCCGATTCTGTATGGCACGATGGTCTTGTATACAAAATGATTAATTTTAAATTTCCATTGTACTTGTGTAAGATCGTTCAAAGTTTCCTATCTGGTAGATGTTTTCAAGTGTATGTCAATAGTGGTATTTCAAATTTACGTTTTTTCTGTTTCGGAGTGCCACAAGGATCCGTCCTTGGACCATCTCTATACAATATATATACATCAGATTTCCCAGTGCTTCCTTTTTGCAATTCAGCATTATTTGCTGATGACACCGCAATTTTTTCGTCGCATGAATTCTCTCTCAATATTGAGACAAATCTAAAAAAATGCGATTGAAATTTTAGAAATATATTATAGCAAATGGAAGATTAAACTCAATGCTGGAAAAATGCAAGTCATTTTTTTCTCCCGAAAAAGAAAATCTTGTTTTCTTTCCAGCAGCCAAATCCATATTAATGGAAATATAATCGACTTTAATCAGACTGTAAAGTATCTTGGAGTACATCTAGATTCCAAACTTACCTATAGGGAGCATATTCTCAACACATTAAAGAAAATTAACCTTGCTATCAATATGCTTTATCCATTTATCAACAGAAAATCACCACTATCTATATATCTATAAAATACT
Source organism: Eupeodes latifasciatus (assembly GCA_920104205.1). Taxonomy (NCBI): domain Eukaryota; kingdom Metazoa; phylum Arthropoda; class Insecta; order Diptera; family Syrphidae; genus Eupeodes; species Eupeodes latifasciatus. The sequence goes on along the minus strand of OV049926.1, from coordinate 151,082,166 downwards.
AATTCATAAACTTATTTTCCAATCAATTCTGCTATACGGGTGCCCTATTTGGAAAAATGCAGCAAAATCTCACATTAAAAAGATTTTGAAGATGATGTTAAATCTTCCCTGACATCATTCCACCATTGATTTGCATAATAGAGCGAATGTCGAATTGATTTCCGATAGGATTTGCAAGCTAACGAATAATTTTTACAATAGTTGCGAGATTTCGGAAAATCCACTCATACAACAGCTTACTTACCTGTGATAATAAACAATTAACTTATTTCGTTTTGCTCTTTCTATATTATATATTTTTGTACTATATGTGCTACATGTTCAATTGATGTCATTTATTTATTTTTTTGTAACTATTTGTATCATTTATTTATTTGTTTATTTATATATCTATTAATTAATTAATTTATTTATTTATTTATTTATTTATTTATTCATTCATTTATTTATTTATTTATTTATTTATTTATTTATTTTTTTATTTATTTATTTATTTATTTAGTTATTTATTTATTTATTTATTTATTTATTCATTTATTAATGTATTTATTTATTTATTTTTTCATTCATTTATTTATTTATTTATTCATTTATTTATTTATTTAATTGTTTTTTTTTTGTTTATTTAATTATTAATTTATTTATTGATTTTCATTCACGTTATTTATTGTTTGTATGCTAATATGTACATTGTTTATTTGCTGTGTATTTCCTTATTGTATTTATTATTATCTTTAAGTTATTTATTGTTTCCATTCTGTTATTATTTATTTACTTGTTATTTATTTAACTAGTATTACGTTATTATTGTTATTATATAATATTAATTTGTACTTTTGAGCTATAAACTCTTTAAATATTATGTATACTAGCGTATACAAGTATGTATATTAGCGTATACATACATACATATTATTTTATTATTTGAACACTTTTTTTTCTAAACTATATGGAGGTTTTTCAATCGTGTTTTCCTTCTATTAAAACATTTTTTATAATTTTTTTTCTTTTTCTTTTGTTAAATAATGTTTCAGTAGTAAGAAAATATATTTCATATCTCTGAATGTAAAACGTGCGGTCATAGGCCTTTGAAAAAAACATCACGAAAATAAAAAAAAAAAAAAAAAAAAAAAATTGAAATCAAACTATTTCATTATATGCAAAATATTGTTTGGTAGTTTTTAAATTTTTAAGAATAATTCAACTTACAGCTTTTTTAACATAACACGAAAACCTACAAACCTTTTAAGCAAGACAAATCGACAGACAAGATGGGAAGTTATCAGTGTAGGTCGCATCCCAGGCTCTTTTTTTTGTTCATGGTGTCATGCTTAAAGAGCGCAATGACATCCAACTCATTGGTCCATACGAACTTTCATATGCAAGTAAAAAATAATTCCTTCAATAACACCAAAAAGATACAAAATATGAACAACAATAAGACTTAAAAGATACAAACTTTTTTAAGCTTATGAATGACATTATTAAGTCAGATAGATATTTACATTTTTAAGATTCCAAAATATTTATTTATTTTATATTTATTGAACATGTAATGGACTAAATAATTGATTTTAATATTCGAAACATATGACCTTAAAAGTAAAATTTCGAAGCTTATCTTTCATAGTCAAAGTTGTAATCTCAAACTTACATAATACTCTTACGTAAGTTGAAATAGAGGCAAAATAACTTTATTACGTTGGTTGTGGGAGTCTTAAAAAAAGACAACATTTCGTGCGCGAAATGACTTAAATACTGGATTAATTTTTTTCTTGTTGCTAGTTTAACTTTAAATCTTGCATAAGCATAAACTTTTATACATGTATAGGCCAAAACTTATCAGCATCTTAAATTTATTTTAAAGACATATTCAACGGTTTGACATTTCGGAATACGTTTAAGATTAAGATAAAATCATTGTTTTCGTTCTATGATAACTATCTAAGTACATCTTAAGCAAAAAGGAAATAGAAACGCCAATATCATACAGATGACAATATCTGTAATCTGTCAAAACTCCCTACGCTAAAGAATTAAAACTCTCAAATTTTTAATTCAAATTTCTTAAAATATAAAAAATGGACTCGAGGATTCCTAATGGAATAGATAGATTCTTAATTTTGCACCAATCTCACCTAGTTTAACTACACCCTGTCTCAAGCTATTCTGCAGAGCGTCTAATAACATGTCCACTTTATCAACTATGATGCCTGAATCAACAACAAAATTCACAATACAATTTTATAACTGAGCAGACATTTTTATAATTTTATACATATTTTCCAAACCATTGACAAGCGTGAAATAAGGAATTACTCGAGTAAATATTTTGACAGCTTCCTGCTATTTATAACTTTTCAATCTGATCAAATACAGCAACTGGAGTACTAAAATTGCTATCTGGGCACCCTTTATGAAAGAATCAAGACGTACATACCTCTGATGCCTGTTTCAAAATCCAAGACTTTAAGCGCATGGAAAAAATTCTTATGTTTTTCAAAAATTTTAAATCCTTTACTTTTAGTTTCTTCAGAAATTTCTTGAATTTTGTTTGTGCAATTATTAAAAGGAATTGTCAAAAATAAGAATGCATCCCCTTTCGTTCTTTGAGTTTAAATTAATTTAATTGTTCCTTACTCACTTTCCAAATGGCTGATTACCAATATTTTGTAATCAAAATTAACAATCAGATTGTATGACAAACATACAAAATTAAGCTTTGAGCGAATAGAAATCGAATAGAAGTCGAAAAATCATTTGAATCAAATTTTAAGCTTCTAAATAATTTATTACAGTCTGTTACATAAGAGCGTGGTCGCTGTTACACGTAGATACAAAATCAGAGAGTCCTGTTTCTTTTTCTATCACATAGAGGGCACCTCAGTCCTTCATGCTTTTTGTAAAAAGTCAGCTGTCTGTCAAATTTAGTCTTCAATTGAGTGGTTTTTTGAAATGAGTGCTGTTTACGCCTCTCGCTTTGAGGCAATTTTTCTATGTTTGCATGAACAAGGACCTAAATTAACGCAAACTGCTGCTGCGAAATATATGGGAAAGTTGAAGCATTTCGTTAGCAAGTGGATAAATCGCTATAAAAAGGTCGGTAACGTTGATGATTTTCCTGATCGCGGAAGTGCAAGCAAAGTTTCAAGAAAAGACGAAAAAAAGATTCTCGCATTGTTCTCGGAAGATTCAACTTTGACTTTACGTGAAGCTGCTGTGAAATTGAAAGCAAAAGGGTTTGACATATCTTACGGAACGATTCGCAGGCACTTGCTTGCCAATAAACTGAAATATCGCAGTACTTTGGAAAAACCAATGTTGAGTGCAAAACACGTTGAAAAACGAGTGGAATGGGCGAAGGAAAACTTGGACCGCGACTGGAGCAACGTAATTTTTTCTGATGAATCCTCCTTCTGGGCATTTCCGAGCATCAAACACGCCTGGATAACCTCCACCAGTAGGATGCGGAATATTTGGAGGTCTTTTCCGGTAGAATATGCAGAAAAACTAGTGGAAAGTATGCCCGACGGTGCCAGGCCATAATTGACAATGCAGGAGATTGGACTTGCTACTGAGGTATTTGGATTGAGTATTGACGACCAAATTATCAATAAATTTGCGAATTTTCGAAAAATCAATTATTGTTATTATTTAACAGTGACCACGCTCTTATGTAACAGACTGTAGTTTACTAGACTAAATGAACGACCTTGTTTTTGGAAATTTGAATACAAAATTAAAGAAACAGAAATGTTTTAACTTATTATTTTGAAATGATCTGTTTATAGTTATATTTGAATGTGGACTATTTTGAACTTCCGTACATATTGTAAACTTAAACTGTAATATATTAAAACGAATAAATCAAAAAATGTTTGGTAATGATATTTTTAATTCTATCTTCATCTGCATGTTGATTATGATCAATTATTTCTTATATTTTATATCTAACCACTTAATCTAAATGCAATCAACAATAAAAGATATGTCGATTTGAGTATCAATAGGCCATTAAAATGTGTGTTTCAATTAATTGTCACTTATGACCAAATAAATTACTAAAACTTCACGCCTTGTCAATTCTTTTAATAAATACCTAATAATTCAAAATACTGACAACCAGTATAAAAGCACGAAATAGATAACTTCAAATATCATACATTAATAAACTGTCAAACCATAAACCAATATACCATGGGAAAAATAATAATCTTACTTTTGGTCGTTTGCATGCTGATTGGTGCTTCGGTAATTTTTGTTTTCAAAACTATGGTTGCATTTAAAATAATATTACTCTTTTTCACATAGGTGTCCGAACCAATTATGGTGACTGAATCTGGTCCTAAATCTTTCGCTATGCAAGGTAACTTAACAAAAAAGTTTGAATATTATACTCGTAAAGATGCTATGTTCTAATACCATTTCCATCAGGTTCTTCTTCATCTGGCTCTTCTTCCGGTGGAGGCAGTAGCAGTGGCGGTGGTAGCAGCGGAAGTGGCAGCAGCAGCGGTGGTAGTTCGCAGACTTCATCTGGTTGAAAGGATCTATATAAAACACAAAATACTTTTATTCCTTTCGGTGTTTTAAATTAAATTGCAATAAAAAAGTATTGAAATACAAAAAAAAACATACGTATTTATTATTTTTGAGTTTGTTGTAAATTCAAAGACTGAAGTTGAATTAAGCTCCAGCTGTAAACTTTTGTAAAAGTCCACTTTTATTTGCTTCTCACAGAAAAAGTCTCTTGTGATATTGCGACAGCCAGAGAAAAAAACAGTAACAATTTAAATAAAATAAAAATAAATTGGGTGGCGCAACAGTCCGTTGAGAAGTAGGGCCTAGTGACTTACAATTCTCAACCTTTCCTGTGTGCGATTACTATTGTCAGGGATGGAGGTGACCTACAGTTTAAAGCCGAATCCGAACGGCTTTTTTGAGAAAGCACTTTTTATGACAAGAATTACTCTTGGAGAATTTGTCAATTCCTCGCAAGACGCAGTACCCGTGAATAAACTTTAGATGGCATAGGTAGGGATCAAACCCAAGACCTCTGGCATGACAATCCAATGCACTAACCATCATGCCACGGGTAAACAGTAACAATTTGGTATAAGGAATTTTGAATGCTTATATCAACCTAAGATTCATGAAATATGATGGGGAGAATGCATCTTATATTCAATAACCTCAAGAAAAAGTCAGAAAGAATAACATTTCGACTAAAAACAACCATGTAAAAGTTCAACCATCTTAATTAAAAAAAACTTACTTACAAAAGCTTATAAGGATTAACATATGCCTAAAACCATAACTCCTAGCAATACGATATTGCATCAGGAAATATTAATTAGGTTAATTTTTCCCGTCTGTACTTTTTCACAGTGTGACCCATTACTTCCAGGTTAAAGCCATGTGGCGCGGACTTCACAAAGCAATTTACGTGTAAATGTTAATTAATTAAATATTTGACAAGCTTGAAAAAACGCAAGATGAAAACAAAAATCTTGCTGTGTATTTGAAGATTTAAGATGTGTTGCTGAAGATTTAAGATGTCAACGCATATAGAGAAATATTCATGCTGCATATATTTTTTTATAGTTCTGGTTTTTAGTGTAAAGAGCTTTTTAACAAATTGAAATATTTTGTTTAAGTTAAAAAGGTTTTAGTTAAAAAGGTTGTCAGTTGAATTATTCTGAAAAAATTAAAAATTACAAACAATATTTTGTATATAATGAAATAGTTTGATTTCGAAATCTATTTTTGTTGTCGTAAACCAATTTTTACCAATTTTAGTAGCATTTCTTAAAAAAATGTATTTCTTATAGATATAAACAAATACAAATTGGATGAATCAAATTAATTTGAAGTCGATATCTTCTATTGTTCACGACATATCGAGAACCGAACATGAATTTTTACCAAATTTGCGTACTATTTTTTGTAGATTTTATTTTTTTATGAAAAACCGGAGTGTTAGATTTTTATAAAAAAAATTACTGAACGTCGAAAACAATATTTTCTGTGAGATAAAGTTAGTTTGAAGCCAACATTTTTAATTTTTAAAAAGATATTTGAGTCGAAAATAAATTTTTACCAAGTTTTAGTATTGTTTCTTTTTTTTTTAGGTTTTTGTTTTTTGTAAAAAAACTAACAATTCGATTTTTCTCAAAATCTTATAGAATTTTGACAATAATATTTTTTTAAAAGCTAAAATTTGTTTAAAGCCAATATTTCAATGTTTTGAAAAGTTATTTAAGTCAAAAATCAATTTTTACCAACTTTTGTTAATTTTTTATAAGTTATTCGATTTTTTTTTTTAAATTTTACAGAATGTTGAAAACAATATTTTTTAAAAGATAAAATCAGTTTAAAGCCAATATCTCAAAGTTTTAAAAAGATATTTGAGTCGAAAATCAAATTTTACCAACTTCTATTAATTTTTTGTTGGGTTTTTATTTTCTGTAAAAAAACTGTCAATTCGATTTTTCTCAAAATTTTTCCGAATGTTGAAAACAATATTTCTTATGAGTTAAAATTAGTTGGAAGCCATAATCTCAAATTTTTAAAAAGATATTTGAGTCGAAAATCAAATTTTACCAACTTCTATTAATTTTTTGTTGGGTTTTTATTTTCTGTAAAAAAACTGTCAATTCGATTTTTCTCAAAATTTTTCCGAATGTTGAAAACAATATTTCTTATAAGATAAAATTAGTTAGAAGCCATAATCTCAAATTTTTAAAAAGATATTTGAGTCGAAAATCAAATTTTACCAACTTTTGTTAATTTTTTTTTAGGTTTTTAATTTTTTGTAAAAAAAACTGTCAATTCGATTTTTCTCAAAATTTTACCAGATGTTGAAAACGTTATTCTTCGTTGCACAAAATTGTTTTGGAGATAAAATTAATTTTTTGTTCGTAAAATTTTCGAGGTGACAAATATTTTTTTTCAGTTTTTTTGATTTATAAAAAAACCGTTAATTGTAATTTTTTCCAGAAATATATTTGGAAATATACAATATATAATATAAAATTTAATTCAAGTTTCTAGCGTTATTGGTTCGTGAGATATTTTGGGTTAACCAAAATGTTCACCTTTTTTTCAAATTGCTATGGTAAAAAACCAACCACTCAATTTTCTTGAGTGAGAGCCCTTTCTGCATCTTTCTGCATTATTATCTGTATAACACAATTTATTTGAAGTCGATATCTCCACTGGTTCTTAAGCTATGGACGACGAAAAAACGTCGCGAACTTACGGACGTACGGACGTAAAGACGTACGGACGTACGAACGTGCGTACACACGCACCCACAGACATCTCTCTAAAAATCTTTTATTTCGACTCTAGGGACCTTGAAACGTCGAGAAATGTCAAAATTTACAATTCGACAAATCGGACCCAATACAATAACTTCCTATGGGAAGTTAATTAAGCTCTAATTTAGACAAATCTCACCAAACTTCAATTATTGAAAAAATCCGGCTCATAAAGTTTTCTAAAGCGCAATTAACTTCATAAATTTCATCTAAACACATTATTCAGCTCGTTCTTAAAAATTCGCATACAAAATAGTCAACAACATAGAATTTTGTTATCAATGTTAATATTTAAACCTAGCAATTAGAACTGAAAATCACTAAACAACACAATATTTTTAAGACTTCCCTCTATCTAAATAATAAGGTTCCATAGAAATATATGCCTCGCGCCTGAATAATTCTGGCAATTTTCTTTTTATGTAATCAATTGGAAAATAAACTATACATAATACTTCATACTTTATCACCATTTCAATCTAAATGGAACAAAGAAATGTCGATTTGTGATGAGTATCAATGGGCAATTATCACCCATAAAATTGACAACAATTAGCTAAATAAATTACCAAAATTTCACACCTTGTCAACTCTTTTAATAAATGCGTTTTCAAAATCCAAAACTTGACAACCAGTATAAAAGCACGAAATGGATAGCAACCAATATCATAGTTTTCTGAAGTGTTCAACTAGAAGTCGATATCATGGGAAAAGCAATTATCTTACTTTTGGTCGTTTGTATGCTGATTGGTGCATCGGTATAGAACTTTTCAAAAATCTTTTGGAGGTAAAATAAAACTACTTCTTTCCTCACAGGTTTCCGAGCCATCAATGAAGGCTGATGCTGGTTCAAAATCCTTTGCCATGCAAGGTAACTTAACTAACGAATTCAAATATTATTTGTTGTTTCTAAATATAATACCATTTAATTTAGGATCTTCGTCATCTGGCGGCGGCGGTGGTGGTGGCAGCGGTGGCAGCTCTAGCGGTGGAAGTGGCAGCTCTAGTGGTGGCGGTTCTTCACAAACTTCATCTGGATGATGGGTCCTAATAAAGAACTAAATCCTTGAATTGTTTTCGAAACTTTGAATAAATTGCATTAAAAACGTATATCAATACAAAAAATGAGATTTATTTATTAAATAGTACAGTTGAAACTCGATTAACCGGGATGGTCGGGACCGAGCCCATCACGGATAATCGAAAATCCCGGATAATAGAACTTTTTTCTCTCAAATAAAATAAAACAGGTATTGATATTTAAATTTTTTATTTTTTATTTTTATTTAAAAACAAACGAAAACGAACATAAAATTAATTCATAAAACTAAACAATTCATTCAGTACATATTACATTACAAAATCACAAGATTGATTATTAGGAACTTCAAGAACAACTATTTTAAAAAAGGTAAAAAAAAATGTTTGTATTGTTGTTTGCCGTTGTGATTTGATTCGTTGTTTTTCTTTGAGTAAATTAACGTTAATGCGGTGAACTCGCATTTTATCTTGTTGTATTATTCCAGACATTTCGATTCTTCTAAAAAACTCAAAAGTGTAGAACTTGCCTTAATCGTATCAACCATTGGAATTTTTGAAATTTCTACATCATCGGATTCATCAGAAAGGCCTTCCGGCTTCCGGTTCGTTATCAAGAGAGTTATTTATCATCTCCATAATTTCGTTCTCTGATTAAACAGCAAATGGTGAAGCATTCACATCTGAGTCCACTAAATTTCTTATTAAATTGACATCAAGATCCTCTGCGACTTTTATAATTGTTGAAATCTCGTCAATGGCATCTTGTTCTGAGGAAGTTCAGAAATGTCGATGATGTAAAAACTAAAATTTTTTGATTTCAATAAAACTTACCTTCTTCCTCATTTTCGGGACAGAGTAAATTGTGCCAAACATTTTTTAGAACATCGGTGGTAACGTAATTCCAGGACTTAGAAACATAAAGCATTCTTGATGTTAAATGACTTGAAAAAATTTATCCTGTTTTCTGAGCTTACTAGCTTTCGAATAATCTCTTTGCGGTAATAGCACTTTAGGCTTCGAATCACGCCTTGGTCCAATGGCTGAATCAGAGAAGTGCAGTTTGGTGGAAAGTACCTCACTAGTATATTTACAGCTTTAAAATCATTAACGTCTGGGTGGGCTGGACAGTTATCCAAGAGCAACAAAACTTTGGAGTTCTTGTCAAGATTGTTTTTTTTTCCGGTGCTCTTTAACTTCTGGACAAAGTTTTTATTAAAACAATCAAGGAAGAATTTTTGAGTTACCCAAGCCCGTTTGTAGATAACTGGAAGGTCTCCAGAATTTTTTAAAGCTCTTGACGAGCGCTTTTTCCAATAACCATCAACTTGCATTTATGAGTTCCTAAAGCATTAGAACAAACCAGTATACAGTGAGTCGTTCCTTCGATTCCTTATGTCCTTCTACTGAACGCTCGTTGTTGCATGCCAAATTATTTTGAGACAACTTACTTACATACTTAAGGTGGCGTTACAGTCCTGTGTGAACTAGGTCCTCACCCAAAAAACTTCTCCATCTAGCTCGGTCCCTAGCTAGATGCCTCCAGTTTCGCGCTTCAAGTTGGGTGAGGTTACTTTCCACTTGTGCACGCCACCTGATCCGCGGTCTTCCTCTACTGCGCTGTCCTGTGGGTGTGGATTCGAAGACTTTTCGGGCCGGAGCATTGGTTTCCATGCGCTCTACGTGACCCAGCCATCTTAGTCATTGGACTTTTACCCTTCTGGCTAAGTCTACGTCACTGTACAGCCCGTACAGCTTGTAGTTCCATCTTCTCCTCCACTCCCCTTCGAAGCATACGGGACCGTAGATCACACGCAGAACCTTTCTCTCGAAACGACCCAAGGTGCTTTCATCCGCTTTTGTCATAGTCCATGCTTCTGCACCGTATAGAAGGACGGGGATGATAAGGGTCTTATATAGCGACACTTTGGTCCTTCGAGAGAGGACTTTTCCACTCAATTGCTTTCTTAGCCCAAAGAAACAGCGGTTAGCAAGAGTTATTCTTCGTTTGATCTCAGTGCTGGTGTTGTTTTCTGCGTTTATAGCGGAGCCTAGGTAGACGAAGTCCTTGACTACCTCAAAGTTACGTCTGTCGATGGTGACGTTTTGACCAAGACGTCGGTGTTGTAGGTTCTTTCTTGATGACAGCATGTACTTTGTTTTGCCCTCATTAACCGTTAAACCCATTTTTGCCGCCTCTGCCTCAATACTCACAAAATTGACATCACGCTGAGTTCTTACGATTATGTGAATGTCATCAGCATATGCTAGTAATTGGACAGACTTTTGAAAGATAGTGCCTCTAGTGTTGACGTGTGAGCTCTGCACTATTCTTTCAAGTACGATGTAAAAAAAATCGCATGACAGCGCATCACCTTGTCTAAAACCTTTTTTGACATCGAAAGGTTCTGTTAAGTTGTTTCTAACCTTTATGGAGCAGCGTGAATTCTCCATGGTCATCCTGCACAAACGGACGAGGATGCTAAAACTAGACATGGCTCTATACAACTCGTCCCTGTAGATATTGTCATATGCGGCCTTGAAATGGATGAAAAGATGGTGGGTGTCGATTTGGTGTTCTTGGGTTTTTTCCGTAATGTGAATATTTGATCGACTGTGGACTTTCCTGGTCTAAAACCACACTGATAAGGACCTATCAGGTTGTTGACGATAGGCTTTAGATGTTCACATATTACGGCAGAGAAGATTTTGTAGGCGATGTTAAGTAGACTGATTCCTCTATAGCAAACAATACTGAGGTTCCATTCATCGGGCATGCTTTCTTCCGACCATATCTTACAGATAAGTTGGTGCATGCTCCTAACCAACTTATCTCCAACTGCTTTAAAGAGCTCGGCATTCAAGCCATCCGCTCCAACGGCTTTATTAGCCTTCAGCTTAGATATGGCAATCTTTACTTCGTCTAAGTCGGGAGGACGGGATTGATTGTTTTGGGACAAACATTTCCAAAAAAGGCTGGTTTCATCGGCATTGTAAATTTGCTCATTGCTTAAATTTTCTGTTTGAATGAGTTCAGACAATTCCCCTATAAAAAGCGTAGCAGCTTCGTAGTCAGCAGATTCTTTTTCCCCTATCGCTTTCAATTCATGAATTCCATGTCGGTTTTTGAATTTTCCGAGCCAGGCTTTTCCGAAAGAGGCTATGTTTAGATTTTCATGAATTAAATTTGCTTTCTCCATTATCATTTGCCATGAAATTGGAACTCCTCGAAATCGTTCCTGTCGAAACCATTCATACGTTACTGCGTCCACTTTGGGATTTTCAGCTTTTTTGAGAGTTTTGCGCCTCTCCAATCCTTTTATAGTGAGCTGTCTTCGAAAAAATTTGAAAATCTTGTCTTTATTTTTTAGAATATCATACACTGTTTAGGTGTCGATTTTATATCTTTTAGCTAACATTTTCACAGGCATACTACTTTTACGATGTTCATTAATCAAATCAACTTTTTCCTAAATGGACATAACTTTAAGCGATCTTTTATTTTCACTTAATAAAGAAGAAGCCATTATCACGACGACGCGACGCGACGCTTCACTTCAGATTTTCCAACCAAAACTGAACAAAATCCATGCAAACATAAGAAACAAAACAAAACGCAACACAAAAATGTATTATCCCGTTACTTCTTTTTGCGTGTCTTTTAAATGCAATGCAACAGATACAAAATTCCGTTGGTTTTTAGATGTGAAAAAACTTGTTCGGTGTTGTTCTCATGTTAGGGATAGTAGAGTTTATTACGGATAATAGACTTTAAATAAAAAAATTGACTTTACTGTCGATAAAGAAAATGTTTTTGTTCCTTTCACGGATAATAGATTTTTTTACGGATATAAGAGTTTTTTATGTTAAATATTTTGATCACGGTTAATAGAGAGAATCCAGGATAATCGAGTTTCAACGTATTTTGAAGCTAGTTGCAAATTCAGAAACATAAGTTAAATTTAACTGTTACCTCATAGCCAATAATTCATTCTTGATCTCTAATTCCCGTTTCATTATATACAAAGCAAGATGTTTTGGTAAGAAAATGCAAAACCAACAAAGAATATTTTGAATTAGTAGACATCGACATTTACTCAAGTTTTCAATTTCCAGAAAATTCTGATCGGTTTAACAAAATCTTAGACTTAGGCTCGTTTCACACTACACGGTTTTTACCGTACGGAAAAAAAACCGGACGACGAAATTTTGTTAGAGGCGCAAAGAAGAGCATATGGCTCAAAATCACCAAGGTTGCAAATTTCAAAATATTTTTATGACAAAAAAAATTGCAAGCTATGATGATAAATTTTAGTTTATACTGTTGCAAAAATTGTATATAAATAAACTTTGACAGGGCAGCGCACAGAATTGTATACTTTTTTAGTAATATTTTTTAGTACTAGATATCATACAGAAAACCATCAATTCGGGAACGTTTTTCTAAGTTTGATAAAATCAACAAAAACAAAACAAAGTACGTAATTTAAGCTTTGTTTAATAACATGGGTATACTATGTATGTGTACTAAATAAGCAATAATGAAAACAATACATACAAAATCTTCTACAAGCAAAATACGTAAAAATCATGTCCGGGAACGTTCCCGAAATGACCGTTCCCGAAATGACGATTTCAAATAAGCGCGCGCTTTAATTATACGGCGGTCATCTTAAATGCGATCTGACTTTGTCAATAGGAAAATATTTGAGGTAACTTTGAAATTTCGTGTCGTAAAAAATAATTTCATCAATAATTAAATGTAATAAATGCGTTCACGGATTGACGGGCTATTGATGTACGCTCTACGAATAATGAATAAAAAGGTGCTTACCATTAAGATAAAATTTATTTTACGATAAATACTCTGGCAGCCGGCTTTGCTATTGTTCTCTACCTCGACTGACGTGTCACACCGAATTGCTGCGTTCACTTAAAATTATTTTTGATCGATTATCGATATGTTCACTAAAATGACTTGTGCGGTATCGGACAAACTGTTTTTGCATTTTTTACAGTTAAAAATAAATAATTTATTAGTATCCTTTCTAAAACTAGATTTTGTATAAAAAATACGGTGTATTAAGTGATGACCGGGGTTGAATACCTTACATTTTTCAATTATATTTTGAACTTGTTGTTGAAGATTGTAGATTAGGACGCGTTCCCGAAATGATTTTCTATGCGTGTATATTGATTTCATTTAAAATTTAGTTTATTAATAAATTATATTGTTTGATAGACACACAAAACAGGTTAGTTTTAGTATTTTATTAATTTTTTTTTCTTAAATAAGTCAAGATTTAAGACATTAAATTGCTAGCGAAGCCAATTCTGCACCTTGGTGATTTTGAGCCATATACGCTTTCATATTATACGGTCAAAACCGTATAATGTTTTATTAGCAATTGATCCGGTTTATGCCGTTCGGTTTTTCACCGTACGGTCAAAACCGTGTAGTGTGAAACGAGCCTTAGGCCTCTTTCACACGAGACGGTTTCGTCCGTACGGTTTTTATCCGTGAGCCATTAATAGAAAACTAATAAAATTAACTAAAGCTTTCACACTGGACGGAGACGGGTTTTTTCCGTACGGATGATTTAAAACAGCCGTCTCAACGACTGAAATATAAGGCGACCGTGCCGTCGCCGTCTTATCAGTGGCGTACTTGACTACGCGAACGCATTCACAAAAGACAATTTTTATTCGTCTGCCGTCCGTTTCTGTGGTCACTTGTACTAAAGAAAAATATCTAAAATATAACCAAACGTAAACGATTCACGGGGAAAATACGTTATGTGTGAAAACAAAGTCCGTACGGAAAAAATCGTACGGATTTTAACCGTACGGACGAAACCATCTCGTGTGAAAGAGGTCTTAGAATCCCAGATCCCTGATTTTTTTTTGAAAAAGACAAATTAAACTTCCCTCTTCAAGGCCAATACTCTTAGAAGATCCCTAAATCTTAAGTTGAACATGGTTCCAACAACTTTAGGTAAAACTTAAGTTATCAAATGGAATATCGATTCATAAGTACGTCACATTTAAATTAACTTAACTATTTCCAAAAAAAAAAAAAAACAAAACATTATTTCATCATGATTCAAAGTCATAACTAAAAGACTTGAACTTAAATTTGATATTTTTTTTTAATTTAAATATGTATTTCATAAATAGAAGAAGACATTGCAACAATTGTATCTCATCCCTTATAACACTCATTGAACAAATATCAATCTCATACCCAAAAACTGTTATCTGCGGTGATTTAAATTGCAATTTGTTGAGCGAAAACCATTTTGTTGATGAACTTCTCACATTAAACTTAAATTCAGTGAATACACCTGTTCCAACTCACTTTTTAAATTATGAGCCTAGTAGTAGTAGTAGAAATGGTGGCCACGAGCAGTCTAGCTCGGTGACACAATTAGCGCTGCGTTGCGCCGTTTTGATACCATAAAATACTCGGTTGACATATAAAGATACAAGGGGGATAATAAAGAGAAAAATACGCCTCAAATCCACTTTGTTGCGTTTAGAAAGGAGATCAAATCTTTGATCTCCTGTTCTGAGAGCTCATTGAGGTCGTTGAAAAAGGACTTTCCCAATGTTTTGGCTCTCGTTTTGGCTAAGGCGGGACAGTTTCTTTTTCTCGCTGGTCCTCACAACTACGACGTGTTTCCAACAGGCCAGTGTCCGGTGCATGAAGCAACGACCCTGGCTATGTCTTGCCTGGGTCTGCAAATGAGATTATTAGTACGGGATTTGTTGTAGGTGGTCCATATCCTTCTAGATATGATACAGTTGGTTAGGCTGTTCCACCTGTGGTTTGATTCAGCGAGGAAAATAGAGAAGATCTTGCCCTCCATAGCACCAAGAGGAATGTTGACTCTTTCCGCGAGTGAGCTATGAAGGGCTGATCCTTGCCTAGCCAGCTCGTCAGCTCGTTCATTGCCCTCAAAGCCTCTATGACCCGGAATCCAGATGAGAGTGACCCTGAGTCCAATGTTCATGCTCGCTAACTCACTTCGGCATTGTTGAACCAGTTTGGAGGATGAGGTGGACGAGCCAATCGCTTGAATAGCCGCCTGACTGTCCGAAAAAATAGCTGTATTGCGGTTTTGATTTGGATCTAGTTTTAGTAACTTGCATGCTTCCTTGATCGCGAGTAGTTCAGCCTGAAAAACACTAGCAAAGTCAGGAAGTCGCAAAGACCTGGAGACATTTAGAGACTCGGAAAAAACTCCTGCACCGACCCCACACTCCATCTTCGAGCCGTCAGTGAAAATAGTTGTGTCGAAGCCTCTCATCACTAAGTCATCATCCCATTCATTACGAGATGGGATAATAATTTTAAAATCCGCACTGAGGTCCACAGTAGGGGTGCAGTAGTCGGTTTCTGTCGAAAAGATGTCCGCTGGGATGAGATTAGTGATATTACTATGACCAAAGGGCCTAGAATACCAACTATTCGATTCCCTAAGTCTCAACGCGCTGCAAGATACTAAGTATTTGATATGCAGGTCTATTGGTAAGAGGTAGAGAAAAACGTTTAGGGCGTCCGACGGACATGAGCGCAAAGCTCCCGTGGAGCCAACACTAGCTGTTCTCTGAACCTTTTTTAGTTTAGTTATATTGTAGGCTTTGCTAAGCGCGGGCCACCAAAAAATCGAACCATAGGACAAGATTGGACGTACCACGGCTGTATACGTCCACAAAATCATCTTCGATTGCAAACCCCACTTTTTGCCAAAGGTTTTATTGCAGGCATAGAAAGCTATGCTGGCTTTCTTGACCCTTTCTTCGATATTAAGTTTCCAGTTTAACTTTGGGTCAAGTAGTACTCCCAAATATCTAGCGCTGGAAGACAAGGAAAGAGTTTCACCGTTGAGGCGGGGAAGGGTGAAGGGTGGTACTTTTGTTTTCGTAGTAAAGAGCATCAGTTCAGTTTTGCTTTTATTGACACCCAGGCCACAGCTTGTAGCCCAGTTGCTTACTTTTAGCAATGCCATCTCCGTAATCTCACTAATCACGGAAGTGTACTTTCCTGATACCAGTATCACCAAATCATCTGCGTAAGCAACGGCCTTCACACCACAACTTTCCAGTTTAAAAAGAATTTTGTTCATGACCAGAAGCCAAAGAAGAGGGGACAGAACACCCCCCTGAGGTGTTCCCCTGTTTACGCACCTGGTCAAGTAAGTGTTACCTAAGGTAGCTTGAATCCTTCTATCACTGAGCATGGATACAATCCAACTTCTGATGTAGTCCTCTACACCCTGATCAACTAGTGATTCTTGAATAGATTCTGTTAAGACGTTGTTAAAAGCTCCTTCTATGTCTAAGAAGGTAGCGAGAGTATATTCTTTGAAATGTATGGTTTTTTCAACTGTACGCACTACCTCATGTAGGGCTGTCTCCGTAGACTTGCCCTTAAGATAAGCGTGTTGTGAACTCTCAAGAGGATTTACATCTAAAATGCCTCTGATATGGTAATCAAGAATGCGCTCCATTGTCTTAAGTTCTGAAAACGAGGATGTTTTCTCTTTTAATAATATAACAGCTGAGGATGTGGTTGAAACGATTTTATCAATTAAGTCAAATGCTATAGTTCTCGATCAAATTCACCCTTCTTTTTAAAAGTTGCTTTTACCCTTTCTTCTTCCTTATCTAACTTTTATCTTCAACGCTACCTTAACAACCGGAGTATTTCCAATCCAGTGGAAAATGGCTAAAATTATTCCTGTTCCCAAAACCATAAAAGGTGACGAGTTCAGGCCAATTTCAATACTACCATTTTTGTCTAAGGTTTTTGAACGAATTATGCAGAAGCAAATGAGTGTATTTCTAGAACGTGAGAACTTACTCACACTTAAGCAATCTGGTTTTCGTAAGAAAAACAACTGTATTACGGCTCTTATAAGTGTTTCTGAACATATAAGAAAAGCAATTGATGAAGATAAGGTAACTTTTTTGATTCTACTTGACTTTTCTCAGGCGTTCGAAATGGTTAACCACTCAAAGTTGTGTTCAAAACTTTTTCGGTCATACTCGTTAACTGCTGTCTTCGTATTTAACAGGGCGACAGCAAGCGGTTGAATAAAACAAAGTTAAGTCCAATTTCTTACCACTCGTTAGTTGAGTTCCCCAGGGATCAATTCTGGGACCACTATTATTTTCGCTCTATATAGGTAAATGAACTTCCTTCAGTTATCCAACACTGCTCTATCCGCATGTATGCGGATGATGTTCAGATGTATGTTAGTTGTCCTTTGGGGCTTATCAAACACTTTTCAACCTGTGTAAATGAAGATTTAGCAAGGATCGTACAGTGGTCACAAAACTTTGATCTAATACTTAATCCCAAAAAGTCTAAATGTTTAATAGTATCTAATAATATTCATGACCTCTCCTATTCTTCAATAGAATTTGTACAGTCGGCTAAGAACCTTGGGGTTATTTTTAATAGAAATTTATCATGGAAGGATCATGTAAGTTATACAGTTAGCAAAACTTATGGTGTGCTCCGTGCGCTATGGCAAACACAAAACTTCATTCCTACTAATATACGTCTGATGCTCGCCAAAAGTCTAGTTCTTCCGCTTCTGGCATACGGTTGTGAATTGTTCGGTAAGCTGGATTATGTAAGTAAAAGGAAAGTTAAGGTAGCCTTCAGCAGCACCGTAAGATATGTATTTGGATTACGCCGCTACGATAGATTATCTCACCTTTCCCCAAAATTACTCAATATGACAACTTCATGAATTTTCGCGCTATGGTCTTGTTTATGGATATCCTTTTAACCAGTCAACCTGTAGATCTATTTAATGAACTACAATTCCTATCAAGTAGAAATAACCACTTGATCCTCCCTCGTTTTAACTGTTTAGCTGCCGAACGTCATTTTTTTGTACACTCAACTCGAATATGGAATTCATTGCCCAGAGACATAAGAAGAATAAATAGCACTATAAAAATGAAAAAAGAACTTAAACTTTATTTTGAAACAACTGATTGAATTAATTATCTTTTTGTGAATTGTATATATTCATCTGAAATTTCAACGTAACGTTAATACTGTAGCTTTTCATGAAAACTCTTATTTAACTTTCACTAGTTTATAAGATATTGTATCTTACTGTGTAAGCTTTCAAATTGAATAAAAATACTAAATACTAAAAATACTAAATACATTGCTTTATGAAAATGAACTGTTCTAACCAAATTTTTGAATACCATTTAATATTCAAATGATATCAAATTGAAATCTAATAAATATCAATAAAATGATGGTGATGGCGTGAATATCACCTTAACTGACCTGAAAATTAAGACATCCAAATTTGACCGCCCTGAAATTTCAAACAAAAACATTTATCAAAATATTATTCCTAACTTTATTACGCAATAAACAAGACAAATAAATTTAATGTAAAAAGAAACTCAAACCCTCAT
This sequence comes from Eupeodes latifasciatus, assembly GCA_920104205.1. Classification (NCBI taxonomy): domain Eukaryota; kingdom Metazoa; phylum Arthropoda; class Insecta; order Diptera; family Syrphidae; genus Eupeodes; species Eupeodes latifasciatus. The sequence continues at coordinate 151,063,354 of OV049926.1, read as the reverse complement.
TTTTTTTTGCCAAATAAAATCCCGCATATCAAAACACATTTTTATTAATTTTAATGTAGTTTATGAAACCTCTATAAATTTAACATGTATGTAGGTAAAGGAAACAAGCTTTTTAAATATGTTTACCCATAAATATAAAAGAAAAACCTACTACAATGCTAATTGGTAATGGATAAAAAGAAATAAATAAATTGGTAAATTTAAATTTCATCATGATTGACACTTTGGCTCATTTTTTGTTGATGACTATAATGTGTGGGCGAATATTCTGTGTTGATTGATTATTTTGTACACTATAAACCCCAATTCGTCGTGCGTCGTCGGTCGGTGTCTTGTTGTTTTAATTTATTTTAATAATATTTAAAAAAAAAAAAGAATTATTTTCAGCCTGCTCGTATAGACATTTTTAATATATACCTACATAGGTACGTGTAACACACTAATTTTCTTCATTTCAAATGACAATTTGTGCTCGAAGGCTGAAAGCTTATTTGGAACCGCCATTCAAACATGATACAAAAACAACAACATCAGCAGCAGCAGCAAAAATAAACAATAAATAAGCAACATAATAATAAAGTGGTTTTGCTTATAGAGATTTTAAGTTTTTTTTCTTCTTCAGTAGATGAACGCGTGTACTAGAGGTAATTGAACGAATAAGTAGTTTGTGTAGGCGGAAAATTAATGCTTGAGGATTTTGTTTTTGGTTCGCGTATACATAGGTAATTCCAAAAAGCAGAGACGATGCGATCCGGTTAAATAAAATTACGACTGATTGCCAATGAAGTGTATCTAAACTTTCACAATTTGACGGTTCGAAATAATTTCTTGCAAAAACTAACTATACTAAACAATATGAACAAAAATTAAAATTAAATTTTTTAAAATAAGTGTGTACGAGTAAGAAATAGAAGTATGTATTATATAAGTTTCATGGAACAAAGAAATAAATTATTTTAAATTTATCAAAAAAAAAATATTCCACATACGCCATAGTTACCCATTGAAAAAAAAAAACATCACTTCAAAAAATTCACACTGCTCCTGTCAACAGGAATCTGTCAGTTGACTCCTGTCAAAATTTGAACTTGCTGCGTCAGTAAGTTTGTGTTTGACAGCTATTTTTATCAGACTACTCACTAATTTCAGGAGAAAATGGAAAAAAGTGAATTTCGTGTGCTTATTAAGCATTATTTCTTGCGAAAAAAACCATTACCGAGACCAAGGCTAAGCTTGATAAATACTATGGGGACTCTGCACCATCGATTTCAATGGTAAAAAGTGGTTTACTGAATTTCGTTGTGGCCGCACAAGCACTGAAGATGCCGAACGTCCTGGACGCCCAGTTGAGGTCTCTACACCCGAAACAATCGAAAAAATTCACGATATACAGCCTTATTTTGACATTCTCTTTCGTTCCAAAGTTATTCGAATTCGTATGATACGTATTTTCACTTTCTAACGATTCGAAAGTTCATTTTAATTCGAAAGTAAAGCAAACTTTGGCTCTCTAATCATTCGAAACAAACGTCATTTATTAAGCGTTAACATCTTGATGAGAGAATTAAAAGAAAAACATGTACATAAGTTCTGTTTTTTTTTTCGAAAAATAAAGAAAATGGAATATATTTTTATGAAAATCTATTGATGTTTTTATTAAAGGTCACAGTCACACTCAAATTGGACAACTATAGAACAAAAGAAAGTTCTTATATAATTAATGGAAGAAAACCATGAAATCGAGAGAGGTTTTCTTACAAATCGAATCCCCAATCGATTTGATGCATCCATAATTCTTCTTCGATTTATGCTGCTTTGATTTTTCATAAATAAAACAATTTGAATTTTTGAAAAACAATTTAAACGATTTTATCGACTGTGTTACTTTTTGATTCTCGTTGACAATTGTGAAGTGTGACCAGGTGTGATTCAAATAAAGAGATTTAAAGTTACATTTTTTTGGTAATACATGTGAGACGAAAGCAAATCGAATTATAAGCACATTAATTATTTTATTAGATTTAAAGGTGCTGAGTTAGCTGTACAACATTTTGTAATGTATTTTTTTTTACTTTTCATATCAATAAATTTAAATTTATGTTCCCATATTCAAAGTGTCATTGATGGTTTTTTAAATAATTAACATCACTAGTACTTAGAACTTTATTATTTTAATTTTTCTTAAGTTAAGGTATTTTTTGTATTCCATCCAATTGTTTCAATGAAATTGAAAGTTTGTGGAACAATTTTAAATTTTGTTACTTTGGTCACACTAAATAAGATCGAAACTTCAAACAGCTAACTTCGAATTCGAGTTCATTCCTGTTCATTTAATATATTCATTCAGAAGTGAACATTATTCGTTAGAATGTCAAAATCAAAAACGCTCTATTACCAAGACCGGAATCTTTCGTACGTTTCACTCTCCAAAACCCGTTTGTTTACATTGTTGTATTTGTAATTTTGACAATTAATCCATGAATAGATGTGAGCACAAACAAAAAAAAAACGATGCCGTGGGCTAGCGGCATTTTGCACAGCAAAAACAAAATGGAGGTGTTAATAAGTTTTTTTCAGGTTTTTCTTTTTACTTTTTTTCGATGAAGAAGTCAGTTTTAAGCTTTAATTTTGCAGGCATTTTGTGGATAGTGAACCAATGTACCTTTTTGTCTTGAAAAAAGCATGTTCAACATCAGTTTATTATAATTAATTCACTAATTTACAAAAATCACTACGAAATTCTTCAAATCTCAAAATTAACCTCGGATTTTTGTATCAAAGATGCGTTCGAAGATACATCAAGTTAAGGGTGCAAGCGCAATTTTTGTATTGAATTCTAATAAATTTTCGTTAATGAACGGCCCAAATATTTTTTTTGCAAGTAATTAAAATCTGTATCAATTTAATTAATCCAAATGTATTTATAGTTTGTTTTTAATGATTTAATCTTGCAACTATTTTTGAATTCCACTTTGATTAATAAATATTATATTTAAAAAAAATAGTTATAATCAAAAAATACCTTATCCATAACATTCTTGATTGATGGAAGCATATGTACATGTATCAAAAAAAAACTATGCATCAAAGGAACACCAATGTTTTAAAAAAGTAATCAGAACGATTATAGCGAACCTGTTGAATAAATGCAGAGCAAATAAAAAACAAATTTTGACATATATCACAAAATGAAAACGTCTTAAAATCGTTCTGAATTCATGCACAACTCATTCAATAGATCAAGTAATCGACATGAATGTTGATTGTTGACGTACAGAATTTTTTTTTTGTGAATTCCCACAGTTTAACGCAAAATATAATTTTCATTCATTCCTTAAAAATGTTTAGTTACCAAAGTTCAAGTTTACTTATTATTGTTTGAAGGGTATTACATTACATTTTATAAATACAGAACATAGAAGAAAATATACATAAACAATAGTTTTCAGATATAAAGCAGAGGTTAGTATAGAAAAATATTTTTGAGAAAGCCAATAATATTTTAGGTATGTTCATTAAAGAAATTTCCGCTTCGGCTAACCTTCATCAACTTTTTAGAAAAAAAATTAGCATTAATAGCAGCCACTTATTTCATAGCATAATTAATTTTTCAGATTGTAAAATGTCTAGAAATGTTCATACGCTACAAAATTCGTAATTTTATGCGTAAACATAGAAGATAACATTATTTAGTCAAGAAGTATGGATTTTGGCGCGTATACCGTTTTTTTTCTATTGGGTTTTCGGTTTCCCCATACTGGAATAAAAAAAGTTACTTAAATCTATTTATTGCACTCATTTAGTTGGTATTGTGTGTAAACATATTGCCTTTTTCTATTCCTTAAAGATGCTTTACACAAAGCAACTTATTTTTAAAACATGGTTCCCTCAAATTTTGATTCCAAGATCTAACTACAAACAAAATTCAAACTCTAACATATTCCCTTAAAAAGAAATTTTCAGGAATATTTCTGCAACAAACAAAACTAAAATTTGGTCTTGCAACTACCGAACTGCTTAAATGATGAAAATACTAATCTAATTGAGGAATCTGAACTAGCTAAAGTTGGCAATGGAACTTCACAAGTATGCTTCTCGTAGCATTGTCTGTACAAAAAAATACGGAGGCATCCGCCTATTGTTTCCACCTGAACTTCTAACGACGCCAAGAAAATGCTCTAAACAAACTACACCTGAAAAAATTGTCGGTTTTGTTGTTTTACAAAGTATTAAGTTACACTTTTGTCCATTTCCAATTATACTTAACCAGTTGCTGCTCATATTGCGTTCGCAAATAATTTAAGTAAATAAAAAACAGCACTAATAAATCATTAAATATGTATTTGGTCAATTTTATTTTATTTAATATACATTTACAACATTTATTTGGATTGAAATTAAAAAGCTATACAAATCTTCCAATTTAAGACCATGTCAGCACTTCAGATTCTGTTGGTAAGGATTGTTTAGTTTTTGAACGAGGCCATGAAACATTCAAAATGAAGCATTTAGATGTGGCTGATTTTTTATAATGAAGCATTTTGATGGGCCAAAGCACTAATTGTGAGAATGTGTTTGGTTTTTTGCATCATTTCACGCACACTTTCTCACAATTAGTGCTTTTTAGCTTGTAGGCAAACCGAAATGTCAGTCTGAGATTCCGGTCTTGGTAATAGAGTGTTTTTGGTCAAAATACAGAAATTTAATTCTAATAGAATAGCCTATTCTAACGAATTGGCTATTCATTAGAATGTCAGAATAAGCGTGATAGTGTTGGCCGACCGAAGATTGAAAGTGCGAGAGATTGTGGAAGCCGTAGGGATCTCGCATGGCTCAGTGGTTTCAATTTTGAATGATCACTTGGGCATAAGAAAGCTTTTCGCAAGATGGTTGCCGCGTTTGCTCACAGTCGACCACAAACGCAATCGTGTAACAACTTCACAGGAAGGTTTGGCATTGTTTAATCGCAATAGGGAGGAGTTTTTGAGCCGTTTTGTAACCGTGGACGAAACATGGATCCATCACAACACACCAAACTTACACCCACCCCAAATCCTATAGTGTTCCCACTGTTGCATACACCCAAACTCGCACCTATGTACCATTGTTACTATCAAAAATAAGACCACTCAAGCAAAAAAAAAAAGAATTAAATTAAAATAGTAGTTGTGGTTATTTTCAATTTTCTCAAAAACTAAAAGACGTAAAATCTTCTAGTTTTCAGTTTTTGATCAAAAACAAATAAGAGCAATAAATTCTGAAATAAAAACAATGGTAGATAATCTTGAAGTATTGAAAAAGTTACACTTTAAACCTTTTTTTAACTTTTTGTACTCAAAGTTTGAGTTTAAAATTACATTTTTATTTTCAATTTTCTCAAAAACTAAAAGACATAAAATCATCTAGTTTTCAGTATTTGATCAAAAACAAATAAGAGCAATAAATTCTGAAATAAAAACAATGGTAGATAATCTTGAAGTATTGAAAAAGTTACACTTTAAACCCTTTTTTTAACTTTTTTTACTCAAATTTTGAGTTTAAAATTAAATTTTTCAAAAACTACGCATAGTTTTGACTTGAATTAAAAACTGGCTAATAAAACAGAATGTTGGCTTTAAAAAATGTATAAAACTTAATTGTAAGTATCACCGTTATTTTTTAATTATTTTTTTCCATTTTAATTAATAATTTTTTTTAAAAAATTAAATTAAAAAATGCTTGTATTAAGCCCCTCTACCAAAAACCGTTATTATATCTTGGCGCCAAAGTTATCGTACTCGTGCCGTGGATTTTTTTTATTTAATCTACGAACTAGAGGTTCAACAGATGCAAAAAAAAAAAGGCATAGGTATATACAAATATAAATAATTTACAATTCATGAATAATTTCTTAGAAATAAATAATACAAATCATTTTTGAATTTGTTTTTAGGCCATGCTATGTCAATATGACTAATTACTTCGTTGAAAATCATTCCATAATTTGTCCTATGTTTAGGTTGAAAAAGAAGATATCTTTCTCTCAATAGTCTAATCGGGGCATAAATACAAATTAACGATAGAAGGTTAGGACACTTTATATGGTAATATAAAATATCTCGCACAAATACTATATCATGAATAGTTCTTCGAGATTTGAGAGATTTCAGACCCAGAAGATTACGTCAAGCTTGAGAATCTGGACAAAAATTCCAGCGCATTTTACAAAACACATATTTTGTGAAACGATTCTGAACTTTCTCCTCTATCCGAAAACGTTTGTTGTAAAGGATTCCATATGACATCAGTATTCTCAAGTAATGATCTAACTAATGAGTTATATAAAGATGTAAGCGTATAGGGATCCGAAAGTTCAGTTGAGTTTCTTTTAATGAAACCAATCATAGAGTTGGCTTTACCGACAATATTATCCATGTGCGGAACAAATGTAAACTTGGAATCAAAGGAGACACCCATATCCTTTACAGTAGCAGTTCTCTGAAGAGGGATACGATTAAGAGAATACGCAAACTCATAAGTTACCTAGAGACAGAGATAACGAAACATTTCTTCACATTAAGTTTAAGACAGTTAACCAAACACCAGTTTGAAAAATGATCGAGGTCTTTTTGGAGATTAAAGCAATCATAAATGCAATTCACTTTTAAAATTAATTTAAGATCATCAGCATACATATATGAGACATTGGCTGAACTTTATGTTTTTGCAAATATCATCGATAAAGATTATAAATAAAAGTGGGCCAAGATGACTGCCCTGGGGAACTCCTGAGGTACATTTATTAGATCTCGATTGTTTGAGATTGTCAAGTTATACTTTTTGTACCCTATCAGTTAAAAAAAAAGAAATCCACTGAAGGAGATTAGAGTGAATCCCAAAGCTATGAAGTTTACGAAGTTGTATGTTGTGGCATACAGAATCAAATGCCTTACTAAAATCCGTGTAGATAGCGTCTACTTGACTTTGACTTTCTATACAATTAATAACGAAAGAGGAAAAACATGCGAGATTAGTGACAGTTGATCTACCTGAAATAAACCCATGCTGGGCATCACTTATATACATGTTCTTTTACGAAAAAATCCAGTTTGGTCTTTACTAAACTTTCGAGCAATTTAGGAATTGTGGACAGCTTACAAATGCCTCTGGAATTTTCAACATTACTTTTCGAACCAGACTTATAAATTGGGATCAGAAAAGAAGATTTCCATTCGTCCAAAAATATTCCGGACGATAAGAATAAGTTGAATATAATTTGCAATAGAAAGCATACAGAACTAGAGCATTTTTTTAAGACAAGAGCAGAAATGCCATCGACACCAGGTTTAAGATTCTGAAGACCATTTAATACATCAGAGAATTCTAAGTGTATTGAGCCAATATCTACTTTAGGGGTATAAGTTTACAGCTATAATTCTAGATTTAATGTCTGCCTTTTTAAGTAAAACTAGCGTCAATATAATAAATAGATCTCATTTTTTGTATTGAAATACGTTTTTAATGCAATTTAATTTGAAATTTCGATAGACATGAAAGTATTAAGTTCTTTATCCGGATCCTTTCATCCAGATGAAGTTTGTGAGCCACCACCGCTGCTGCTACCACTGCCGCTGCTACCACCACTGCTGCTGCCACCGCCGCCGCCGCTGCTGCTACCGCCACCAGAAGCAGAACCTTTTGGAAATGGTTTAAGAAATAGAATAGGAGTATAATTGTGGAACTTATTTGTTGAGTTACCTTGCATGGCAAAAGATTTTGAATCAACATCAGCGGTCATGGATACCTCGGAAATCTATGAGAAAAAGAGTAATTCTATTTTATCTCGAACCAAAAGGATTTTCAAAAAGTTCTATACCGTTGCACCAATCAGCATACAAACGACCAAAAGTAAGATAATTGCTTTTCCCATGATATTGACTTCTAGTGTTGAACACTTCAGAAAACTATGATATTCGAAACTATCCATTTCGTGCTTTTATACTTGTTGGTCGATGATTAAAAAGAATAAATGTTAGATTTATTAATAAAGTTGACAAAGCGTGAAATTTTGGTAATTTATTTGGCTAATTTTTGTCAATTTTATAGGTGTCAATTAATTGAAAACATATTTTAATGGTTTTTTAATACTCATCCCAAATCGAAATGTCTTTGTTCTACAATCTTTTGTTTGGTTGCATTTACATTAAGTGGTTATGAATTATAATAAGTGGGTGATTATATCTACAAAAGTTGGGTAACTTTTGAGGATATTTTGTTTACGATAGTTATTTAATCAAACTTCTTCAAATTCGGGTGTATATGATTAATTAATTGTTCCCAATCGGGCCACTCACTTTTTTGAGTACATTGTAAGATATTTAAAAATTTCAAAATTTGACTGCCAGGGGACATGTTATACACAGTTTTGAAAGTATTATGATGAAATTTAATACAAATTAGTAAAAATCTCTTAGAATTTAATAATGAACACTTAAAATCACTTAGTAACAATTAAAAATAATTATTAATATGTAATACTAGGAGAAAATACTATAACAGTTTTCAAAACAGACTTTTGACATTTAACGTAACGTTATTCACTTATCTTTTACTACTTTCACATAGTTTTACTTAATATTTCAAAGTAATCAACAAACAAAATCTAACAATATTCATCTTAAAAGTACTAATGATCAAGAAATGAAGAACAATAACAATTTACCTGACACAGTACTGACGACATAGGACTGACGAAAAAGACGAAATTTGAGATTATAATCAGGATTAATGTTTTTTTTTTTTTGTAATTTCGAATATCAACAAATTACATTATAACAAATCATAGTCTAATATGTATAAATAAAAATAAACTATGGTTAGGTTAGGTTAGGTTAAAGTGGCTGTTGGTTTGGGACGTCCAACACACTTAGACCAAAGTATGGTCCGTTGTGATACCACATGGATCAGTTAATCAGCTTAACTCGTTGAACCAATTGGAGCTTCGAATGAAGCGTAGGAGACAAGTAATGTCTGAATTTTTTAGATCACTGGTATCGTTAAAGTAGTAGTCTCCAAGATGGATTCTACGTCTTTGTGATAAGGCAGGGCATGTGCACAGAAGATGAGAGATTGTCTCCTCTTCTTCTTCGTCCATGCAACTCCTACAAAAATCATTTGCAGGGGCTCCAAGTCGAATAGCATGTCTTCCTATTAAGCAGTGCCCAGTCAGGACACCTATAACGTAGCTAATGTGCAATCTACTCAGAGAGATTAATTGTTTTGAGCGCTTGGCGCTAAGATTAGGCCAAATTCGTTTAGTCGCTACACAGGTGGTGGTGTTATTCCACCTGAAGTTTGTTTTCTCTATGGTATCTTGCTTTAGCATGAGTTTACATGTAGCTAAGGGGATACCTATGCTAGCATTGTGAGCCAGCAGAGGTAAAGTTGTTCCGCTTTTTGCAAGTTCGTCAGCTTTGCAATTTCCTGGAATGTCTCTATGGCCCGGCACCCAGAAAAGGTGAATGTTGAACTGTGTAGCCATCTCCGTAAGAGATGATCGACAATTAAGGGCTGTTAGTGAATTTGTAGAGACAGAGTCTAAGGATTTTAACGCAGCTTGGCTATCCGAGAAGATGCGTATATCATTTGTTGATATTACGTTTTCTCTAAGCCAGGATAGGACTTCTTTTATAGCCAGGATTTCAGCTTGGAACACGCTACAATGATCGGGTAGACGAAAGGAGAGACTTAAGTTAAGTCTATCTGAGTATACGCCACCACCAACCCCATCCTCCGTTTTTGATCCGTCTGTGTAAAAGTTTATAGGACCATCGTCCAAAAATGATGTATTCTCCCAAGAAGACCTGGGAGGTATAGTCACTTTGAAGCTATAGTTGTTGAACTGAGGATGGGGTATGGTGTAGTCAATATTACTATTTATAGTTCTGAACGAGTTCAAAATAGTGGTGTGGCCAATTCCATTATTGATCCACAGAGAGGAGGCCTGAAGCCGTATGGCAGTATTAGCGGCCGTTTGCTTGCTGAAAAAGTCCAGCGGTATTAGATGGAACAGAACATCTAGTGAAGCGGAGGGGGTGGAGCGAAGTGCTCCTCCCATACACAGGCAGGCTGTTCGTTGGACTTTGCTGAGTTTATCGCGATTTGTCGCTGTATCTAGCGCCGTCCACCATACCACTATTCCATGAGTAAGGATCGGTCTTATGACCGAGATGTATAGCCAGTGCGTAATTCGGGGCTGTAGGCCCCATTTATTACCAATGGCCTTTTTACAGGAGAACAGGGCTACTGTGGCTTTGTTTATTCTCTCTTGAATATTAGGTTTCCAACTTAATTTCTTATCTAAAATGAGACCCAAGTATTTTGCTTGATCAGAGAATTTAAGTGGTACACCGTTTATGAGGGGAGGGTCAATGTGTGGGACTTTGTATTTCCTTGTGAAGAGGACAAGGTCGGTTTTTTGAGGGTTAACACCTAGTCCACACCGATTAGTCCATCTGGTGAGCTTATTTAAAGCGTTTTGTAAGAGTTCTTTTAGTATATTGGGATGTTTACCCGTTATTGCAATAGCAACATCGTCCGCATAGGCAAACACTCTGTATCCCTCTCTTTCTAGAGTAGTTAGTAATTCATTTATTACTAAATTCCAGAGGAGAGGGGATAGGACACCACCTTGTGGCGTACCTCTGCTGACACCCCTTTGTGTAGTAAAATCGCCCATTTTTGAATTGATAATCCTGCTTATCAGCATCTGATTGATCAATTCGCTGATCGACTTATCTACCTTCAGAGATGTCAATACACGTGCAATTGCAGATGTGTCGACATTGTTAAATGCACCTTCTATGTCTAAGAAGGCAACTAAGGTGTACTCTTTATGATGGAGGGAATATTCGATTGTACGTACTATACTGTGTAGAGCCGTTTCAACTGATTTCCCTTTGTTGTAGGCATGTTGAGCCTTTGAAAGGAGGGACTTATCAATACTTTCCCTTAAGTAAATATCGATCAAACGCTCAAAAGTTTTGAGAAGGAATGATGATAAGCTGATGGGTCTTAAGTCTTTAGGGTTAACGTGACTGGATTTTCCAGCTTTTGGAATAAAGACAACTTTAACTTGTCTCCAAGACATCGGGATGTATGCCAAATTAAGGCAACCCTTGAAGATGTTTTCTAGGATGGGTATTAGAAAACTTGCATTTTCTTGCAGTTCGGCTGGAATTACACCATCCGGACCAGCAGATTTGTATGGTTTAAAGCTGTTAATAGCCCATTTGAGTTTTTCCCTAGTGACTAGACCTTGTGGGGGTTGTAGAGTATTGTCACCATTGTTAAATGCAATATTATTAATAATATTAGAGCTACCAGGAAAGTGGACGTCTAGTAGCAAGTTGAGCGATTCTTCGCTTGAATTGGTCCAGAGGCCAGAGGCGTTTTTCAAGCAGCTTGGCATGATTGGATTTTTGGAGAGGATTTTGCGCAGCCTGGATGCTTCGGAGCAATCTTCCACGTTGTTACAGAAGTTTCTCCAAGACGATCGTTTGGTTTTCCTCAGTTCTTTTTTATAAATCTTCAGTGATTCTTTATATGAGTCCCAGTCAGACATGTCTCTAGAAGCTTTGGCTCTGTTAAAGAGTTTTCTGCATTCTTTTCGAAGTGGATCCAGCCCTGAGTTCCACCAGTGTGGCTTCTTTTTACCTCTTACTTGTATAAGAGGGCATGCAGTATCTAGAGCTTTGTTTAGGGCTAATGTTAGATTATTGACTTTGTCGTCAAGATCTTCGATGTTGGAGGGAGTATTAAAAAGTTCAGGTTTTATTAAACTATTAAACCAGTTTAAAATATTATTATTAATGAATTCGGAGACAAGAGTTATATCTAAAACTTCTTGTCGATTTTTAGTAATAAAGGTTGGCTCATTACCAACGTTACTTACGAGTAGGTTAGTGTTAAGAATATAGTCGAAAAGAGACTCACCTCTGTCGTTTATATCCGTGCTACCCCATACTGTATGGTGGGCGTTAGCGTCACTACCGATGATGAGGCCGATGTTGAGCCTTTGTGATTCAGCTATCAGTCTCTCCAGAGTATCTCCCGGGAGAGGGCCAAGATGGTCGTGGCCAAGATACGCCGACGCCAGCCAGAATGTTCCTCTGGCTGTTTCCAGACTTGCGGCGGTGGTATCTCGATCGCTGAAATTAGGGAGTAAATATACATTTAGGCTGCGTTTTACTAATATGCAAGATCTGGGTTCATCCTCACCTGATGCATACAGCACGCAGTATTTGGGAGTCCTGATTCCTCGAACAATGGATTTAACAATCCAGGGTTCTTGAATCAGGACGATATCTTCATCGCTGCTGGATAAGCGAAGAAGAAGGGAGGCCGAAGCCTTTATGGAGTGTTGGAGGTTAATCTGGAGTAACCGCAGCATTTTCGCTACTGTTCTCCCGATCAGCCTCCAACACAGTTATGTCGGAGTCATCCATATCAGAGGACGATTCTAACAGAATGTCCTCATCTCCGCTTTCGTAGACCTCGGCCTCCATTGCGGAAAAACCTTGGTCGGTGTTTGGTGCTTCCACTGCTACTGGGGGTACCTGAGATGCATCGTCTTCCAATGAAGGAAGTGTGACCGATGCGCCAGGCACCTCAGTAACCGTTTCCGCTTGTGTGGGTGGGGGAGGGGGAAGGGTTTGTGCCTCGGCCCCATCTTTTTTGTAGACCCTTAGCGTAATTTCATCAAACCCAAACCTAATCACACCTTTTGATTGCGCCAGAGGAGAAAGGGACTCTGCATTGATGATCACAATTGCACCTTTATAGGGTCCCTTTGCGTCCTCTAGTTTCGCAACCTTCCAGTTGTGAGTAGGAAGGGTTGGATTGGAGAGCCGGATTACCTTGAGAACGTGGTCAGCTTCCTTGAATATGGCCGGAACCGTGATGCGAGCTCTTGGTCTGCAAGGAATGTCTTCCTTTGCTACAACCTCGAGCTTAGCACCAGGCCAGACCTCTCCAAGTCGGCTGACCGCCAGCGTCAGTAGGTCGCACGACCTCTGATCATCACAGACCATCAACTTGATGTGTCCCTGATGCCAGCCGCCATCTTTTGTGATGGGCGGTGGTCCCGGATTGTCAGACATAATGTCTATAAAACTGAAGGCCAGCTGACCTTTGGCCAATGTCCAGTTTTCGGCAGAGATCGTGCCATCTACATCATTTCTGTCGATGATCGCGACTACCATTTTATCCTTCAGAACGTCACTGAAGGACATTTTTGCCTTGCGAGGGTCGATTGAAGTGCTGATGTTTAGCACCTTGGGGCGTTTGGGTAGTGGAACACTACCTTCCATGGACCTTTGTCGCTTCGACGTTGAGTCTTGGCTGGTCTTTATATTATTTTTGGCCAGGAAATTCTGGGCCCAAGCTATCTTAGCGTCATGCTGAGAGTTTCCTCCAGCGCCTAGTTTTTCACCAAACGTCTGGAGAATCCTCTTAGCATTACGCAAGTCCCTGTAGTAGGCCTTGGAGGGTCTAAGCTTACGCCCATCTCCCCCAGGACCTTCTTTAGGAGCCTTTGCTTTGGAGGTAGAAGGACCTGGCATCACAGCCCTGCTACCTCCGACTCGAGGTGTTGACGATTTGAGAGGTTTACTCTCAGTGGTAGTAGAGGAGCCGTTCTTCACAACTGCCTCACTACAGGAAGAAGGTAATTTTACCGGATTATCCGATGTTCCACTGGCGACAACAGGGCTATGAGTGTCCACAGCCATGTCAGCACCAGTGGAAGAGGGATGAACAGCAGACAACTTTGCCGTCGTACTGCTGGCCGGTACAGCAGACAACTTTGCCGTCGTACTGCTGGCCGATATTGTTTTTTGGTTTTGTTTTGTTTGTTTTGTTTGTTTTGTTTTATTCATTTGAAATCCCACGAGTAGCGGATAAGGGGTGGTCCATCTGTACAGAGATCCGTGTATACAGATAAGGCTGGTTAATCCGGAGGTCGCCAGGTATCCGGATACTCCGTTCACGACTGAGCTAGTTTTTTAATTGGGCCCTCAGCCTGGCTGATCATCGGCACGGGTCGTATAACACCTTAGATCCAGCCCAATTGGGAAGTTTAAGGGAAGGATATGTTTTGAGAAAGGAGAGACGAACAGCAATTAAGCCATAAGCGTCCCAGGAAGGAAACTAGGCATGACAGACAGTTATACACCATACAGTCAGGGGGTGAGGAGACATCAGCCAGCATAATAGCACAGATCTGACGGAGGAGGGGGTAAAGGATTGGGAAGGGGAGGGGCGAGCGACCTTTGGTTTCAGGACTCTTCTGGAGAAATAATTCCCGAGAATCATTGACCTTACTCAGCTTCTACAACTCGACAAGTTCGACGCTCAGGTAGAAGAAAATAAACTATAGATTAACAAAAAATAACAACAAAAATTAACCCAAACTCTGGTACAGTTATGGTGGCCGTCAAATTATGCGACCTGCAACTAACTTCATTACCAACATTAAAATTCAAAGTGAGATTTGACGTTGATTCGGCGATATTTTGCACGTATTTCAAATTTAAATATAACACAACGGACTGACGAATGAAACTGAACACAAAATTTCTTATTTTTTTTAAATAAAGTGGAGAACACTGCATTATGAAAGTTGTAGTATATATTAAACTATATACATCGCAGATTGTATTAAATTAATAAGTTTTCTCAAATCAATGATAATGTTTAATAGACAGTCACTTAATGGTTGGTTTTCAGGGTTGTGACATGCCAGAGGACTGACGTTTTAAGAACTAATTGTGTTTTTTTAATAACTTGTATTCAAAATGAAGAACTGAAATTGGGTGACTAAATAAAGGTCTTTCCATTGTTTTAAAATAAATTGCAATCTCAATAAAATATAATAAGACTTTGTATATTTTGGTTGATGACATCGAGTTACCCAACTTTTGTATAATCACCCAAGTATAATTAATTTTTGAATTGAAAATGAGAACTGCCAAAATTATTTAAACAAGAAAAATATTCCTATGTAACAAGGCATTAAGATGAGGTTTAAAAAATAAGTTGTAGGCATTTTTGTTTCTAAAATGTTAAGATTAAGTATCCTCAATCGTTATTTTGCGTATAAGTCTTTCAAACACAGTTAAAAGGTCGGTGTGTTTTTTATTAAGTACCCCCACCTAATTTTCTGGTGGGTCATACGGACTTTGAAAGGTACCCCAAATAGAAAAATAGAATAATATAAATTAAAGATGAACGAAAATTGACATTTTGTTAATCACCAAAAAAAAAAACTTAAAAAGGACATTGATGTGACAACTGTTTTGAGGCATCTTTTTGTTCAAATAATAGGGCCCATATACTACACAAACTGTTTGAGCAAACGAATGAATTTTGTTGTTGTAAAAATGTTTGTGCAAACTGTTTGAGTAGTGTGTAGCGATGATGCGTGTTCGCGCAAGGCGGTTTGAACAAAATCAAAAAATTTTGAATTTTCCGCTCCTGCACAAACATGTTTGTGTGGTGTGTATTGAATTTTGCTCAAACTGATGCCAATTTTCATAGAGTTAATAGTTGTGTTCACCGAGGTTTTGTCTAGATCAGAACAGCACAGGACAGCACAGTTTCGTGAGAAACGTCAGATCAAGTTAGAACAGTCAGTTAAACGTCAGTTGTCAAAAAAAAAAAAAAAAAAAAAAAAACAAAACAAATTGCAAATTGTGTGAATTTTTCGTTTCTCGCTTATTTTTTTCAGGTTTTGTGTTTTTACTGTGAAAAATATTATTAAATAATTATTGAAATGGAAAATCAAGTGAAAATGTGATATTTTGTTTCATTTTAACCTCTTTCGATATTCAACCGCGTATTTGGTGAACACTGCACAACCACAGTCTTTCCTTCCTCGGATGTCAATTCAATTTTCACGAGAAAAAAAAAAACACAAAGCACAGCCAAATCAAAACATAAACAAAAAAAATGACAACTTCGATTTTGACATTTCTCACGAGTCTGTTCTAGCCTGATCTGACTCAAAAGCAAGAACAGAAAATCCTGTTCTAAACTGTTCTAGGTTTGTCAATGAACAGGAAAGTAGAACAGTTCAGCACAGAAAAAAAAATGGTTGCCTGTAAAGTCGGTTTTACGGGCGAAGATTTTACGTGACAACGTCTTTTTCTCGGTAGAATATTTATTGATATGAATATAATTAAATTGCACAATAGGAACAAGGAATTGAATGAAAATAAGAACTGCACAAATTTTTTAAACTAATAATTTACTTAACACTATCAACATTTATCAATAGTATGACATAACCTATAAACTCAGTTTCTCAACTTTTGTGTCAATCTAACAATTAATCAATCAATCATAGTTTACGATAATGAAATATCAGTGTACAATTATTTACCTTTATTGTTGTAGTTGTTGTAAATGACGAATCTAAGCACTCCACATTTTCACTACAGACACAGCTGACGATACTTTAACCACACGTGTGAACTTGTATTATGACGCTTTCTTGTTTTTCCAACGCCAAGAACGTTCGAGAAAGACAAAGACAGAGACACAAGCATGCGCCGATTCAATGCGCCTAATTCTCTAGTGCTGCGCGCGCGGCAGACCGATCATAGTTGAGTGGGAGAGAGACGCAAGGCATTCGGCGGGCCTCTCTCTCGTTCGGTGACTCATCGTTACGTTACCGGGCGTTACACTTTTTCATAAGTGACTCCCTAACAACCTAATTTAAGACGTTGTCACGTCAAAAACCTCAATGAACAGCAAAAAGCTGTACTTTTCTGTCTAGAACAGTCCAGCACAGCGTCAGTGAACACAGCTAATATGAATAAACAAGAGAAACAAATTTTTTGGACTGACATAGATCTTTTTTGTACCACTCTTTACACCAAATTCTTTTTTTTTTTTTGTTTTTTCTGTTTTTTTTTCATAGCCAAGGAAATAATCAAAGCTGCATAAATGCTAAATCAGTCGATGAAAAACGTCACGCAACTAATATCTCTCAAAAATGTTTGTGTAGTGTGTGGCGAAACTATGTTTGTGCAAACACAAGTTTGAACAAACGTGTTTGCGTAGTGTATGGGCCCTATAAATAAATTGCGTAGCAGTCCGCAGAGAACCAGGATCAAGTGACTTACAACTCTCAACCATTTCTGTGTGCGATTCGTTTCAGGGATGGAGAGGACCTACAGTTTTTATACCGAATTTTGACAGAAACTACTCTTGGAATATTTGTCAATTATTCGGAAGAGGCAGTAGCCCTGACAAAAATTGTAGTTGGCACAGGCAGGGATTGAACTCAAGACCTCTGGCATGACAAACCTATGCTCTAACCATCACTTCGTGGGTACTACCATCTTTTTGGCCTTGGCCGGCTTACATACTTGTTTTAGTCTTAGGTTTAGGTTAAGTAGAGTAGGGACGGTGGCACTATAAATAAAAAAATAAAAAAATAAAAAAAAAAAAAAATACAAAAAATACAAAAAATAAAAATAAAAAAAAAAAAAACTAACACTTACAAACATAATCAACAACACATACATATATGGACATGGACATAGCTTTTGCCGCTGTGGTTGCTCTAGTTTTAAGTAGTATGTAGGTAGGTTAGGGGTAGTTTTAAGTTTTATTTTAAGGACTTAGTATGTAAGATATAAAATAAACGATAAAGATGTTAGTTTTTTATATTTTCTAACAAAATAAACGAAAAAAGAAAAAAAAATTAGTTCATAGGCCGAAAGGCATTAATTTAAGAAATCATGAATTCCTTAGAGCGCCCGTTTAGGGCCAGTAAGTTAAATTTAAGTATTATTAGTTAGGCTAGTTTTCTGAATTTTGTTAGCATGTAAGTAGATATAAGTTAATATTGAATAAAATTTGAATTAAGAAAAAAAAAAAAAAAAACTACCATCTTTTTTCTCACCTGAGAAAAAATTTTTCTTTATGAATTGACGTTCTCAAACTTTAGAAGTTTTCAGATTTACCAATAAGATCTATTTGTCAATATGTTTAGTAATATTTGAAACATGTTTTTTTTTTAAATATTAGTTATATATGTATGTATTTGTCAAAATTATCGACATTTTGGCGAAGTTGTAAATAGGCAACGAGAATTTTGTCGTAAAGTTGGTGTCGAAAAATTCACCAACCTGATACATCTTTATAGGGCTTACCCCAATTCAGAATTTTTGAAAAATCTTTTTTTTTTAACTTCCCATAGGAAGTTATTGTAATCGATCCGATTTGTCGAATTGAAAGTTTTGACATTTCTCGACGTTTCAAGCCCCCTAGAGTCGAAATAAAAGATTTTCAAAACTTTGAGATTATGGCTTCAAACTAATATTGTGTTAAAATTTTATTTTCAACATTCGGTAAAATTTTGAGAATAATCAAACTGACAGTTTTTTTTATAAAAAAAATAAAAAAAAATTAAAAAAAACATTACTAAAAGTTGGTAAAAATTGATTTCCGACTCAAATATCTTTCAAATTTGAGATATTGGCTTCAAATTAATTTTGTCTTATATGAAATATTGTTTTTAACATTCGTTTAAATTTTGAAAAAAATCGAATTGACAGTTTTTATGTAAAAAATAAAAACCTTAAATAAACACTCCTAAAAGTTGGTAAAAATTGATTTTTTATCCAAATATCTTTTCGACACTTGGAGATTATGGCTTCAAACTAATTTTATCACACAGAAAATATTGTTTTCCACATTCAGAAATTTTTTTATAAAAATCCAACTGTCAATTTTTTTCATAAAAAATTAAAATCTACAAAAAATAGTACGCAAAATTGGTAAAAATTTATGTTCGGTTCTCGATATCTCGTGAACAATAGAAGATATTGACTTTAAATTAGTTTAATTCATCCAATTTGTATTTGAATAATAAAAACTTGAAGAATAAAAACTTTTAAGAAATGCTACTAAAATTGGTAAAAATTGTTTTTCGACCAAAAATTTCGTTAACAAAACAAGATTATGAAATAAAATTTTTGAACAAAACACGAAAACCTACAAACTTTTTAAGCAAGACAAATCGACAGACGGGATGGGAAGTTATCCCAGCCTCTTTTTTAAATTTTTAAATTTTAATGGGACATCAAAAATGTTATTCCAAAAGTATATGGCCAGAAACCACCTTAAAGTACTCAAGTTTTAAGTTTTAGTATTAAAAGTATTGCAAAATGATTCATGTTTTCATCTATACAAAACTTTAAACGCTAAGCGAGTTCAGCCGTTGACTCTTTTAAAAATTAGACATAATCGCAGAAATGCTGCACAGACACCATTTTGAAATAAATCGCTATTAAAAAAGCAATCTCCATTTATTTTGTAGTTTCTCTGAATAAAAAAAATCCCAAAAAGACCTACATAGGTACATTTTTTTTGGGATTCTAGGGTCGCCTAACGTCTTTCGTGTCAAAGACACCACAGTATTTGGATTTGGACGTAATTGCCGCATACAGTCATATGAAATTGTATCGTGAGTTCTACATCTATAAATGTAAGGAAATATTGTCCGTTTTTGGTCGAAAATGTTATTCTTTGTGATTTTAGCTCAAGGTTATAGAACATCAAATTTCTCATTTTTTTTCTATTATCATATTTATTGAATCTTAAGTTAATATCTAAAGCTTAAAAGTTCTTAATACTTTAATGTTGCTTTTTGATATCCCTGGATGGTGAAATGACAAGTTTTTTTTCTGTCCTATCAAATGAAAGTGGATTCTGACATGAGTTAACAACTTTAGCCTTTAAATATACATCTAACTCAAGAATTACAAATAAATCTGTTTTTTTTTTTTTTTTGTATTTCAATACTTTTTTATTGCGATTTAATTTTAAAACTTGGAAATGGAATGAATCTATTTTGTCCTTTATCCAGATCCTTTAACCAGATGAAGTTTGTGAACCACCACTGCCGCTGGCGCTGCCGCCAGAAGAGCCAGACGAAGAAGCACCTAGTATAAAATTGTATTAGAAATTTCATACAAGTTTAACATTTCAACTTGTTTGTTATGGCCTATGGGTTACCTTGCATTGCGAATGATTTTGGACCAGATTCAGTTACCATAATTGGCTCGGAAACCTATATTTGAAAAAAAAAGAGTATTACAAATGCAACTATAGATTTTTAAAAAAAACTTTACCGAAGCACCAATCAGCATGCAAACTACCAGAAGTAAGATAATTATTTTTCCCATGGTATTGACTTTTAGTTGAACACTCCAGAAAACTATGATATTGGAAGCAATCTATTTCGTGCTTTTATACTACTTCGCGGAGTTTTTTAAATATTAATTAAAGGCATTTATTAATAGAGTTGACAAAGCGTGAAGTTTAAGTTGTTTATAAGGCTAATTTTTGTCAATTTTATATAGGTGTCAATTGATTGAAAACACATTTTAATGTTTTTTTTTTTAATGGTTTTCATCCCAAATCGATATGCCTTTGTTCCACATTCTTTTGTTTGGTTGCATTTAGGTTTTTAGATTAAGTGGTTATGAATTATAATAAGTATAATTGATTTTTAAACTGAAAACGATAACTACGAAAATTATTCAAACAAGGAAAACATTTCAATGTGAATGTATGTACGTAGTCATTTTTATTTCCAGAATTTTAAGATTAAGTATCCTCAATCGTTCTTTTTGGTATTCCTCAAACACAGGTAAAATGTAGGTGTGTTTTTTTATTAAACACCCCCACCCAAGTTTCGTCCAGTCATAAAAACTTTGAAAGGTAACCCAAATAGAAAAATAGAATGATATGAATAAATGATAAACGAAAAGTGGCATTTTTTCAATTACCAAAAATAACTTGCATCAAAAGGACACTGATGTGAAACTAATTTGAGGCATCTTTTTGTTCAAATATATAAATAAATTAGGTTGAATAACAGTCCGCAAAAAACCAGGGTCTAGTAACATACAACTCTCAACCATTTCTGTGTGCGATTCATTTCAGGGATGACGGGGGCCTAAAGTTTTTATGCCGAATCGTGACAGAAATTACTCTTGGAATATTTGTCAATTCTTCGGAAGAGGCAGTACCGATGAAAATAAGACCAAGACCTCTGGCATGAAAAACCAATGCACTATCACGTCACGGGTACTACCGTCTTTTTCTTCATCTGAGTGAACATTTCTCTTTACGAGTTTACGTTCCCAAACTTTAAAATTTGTCAGATTTTCCAATAAAATATAGCTGTTAAAATATTCAGTAATATTTGATATGGGTGTATTCATAAACGCAGAAAATCTTCGTTAGTACAATCACATTTCTTTGCAGAATGCAGAATGTCTGCAGTAAACAAAAAGGTCTGACTTAGTCCGATTTGTATGTAAATAGACTTCATAAACGTCAGAGAAAAATGGCCTCCCAACAAATTTTGTTGAACCTTTAAAAACAATAATTTAAATTATTTTTATCAACAAATTAACAAAATATTTGCCATTACTTACATTCTTTACGAGTCAGTGCCGCTTCGTCCTTCTTGTTGTTGTAAAAATTATTTTAATAATTCCCGCTCTTTCTGCAGCCAAACAAATTCAGCTGCACAATCTGCCCGACGCTGACGACAGTCTGACGTTTATGAACAGTAGGTACTGCAGTCTCGAGTCTAAAGACCTTCGAGGCAGCTTTTGACACGGCTTACAAAGTCTCGTGCCCTATTAAATACAGTCGCAAATCGCTCCCTATGTGGTGGAATGAAGAACTGTCTAGTCTCAGGAAAAAGACTAGAGTGATCTTTAATATTTGCCACAAACACAAATTCTACCAACCGTACAAAGACTGTCTAAGAGTTTATAAGCGAGCCATTGCCAAGTCTAAACAGCAAAGCTGGAGGGATTACTTCCACAAAATAGAAAATAGAAAAGAATCCGCCAGGCTTAGTAAGATTCTATCGAAGGACCATTGTTGTCCTTCCTTTCTTAAAAAATCTGGCGATTCCTGGGCAGCATCTCCTGCAGAATCCCTAAAACTGCTGTTGGCTGCGCATTTTCCGGGTTGTGAGAATAACAACCCTCAAACTCTTAATTCAAATGGCGTGTCGACGGCGAATATAGAACACATTGATACCTTGATAAATAAGGAAAATATTGCTTGGGCAATCAACACATTTTCCCCGTACAAGTCTCCAGGCCTGGACGGCATAATGCCGATCATGCTTCAGAAAACGCAATTTCTGGCGATTCCTTGGCTGGAGATGATCTTTAAAGGATGTCTCTGTCTAAATCATGTTCCCGAGTCTTGGAAACATGTTAGAGTAGTTTTTATCCCGAAGGTCGGCAGGCGAGGACATGAATCCGCGAAGGATTTTAGACCAATAAGCCTTACTTCCTTCGTGCTTAAGACAATGGAGCGCATTCTTGATTACCATATCAGAGGCATTTTAGATGTAAATCCTCTTGAGAGTTCCCAACACGCTTATCTTAAGGGCAAGTCTACGGAGACAGCCCTACATGAGGTAGTGCGTACAGTTGAAAAAACCATACATTTCAAAGAATATACTCTCGCTACCTTCTTAGACATAGAAGGAGCTTTTAACAACGTCTTAACAGAATCTATTCAAGAATCACTAGTTGATCAGGGTGTAGAGGACTACATCAGAAGTTGGATTGTATCCATGCTCAGTGATAGAAGGATTCAAGCTACCTTAGGTAACACTTACTTGACCAGGTGCGTAAACAGGGGAACACCTCAGGGGGGTGTTCTGTCCCCTCTTCTTTGGCTTCTGGTCATGAACAAAATTCTTTTTAAACTGGAAAGTTGTGGTGTGAAGGCCGTTGCTTACGCAGATGATTTGGTGATACTGGTATCAGGAAAGTACACTTCCGTGATTAGTGAGATTACGGAGATGGCATTGCTAAAAGTAAGCAACTGGGCTACAAGCTGTGGCCTGGGTGTCAATAAAAGCAAAACTGAACTGATGCTCTTTACTACGAAAACAAAAGTACCACCCTTCACCCTTCCCCGCCTCAACGGTGAAACTCTTTCCTTGTCTTCCAGCGCTAGATATTTGGGAGTACTACTTGACCCAAAGTTAAACTGGAAACTTAATATCGAAGAAAGGGTCAAGAAAGCCAGCATAGCTTTCTATGCCTGCAATAAAACCTTTGGCAAAAAGTGGGGTTTGCAATCGAAGATGATTTTGTGATCTTTTTGTGATGATCTTGTCCTATGGTTCGATTGTTTGGTGGCCCGCGCTTAGCAAAGCCTACAATATAACTAAACTAAAAAAGGTTCAGAGAACAGCTAGTGTTGGCTCCACGGGAGCTTTGCGCTCATGTCCGTCGGACGTCCTAAACGTTTTTCTCTACCTCTTACCAATAGACCTGCATATCAAATACTTAGTATCTTGCAGCGCGTTGAGACTTAGGGAATCGAATAGTTGGTATTCTAGGCCCTTTGGTCATAGTAATATCACTAATCTCATCCCAGCGGACATCTTTTCGACAGAAACCGACTACTGCACCCCTACTGTGGACCTCAGTGCGGATTTTAAAATTATTATCCCATCTCGTAATGAATGGGATGATGACTTAGTGATGAGAGGCTTCGACACAACTATTTTCACTGACGGCTCGAAGATGGAGTGTGGGGTCGGTGCAGGAGTTTTTTCCGAGTCTCTAAATGTCTCCAGGTCTTTGCGACTTCCTGACTTTGCTAGTGTTTTTCAGGCTGAACTACTCGCGATCAAGGAAGCATGCAAGTTACTAAAACTAGATCCAAATCAAAACCGCAATACAGCTATTTTTTCGGACAGTCAGGCGGCTATTCAAGCGATTGGCTCGTCCACCTCATCCTCCAAACTGGTTCAACAATGCCGAAGTGAGTTAGCGAGCATGAACATTGGACTCAGGGTCACTCTCATCTGGATTCCGGGTCATAGGGGCTTTGAGGGCAATGAACGAGCTGACGAGCTGGCTAGGCAAGGATCAGCCCTTCATAGCTCACTCGCGGAAAGAGTCAATATTCCTCTTGGTGCTATGAAGGGCAATTTCTTCTCTATTTTCCTCGCTGAATCAAACCACAGGTGGAACAGCCTAACCAACTGTATCATATCTAGAAGGATATGGCCCACCTACAACAAATCCCGTACTAATAATCTCATTTGCAGACCCAGGCAAGACATAGCCAGGGTCGTTGCTTCATGCACCGGACACTGGCCTGTTGGAGAACACGCATCTAAGCTGGGCATCCCCCACAATACTTTCTGTCGTAGTTGTGAGGACCAGCGAGAAAAAGAAACTGTCCCGCCTTAGCCAAAACGAGAGCCAAAACATTGGGAAAGTCCTTTTTCAACGACCTCAATGAGCTCTCAGAACTGGAGATCAAAGATTTGATCTCCTTTCTAAACGCAACAAAGTGGATTTGAGGCGTATTTTTCTCTTTATAATCCCCCTTTTATCTTTATATGTCAACCGAGTATTTTATGGTATCAAAACGGCGCAACGCAGCGCTAATTGTGTCACCGAGCTAGACTGCTCGTGGCCACCATTTCTACTACTACTACTACTAGGTACTGCAGTTCGACTAGGTTAGTTCGATCAAAAATCTGACTTTATGAATGCAGATAACGCAGTTCTTAGTTAGGCTGACGGTTATGAATACACCCTATGTTTTTTTTAATATAAGTTTCACTATTGTCAAAGACATTGGGGCGTATTCATAGAGAATTACTACAGTCCTGATTTCTTGATCTACAGTTTAAGGCTTGTTGGTTACATAAACACAGTTCTTATTCATAGTCAATTTCCCAGCTGTGTTTAGTAGAACCCCAGGTTAAGGTTGTATTCTACTAAAATTATATTACAAATGACAGGTTAAATACAGAAATACTGTTTTTGTGCTGTCATTCCTTAAATGTCGAAAAAAGTAAGTAAAACAAAACTATTTAAGAGAAAATCAAAAAAAGCAATTAACAACGTTCTATAATATTTTAGATGTACAACAAAGAAAATATTAAACGCGAAAAGCTGGAAAACTGGTCGTAGTCAGAGAAAGATCTTTCGCGATCACATCAACATTGTCGACGATAAGAGACATGATGTTTACGTAACATTTTTTTGTTATAATTTAAGTTTTCGTTTTTTTTTCAATTTACAAACTAAAATCAAATATGACATTTGGCTACTTAAACACAGCATTTTCTATGTTTATAGTTAGACCACGCACAGGTTTAGCCCTAAATTTTGGTTTAAATTTATTTATTAAATAGCCTAAATTTTGGACTTGCTTAGTAATAAGTTAGCAAGAGTTTAGTAAACATCTACGAATATGTCCCATCGTTAAAAATATCGACATTTTGCGAAGTTTTAAATACGCAACGAGAACTTTGTCGTTAAGTTTGTGTCCAGACAATTCACCCTTAAAGTACTTTGTTTTTTTTTTTAAATTTTAGTATTTAAAGTATTGCAAAATGACTCTCACAAAACTTTAAACGCTTTTATGGCAATATTGCATTTAATAAATTGGTAGGGCTCATAACTTTGGCAATTTTGGCTTGACACTTTGAATATCGCCCATGTTCCGAATTTCGGTCGAAAGTGTATTGAAATCACTTTTCAATTTCACGTGAAATGAAATTGGATGTTCTTCAATTCGATCGATTTCGAAAACTTCGAAATTGCTTCGAACTGTCAGAACTGAAGGATCATCCATCTTTATTTTGTTTCTCAAGTAAAATGTTTGCTGTTTTGAAGATGGATGCAATATTATTGGCAATTTTAAGTGAAAAAAGAAAGAGAAAAAATAAGAAGACGAATTTTGCGAGACAAATCAAATATATTGAATTTACGTGACACAATGTAAGTGTGTGAAAATTATGTAGAATTGTTCTGATAAATAAAGTAAATTCTTGACTTTCTATTTTAAGCTTTCATTGTAATTTAAGATTAAGCAAAGGTGCTTTTTTATACATACATATGTATGTTCTAAGGGAAATAGAACCCTTATAATACCTTCATCGATTCCTTCAATTCAAAAACTTTCTGCAACCCTCCGACTCCTAGCAGAATTAAGCTATCAAAGATCAATTCACAGAAATAAAAAAAGTGATTTGAATGCGTTCAAAAAATCGAACAAACCGAAATACAGAACATCCATTTGCATGTTCGAAAATCCAATTCACGATAACGAATTGTGCAACACCCAAATTCACTTTCGCAAAGTGTATTCACAATATGTGAAACATGGGCACTTGGAAATTATATTCTCTTTAGGATACCTTTTGTATTGCATAGTTAATTTGCATTTTTGTGATGGTTTTGATGCCAGTTAAAACTTAATATAAACACAAATTCATTGGATCATTACCTTTAAAAAATTATATAAGTAGCGAGCCCGGAAGTTGAGTCTTTTAAAAATTAAACGTCATCGCAGAAACGCTGCACAGCCGCCATTCTGAAATAAATGGCTTCCAAAAATTATTTTAAACAGTCACTGATATGTATGTATTAAGGAAATTTTCTCTAATCCTGATTTATTTTGTAGTTCCTCTGAATTAAAAAGAAATCCATAAAGCCCTAATTTTTTGGCTTCTAGGGTGTCCTAACCTCTTAGGTATCGAAGAAGACGCACAATTTGGATTTAGAGCCAATCGTCTTAATTTCGTGTCGCTGGTGGTTCAACCCGGTTTATTATGCTGTTATGGTTCTAGGCAAATATGAAATTGTGTCGTGAGTTTTATATTAGAAGCATTGGAAATATTGCCCGTTTTTGGTCGAAAATGTTATTCTTTCTGATTTAAGGCTTAAGGTTATAGAACATCAAATTTCTCATTTTTTCTATTATCATATTTATTGAATCTTAAGTTAATATCTAAAGCTTAAAAATTCTTAATACTTAAATACGCTATATCAAAAAATTGTTCGTACAGGTGATTCTTCAAAATAATAGCTAAGGTATTTAAAGAAAAACAGATTTTCAACAATTTTTTTTTTCAATTTTAGTATTGTTTATTATATGAGGATTTAAAACAAAACAAAATAAATTAGTATCTACAAATTTCACGAAGAAAAAAAAATGCAACAAATTAGGCAAAGTAGGAAATCAAAGGTCAAACAATTGCACGTACAGTGATAACAAATTTAATTATATATATAAGTTTTAGTAGCGAGTGTGATAACCTTTCGCTTTTATAACATCCTGAAGGCGATTCTTCATAGAGAGAACTATCTAGTTTTGAAGTGACTTTCGGCGAAATTTTGTTCCAATCTTCCAATATAACGGCTTTTAGCTGGTTTTTATTACTTATTTTTGATTCTCGGACCTTTCTTCCTAAATAATCCCAAAGATGCTCAATGGGATTAAGGTCTGGGGATTGGGGAGGATGAGGCAATTGCGATTAAACATTGAATGATGAATGTTTAGGATCGTTGTCTTGCACAAGTAAAAAGTTGTCTTTAAGGCCAATTTTTAAAGCGCTGGCTTTCAAATTTTCTTTTAAAATGTTTAAATATTTGTTTTTATCCATTGTTGTTTTTATAAAAACTAAATTTACCACACCATTGGACCCCATATCTCCCCAGACCATAACATTTCCGCCTCCATGTTTCACCGTTGATTGCAAATTCTTCACATCTAATGCTGTGTTTGGTTTCCTCCACACAAATCTGCTACCGTCCGACCCAAAGACATTAAATTTGCTTTCGTTAATGAATAACACATTCTTCCAAAAATCATCTGGTTTCGAAACGTATGCATTCGCATAGTTCAAGCGTTTTGAAACGTTTACTTTTGAAATATAGGGTTTTTTTTGTACTGTGCGACCATTATATCCCTTTGAATGCAGAAAGTTCCGAACAGTTTGAGGGTTAAGCGATATTCCATCATTTGCTTGAATGTCAGCAACTATTTTAGGAGCACTTAACTTGGGATCAGCCTTTACTATTCTTTCAATTTTTCGTGGCCACTTCAAAGTTTTTATTTTTCAAATAATTTTTTAATACCTATTGAACTGTAGACCGTGGTCTACCAATAGTTGACGATATCTCAGCATAACTTTTTCCGTCGTTTCTTAGTTTAAAAATCAGTTTTCTTACTTCAAGAGGTACTTTTTTATGAGAAGCCTCCATTTTCAAAATAAACTTCGCAAAATTAAAAAAAAAAAAAAAAAAACAATTGAAAAGATCAATACACCACGGCATACTGAGCCTAGATCTCTCAATATCATTACAGTACACAATTTACATTTCAAAAAGAACCGTTATTTCCATTTTGTTAGAGAAGAGAGCAGTGTACGAACATTTTTTTGATGTACGAGCAATTTTTTGACATTCCTGTCAAAATTCTACTAACGGTAAAAAAAACATGAGGCAAAGCTCGAACATTTTGTTGCAGTTTTGTTGCATTTTCTATTATATATAATTTTATTAAATAAAGTCAATAAACTCCGATTTGAGGTAGAAAGTTCATAGTGTAAGGGAAACTCATTTATTTTCAATTGCTGTACGTGCAATCTTTTGATGTTGTATTGCTTTTTTTCTGTCCTAAAAAATGAAAGTGAATTCTGACATGTTTTAACAACTGTAGCTTGATTCAACTTTAGCCTTTAAATATACAACTAACTCAAAAATTAAAAATAAATCTGTTTTTTTTTTGTATTTCAATACTTTTTTATTGCGATTTAATTTTAAAACTTTCCAATTGAAATGGAATGAATCTATTTTGTCCTTTATCCAGATCCTTTAACCAGATGAAGTTTGTGAACCACCACTGCTGCTGCCGCTACCGCCACTGGTACTGCCACCACTGCCACCACTGCTGCCGCCAGAAGAGCCAGAGGAAGAAGAACCTGGTATAAAATTTTATTAGAAATTTCATATAAGTTTAACATTTGAACTTTTTTGTTATGGGTTACCTTGCATTGCGAATGATTTTGGACCAGATTCAGTTACCATTAATGGCTCGGAAACCTATATTTGAAAAAGAAGATTATTACAAATGCAACTATAGGTTTTTTTTAAAAACTTTACCGAAGCACCAATCAGCATACAAACTACCAGAAGTAAGATAATTATTTTTCCCATGGTATTGACTTTTAGTTGAACACTTCAGAAATGTATGATAGTGAAAAGTATTTATTTGACGCTTTTATAGTAGCTGGTCTAGTTCCAAAAATGTATTAGCATTTATTAAAAGAATTAACAAAGTGTGAAGTATTAATATTATTTTGGCTAATTTTTGGCAGTTTAATGGGTGTCAATTATTTATAAATACATTTTAATAGCCTATTGAAACTCATCTCCAATCGACATTACTTTTGTTGGGATTTATTTTTTTTTAAATGAAATTCTTATGAAAAATATGTTTACTGTAATTGGCTTTTCAGCAACATATCCATTATGTAGGCTAGGCTAAGATACAGGTACATTCTGAGTTCTTTACAAATAAAAATTCTTCATTGGAGCATAGCAACGAAAAGGTCTAAAACAGAAACAACAATTTTCAGTCAAAAAATCAATATTCGCAATCACGTAACCGAAAACCTATCAAAAAAAAAATATGAAGAATACAAAATTCATCTTACTGACGCACGTATGTATACCGCGAATAAAACGTCACGTATGTCGTCCTATCCACGTTGCCATCGCATCAAAAAAATATACAAAAATTGTGTACTTAATGACATATTGCAAAAACAAAATAAAGGATACATGATGTGTCTACAACATTAGATACAGCTAAAGCAGACACTATCACAGTCACAGCACGGATGTCAGCAAAATACCACCACCACATCAAAATATCATCAGCCGCCAGACCAGACTATACCATCATCTCAAAAAGTAGAATTTCATTCAGATTTTCGGGGGCCCTTATTTATAACATATACATACATACATAATGTACCTACATATGTATATATGTTTATTAAATTCATCGAAATTCAAGGTCAATCTAGAGTAGACCTCTCGCAGGCAACTCACAACAAAAACAACGAAGAAGTCTGTTTTTATTTCTCGTTGAATTTTATCTTGAAAAGGACGCTGATGATAAGAAAACACAACAATTGAAATATAAGACGTCCAATCCACAACAACACGTCCGATCTTAGTGCCTTCAAAAAAAAAGAAAAGAAATTAAACAACAACACATCATCATCATCATCATTTTCGCACTCCGTCAGGGGCTTAAGTTTAGGTATAGTACAAGCACTTGGAAGCGAACCGAAGACCGACACAGAATATACACTCGTCAAAAATTCGACCTTGCTGCTTAGAAACCCCTAAAATAAAATACTCGTATAATCAAATGACACAGACGTTAAAAATAAAATAACCAAAAACAGAACAAAAATTGAAATTAATATGGGAAAACAATATTTGGATGACCATGACGACGACGAGCGACGCGACGACCACGAAGACGTCGACAACAACAACAACGATGATGATGTTGATACAGGGTGCTGGGATGCAAAGAGACTGCGTCTGGAAATTTAGGAATAACCAGTTCTAACAATCAAAACATCCCGAAAATGTCTGCACGTGTACATATTTATGCGACTATATAAAAGCAATATCTAATGAAGGTTAATCAAGAGTAGATCACTCTTTGCCCCTGAAACATATATAACCTGGGTGGTGGTCTTGAATTTGTATTTATTTTCAAACTCAAATGGTTACCATATACACCATGACTCTGCATCTGTTTTGTCCTTGTATTCAAGATCAAACGAAAATGTACATATGAGTAAATTTTAAACATTTAAAAAATGTAGGGTACAATGGGGTCTAAAAGAACATTTTGCGAAGAAGATAAAATATGTCATTTAAATGACAGAATTTAAATTCCATTTACATAACATTTGATTTTGGGTTTGTTCAACCAGACAAATACTAGTGTAGGTAGAGTAGTGAAGGGCAGTGCAGGCC
This sequence comes from Eupeodes latifasciatus, assembly GCA_920104205.1. Classification (NCBI taxonomy): domain Eukaryota; kingdom Metazoa; phylum Arthropoda; class Insecta; order Diptera; family Syrphidae; genus Eupeodes; species Eupeodes latifasciatus. Next base: position 151,032,437 of record OV049926.1, on the reverse strand, counting down.
CATAAAAACTGTCAGAGCAAATTTAAGCATAAACGTAAAACGTCAGATTTAAAAAAAAAAAATTAAATTAAATTATTCAAAAATTTAAGTCAAAAATATAAAGCGCGGAAAAAAATCAACTTTATTTGTTTGTTAAAATATAGGGCGATTTTTTAAAAGCTATAGGAAAGTTTAAAAAAAAAAAAAACATACAATTCAGAAAAATGCATGAAATCTTTATTTGAATCGATAGTACGGTCCATATAATTTAATGTTTGAAGATTATTTCATGCAAATGTTGACCTTGACTGCACCTCAAATGGTCCATCCGCTTAGTCTAATTTTGGCATACTCTTTCCAACATTTCGGCCGGTATCTCACGAATAAATGCTTCAATGTTGTCTTCCAATGCGTCAATTGAAGCGGGTTTGTGTGTATAGACATGAGCTTTAACATAGCCCCACACAAAATAGTCAAAAGTCGTTAAATCGCGGCCAATTGACCGGTCCCGAACGCGAAATAAAATGTTCACCGAACTCGCCTCTCAATAAGTCCATTGTTGTGCGTGCTGTGTGTGTGGCATGTGGCACCGTCTTGTTGAAACCACATGTCAAGCAAGTCGAGCTCTTGCATTTTGGGCAAAAAAAAAGTTGGATATCATCTCACGGTAGTGCTCACCATAATTCACAGTTACGTTACGATTCGCATCATCCTTGAAGAAGTACGGTCCAATGATGCCACCAGCCCATAAACCGCACCAAACTGTGACTATTTCTGGGTGCATTGGTAGCTCTTGCAACGCTTCTGGCTGATATTCACTCCAAAATCGACAATTCTGCTTAATTATGTACCCATTGAGCGAAAAATGAGCTTCGTCGCTCGCTGGAAGAAGCGCGTGATAAACTTTCTTAACAGAGCACGCATTTTAATAATAAAATTCAATAATTTGCAAGCCTTGTTCATTTGTAAGCCGATTCATGGTTAAATAATAGACCAAACTGAAGATGTTTGACAGTAAAACAAAACCAGTGTTGTCAAAAAGATAATAGTTAACAAATCGAAAAATACATAACATTAACTAATTTTGACATTTTCACCAACTTGTAATATTCAAAACTTAATTACACTATAGTTCAGCGCAAAACAAAATTATTAATGAAAACAAAAAAGCTACACTTTTCTGCCCAGAATCGTCCAGGGAAGCTGGTTGCACACAGGTTTTGACAACATTTATGAAGTAGAATATCTTAGGTGTCAATTATAGCTATCAATATCCATTCGAATTTCGTTTGGTTTCGAGATTAGAAAGCGATTAAGAAAGTCGTTTGTTATGTTTGGTATCAAAATGAAGATAATAAGTTGTAGAATTGTTTGCAATAAAAAAAAGTCCTTCTATAACTCAGAATATCCATTTAGCTCATTTTTAGTTTTTCAATAATAAAATCGTTTCCAATACTTGATTCCAACCCAAAAATATTTCAATGAAAACTGTCAAAAAAAAAACCATTACTTTCAATGATGGCTCCTTAGATAAAAGTTAAAATTTACAAAAAAGGTATACAATTAAAACTTCAAACCAAATAAAAGTTTCACGTCAAAGTCAGGTGAATTTATTTAACTTCTTCTTATTTTTATAGAATAAATAAGAATTAAACTAAATAAATAAGATCAATTTGTCCTGCTAAACAAATTGTTTTTCATGAATGTCCTGAAACATCACACTTTCGAACTGAGGTTTCCTATAACTTTCATTGTTCTTGAAATATTAATCAAATATAAAAACATGATATAAGAACATGATAATGATAATTTCTAGGATCCAGTTTTTGTTGGTGTAATACTTAAACTGAAAATTTATTTAAAAAAATATAAGGTTTAGAATTTTGATTTGGGACTTCCACATAGAAAATCTCCTAAAAAACTTATACTCGAGTAACCTAAGATTAACTTGATTTCATTTGACTAAAAGTCAATATTATTTTTTGTAACAATTGTAAACGTAATTGAAAATTGTTTACCATTTTTATAGTGAGTTTTGACAATTGTAATGTTTCGTGTATAGTAATGGTGTACCCGTGTTTTGTTGGGAAATCTATCAATAGTAAAGTAGGATTTTACACGAATAACAAAAACAATATTCGCAGTATGAATACTACCGATAAAAGTTAAAGTAGAATCTTACTATTGATGGGTTTTTGACATTTATACGAGTCTCGAATGGATCTTATGTGATTTCGTTCTCAAATGTTGGTACGATTGATATTGCATTTGTATCTCGATGGCTGTGTTCGTTGAGTAGTTGTGCATTTGGAATCATGTGTTTTCCATTGAGGGAAAAAGTCAATCTGTTACTGTTGATATTGTTAATGAAAATGGACTAACTGGGCTTATTTTGCAAGAGAAAATGATAGAAAAGATAATTAAGTTTTGCTATGTTTCCCCCAAAGGTTTATCTCAGTTTAGATTAAATAAATCTTTTTGGTGTTTCTACCGCACAAGAAGATTTAAAAATGATTAAGTTTGACAGCACTTTCTATAAGGCAAATGGTGTTTCGATGTTTCTTATGAAGTGCAAGTGAGATAGTTTGATTCGTGTTAAACAATGAAGAACTGAATAGTTCAGCACCATATAAGAATATGCTACCTACTCCATGTGCAACTTTTTTTGTTTTAATTTGATTAAAACAAAACTATATTTTTTGTACACAAACATGCAAATAAACAGACCATAATGCATTATCTGTAAAACCAACTCCTCCACACAGGTTTTTCTTCACAAATTTTGACTCGACTCCGATCCCCGACCGAAATCGAGGCGAATCAAGCCCATTTCAACTCGATTCAGGTATATAAAGAATTTAGGCGAGTTCCAAGCTCGCTTCAACACCACATGTTAATGTAGTAGTCTACAAACAAACCCCCTTCTTGAAGTTTTTATTTTATGTCAAATTGTTTGGTTAAAACTTTGAAATCGAATATTACCTTACACAGACGTATTTTCTTGATTTTCATAGTCAACTATCAAAAATCAGCTTACACGATTTCACCCCTGGTCTGAATTTCGCTATTTTTTTTGGAATTTTTTGATAAATTATTCTAGTAAATATTCAATTGCATCAACTTTCAAATATAAAAACCGGACTACTGCGGATCGTTTTTTTTTTGTCAATTTCTCATTGTAGTATATATGGAATACCAAAAAAACACGGCTAGTTTTTACTTGCTAAATGTCAAAAGATGACAATTTCAAAATTGACAGTTTCTCAATTAATATTAAAAATGATCTTCTTATTTAGGAATCCTATATGAAAAGTTTGGAGGAAAAACAATACACTTTGGGCAAGCCAATAAAACGTACATAGGTACTTACTTATGCATTATGCCAAATTAATTGCACATGTCTGACTATAATTTTACAAACAAACACACCTTCAATAAAAAAAAATTATAGCGCAGCTTAAATTAATTATTCCATGTTTCATATGTATAAAAACGTATGGACATACATATTACTTTACTCAAACAATATAATGCCTGCATATATTGTGTATTATTGTCCGAAACGCCACAACAATTGATTTTTATTTTAAGGGTAAAAGAATATTTTTATCAAAAATATAAATTTTTCATGTTTTTTGTTTCTTTTATTTTGGTTGCGCTTCATTTTTCCATTTCTGGCCACCACGAATATTTGATACAAAGCACGTACGAGCGAGCAATGGTATACAGAATTCCCCGAAGTCTTTTGATTTCCTGGTTGTGATTTTGCGAATGCATTGCATTGCATTTGAATATCTCGTGTCTCTCATCTGTTCCTTGTCTACATTTGTGATAAAGTAATATTATAATGTACCTTAAGTCGCGTCTCTTAAGAAATGCAACGGTTTTTAATTAACATTCTTATTCAATACGCATTAAATTATGTTTTTTTTTATTCTTCGTTAGTTTTTGGTCAAATCATGATTCAAAAACTAAATAGAAAATTCGATTGGGAGAAAACGAATTCTTCAAAGCAATATTTCAGATATGGATCAATATTCTTTATGGTCTGATATTAAAAGTGACAATTCAACATAGAACATATTTTGACGTATGACAGGTATCCTCCATTTTATTTTGATTTTGACAAATATTAAAAACCTGGCGAACAATGTGTATCCTGATGATTCTAATTTTTGACAGTTTGACTTCTTTTAATGCAACATTACAACATAGAATTACATAGTATTCCATTCAGCTATGCATCGATTTTATTTTCAAAATTATACATTAGGAAAATTTGTGCAGCTTCGTACATCAATGTTCTACTTTCCCTGAAATTAAAAGTGGCAGTTGAAGAAAAGAACATATTTTGACACGTGACAAGTATCCTCCATTTTATTTAGATTATTACAGATGCCAAGAACTTAACGAAAAGTGTATTTTGGTTTGGTTTTTTGACAGTTCAGTTTTGTCAGTCACTAAAAAATAATACGTTATTTTGCCTCTGCTAATAGTTCACTGGTATATTTAGGTCTCTCCTCTCTCCTCTAAGTTAACAATCCTGCGGCACGCTTACTTGACTTACATACATATGTATAAAGTCATCAGAAAAAAACATATTATCTAACTTGTCCTACTTAACGACGAATAAATATCTTCCTGCATATTAAATTATTTTACAATTGGTTAACAAAATTAATTTAATGAAATCATATACATATGTATGTATTTCTAAGAATTTGTTACTTCAAAATAAAATTTCTTTATAAATTTGTTAATAATATTTAGAATTTCTTTGAAAAAAATCATGCGTCGCAAATAATATAGGATTGTACATTGTACATTTTTGCTTTGCATGCCCATTCACTTGTTATGACATTATTTCTGTTGCAATATCAATTGCATAATCATCAGGAGGCAGAACTCGGTCGACAATTTTGCCGAACAAATGCGTTATTTGTAGTTTTGCTTGTTTGTTTCTTTTTTTTTTTAGAGAACGAAAGACACTTAACAGGGTGACAAGGATTATACTTTTTTTTTTAAATTTTAACATGTGGCAATTCCAATGATTGATTCAATAATTGGTGAAAAAATCAATTCGATTTTTAAATACACATAATAGTTTAATAGTACCCGTAGCGTGATGGTTAGTGCGTTGGACTGTCATGCAAGGGGTCTTGGGTTCAATCCCTGCCTGTGCCACCTAACTTTTTTCAAGGGTACTGCCTCTTGCGAGGAATTGACAAATCCTCCAAGAGTAATTCTTGTCATGAAAAGTGCTTTCTCAAATTAGCCGTTCGGATTCGGCATATAAACTGTAGGTCCCTTCCATCTCTGACAACATTACTCGCACACAGGGATGGTTGAGAGTTGTAAGTCACTAGGCCCTGGTCCTTCATGGACTGTTGCGCCACCTAATTTATTTATTTATAATAGTTTAATAAATTATTCGGTTCTTTTGATTTAATCAATTCTGTTTGTCAAAACCTATATCTACGTTTATTTGTGTTGAAACATATGGATACAAAAGTAGCAAAATAAATATCACCACCGACAGGTAAAATTATTTTACAACTGTCAAAGTCAAATTGACATACGCCGCCATTTGTAAAAATTATAGAATCTTCCGCTAGAATTCGCTTTCTTGGGTTGTTGATATTTATATAATGAAAGACCTGATTGGGTGATGGAAAACCTTTTGACCAAGTCTTGAAAGTGTGACTTTGAGAGAAATGTTTGTTTTTTTCTTGTAACCAATGTTTAAAAAATAATTTTGACTGTTTGAAATATTTAATAAATACATACATACATTAGATTTTCTAAAGCGCCTCATACGTCTACTTTTTATCCCGCTCCCATCTATGAAAATTGACAACACTGTGAATACTTTCCAATCCATAGTTTGTTCTCTATAGCTATGCCTAGGTTTTTTTTAAAAAAAAATTAATGAATATTCCAATATAAAATAAGGTCACCCTATAACGCATTTCAACCGAACATATAATAGATGTTGGCTTAAGAGCGAATTACCTAGATAATACTGTCATCAAGTATAAAATTATTAGAAAAATAAAGTAATAAAGTGCCTGTGTGCACTGCATTTAACCTGCAGTGACGTTTGCGTACGCCTTGGCCAGGGTAAGAAGAAAAATAATAAATGATTAGCGACTAGCACAGCGGTTCAATGAACTGACACCATGCATCGATCGTCGCCGTGCCGTCAGTCGGCCGCCGCCGCCGACGACGATGACGACGAACGTCCACTTCGACAACGACTTGGACGACGACAACGACAACGACTGACAACCAATTGATTACATAATGCACCGGTCTACTCTATACTTTATTGGGAGCAAAAAGTTGTGTGCCTGTAGATATTGCGGCTACTGCAAGTCTCAATCAGTCTTCATGTGCTGATATCAGGCATTAGAAGTGTTGTTATACAAATACCTACAACATACACTATACTCGTGTACCATCAAAGACTCCTGGATAGCAGCGCTTCGCTGTATCGATAGATACGCACTGTTCATACATAGATACAATTATTATATGAGAGTACAATGTAATTTACGGCGATACGCCTAAGCAACATTCCAAGTATGGTCCGACCAGGTCAGGCCTCAAGCCTCACTCCCCAAGCCACCCTCCTCCTTGGCTATGTCTATACCGCCTTATCTCTTCTCCAGCTCCAGCCATAGCTGGGAATTGGGTTATTCTTGAATCAAGCGTTGTGCGTTGGTCAACTGGTGCGCGCTGCAATTGAGAGTGATTTCAGTTTCAGTTGACATTTTCAATCTTAATTATTTTTGGTTTCTTTTCCATTTATATATGTATATTTTTTTTTTTAAATAGTTTAATAGATAATAATTTACACAACTGACGCAGTGTTGATAGCTTCAGCGCGGCAGCAACGGGAGAACAAGTCTTAAAAGCGTTTTCTTCCACATCAAGGAGGCATATAGTGCGGTGCGACGAAACCGACCGACGAGCGACGCGACGCACGCAATGGAGATCTAATAAATTGCTGCTTGCGTAAAACTTCAGGCGGACAAAACCGTGGCGTATACCTACCATACATAAACTGCTATGGACGGACAACAGACGTTAGATTGTTGTGTAATAAATTCAATTCTGAACGCATGACAATTTGTCATTTGTTTAACTAATTTCGATTGGACGCACGCATTGGATACTTTTGGGCAGGAAAAAGATTGGGCTCCGCTCTGCTCTGCTCCGGTACAGTGGAGGCGCTGTGGTGCGGTTCAGTGGTGTGGTGTAGTGTAAAACAACAAGATAGGAGGCACAGCAGGTCATATCGGACAACTGCTTCTATTTTATCTCTCTTACTGTTCAGTGTTCAGTCTCATTTTCCATTCCCATATACAATCGTATATATGTATGTACATAGTTCGTAGTCAGTGGAAATATTTGAATTTATTAGAAAACTAGAATTGATTTGAATTGGGAGCAGACAGATTTACATAGCTATATGTAATATTTTGCAATCGTGAATGCAATTGTTTTTTTTTTTTGTTTTCTTTTATTGTATTTATTTTATATGTGCATAAGTCTATTTGATTTTGATTGAGCAATCTGATTTATTAGGATCTATTAGAATTAATTAGTACTCGTATATTTACGCGCAACATTGAGAAGGATTGAGTTGCACCAGGAAGTTGAAAAACATGCCTATATTTAACGTTATTGGGCAATAACATCTGAAAAGGATTTAATTACTTACTTACTTACTTAAGGTGGCGCTACAGTCCGGGGCGGACCTGGGCCTCAACCAACATGCGTCTCCAGCCAGCTCGGTCCCTAGCTAGCTGTCTCCAGTTTCGCACGCCAAGTTGGTTGAGGTCCTCACCCACCTGAGTGCGCCACCTGAGTCGCGGTCTTCCTCTACTGCGCCGTCCCTCGGGATTAGATTCGAAGACCTTCCGGGCTGGAGCGTTGATGTCCATTCGCTCTACATGACCCAGCCATCTAAGCCGTTGGACTTTTATTCTGCTAACTAGGTCAGTGTCGCTGTACAGCCCGTACAGTTCGTCGTTATATCTTCTCCTCCATTCTCCATCTATACGTACGGGACCAAAAATCACCCGAAGAATTTTTCTCTCGAAGCATCCTAAGACGTTCTCATCTTTCTTTGACAGGGTCCAGGCCTCAGCGCCATAAATGAGAACCGGGATGATGAGTGTCTTATAGATGGTGATTTTAGATGCTCGAGAGAGGACTTTACTTCTCAATTGCCTTCTAAGTCCAAAGAAGCAGCGATTTGCAAGAGTTATTCTTCGTTTGATTTCAGCGCTGGTGTCGTTGCCTGTGTTTATAGCGGTGCCTAGGTAGACAAAGTCCTTAACTACCTCGAAGTTATAGCTGTCCATGGTGACGTTTTGTCCAAGACGTCGTTGTTCAATGTCCTTTTTTGATGACAGCATATACTTGGTCTTGCCCTCATTGACCACTAAACCCATCTTCTTCGCTTCCGTCGCAATGCTCAAAAACGCTCCACTGACATCACGCTTTGATCTTCCAATTATGTCAATATCATCTGCGTATCCGAGTAATTGGATGGACCTTTGGAAGATTGTGCCTCTAGTGTTGACGGTTGAGTTTTGCACAATTCTTTCCAGAACGATGTTGAAGAAGTCGCATGACAGTGCATCGCCTTGTCTAAAACCTTTTTTGACATCAAATGCATCGGTGAGATCTTTTCCGACCCTGATGGAGCAGCGTGCATTCTCCATCGTCATTCTGCACAAACGGATAAGTTTGACAGGGATGCCAAAACTAGACATTGCTCTGTAGAGTTCTTCCCTATGGATGCTGTCATACGCGGCTTTAAAATCGATAAAGAGATGGTGGGTATCGATTTGAAGCTCCTGGGTTTTTTCCAAGATCTGCCGTAATGTGAATATTTGGTCGATAGTGGACTTTCCTGGTCTGAAGCCACACTGATAAGGACCTATCAGGTTGTTGACGAACGGCTTCAGACGTTCACATAGTACGGCAGAAAGGATCTTATATGCAATGTTAAGGAGACTGATCCCTCTGTAGTTGGCGCAATTTAAAGGGTCTCCTTTTTTATGTATCGGACAAACTATGCTGAGATTCCACTCATCGGGCATGCTTTCTTCCGACCATATTTTGCAGATGAGTTGGTGCATGCTCCCTACCAAGTCATCGCCTGCTGCTTTAAATAGTTCGGCAGCTATGCCGTCAGCTCCAGCAGCTTTGTTTGACTTCAGTTTAGATATAGCTATCTTCACTTCGTCTAGGTCGGGTAGGCGGAATTGTTGATCTGCGTCGCCTAAGTTGAGTGGTTATACCTCCCTTACAGCGGGATTCGGTTCGTCATCGCCGTTATATAATTTGGAGAAGTGGTCTTTCCATATTCTCAACATAGACTGCGGTTCTACTACGATGTTCCCCTGATCGTCTTTACAGGCTTCGGTTCGTGGCTGGTACCCTTGGGAGTTCTTTTTTACCTTTTGGTAAAATTTACGAACCTCATTCCTGTTGTAACATCCCTCTATCTCCTCGATCGCGCGCTTCTCGTGCTCTCTTTTTTTCCATCTAAGAAGCCGGTGTTCCTCTCTCCTCCTCTGCTCGTAGAGCTCGCGAGCAGCTCTGGTCCTTCTGTGCAGGGCCGTTTTGTATGCCTCTTGCTTCGCTGCGTGCGCTTGCCGGCATTCGTCGTCAAACCAGGGGTTTCGCTGTTGTGGACGTGTGAAACCTAGCACTTCAGAGGCGGCATCTCTGATGGCTGCAAGGCAATGTTGCCACTGGTTTTCAATGCTTAATGCATGCAGCATAGGACTCCTTAAGAGGTTACTAGAGACTCGATCGGAAAAGGACATGGCAGTCTCTTGCGATTGTAGCCGTCTAACGTCGAATCTTCTCACAGTACTTCCTTGTTTTGGCTTGGACCGGGATATCCGTAGCCGTACCTTGGCTACAACTAGGTAGTGGTCCGAGTCAATGTTGGCCCCTCGGAATGTTCGGATATCCTGTATACTGGAGAAGTGTCGTGCGTCGATCGCAATGTGGTCAATCTGGTTAACGGTTGATTGATCAGGAGATTTCCATGTCCCCTTGTGGATATTGAGATGTGTGAACTGCGTACTAGCTACCAGAACGTCTCGCCCCGCAGCGAACATTTGAACATCGAAAAGGATTTAATTAACTTGGTATTTTTTGTAAGTTAATCAATTAATAATAATAAAGTTAAATGGTTAATAAATGAGTTGGCATTGTATGTAATATGAAAAAAGTCCTTAATTAGTTTATTTTTTACTTTTGAGCTTCACGGAGTCCATTGGATTTTAAATAAATCACAAATAGTAACGGATGTTTTTCAGAGGTATAGAACTTTAACTTGGCAATACTATTTTAAATGGCGGCCATTTTGTCACTTGTCACTTGTCAATTCATTCATTTTTGTTTGGTTTGACATTTCATCACGAATATTTTAACGTTACGGACCCGTGACATAAACTCCAAGATCGTGCGGTCTTACGCCACATCACTAGTGTGGGGATATGTCAACTTGCTAAATTCTTAGACATTCGTCTGTTTTGATTTTTTGGATTTTATGTATGGCTATGACTGGTAATTTTAGAGTAGATTATAATAATGTTCGTGGGCTGATATCGAATTTTCTGTCTGTGTACATCCACACTGTTTTTAATAGACAGCTGTATTGAGTGAAACCCAAGTAGGTGAAGATTCCGATCCTGCTGAATTTTTAATTCATGGGTATTGCTTGGTGCCATTATTCTTCTCACACCATGGTCTCGCCATATACATATATTAGGAATGATGTTGCATTTCAACTTTTACCACAATATGGTCATTGTACCAACTCCCTTTTTAATTTCATGTGGTTAAAACTTTCCGTGAATAAACACATCATTCACTATTGTTTTCTTTATCGGAGCCCAAACCTGGACAGAGTTTCGACTTCTCAGGAATGTGATACTCTGTCTGACTCTATCCAAAGAATTGTCTCCCTGTATCCCCACACTGAAATCGTTATTATGGATGATTTCAATGTTCATAATTTTCGTGGCTTCTCCATTATGGCCAGACAACACCCGAAGTAATGTGTGCTGAGATTTTTGCTGAGTTTAACCATCTTACTCACATTGTCAATGAGCCTACTCGAATATCAGACGTTAACGGCCGAGCAGAAAATACACTTGACTTGTTTCTCACTTCTGATCCTGATAAGTACACAATCAGTGTATTGACGCCGCTAGGCACATCGGACCACAGTGTGCTAATTTCTCGTGTCAAACAAATCCAGTTAAAGAAAGAGCTCCAAAGAGAACCGTTTGGCGGTACGTGGAAGCCAACTGGGACGGTCTCAATAATTTCTTCAGGATCTTTAACTGGTCATTATGCTTCCTCGGTAGTGACGTAGACTTCAGTGCAGATATGATTACTAGTATGATTCATCTGGGAATGAAAACTTTTATTCCGCATAGGGTTAAAAGTATTAAGCCTAAATCATGTTTCAATTCGAGCTGCAAAGAGGTTATCAAGGAGAAAGAGGTGAGCTTCCGGTGTTTTAGAGCCAACTCAAGTGAGGAAACCAAGAAGAGTTTAAACAAGCCAGGAAGGCCTGCAACGCCGATATTCGAAGGACCAATTTTTTGCATGACCAAAAATTACGGCAAAAAATACTGCAATGTCCCAAAGGCAGTAAGAATTATTGGTCATTTGTAAAAAACATGAGGAATTCTTCCTCTTCCTCGGTTCCTACGCTTGTTGTCAATGACACTCCTTAAGTTAGCTCTATTGATAAAGCTAACTTGTTTACAAGACAGTTCGCCGAAAATTCCACCTTACCAGATAGTGTAATGGTTCCCCCAGTTCTTGAACGCGTAAATGATTCTATGGGACCAATCTATTTTCGTACTCGTACTGTGGCGAGAGTTCTTAAAGATCTCAACATTCATAAATCCGCCAGTCCGGATGGTATCCCTGCTATTATTCTAAAGAGGTGTTTTTCCACGCTAGTAAAAACCACTGCGTAAGCTTTTCCATCTATGCTATTCTTCGGGGCTCGTTCCGAGTAGTTGGAAAACTGCATTTGTTCAGCCAATCCCAAAAAAAGGCGAGTCTTGTTCCCCCGCAAATTATCGACCGATAGCACTCATCTCCCTTCTTTTTAGAGTCATGGAAACGCTGATTAATTATCAGCTTAAGAAATATCTTGAGGAACGGAAGCTTCTTAATGACCGGCAATACGGCTTTCGTAGCAATAGGTCCACTGGTGATGTCATAGTTCATCTCACCGAACAGTGGAACAAATCTTTACATCGTTTTGGAGAAAGTGAGATTATTATTGATTATTATTTCCTCATTTTTATAAATGATCTCCTGTCTGCTACTTCTAATCCAATACATTGTTTCGCTGACGATAGCACTCTTAGCTTTTCATATTCGTTTCCAGACTCACAACCCTATTCTTCGGATGTGAAATTGCAACGGCAAAATATGATAAGCTCATTAAATTCCGATCTACACAGTATTGTACAATGGGGAATAAAAAACCGTGTGGAATTTAATGGTTCGAAAACCCAATGCTGTCTCGTATCGTTAAAGCGAGATATACCCTCTTTGCCACTATCTATGAGTGGCACTTGCATCAACGAAACTGAAGATCTTGACATCCTCGGAATGTGCATCAGCAACCACCTTTTGTGGAGCGATGCGCGATGTCGCCAAAAATGCCGCAAGATGTCTAGGTTTTTTGAGAAGATGCAAGAAATTTTTTCTCTCCGTCTGATCTGGCTACAATCTACAAAACCTATATACGTCCAAAACTTGAATATAACCCTCATTTCTGGGCTGGTGCTCCAGTAACTTATTTAAGGCTCTTGGACAGTATTCAAAGAAGAGCTTTTAAAATGATTGGTGACATTAACATCATCAACACGATTACGTCGCTCGAACATCGTCGTAAAGTTTCTTGTCTTACCTTTTTTACCGTTATTTTAACAGACTTTGCTCTAGTGAAATAGCCAGTTGCATTCCTCCCCTTAAACAATTTAACTGTAATACCCGCGCTTCTAGGAATGCCCTTAAGCCCAACTTCGGCCGTACTGTGAAGTACAGAGATTCATTTTTTAGCCGTCCCTATCTTTCCCTATCATAGCAATGTTCAGGACTTCGAAATCAATGTACACCGGCACTTCCTATCTAGCTCTTCTTTCTTTTTCTAATGCTCACACTGTGTCTTTAACATATTAAAGGTATACAAAACCCTTTTAGTGTTCGCTAATTATAAAAAAAAAAAAAATTAAACAAAAATCATCTTTCTTTTTATTTTTATATAAAGCAAAAAAATTATTATTTATGTTTATGAAAAAGTCATTATTGAATTTATTTTCTGACTTCACTGCGTTCATTGAATTTGAAATAAATAATGTAAATTCAAAGTCTCTAAATAATGACACTTTCCATTTCTAAAATTGATTATTTTGTCATTTTGTTAGTATTCTTTCTTGTCAGTTGAACAAGTGACAGTTTAGCTGTCAAATTTTTATTTAAATTTATTTTACTTGATGTATTTTTAGAACAAGACTAATTCATTTAAATTTTCTTCAATTAGTAACATTTTTCCAAAACATTTTTAAAACAATTTCATATTAGAATCAAATTTAAGAAATCACATGGAAAAACTTGATAAATGAGAATTTTATTCTTTAAACACTATTATATTGGTTTGCAATTAAGTTGATTTCAGAATTTATTTCTAGTTGAACCCTTCCCCTTACAAAAATGTATGCGGGCGTTCATGCAATTGAACAAATTTGATTTGAAATTTTGATTTTAAATCAAACGAAAAAAACAACAAGAGCTAAGAAGAAATTAATTGATTTTTATTTACCAAAGAAAAACAACCTTTGTGCACTTTGCAATTGAAATTTCTACTAGAAATTAATATATGTCTAGAAAAACATTATTTTATATATTTCCTAAGACTTCCTAGATTTCAATTTTATGAGAGTCAGCTATTTTCTCTAAAGGGTTTTCAAATAAGAAGTTTCATTTTTAATAGTCCACTTTATGGGCAGCTGTCACTTTTGAAGATTTTATCTTTTTACTTTTAACAATTAAAACTCTTAGCATATTTTTTGGGGCTACATCAAATAAGGATGCTCCACAGTCCATGTTCAATTCTTCTATTGGGGTAACAGAGCCGCAAATGTGTGAATTGGTCATGAAAAATGTCATGAAAAGGTTATTGTGCTATAACCTAAGTTCAAATTCAATCCATTGATTTCTCTGCATTCGATTTTTAACTTCCCATAGGAAGTTATTGTAATGGGTCCGATTTGTCAAATTGAAAATTTTGACATTTCTCGACGTTTCAAGGTCTCTAGAGTCGAAATAAAAGATTTTAAGAAAGATGTCTGTGCGTGCGTGTGTACGTACGTCCGTACGTCTGTACGTCCGTACGTCCGTACGTCCGTACGTTCGCGACGTTTTTTTCGTCGTCCATAGCTCAAGAACCAGAAGAGATATCGACTTCAAATAAATTTTGATATACAGATAATAAGGCAGAAAGATGCAGAAAGGGCTCTCAAGAAAATTGCGTGGGTGGTTTTTTTACCATAGCAGTTTAAAAAAAAGGTGAAAATTTTGGTTAACCCTAAATATCTCATGAACCAATGACGCTAGAGACTTGAATTAAATTTTATGTTATATATTGTAACGTGATACAAAACAATTATATTTTTGGAAAAAAATTCAATTAACGGTTTTTTTTATAAATCAAAAAAACTGAAAAAAAAAAATTGTCACTTCGAAAATTTTACGACTAAAATATGATTTCATCTCCAAAACAATTTTGTGCAACGAAGAATAATGTTTTTGACATCTGATAAAATTTTGAGAAAAATCGAATTGACAGTTTTTTTACAAAAACTAATAACCTAAAAAAAATAAAAAAAAAGTTGGTAAAAATTGAGTTTTGACTCAAATATCTTTTCAAGACTTTGAGACATTGGCTTTAAACTACTTTTATCTTTCAAAAAATATTGTTTTCAACATTCAGTAAAATTTTGAAAAAAATAGAATTGACAGTTTTTTTACAAAAAATTAAAAACCGAAAAAAAAAATTAACAAAAGTGGGTAAAAATTGATTTTCGACTTAAATATCTTTTCAAAAATTTGAGATTATGGCTTCTAACTAATTTTATCTTATAAGAAATATTGTTTTCAACATTAGGAAAAATTTTGAGAAAAATCGAATTGACAGTTTTTTACAAAAAATACAAAACTTAAACAAAAAAATTGGCACGAGTACGATAACTTTGGCGCCGAGATATAATAACGGTTTTTGGTAGAGGGTCTTAATACAAGCATTTTTTACTATGTGAGGGGGGGGGTCTATCTCCCCCCGTTTAGGCGGGAGGGGCAATTTAAAAAAGTCATTATTTAAAATGGAAAAAAATAATTAAAAAATAACGGTGATACTTACAATTAAGTTGTATACATTTTTTTAAAGCCAACACTCTGTTCTATTAGCCAGTTTTTAAATCAAGTCAAAACTATGCGTAGTTTTTGAAAAATTTTATTTTAAACTCAAAATTTGAGTAAAAAAAGTTAAAAAAAGGTTTAAAGTGTAACTTTTTCAATACTTCAAGATTATCTACCATTGTTTTTATTTCAGAACTTATTGCTCTTATTTGTTTTTGATCAAAAACTGAAAACTAGATGATTTTATGTCTTTTAGTTTTTGAGAAAATTGAAAATAAAAATTTAATTTTAAACTCAAAATTTGAGTAAAAAAAGTTAAAAAAAGGTTTAAAGTGTGACTTTTTCAATACTTCAAGATTATCTACCATTGTTTTTATTTCAGAACTTATTGCTCTTATTTGTTTTTGATCAAAAACTGAAAACTAGATAATTTTATGTCTTTTAGTTTTTGAGAAAATTGAAAATAAAAATTTAATTTTAAACTCAAAATTTGAGTAAAAAAAGTTAAAAAAAGGTTTAAAGTGTAACTTTTTCAATACTTCAAGATTATCTACCATTGTTTTTATTTCAGAATTTATTGCTCTTATTTGTTTTTGATCAAAAACTGAAAACTAGATGATTTTATATCTTTTAGTTTTTGAGAAAATTGAAAATAACCACAACTACTATTTTAATTTTTTTTGCTTGAGTGGTCTTATTTTGATAGTAATAATGGTATTTTCGTATGCGTAATGCGTGTTTGGGTGTATGCAACAGTAAGGTGTGCGCGAGTTTGGGTGTATGCAACAGTGGCATCTGTAAGGGGGGGCATGCTGCCCCCCTGCAACCCCCCTGCTTGGGCACACTATAGGATTTGGGATGGGTGCAAGTTGGTGTGTGTGCAAGGTGGGGAGGGTGCAAGGTGTGGTGGGTGCAAGATGGGGTGCATGCAAAGTTTCTTTTGCATTTAAATAAGCTGGATTTAAGAAAAATTAATTTACCCTAGGTGTATCTTAATCCATATTCGATTATTACTATCAAAATAAGACTACGTTAGCAAGGAAAAAGTAATTTAATTAAAATATTTTTTTTTGTAACTTTCAATTTTCTCAAGAACTAGAAGACATAAAGTCATCTAGTTTTCAGTTTTCGATCAAAAATAAATAAGAGCAATGTATTCTAAAAAAAAAATTGTAGATAATCTAAAAGTTTTGAAATATTACACTCTAAACCATATTTTTAACTTTTTTTTTGACCAAATTTTAAGTTTAAAACAGTTTTTTTCGAAAACTATGCATAGTGTTGACTTGATTTAAAAACAAGCTACTAGACACAAGTGTTGGCTTTAAAAAAAGGTATAATACTTAATTGTAAGTATTACCGTTATTTTTTAATTATTTTTTTTCCATTTAAAGTACATGTTTTTTTAAATTGCCCCTACCGCCTAAACGGGGGGAGATAGACCCCCCCTCCCATTGTAAAAAATGCTTGTATTAAGCCCCTCTACCAAAAACCGTTATTATATCTCGGCGCCAAAGTTATCGTACTCTCCCCAAAAAATTAATAAAAGTTGGTAAAAATTGATTTTCGGCTCAAATAGCTTTTCAAAAATTAAAACTATTGGCTTCAAACTTATTTCATTTCACAGAAAATATTGTTTTTTATATTCAATAATTTTTTTATAAAAATCCAACAGTCCGTTTTTTCATAAAAAAAAATAAAATCTACAAAAAATAGAACGCAAATTTGGTAAGAATTGATACATTTAGACAAACTTTTAAGCAAGACAAATCGATAGACGGGATGGGAAGTTATCAGTGTGGGTCGCATCCCAGCCTCTTTTTTAAATATCAAAATAGAATACCTTTTTGGAAAACCCCATACAATTATGTTTGCATTTCTGAAAGAGGTTTCTTTTTCTGAAACGCGAAATGTGCAACCTTCTCAGATTCTTCAAAACACTCAATTTTTAATTGTTATGGCCAATCCAATCTTCCTAAAATAATTAAATAAAAACAATGTCCAAACACAAAAGAACATTATATTCTCGATATCTGATCAACCCAAAAGTTATGTGTATTTGCTACCCTAAGGAATTAAATTATAACATTTTATTGACTTCAATACTTATTATCCAGATAAGAAACTTTGAAACAAAAATATAATCCTGAATATCTCTTTGTAAGAGCCCAACAAGTGTTAATGAAACGAAATTCAAACTCTTATGCAAAAAGAATTCGTATTATGCATCTTTATGACTACCATTATTGAAATGCAATAAAATTAAACGGACAAGAAAAAATGCATTATTAAAAATAAAATAACAAAAGAAAACAAAAAAACAATATCATGTCCAGGAAGCGAAGCGCCAATCAAATAAAAAACCAGAGGAAATTAGAAATTTTGCACAAAAAAGGGTTTAACACAAAAAACCAACTCAATCAGACAACAATAAACCAGTGATGCCAACAGTGCAGTAATAATTATACATTTAAAGACTTTTTATTTCGTCAAAAGTTCTAAATTTGTCTTCTATACATTTTAAAGCATTCAATAGAAAACTATATTATCTTGCTCCTATTCTTAAAAAAAATGGCTGCCTCACTTCCTTATCACTTTATAACCATCAAGAGAGAACGATACAAAATGGTGAGATTTCAAAATGATGAGACGTCAAAATAATGAGACGTCAATATATGTAAGTCATTTCAAAAGAAATATTATCAACATCATCCTGAAGTTAGTGACTGAACTTCAAATTAATGGAGTTTTCCAAACTTTTCAAATATAATTTTTATTTCATTAAATTTCTATTCATTATATTATCTTGCTTCTACTCTTAAAAAAAATGGCTGCCTCACTTCCTTATCAATTAATAACCATCGAGAGAGAACGAGACAAAATGGTGAGATGTCAAAATGATGAGACGTCAAAATGATGAGACGTCAATATAAATCATTTCAAAAGAGATATTATTATCAACATCATCCCGGAGTTAGTGATTAAACTTCAAATTAATGGAGTTTTCCAAAATTTTCAACTTTAATTTTATTAAATTCTCATACTTTCCTCTCAATTTAAGCAGAATTATGTACGTTAAAAACGATTTCGTTTTGTTTTTAAGTTGGCAACACTTAAAACAACAACATATTTATTTAGGCACAACATCAATTTGTTATTTCTTTAAAATTCTTTTTCCAATATTTTGTGATGACTATCGCCACATATTGCAGCACCAGCAGCACGACAGCTAAATGTAGTTTTTTTTTTTTTGATTTTGTAGCTTTTATGTTTATAAGTTCTCGGGGGTGTGGTTTTTTGGTTGATGATGATTTTGGGACTTTCAAGGAGTTCAATAGCACTAGCGGTATGGAATAAACGAATTCCTGCAGCAGTTATCATGTAATATCATCTTTATGTGCCTGGCAGGAATAAAGAGGAGTTTGATCATGGTCATATATTTAAAAAACGAAGAAGAAGAAGACTTTTCCAACAAAAAAAGGTAAAAAATGTACATAAGTAGGATTTAAGTGGAATGGTATGTTTTATTTAAATTTATTGGAAACTTTTTGGCACAATACATTGAATATCCGATTTTATTATCCCAGGTAGCAGTCGAAACTAATTTTTAAGCAGCTGCAGCCTATTTTTCATAAACAAAAAATACCGTTAGCAAAGTTTCAATTAGCGTTCGAATTGTGAAATTCTTTCCTTAAACTACATTTTATAGTCGCAAAGAAACAATTTTATTTCTTACGAATCCTGATTTGGATCGACTAATTAGAGACTCTTGAGTTCAAAATTAGTAACTTAGTTATGAATTCGACTTAAATACCTTCACGAAGCAAGTTTTCCTTCTGATTGCTGAATGCAATATTTTTGTAACGGGTGTTTTTTTTCAGAGGGATAAAACTTTAAGTTGGCAACACTATTTTAACTGGTGGCCATTTTTTCAGCTGTCAAGTGATTTATTTTTAGTAAGGTTTAGACCGACGCGACGCCTGAACAACGCTTTCAAGTTGTCAATTTTTTTTAAAACATGTTTCTGTTCGACATATTTTGGTTGGAGTGACGATATTCCTTAAGTATATGTTGAAACACCCCTAAAACTAACTGTTAATTAAGCTTTATGAGGTCCGTCAATAGTGACCGATATAGAGTCATGATAACTGACTTTTTCAATCATTAATTGAACAACTATGATGAACAGGAGCTGTGGTGCTCGTACCACAATTTTTATGTATTGAATCATACGTTTGGTAACTGCATAACTAGTTTCACTATAGTCCATTTTAACGCCTTTTGACTATTTTTTGTGGGGATTTGTGAAGTTGCTAGTCTAAGCCGCTCCGCTAAGCCCAAAACGATTGACGACTTGAAGAACAACAATCTACACGTTATTGCCGATATACGAGCACAAATGTGGGAAAAAGTCATCAAAAATTTTACCTCCAGATTGGACTATGTCCGAGCCAGCCGTTGTGGTTATATTACAGAAATCATTTTTAAATCATAATGCCAGAAGATAATCTTTCGAATTAAATAAATTTCATCTTTGTTTCAATCCATTTCAAAGTTGTATACCCCAAAAAAAAAACACCCTTTTCATATATCATTACTTGGCAGTTTCTTTTATTGGTAGATGATATAGATATATCAAGACTTTGGTTTTCATTTATTAACCGTTTACCGCCATCATCATACCTAGCCTAGTGCGATATGCCTATTTTGCACATAATCCATCAAAACTTAATTTGCAATCCGGATATCGAATTTCCTAGAGAAAACCACATGTGGTACGAATCTTTAATTTTGTTGTCACCCGAAATAGAATTAAAAAAAAAAAAAAAAACAAATAAACCACGCCGTATTATAAATACCTTTCCTATCCTTAATATTTATTTCATTCCTACTACGTACAAGTCAATGCGGTCGCCTTTGCCAAAATAAACTTTCACAGTCCCAAACCCAATAAGTTAGAAATAAAATATATCTATACTCGTAAATCCATAAGATACATAATATTCTATTTCATTAGAAGTCAACCGCAAACTACAGCGCGTGTGACTGCACCATTCGTTGACTGCCTGACTGCACCTGTTGCATAACTTTCTCGTGCCGTTTGCGGTAGGAATTGTATTTTTGTTGTTGTTGTTTTTATTTTTTGAATTGTTATTATTTATTTTATTTATTCTTATTTTGCAAAAACGCACATCAAATCCTGGTTTTGCGTATTGAAAACATAATTAGATGGACATTCCTATCCCGCAATGGATAAGCTTCCTGTTTACCTTATGTCATCAGCGTCAGCGTCAGCGTCAGTAAAATAGGCGACGAAGAAGTATTCTTATTTAAATGCAGACACTCACTGACGGTTATATTAATGGTTGCGGCGGTGCTGGTGGTGAGAATGGTGATGGTGATGGCGTTGACAGCTATACGATCATTATAGCATAGCTGCACCTTTCTTCTAAGGGCAGATTTTAATATTCATCATCACTCCATAGAGACAACGTGCTGTTGAAATTCACAAGTACTCCGTATAAGTAAGTAATTCTAACTATCTTCATATATTTCCAAGCAAACAGTTAATTACATTTTTGCTTCGTGTATCGGCGAAGAAGGCGCGATAAATAAAGAAAAAACCGCAAGAGGCCTTTTCGCATTGTCACTTCTGTGATTGCATTTGTCAAAAATCAGAAGTTTTATAGCTTAAAGAAAACTGATAAAATGAAAAGTTTTTGGAGTGTCACTGATTCAGGAATAAAATAAACATCAATATTTGCACATAAGTTGCTCTGAAAAAGCTACTTTACAAAATATGTACACATAACATAGTTTGTACATTTCAATATTTTTGTGATCGAGAAAATATCAACTTGCAGACTATTTTGCTTTTTCTTTCATGACAAATATGAAATTTAAAAAAGAGGGTGGGATGCGACGCACACTGATAACTTCCCATCCCGTCTGTCGATTTGTCTTGCTTAAAAGTTTGTCTATATGTATAAATTTTTACCAAATTTGCGTACTATTTTTTGTAGATTTTATTTTTTTATGAAAAAGCGGACTGTTGGATTTTTATAAAAAAAATTGCTGAATATCGAAAACAATATTTTCTATGAAATAAAATAAGTTTGAAGCCAATATTTGTAATTTTTCAAAAGCTATTTGAGTCGAAAGTAAATTTTTACATGTTTTAGTATTGTTTTTTTTTTAGGTTTTTATTTTTTGTAAAAAAAACTGTCTATTCGATTTTTCTTAAAATTGTATCGAATGTTGAAAACAATATTTAAAGTAAAAATTAGTTAGAAGCCATTATCTCAAATTTTTGAAAAGATACATATTTGAGGCGATTCAATTTTTACCAACTTTTGTTAATTTTTTTTTGGTTTTTAATTTTTTGTAAAAAAAATGTCAGTTTAATTCTTTCAAAATTTTACTGAATGTTGACAACAATATTTTTTGAAAGATAAAAGTAGTTTGAAGCCTTAATCTCAAGTTTTTGAAAAAATATTTGAGTCGAAATTCAATTTTTACCAACTTTGAGTACTGTTTCTTTTTTTTTTTTTTAAAAAAAACTGTCAATTAGATTTTTCTAAAAATTTTATCAGATGTCAAAAACATTATTCTTCGTTGCACAAAATTGTTTTGGAGATAAAATCATATTTTAGTCGTAAAATTTTCGATGTGAAAATTTTTTTTTTTTAGTTTTTTGATTTATAAAAAAAGCCGTTAATTGGATTTTTTTCCAAAAATATACTTCTTTTGTATCATGTTACAATATATAATATAAAATTTAATTCAAGTCTCTAGCGTCATTGGTTCATGAGATATTTTGGGTTAACCAACATTTTCACTTTTTTTTACACTACTATGGTAAAAAAACCACCCACGCAATTTTCTTGAGAGCCCTTTCTGCATCTTTCTGCCTTATTATCTGTATAACAAAAATTTATTTGAAGTCGATATCTCTTCTGGTTCTTAAGCTATGGACGACGAAAAAAACGTCGCGAACGTACAGACGTACGGACGTACGGACGTGCGCACGCACATACATCTTTCTAAAAATCTTTTATTTCGACTCTAGGGACCTTGAAACGTCGAGAAATGTCAAAATTTTCAATTTGACAAATCGGACCCATTACAATAACTTCCTATGGGAAGTTAAAAAAGTGCGTATACGCAGCAGTGCACCGATCTGATACTTTTATT
This sequence comes from Eupeodes latifasciatus, assembly GCA_920104205.1. Taxonomy (NCBI): domain Eukaryota; kingdom Metazoa; phylum Arthropoda; class Insecta; order Diptera; family Syrphidae; genus Eupeodes; species Eupeodes latifasciatus. The sequence goes on along the minus strand of OV049926.1, from coordinate 151,009,781 downwards.
TTAAGAGATATCAAATAAAGGACATACATATGTTATTTTATGATTCGGCTTTTCATATGGTAATATACAGCTATGGCCATAATAATAGTGACCAAAACTTAATATCTGGTAATTATCTACATATTTAGCACTTGCGTGTTGCAACAGATCTTACAGTTAACTATTTAATTATAATATCAAACTATCATACCCGTGCGGGTTTCAAAGTTCAAAAATAAATATTTTTTTTTAACTTTGTGAGGTCGGTCTCAGTTTTTATAAAGTTATCAGAACATTTTTATTATTTGGTCAAAAATACATGTTTTGTATGCAAACACTTGCCGTTTTTGACATTCCGCCTTCCTAAAAACTGCGACCTCTCCGGCAATGACTGCGACGTAACCAGGTTATTTTTTAACAATGGTAATTTCGCAAACCAGGTTATTTTTTCACCTAGGTCATTTTATAACCCAGGTTATTACTTTCGACATATAGAAACTACATACATATGTATGTAAATGGCAAGTTTTGCATTCATAACAAAATTCGAACTCGAAATTTTAATCAAACATGATATTACGATAGTAGAGAAGTCGAAAAAAGTGGGTCCCGCGATTCCGTCCGGTCTGTTTTGTCTGTCTGTCCACGCTCCTACAGCCTAAACCATTGGGTCGATTGAGTTCAAACTTGGAAGTTTTGAATAGATTCGCATTAGGCGTTTTTTTCATTTTTTTTAAGATCAAAACTAACAGTGGCCCCATACAATTTTTTTTTGTCAAAAAACGAAAATTTTAACTATTTGTATCATTTATTTATTTGTTTATTTATCTATTAATTTATTTATTTATTTATTTATTTATTTATTTATTTAATTATTTATTTATTTATTTATTTATTTATTTATTTATTTATTTATTTATTTATTTATTTATTTATTTATTTATTTATTTATTTATTTATTTATTTAGTTATTTATTTATTTATTTAGTTATTTTTTTATTCATTCATTCATTCATTCATTCATTTATTTATTTATTTATTTATTTATTCATTTATTTATTTATTTAATTGTTTTTTTTTGTTTATTTAATTATTAATTTATTTATTGATTTTCATTCACGTTATTTATTTTTTGTATGCTATTATTTATTTACTTGTTATTATTTATTTACTTGTTATTTATTTAACTAGTATTACGTTATTATTGTTGTTATATAATAGTAATCTGTACTTTTGAGCTATAAACTCTTTAAATATCATGTATACTAGCGTATACAAGTATGTATATTAGCGTATACATATGTTCATATTATTTTATTATTTGAACACTTTTTTTTCTAAACTATATGGAGGTTTTTCAATCGTGTTTTCCTTCTATCAAAAAATTTACTTTATAATTTTTTTTCTTTTTCTTTTGTTAAATAATGTTTCAGTAGTAAGAAAATATATTTCATATCTCTGAATGTAAAACGTGCGGTCATAGGCCTTTGAAAAAATTATCACGAAAATAAAAAAAAAAAAAAAAACGAAAATTTTATTGATTGTGTTGAAAATAAGCTCTTTTGGTCTTTTTTAGTTTGGGAATGCAAATAAAAAACTATTCCATTCTTTCTCCCAACGTTTCGTAAGAATTCCTTACTTCTTTAGGGATATGTTTCCTTTATTCAATACTAGCCGACCCGTGCTCGCGTTGCTTCGCAAATTGTAACCACGAACATTGTTTGAATATTAGTATTAGCATATGAAAAAATTTCTCAATGGGACTGAGCATGTTTTCTACAATAATATTAATTTTAGTTTATATGTATATACGTACCGTTTCTAATTAGATTTCACACTTGAAAAAAAAAACGAGTTTGTTCATGTTTGTGCATATTATAAATATTTTTTTTATTTTAAAGCCTCCGGATATACAATATGTTAGCCTTTCTTTTACCCATTTTATATTTCTATGCGATAAAAGAAAAAACAACGAATTTAAGCTTGTTATGTACCTACTCGTATTTAATAAAAAAAAAATAAAAAAAACCAAAAAACACTTCTTACCGAAATTAACACTTTAGAAAAAAAACTTAAGTAAAATATTACGTAGTAAAGGCCAAGCCGCACGTGAAAACAAACAAAACCATTTCAATTTTTTAGTTGAAAAGAGAACGAAATTTTTGTCTATTTTCTTCTTTTCTTTCTTTTATTCATACCTAGAAATGTTTTTTTGCAACCGAAAAATATAGTTTGCGGTAAAAAAAACAAATTTGTGTTTTTAATGTTCTCATACATCTATAGGTATGCGTGTGTAAATATCCATAAACACTTTTTTTTATTAATCTGCTCATGTTCAGTGCAGTGCAACTGACTTCTTCGAGTTATTTGTAAAGAAAATTTTAACTTTATTTCAGTTTTATTGTTCGAGGAAGTGATACAAAATTGGTAATTCAAGCTATTATAATAGAACTTTTTTAACTTCCCATAGGAAGTTATTGTAATGGGTCCGATTTGTCAAATTGAAAATTTTGACATTTCTCGACGCGACGTTTCAAGGTCCCTAGAGTCGAAATAAAAGATTTTTAGAAAGATGTCTGTGCGTGCGTGTGTACGTACGTCCGTACGTCCGTACGTTCGCGACGTTTTTTTCGTCGTCCATAGCTCAAGAACCAGAAGAGATATCGACTTCAAATAAATTTTGTTATACAGATAATAAGGCAGAAAGATGCAGAAAGGGCTCTCAAGAAAATTGCGTGGGTGGTTTTTTTACCATAGAATTTAAAAAAAAAGGTGAAAATGTTGGTTAACCCTAAATATCTCATGAACCAATAACGCTAGAGACTTGAATTAAATTTCATATTATATATTGGAACGTGATACAAAACAATTATATTTTTGGAAAAAAATTCAATTAACGGTTTTTTTTATAAATCAAAAAAACTGAAAAAAAAATTTGTCACTTCGAAAATTTTACGACTAAAATATGATTTCATTTCCAAAACAATTTTGTGCAATGAAGAATAATGTTTTTGACATCTGATAAAATTTTGAGAAAAATCGAATTGACAGTTTTTTTACAAAAAATAAAAACCTAAACAAAAAAATTAATAAAAGTTGGTAAAAATTGATTTTCGGCTCAAATAGCTTTTCAAAAATTAAAAATATTGGCTTCAAACTTATTTTATTTCACAGAAAATATTGTTTTTTATATTCAGTAATTTTTTTATAAAAATCCAACAGTCCGTTTTTTCATAAAAAAAAATAAAATCTACAAAAAATAGAACGCAAATTTGGCAAGAATTGATACATTTAGACAAACTTTTAAGCAAGACAAATCGATAGACGGGATGGGAAGTTATCAGTGTGGGTCGCATCCCAGCCTCTTTTTTATTTTTAAATTGGAAGAATTGTAATCTATTCACTTCCTCGAACCAGAAAAATAAAAAAAGTCTAATTTTTCTTTAGATAAATCGGCATTACATGTGCACGGCACTGTAGTTAGTTAAATGTCCATAGTAACTTAAAAAAAGAGCCCATACTGCTCAGCGATGTGACGATAGAATTAGAGAAACAAAAAAATAATGTGTGTGTAGGTTAGTTGATGAACTATACAATACAGAAAAATTGAATAGGTAGGTAGGTAGGTAAGAGAAAAAACGTAACTATTAAATGGAACACATATTAAGAGAGAAAGAGCATGGGAAGAAAAGAAAATTAAAAATGTTGGAATGATAATGAAATGAAACAAAGCAGCAACCTCGCGATTGTGATGGAATCTAATTTCCTGGATAAAATAAATTCAAAAAGTTTATAATTTGTTTTTATTTTTTTTTAGGTTGTATGTTTAACTTAGAAGTGATTTTTTGCGCAACAATATTGACTTTATGAAGCAATGCTAATCTTTGTCGATTATTGTATAGGTTTTAAGATATGAGTGGTTGTATAAGTCAACTAATGAAAAAAAAAATGGACAAAAAATGTAAAATTAATAATATTTAAGTTTGACAAATAATTAATGAAAAAAAATTAAAGCCATAAACACTCTCATAACAATATAGAAAATAATAAAATATATTTTAAATAAATCGGTTGACTACTTTCTGAGATCGTGCGTTACAAACTTTAAAATGGTTTCGCTTTTATATAATAGTATAGATATAGAAGTATAGAAGTATAGATTTTTATTAAATCATACTGTTGATTTTATCTCTACACCTGACGGCACTGACACAAATTGAAAATAAATACAAAATATGGTGAAAACAACAAGCAAAAAAACTATTGAATTAAACAAAAAAACAAAGAAAAACACTTATATCACAGATGCGTTAAAGTGCTACAGCATAGCTTTGTTTGATGTTGTCGATGTCTTTTTTTTTTAAATTTTTTGTAAAATTCAAATGTAGAGCGTATATTTACAATCACTAAACAACTACATACCAAAAATATTTTTAGAACAAAATTGAAAAATTGTATTTTTAAAAAATTAATTTAAAAACACAACCGCTCTAACTATTTTCAAAAAAAAATTTGAAAAATCAAAGGTTTTTGATTTATAAAATGGACTTTAAATTTTTGAAGACAAACTTATTTTTAGGTACAATTTTGGATCTTAAAATAGTTTTTTTTAAATTATTTTAACTGTGCATGAGCCCGAAAGAGCGCATTATTTTGACAAAATTTTAATTACATTCCTATCTTTTGTCCAAATTAATGCATTTGGTACATATTTATGTATTTTTATAACTATTACTATTATAAATACCAACGATGGCCGTGTAGCGCCACTGCATCGGATTAACGAATATGATATATTTAATCAACAATCTATTTTAAAGTGTCTATCAAGAAGTATTATCTTGGTACCTTTGTATATATGATTTTAAAATATTATTCTTTAAGAATAAGGTTGTTTCACACATATTTTGCTTGCCTTCGCCTATATAAAAGAACTAGCGGCCCGTCCCGGCTTTGCACGGGTAGACATAGGTACATATATTTAAGTTATAAGCATGCTAATTAAAACGACCATGAATAACTAAATTAGAAAACATTTGTTTGTCCTATCATTAATACTCTTCGCAGCGTATGCGATGAAATACACTTTATGGCAAATTTTGTTACACCTTCGGTTGGTTTTAATAGGAATTTCTAAAGATTTCTATAATAATCTAGTACTAAATATAGCCTATGTTACTCAGTGATAATGTAGCTTTCTTATGAAAAAAGAGTTATTAAAATCGGTCCAGTACTTTTTGAGTTTATTCGTTACATACAAAAATACAAATCTTTCCTCTTTATAATATTAGTGTAGATAAATACTTAGTATAAGTTAAAAAAACGGGCCAGAAAGAGTTGTATGTATTTTCTATTAGAATCACTTTTTCAACGTATACACATTATACTCGTACCTATATAGGTATTACGTACAACCTCTACAACTACTGCTTACGTGCCACTTCATAACTAAAATCCAAAACGCACAAGAACCTGACTGTAAACAACACATGAATAGTAATTTCTTGTACCTGTTCGTATGCCAGTTTTTTTAAACTTTAACGAAAAAAAATAAACTGAACGTAATAACTCCATGTTTGCGCTGAAAACTTGTAGGAAAGAAGGAATGTGATTGGATTGTAGTAATTACCTTTAACCTACCAATAACATTCCTTCATTATCATCATAAACATGTCTTTATCTATCTATCTGCATAAAGCTGAGCACGCCAATGAACTACTCTTTATTCAATTTATACACCTACATACCTAACTACACAACCAATAGGCGCTCGCTTTACAATTTAAACACACATGTTCTTCCTCTTTCTTATCTTCAGATAATTTATTTTCCATCCTGGTTCTTTAAATATGAAATTAAAATAAAGCTTTCCAAAGGAAAAAGCTTTGAACGAACTAGTTGAATACACAAACAATTGTTTTCGTTAAGTATGCTTACAAGTATTTTTCATTTCCGGGATGAGTTGTCCTACGATGAGTTGTGTCTTGGGATGAATCGCGCCTTTGTGTATACAAAGGAAATACCTCGAAACTAGCTTACCGACAAAAAATGGTGTGTATTAGATAAGTTCATTCAAATACACAAACCATTTCCCTTAACATAATATTTTCCGAGTATTTCATATTTTTAATATAATAAAAAGTTAAGTTTTTTCATCAAATTATAAATTAATATTCAATAAAATACAATTCGCATAGTCTACGGAAAATTCTCTGTTTTGACACCGTATTTGTTAAAATTAGTTCCGTATGAGGGCCGAAAAAGGGAGACATGCTAGCGAAATAATATATATGATGATGATTCGTCCAGACTAAATTTCTATTTTCGACAACAAAAATTTCCCTCCACCATAAGCGCACTATTTTCTTTTGCACCCGAACAAAATTTACCCCACATCAATACTGTCTTAATTTGTTGATTAGTATTAAATTTTCTCTAATTTTTTTTTTCTTAACTTGGCTTCTTTTAGTTAAAAAATGTATTTTTGTATTGCTCCGGAATGGTACCGCTCATAGAACCGTAATTTTGTTTTTATAATTCTCAGGAACTAATGAACCGATTTCAATATTTGATGATCAAAAGTGTATATATTTTTTTGGATTTTTGAAAAAATATTGAATTTTTTTTTTCGAAAAAGGGTCTACATTTTTTACGAAATTCAAATCTAAAACGTACATATATGTATTTACAATCACTAAACAACTGCATAACAAAAATATTTTTAAGAAAAAATGGAAAATTTGTATATATAAAAAATTAATTTGAACCGGTGTAACGATTTTCAAACAAAAAAATTGAAAAATGGAGGTTTTTTGACAAATCAGCATTTACATATATCTTTGAAGTCAAACTAATTTTACAGGTCAGGTATTTTTAACTTCCCATAGGAAGTTATTGTAATGGGTCCGATTTGTCAAATTGAAAATTTTGACATTTCTCGACGTTTCAAGGTCCCTAGAGTCGAAATAAAAAAAACTTTGAGATATTGGCTTAAAACTACTTTTATCTTTCAAAAAATATTGTTGTCAACATTCAGTAAAATTTTAAAAAAATCGAATTAATAGTTTTCTTACAAAAAATAAATTCTTAAAAGAAAATTTAACAAAAGTTGGTTAAAATTGATTTTCGACTCAAATATCTTTTCAAAAATTTTGAGATTATGGCTTCCAACGAATTTTAACTTATAAGAATTATTGTTTTCAACATTCGGAAAAATTTTGAAACAAAAAATAAAAACCTAAACAAAAAAATTAATAAAAGTTGGTAAAAATTGATTTTCGACTCAAATATCTTTTTAAAAATTTGAGATATTGGGTTTTAACTACTTTTATCTTTTGAAAAATAATGTTGTCAACATGCAGTAAAATTTTGAGAAAAATCGAAATGACAGTTTTTTTACAAAAAATAAAAACTTAAAAGAAAATTTAACAAAAGTTGGTAAAAATTGATTTTCGACGCAAATATCTTTTCAAAACTTTGAGATATTGGCTTTTATCTTTTAAAAAAATTGTTTTCAACATTCAGTAAAATTTTGATAAAAATCTAATTGACAGTTTTTTTTACAAAAAATAAAAACCTAACAAAAAAACAATACTAAAACTTGGTAAAAATTTACTTTCGACTCAAATAGCTTTTCAAAAATTAAAAATATTGTCTTCAAACTTTTTTTATTTCACAGAAAATATTGTTTTCGATATTCAGTGGTTTTTTATAAAAATCCAATAGTCCATTTTTTCATAAAAAAAATAAAATCTACAAGAAATAGTACGCAAATTTGGTAAAAATTGATGTTCGGTTCTTGATATCTCTCAAATTAATTTAATTCATCTAATTAGTAAAAATTTAAGAAATGCTACTAAAATTGGTAAAAATTTGTTTTCCACTAAAAATCTATTTAACAAAACTAGATTTTCAAACTAAACTATTTCTTTATATGAAAAATATTGTTGGTAATTTTAAAATTTTTAAGAATAATTCAACTGACAACTTTTTTAACCCAACACGAAAACCAACAAACTTTGAAGCAAGACAAATCGACAGACGGGATGGGAAGTTTTCAGTATGGGTCGCATCCCAGCCTCTTTTTAAATCTTATATAGGTACTTTTTAAACAGACTCTTTGCATACAGGAGCAAGTTCGAGCGACCCAGTCGTGCAATTTATTTTTTAAGCAAGTTTGTTTTTCGCCCAGGTTATTTTTTAACCCAGGTTATTCTTAACCCAGGTAAATTTGTATTTTTTAAACTAGGTTATTTTATAGCCCAGATTTTAGTTTTTGTAATTTGTAAATGCAACTCAAGTTATTTTTTCAACAAAGACTGTTAAGGTGATTTTTTAACCCATATTATTTTTAACTCATGTATACCAGGTCATTTGTAACCCAGGTTATTTTCACCTATTTTAACCCTGGATATTTTATGATCAAGGGTTTTCATAGCTTATTTTGAAACCCAAGTTATTTTGTAACCCATTTTATTTTATACCCCAGGCTATTGTTTAAGCTAGTAGTGGGCTTTGACACCTTTGTTAAAATTGGTTCAGTGTAAGAGTCTTACTGACTTACACAATCAAAATGAAGATTTTAACATTTTTTAAGGGATGTAGCTGGGATATGTGACTTGTGAAAATTAAAGCAAGCTGTTTAGATATAATTAGTTTTGTCCATTTTTATGACTTCTTTCTCATTTTAAATGTCTTCAAGATGTTTTTCAGTGCAGTGTTTCGTTGACTCAGACATTATTTACGAATTAATCCCAAATTAAAAATTCAACATTTTTTTAACCAAACGAGACTTTCTTTGCAAGTTGTCAAATTGAACAGATAAATTGTAAATCTCCATAAATTAAGTGCACTATATTTCACATATCGTTTGTGTACTTATAAAATTCTTAAATGAATAGTTTCAAAACACCAATAACTTTGCTTTTTTATAACGTGTAAGCTTTACTCAAATAAACTTAAAGGTAAGAAATGTTTCTATTATCATGGCTAACAACAAAAAATATAAAGCTAAAAAAAAGGATAAGTCGGTAGTTTACTTTTTTGACAAATATTTCCTTGTTTTGATTAGGTAACAGTTTTTATTCTACCAATAATTTGATTGTGGTTTAAATCTTTAAAGTTGTTTAAAAGTTCATAAAATTTAAACTTTTTAAACTTCTACCTATTTTTTTTGTTTAAAACAAAAAGAAATCCACTATTTTGGGACACGCCACATACAAAAACGTGCGTCCATCGTGTGCAAAAAAATTAAAACAATTGAATTTCGTTAACTATCTATACCCATGCTGATTGTTAATAGATTTATATACTGATTGTTAATAAATGGACACAAATACAAACTTTATTTGAATGTGAAATTTTTGAAAATGAAAGTGCCATTAAACTTCTCATCTATAAAAATCGTATGTGGAACAAATTGTAGGTATTATATTATAATCCACAAAACAACAAAATTGGAACAACTATGCTGTAGTTTGGTCACGTTTCAATTTTACGTATGTACATAAATCTTATTCTTCAAATTATCCAGAGCCAGGTGACAGAATGATTTATTTGAAAAAAAAATTACATATGTATGTTTTTGTATGTATATATATCTATATATCTATGTATATATATATCCATTTTGCGGTTTCAAAAGTTAACATAAATAAAACACATATAAAATATTTTTTTCATGGTTTTTTTTTTTTTTTATTATAAAGTTTGAACTTTGACATTATCTGTGAAACACTAGACAGCGGTCAGCAACAGGCGGAAAGGTCAAACTGCGAACCGAGGAACCACAAAAGGTCAAACTTAGCCACACTACCGATTCAATTTAATAACATATGTAGGTACGTATGTTAATTTAAACAAAATTAAAAAATGCTTCTCTAACAAACAAGCAAGTGCGTTTGCAACTCCTTTACGCAATTTTAAAATGGCGGCTAAGCACGTATTCACAGACAAATAAATTAAATTGACATACAAAATGTAAACAATCGTTTTTTTTGTAAGTAAAATTCTCTCCGCACTTCCGCAGTCGAATTGGTTGTCAGTCTTATTGTGAGATCTAATTACGAAGCTTTCGTTCGATATCGATTGTTTTATAATTTTTCGTGTTTTAAAACGTTTATTACCAATAATATTAATCCAAAAAACAAAAACCGCAAAGTGGCCAGTGAAAATAAGAAGTTTCTGACTGAGTGGACTGAACAATATTGTTTTACGCTGTTTTTTTCTGAATGTGAAACGGCGTATTCGGACTTACTGCAACACAACAATATTCGTTGGCTAAGTAAAGGTCATGTTATTGAACGTTCCTGGATAATTAAAGAGCAAGTTATCTTCTTCTTGCAAATCTTTAATACGACGGAAGCACTTGAAGTTCATTACAAAAGAGCGCAATTGTACTAGCTTTGGCTTTTCTAAAAGATGTTCTGAAATATTTAAATGAGCTTAACATCCAGTTACAAGGAAATGGGAAATTAATCAGCCTTATTTTGACATTCTCTTTCGTTCTAAAGTTATTTGAATTCGTATAATAGTCCGGTCAATTTAGACATTTGACCCACGACAAATTCAGGGGAAGCTGAAAATTCTTAAAATTGTTTAAATTATAATTATAAACATTGTCTTAAAAGTCCCAACCGATCCCATGTAAGGAAAAAATTTTAGCGGGGTAATAAGGTCCAAAAAATGAGTTTTTCGCGATTTTCTTGAAAACGGTAAGTTTTATCGCAAAATTACCCCAGACATAATTTGTAGATCAGGGAATTTCCTATAAAAAAGGTATCAATAAGTTTTTCCCTAAAAGCCACCGCTTCTGAGATATAACGATGCAAAAAATTGCAAGCGTCATAAACGCACACGTTTCCACGCCACCTCTGAGGTAGTGTACTTAGCGCGTTTTTTTTAACGTGGTTTCCCCAATAGGCCTATTCCACGGGTCTGTTGTGATTAGATTTAGAAATTAATAGTTTATTCGTCGGATTCGGAATCGTCAATCACTTCTTCTTCTTCCTCTTCTTCTTCTTCTTCATCCTGACTATAGGTGAATTGTGTTAAAAGTGAAGCATCACATGTTTCTTCGTCAGTATTAAATGAATCCTCTGTTGTTGGTGATTCTACATTAGAACAAGACTGGCCTTGACAATTCGTACAAGCCAGAGAACAAAACAGCCCAACTTTTTTGCAACCACATTTAGCATTGCATCCTTTTTTACAGTTACAAAAGATAGTGTTGAGCAATTTTTCCGGCGCAGGTTGAAGCAAAGTCTGAATTGGTTCTAATATATTATCGACCAACTTCCAACCCCAATCTGTTGGGTTTAGTTGATAACCAAGCCACACTTGAACTTGGTAGTATACCCGAAGAAGATGTTGATGAGCAGAGACTGAGGTTGGAGGAAGACAAGCTAATTGTACTTGTTTCTTATTTCGAGTATTTTTGACAAAAGATGCATATCGAAACTTGTCTAAGCAGGTAGTTTTTTTAGGAGCTCCGTACATACGAAGAAGAAAGTGAATTCCGTTGGTAATAACTTCTTCTGGAGTTGAATTACATTTTTTAAAAACTTCAGCAGTTGCAAGTAAGTCTTGCTTTTCAAACATTTTGAATACAGTTGTTTTACCCCTCCTGTAAAATGCAGATGTCGTATCACAGCCAGTTATGGCGTGTAAAAATAGTATGTGATTTCGACACTTTGCAAAAGTCGACAAACTTTTTGATGAATAAAACTCTGATTGATTTTGAGATTTTCCTGGTTTTAAGAAGAAAATAGTTTTTTCAGCTGGACTTCGAGCAGTGAGTAACACGAGTAAATCTACATCTTCACCCACAACAATCGTTATATTTGTCATGTTAACTTGTTCTATTGCTGTTTCGATAATCAGTACATCGGCGTCGTTATGAGCTTGTTTAACCAGTATATTCTCAGCAGTAAACTTTTCTTTTAACATTGAAATAAATCGAGACTTGTTGTGAGTATTTGCCAAAAATTTCTGTTGACTAGTAGGAACTGTCATAAATTCATCAAATAAAATGTCGGAAGATGAAGATGTTGCCAAAGTTCGACGACGCTGTTCTGCTGCTTTAATATTTGTCGTGCAATCATTATAGCCATCAAATACGACAGTAGCTCTGGGACCAAAATGTCGACGTACATACTGAACGTACTTATCAAAAATAACACTGAATGTTTCTTCAGTATCCCAAACAACACGGTGCAGTAAATATCCACCATCAATAATGTACGTCGCATTATCGTTGTTAATATCAATGTTTACTTTTTCGAAACAACCGTAAATGGCAGACTTCTGTGTTTTACGCATCCCGATATCATCAAACAACGATAAAGGGTACGGAGCTAATTCATATTCGAAATATTTTTCAATTTCATCCTGAAATGCTGCAGTAATACTCATGCGCTGGAACAATAATACAGGGTCAACAGGTATTTTTTCTTCATGAACTTTAATCGTGCTACTCATAGCTAAGAGAGGAACAACTTTATCGGCACGTTTTAATTTAATATCATGAAATGTCAGTCCTATTATTTTTGCCATGGAAGCAAGTCCAACTTCACGAGCTTTATAACAGTTGATTTTATCATCACCAACGACACCACTAGCGATCGATACAATTTGGTTAACCTCTGGAAAAGGATTATGTATTGAGAACCATTCCAAAAGTTTTCGTAAGTCTTTAGCATCTTTTTTTACTCGTGAATCACTTGCATCAACATGCTGCTCGGTCGTATCCGATCAGCTTCCCCTGAATTTGTCGTGGGTTTACTGATTTTTTGGTCTAATTTGACCGGACTATAATACGTATTTTCACTTTCTAACGATTCGAAAGTTCATTTTAATTCGAAACTAAAGCAAACTTTGACTTTCTAATCATTCGAAACAAACGTCATTTATTAAACGTTCACATCTTGATGAGAGAATTAAAAGAAAAACATGTAAGTTCTGTTTTTTTTCCCAAAAATAAAGAAAATGGAATATATTTTTATGAAAATCTATTGATGTTTTTATTAAAGGTCACAGTCACACTCAAATTGGACAACTATAGAACAAAAGGAAGTTCTTATATAATTAATGGAAGAAAACCATGAAATCGCGAGAGGTTTTCTTACAAATCGAATCCCCAATCGATTTGATTTTTCATAAATAAAACAATTTGAATTTTTGAAAGACAATTTAAACGATTTTATCGACTGTGTTACTTTTTGATTCTCGTTGACAATTGTGAAGTGAAGACCAGCTGTGATTCAAATAAAGAGATTTAAAGTTACATTTTTTTGGTAATACATGTGGGACGAAAGCAAATCGAATTAAAAGCACATTAATTATTTTATTAGATTTAAAGGTGCTGAGTTAGCTGTACAAAATTTTGTAATGTATTTTTTTTACTTTTCATATCAATAAATTTAAATTTATGTTCCCATATTCAAATTGTCATTGATGGTTTTTTAAATAATTAACATCACTAGTACTTAGAACTTTATTATTTTAATTTTTCTTAAGTTAAGGTATTTTTTGTATTCCATCCAATTGTTTCAATGAAATTGAAAGTTTGTGGAACAATTTTAAATTTTGTTACTTTGGTCACACTAAATAAGATCGAAACTTCAAACAGCTAACTTCGAATTCGAGTTCATTCCTGTTCATTCCTGTTCATTTAATATATTCATTCAGAAGTGAACATTATTCGTTAGAATGTCAAAATACAGAAATTTCATTCTAATGAATAGATCTATTCTAACGAATTGGCTATTCATTAGAATGTCAGAATAAGCGTGAATATGTGACTTAATATAAAGCGTGTCCGCTTTTCGTCGTGAGCTGGATGTTTTCGTAAAATATATTGCTAAAAATAATTCATTCATTTTCCAACAATTCTTGAATATAAAAAGAAGAACTGTGAAGAAGAAGAAATTGCAGTGCTTTCAAACTTTCTATCCGATCTTAAAAGCAAATTTGCTGTAAGATTCCAATATTTTGCAGAAATTGGGAAGCTATCTCAATTCCTTAAATTGCCTTATGAATTCATTGCAGTATGTAGCAGAATGGACTGAAAGTGGAAACTGAAGTGGCTGCGAAGTTATTCGATCTTTCAAAAGCTTAATTACAATTGGAATTAATTGACCTTCAAGAAGATATTTCCCTGTAAATATTTAAAACTGCATTCACTGAAGAATTTTGGGTAAGTAAAATTGCAACAAACTAGCTATCTACTTGGCTACTAAGTTTGGCTCCACATATTATATGCGAATCGTCTTTCTCAAAAGTGAATTTTTTGAAGAACAAATATCGTTTGAGATTATCAGACTCTCACCTTGATGATACTCTTCGCATTTGCTGCTCCCCGCGTGAACCAAACTATAAAAAACTGGCTCAAGACCATCGTTGTTATTATTTTTTTATATTACAGTAACTTAAATGAAGCAAAATAAAAACTACAAAACTTTTTTAATTTTTTTTTCTGAACCTCGATTAAAATGTTTTCAACCGTATCTGGACCCCACTTCAAACTACTTGCCAACCCCTGCACTAGATCATTTAAATGACCACCACGTGAGGTTTTGCAAGCATCGATTCGACCCACTTTTTGACACATATTGGGCTGTATCTCAGCCATAACTTGACCATTGTTGGTTTTTTTAAGTGCTCGAAAGTTAAAGGTTCATCTGCATAAACATGGTCTTTCGCGTAGCCCAACAAAAAAAAGTCAAGCGGTGTCAAATCGCATGCTCTTGGTGGCCAGTTGATATCGCCACGACGAGAAATTACGCGGCCAGAAAATATCTCTTGCAATAAAGCCATATTTGCTTATGACCATAACGCTTCGAATTGACGGTGGCAATTATCGTTCGTCGTTTTCAAAGAAGTAAGGTCCAATCACATCTCCGAACCAAATAGCTTACCAAACTGTGACTTTTTGTGAATGTAATGGCCTCTCTGGAATTACTTGAGGATTTTTAGAACCCCAAATACGACAATTTTGTTTATTAACATACCCACCGAATAAGAAATGTGCTTCGTCGCTGAAGAAAATTTTGTTCGAAAAATCGCCGTCTACCGCCTGTTGTTCAAGCACCCATTCGACGTATCTACGATGTTGTGAATGGTCAGCTGGCTTCCAGTTGCTGTATGAGATGGACTTTTTATGGATGTAGGTGTAGATCCAAATGCAAAATACGCCATAATGTGCCGTAAGACAGCCCTTATTCCTGAGAACCACGAGAAATCGACACATTCGGGTCTTCGGCAACATTTTCACTTACAGCTGCGATATTTTCAGTGGTACAAGCGAAACGATGATGCACAGGCCTTAAAGCACGATATGCGGCTGGGGCAGAATCACCATTTTTGTTGTAGGTTTTAACAATTAGTATGCGTTGTGCATACAAGCGATCCATTTTAGTAAATGCCAGACTTTCAACTGGAAAAAAAGATTGGTTTAACAACTTAGTTTGATAGATGACGAATTCCAGCCCTATACTTTTGAAACCGCAAAATAGATAACCCGTTATAAACAAATGAAATTATTATTGAAGTCTTGTTTTGGACATACATATGACTACACTTTGAAATAAAAGTGTTTTCAAGTAAAAGTTTTCTTTTCTGACCTCTCTATTCACATATTTTTAACTTTAAAGGATGCCATAAATCCATCCAACCATCCTTTGAACGTAACTTAAAAGTAGTTTTTTCAAGGCAATTCATTTTTAGGTAAATCGTTCGACTAGAATCGAGCCCGGGCCTTAAATCTTTGGAACCGAATTACGAACTTGGTTCATTTTGGATTTTGAACTCTCTTGTGGCTTGTGGTAGCACTTTTTTACGCCAACACTCGCAGTACATAAGGCTGACACAACTTTGGTTTAAGGATCAATCTTGACAAACCCACTTCAAAAATAGATTTGAATGTGCAGGTACAAGTATTCAAAATAGCATTTTCAATTATATTAATAAAAGAAAATTATTACTAGTATACCCATAAGGCAACTTTTACAGAAAAATTTGATTTTAAAGTTCAAAGTAATTATTATGTCACAAGCTTTTTTCTTGCATTTTATAAAATCAGCAGAAAATTAGTATGCAAATACTTTGCCAATGCCACTCTTATTATCAGAAACTTTTTTTTCATCCTGGTTCCACTAATATAAAACATACTCATACCTACATATGTGAATTCTTACGCAAATTCCAAAAAGAATCCACATGGACGAAACAATTCAAAAATTTGGATTTACTGCAAACCCATTACATGTAGCACGGTTTATCTCCTGGCATAGCTCATTCCAAGACCGCTAATAAAGTAAGATACAACTCATCCCAAATTATAAAATACCGGGAAACTAACTTATCGAATGAAATGGTGTGTGTATTGGATAATTTTAAATATGCAAACTATGTATATATTTCTTTTGATATATGGTTTTTCCGGTATTTAATATTTTTATTAACAGTTTTTCAACTAATTATAAATGTATGTACATATAGTCAATAAAAATACAATTCGCATAGTCTACAGAAAATTGTCTTTGACACCTTATTTGTTAAAATTGATCTAGTGTGAAAGCCGGAAAAGGGAGACTTAATAACGAAATAATATACAGTAGACATTTTGATGATGATTTTTTAAAGTAAAATAATAACATGCATATTTACTTACATATATTTAATATACACAATACACAAATTTTCCTTGACTTTTATTCTCATTCTATAATCTGATGATTTTTCTCAACGCTAGCTAGATTGTAAAATTATTTAATTGGGTCTGTAAAATAAACCAAAAGATGTCTGATAATTCTATAAACGTAAAACGTAACAGATTGATAAGCTTATATGTAAATATACATAAAGTTCATAAGAAGTTACTCGTGCTGATTTTTATTTTCAATTAATTTTTTTTTTCTTCAAATAAAATTGCACGATCATGTTAGTGTGTAATATAAATTTATAATGAATGTATAAATGTAAACTTTGGTAGATTAAACAATAAAATAAGTAGGTAAATAATATAAGTAATAGAAATAATCAAATATAGAAGTTTTAATGTTTGTTGCAATTTTTGTTTGCTTTTGCAACTAAGTCGAATCAAAATGTTTGCTTATTTAAGACCATTCAATTTAAATAACAAAACAGAAGACTTTTAATATTTATTTTAAGATTCTAACATTTCTATGGGCTTGTAAATATTCTTACAATAATCTAGATGGATTTTCATTTTCAACAGCCCACTTTTTGGCTAGCTGTCACTTTTGAGGGTGTCATGTTTTTGAAATTTTACGCCGTTACTAAAAATGGATCTGTTCACGCTTAAACAACGTATTGAAACTGTCAAAATTGACTACAAAAATGGAGAACATTTTTTCAGTCACAGTTCACAGATTTGCAAGAAAAGTTTACCTGACCGTGTTACCTAAATATACCTACACTTATACCTAAAATAATTCGAAGAAAACTTAACGAAAAAATCAATTGCATCGGCCGGGAATCGAACCCGGGCCGCCCGCGTGGCAGGCGAGCATTCTACCACTGAACCACCGATGCTTATAAAATTTAAGATGCATTTTTTTCATTTTTTAAATCTTTTTTTATAACTTTATACCTACGCTAAGATCACTCAATCTTGGTTTGTTAGCTTACAATTAAACAAGTATGAAACCTAGAATTTATTTAAATTTATTTAAGTCAGAAAATTAGTTCGTTACGTATTCTGTGATTTCTGAGAATTGTCTCAGTTAGCTTGAGCGAAAGAACTAAATATAAACAAAATTCTCAACAAGATGTCAAATAAGCCTTGTATTTTTGTCTCCCTATTTGAATTCTGCGATAGATAACCATTTATAAATCGACTCATAAAAATTCTATTCTCAGAATTTTTAAAATTAAAAACGATAAATTCTTAGAAATATAAACTGACCGAACTAGAAATTCAAACGACATTTTCGTGGTGGAAATGTGGTGAAGGTAAGAAATATATGTAGATGAAATGAAAGCATTCAGAAATTTTTTGTTTCGTTCGATTCATTCAGTTTGTTGCAATAAAAATAATATAATTTAACTAAGAATATGTTTAAGTTATCTGGGTTTTTCACTTGACCGAGTAACCCTTAAGTGGAGTGCGTTTTAAAGGTATTTTTGTCGACAAATACTCGGTTGTGAAAAAAAGTTTTTGTTGAGTTTTATTTTATGTATGTACGTAAGTGTTTTATTAAGTAAGCATTACTACATATTGTAATATTCGGCTTGGTCCGACAATTAAAACTTATTCGCACTTGTAAATAAAACACGATTTTTACTTTATTTAAATTGTTCCACTTATTTATTGAATACTCAATTATTACGTTTCAAACACAGTCTTTACTTTCAATTATTACTTTTTATACACAGTCTTTACTTATCGCAGTTTACAACCAATAATAATCCGCTTCGCTTCCGAGCGCCTATTTATATACCTCAAATCGGTTCGAGAATCTACGAGGTTGTTCTCGATGCTTAACGAAGTTCTCCTCTTCATCACTAGATGCTTAACGAAGCTAGTTCTCCTCTCCACTAGATGTTGCCCCTTTCGAGGTTCTTGTATGCGCTGAATGAATTGAGTTCCCCTCTTAGCCACTAGATGTTTCTCGATGTTTAAAGAAGCTATAAAATAAATAAATTAGGTGGCGCAACAGTCCATGAAGGACCAGGGCCTAGTGACTTACAACTCTCAAACATCCCTGTGTGCGAGTAATGTTGTCAGAGATGGAAGGGACCTACAGTTTATATGCCGAATCCGAACGGCTAATTTGAGAAAGCACTTTTCATGACAAGAATTACTCTTGGAGAATTTGTCAATTCCTCGCAAGAGGCAGTACCCGTGCAAACTCTTTTTTTTTTTTTTTTTTTTTTTTTTTTTTTAATTAAGGTGGCACAGGCAGGGATTGAACCCAAGACCTCTCGCATGACAGTCCAACGCACTAACCATCATGCCACGGGCATAAAGAAGCTAGTTCTCCTATTAATCCGATATTAAAAGAGGTAAAGAGTGTATACACATTACTAGGGCTAGGATTTCCATGCAAAATGCATATTTTTTTGACAAACTTTAGAAGCAAGCGAACAAATTATCTTTAAGAATCATTAATTTTGCTTTAAAATGGCATTTAATCGTTAGTGCATATTTTTGCATATTTGACTATAAATGCATATTTTTATAATAAATGCATATTGTTCGTTTATATCAAAAAATATTGACATAAAATTAAAAAAACATCGGTTTCAAAAAAATGCAAACGCACCATTAAAATTAGAATCAATAAACTAGCTGAAAATACAAACAAATTCTTCTCTTTTTAACCGATGCGGCGCCATACATATTTAAAGCAGCTAGAGGGTTAAAATCTTTTTATCTGAAGTTCATACATGTAACATGTTTAGCTCATGCACTGCATCGAGTTGCAGAGGAAATACGAAGAAATTTTAAAAATGTTGATTTATTGGTAGCAAACCGAAAACAAATATTTTTAAGGGCACCATCTCGAGTGGAACTTTTTAGAGAAAAGTACCCTTTAACACCTCTTCCACCACAGCCTATTGTTACCAGGTGGGGAACTTGGCTACAAGCAGTTTCCTATTACGCAAAGCACTATGAGGAGTTTTGAGAAGTGGTTAATAATTTCGATGATCTGATGCTGTTGCAATTAATGTTGCAAAAGAGATATTGAACCAGCTTTTACTTAAAAGCCAAATAATATTCATTAACTCTAACTACAGTTTTCCTTGTGATACCATAACAAAGCTTGAGGGAAGGGATTCATTAAAAAATCAAATTGATTTAGTTGAAGATGCTTTTGTAAAAATAACTGCTGTTAAGGATCTCTTGCTCCAGCCATACAAAAGAAGCTTGAGAATGTTCTAGTAAAAAATGAAGGTTTTCAACAATGAAAAATATATGCAAGGCATTTACATTGAGTTGCAGTAATGAAAATTATTTGAGAAACTTTACAACCGATGAAATGTCTTCCTTTAAGAATGCACGACTTATGTACGTCAATTGACGTAAAACGTTCCTTTTCGATGTATAAGAAGTTTAAAAGGCCCAATGGGCAAAGCTTTATTTTTAAAAACTTTAAGAAGAATTTCATCATTTATGTCAATTTTTCTATTGCCTGTGTTATTTTGAAAAAAAAATGTTATTCAAAGGGATATCTTTTTCTTATGTTGATGTAATTTTTATTTATTGTTTATGTTTTGTGTATTTTTTAATTTTTGAATGTACCTACTTGTTTTTTAGTTCCTTTAAAAGATAAAATAAAAGACAATTTTTTTTTATAAAAACT
This sequence comes from Eupeodes latifasciatus, assembly GCA_920104205.1. Lineage (NCBI taxonomy): Eukaryota > Metazoa > Arthropoda > Insecta > Diptera > Syrphidae > Eupeodes > Eupeodes latifasciatus. The sequence goes on along the minus strand of OV049926.1, from coordinate 150,989,475 downwards.
GTATACCTACTAAGTCTTTTTTTGTGTTCAAATATATAATTTTAAATGCATATTTTAAGTGCATATTTCCCATTTTTAAGAGCATATTTTAAGCGCATATTTTGCGTTTTTAAGTGCATGGAAATCCTAGCCCTACACATTACAATATGTACATAACTTTGATCTAATAGATTTATTTTACAGAAATCAAACTATAGCTACGGGTCATCTTTTAACACATATCTAATAACAACAACAATTTGTGATCCTGGTTTCTATCTGGATCAATTTTATAAAATAGTTTTCATTATGACGGAAATGGTAAGGTAGTGTGAACTGTATTTGAAAGAAAGGAGACAACACATTTTTGGAAAGTATGGATGATGATGGAGATGGATGTATTAACGTTTATTTTTGGATCTACATTGTTTTATTTTCGTAGGATGATCTATATGGGTCGTTGGCGATAGTAAAACGCGGCTTTTTTTAACCTGTATAGATCGTTAGGTTTTGAATCCAACTTGTCTTTTTTACCATTACGTCGCCATTTACAGAAAACGAATTTTGATGTCTTTCAAAATCGGACGGTGATGTTATAATAAAATAGGGTTTTCTGAATAAAAGTTTAATTTTATTGTAAACAAAAGGATTTTTAGGGGAAATCAACGGATGTTTTTAGAGTAGAAGAAGATGCAGTGAATATAAAATTAAACTTTTAACTGAAAAAAGAATTCTCATGAAAAAAGTATTCAATTCTCCTTTGATGTCTTGGACTAAAAAACAAATTCTTCCGCGGTGGCCATTTCTGATTTTTGTCTGACGTTATAGTGGTATAAGTGGTTGTGATCACTTTTTGGATAAATAAAACGGTCTGCAAACTTGTCTTGAAAAAATACGATTGTTTTGTTTCTATTGTAGCTTGTAGAGCCACTTCTGTCAGAGAGAAAAGAACTAATAGAGAAAACCAACTTCGACGGTTGCTCTCTTTTTGCCTACTGCTGTGATTTGGCCACCAACTTGCATATGTATTAACTCCATATAAAAAAATGTGGGGAACAAATCCTTATGCAAGTTTGTGTACATACTCACCACGAGAGAGAAAAAACTTTTCTCTTTTCTCTCTGCTCACCACCTTTGAAAAATGGCAACCACCTTTGAAAAATGGCGGATGTAGTCAGATGTTCAGAGGTGTTCAAAGAAAATTCAAAATTGTGGATGAACAACTTTTTGGTACTCTCATTGTGTTCGTTTGAGAGTAATATCATTCGAATATGAAGTGAAATTAATTACTCTTGTTAGGTGCCAGAACAATGAAGATTTAGAAACAATTCTAGATTACGCAATTAGAGAAATATTAGTTAGTTATTTTAAGCCAGTTTTAATCGTTAAGTAAGTAAAATAAATAAAAATCCAATGAGAATTAGAACCTAGAAACATAAAACTCTGAAAGCACTACAACTATTATTTTTTTATTATTATAGCTGCGTTTATGGGTTTAATTTTCGCTCAGACCGTAGAAAAATGCAAAAAAACTCAGATTTGTTTCAATTTTCAGAGTTTATCGACTTAATTTTGTCGATGCGAGAGTTGCAGGAACATTGAAAACGAGAGTTACAGAATGTAAACATGGAACATTGAAAACTATTTTATATACTCATCTCTTTTTTCCATTCCTATTTTATTTGTGTGTACTCGTTGTTTATTTTCTTTACATTACTCACGACATTTCCAAAATGCTAAAAATAAGTGATTTAAGTAGACACTAAATTAAAAGACCGTCAACTTGTTACTTCTGTTGGCATTTTTCATTGCATAAGATTTGTGAATAGGTGATAAGCTATTCTTACTGCTTTCCCCTAAGGTAGTGTGTTGCTTTTAAAGGCTTAACTACATAAGCCCAAAAGTACTTTTGTACAAAAGTAAAAATATTTGTATTCTCGCTAGTTCAGTGGTTTTGTGAAAAGAATATACAACCAAAATTTAAGTCTTATGTATCATTTTTATAAGTTTTCCAGTTCTAACTATTTATATCTTATCTTTCAGTTATATAGCGACAAGGAAAAATCTGTCAGGGAAAGTTCTAACTACAGTTTTTCTGAAAGTGCATTGTGGCTTATTCATAGATGTTTGCTAAACTTTTTAGGCTATTCATAAATAAATGCAAATCAAAGTTAAGGGCTAAACCTTAATGACTATAAACATAGAAAATGCTGTGTTCAAGTAATTATTATCGCAGCCAAATTTCATAATTGATTTTTTTGGTGTATAAAAAAGCTGAAAAAATAATTCATGACAGATAAATGTTACGTTAACACTAAGTTCCAGAAAATATCGATTGATACCGCAATTGCAGAAGATATGGATATTTTTTAAAAATATTCCCGGTAAACTGTAAAACTTTATTAATTCCGCCTTTTATAATTCAATGTAAAATAATTCAATGCAGTATATTTTAGATAATACAGTAGTTAAGTTATTAGTTAAGGTATTACTATTGAAATAAACATAACATACATTTATTAAAAACATGTACTCGTTCATATATACAAATAAAATCTAATCTAAAAAGCCTTAACCTTGTTAAACACTTTCTGCACACATCCTTTCTTGGTTTTGGTTGTTCCTGCCATCTATCTGTAACTTAGAGAAAAAGAAGAGAAAAACAAATTCACCACGAACTACCGGTATAACTTCTTCCGTTATTTATTGACAAACAAAAATGTTTTGCTAGAATTAATTTGAATTATAGGAGTATTTTTGTAGATATAAAAACGACAAGATGTTAGCAAAATTAAAAAAAAAAATTCATGAGAATTACAAATATTATAATGAGACTTTAAAAAACATAGCCTTCTTGGCTATCAATAAACAAAAATGAGAAATGTCGCATTTCCTGGAAATGATGTTTTTTTGTGTACTCTTCTCCGAGGTGAAAACATGTATACACCGCAGTGTTGGGACCTCGCAGAAGCAAAAGAGTGGTAGAAATGATGTCAAAAAGGTGGTAGAAAAGTGGTAGAAATTAAAACCCATATTTATGTAGTAAATCTTATATTCAATAGCTTATTAAAAAATACAAAAAATTAAAGAAACAATAATTCAGTTCTTTCAGTTTCAAATATCACAATTCACAATAATTAAATTAGTTAGAAAAACTTAAATTTATTTTTTGCTATATAGACCGCCGGAAAATTTAAATTTTGAAGCATATTTCAGTAATGCTTTCGGAGGATTAAAATTCTGAAAATTTACTGAAATTTACCTTGCAGCCAAAATGTTGTGAACGGTTGTAGTTTTTAATTTATTTCTTTTTCCATTTTTTATATTTTTTAAATCTAAAAATTTGCGTTCAGCAGCAGCGCTGCTATGCGGTAAGCAACAAAGCTCCAACATAAAGGAAGATACCTATGTTTTCAAAAATTAAATTGTACATTCCGTCTTTTAAGTTTTTTATCAAAAGCCATTGTGAAACAATGTCATCAGTTTTAAAAATTTGGAGTAATTGATTTTCTCCAACTAATTTTCTCCACTCATTATTAATTAACTCTAGTTCTGAGTTATTTATAGTTGGTGAAAAATGTGTCGTGAGACCTAAAACTGATGGCATTGTTCCATCAATGACGTTTTTCGGGTTTAAATATTTGAAAAATTTTAGTTCATCGTTTGAAAGGTTTTCGTAGTTGCATTACATCTTGTTCAACAATATCATTTTCAAGTAAGTACCTTTCAAAGTAAAGGCCAAAATACATTTGAGAATATGGTAAATAGTTTTCACTGTTTTTTATATTTGTGTTTACATTAATATTTTCTGGTTTTAAAAAATTTTCCTTTAAATTTAATTTTAATGGAGTCATACTTTCGAATATCAAGTGTATTTTTGTGTTCTCAGATTGAAATGTTTTATTTAACTCGTTTATAACTTTAAGATTTATTGACAAAAAATTTAAATATACTAAATTGTCTTTGTTTTTTAAAAAATTAAAAATTTGTCAAGCCTTAGAAGAAGGCTTTTTAAATGCGAGCAAAATAAAGTAATGAAACAAGGGATCCCACTGCTCTATAATTCGGTTTATGACCATTTCCATTGAAAGCCAACGAGTTTGGCAAACCTTTAAACTTTGGTGTTCATTGACCCCAAGTGCTTTTTGGAAGGTAAGGAAATCCTATTGTTTTTTCGCACTGTGGCAAAAATAGAAATAGATATCCCTTATTGATTTCTCTATTTGCCCTGGTAAACATTTAGCAGCATAAGTGGAGCACAAACTCAAATTATGGCAGGTACATCCAATGGTAAAAATATTAGGTTTAATATTTTTTAAACGTGAGGCTACACCGCTTAATGAACTTGTCATAACAGCAGCATTGTCTGAAGCGAATCTTGTCATATTTTGAATGGGAACACTTAAATGATTTAATGTTTCTACAATTTTATTGTAAATTGATTCGGCTGTTGAGTCCTCTAGCTCAAACAACCCAAAAAACTTGTCTCTTACTAACCCCTCAACTGAATCAAAATACCTCACAAGAACAACAAGACACTTTTTTGATGAAACATCAGTGCTTTCATCTCCAAAAAAAAACTCCAAACTCCAAACTCTAAAATCCAAAACTCCAAAGATAATAAATTAGTGGATTAAATACTTGAAAAAATTAAATGAAACTTCTTCGTTGATAATATTCATCTATCTGTGGCAAAAGTAAACAATCTATTTTATACAGAGATTAGACAACTATGTAAGATCTGTACAAGGAAGATCACACAACAGCAACACAGAGAAAAAGAAAGATAACTTGGGTAAAAAAGTGCATGGGAGAAATCCATCATAGCGATTTTATATGCTGTTGTGTTTGTGGAGTGGACGCGTGGAGTTGTAGTCGTATGCGTATGGTATATGGTTGAAGGTAGAGTTTAATGAAAGGTGAACGGTGAGTTACAAAAAGTGGTAGAATTTGCTCTTTAGGTGGTAGATTTTCATGAACACCAAAAAGTGGTAGAAATACCACTTAAGTGGTAGAAGTCCCAACACTGATACACCGATACGAATTCAACACGCTATAAAAAATGAGAGTAAGAGGTTTCGAAGGGACGGAGACGAGGAAGTTTGGCTCTCTCGATTAGTTTTTTCTCTCTGCCTCTGTTGTGAAATTCAATAATTTTAATCGGATTAGAAGCGTATATCAAAAACACTCTAGTAAAGATATAAATCTTTCGTACGTATCACCCTTCAAAACCGATTTATTTACATTGTTGTATTTGTAATTTGGAAGAATTCAACGAGTAAAATTGACGTGTTTTCACGCATCCATAGACACATTTATTGAGTTTTTAGGGAAAATTTCATGAATTAGCGGAGAAATTACACGCACACTAAGAAACTCTTTATGAGGCCAGTTTCCGGTTTAGCTTGTAGGCAAACCAATATGGCTACCGAGGATTTATATCTTTACTAGAGTGTTTTTGGCGTATATCGTTCCATTTTGAGTAATGTCGTGATTTTTACTTGTCAAATGTCAAAAGATAGCTTCAAAATTGATAGTTGCCAAAATAGAGAGCTGTTCAAAAAATATCGGTTTTGCAGAAAGGAGGTTCATATAGGCGAAGACAGATATGTTTTTGATGACCGAGGATAAATAATTTAATTTCAGAAACCATAGTCAAATTTTGTACGCTTAAATTCAACTTTGTATTCCTACTACCTCATGTGCATCAATAAAATTGATATTAACTTTTAATTTTAAGTGAGCGCTGGTGTCCTTGCCCTAGCTTTCAACATTTAAAACAAGAATTCGTTGTGTTAGAAATAAAAAAGAATTGCATCGGCCGGGAATCGAACCCGGGCCGCCCGCGTGGCAGGCGAGCATTCTACCACTGAACCACCGATGCTTGCGAAATTAAATACTCCCGCGCTAATCCAGTTTTTTTATGCATGAAGTCACGTTTTTGTAATAACTCGTAACTCAATTACAAATTCTTCGCAGTTCAACTACCACACAATGACAATTCAATTAGGTATTGTTTTCAATCAACTGGCCTTGAAACCTGGCTGTTTTGAAAACAAAATTGACTAACCAATCCAGTTTTCAAATACAATTGACTCGATGGATTCCATTTTCTAAAACAAAAACATAAAGAACTCTCAAGTCTCAATTTCGCCAATTTGGAGTTCGACGTCAAAACACAAATCGATAGAGAATATATTATAAAAGTAAAACAATTAAACCAATATTTATATTTTTCATCTTCCAGCAATGATTTTATATTTATTTTTAAACATAACAACAATAAATAATACACCAATAGCAATTGTTAGTAATTGAACATTTATAATTTTGGAGTCAATGAGTGATCTCAACATTTCTTTAATTGATTGGTCTCGTTGTTCTCCGCCACAACAATTGTCCATAATATGTTGAAGTCAAATTTAATTAGGAGGTCCACAACTAAAATTTTTGTGTATCGCGTTGTTTTTTATTGAATTTAGAGAAGTTATAAGGTTTCTTTGTGCAATACACTTTTTACTTTTAAAATAAATACAAGATTTTCTGAAGTTTATCAGCTGGTTAGCGATGACAAATAAAATTTGACATTTCAATGAAAGCATTCAATGTGCAAAACGTGCGTTGTTGGTGAACAAACAAAATTGTAGCATACTTTTCGGATAAACCAGCAAAAATAGCACCGTTCATACATTAAATTATAAGATGTGTTTAGTAACCTAAACTGTTTTATTTTAGTGTACAGTTTACGTTAATAATAGATACATATGTAATATTTTCTTTTTATGAGATTCTTTTAATATTAAAGTAAGACCAAATGGCATTATTCATTTAAGAAAACTTAACGAGTTAAAGAAACATACAATGGGATGTATTTCCCGTTTGAAAAAAGAAAATTAAAGTTTTTGACGCTTCATTTATCATTTTTGGTATACTTTATTTTAATTTTGAGGAACTTATAGCATGTTACATAGATTTATCCACGTTGCAAAAGAACTAGGCAATACCAGTTTAATTCTGCGAAGATAAAATTAGCTGGTTTTTCAGATTTATAAAGGTTTCAAACCAGTGCGTTTTATGAATTCTCCTAAAAATAATTCTTATATTCCGTTTGTCATTTATGGATACATTTGTATGCAATGTTGTCTGTTTCCAACCTTGACCAAAACAGTCAATTGTCAAAAATTGCTGATCAAATGCTGTTACACACTAGCGCTAGCGAGAGTAAAATAATTGTCCCTTCTGACAAATTCGACCCAAGAAATTGTTTTGGGCAGAAATTGTTCTGTCAAATTTTATATTGCGGTACATAAATAAGCGCATCCGCTCCGTTTGCTTCGCATTGATTGAATGACAGACAATTTTTGCCAAGAACCTGTTCCTTACTTATTTGGCAGTTTTCCTCTCTGAGAGAAATTTATCCCACTCTTCAAACTTTGACAGATCAACCATTTCTCCCCAAAAATCTTTGGAACAAACCTATTTTTAACTATAATTTTTACATAAGCCAATGTGGCAACAAATTGGCTGGGTTCAATGGCTATCCCGGGTAATTGAATTTTAGTTACCTTATTGAACAAGTTGGATAACTAAACTGATATAGCTGAAGAAAATAAAAACGACTCCGATTCAGAGTTCCAAAATTACCGTAATATTAAATTCTCATTGTGTATTTTGAATTATTCACCCGATCACCAAAAAACATATAAGTTTGAAATCAATTTTCAGGTTGCTTCAAATTCTAACATATATAGTGAATCAGCTGTTCTGTCAGATACCCATATACACCAGAAATTCTTGGATACATTTGATTTTTTGTTGACCACCCAGCTGTTTTGGATCAGCTGTTTTTTACAGATAAAACACTAACAAAAAGGTATCCGGAAACCCTCTCCATTTGAGATTAAACGCAACCATTGCATTGTGTCAAACTGTCATTCAATGACAAGTGGAAAATTCGAAAATTCAAATCAGTTAAAGGGTTTTCCATGGGTAAATTCACATTTTCTTCGAAAATTGATTTTTTTCGTGGAGCATGAAACACGATTGGAATTGTTTTTTTTTGCCATTGTATTAGTGCAACTTAGTGTACGTCTCAACGAGTGTGGTAGATCTGTCAAATTGCCAGCTTATTATTTTTTTTAAATTGTATTAGTATTGGTGGAAAGAGGGATATTGAATTTTAAATTCACTTACATAGTATTATCTTGCAATGGCGAAAAACCTGGATAGACCAGGTCGTTTCTCTACAGAAATTAACTGACAAAATATGAATCTAAATTTGTTTCCGAAAAATAGCTAAATTTTTTTCCTTCGTAAGATGTCACATTGAACTGAGCAATGGCTTTTCTGAGTCTATAAGGCTCACCACTACATTTTTGACATCGAATTTGTGAAATAAATTCTCTAGTGCTCTAGGGATTTACTCAGAAAAAGAAGACAATAACAGGGTCACCTGAATTTTTGTACCCTTTTAAAAATTAAGTTTTGTTCAAGGACTTGACTTATTTAATGTATAAATGAAATTTGAAAACCTAACTCCAATAAAAATCTGAGAATTTAATTTCTTGACAAATTTTGGTAGTTCGTACACATCAGAGTTTAGTTGCGGATGCTTTCTAAATACATTTTCTCAGCGGGCGGCGGCGATGGAAAGCAATATTATTGATTTTAGCCAATCGTGTAGTATTGCTGTAGGTACCCAGTATTTACATTAAGGAAGCGTAAATAATTTGTCCGTATATATGTAAGTTTAAAAAAGTTATGTATTTACTAAAAAGTGAATTTAAATTCAAAATTGCATTTTTTATAAAAGTATTGTTTTAAAAATTGTTCAAAAGTGTTATACATCAGATTTCTTGTTTTTCGTAAACCCCAAATTTACAAAAATAAAAAACATTCGATTTTATTCAAACATTACATAAGTTGCTTCTATTAAACTTTTGTTTTATTTATTATTATAATTCGTTAATGTACTTCTTTTGTCCATTATAAAACGAAATAAGTAGAAGAAAACATTTAAAAAAAAATAAGTTCCAATAGTTGAAAGCATTTCATAGAAATATTTTGAAAAGAAAAATAGAGGGCGTAACAGTCAACAAATTATCAAAAAATTGTTTATTACCTTAACCTTATCCGGTTCCACCCCTGGGCATTTCAACGCTTTTTTTCAAAATTAATATCTATGGTACATTCTTGTCAAAGATCCCTTAGTTAATTTTTCTTAGTGCCTTGGAAAAGCTTCATTTTTTTATATTTGTTTACATATTACACGTCTTATTCTGCAACTAACTTTATTCAATTTTGAAAATGCAAACTAAGTGCAATTTTGTTTTCATTTCGGGATTCCCCATTTTCTATTGTTTACATCACAATTTATTGGTGTATAAATTTAACCACCACACCAGCAAAACACTCATGTACTATATTCAAACCTTGTTAACAAGCCATAACTACCTAATGATAGGTACATGTATACATACAATTTATTAATCTCATAATAAAATAAAAAGATTAGTTTTAATAGGAACTTATTCCAATTGGCAATATAATATCGTTATTTTGTTTCTTACATTTGTATAAAGGTGCAAAATCATTTAAAATTTCTAAATCCATTTGGAAGAAGATTGTAGACAGAAGTACATAGAACCTCATTTGGTGGATCTTCTGCTCTCGCAACATAAACAGGAAAGTCTTCAGCGGCAAATTCAATTAAAAATTGCCGGCAAACACCACACGGCGTCGTCAGAGCGTCTTTTTGAAAGGCAACCACTGCACATGATTCGAACTCTTTGTATCCTTCACTTACTGCCTTCGAAATGGCTGTTCTCTCAGCGCAAGCGCCCGGCGTAAAAGCAGCATTTTCCACATTGCAACCACTAAAGACTTTTCCACATTTTGTGCGCAACGCAGCACCGACAGCAAAATTACTATACGGCACGTAGGCAAACTTTCTCGCAGAAATCGCAGTCTCAATTAATTCACAAACAGCTGGATCTGGAATGATTATTTTTAATTAACACACAAAGAATTGTAATTATTGTAATTATTTGTTTTTGGTCGCACCTAGTTCACTAAATTTCTTTATGCAATCTACGTATTTATGGCCTCCGTTATTCATTGTGTTTATATTTTAAAAAAATATGAATGTATACTTATAAAATTATTGGAATACAATTAACTTTTTTTGAGACAGAGAATTAAATTTAATTGATTTCAATCTTACAACATTTTTGTGTTTGTTTTTCTAACAATAACAACAAGAGGAGTGCAGGAACGCAATGTCACTTCGCGACGACGTTCTCAATCAAAATGAGCGTACCCGTACCCGCAGCTGTAGCCGTACACCACAAGATGCCTTCATAATATCATACTTGATGTAGTGAGTGACTAATATAGTTTGTGGGCTTTGTCTCATATTATAGGGAGAATGTAGATTCACTTATCAAGATGAGAAATAGGGTGCGAATCTCAAAAAGCAACACGAGTATAATCAAATCAGATAACAATGTGCAAAATATGAAGGGACTAGGAAGGGGAAAACAAATTCAATCTTTATTCAGAATCAGATTTAGTAGTAGATTAGATATAGCCAGCTATTCTGGCATGCGCATTGGACTGTTAAGAGAGTAGGTATTATTGTTTTGTTTGCCGCTTGGAAGCAAAAATAGAGCTTTGTTATGGTCAGTCAAGTCAATGGATATTTATAGAGAATATAAAATCGTTGCTCAGTAAAAGTGGTTTCGAATGAGTTCTGTAGTGTTGTTCTTTTCAAGGTTGTCGATATTGGCTAAAAACATTGATAGCGTACATAAAATATTTGTGTAGGTATATTATTTTATCTTAGATTTTATATTTTGATATAACATATTTGTTTTTAGTTTATATTTAAAAACAACTATAATGTAGACAAGAGCGGATGCAAAATTTTTATAAGAGAGGGGCATTACACATATTATAATTGAAAAAATAAATAAAAATCTAAGTCACTGATTTAAATAAACAAACATCTTTGTGTCAGAACTTTCCATTAAATGTTGTTTATTGTATTTGACATTTTTGATCATCATAAATTATTTAGGCAATATAAGAACAATTCAGAAAAAAATCATTTAAATCGCTTCATTAAAAAAAAATTAGGTGGTACAACAGTCCATTGAGAATTAGTGCCAGGGATGGATTAGTTCCTGAAAAATTTTAAACCAAAATAATAACAGTTTTATGGGAGGAGAAGGAGAAAATAAATGTAAATTAAAATGAAACAAAAATCTATCGGGTAGTATTTCAGAAAAATCGAACTTTCGATTTTTGACCAAAAAATTGTATTGTCGTTTCTACATGTCACAAGCAAGCACTTAACAATGCATACAGAACGAATTTATCGCTAAGAACTGCGAATGTTAAATGAGTATTAATCAAATATGAGTTAAGGTATTTTTTTTCTCATGCGGTAATTAATACCCTTACCATGTTTAAATTTTTTAACACTGTGCGAGCTTTAGGAAGGATTAAATAGGAAATACCGGTTCACACTGGTCTTAAAGTTTTGAAAGAAAAGTTGGGTAATGCGATCCACATTCTTGATATGCGGTTAAAAAAAAGAATCTATAGGTACTTGACAGTGCGTCTGAAATTGAGCTTAATGGTTGAAATATAAATTGCTTACTTTCTCTTAAACGATGTATGTAGATTTGTTTCACCATCAACTCACCGTTAGACCTTTTGCTACGAAATTAATTAATTTTGTTTGAGTGAATTATTCTAGCAAAGAAGCTTTTCGTGAAAGAAGACAAATCGGACACAATTAACAAATTAAATGTAGAAAAAGATCTGTCAAATTTTTTGGTAGTGATTAGGCATCACTTTTTTGCGATGCTGATCGTTGCTCAGCTGATTACGATGCGATGCTGATTGACAAAAAGTTTAACGTTTAAAAACAACTTCTGTTTAATGATGGATGTGAATGTGATACTAATAAAAACTCTAATTGTAATTAAAGTCTGGAACCACACATTTTATCTCCTATAGAACTTTTCTCCACAATACTGATTTTGATTTTCTGCCGGCAATAAATTCACCTTCATATTTTAATGTGGTTTCTATTAATAGTTTAATTTGTGCGCTGGTAAAATATTCCCTGAAATTCATCAAATTAATTAATTTATAAACAATTTAGAATTTGATTAAATACTTTTCATTGTTCTTTTTCTCCATTTTTGCTCCAAATCGCGTAGGCATCAACAACTTATCAAGAAAATTCTTGATGCTTTTTTTGTTTATATATATATTATTTGCGTTTATGAACGTGTTACAGGGATGATCGCAAATCATCTCTGCAGTGATGCGTTTGTGAAAAAACTTTTGATGTGTAATACCTAGTTTAATTTCCACTTTTCCGTTCATCTGGCACAATAAAAAAGACCGGTTAAGATCAGCTAAAACGTTCGTGTGAAAATCTATATTCTGTTATCTACCTTATTGTTCCAAAATGAGTACAAGAAATATTCTTTATAGAGCAAATGTATCCAATTTATTCTCCTCAGAATTTAAAAATTGGCATTCGAGAGATCAAAAATTTGAGTTAAATACCTATAACAAAACATTTCCGTGATTGATGATTCATGCAAATCGGATAGCGAAATAGGGCTGCACCTTTAATTTGTTTCGAAAGTTAGAAACTAGTTTCCAAGTGTTAACTTTTGTTTACAAAAGTAGTTTCCTCACTTCCCTATTCAATGTTTTATGCTTTCAAGCTGGAAGAAAGTTTTTTAATTTCCAATGGAAAGCCATTCCCGAAAAATTGCCCAAAATGTATACAAAAAATAAAAACAGTTTCCGATTTTTCAGATTTCACGACTTTTCCGAAAACTTTCTTTCATAAAAACCCACTCCCTACAATTACGTAAACATAAAACAAAATTTTAACAAATTGACGAAGCCGATCTCAATTGATGATTTACTGATTGTTTTCCACATTTTTAACACAGCAATTTATTTATAAACGATTTAATCCAATCAAAGCTTTAAGACTTGGCGCCCACTGAACAATTTTGTTTGTTCTAAGTTTGTACAACGCCGAGCATCACCTCGAAACTCTAAGCAACTTAGAAAAGCCGGCAATTTGGTTTCCCAATGAGCACTCTACCATATAAACCAATGGTATTTAACTCAAAATTGCTCAGATGAGTCTAGCGATCAGCTGTCCTCGTTATCTTCAATACTGACAATGGCAATTGATGAGTGTGCTAAAGGTTTAAAAATCTAATTTTTCAACAATAACAAAAAACAACCTTTACTAGAAATTCGTCTCTGAATTCGTTCAATATTTTTTCAACAATCAACTTTTGACATTTCACTTTGTTTATCAGCGTAAAACTCAACCCAACACAATAAAACTCAAAATTTACTAAGAACAAGATTAATTTATCATATTTTTTATATAAATGAACCATTATTTATAAGTTATACTAGGCATTAGGAGATTCATAGCTGTTGTCCTTCTTTTTGATTTAAAATCCTAAATTTCTTGTAATATCCGAAAGTTTTCTATTGACCAAACAAAAACACTGTACTTCAGTTTGTATTAATCATTCAATTAAGCAGATCTTAATGTAATAAAATATGCTATTGTAACTTATAAACTATCAATCCTAAGTCGGTGAAATAAAATTCAGAACGTAATTGAACGTAAAATAAGTACATATAAACATTGTAATCAGTTTTGTTAACGTCACAAGAAAGTTAATCCATTCCATAAAATTAGTAAAACCAACATTTAGTGAAATGGATCAATTCCAGCATTTACACAATTTAAATATCCACTCTTCATGCCGGGCATGTTTGGAAAATTTAAATGACATGCATCACAATATATTCGAAATACCAGATTTGCAAAGGAAATTGACTGTATGCATATCCCTGCCCGTGGAACCAGGGGACGGGCTTCCAACAAGTCTATGTGAACCATGTCATACTAAGATCGATGACTTCTATGACTTTCATCAAATGTGTACATTGGCCAGACAAAAATTCATGGACTACATAAATTCTGAGAAAAAACCACCCGCAATACAAATAGCTTTAGATTCAGACAATTTACCAACTGACATAACGATGTTCAAGAAGGAAGCAAAAAAGGAGCAAGATGAAAGTTCCATATCCAAGGATGAATGTTTAGAATTCGAAGCGGCTGAGCTCGCAAATGTAAAAAGCCAGGACGATTCCTCTTCGCAAGATGAAGAAGAATCCGAAGATGATCTTGATCAGCAAGTTATAAAATATCATGAAAGTGACGACGACAATTCCAACATCGATAACAGTCAACTGAATGAAAACGAAGACATTAAACCTGATGAAAAGAAAACGAAAGCCTCTCCAGAGAATGTAATTGTTCTGGGTTGCAAAATCTGCAAGAAAACTTTTAAGAAAGAGGAAACATTCACGGCTCATATGCGGGTTCATGCAGGCCTCAAACCTTTCCCTTGTCAGCAGTGTGATAAATCGTATGCTCGAAGAAGTCGACTAAAATTGCACGTTGATACCAAGCACGAGGGAGTCACTGCCGAAAAATTCCCTTGCACAGAACCCGGTTGCGATAGAATCATGTGTTCCAAGCAAACTCTTCGAAAACATATCAAGGATATTCACAACAGCACAGGTGCTAAAACAACATCGCAACCCTACATATGTGAGGAGTGTGGAAAAGTCCTAACTAGCCTCGCCACGCTGAAAAACCATCGTTTTCTACACACCGGCCAGCAACCTCCACACGAATGTCCACAATGCTTCAAGAGATATATCACTAAAAACAAACTAAAAGAACACATGAACAGGCACGCTGGCATCCGAAAGTTTGTTTGTCCGCATTGTGGTGCTAAGAAATCAACACGAACCGAACTGAAAACCCATATAAACTATCACACCAAAGAAAAAACATACCCGTGTCAGTTCTGCGGTACCGTCTTCAATAGTATTGGAAATTATAGTCGACACAAACGAATCGTTCATGAAGGTATCAAAGACTACCCATGTTCGTATTGTGATAAGTCATTTGGCAAAGCCGAGACTCGGAAGCATCACGAAATGACACACACCGGAGAGAGGCCGCACGAATGTAATATTTGTCACAAAAAGTTCATTCAGCCCGTTGCTTTAAAAAAGCATAAAAAGATTCATCTCAAGGCAATTGCAGGGCAACCTGATTGGTAACAAAAAGAAGTGGAAAAGAAGAACAAACATTTGTATCTGTTGAAGAAGTTAGCAGATTCGAGTTGTAATTATGTTTTATGTTATGTACCTTAAATATTATTTGTCTAATTCATTATTTTTTTAAATAAAGGAATTGTAATTTTATTGTTTTAAAATGTACAAGACACATTTTTTATATAGCCTTGAAAGTTAGATGAAAAATAGAGTCTACCTGAAAAATAACTGAATGATTTATTGAGATCTTTCACGATTAGGTAATTTTTAAAATACAATAACGGAACTTTCAACCAACTAAGGAAAGTTTAGTTAAATTAAAACTCTAGCTTCAACTAATATCCTCCTCATCAAATCTTCCAAAAATTTAAAAGTCTCAATTCTCTAAATTTCGAAGATGATTTAAACTTGGAAAAAAAGTTGTTCTTCTCTAAGTACTGTGTTAATTTTTCGAAACGACTTTTATTAGCGAAGCACATGTTACCTTCCTAAGAAAAAGTACCTCTTTAACTGTCTCTATACCATTATTAAAAACATACAAAATATTAAATGTTTTCTAAATTTTATTTTGTTTTCATTCTAGATTTCTGGCTTGAAATAGTTTTTTAAAGTAGCTATTTCATGAAAATGAAAAAAAAAACATTATTTTTTTTAAAGGATTAAGTTTTCTTGAATTCGAATCTCTCCTTATAGTTTTTCTATCAGATCAGGTTTTTGAAATATGTCTCTTTCAAAATGTGAAAGACAACATAAACGTTTTTTAGTGACACAGCAAAATTGTTAGCAATAAATTGTATAATGCTTTTGCAAAGTACAAATCTTTGGCTTCTAGACACAGTCTGAATCATTTTGGTACCTTAGATATTTTCTGGAAATTCTTAATAGTTAGGAGTCTTCATTGTAATCCATATGAAGTTTTAAAAAAAACTTGAATTTTATGCTTTCATGGTTTGGAAAAATACGTTTTAGACTTAATTTTTAGATTTTAAATTCGACCGTTGATTTTTGCTATCTGCAATCTTTAATACCTCCAAACCCTGACGTGAAAGAATGATTTTTGAGTCGTATTTCAGTCAAGGTCATCAAAACCCATCCAAAAAGTGCAATTAAATTACTAAAAACAATGACTTGTCGACGGTTTGTCCGGGCATTTCTTTAAACGGTTGATAGAATAGAATTCCTTAGTTGGATTTTTTGGTTTTGTCAATAATCTTTTTGTGTATATGACACTAGAAAGCTTCACGAAATGACACACACTTTTGCTTTCAAAATCATATTTAGATTAAATTTAAAGAAAGGCCAATGAAGTCCAATTTTAAAAATTGGTTGAAAGCACACGCTAGTCACAATTACATATGTTAATAAAACTTACCTACAAAAATCGAATAGAACAATTTTAGATTATAAGAACAATTTTTCAATTTTGTTAAATATGGAAAATTAATTGTTTGTTTTGCTGATTTCTCAACTTTTAATTTTATACGCAGCTCAGTTGGCTTGTCTTAAACCTTTGTATATAAAACCTATAGTACTCCTATAGTGAACTGAGGTTACGTCGAACGTAAAATAAAACAGCTTCACGTACAAAGCTATTAGAAACATTACAACAAATATGGAAATCACTTGGTATAACGACAATGCTCATGAAAAAAGCTATTGGGGATACAATTTTAATTGTTGTTTTAGTTTTACGGGTTATAAGCTATTGTAAGTTTTTTAAATTTCTTTTTAGAAATTATGAATGAATTCATTTTCATGTTTCGGCTTAAACATGGCTTCCATGGATTCATTTGGAAAGAAATTAACTAATTTTGGTGGGGTTATGTGAAGTCGCTTGTCTACGCAGATAAGCCCGAGAAGATTAACTACTTGTAAGGCAATATTCGCCGAGTAATTACTGACATATGGCTAAAATTTCTGCAAAAAGTGGTCGTAAATTGGGCCTCTGGACTGGAATGCATTCAAGTCAACTGCGCCGACCACTTACCCAAAATTATTTCAAAAACATAATCCCAAAACCTTATCCTCATAATAAAGCTAAATTCATTTTTGGCCATAACAATAAATTATATTATATTGTCTAAAGAAACACCTTTTATTAATCCAATCTACATCCGAACCAAATCGTGCTCCGATTTCTGTAATGTCATGAACTTAAACTGGCTTATTTTATTCATGACATTTCAACAGTTGTTATTTCTTATCAATGTCAAATGTTGTTTAGGCAAAAAGATTTACTCATATATAAACAGGTTGCAACTTGCAAGTCAACAATTGAGTTATATTTTTACTTCAAAAGTAAATAAAATGGAACGATTCCATGATATCCAAAATTTAGATATTCACTCATCCTGCAGAACTTGTCTGGAGAGTACAAAACAAATCAAATACAGCATATTCGCAATATCAGATCTTCGAAAGAAAATCACTGTTTGTACTTCCTTACCTGCAGAACCTGATGATGGTTATCCAACAAATTTATGTGAACCGTGTTACATTAAGATTGAGAACTTTTTTAATTTTCAACAAATGTGCATATCTGCCAGGAAACGTTACCAGAAATTTATTGACTCAGAGAAGAAACTATATAAGACGGAACTAGGGGATAATGCTAACGATTTATCAAAAGATTTGATCCAGTTTACGGAACCAAAAGAGGAAAAAGAAGATAGTGATGAGTGTTCAGAGTTCCCTGAAGATAATATTTCAAATGTGAAACGACAAGATGATTCCTCGTCGGATAGTGATAGAGACGAGTCGGACGATGATGAACCTATTGTAAAATATCGTGGGTGTAATAAAGAAATTTCCTCCAAAGATCGCAATCTTAATGAAAATGCAAAAACATGTGAAGAAACGAAATCTTATTCATCGAAAATCAATTTGGACTGCAAGATCTGTAAGAAAATCTTTATGAACTCTGATACCTTTGGAGAACACATGCGTACACACGAAGGACTCAAGCCATTTGCTTGCGAGCAATGCGACAAAACGTATGCCCGACCAGGAAGACTAAAAGTCCATATAAGAGTCAAGCACGAGGGCAAGCCATTCTCCTGCCCCGAACCGGGATGCAATAAGACTCTGTGCACAAAACAAACACTTGATAAACATATCGCTGAACTACACAGCGAAACAAATGTAAACAATGGCATTAAAACCAAACAACTTTATATTTGTGAAGAATGTGGAAAAGTCTTGAAAGGATTAAGCACACTAAAAAATCATATGTTTCTGCACAGTGGACAGCCTCGGCCACATGCCTGTCCACAGTGTCATAAAAGGTACATGACTAGATGTAAACTCAAAGACCATATGAATAGACATGCCGGTATTAAGAACTTCGTTTGTCCTCATTGTGGGGCTAAAAAATCATCAAGAAGTGAGCTAAAGAATCACATCAACTATCACACCAAAGAAAAAACATATCCATGTCAAATCTGTGATATGGTCTTTAATAATATTGTCAATTACAGCCGCCACAGACGAGTCGTTCATGAAGGTATCAAAAACTTTAAATGTTCGTATTGTGAGAAATCATTTGGCAAATCTGAGACGAGAAAACATCACGAAATGACTCACACTGGGGAGAGGCCACATGAATGCAAAATATGCCATAAGAAGTTTATACAAATTGTTTCTCTTAAAAAACATCAAAAAGTACATTTGAAAACAGAAGGAAATAATATGTGAATAAATTTTGCTGCGCAAAAGATTTTGAAATTTTCTTCCTACAGTAAATTTATTTTTTTTAATAATATTATTTAATAAAAGACTTAAAAGCTTAAATATGTACTTGATTTTTTCTTTGGGCAATAATGCCAACTTGAGATGCCATTCTAGCGACTTTTTCGCTAGATCTAGCGACATTTCAACTTCTTCCGCGACAAAAAATATTTTGATGTCGCTAGATTATTTCTAGCGACTTTTGAAGCCAAGCATTTCTGAGTTGTGAAACGTAAATTCTATAGTTGTAGTTAGAATTTTGGGGCAGTGGGAAGAATTGAAACTTCATTTTGGTGTGACAAAAAGTAATTGCTACACCGCAGACTCAATGTATAGTGATGAAAGCAATCGTCTATACTTTATTTTCTTAAAAAGTACCTTAGGTACAGTTCAATCCGCAATAAAAAATTTTTGAAGGTGAACATTGTGATTCATTTGAACTTTTAAATTCTTTAATTTTGTTACTGCGTTCACTATGTAGCGGTATTATTATTCCCGATGTTATTAAGACTGAAAAAGACTATTTAATTTGCGATATTGAAAACAATTTGTTGACACACCCATACCTGGGTTATATATTTGAATCTAAAATAGTAGAATCTAAATTGGATATCAGCATAATAAGTGCTGTAAAAAGTAATTGTATTTCTTTTACAATTAAGTTGATAAAAGAGATACAAAAAAGGGTTCCAAGCAATTACATTGCTTTAGAAAAAATGCAATTGCTGTCAGTTCAAAATGCGTAAAGAGCTGTAAAAGATCGATCAATAACTGATTTGGCTAAAAGCTTAGGTTTTCTAGAAAAGATCTTAAAGCAGTGGACAAATATTAACTTTGTGCAATGGAAAGAACTGCATGATAGTGTTAAATTTTGGGGAGAAGTTTCAAAGTACAAAGATGCAGCGGATGTCAATACTTATCAAGAATTATTTGAGCTAACTGGAACTGTGATGTCACTTCCCCATTCTAATGCTGAAGTTGAGCGCATTTTTAGAACAATGAACCTTGCGAAAAATAAAACCAGAAATAAATTGTCAACAAATACTTTAAATTCTATTATTCTTATTCGAAATCAGCTTGAATTACTTAACAAAAACTGTCATACCTATGAACTACCAGAAATCGTTTTAAAAACAAATGTATTTAAAAATAATGCGGTTAAAGTTCTTGCAACTGAGAATATTGAAGAAATCGATAATGATCTTTTTGTATGTGATTCAGAATAAATACTAATTATTTTATTCCAAAAGATTTAAGGATTATCTAGATACCTAAATACCTATTAACAATGAGACTGAATTATTTTTTGTTTTACCTTTATTTGTTTTTGTTACTCTAACCCTAAGTTTTTTTGTTAAATAACTTTGAATTTTTGAAACAAAAATAAAGTTATTCTAATAAATTTTTGTTGAGCTTTATTTTACAATTTTTGTCTAGCGACTTCTAGCGACTTTTTGTCTAAAGAATTTCAGCCAATCTAGCGACTTTTAGGGGTTGGCCTAGCGACTTTTCATTTCAGCTTGTGGCAACACTTGGCATTGCCAAGTCAAGACAATTTGCTTGCTTATTGTTTTTCATAAAAAGACCGTGCTGAAGCCTGAAGGAAGGCTATTGAGTGCTGCAGTTGTTCTAAGTCTTAAGCTCTGATCAAATATAAGATGTGTTTTTTAATGTAAAAGAAGTTTTGATGCTTGAGAATGTCAAACTGTGTTAACTTTTCAGTTTTGAAATTGATGACATTTAGGAATCAATCAAAGTTCAGTTTCAATTCAATTCTAAAAACAAAACACTGTTTTCACTTGAGGAAGATACATATGTACAAGTTTTAAAAATGAATGGTTTTTTAAAACTAAGATAGTTGAGATGAGACAAACCTCTTGACTGCCAAATGGCAATCCCTATATCACTATCTGGAGCTCAATCTCATGAGACTGGACAAATAGATTCTGCAAATCATTATGTGCTTACAAATCTAAATTTTCAAAGTAACAAATTCGATTTGTTTTCGATGCATAAAACAAATAATAGATCAATTTACGTCCTTTTCGCCAATGAACATTTAAAGCAACAAAAACGTCAAACTTTTGAATTCGGAGAAATGTCATTTAGTCATGTTGTTTATTTTGAGTTGAGTTGCAAGCACCTACTCAAATTATGATTTAAAAAAAAATGATATTGAAGGACAAATTATTTTCTTCACATTTTGCTCGATATGTTCGTAAAATTCCCTATTTAGAAAACGGAAGGAACAGATAATAAAAAGTATAACAACAAACTTAATAGAGCAAGAGCCCGGGCCTGCCAGACAAACCTTTTATCATAAAAGCTGAAAGTTTGTATATGTGTGCCTCTGGTACAGGTAAGAACGATCCCCACCCATGATACCTGGGTAGTGGTTCCTTTGGCAGCTAACAGGTAGGTAACTGGACATACTACCATTCTAGACAATTTCAGATCTATCCCAGATTTCTTAGACTATACTACCCCTAAGATGGTATTCGGTAAAAGCTTCCATGTGTCCATCCCTTCAAGATCCTCCTGGGAAGAAGAGAGACCCCTGGAAGACAATGTGATACACTTCTATACAGACGGTTCAAAGACCGATTACGGAGTTGGAAGTGGTATCTATTCGGAACAACTGAATCTCAGTCTATCATACAGACTTCCCAATCAATGTAGTGTATTCCAGGCAGAAGTAATGGCGATTAAAGAGGCACTATCCTGGCTCAAAGAAAACGTTTTATCTTGCAAGGATATACGAATCTTCTCCGAGAGCCAGGCCGCTCTTAAATCTCTCGCGTCTGTCTCCACAAACTCACAAGTAGTCCACGATTGTCGATCATATCTGAGTGAGATGACAGAACAGTTTAATATTCACCTCATTTGGGTGCCGGGCCACAGAGACATTCCGGGAAATTGTAAAGCCGATGAGCTCGCCAAAAACGGAACACTTCTGCCTAATGTTAGACAAAATCATAACATAGGAACACCACTTGCTACATGCAAATATCTTCTCAAACACTATGCTCTAGAAGCAACAAATGCTAGATGGTCACAGAGTACCACCTGCCTAGCAACTAAGCAAATATGGCCAAGCATAGACTTAAATCGGTCAAAAGGCTTGATATCCTTGAGCAGACAAAATATAAGCTCTACAATTGGAGTAATAAGAGGACACTGCCTCATAGGAGGACATGCTCTGAGGCTAGGAGTCTACACAAATGACTTCTGTAGAAGCTGCATGGACGAGGAGGAAGAGGAAACAGTCCAACACCTTGTATGTATGTACTTGTCCAGAAGGAATAACTTTCTTGGTAATCCCTTCTTCGACAATGCCAGTGAACTGGCAACGATTGACACAAAGTGTCTCTCTAACTATATTAAAAGCACAAAATGGTTTGTTTAATTTTCATTACTCTCCCATGAGTAACCTCATTAGTGGTATCACAATGGACCCTTGAGGTCTAAGTGAGTCAATGACATCTGGACAGCCACTCCAACCTAACCTAACCTAACCTATGTCTGGCAGGCCCGGGCTCTTGGACTATAAGACATTTTTAACATCGAACAATTTGAAAACTATCAAAATTTAAGTAATCCATTCATCTTGCAGAACATGTCTTGGAAATTCAGATGAAATGGTTATTCAACACGATTTATTCGCAACACCAGATCTAAAAAATAAATTTATATCATGCTCATTAATGGATGCCGAACTAGGAGATGTTCATTATGTTTTACCAAAAATGACGATTTGTATAACTTCCAACAAATGTTCATCTCGTCTTAAAAACAATACCAGGACTACATAGATTTAAAGAAAAAATTCGAACTTTTGGATGAAGAAAGGAAACATACAATGGAAGTGATGGTTTTTAATGCAGCAAAAAATAGAAACCATAGATGATGATCCTGTATCACTTTATCTATATTCAGAACTTATTGAGGAGGAGCCTACAACTTATTTTAGATCTCAGTCAAATGATGAAGCTAAAGAACAAATTCAATCTTCGTCAATTAAAATAATAAATAAATTAGGTGGCGGAACAGTCCGTAGAGAACCAGGTGGCCTAGTGACTTACAACTCTCAACCATTTCTGTGTGCTAGTAATTGCAGGGATGGAGCGGACCTACAGTTTTATGCCCAATCCGAACGGCTAATTTCAGAAAGCACTTTTTCATGACAAGCATTACTCTTGGAGAATTTGTTAATTCCTCGCAAGAGGCAGTACCCGTGAAAACTTTTTTTTTTAATTAAGGTGACACAGGCAGGGATTCAACCCAAGACCTCTCGCATGACAGTCCAGCGCACTAACCATCATGCCACAGGTACTTCGTCAATTGAGAAAGTATGGTTAGAGTTATCTAAAGTTAAATATGCTTTATGACATGCTTAATGGTAGACGGTTTATGTCAAAATTGGAAATGTAACATCTACCAAAATCTTTGATATTAAAAATGGTCTTCAACAGGGAGCGGTTAACTCGCCGATCTTATTCAGCATTTACACCAGTGATCTGATAGCAATGCTGACTCAGGCAATAGCGTACGCCAACGACCTAATTGCGTACAGAACGGCCCCAAAAATTGAGGTTATCAAGACACTTTTGCAGGGTGACTTCGACAAGATTCAGCAATATTGCGATGACTGGAAGTTGAAAATCAACTTTCAGAAATGCGAAACTATTCTGCTGTATGGAGCCTTAAGGGATACGATAAAGAACTGGAAAAATCTTGTAATCGTTGGACCAAATCGACAGCCACTGGCGAATAAAAGTGTAGTAAATTACATTGGCATCTGGTTGGATCAGTACTTGTATTTCGACAGACATATAAGTGCTGCTCTGGCCAGAGCTAGGGGAGCCTTTGCGCTGACAAAACGGTTGTTTTTTAGCAGCCGTCTTGACAGCAGGGTGAAGGTGATTTGCTACATGGCACTTATCCGGCCGATGATTGCCTATGGGTGCCCGGTTAGGTTCAACGTTGCCCCATCTCCAATGGAAAAGATTCGGGTGTTTGAGAGACAATGTCTGCGACGTTGCATAGGACTACACAGAACACCAGAGTTGGAGTACAAACATTACTATTCCATCCAGGTTCTATACAACAGAGCCAACATAAACAGAATAGATAATTTGTTGCTGAAGCTTGGTAGGGGTCACATTGCGAGAGCGATGTCGTCGACTAATAGCTTAATTTTTGGGGCTTACTACCCCAACAATGAGTACTACAAAAGTGCACGTTTAAGTGGCAACATTCCGCCCGAAGCTTTTCTCTATTTAGATAATCGAGGGCTGATACAAAATAGGGAGGCGGTTCCGCTAATCTACCACGTCAGCCGTAAAACTGTAGGCGACTCCTTTACAGTCAAGACGTCCTCGCACTGCACGTTTATGAATACACCCTAGGTTTAAGGATTAGGTTAGGAACAGTCAGGGTGGCAGCAAAAAAAAAAACACACAAAAAAAAGCTTACTGTGGCTGTTCTAGTTTTTAAGTAGTTTTAATTAATTTTAAGTAGTATTATTGGTTTTAGTTAGTTTTAAGTAGCTTAAGTATTATAATGGGTTTCGTTTTTTTTTTGTTTTATTTAGTTTTAAGTTTTATATAAAATAAAAAACAACGATAAAGATACCAAGTTTTTTTTTAATTTTCTTGGTTTTAGATTAAGTTCTCGTTATTTAGTATGAAAATTGTTCTTAGGCCGAAAGGCAATATTTATAACATAATGGATTAACTTAGAGCACCCGCATAGGACCAATAAGTTATTTTTTAAGTTTTTGAAATTCACGCTAGTTTTTTAAGAATTTTTGTCTAGCTTTAAGATAGTTTTAAGATTTTGATAAAATAAAAATATAAAAAAAAAACAAAATCCCAGCAATATTAGCATAAAAGAAGAAGGAGATAATAACGAAGAGACGTATGGGGCTACAAAATGTAAAAGGAATACAAATCTTTCTGCAACTAAAATCGAATGTAATATCTGCAAGAAATGCTTTAAGAAAACCGAAAGATTTAACACTCATATGCGAGTGCATCAAGGACTCAAGGCATATTCCTGTAATATGTGTGACAAATCTTACGCACGACGAAGTCGACTAAAACTCCACACGGAAGAAAAACACAAAGGAAGACCTAAGAAAACATTTCCTTGTACTGAGCCAAATTGTAAAAGTATAATGTCTACTAAACAAACTGTAAGGCAACACAAGAGATATACAGTATACACTTGAATAAGGGCAACCAAGTCAAGCGGTTATACATTTGTGACGAATGTGGAAAAGTTTTGCAAGTTTATTTTCCCTCAAGAATCATAAATATCTACACAATGGTGAGCAACTACCTTACGCGTGTCCGCAATGTCAGAAGAGATGCTTGAATTAAGAAATACACTTGTCCACAGTTCGGCGCTAAAAAAGTAACAAACAACGACTTGTACGTTTCTGATAAGATTGAACATCTTCAAATATACTTTAAACTCACCTGTGCACTTAATAAAATAAGTTGTGTCTGTCTTCTCACTCCAGATTGTCTCGTCGAAAATATGTATACCATATATATCTTGAAGTTTCTTGAAATTTGTATTTTTCAAATCCGGGCGGTCTATCACAAAAAATTCATTTAAAAAACCACTCGACAAAAATGAAAAACAAATTGAAATACTTTCTTTTCTTTTTTTTAAATTTTTTTTTGGATTTTACTTTTCTTGTTATTTTTTATGTTAATGATGATGTTGATGATGATGATGGTTAAGAGGGTAGCTACTTTATGCCACTTCAGTTTTTAAATTGTATTTGGCTTTTATATTATTGAGCTCCTCTTGCTTTTTGTCCACATCCAGACGTTTAAATGCTTTAGTTGATTGATAATACAATACAACAAGATAGCGATTACAAACGTTGAAACCAGACAAATGGTCGCATGCATTTTTTGCATCGAAAATGTCTTCGTAGACAACAAAGGCCGTACCACGCGTCTCAGGTGTATTTCCCCTGTGTAGTGGGGATTTTTTGAATTTAAAATCAATTTAATCAAAAAACAAATTCACATCAAACTACTTACACTCTTATTTGACGAATTGCACCGAATTTGCCAAAAATATCGTACATTTCGTCAGATGTGATTTTATAGGGAAGATTCCTGATGTAGAGCACCCGATTTACCTCTGGAGGCAATCGAATCTATTTAAAAAACAAGAGCCATTTATTTATTAGTAAATTTATATGAACTATTTTAGAGATTTTAGACTTACGTTATTTCTTTTGTTCATCATCATTTCGGATGATTTTTCAGAGCCTTTGTTGGTCTGAGAACGATAAACTTAATAGTGGATATGTTGAATGTTTTCTTATAAGATGTCTCGTCTTTTCCTTTGTGATTTTGGTTTTGCAAAAATTGAATGAAAGCAGTCCGCCGTCTGTCTCGTCTGGCTGGAAGAAAACAAGCCAGACAGGCTTTAATAATTGAATTCGTTTGACATTTGAACGTGCGTTATTGTTGGCTCTGTTCAGTGAGATAATAATGCTGAATATGAAATGAACTCATTCAGAACTTCTATTTCTTAAGATTGCAAAACAAATAGCGGTCGGTTAAACGCATTATTATAATGATGGTGGTAATATGAATTGTGATTTGTACGCCGTATATTAACTAATTTTTCTCATGGTGAAAGAAACATTATTGTCAATATTTTTGGTTCTGAGCAAGTGTTGGCTTAGATGCCAAATTTTGTCCTTTATATACTTCAGAAGAAGATATGTACCAACTTATTCATATAAAATTACTTAATTATATGAGAGAGTTATTTTTGTGCTAAAAGGAGCTAGGAAATTTATCAAAGGTTCAAATCGAAAAAATTGATCCTAAATCAAAAGTAAATCAATTTATTTTGCACAATGGAGACCGAACAAATGAAAGAATTGGAGTATATTCCAAATTGAATAAAATTTGACATTTTCCAATTAAAAATTGCACAAGAAGTTATCTCATTTTTAATGGAAAATAAAAACAATTTTAGCTCGCATTAAATTGTGTACTTCTAGAACACACTACAAAAATCTTGTTTTTTTTCAGTTAAAGGGCATTTATAAGGACAATTGTATAGTTGTGGTTCTATAATTTTGTTATTTCAAATTTTTTCTACATTCCATTTATGTTGTTTTTTTTTTTTTTTTTTGAATTATTGTAAGAAAAAAAATAATTTTCCAAATCAACTGAAAAGAGAAACGACATACAATTCCTTTGTTTGAATTTGTAGAACACACATTTTTAGGAAATAATATTAATATTCACCAAACGATATTTTCATAATTTAATAGAAATACAAATTATTTTATTATTTTTTTCTTGACATTAATTTTTGTATTGTGTAAAAGTGATTTTTTATTCGTTAAGTAGGTAAATTCTACACATATATGTAATAATGAACATGAAAGTTTTTTATTTGAGTATTAACATTTAATGTAATGTAGTAGAAAGAATAAAACATAATTTAAAACTGGCAAACACTACTTTACCAATATTTACTATAATTTTAACAACAAAGCTTTACTTTTTTTTAATTACATCAAAGCCCAATATGATACAATGAGAATATTGAATGACAGATATGAAACCCAGAAGGTTTTTGTTATTATTATAATTAATTAATTTAACATATTTTAAAATGGAAGATTAAAAACTTGAAATATGTATTTTTTTATGTTGTTTTTTTTTTGTTAAGTAATTAACTTTCTCTCAATGTCTGCCGAACTGATTCAGGCTACAAAGAAAAAAAAAGAACATAGATAAATAAGTTATGTTTGAAAAATGAGTAATTAATATAACTTACTGTCCTAAACCAAAACGAATCAGCTTTGAACATCAGACGATAAGTAAGCGACATTTTCGAAGCTGGAGCAATCGCATGCATATGCAAATGCTTTACACTTATCATTGGAGGCCAATGAAACCCATAAAGAGAGTCTTTTGTGTCGACTCCCATGTTAGTTAAGTGGTCTGTTAAGGATTTCTCCATAAGGTCAACTGGAAGTAATAAAAAAAACATAAGTCATGCGTTTTACACTTTTTTAATTTGAAAAAAAAGTAGGTACTAATGAAATTTTTCTATGCGGATAGGCGGAATGTTTAAACTTGTTTTAAAGATATTTGTTACTTATTAAATATACGAGTACTTAAGTAAAAGGTTAACTACAATCTTTTGAAGACACAAAAATGGCACGTTACGTATAAGAGTGCTAGACAAATGTTACGTGAGATCAATTGGGAAAAATGTCTGGGCCCCTTTCAACAGGGATATACATCCACATTTTTTTTTTAGTTCGAAGTTCAAATAGAACAATTTCAAAAATTAAGACGAAATTATAAGGATAAACCTTCTCTCATTTAATTGTGACCCTATTTGTTTATTATTTTTTTGACTCCACTGTAAACGAATTGGTAGAACTAGGCGTGGTGGTTAGTGCTCAGAACTGCCATTCCAGAGGTTTTGGGTTCGATATTTGGGTGTGTCATCAGTCTTTTTTCACTGCCTCTTGCGAGGAATAAACAAATCCTCCAAGAGTAATTTCTTGCCATAAAAGTGCTTTCTTAAATAAGCCGTTCGGATTCAGTTTAAAACTGTAGGTCCAATGGTTGAGAGTTGTAAATCACTTTATTTAAACATTTAGGTAAAATTTTGTTTAAATAAAAAATATTAGTTTCCGCTTAAAACGGTTCGATTAGAAATCACTCAAGGAATATTTTGAGAAAGAAAAGTTTAGTATAATTAATTTTAAGATTTTCCTGACCAGCTGATTCTATTGTATACAATTTGAATCACAGATGTCTGTCAAAAAATTCTAATGATGAAAGGCAATAATAGCTATAACTGACCCCTTAATCTAACAAGTAAATTTCTAGTTTAATCTAAAAAAAATGACAAATTGTGTATAATATTCCAAATACAATCATGTATGGCATCACTGATACAAAGAACAGTCAAAATAAACCAGTTTAAATTTCTAGATTTCAGATAGTTGTCTCAATCAGATTGAAAGTGCAGGGGAATGAAATACAAACACAAATTTTCATTCTCACCTAAAAATCAAATAAACTTTTCAATTCTTTTTTAATTTTTTTGACGATTTCTGACAGGTTAGGTTAGGTTTATAACTTTTGGCAAACTAAAAATCGAAGTTAAAGTTTAATTGCGCATATATAGGCAGAAAAACACGATACTGCATTAATGCACTGTGAACTCTTCCATTTTTGCTCAACTCAAAAAACATCGCATAGACTACACACACTTGTTCTACGTTTATTTCTTTTTTTCTTCCCAATTTGCAACAATTCTTCGCCTATTCCAATCCCACTTAGATTTTAGATATACTACAAAATTAAATTTTAAACAAATTTATTTAAGAAACTCACTCAAATCAATATGCTCTTTTCGCAATGTTTTAGCACTTTCGTAATGAATTTTTGAAACGGCCAGGAAATGATTCTCCGCTGCAGGTTTTATGTCCCTAAAAATCACTATCTTGTCGTTTTCATATTCGATATTTGTATCTGGTGATCTTCCAGCAACAATATCACAAAACACGCACCTACTCATGATTAGTTTTAGATCAATTTAATTGATTTGAAAATTTTCTAAAGTGCAATTTCACGACACTATTTTTTCGTCAGCACTAAAATGTTGTGATAACAAAACGTCCACCCAAACTCAGCTGAGATTACCCTCTGCCTCTCTGTCTCAATCTATACTCTATGATGTGATGTGTCCAACAAGACAATTACTATATACCCTACTGATAGCAGCAAAGTAGTGTTTATGTATACTTTGCAGATTTTTCTATGAAAATACTGAAAGTGATGGCAGAATACAGAGGTAAAAGATATTTATTTTTAAACAATTTTACACGATTTAATAAATATTTTAAAGAGATGACTTTTTTGCTATCAAAATCAACTTATTTGATATCTATTAGGTAATAACTAAATACGAATCACATACAATTACAGAAAAGACTGCATAATTTTCTCGTTTATCTTTTTTTTTTTCTTTCAAAATTCTTGTAACCGATAAAGCTTATGTCTTTTGGGAGAGATAATAGAGAAAGTAGGAATTTCATCAACAACTTCAAATTTTCACAAAGTCAACCATAACTTTGACGATTCGTATTGGAAACTATTCATTTGATTTGAGTTGAATCACATAAGCACTCATTCACGTTTTAAACATACATAAGGAAAACTCAATGACAGTCATATTTGACAATGAACAATTATAACACTCACTTATCACCTTATTAGAAAAATAATCTCTGTATTATAAAAATATATAAATTTAAAACCTACTCTAAAACATTTTTAAATTTGAAGTCGATTCTCAAAATGAGTTTTAAAATGAGCTGTCAAAGAGTCAACTCTTTAATAATTTTAAACGATATAAAGCATACTTTAACGCAAAAGCACTCGTCTGACTTTAAAAGCCGCAAAATACTTCTTTATATTTTTTTAACAAAAATTTAAAGAAAAATGTTTTTTTAAAGATCAGAAGATGATTTTGAGCTTGTAAATTAACAACCACGAAAGCTGTCTTGGCTTGATTTTGTGGTGCATGCATCAAGTAACTATTACCACGATAAAACAACAGCATTTCTATCTCCCGATTCAATAGACTACGACACCAAGCAATATACAATACTTAGGCAAACTTACATTCAGCCGAACGCCCCAATAAAAACAAAAAAGAATGTGGCACAGAGTGGTGGACTACAATGTCGCTGCAAATTATTTTCTGTTCACAAAATCACCCATTATTTTAGCTAGAAAGTTGAATTGGCTAAAGATGAGTTCAAAACAAGAAAAAAAAGTACTAACACAAAATTGGCCTCTCGATCTGTAATGAAATACTCTACCACAGCCCTTAAAAACCATACAAATGCACTAGGGCACGTTAAAAACCTTCATTACTAAAAAGAGTTGTTTAAAGTGTTTCAAATTCAGAAACGGTTAGACAAGGGTTCGCAACTAAACGACTGCGTTAACTAGAGTCAGTTTTATTCCTTAAACGAGGACTGTTTAAAAGCTTACCCCAGTATATTTATAAAAAAAAAATAAATCGAAAGGAAGCAAATTAAACACATAACAGTTTTATAAAGGGTAATCATTTAAACATCCAGCGGAAAGTAATACATATATTCCTGTAAAGAGCCTTCTTTGTAAAAGTTATCACCTTTTGTAAAAAAGTACAAAGTTCAAACAGACACAACCATAAAACTCTCAAAAATGTGCTATTTCAGTAAAATATGTTTTTCAGAAGCATTTAGCTCTCAAGGCATTTTTTATTTATCACTTGTGCCGTTTTTGCAAAAAGTTTTCAAGGTAGTTTTATTTATTTGTAAAATGAGTAGTTTTTAAAAGAAACGCTGCCGACACCACTGCTTGTGCAGCTGCAGACACTACAAACTGCAATCTTTGAAGGCTACTGTTGCTGTTGACACTTGAATTGACAGTTTACGGCATAGCCAGTGGCAGTGGGTGTAGTAGAAAAATATTAAATTGATAAGCCCACGAAATTGAAATTGGTTTAAATTAGCAAATTTTCCCCCCTAAACGCGGCTGAAAAGTGTTATTTTCGAATGTATCTCATAATCTAGTTTCAAAAATGAACGAACTGAAAGCACCCTCCTTGCAATCTTTGCTAGAATCTGATCGTGGCTCAACTGATAGTTTATTGGCTGAATCTCTGCAATTAGATATAGAAGACGTAAGTGGAAATAAAAACAAATACATTTTCAAACCAAACTGAATCAAGATCCTTTTAGTTGGACGATGTGGAATACTCTATTCCGCCGATGGGAGCACTTCCAACTCTGGAAAGTGTTCTGAGTGAATTCGAAGGCGATTCGGATATTGCGTCCACTAATACGATTCCAGCGCCGACACCAACACCTTCGATGGGCGGCGATGAAAGCACTCGAGGGGGAGGTTCGATTATGCGACATGTTCTTTTGCAAGGAGTATCCTCGCAAACAGCATCTGCTGCGGTAAGTTCTTCATTCCACAAATATATGTACATCATTAAGAAAATTCTCTCCCACATCCAACTCCACCTTGAAAAAGGCAGCAATTTATGTACCTACCTACCTAAAAAAAAAAAGTTTCCTCTTTTAGGATCGAGTTCATGCTGGAATGGCAACAGCTTGCACTGTGTCCCAGCTTATTGCCGTCGGAACCTCACACGGACACATTCTCAACTTTGACAACACGCAAACCCTTCGCTGGGCTCACCAAGACAAGAGTTCGCAGGGTGCTGTAACTGCTTTGGACTACAACCAGGACTGTTCGCGATTACTTGCAGGCTTCGCCCGCGGACTGGTTGTAATGATAGACACTCATTCAGGAGATGTGCTTAGGAATCTATTCGATTCAATTACTCCCAATACTGGCGTCTTACACGTTAAATGGACTAGCCGGCCGGCTCTGGCTCTGTGTTCGGATTCCGGTGGCTCAGTTTGGTCATTGAGTTTTACCCGAAAGCTTGGAATTCGAGGATGTGCATCGAGATGTCTATTCAGTGGAGCTCGAGGCGAGGTATGTGCCTTTGAGCCCCTCATCACCGATACCGATGTGCAGCATGATTTAGATCAGTATTCTATTGTTGCGTTGGCAACTCTATCGAAATATTTCATTGTTACGATCCGCCCGAGGTTGAGAGTAATCAAATTCCATACTCTGACCGGTCCGCCCGACTGTTTACCTTTGCTGGCTTGGCAAATGGTTCTGATTCAAGCTGCCGATTCCTCGCGAACTATTGATCCCGTCATTGTGGTTGCCCGTGGTAATCAGCTGTTCTTCCACCAATTGTTCATTAACAGCGGCCGGATAAATTTATTGTTCCTACGTCACGTGCAGTTAGCTTGCAATCTCTTGGCTGTTCACTGGCTTGGCCCGAAATCAGTTGCTTGTCTGGACACATCGGAAATCCTTCATCTCATCGACGTTCGCTCGAGCAAAGAAAGTGAATGTCTTGATATTGCCAATGCCGGTCTAGTTTATGGATCGGCTCAGTTTAAGGGATTGGCCACGGGCGGAAATGTATCGCCAGCTCTTGCCTTTGCCGGAAGCTATGCCTGTTATAATACTGTAGTTTCAAGAGGTACCCAACTCTATGTCCTCGGAGCTAGGTCAATGCATATGATCACAGTTAGAACATGGAGCGAAAGAATTTCGTACTTAGTGAAAAACCAACGATGGACTGAGGCGTGCGATCTTGCCATTGAATGCTACAAAGCGGCGGGTGATCGTCCACGAAAGAAAATCCAAGCTAAAGAAAGGGCAATTGTTTTATTCAGAGAGTACATTGCAGGTTCAAGCCGTGCTCCAGAATATTGCTTGGGTTCGATTGTGAATTGTCTAATTGAAGTCAACGAATTGGACTTGTTATGGGATGAACTGTGGGATCGGTTACATTCGACTGGCCTATTTCTCACCCTCATCACGGAGCACATTGAAAAGGACTCAATAAAACGAGTGAACCCAATTATATCTCAGGCTCTGGTTGACTTCTGGATAAATCTTTCCCCACAGAAACTCGAAGAAATCCTACTCAAACTCGATTGGACGTGTTTGGATCTCGACCAAGTTCTTAAAGCGGTCAAAAAGAAAAAACTCTTTCGAGCTCAGATTTACTTGAATACCAAAGCTTTATGTGATTATACAATCTCACTGACAGAATTAATACCCCAAATTCAAACGGAGGAATCACACTTAGGCAATAGTTTGTTGGTTTATATTTCGAGTTGTTTAGCTGGTCGCGGCTATCCGCATGGTGATATTCCCCCCGAACAAGTCCAAAATGTTAAACACGAAGTTTTGCGATGTCTCGCTTCGTTGCATTCGTCCACTAGTGAACCCAACGAATTGCCTTATCCATATTTAAGAGCTCTACTCAAGTTTGATACCCGAGAAACTCTTAATGTTATTTCTTTAGCATTCCAGGAAAAAGAATTCACCGGCGAATTAGGATTTTCACATCGCAAGAGGATCATCAATATTTTACTGGAGGTTATGACGCCGGAAAATGCTACGGTAAGTTCAGGAGTTGTGTATCTTTAGACAAGAATAGTAACCATTGCAGCTTTTCCAAACTGTTTGTCACCTCTGCCCGCAATAGCTTATTTCCAATATCTCTAAGTCCCCTTCTTACATCCTTTAACTTTATTAAAAACATAAGAACTTATTTTTCACATCAATCTCTTTGCAGTGGTCCGAAATAGGATGCCTCCTGAACTTCATCAGCCAACAAATTTCTTCTAATTGCTTGCCAGCTGACTCTACACTCCTAGATAAAGTCATTAACTATCTTGCAATGGAAGAGATAACTGGCGAAACTGCTCGACAACATTCTGAGCGTGAAAGTGCGTGGCATGAGCTGCTCTCCTCCAACTTTCTGCTACACATACCCGACGAGGAGCAACTGGTAATGGCTCGAAAAGCCAATTGCTTCTACGTCGTCGAGTATTTATTGGAGAGACTAAAAAAATACGATGAAATTCTTGAGTGCTATTTGAATAACCCGCTGCGTTATGACGCAATGTTCGGCTACATCGAAATGCACGCGAAGAACCCTGAAAGAAAAATCTACGACCAATTGTTGCTGCATTTTCCTCGTATTCTTTCCATAGATTCCAAACGAACAACTCAAATTGTTGCCGATTATTTTAGTAATAATGTAGTAGATTTAATTGGCACCACAAAGAGCGATACTAAGCTTCTTTTTGCATTCCTCAAAGCCCTCTATCGTCTGTCGGTGCCACTGAACAGTGTAAATAGTGAAACTCTGCTTGAATTGTTGTGCACCAACGAGCCGGACAATGTTGATAATTTCCTAGAAAACTGTGATGCTTATCGAATAGAAACTGCTTTAGAGATCGTCCAAAAACATAATCTCACATCGGCATGTATTATGCTCTTCGAAAAGCAAGGAGACTACCAAATGGCTTTTAATATGTCCCACGACCTTTTAAAGGAAGCCACCGAAGATAATGCTGAGGCATATGCCTTGCAAGTGAGCTCTCTTTGTGCCCGCGCTTCACAGGTGCTGTCAGTGGAGGAACGCGAGGAATATTGGTTCAAACTGCTCAAACTCATCCTTTCACGAGAGTACCTCAAGTCAATAACGAAAAACATGCTTCACGAAGCTAGTCAACACGTCGATCTGCCACGACTAGTCCAGTTGGTAATGAACACTGGCACAATATCCGGCAACATTGGTGATATCAAGGATCTATTGATGGGAATGTTATCGAACTCGCGATATGAAACCTATGCCATGGCGACCACAGCCAAAATACTCGGCAGCGATTTGCACACGAAATTTGTGAAGCGACAGAAAGAAGCGCATCGTGGATTGTGGGTGACATTCGTCAAATGTGTCATATGTCGTCAAAGGCTCTACAACCAAACCGATGTCCTGGTTCTTGGTCCATGCGGACATTCTATGCATGTACGGTGCATTGACCACAAGGAAAGAGAATGCGACGATGCAGTTAGCCTCGACAGTCATAGTGATTCAATTGAAGAAGAAATCAAATTCAAATGCCCTCGATGTGGATCTGAAATTCCTGAATCTGAACCTGTTGAATTGTCACAGCCTTCGGTTAAGCTAATTGATTGTAATAGTAGTAAGGACACTGCTGTGGAATTAGGAGTTTTGCAATTGAAAGCACCGCCTAGGAAATTTTGAAAATCATTTCAATTGTTTAAGTTTAAATATGAAATTAAATAATACATAATTATACATAAACTACTAAATTAATAATAATAATTAAAATATTTGACTATTTATTTCCATTCAAAAATAAATTATATATCGAGATTGTTTAAATTTTACTTTTGTATAATAAAATAAATAAGCTATATTAAAACAAATGGAATTCTTCCAATTATTGATGTTTTTTGGTATTATTAAGTTGCTATTATAAAAATATATATGCGTAAATGAAACAAGTCAGAAAAAAAAGAGTTGTTTTTTTTTTTACTTTTTATTGCCTCTGTCGTAAAAAATAAATTCACGGAGTTCGTGAAAAACCGTATCGCCCGCCCCGAATGGCAGTTTAGTTTTTTATCGGAGCTTAACTTAAAACGCTGCTCCGCCAGAACTCACCTCGTTACAAAAACTAACTTCATGCCGGCTTTGTTCCCTTTCTCATGTACCAATACCAACACTCACCCTATCACTTATCCGGTTGAAGTTATTACAGGCGGGCCGTACCCCCTTACCACTCCTGGGAATAGATTAGAAGGCACACATTAAGAGGCAAATGGTTGAGAACAAAAAAGGCGGAGTATCATTCCTCTAACAACCTGAAAGAAGGTGGAATAAGTCTGATTGGCCATGAAACTTTGACCAGAGGAATAAAAGATGAGATGTCGTCGTTGGTGTTCCATATTTTTTTTTTTGAAGTCTTCTTACCACTTCGTGTCAATCATATAATTCCTGAAGCGCTTTTAAAGACCAAATAAAGATGCAACAAGAATCCTATCTCAAAATATTATTGCATATCTTAAGATCTTAAGCTGCATGTTTAATTTTCGTCTTCGTGTATTTTCTTTTCTTATTGCTACGGCAACGGTATTCATTTTTAACGACCAACAAAATAAAAACCAAGTCAAAAGATGCAATGCTTATTTGATTTCATTCGGGGTTTCTGATGTAAACTATATACGAGGGACCTTGTGATAGGGAGGATTAAGCTGGAAATTTGTGAATAAATTTAACAAAAATTGTTAAGTGCTGCACTCTTACTGCTTTCTATCCCTGGTTGAGCGCAAACAAAATTATTCAAGACAAAAACTTAAACAAATTGTATAGAAACGGAGATAATCGCGAAAAAGTGATTTTCCCGAACTTTGGCGATCCATGGCCTACAATGGAGATAAGAGATTTCAAGAGACTAAAAAAAGAAAGGTACAAACAAAATTTCTAATTACTATATCTCATTCCGGAGTTAACCCCCTTTTCGATTTATTTTACTGGACTAATAGGGAGTAGGGAGCAACAATCAAACAAACTGTGAAATACTGTGAATACAATCAAACCGCAGTATCCACTTTACGAGTTCAAAAAAAAAAACTTCTAATAATGATGTTTATTATGTTGGCCAAAAAGTTTAAGTAAATTACACCTTCCAACAGTAGAGATCATAAAATATAGTCAATTTATTAAACGATTAACATAATACATACATAAATAATATACAAAGAACATTTTTTAAAACTATAAAATATTATGGAAACTTTATCTTACTTCAGAAGAACTGTGTCCTGGGTTGTATAAGTTGTTGTAGTACGTCATAAATTCATAACACTGTTCACCTAAATTCAGATTGTGATTAGTATATGAAAATCTACAAACAATCTATAAAACAACTTTTCAAAAATTCAGGCGAACCACGTTGACGCATATTTCTCGATTTAAAATACGTAAAAACAGTATGGAAAACTAAATCATCATTGGATTTCTGAGCAGCTTCGAGATATTTTCGAGCGGATATTGTTTCACCATCAGGTAAATTGATTGCCAATCTAAGTGCATCAACAACTTTTCCTTGTCCGAGTAGTACTTCGATAATAATCTAAAAAATTAAAAAAAAAAGTTATTTGTTTTTAAATTTTCAAAAAATCCATTTACAAACCTCAGTTGCTTTTATTTTGCTTAGCATGTCAAGAGCAATTTGTGAAATTGCAGGATTTATATTGGAGTATGAAAGTAAAAAACATGCAATTGGTTTGGATT
Source organism: Eupeodes latifasciatus (assembly GCA_920104205.1). Classification (NCBI taxonomy): domain Eukaryota; kingdom Metazoa; phylum Arthropoda; class Insecta; order Diptera; family Syrphidae; genus Eupeodes; species Eupeodes latifasciatus. The sequence goes on along the minus strand of OV049926.1, from coordinate 150,951,786 downwards.
CCATTATGAGCGAGAATTCAACCAATCTCCGAAGAGTATCAAAATTACGATTTCTTATCAATTCGGTTATAATCATTTTGCTTAGATCTTCTTGGGCGGCAATGTTATGTTTGCTCAAAGATTGCAAATATAATATTAGAACCGTTTCAGTATAGGATCGTTCGGCAATGAGTGTGAAGACAGAATTGTGCATGTCACTTTGATCGATGAGAACCCGTGGAGGTGCCGGTAACTTGGGTAGGGTCTTAACAGTCGACGGTTGAGCTGTTTGGGTCTGGAGTTGTAGTTGCACCCATGATCTAAAAAGCATAATATGTTCGGAAATATGTACATTTCCAAAAAATCAAAAAATATGTGGGTGCTTACTCATACACTTCGTTTATTTTGTCAAAAATATTCTCCAATATTGGTAAAAGTGTTCCATTAAACTGCTCGTCAACCAACTGTTTGAGGACTTTAAGCAAAATTGGCTTTCCACATGTTCGCTGCAGTAAGAACTCCACCAATCTTACTCGGTCCGTTATGAGCGAGCAAAGTGGTTCCATTTTTAAATATAAATACCACATACATCCGAGCTTAGCATCAATCACAATATTAGGTTGAAAAAGCACCCAGTTGGTAGAATCTAATAATGGTGTCAAAAACCTTTGAAATAATATTCAAAATTTTGTATGAATAAGATACTTACACAATGAACACTGCATTGTCCGTTCATCAAGTGAAATGCTTGGTATTTTCAAAGCAAAAGGTCTTATTGAGCGTCCAGCTGTAATTGGAGCATGATAAGTGATTCCATCGAAAGTCTCTCCACTCAAAGCTATATCAAACAACAACGAAGTCGAAGAAGCCTGATGATGAACAACAATCAAATTATCCACTGTATTGATGGCAAAACGTCCACTATGTCCCAGACGAAGGATATGACACTTCCTGGGAGCTAATCCGGGACCATTCAGAAGATACACCTCAACCTCCATCATGCCATTTGGGTTTGTTTGAAGAATTAGCACAGCAAGAGTCCCATAAACCTGACTGAGAGTTACTTTACTTTCGGGAACTTCTCGGTTGGGATTTCCCACTAACAAAAACAAGTAAAGAGAATTCCTTATAAATGTTTGAAACTAAAAAAATGCAAAAAATAAATCTCTTACACTCTAGTTTAGAAAGTTTCGTTATAGTCTTTTGTTTGATAATAATCGGAGTCAGATTGTTGCTATCGGGTGAGCAAAACAAAGCTATGTTTCCTTCTGAGCACCAGGCAAACCACTTAACTGCCATTGCTAGTGCCTTAACAAGTTTTACCTGCCTTTTTTCAGCCACAACGGTGTAGATTTCTACCCCAGTAATTGAAATGAGAGCACACTCCCGAGTATGCACCCAGACGAATCCATAGATTGGATTTTTAGCTTGATGAACTATGATCTTGTCGAGAAGAGGCTGATCGCCTTGGAAACATATAAACTCTACAGAATTATCACGTCGTTGAATGGCTAGCACTTGGTTGTCAGGGGAGAATTTTATCGAACTAATTGGTCCACGATCGTTCATACAAAATGAAATCACAGATGATTCAGTTGGTCCTTTGACGACGACTCCTGTGGTGCCATTTGATCGTATGGCGAAAATCTTTGAGAAGCAAATTCTTTAGCTTATGATAAAGATTATAAAAATTAAGTTATTTAGAATACCTGTTTGTTGGATTCATCGAAGAATACATTTGTTAGTTGACTAACTGAATCGAATCTTATGGGATTCTTTGATAGTTCTATATAATGAAGGGAGTTTTCCATGTTTCTTGATAAGACTTCTTTACTTGGTGTTATAATTTTTTCTAATAACAATAAAAACAAATAACAAACTATATAGATAATAAGAATGAACTTTTCTAATTTCTTGACAAGATGAACATATGGGATTTGAACACATTCAGCTTGGTATTTGGGAAGTTAAATAATCCAAGCCCGTCTATGAATTTTAAAGAGCAGGGGGCTATTAAATCATCGCCAGTCAAAAATCTGCAGGCTAGAGCCATTTCAAGCTATTTTTTATAATTAAGAGATGTTTTAGAGAGCTCTAATGACTTCCACTGTATAAAGTTCTCAAAATATGGAAATGTTATTAAATGTATGCAAAAATTATCCAAAATAAAAAGGGTTTTCCAATAAAAGATTTAATTTTGAATAGTCCACTATTTGTACAGCTGTAACTTTTAAAGATGTCATCTTTTAACGGTTGAAAAATAAAAACTACGTTATTACTAACTAACAGAACGAAAACGCTTCAACGCGGTGTTGGATACTAGTAGTCCATATTTAGTGGGCCAATGCCAAAAATTATGAACATTTTGCAGTTACTGTATATGCCACCGTCAAGTGTCCAAGTGAAAGATGAGTTTTATTCTGATGCTCCGCAATTAATTAAAGACTTTGATAAAAAATAAATCGGGTGGCGCAACAGTCCGTTGAGAACTAGGATCTAGTGACTTATAACTCTCAACCATTCCTGTTTGCGAGTACTGTTCTCAGGGATGGAGGGGACCTACAGTTTTAAGCCGAATCCAAACGGCTAATTTGAGAAAGCACTTTTCATGACAAGAATTACTCTTGGAGAATTTGTCAATTCCTCGCAAGAGGCAGGACCCGTGAAAAAAACTTTAGATGACATAGGCAGGGATCAAACCCAAGACCTCTGGCATGACAGTCCAACGCACTAACCATCATGCCACGGGTACTACATTAAAGACTTTAAAGGTGGAATATTTGAAGTTGTCCGTGGCCCTCCTGGTTGATATCATTTTGATTATTAATGAAACTCCAAAAGGTGACAAATGACCATCATTGTGATGGTCACCTCTCCGTGCAGCTATGAAGTTCTCAGTGGTTTATGTTTTTAGCAAAACTAAAATAAAGTAGGATTACAAGTGAAGTTGAGAATATACGGGTAAGAATAATTATGGATTATAAATGCATCAAAGTGCAAACCAAAAGTAGAATGTTTTTAGCGATCACGATTCAAAAAATGATCCATTCAACATAGCCAACAATCCCGTCCTCCCGACTTAGACGAAGTAAAGATTGCCATACCTAAGCTGAAGTCTAATAAAGCCGCTGGAGCGGATGGCTTGAATGCCGAGCTCGTTAAAGCAGCTGGAGTTAGTTAGTTAGGAGCATGCACCAACTTATCTGTAAGATATGGTCGGAAGAAAGCATGCCCTATGAATGGAACCTCAGTATTGTTTGCCCGATCCTGAAAAAAGGAGACCCTTTAAACTGCACCAATTATAGAGAAATCAGTCTACTTAACATCGCCTACAAAATCTTCTCTGCCGTAATATGTGAACGTCTAAAGCCCATCGTCAACAACCTGATAGGTCCTTATCAGTGTGGTTTTAGACCAGGAAAGACCACAGTCGATCAAATATTCACATTACGGAAAAAACCCAAGAACACCAAATCGACACCCACCATCTTTTCATCGATTTCAGACGTAACTTTGAGGTAGTCAAGGACTTCGTCTACCTAGGCTCCGCTATTAACGCAGAAAACAACACCAGCGCTGAGATCAAACGAAGAATAACTCTTGCTAACCGCTGTTTCTTTGGGCTAAGAAAGCAATTGAGTAGCAAAACCCTCTCTTGAGGGACCAAAGTGTCGCTATATAAGACCCTCATTATACCCGTCCTGCTATACGGTGCAGAAGCATAAACTTAACAAAAGCGGATGAAAGCACCTTGGGTCGTTTCGAGAGAAAAGTTCTTCGTGTGATCTACGGTCCCGTATGCATCGAAGGGGAGTGGAGGAGAAGATGGAACGACGAGCTGTACGGGCTGTACAGCGACGAAGACTTAGCCAGAATGCTAAAAGCCCAACGACTAAGATGGCTGGGTCACGTAGAGTGCACGGAAAACAATGCTCCGGCCCGGAAAGTCTTCGAATCCACACCCACAGGACAGCGCAGTAGAGGAAGGCCGAGGATCAGGTGGCGCGCACAAGTGGAAAGTGACCTCACCCAACTTGGAGCGCGAAACTGGAGACATCTAGCTAGGGACCGAGCTAGATGGAGAAGTTTGTTGGGTGAAGCCCTAGCTCACACAGGACTGTAGCGCCACCTTAAGTAAGTAAGTAAGATTAAAAAACTGCTTGTCCAAAGAAAATCAGTAGGATCCTTAATTTAAGTCGTTACGGCCACTAAATATCGCTTAACTTGAATATGAAACTAATTTAAAAATAAATTACAATACTTATCTAAACCACTTCTGAATACTAAAAAGAACGTGTTTTCAATATTAGCCATAGTGAATACAACCCCTTATACATGGAAAATTGTTATCAACAACTCCTACATTTGGAAGTTAAGAAAACTTTAAAATTGACATTTTGTTTCACTCATAAATCATATTTTTTTTGATTTTGATTTTTGATAAAAACAAAATACAAAAAAGAAAACATTAAATTTTTGTTATGATTATTTCTGTTGAAATATTCACATTTTGTTGCTAAAATTTATATTCTTATTTAGTATATCATGAATGCAGCGATTGCTTTATGTCATTTTTGCGAGGCACACGGTCCTTGTGCAATTTTCTGCACTCAAACTTTACGTGACACCAAACTCGAAGACCTTAATCTAGACAATCAACAAATTCCAAATAAAATGTGTCTGGCCTGCAATTCTTTGGGTAAAACAAATGCAATCTATAGCCGAGATAATGAGAGTGGTGCAACGTTTCTTAGTACACAAATTCCCATACTCCCTGAAGTGGCAAATCTCATCAAACAAGCATCGGTTCGTAGTCTGAGCTGTGAAATAAATTTCCACAAAGACGGTGGATTTGTTTTCTTTGGCGACTCGTCACGAGGTCATGTACTAAGTCATACGTTTCATGTTGGAGATTTGCAGGTATACAAACTTTGAATACATAACTTACGCATAAACAAATATTTATATCAACTTTTCAAAGGCGCGAGGTTTCTATCAGCTTTTCTCGATTATAATTCTCATGAAAGACAAGTATTTTCTGCTCAATATTAAACCATTTCTTGCTGAACATCTTCAGGTATGTTGTCATCCTCAATTTTATACAGAACCTGGCTATATGTACATGATTAATGTGTGTTCTCTTAGAAAATCTCAACAGAAATCCAAATATCCGCACAAAAAATAAAATGCGAAGAAGCCGCTAAAGGATCTCCCCGCCAGCGACGCCTGTCTAGCAGTCAAATGATGGTACAAACTCCACGATCATTAGTCGAGCTAACCGGTGAAAAGAACATCTACGCCATCCTCCACTCACATTTCTCGTGGATCCTGTTGGCCGGTTCGAGATTTCTTACAGAACATGTAACATTTGGAAATCTGCCATGGCTTCCACCAGCTCCGTCAGTTACCCGTCCATCGAAACAATTTATAACACTGCCATATAAAACCGATGATGATCAACCCACGGAAGACGACCAAGAAGAATCAATGTCACTAAGATACGTCAAACAATTGCTGCGCAACGAATTCGCAGCAGCATGCTTCTGTGCCCTAACAGGAATAAAGGTAACACCACACAAATTTCAATTGAACATAAAACCTATAATTGGTTTGTATTTGTCTTCATAGATCATAGTACGAGGATCACCAGCTAAAGCGTTCAACTTTATGTCGTGCCTTAAAAAACTTCTGCCCGAGCAAATGCATAATGTTATACAAATCGATGCTCAACAGTTTCTTACGAATTCCGAATGTAAAATCGTTTCAGTGAAGCCCGATGTGGCGGTTCCTATTGCAAGTAGTGCGACATTTCGCATTGATTTTTTAGATAACGAAAACGATAGAGTATCCGTCAAATGGCCAGGAGAGATGCCAAACAAATGTAAGTATTACAGCACGAAGGTTTTCCTCTTAGTTGTGTTCTTAATTTTTTCAATGTCCAAATGCAGGGCCGGATTTATTAATTAAATTGGTCAAGGCTGTGGATGAAGAGCGATTCACAGATTTGGTATTGAACAAACAAACGCGTGTTCTCGTTGAAGAATGGAAAAAGTAAGAAAAAGCTATTTATTTCTTCTCAAAGCTTTATAAATGTTTTGCTCTCTTCTTTTGCAGCAAAGTTATTTGTCTCAATCAAGCTAAATCTTCAAGTGGTTTGGCAAAGCTAAAGAAGGTCCTCGGAGTGCAGTCACAGGATCAGCAACTTATCAACTACTGGAGTCCCCATTTGCAAGGGAACTAAACAAAACAATGACAATAAAGTCCCCCGCCCCAATAAATTAAATGTATTCAAAATCTCAGCATAGGAAATAAAAAATAAAGAATTTTATTTATTTTCTAAACCAAAATCTTGGTTTCACTTTTTATTTTTATTTTTCATTTGTTAAGTGTCTTCTAGTATAAAACAAAAATTGGCTTAAAAGCTTTTTACTTCTTGTAACCACAGCTACTTCTGCGACCACGAGCACGTTCGAACTTACGTCCCTTTGATCGCACGTATGGGCGAGTGTGTGAGTGTGGTACACCAGGTGCCTTGCCGAAGTGCTTGTTGGCAGTACGAGCTGTACGCTTGCCTTGCAACAACAAAGTCTTCTTGCCTGTTGGTGCTTTGAGGGCCAATTGATCGAAAGTCAAAACTTCACCACCAGCCTTCAAGATGCGCTCGCGGGCCTTCTCGGTGATGTGCAAAGCACAGACAGTCATCTTGGGAACAGTCAAAAGACGCAAGTCGTTGGTGACGGAACCGACAATGACAACAGTTGAGTCGGGTTGGTTGGCCTTCTTGAACAAACGGCTGACACGCTGCAGAGACATTGGTGGCCGATTGATTTTGCTCATAAACAAACGTTTTAGAACAATTCTGTTAAATTTCTTGTTGGTACGACGCTGCAAGAAGCGGTACAACTGGAAAGAGCAAACAAAATCATTAGTAATTTCATTTTAGATAATTTATTCAGAGTTGTACCTTAACAAGAAGCCTCAGGTAAACATCCTGGGATTTGGGCTCAGTTCGACGAACTTTGCGATCGTATTTATGGCAAATATCAATACCCTTAAGAAAAGAAATTAATTGAAAAATACATTAGTTAGATCACTTTAAACATTAATTGCACTTTAAATTTCATTAAACATTTGTATTTATTTGGATGTCACTGAATTTATTTTTGTTAAAAAATTTCGAGCGAGTCTTACCATTTTGGCGACCGGAAAAAGAAAGAGATGAAAACTTGGTATGGAAGTGTCACATTTTGACAGTTGTCAAATAAAGCGTATGAAGTTGGTTGTACTTTGTTTTGTTATGGGAATTTTGGTACAATTTGTACACAATCTACTACAAATTTGGGGTGTGATTGCATAAAATCTTGGTATGTACATGTAATCCCCCTCTCACACTTGGATTACATTTTGATGTTGAAGTTTTCTTTTAATTACCTTGCAAAATTGTAGTGTTTTAATTTACACGAAGGAATATTTCATCACCATTTGTCAAGTCTGTAAATTGACGATAAAAGAATAATTTTTCAGGCTTAAATACACTTAGTACTTGTTTTTAAAATTTGCAAAAATAAAAACCAGATAGAAAAGTAAACGTATGACATTAAAATTGTAATGAAAAGACAAATTTAGGAACAATTATTTGAGTAGCTTTTGTCAATGAGCTTTTATAAGAAAGTTTATTTCGATAGAAAAATGTTACACTTTTTTCAAACTTGTTAAAAGAAACACGAAATAAATGAAACTAAGAGGACATATTTTTTCACTTTCTTAAAAAAATTAAATTAAATGCAATAAACGCTCAGTTCTACTTAAAAAAAAAATACTAATGTGTCTTCTTTTAACATATAATGAATAACAACTTGGAATCTTGGTTTCTATCTGAGTTCATTTCAGAAACCTAAAAAAATGGTTTTTATTTTGATGAATAGATGACTATTTTGTGTTTTGAATGGTAAAGAAGGTGCATGGGTTATTACTGATGATTAAAAGCTTAACCTTAATAAATATATTTGTTATAAATCCTCTGTAGGCATGTACTTTTAGTTCATACATCTTTTGATATTATTCATGAGTATATTTATAAAACGAATTCAAACCTTTTACTAAATACTATTATAGCTTATTTGTAGTTTGCACAAAAATTCATCTGTCTATTAATGTGTGAAGTGCGATTTTTTGACAAGTAGAGGGCGATTTATGTTTTTCTATTCTAACAAAGGACATACAAAAGTGAATTCAAAGAAAGCTAAATGCTTGAATTATGTAAGGAATAGTTTGAAAATTTCACTTTGTTTTTTAATTTTTTGCAAAATCTTATAAATGCACTTATAGCACATTTCAAATATTTTACACCTTCGTAACTTGACTTCGACTTAGTTTGCGAGGTGTACATTAAACAATCGATATCAAGAGTAATCGACAAAATATTTTCTCTGTGATAAAAAATTTGCGTTAAGAAATAATTTTTAAGTTGGTTTTTATTTGTCACTGACTAGAATCAAAATGAACCTTAAGGTGTTTCAAAATGTATCATTTCAAAGCTTTACAGAATGAGAATTGACCCCTAGATGTACTCGTAAGATTTTTCAATCAATAAGTCATAGAGGAAATATATTTTTTTCTTCTTCTTTTTTGAACGGCTGAGTTCACCTCACATTGTTTTCCCCCTAATTGTGCAGACTTCACCAAAAGCCCATAACAACTACATAGAATCTGGATTTTCCCATAAGAAATGCACGGGAGAACTAACACATGCTTATGCTAATGGGCAAAATTCTCTCAATTTAGTTTGTAGGCCGAAAGAGAGCAAACCCATTAAGTCGGGACTCTAGATAATATATTTCCTCTATGCAATAAGTTGTGGAAGATATTGAAAATACATCAAATTAGTACAATTCATCTTTCATAAAATACATTTAAACTGTTTCATAAATATTCATCGCCTCAATCATGGGAACTTAAAACAACATTGTGTTCTGTTTGAGTAATTTAATTGATTGGGACGTAGTGAGGATTTACATCAAGTAACATTCTGGTCAAATAATTTATGAATATAACATATACAAGCAAAAACAGCAAATAATTAATGAATGTACATGTAAATTTATAAATAGAAGAAAATAAGGTATTCTGACCTATTTATTTTTGCTTTAAAAGAAATTTACATTTAAATTAAGCAACTAAACATAAAAGCAGACAAAAATAATAATAAAAATTGTGTTTCAAAGAAAAACACTGCCTAGGGAATGATAGGTATTTTGATCGTTCATCCATGCCAAATGCCAAAGCCAATTTTCAAAAGAATAATATCCATAGTCTTTATGTTTTCTTTACAATTTTCATGAATAATACCATACCTGAAAATTTAATAAAAAATACTTAATCATTCCTGAATATTGCACACAAATAATTAAATAATTACCAATAAAAATAAATATAACTGAACCGAACATTAGGAATGTCCAACATTTCCAAGCATTCCGTGAGTGCTCCTGCAGCTTTTCGTTCTCTTTTACCAAAGAATTTATATTCTTATCGGTCATGTTTGTGGATCTTGAAACAACTTCTGTATCTCGTTTGATAATTCGATTGGCCGTTTCGGTTTGCTCTTTAAGGCTCCGAGTGAGGGAAAGCATGTGCTCTGTGATTTTTTCCTGGACATCGTTGTGGTATTTTAAAGCTTCATTAGATTGTCCTTGTTCTTTGGGCTTTCGTACGCGCAGGTTATCATCTATATAATAAATTACCCGCCATAAAACTTGTAAAAAACAAAACATAGAATTATATGGCCTACCATTTATTAGTTCTTTCCGAATATCAGAATAGTGTTTGGAGTTTTGTAGCTGGCGCACTTCCCTGATAACATCATCAACATTTTCGGCTGCCATTCGATTGTGGCTATGGGAGCTCTCAGTTGTGAGCAGCGGTGGGCTGTCTATGTAGTTTGTTTGGGTTTTGAGGTTTTGCAGTCTTTTACAGTAATCAGAAATAGATGACAATGTTCTTGCACTATAGCAAATTAAATAAGGAATTTCATTAGCAATTACACATCGATATTTCATTGTCATTGTACTCTTCGTATTCTTGAAGCTCCTCGATCATAACATCCATGGATTTGATGAATTTCTTAAGTCTCCAGAAATTTGTTTCATCTTTTACTAGTTCTTCACAAGTAGCTAATAAGCTGCGCAAATTAATTTCTAATTTGGTTACCATGTTGCGAGAGTTAGTACTTAAAAACTAGTATAGCTAATTAGTAAAAATATTCTAATTCTATTTCAAGATTGAAGAAGCCTCTTTCTAAAATCCGAACTGAAATGTATTTTTCTTCTTTTTATTATATTTTGGCACGTCATTAACAGCTGGATTATGAAATTTCCCATCGAAAGGAATTTTTGTTTGCATAATTGTCATTGAAATTCACCTCAGTTAAGGGAGGTAGGTAAATTAGCTCGGGTGGTTCTAGAATTCAAATGGTAACATTCAGTGAGAAATACATTTGTTTTGTAACAATTTAACGAAGCATGAAAAATAATAAAACAACTTTTAACTGTGACGAAAGAGTTTGCTGAAAGTAGTAACTTGACAAAAAAATTATAGAAGATGTGAAGGTTTATGGGACAGAGAGTTTTGAAAAGCTTAAGCACTCTTTGAATATGCTTTAATTTCATAAAACTGACAAAAAATGGGTAATCTTTAGAATCTGCCGCTCCAAGAAATCTATTTTTTGCTATCACTGTATTTAACTTCTATTTTATTTTTTAATTTAGTGGGCTTTTCTTGATGATGCATTTTTGACACAAATAAGTATTATGTATTGTAATTTTATTGTGAAGAAACATTTATTCCTATTTTTTATACATACATTTTCGGAGCTTCACTTTTTGACATAAAACGCACACAATAATTAGTGTCCGACCGAAGGTCGATTTCCAGCCGAAGCCGAAGCCGAAGCCTAATTATTAGGCTGAAAGAAAATCTTCGGCCGAAGCCGAAGCCGAAGCCTAAGGTTGAAAAAAGTCAAGAATTCTCCGTTCTACAAACGATGCGCAAAAGGTGTCAGGCAAAATTCAAAAATTGAAATTTTGTTCGGCGCCTACTATGATGGCACACATGTGTTTTGAAATTTTTGAATACCTACCGAAGAAAAGATTCAAAAATTTCAAAAATTTAAATTTTTTCCGGCGCCTAGTACGATGTTCGATATAATAAACAGATTCTTCGGCTTCGGCCAAAACTTCGGCCTAAAATGGCCGAAGCCGAAGGTTTGGCCGAATGTTGTTTTTTTGTTTTTTGTTTTTCGGTCGGACACTAACAATAATAATAGGATACTTGATATTCTTCGCTATTTTTTTTTTTGGAAATTTTGGAAAATTTGGGTTTTTGTGTGAATGAATACATTACTCAGGAAAGTTGTTGATCCAGGCTTCTACTTGGCGACTGTAAAAGTGTAAATACACTTATCGCTTATCAGAATGAGGTAAAGAAGGGAGTTTAGATCCTGACAACATTCGAAGCAGGCCATTAAAGTTACATTAAACAAAACAAAACAAAACTTGAAGTAGACATCTATAGTGAATCAAAACAAACATCTTCAAGAGTAGGATAAAAATCCGAAAAAGAAAATATTTTTGTCATGAGTCAACGGTGTTTCCTCGAATTTTTTATTTGAAACCAATTGTAACTGTAAAAATATACACGTGCAACTATTGAGACAATAACTTTCTTAATCCTGACAAATAGTGAAACTGCTAATTTGAAACGTATGCAAAAAAAACTTCCCCTATTATGAATTAAGGTAAGATTTAAGAGGGTTCTACATGCAATGAATTAAACGTCCTAACCGATTTAGGTTTACAGCCAAAAACACACCCAACTATGAACAAAGGTCGAGTGTGACCGCACTCTTAGCATTTATCTCTGAACACACAATCTGTCCACCATTTGCATTCTCAGAAAAATGTCATATTTCAATTCACCACATTACACAAAAATCCCTTTAAATTTATCACACAAGACAAAAGCGAACGAGGTCCTCTCTACGAGTCTTCAACTTTTGAAATTTTTCCATTGAAAATCAATTCAATTTCAGTGAAAAAAACTTTAAATTTATTAAACTCAAAGGGTGCAATTTATTTTTTACAAAAAGATTTGGAGGTGGGTGTTTTAAATTGTCTTAAAAAGGTTCTTTATTGTATCCTTAAAATACATCTGTCTGAGGAAAAAAAAGTCGTCAGATTTCATGTGAACCAAAGCCACTTTCGTTGGTGAAATTTGTATGTAAAAAAAGAGCTAACCATACTATAAGAATGTGGTTAGAGTGAGATGAAAAACTTTTTTTCTTATTGAGAAGAAAAAAACCTTTTGAACAAATTTCCCCGAAATATACGAACGAATTTTTACATTTTTGTTTGAAAAAGAGAAAAATATATTTGAGTACTTTTATAACAGAAAAAAAAAACATATTTAAAATTATAAATATTTTTGTATAAAACAAAAAGTAACTAAAAGAAACCCAACTTTTCCAGACAAATATCAAAATGACGTGGGAACCACAGACCGAGGGATTGCAGCAGATCATTACGATTCTGAAGGAGTCTCAATCTCCAGACACCGCTACACAATTAGCTGTCCAAATGGTAAGAAAGACAAAAAGTCTTCTAATTGTGTATTCATATGAATTATCTAGAGAAGTAAGGCATTTTTATTCATAAAAAAGTCTGATCGAAGTTCAATACTTCTCTTTTTGTTATAAGAATATTAAATTCTGGCTTTTTGCATAGGCTATGAGTGGTAGGGAGTGATATTGTAAATTTTGTGTATTACTATTAATGTATATTGAAGAAAAAAATATTTATTAGTTTTGTAAGTAACAATACAAGAATACGTGGATTTCCTTTTTTTCGAGTGCGTTTTAAATGCAAAGTAAAATGATGGTCGGTACGTGACTTCCCATCAATTCGCCTTTCATTATAAGAGAATGGTATTAAAACACTTTGAGCAGACATAGATACTAGTCTGACAAAGCTATTGAAATTTTTTTAGGTCAAGAACTAAGTAGATAGAATTTTAAAGAATTCTTTTTAAAGCAAGTAAGTTTTGAATCTTGAGACTCCTATTTAATTTAATTAAATTGAATTATGATTAACACATTTTAAATTGTAAAAAATAATTTTTGCAAACGTGTAAACATATAAAATCCTTTTACTACAAATTTGTGTGTGTTTGAAAACAAAACATCACCGTCAAAGATTTTTGTATAGGTACAACAATCATTCCTTTTCGCATAACCTTGAAGCCATCGCGTAATAGACATTTTTCGATCAGTTGTAATAACTTTCATCTTGCATGGTATGGTAGATGCCAGCAAATAAGCAAATCGTGTGCATTTGTTTATTAAAACAGGTTTAAGCAATACAGAATATTCGTGCAAGGCTGACACTCTGGCTTAAAATGCTTCTTCTCTTTATGCACATGACCTACATTAATTTAAGTGACGCATTATAGGTATGATGGTTCCCATTGCAAAGCAATTTTTATTGATGGAGTGTCGAATATTTTGTAATGGTTTCAAAATAAGCGTAATAAAATAAGTTAAAGGGAAAACTTTTTTACATAGAAAAAGTTATGATGAGTACTTGCCTTTGTTTCTCGTTGCTTCTGGCTTAGTGTTGAATTTGAATACATTGCCGGCTGGGGCTTCGATATTCATTCGTTCCACATCGCCTAGACGTCTTGTCTGTTGAATACGCAGTTTCTTGCCCAATGGCATTGGGTTGTATCGTTTTTGCCAGATATCATTGTCCAACTTAGAAAAGGAACTTTCGTCAGCTCGGGAGGGTGTCCACTTTTCATGTTTTAAAGCTTGAAAAGTGAAAATTCTTACTTCTTAACTTATTCTAAATTACCAATATAAAAAAAAAAACTAATTTGAGCCATTTCAAGATAACATTTCGGAGATCATATTTTTCTTATATTTTTTTTTTGATATTAAGAAGCGCAGACATTTACTCGACACATTTAACTATTTTTGCACTTTGTGTTCTTCAAAAAATGTTTCTTATACAATTAAAAAATAAATAAATGTAAGAACATTTGACTTAAAACAAATATTTTTGAAGGACCTTACTCTAAATATTAATCTCAATTTAGTGGTGCTTATACTCTTAAAGCCTTGCGCCTTACAACCTGTGAATCAGAACTGTCAACTTGAGGAATTTTTAATTCCTCGCAAGAAGTCCTAAAAAATATTTATAAGGTCACACAGGCAGGGATTCAATCCAGACTTTTGACATTTATATGTACTAATCATCACGCCCTGGGCAGTGAGAAAGGAGGTGGTTCTCTATTTAAGCTTTTAAGTTGATCCTTTTCTTCCAAAATCCTTCCTCACAACCCTAAAACTGCATTTTCCATTTATATCTAGATTCGTGGAGCTACCGAATAATAGTCTTTTGAAAATCCTATCAGAAATTATAATTCGAAAGAACATTTAATGTGCTAATGGATAGTGCTTTTTTTTAAGAAGCGTCAATTGCACATAACGTTACTCACAAAATATTCTATTAAGTTAGCTTAGAGAGGCACACTGGAGCAATTTCTTAAGGAACGCATAGCAATCGCAATTTCATGATGAATACAGAAATCTTACAGCTTTTTGGGTTTGAAAGCACAACAGATGAGTCTCATACCCAATGCAAAGTGGAAAAGTTCAGTTTGAATGCAAAGGCTTTCCAAAATGACAAAATTTGATTATTTACCTAGATTATTTGCGATGTGTAACCTCGATGTATCGAATACATACTATATTGTATTTTTTTCCATGTTAATCAGATCCCAGTTTGTCGATTACTTAAAGGGCCACTGCTATTTAAATTTAGGTCAGTTTTAAAAATTCTCACTTTAATATCGCTCTAAAATAATGAATTAATTATTTTAAACCGTAAGCTCACAATGTCTTAATTTAGACAGCACAACTGTTTTTACATAACTATATTTTTACTACTGCTACTAATCTAAAGATAACGAACATAATTTTTTCTTAACGCGTTTCCAATATAAAAGCTGTGCTTTTTGAATAAAATAGTTCTTGCTAAAACCATCCATAAAAATCCACGTAGCTCACAATATAATCTTTTGATTATTTTTTGTTTACACTAAAATTTAACAGAAACTCGAGGAACTCAATCAATATCCGGACTTCAATAACTATCTTATTTATGTACTCACTAAACTTAAATCTGAAGATGAGCCAACGCGATCATTAAGCGGTTTGATTCTTAAAAATAATATTCGCCTTCATGGAAGTAGTTTGCAACCAGAAATATTGGAATACATTAAACAAGAGTGTCTGCAGGCAGTTGGTGATCCATCAGCATTAATTCGAGCAACAGTTGGTATTCTAATTACAACAATTGCAAGCAATGGAGGACTACAAAATTGGCCACAACTTTTACCAGCTCTATGTGAGATGCTCGACTCACAGGACTATAATGTCTGTGAGGGTGCTTTCAGTGCACTACAAAAGATTTGTGAAGACTCAGCTGATATATTGGACAGTGCCGTTCTCAACCGCCCCTTAAATGTTATGATTCCGAAATTTTTGCAATATTTCAGTCATAGCAGTCCTAAGATTCGTTCCCATGCTATTGCCTGCATTAATCAATTTATTATCAATCGTTCTCAGGTAAATGATTTTTTTTTTGTAGCAAAAAATACAATTTAAAAAATGTGAACTTTGTTATTTAGGCTCTAATGTTGCATATAGACACATTTATTGAAAATCTTTTTAATCTGTCCTCGGATGACGACCACGAAGTGCGAAAAAATGTATGCCACGGCTTAGTTATGTTGCTTGAAGTCCGAATGGATCGTCTCCAGCCACATATGGGACAGATCATTGAGTACATGCTCATGCGAACACAAGATTCTGATGAAGGTGTTGCTTTGGAAGCATCCGAGTTTTGGCTATCCCTGGCCGAGCAGAACATATGCAAAGAAGTCCTCACTCCTTATCTGCCACAGTTGGCGCCAGTTTTGGTTCGTGGAATGCGTTATTCAGAAATCGACATTATTCTACTCAAAGGCAATGTTGAAGAAGATGACATGGTGCCCGATCGCGAGGAAGACATTCGCCCTAGGTTCCACAAATCCCGTACTCATACGATTGCAGCTACGAGTGGTGGTATCGGTGGTGGGGAGGGAGTTGATGATGATGACGATGAGTTCGATGATGGCTTGGACGATGACAGTTCGTTATCTGAATGGAATTTGAGGAAGTGTAGTGCCGCCGCACTCGATGTTCTGGCAAATGTTTTCCGCGAAGAATGTCTGCCCATCGTTTTGCCAATTCTAAAAGAAACTTTATTCCATCAAGAGTGGGTAATCAAAGAGAGTGGTGTCCTGGCTCTTGGCGCTATTGCCGAAGGTTGTATGCAAGGCATGATCCCCCATCTACCCGAGTTGATACCGTTCCTGATAAGCTGCTTGTCCGACAAGAAAGCACTTGTTCGTTCCATAACCTGCTGGACATTGTCGCGGTATGCCAATTGGGTTGTCAACCAGCCCCACGATCAATATCTTAAGCCTTTGATGGAAGAATTACTGAAGAGAATATTGGATTCAAACAAGAGAGTGCAGGAAGCGGCATGTTCGGCTTTTGCTACACTCGAGGAGGAAGCCTGCACTGAACTGGTCCCATACTTGGAATACATTCTCAAAACATTGGTCTATGCGTTTTCAAAATATCAACACAAGAACTTATTGATTCTGTATGATGCTGTGGGTACTTTGGCCGATTCTGTGGGGCATCATCTGAATACTCCTGAGTATATCAATATTTTGATGCCACCGCTGATAGAAAAGTGGAATTTGTTGAAAGATGACGATAAAGACTTGTTTCCTTTATTAGAGTGCTTGTCCAGCATAGCTACAGCACTACAGTCTGGTTTTCTGCCATATTGCGAGCCTGTATACAGACGATGCATTTCCCTAATTGAACAGACCATCAATCAGGATATGGTAATTTTGTTGATTTTCTTATTTTCAATATGGAATATATTTTCTATTTGTTTTTATTTTCAAAAGGCTTGTAAATCAAATCCAGGATTTGACCAACCAGATAAAGAGCGAATGATTGTGGCACTTGATTTACTATCGGGATTAGCTGAAGGACTTGATGGTCACATTGAGGCATTAGTAGCAAACAGTAATATAATGCAATTGCTCTATCAATGCATGCAAGACGCACTACCAGAGGTATGTATTTTTGTTTCAAATAAAAAAATAGTTTAGGGAAAATTAAATGAATGAAAAATAATATTTCTTTAAAGGTACGACAGTCGTCTTTTGCATTGCTTGGAGACTTGACAAAAGCCTGTTTCCAACACGTCCATCCATTTATGTCAGACTTTTTCCCAATTTTGGGACAGAATTTAAACCCCGACTTTATATCGGTGTGCAATAATGCAACATGGGCAATTGGTGAAATTTGCATGAAATTAGGTACGACGCAACACAAACATTTCTTCAATTCAATTCATTTTTAATTAATAATTCTTCAAAATTCTTTTATTCTTTTCGTTTAGGAGAGGAAACAAGGCAATACATTCATCTTGTATTAAAAGAACTATTTGTCATAATCAACCGTCCTAATACGCCAAAAACTCTTTTGGAGAACACAGGTAAGCTGAATAAAATGTTAACAATTCATAAATAAATTATGTAACTTACAACATATATACTGTGTTATAATTATTTTATTTTATAAAACGTGTTTCACAATTATTTATATTTGTTAACTGTTTGGTTTTGTTTGAAACAGGTCATCTGGTTAATTAATGTTATTATTATAATATCAAATGAAAAATGTGTACAAAAATAAAAGGAACCAACTTTTTAAATCATTTTTGAATATTCTACCAGAAAATTCGCGTAACTAGTAAAAATAATTTTAGTAAAATCGATTTTTTCATTTATTTATATTTATAGTTACATAAAAAAATAACTGTTTTGTTATCAAAGAAAAAAATCAAAAATCAAGATATATATTTTTTATCATAAATATGTTGTTTGTTTAATTTTATGTGATATTTTTATGTATATACATATTATTTTCTTTCTTTTTGTTGTTTTTAGCTATAACAATCGGTCGTCTAGGTTATGTGTGCCCCGTTGAAGTGGCTCCTTATTTGCCAGAATTTGTACGACAGTGGTGTGTAACAATTTCTAATTATTTTTTTATTTTTGTCTCATATTATATTTTATTGTGTATTAATTTTGTTTGATATTTAATTTTTAAAATTTCATAATTCTAACACATAACAAAACGAACACTTTGATGAATGCTCTTTTCCCCTTGTTTTCCTTCCTTTATATTTTGTTTCTGTTGTGTAAACTGTTTGATAGATTTTTATTCTATTTTCTTAAATTGTAGATGCAATTCAATTTCTTTAAAAGAAATTTAATTAATTTAACAAGTGAAAGTGAATTCAGGAGAAAGAACAAGAAAGCCAAGAAAAATATTTCAATTTTTTATATTTTTTATTACGCCTCGAATTGAACATAGTTCAGGAAAATTAGATTTTCACTTCAAAGAAACTCAGACAAAGTTGATTTTTGCACAGCGCTTTTTTTATACGCCCTTAATAAGAAAGGGAAAAGAGGGGGTCAAATATACTTTTTTGCAAATTAATTTTAAAAAATTTAGGTTCATGTATTTCTGCACAAATAAACCATTTTTTCGTAAAGTTACCACGGAGTTAAATGCAAAGAAAGGGTGATTAGATACAAATATAAACTACACTCACCGCCATTAAGTGGTACAGCGATGGGTACAAAATATTTGAAATGACTGGTGCAGAAGTTAGTTCACTAGCTTCTTCCAAGTGCAAAATATGCAAAATGTTATGTCGAAAGACACTACAAAAACCAAAATGTTTTCATCTTGTTAGATTGCCAAGCCGCATTAAAAGCAATAAGTTCCAATTCAATCAACTCAAAACTTGTGTGGGAATGTGTTGGCAAACTAAATGAGCTGGGCAAGTACAATAACGTCTCATTTCATTGGGTACCGGAGCAGTTTTGAGTCCAGGGTAATGGATGAATTTTTTTCTTTAAATACCCCAAATTCTTAAGTTCTTCAAAGGAATTAATTTGGAGGGCACACTGTAGTGTAAGCGTTGTCATTCAGTTCATTAGCGGTCGCTAATCTGTACTCCAATTTATCAATTATCAAGTGGGTTTAAGTGGATTTAGTCATATAAGTAATACATTTTGTGAAAAACAAACTTTTTATAGAACTAAATGCAAACAAACTATTTATTCAAGATGGACGTGTTTCTTTGGCGGTACCACTTTGAAACTTGGTTTTCTAGTACAATTTTTTTTTTTAAACATACCTACATATAAGAAAAATATTTATTTCTTTATTCATCAATGGATACATAATCTGTTGACTACAATTAAATTATAATTTACCATTATACATCATTAAAAAAGTTTAAAGCAATACTTTTAAACATATCCCTATTCATTTGAAGGTCGACTTCACTATGAATTCAATTAAAAAGAGATAAATTACGAGTTATGGGTTCATTAAGTCCATAGGAATCAAAAAGAGAACGTCCCTATTTCTTAGATGTCTCTCATGAACATAAAAAGACATAAGAGCTAGTAAGTCCGGAGATTTTATTTTACCATTGAGTATGTCCTTGATAAAAAGAAACCCAAGCTTTTTAAAGATTTTAAATCTATCAGTGCGCACCTAGAGCCATAATTGGGAAAACCATCTGACCACCTGAAATTCCTTAAAGCAAAGCGCGTGAATCTTCTTTGAATATTTTCGATCCTGTCTGAGTAATTTTGATAAAAAGGAGACTACAACACAACTGTAAGAAAAAAAGTGTTGTTTAATTATATGAGCTACAATGTGTACTTACAACTTTTTTCAAAAAAAAATCTTTAAAGTTATTTCCAAAAAAAATGGGTGATCGGCTTTCACCCCATAAATGAAGAAAAATTCAACTTTGTCAGATTAAAAATAAAAGGAAAAAGAGGCTGGGATGCGACCCACACTGATAACTTCCCATCCCGTATATCAATTTGTCTTGCTTAAAAGTTTGTCTAAATGCATCAATTCTTGCCAAATTTGCGTTCTATTTTTTGTAGATTTTATTTTTTTTATGAAAAAACGGACTGTTGGATTTTTATAAAAAAATTACTGAATATAAAAAACAATATTTTCTGTGAAATAAAATAAGTTTGAAGCTAATATTTTTAATTTTTGAAAAGCTATTTGAGCCGAAAATCAATTTTTACCAACTTTTATTAATTTTTTTGTTTAGGTTTTTATTTTTTGTAAAAAAACTGTCAGTTCGATTTTTCTCAAAATTTGTCCTAATGTTGAAAACAATATTTCTTATAAGTTAAAATTAGTAAGAAGCCATAATCTCAAATTTTTGAAAAGATATTTAAGTGGAAAATCAATTTTTACCAACTTTTGTTAAATTTTTTTTTCGGTTTTTAATTTTTTGTAAAAAAACTGTCAATTCTATTTTTTTTTCAAAATTTTACTGAATGTTGAAAACAACATTTTTTGAAAGATAAAAGTAGTTTAAAGCCAATATCTCAAAGTCTTGAAAAGATATTTGAGTCAAAACTCAATTCTTACCAACTTTTTTTTTATTTTTTTTTAGGTTATTATTTTTTGTAAAAAAACTGTCAATTCGATTTTTCTCAAAATTTTATCAGATGTCAAAAACATTATTTTTCATTGCACAAAATTGTCTTGGAAATGAAATCATATTTTAGTCGTAAAATTTTCGAAGTGACAAATTTTTTTTTTCAGTTTTTTTGATTTATAAAAAAACCGTTAATTGAATTTTTTTCCAAAAATATAATTGTTTTGTATCACGTTACAATATATAATATAAAATTTAATCCAAGTCTCTAGCGTCATTGGTTCATGAGATATTTAGGGTTAACCAAAATTTTCACCTTTTTTTTTAAACTGCTATGGTAAAAAAACCACCCACGCAATTTTCTTGAGAGCCCTTTCTGCATCTTTCTGCCTTATTATCTGTATAACAAAATTTATTTGAAGTCGATATCTTTTCTGGTTCTTGAGCTATGGACGACGAAAAAAACGTCGCGAACGTACGGACGTACGGACGTACAGACGTACGGACGTACGGACGTACGGACGTACGGACGTACGTACACACGCACGCACAGACATCTTTCTAAAAATCTTTTATTTCGACTCTAGGGACCTTGAAACGTCGAGAAATGTCAAAATTTTCAATTTGACAAATCGGACCCATTACAATAACTTCCTATGGGAAGTTAAAAATGTGTCTAAGGGTTAGAAAGTGTATTAACTTAAAAATGTTCGTCGTGGTAAGCAGATAAATAAATATTCTAGTCTGCTATAAAATTGGGTATTTCCTCAAGTGTCTAGTAAACAGCTACCGGTATATCTTAATTATCGTGTTTCAAACCCTAAAACCTGTGAAAATGGTACAGAAATTGTATAATTAAATATTTCCGCGTATTTTCTCGTTTTATGATATCCTAGTTTATCAAAAACTGAACAATTTTTCGTTGAAAATAAAAAAGTGCACCAAACGAGGAGAACTTCCATTCTTTGTGGCTTTGTTAAATCTTTCTGTTCTTTTATACAAATCTATCACTTTAGAAAACAATAGAAAATTTGTGTTTTCTAGAGTAAATTTGCCAGTAAATTCTGCAAGACTAAAATAACTTTGTGACGTGTATATGTATTTTGAAAAAGATTAATGTCAGTTAAAAAAAAAAAAAACACTTAACTTAGCTCAAAGATAACTCGTAGATGATTACTCGTTAATTTTGTTAAATATCTCAGTTTCTGTAAATGTCCTTTTTTCCTTTTTTTTTTTGTTATTTCGTTACTGTCCAAAACTTGTTTTTTGAAAAACAGAAAATGAAATATTTAACTTCAAAACAATCGAAATCGACTTTTATTTTAATAAAAATTATTTTATTTTAAATTATTTAGGTGCACATCTTTGCGTCATATAAGAGACAATGATGAAAAGGATTCTGCTTTCCGTGGAATGTGTCACATGATTACAGTGCATCCGGCTGGAGTGGTACCCGATTTTATATTCTTCTGTGATGCTATTGCATCATGGGTAAATCCCCCAGCAGATCTTCATCAAATGATACAGAAGGTAAAGTAAACTTTTTTTTCTTTTTTTTTTGTAAACACACAATTCAACTACATTTTATCATTTTGTTTCAAATCGTTTTTTTTTTTTGTTAGATTCTTCATGGATTCAAAACACAAGTCGGGGAAGAAAATTGGCGTAGATTTGTCGATCAATTCCCCCCAAATCTGTCTGAACGTCTTGTTGCAATGTACAGTATCTAAACATAAATGCATTGCAACCTTCTCAACCCTAACATTACAACAACAACAAGGTAATAGAAGAAACAGCATCTGTTAAAATATTGTTAACAAAATTATTCATAAAAAAAATACACTGAAGTTAAATTTTAAGAAAAGTTTAAAAAAAGCAAAAAACAAGTTAAAAGAGTCTTAAAAACACATCCATTCTTAACACAAGACCCTATACACACATACATACATATATATATAATAATTAATTAATTAACATGTGTAAAATATAATAAGTAAGTTTATATTTATCAGAGAATAATTGAAAAAAAAAAAAAATACTACTAAACTGAAAATGGATGGTCTCTCTTGATATTTAAACAAAATAAATATCAACATTAATAATTTAAGCAATCCATAAAAACCACATAGGATATGGGAGGCATAAAGTGTGTAATAAAAAAGTGCAAAAACTTTTATTTGAAGGAAAACAAAACAAAAATATTAAATAAGAAAAAGGTTTCTTCTCCTTAGGTCTCTTTTATCTATTCTTCATCAAAATAAGGACAAAGAAATAACAAATGAATAAAAAAAAAAACACCCCTATAACTAACAATAATAATAATTAATCGTAGTTTCATTCCCCTTTCTCTTTCATGACTTTGTGTATGGCAAAATTATTTTATTTTTATAGGAATTTTTCGTGGTCAGTTAAAATGCAATTCTTCTTTATTTATAAAAATGAATCAGGCGTAATCTGTTTCATTGTGTATGCAATAATTTAAGCTTTTTATTTAAGTATACTTATTTTGCTGTAGGATAGGTTTTTGAATTTCAAAGCTTAATGAATTTTGAATTTTGGTCTGCCACGAATAATATTTTTAATAAATATGGCTTTTCATATAAATAAAGGTTCGTTGACTTCATGTTGGTTGTTGGAAATGTATTTTATCTAATTAAATAAAAATTCATTTTAAATTTTATATTCTTTTACGAAAATGTTTCAAAACCCATAAAATTTAAAAAAGAAAATTCCTAAAAAATGTCTCATTTAAAATGGCAATGACACTAAATCTAATGGAATTAACTAAAATAAATTACTGGCAAATAATATTGAATACGCCAAATTTAATGAACATATGACAGCATATAAAATTTAACTTATTACATTTGAAAAGGATCATTTTTTTAAATGAATTTTCGTCCCCAGAGTCACATATGACAGAGTTTTTGAAAATAAACTCTTTTTCAATAACTTTTTAAGTAAAAAACAAAACAAAAAACAACTACGAACGAGCAAAATATTTATTTATCAGTCCGAATTTTACAAAAATTATTGCCATGAAATTTTTGGAAAGCATACATTTTTAAATAAATAGAAAACAATTTTAAATTTAATAATAAGTTTTCCCTCTATTGAATAAAACAAAAACTCACCTCAACTTCTCCAAATTGAAATAAAAGATTTCCAATAACCAGGTCCTTCAAATCAAAAAAAAAAAATAATAAAAACATAAAATAATTTTAAGAACTTAAATTCTAATATATTTAAATAAGCCATCACATTTAATATTCAAATTTGGGTTTTATATAAATTGAAACAAAATCATTTTCTTTGGGGCTTTATCAATAAAAAAAAAACATAAGAACATTATCAATGTATTCCTTTTTATGATAGGGTTTAACAATTCTAAGAACATAATATCTTATTTTATTCTTAATTGCAAATTAATTTTTTAGAGTAGATTTAAGTTCCGCGTGTTGATTTTTCGTCGGGTTCGCGTCGCGTTTTAAACTAAATTCAATAAAAATAAACATAAAATCAAACACAAATATTGAATATTTCATTTTTATTATCAAAAAGAAAATAAATTAATAAACAATAATAAAAAAGAAATTATGAATTAACTAATAATTTACTTTATTGAGTAGTGCCATTAGAGATTTAAAGAATTAACAAAATTTAGCACCAGACCAGATAGAGATATTTCTGATATTAATTATATCATCAACTATTAGCAATGAGATTTAAATAAAAATATAAGAGTTAAATTAAAGAAAAAACAAAACAAAGTAATTACAAAAGAAAAAAAAAAAGAAATCACAAAAACTTGTTGAAATAAATGAAGACTGAAAATTTCCTTTTTGTACAAATTAAAATTAAAAAAAAAGAAAAGAAAATAGATTAAACAAAATATGAAACAAATATACTTAAATATTTAAAATAAAAAAAATATTAACATTTTTTTAATCAATTTAGATATTAGTTGTTTTTTATACAGACAAGGGATTTTCTTTTATCATTTTTATCTTTTTTCTATCCTATGACGAACTTTGTGTAGAAAAGATATAAAAACATCCAAAGAAAAAAAAATATACATATATAATAACAAAAAATGATAATGAAATTGAAATATTTGATTTTTGTTTAAATAATATAAAAAAGTAAAATAATAATAATATTCGCGTTTCTCCGTTGTCGTTTCTCTCTCTCTCTCTCGTGTTTTATATATCTCGCGTATCGCGTCGTCGTAATAATTGAATTCAATTTATACATGTATAATTAAATAAAACAAAGAAAGAATATATATATTAAATCTAAACAAAATAACAAAAAAAAAAAACAAATGAAAACTGTCGTGTGATCATATTGTGGTACCAAATTAGTATTATTGTAACATTTAAATGTATTTTTATTTGTTTATTTTTCCTTTAACTAAAATAACAGCAAACAGTAAAGCAAAACAAAAAAAAACAAACAAACAAATTAAATATAAATGCATAATGATCAACATCCAAATTTATTTATTTATACAAAAAAAAAACTAAACTAAAAAATAGTAAATCTCACAAATCAATATTCTTTGACCAGCTTTTTTATTTTGTTACACTAATTTTTCAATGTTAATTTTTGTTTTATTAATTTATTCTAATTTATAGAATGTCTGAATATTATATATACGTTTTTATATTGAAAACAAGTTAAATTTTAATTTACCAACTATACAATTTAAATTAAATTATTTGTTTTAGGAAATAAATGACAAAAAAAAAATGAAATAAAAATAATAAAACAAAGATACGTTGTACATTATCAAATTAAAAAACAAAAATCAAACCTATAATAAAAGAAACAAATTAATTAAAATCAAGTAACTTATTTGGGGAACTATTATCGTCGTGTTCGGTTTCGTGTCGTCGTCGTCATCGGGTTCAATATGGACTTCCGCCCCAGGGTCCCAATTCAAATGAAAATAATTAATAATACAAAAAAAATGTAATAATATCGCGTGTTTCGTTATAAAATTAATTTATCGCTGATTACGTCTACTTTTATGTGTACTGTTTTATTTTTGTCAAAAGGAAATTGTATGTATCTCTGTTTAAAAAAAAATGAAAAAAACTAGTTCTATAACTTAAATAAATATAAGTAATTTAAATAAAAAAAAAAAACTTAAACAAAATCAATAAGAAAAGAAAATTTGCAATATAAACAAAAATATCTATATTTGTATAATGTGTTTTACAGATGACTATATATTTTTATATAAAATAGGTATCCTATTACAGGAGTTTAAATTTAAGAGAAAAAGTTATTAAAAAAATAAAATTCATTGATATGTACCACCAAGAACAATTATTAAAGACAAAAAGTCCAGTTGAAATGTATAATGTATGTTTTTGTTCCTAATATTCATCATAAACAAAACAAATAACAGCAAATCTCACCTTTAAAATTAATATCCAAAGAAATATAATTTCCCTTTGACAAAAAAAAGATAAAAAAAACTTGAGTAGAAAAACAGCTTAATCAATAAAAAAAATTATATTTTTAGAGACTTTATATGAAAAAAATTAAACTTTGATGTTTTGATCAGCTTAATAACACACAAAATTATAAGCAAAATAAATTTTAACTAAGGACAGACATATGAACTGATCCACAATTTTTATTTCATTGTATCTCATATTTGTTTTTTGTTTTACAAGTTAACTGACGCTAACATCGCTAATGGTTAAAATATTTGGCTATACAAAATTATGTCTTGTGAGCTTACTTATTGCATGACCCGTAAATTATATTTTCAAATTACGTTTTGTTAAAACAAAAAAAAAATAAGAATTATTGTTGTTTTCACATCAAAATTATTTCGGTTTGCAATGAACAAAGATATTTTTTTTTTTCATAAATTGCTCTCTAAAAATTAATAAAACTTGATCAAACTTTTATTGATATAAAATTAAAAACAAAAATTCATAATAATACAAAAATAAATAAACCACAACAAAAAATAAATCGTGATTTCGTATGTACCTAAACCAAATTCGCCGGGAATTTGGTCGCGTCGCGTTTTTTCGCGTTTTACTCGGGTGATCTTTAACGTTTAAGTAAATTTATTCAAATCAAATTTAGGGTCTAGCGTTTAAAATAATATTCAAGATTAAAATAAATCTAAAAAAAAAACAAGCAAATTAAACATAATAAGCAAAAAAAGATTCATTAACACAACAACAACAAAAAACTAAAAACAAAAAAATACACTAACATTTAGGGGGAAATTATTTAAGTTTTAAATCATTGTTGGTTTTTAAGGTTTTTCATAATTTTCTTTTTTTTTTATATAAGACAGGTTATTTTTAATATAATTTTGGTATAGAAAAACAATAAAGTTTTATGTTGAAAAAATATATAATTTCAAATACCCTGCATACACAGCTTTCCTCATAAGATATAAACAACAATAACAAAAATAACAGAAAAAAAACAAAAATACACATATTTACCCATGAATTATTTTTTAATTATTTTTTAACTAAATTAATCATAGCAAATGCTCATCACACAAAATTAAATAAAATTAAAAATTAAACTTTAAATGAGTAAACGTTCAAGTCTGTAGGAATATACCACTTTTTTTTAAGTTTGGATAGGGCGCTTAAAATGAAGACTATATTGATTTTATGCAAACTAACAATAAAATTTATAATAATCTAAAAAAATATTAAAAAACAGCTTTTGCCCAAAATATATGTATACTTAATTGTTCCTAAAAATTTTATTTGTTGTAAACGATACACTTCCTTTTTATATTTTTTTCTAAGTTGCCTTACGCTAACTTCCCGTTTAGAAAAAATAAGTTGTTTGCTTATACATATATGCCAAATCAAATACTTTAAAAAATTAAATAAAATGTTTTTTTTCCCTTTTATATTTCTCTGTCATAGTCCTGCTAACTCAGGTTAGTAATTTTCTATTGTACTATATGAGTAGTGTGATCCCTATTAAAAGAAAAAATAATCAAATAAAATATGATACTATTTTTGAAACAACATTTTAAACAAATGTTATATTAAAAAGATAATAATAAAAAAATAATAATTTAAAAAAAACTAAAATATTGTAAGTAAAAAGAAAAAGAAAAGAAGCTTGATGAGTACTTTATTATACCTACATAATCGAATTATCAAACTATGTAATGATATTTGAGTATAACTATAGTTGAGTACTAGCATGTAATATTCACATCTATGTATGTTAAATTGTAGAAAACAAGAGAAAAAAAAAAACAAAATACAATTAAATTAGTAATTGGCAAAACACATGCAAGAATATAAACTTAAGAAAATACATAATATAAAAAACAACTAAAGACAAAAATTACAAGGTTTTTTTATTTCATAAAATTTTAAGGAATTCTAGAACTTATTATTTTTCTAAAGGGTTTTCTAAAATTTCAGGTTCACGATTCAGCATGACTTTAAAATAGTTGAGGTACGTGCAGTGTGTCTCCTTAGTATCGATTTTGTCTGATGGCATGGCAAGTTTGGGTTAAATTGAATGGAAAAGCCTCACTTCAAATATTTTTGAACCCATGAAATATAAAATGAAATGAACTTAAATTTCCAGAACAAAGAATTCTTGTATTTTAATAAAGTAGCCTTTATTTTAAGCCTTTTTTAAACATGTGCCGTTTTTTTTTTTTAAATATAAAATACTATTAGAAGAATTTTCTTCACTCGAAGTTAATATCAACTTGATGATTTTTGTTTCTTAACTTTCTTCTTCTTTCTCAACTTCACATTTTATCAACTTTCAAGATTTTACAAAGTAGACTGCTTAACTTTAGATTTTTTATCAGATGTAGTGTTTATTTCTGCATATAATAAATGGGAATTGAATTAAGCCAGTACAAAATACTTCCATGTATTGGACATGACAAATAGGACGATCAGGATTTTTGTCAAAGATTTCGATTTCCAAAGTGTACCACATTCATGATGCTTGATCTAGTTAAAGGTTTTTTGCCTTGCAAAGAAAGACGGTATGTGTCTCACAATATTAAATGCTTAACATAATTTTTATCTTCTGAAAGATCTCGAGGCACATTTTCAATATTGGCGGTGGCCAAAAAAAACAAAGTTGCCGAATCTGGGACTTGGAAAAACCATGGTAACCTTCCTTTTTTTGTTTACTTTAATCAAAGACATGGTTCAGGATGGCGTGCAATGCACACAGCCCATGCTCACCAAATTCCTAAACCCTGTTATTGCGATTTCAAGAACCTTGAAAAACCGATGATATGCCAACAATCTGGACACGATTCAAGCACTGAAGAGCAATATCATCCAAACTCATAACCAACAAGGTCTTGAAAAATTAGGCTGCCAGAATTTGCTATGGCGAGATACCCAAGTTAAAAAAAAAAGATTCCTCAACTTGATCTTTAACTTCAAGTTTGATATCAACTTTAGAGATGGTCAACTTCGGGCTTTGAAAGAAGTTGTAAAACTAAGAAGAAAGCGGCTCTAAACTGATGTAACACAACGTCTGTTTGTTTTAATACTGTGATCGCTGCAGCAAAAAATCATGTTATTAGCAAGTAGAATGTCCCATCCGTTGTTGGAAGCTTCAAACGCTTGCAACGGATCATTAAAATTTAATCATTAAGTAGTGCTAGTATTTAAAAAATATATATATTTTTCTTTTTTGATTCCCATAGTCCTATTAATTACAAAATTCAACATTTAATTATTTACAATTTATCTCGTTTATCGTTTTTTATTACATAATTCACAGCCTTGATCAGTACCTAAAATAATAATAATAAAAAAAAAACGGATTGTAAAATGGAAGCTTATAGTGAGTATAATCTCCTACCATTCTTTAAACCTATCAACGGATCTCTCCCAAATGTTCATTCTTTCTCGGTTTTCTGATTTGAATTCTTCTCGGGGTTTAAAAAGTTTTTCAACGATGCGGAACTTTCTTATTTCGTCTCGATTTTTCCAAATTCCTTAAGAGAACAAAAAAGTAATTGGACTTAGTATTGATTGAGATTGTTTGAATTGATTAAGTTTTACCAATATTTAATCCAGCTATGTAGGCTGATCCGAGCACACTGGATTCAGAATTTACAGCGCGTTCTACACTGATACCAACAAGATCAGCTAAAAATTGGCAAATAAAGTCGTTCTTCGAAACTCCACCATCCACTCTATAAAAATAGAATTTTATGTGGATTAGTTAAAAAGGTTTTAGTGATAGAAATTTTGCATTACTTCAAACACTGCATATTATAATTGGTTTCACTTTTTGTTGCTTCACATATTTGTGCGATGCGGAAGGCTATACTCTCTAAAATCGCTCTAACTAAATGAGCTCTAGTGGTTGATGGAGTAATTCCTAGAAAACCTGATGCTGCTTTGTAATCATTCACTGGGGGCTGAAATCATATTAAATTAAATTCTATAAAGATGAAAGAACAATGTTTATAATGACTTACTCCAATTCCACTGAATGCAGGTATAAAATAAACTCCACCAGTATTTTCCACTGAATGTGCAATATCCGAAGTTTCAGAGGGATCATTAAAAAGACCACACGACTGGGCCCAACAGATCAATGTACCCGTATCCTGAGCTGCACCCTCAACACAAAATACCAATTCGTCATTAAGTTTTGTGTTTTTGAATTGCCAAGCCACTAACGGATATAGACCATGTATGGAAGCCTGGCAGTGCTTTCCAGTTATGAGATCTAGAAATGAACCAGTTCCCATGGTTATCTTCATGTCGCCTTCGTCGAAACAATTCGAACCCCATAAAGATGCGGTTTGATCGCTTACCGATGATGTAATAGGAATCCGGCTGCCAAAAAGAGACTCATGAACGCATCCAAAATCGTCTGAATTTTCAACTACTTTTGGTAATAGGCTAAGCTAAATTTAAATTAATTAAATTTGTAGATGGATCATTTTGCGTGATCTTATTTTAATTTTATTCTTACATTGATGCCAAACATCATTTTCATCAAATCCGACCAACCAAGGGTAAATGGATCAAATAAACCTGTTGCTGTGGCAGAAGTTATATCGGTTATGTGTTGAATTTTCAGGTCTTTAGCTAGTCCAGTTCTGTGGACAAAATTGGAAGGGTAAATATTTGTTTATATGAAAAGCGATAAATTTTACGACAAAATTAAAAGTTTCAAATGTTATATAATTGTTAACTTTATTAATTTATCTATTTCTTCATGGTTTATACATAAGATAATTAGATACTTAAATTTTATGATCCAATGTTGATTGGAACTCTATGAACTTAAGTCATTAATATTTCACACCACAAATCAACTGTATGCATTCTATGATGGCATAAAGATGTTTTTTATTTTATTGAGTAAAAAATTGTTTAAGAACGAATGACACTTAATGGAAAGGGCTAGGTCGTAAGTTCATGTTCTTATATGTATATCTAAAGCGATTAGAAGGTACAAAAATTGTTTTTAATAGTTCAACAGAAAAAGGCAAACGGTTTGAGTCATTTTTTTTAAACTAATCTGTCGTCAACAAGTTTTTAAAATATATTGGCTGAATATACAAATAATGGAAAATCACCATACAATTTATTGTTAAGAACTATGTTGTGTTTTACGTTAATTTTCAAAACATTGTTTTTGGTTGTCTTTATTTTTAAAGAGGGGTATTTTAAACACCCGATGTGATAGAAAAAATATAAGGCGAATTTCGAGTTTAGGACAACTTAATTCTTTGTTTGTGAGACACACATTTATTTTTTTCGTCCATTGTAATTGTATTTCCTGCAGGCTGTCCCCAGAACATTATGTAAAAAAAATAAACTTCTTTAGGAATTATTAAACAAAATACAAAACAAATTTTTTTTCCCTGAAACTTGATTTTTTCCTGATTAAATAAAATTTTTGGACTAAATGCTCTAAACCACAAAGTTTTGATGGGTTTTCTCTTTATCTTTCAACTTTACAAAAAGAATTGTTCGCTACAAACGGCAGTAGTTACAGCTAAATTAATTTATTGGTTTTGAAAGCCAGAAATCTATTTTTTGTTCCTCAATTTTTAATAAACTATATAATCCCAACAGGTTTTGCAAAAATTCGCATACAAGCTCAAAATTTTGATTAAAAACTGAAAATCTAAGTTTAGCACAACTTTTTAAAATTGTGAAATTAAGTGTGAAAAATGGCTTAAATTTTGGATAGCCCTACATATTCAAATTTGAGCACTAAGAACTAGGAAGTGTGAAAATTCAGAATTAACAAAACTACCTACTTTTCTATTAAATTTACTTGGGTATTTACATATGTTGATGGGTGAACAGGAAGATAATTGGACCTTCGCATTAAAGCTTTTAATAAATAGTTCTTACTAAGTAGTACCCGTAGCGTGATGGTTATTGCGTTGGACTGTCATGCAAGTGGTCTTGGGTTCAATCCCTGCCTGTGCCACCTAACTTTTTTCACGGGTACTGCCTCTTGCGAGGAATTAACAAATCCTCTAAGAGTAATTCTGTAGGTCCCTTCCATCTCTGACAACATTACACGCACACAGAAATGGTTGAGAGTTGTAAGTCACTAGGCCCTGGTTCTTCATGGACTGTTGCGCCACCCCACCTAATTTATTTATTTATTTAAATAGTTCTTACAAACCGATCAAGGAAAGGCCATCAACATGTTTAATACAACTTGTTTAATAAATTGTTTTTATGCAACATATTTAATGCGTTATCGACCATCGAAAGTCAAACAGCAAATGTTGAACATCGAGATGCAATATGTTCGATGCAACATATTTGATGCAAAAAGTTCGATTTACATGTTGACGCAAAACATTCCAAACATCATCGACCATCAAACACCGAACAACATGTGATGCAACATTTTGAATGCAACATGTTTGATGTATCATGTTGGATGCAACATGTTGAATATATTACATTAGTTTTTAGCACTCTACCTTTTGATTGCTTTGCCTAATATTTACTGATGTAATTTCTTTCTGAACCCGTACGTGTTAAAAAAAGTTTTTCTTTTGTCGTAAAAGCTGACGTTTTAGAAACTGCACAAATATCTGATCACATAACTTATCCATTTAACATTGCAGCCGGGCCTCTAACAAGAAAAGTCCGACACTGGAATTAATGTGTACCCACAACTTTTTTCAAAAAAACATTAAGTTTTTGAAAAATTTCCAAAAATAATAAAATAAATAAAGAAAGAAACTAATTTAACAAAACAAACATACATTTTCTAAATAAAACAGGCACCCTTTTAGACTAGAACTCATATTTCCAATTAACTATATCTCTAGTAATATCGTTCAAAATTATAAATATACACTTTAAAAATATTAAATTACCTCAATTTGTATATTATCCACGAATCTAGAGTATCAACTACAGCTGTTTTATTTTTAATTGCTTCTTTTAGTTTCGGATTCGCTTCTATCTCATGAATAAGCCTCAGAGTAACCTAAATGAGATCAAAACAAAACATCCAAGAAATAAAATTAAAACAAAAATAAACACACAAGATTATTATTATTATTGTTACTCACTTGCCCATTCATCATTTTTAATACGCTTCCCGCCAAAAAGCGTTTACTACGTGTCAATATATACAATCCATATGATAAAGTGTTTAATGTTTTCAACATTAGTCCTGAATTCCATTTATTCACTAGGCCATCGGCCCGACAGTCTTTCCAAGTTATAAAATTATGAAAATACTCATGGGTGTTGCTATCCCAAGTTAGAAACGTGCAACGCTGCGTTGATATCCCCAAGCATGTGATATCACAAGAATTAAGATTTGCATCTAAAATTTATCGCACAAAATAAAAAAACAAATATTTTTAAAATTATTTCGAACAAAGTCTATTCTAAACCTTTGATAGCGTTCGAGATAACATTGACGATACTAAGCCACAATTTTTCTGGCTCGATTTCAAAATAACCAGCTCTCGGATTGAGTAATTCCACCTAAAATATAGTATGATTTACATATAAATTAATAAATATATTTAAAATTGTGTTGAAATTAATTTATTTATTTACCAATTCGGAAGCAGAACCTTTAATTTGACATTTTTCATTGAATATAAAACATCTCAACGATGTGGTTCCAACATCCAACGATGCAATGAATGACATTGTTTTTTCTACGATTCACTTTACTCTCAATGGAGTTCTGAGTGTTACGTCCGTTTGGAATAATCAATCGAAATCAACTGAATTGAAAACAAGCTACATGCCGCTGGCGCTGCCCGGCTGCCGTCATTGTCGTAACTCCAACAACACAACGCGCAGTGATAGCGATATAAAACACATCAAAAGCGTATACAACTTGAATTATCTTAAATTATGAATGCACTATCACGACGACGCGCACGCCGCCGCCGACGGGCGGGCGCTCCGATAGTCGAATAAAAACTTGAAACAAAAAGCTTCCATCACTTAATCATAATTTTTGGCCAATTTTTCCTCATGTGGATATACTGGTTGTGAGTAAAAACAACTACGAGTATAACTGATGCACAGACAAGACACTCAATCACCACTCATAGTTGGAATGGTATCGTATTCAGGAAAATATATAAAGCAAGTGGTGGGAATGGGTTTGTTTTCATACACAACGTTAAAACATCAATTTATTATTAAAATTATAAATTTGAATTAAAAACATATTCTGCATAATAAACTGGTCAAAGGTCTTTTTAAACTTTAAATGGGTTAGGTTCTAGACTCTGGTTTTTATTATATTGATTTATTTTTATAGTGACGTTAAGGGTTACCTTACCGAACAGATAAATGAAATACAAAAATATTTAACGGTGATAAGAAGAAAATCTTTAGTAAATTTAAAGATTGTAATAACTATACTACTGACGATATCAACAAATCCCAAGTCTCGTGATGTAACATAATTTAATTCAATGAGTATTTATATGAGCAGCCCATGTTGGGAATGAATTTTTCTTTGGAATGCTTTTTCCTCTCAAACATTGGTAACTTTAGTGATACTCCAAAGTTTCCATCTGCTGTCATTGTCATAGAGAGATATCAGGAAGATAGGTAACAGTAAGTGTTGCCAGGCGCCATCTAACATTTTTAACGGAAAGTTTGACATTTTGAACCATAACCTTCTACAGAACATGTTTCATTTGAGTGCGATTTGTGTTGTTGACAGTAACTTGAAAAATTCATTTCGGGTAAAAAATGGAATTAACTCGTGAACATTTTCGTGCGATTATTTTTCATAACTTTCGACGTGGATTATCAAGGCAAGAGTGCAGCGACGAACTTAATTCTTTCTACAGCGATAAAGCACCATCCTATAGCACTGTAAAAAACTGGTATAACGAATTCAATCATGGTCGTCGTTCGCTCCAGGACGAATTCCGTGAAGGTCGTCCAAAGTCGGTTGTTGTGCCACAAAATATCGATGCTGTGCATGAACTGATAAAGCAATATCGACATGTTACATATCGTGAGATAGAGGCATCTTTGGGCTTTAGAATGACTAGCATCAATAAGATATTACATGAACATTTGGCCGTGAAAAAGGTTTGTTCGCGCTGGATCCCGCATAATCTGACAAACGCTAAAAAAAAGGGTCGTGTCGATTGGTGCAAGGAAATGGTGAGAAAATACGGTCAAGGTGCATCAAAGGCTGTGTATAATATCTACACAGGTGACGAATCATGGATCTATGCGTATGAGCCCGAAACAAAACAGTAATCGGTTGTATGGGTCTTCCAAGATGAGCCAAATCCAACAAAAGTTGTTCGCGGAAGAAGCACATGGAAGCAAATGGTTGCCTGTTTCTTCGGCATTACCGGTCTAGTGGCGATAGTAGCGTTAGAGCAACGCAAGTCGGTCAATTCTGAATGGTATACGACCATTTGTTTGCCAGAAGTAATGGGAGAAATTCGAAAAAAGCAGAAGAAGAGGCGAATCATTCTTCATCATGACAATGCAAGCTCTCACACATCGGCTCAAACAAAGGAATTTTTGACCAGCCAAAACATCGAATTAATGGGTCATCCGCCGTACAGTCCTGATTTGGCACCCAATCACTTCTTTTTATTCCCGCACATTAAAAAAAATGCGCGGACAACTTTTTTCGAGCCCTGAAGAAGCAGTTGATGCATTCAAAAACTATGTTTTGGAGCTACCTCAATCGGAGTGGAAAAAGTGCTACGAAAATTGGTTCAAACGCATGCAAAAGTGAATTTCTCTTCATGGAGAATATTTTGAAAAACAATAAAACCAATTTTAATCGTAATTCTTTGTTTTGTCATTATTAGGCCAGAAATATAAGTAGCAACCCTCGTACTAGAGAAAAGTTCGCAGGAATGAATTATTCCAAAAGAAACGATTTTTTTCTTTAAGTTTCTTGATAGTCTCTATTATTGGGCATTATTTTTAAGTCGAAGGAACTGCATTCAGCCTTATTGTGAGTTTCGCCCGGAAAATCATTCACCCGAAATATTTTTGTTCGCCCGGAATTTAAAAAGCTATTGCGAGTTTCGCCCGAATAGAATTTCACTTCGAATCAGAACTGACAGTTCGAATAAATCAGCCCTATCATGAATTCCATCGTAATCGGAAATTTTTACGAATCCCGAAAAAACTGTATCATGAAATCCGTTCATAGTGGAAAATCTCATACAATTTTGCATTACGAACGGATTTCATGATACAGTTTTTCGGGATTCGTAAAACTTTCCGATTACGATGGAATTCATGATAGGGCTGATTGTTGTGTTCAGCAAACTAAGTTCGCAGTAAATTTCCTCGTCTCTGATTAAAACAGAGAATGAAATCTGAACCTATATTTCTTGTTGAACATAAAAACGCAATGAAATGTATGTAGGACCGCAATTTCCTGTTAAACTGCGTACGACAAGATTCTTTTAAAACCACCCCAATCAATTTATCACCACTAAAAAACCTTTTTGCGCAAGTGGATATTCAAAATTTTCTGAGTTCTCCCAATAAGGGAAATCTTTCGAACATAACATACATTTTTTTTCGCCCGAAACTCACAATAGGCGAATTGAAAAAAGGGATTTTTTTCGGGTGGAGTCTTGTTCACGTGAAACTCACAATAGAGCTGATTCATTCATTCGAGAACATGCGGTAACTCTATCGTTTGTGGCACGTTTTGCAACCATCTGTTTATTAGTCACGCGATTAAATTGTATCATTGGAAATAGTACTCGTATTTTGGATGAATAATTCTAGGCAAGGAAATAATCTAAAACAACTTTGAGTGAAAGACACCAGATACATAAAACCATTTGATTTCATATAAAGAAAGATACAAATGTATTTGTGGCATCATATTTTATTACTTAACTTTTATTTAAATTTATGTATTACCTATATCTCTATCCCCTCATAGGTACATATTTGAATCAATGCTCATAATGATTTGAAATTTTGTACAATAGTTCGTTAGTGGCTATGCGAGACAAGTAA
Organism: Eupeodes latifasciatus; assembly: GCA_920104205.1. NCBI lineage: Eukaryota > Metazoa > Arthropoda > Insecta > Diptera > Syrphidae > Eupeodes > Eupeodes latifasciatus. Next base: position 150,914,636 of record OV049926.1, on the reverse strand, counting down.
ATGGTGTTTTTAGTTGCAGTCCAAAAAATCATAATTTTTACAAAAAGTTCAAGCTAATATTCGTATTTTAAGTTAACAGATCTCGCAACCATACCACAGATTTTGAAAACAGGCGCCATTTGTATGCATTTTTGAATACAATTGAAATTTACTGAACTGACAGGTAGCATAGATTTAAGTACAAAACCAAATTCCTTACTTAGAGATCTAAATGACCCATATTCACAATACACATTGTGATTATTTATAGGTGTCTATTTATGTTGGTTTAGCAACTTAAAATAAAAAAACTATGTAGCTATGAGCAGGTTCAGACAACATAAGGGACTTCATTTGCAGTCAACTTCATTCTTTGAACGTAAATTTTGACCAAGGCAACTAGTAAGTTTTTCAAGTGTCATGAATTTAAAATTCAGAACTTCACTTCACAAACCTCTGCTTCAAGTTCATAGTACAAAAACTACCAAAATCATTATTGTCTACAAAACACTCCTCAGGCAAGCTGCAAGTCCATCACGATTTGTATTTTGTATTTTAAAGAAATATTACTTATTTCTTTTCCAAATTTACAAGGAACCTTTTTACAGAAAGCATTAAATGAAGTTGTGCTGAAAATAAATAAATCATTGAGTAATAAAGTTCAGCTTTTAGTTGAATTAAAAAACATGATCAACTGTCATTTTGACATAAGTTAACTTGACTTGATAGTTAGGGAGATTTTTCTTGACTAACTTTCCAGCAACTTTCCAATAAAGTTGCCTTAATTGGTCGGCAATATTTTGGCAGCTGGCCAATCAGATGCTAGAACCTTGCCTTACTTTCAAGTACCTTATGTCGGCTGAACCTGCCCTATGTATGTACCCAAAGAGTTCTATGTATTGTGATAGTCTAGTTATTTCAAATGACTCATTTCCATCATTTTAAAAATTCATAACAAGGCCGAAACACGTTTGCCCGTTTCCGCCAGCAAAAATAATACTCAAAAAAAGGAATCCAATAAATAAATACATACTAGAGAGAACTTGCTCTGATGAGAATTGGGAATGTACACACGGCGTATACGCAATTATCATTTTTTAATACAATTTTTAACAAATATCCATTATTATTTTTCGGGCACTTTATCATCAAAGTTTTACATTATTATTTAAGGGCCAATAAACGTTTACCGGGAAAACTAAATAGTTGTTAAAAAATACAATAATTGTTGTTTGAGGCAATAGTTCTATCTAAGATAAATCAAAGTCACTCGATAAGCTTTTGCTATTGGTATATTTTTGTAAATTACAAGAAGAGTATTCAATTTATAGTAGTAAGTGCCGGCCACAAATCTTGAGAGTAGTTTTATACATTCACCAAAAGTTTGCGTAGTAAAGGGTTATTGAAAAGTAGAACTAATGGATCCTCCAAAAAGGAAGAAACGATTTGGATTAGTTTTTGAATGCAGAGTATACAGTTATTGCTTCTTTGAGAATAGGAAAAAAATATCTTAAATACTTTTAAGACCTCCCAGCATAAGATTACAATGCAACAGGTCTCATGTCGTTAAAACGTAACCCACATCAGTATCACTTGCATTTTTTTTTTTATAATAAGCACACACTCAAGGGGATATTACTACCCTTATTATTCAGAGGCACAGTGTGAGCACTAGGAAGAGTAGAAAGGGTTTAAAAGGAGATGTCGGTGCACATTGGTTTTGAATTCCTGAATATTGCAATGTCTAGGAAAGACAGAGTGTGGTAAGGCATTCCACATTCGCGTTGTACGGCTAAAGAACGAATCTCAGTACGGCCGAAGTTGGACTCGAGGGTATAATGATGAGCATTCCTAGAAGCGCGAGTATTACGGTTGCACTGTTTAAGGGGAGGAATGCACCTGGCTATGTCGCTAGAGCATAAGCCGTTAAAATAACGGTATAAAAGGGTCAGACAAGAGACCTTACGACGATGTTCAAGCGAAATAAATGAACTTATGATGATTTTATCATCTATCAATTTAAATGCTCTACGTTCAATACTATCCAAGAGGCTTATAAGGGTCCGGCCACGCAATGAGCGACGAGCGACTGAGCGATCGAGCGACGAGTCGCTGAGCGACCAATCTGAGCGATGGGTGGCCATTTACTAAACGACACGTCGCTGAGCGATTAGTTGGAAAAATGCCAGCGTCAAGTGCTAAATCTTCGCAGATTTCCAGATCGATTTTAGCAATATTGTCGTATGTCAGTACCATCTTTTGAACAAAAAAAAACTATTTTTAATTAAAGGTAGATATTTTTGGAAAATATTCCAATAAACGGTTTTTTTTATAAATCAAACAAAAACTGAAAACAAAAAATTGTCACCTCGAAATTTTACGAACAAAAAATGATTTTATCTCCAAAACAATTTTGTACAACGAAGAATAACGTTTTCGACATCTGGTAAAATTTTGAGAAAAATCGAATTGAAATTTTCAAAACTTAGAGATATTGGCTTTGAATTAATTTTATCTTTTCTAACATTCAGTAAAATTTTGAGAAAAATTCCTTAAAAAGAAAAAAAAAACAATACTAAAATTTGGTAAAAATTTACTTTCGACAAAACACGAACACCTACAAACCTTTTTAGCAAGACAAATCGACAGATGGAATAGGAAGTTATCAGTGTGGGTCGCATCCAAGCCTCTTTTTATTTTTGTAATCTTTGTGGGTGTCCTGCCATAGCACTGGGCGGCTTTGGACAGCTGAAATTAAACTTTCAGTGTTTATTGTACACATCTTTTTTCTACGTCGCTCAGCGATCGACGGAAAAATTAAAACAGATTTGATTACAGAGCGACGTCCGTCAGAAGGTGTGAAACATTTCTTGCATCGCCTAAGGAAACCCAAACACCTTGCGGCATTTTTGGAGACATCGCGTTCCACAAGAGGTGGTTGGTGATACACATACCGAGAATATCGAGATGTTCAGTCTCCTCGATGCAAGTGCCATCCATGGATAATGGCAAGGGGTGTATATCTCGCTTTAACGATACAAGACAGCATTGGTTTTTCGAAGCATTAAATTCCACGCGGTTTTTTAATCTCCATTGTACAATGCTGTTTAAGTCGGAATTTAATGAGCTTATCATATTTTGAGTCTGAGTGAGTCTGAAAACTAATACGAAAAGCTAAGGGTCCGGCCACGCAATGAGCGACGAGCGACTGAACGACCGAGCGACGAGTCGCTGAGCGACACAAAAAAATTAGAACACATGAGATCGTATGGAGGCGGCCACATAAACCCTAAGTGACTGAGCGATTTATTAAGCGACAGAGCGACGTCGCTCTGTAATCAAATCTGTTTTAATTTTTCAATCGATCGCTGAGCGACGTAGAAAAAAGATGTGTACAATAAACACTGAAAGTTTAATTTCAGCTGTCCAAAAGCTGTTCGATTTTTCTCAAAATTTTACCAGATGTTGAAAACGTTATTCTTCGTTATACAAAATTGTTTTAAATTTTGTAAAATTTTCGAGGTGACACATTTTTTTTCAGTTTTTTTTTTGATTTAAAAAAAAAACCGTTTATTGAAATATTTTCCAAAAATGTATTGGTTTGGTATCACGTTACAATAAATAATACAAAATTGATTTCAAGGGTACACCAAAATGTTCACCTTTTTTTAAATTGCTATGGTAAGAAAACCACCCACGCAATTTTCTTGAGAGCCCTTTCTGCATTATTATCTGTATAACAAAATTTATTTGAAGTCGATATCTCTACTATTTCTTGAGCTATGGACGACGAAAAAAACGTCGCGAACGTACGGACGTACAAACGCACGTACACAAACAGACATCTCTCTTAAAATCTTTTATTTAGACTCTAGGGACCTTGAAACGTCGAGAAATGTCAAAATTTTTAATTCGACAAATCGCACCGATTACAATAACTTTCTATGGGAATATAAAAATGTCACCGATAAAGGGTGGGAAAAAGTTGGACAAATTTTAATTGTTTTGTTAAGTTTTTATTTATTTAATCTTTAATTACAAATAGTGTTTTTGTTCAAAAGATGGTACTGACATACCAAAATCGATCTGGAAATCTGCGAAGATTCAGAAATAAATGATGAAATTCACCATAATTTTCCCTTTCACGATTTATGGGTTGTACACCAAATCTACGGAACATCGATCTTATTACAGATCTATTTTTTCAAACTAATCGCTCAGCGACGTGTCGTTTAGTAAATGGCCACCCATCGCTCAGATTGGTCGCTCAGCGACTCGGCGCTCGGTCGCTCGTCGCTCATTGCGTGGCCGGACCCTAAGAGTACTATCGTCAGCGAAACAATGTATTGGATTAGAAGTTGCAGACAGGAGATCATTAATAAAAATGAGAAAGAGTGTTGGAGATAGAACAGAGCCCTGGGGCACACCAGCATTTATTTTATGGACTTCAGGCTTGAATCCATCCAATACTAGTTGTATCGAAAGATCCGAAAGGTAATTACTAATCCAATGAAGCAAGGATTCATGAAAACCGAAAACACGCATTTTCGATAAGAGAGCCTGATGCCAAACCCTATCAAATGCTTTTGAAATATCTAGTTTCTAGTGTAATAATCTTCCTTTCTCCAAAGCGTTGTAAAGATTTGCTCGACTGTTCGGTGAGATGAACCATAAGATCACCAGTGGACCTATTGCTTCGAAAGCCGTACTGACGGTCATTAAGAAGCTTTCGATCTTCAAGATATTTCTTGAGCTAATAATTAATCAGCGTTTCCATGACCTTGGAAAGAAGGGACGTAAGTGCAATCGGTCGACAATCAGAGGGTGAGGAAGATTCGCCTTTTTTGGGAATGGGCTGGACAAATGCAGTTTTCCATCCTCTCGGGACAAGACCTGAGAAGTAGGACAGATGAAGGTGCAAGAAATTTTCCACCCCTTCTTATCTGGCTGTAATTTACAAAGCCTTCATTCGTCCATAACTTGAATATAACTCGCATATTTCGGCAGGTGCCCCTAAAAACAGTTCAAGTATTTTAGACAGGATCCAAAAAAGAGCTTTGAAAATGATAGGCGATAGAACTTTTTATAACCGAAACAATTACGTCACTCGAACACAGCCGCAATTTTTATAAACCGGTATTTTTATAAAGTGTTCTGTCGAATTACCCAATTGCATTCCCGTAATACTCGTACAATTGGCAGTAAAGTTACTTTTGGTGGTCGTGAATTTTTCGTGCTACCGTTAAACTGTTTTTTTCTTTTTTCTAAATGAATAAGAATTCCATGTGGCTTATAAAATAACTTTATTATCATTTAACTCTAAAAATGCCTACAAGGCATATTTTAACATTAGTTCAAATAAAATACTATGTATACGAGGATGATAAAATTGGCGACGTGTTTAAAAACGCTGAAAATTATTCTGCTGCTGATTGAACATCATCTGCTGTGAAGTCTGATGATGGAATTCTTGTCCCTGATTTACTTGGCCTTGCTGCTGTCCGGGTCCGGATAACCGTACTCTCTTACTATTCGGTTCATGATGTTGATTTGCTTGTTGTTGCTGCTGTTGTTGTTGTTGCTGTTGCTGCTGTTGTTGTTGCTGCTGCTGTTGTTGCTGCTGCTGTTGTTGCTGTTGCTGCTGTTGTTGTTGTTGCTGTTGTCGTTTGGTATCAGATTTATCTTCCTGATCGTCATCGGTGAGGAATTCACGTTTTGGATAGGGAATTGGGCAACCGGCAAAGACGTCTTGGGTGGGAACGGGATCCTCTTGGAAATAGGGATCCTGCATGGCCTGCTCCGAAGTGATACGCCTATTTGGATCCATCAACAGGAGTTTTTGCAGCAAATGGAACGCTTTACTTTCGGGTTTGATCTTATGACGCTCCATGTATTTGGCCAGGGAGCAATTGGAATAACTAGAACGTTTGAAGTCCTTAATCAGGGTGTGATGTTCTGGCATCTTTTTGATGTCCTCCCAGTCTTTGTCTTGTGGAAATCCCATCACATTGAAAATCCTATCTAACTGATCGTGATGATAAGGATTGGAAGTCTTAATATCTTCTTGGCGACAGTGGAATATTGGCTCAGAGGTGAGAAGTTCTGCGAAAATGCATCCGATGGCCCAGATGTCAATGGCTTTGGTGTAATGACGTGCGCCCAGAAGCAACTCTGGTGCGCGGTACCAAAATGTAACCACCACCGGATCCAAATCGGCCAATGGCTTAAGTGGTGCATTGAAAAGTCGTGCAAAACCCATATCGGCAATTTTTACGCGACCACGTTCATTTCCATCGCCCATAACCAAAATATTTGCAGGTTTCAAATCTCGATGCAGAACCCAGTTGCTATGTAAGTAGTGAATTCCATCGAGAATCTGATACAGCAAACTTTTAACCATTCCTCGGGGCACGACAACTTGTTTTTTGGCTGCTTTGGCAGCTCTATGGAATTTAATGATGTGCCAAAGATCATGTTCGGCATAGTCAATCAAAAGAAACACTTTTCGATCGTTGTGGGACAGAAACACCCGAATCAAAGTGATCACATTGGAATGCTTCAATTCGCGTAATAATGCAATTTCACGACACGCGGACATGGACAATCCAGTTCCATCGATTTGCTTCAAGGCGTATTCCTTTCCATCGCTGGCATCTTTTCTCTTTGCTTTATATACATGTCCGTAGGTACCTCGACCAACTTTGCAACCTTCGTAGTTGAATAAATCCTCTACTTTGGTTCTTTCCATTTGGGTTTTCATTTTGAAATCGTAATCCATGATGTTTTAGTTAAGATGAATTATTATTTGTAAATTTAAAATTAGCTTTTTTCCATGAACTTCGTATAAATTTTTAATTTATTAAATTTTGTTTATGTTCTTGAGATGATGACAGTGATGGGCAGTGACAGGTGACAGTTGACAGAAAGTGAATTCACCATCGTCACCGTAAAAACAGAACTTCTCAATCTGACAAGGAAAGTGTTCACAGGCTGAGAAAATTTGAAATGTAAAATCAAAAAGTGTTTTGTCCACTCTGCAAGTAGGTTAGATGTTTCCCTACAAACGATTATTTTCGAAAAACTTTTATATGCTTGATTTTAAGGATCGAATATTTTATATTGGATAGATTCAAGAAAAGCAAAATTTGCATTCAACTACATTCATTGGTTGCGTTCAATCTCAGACAGATAGGGTATCCGGATACCTTTTTGTTAGTGTTTTACGTGTAAAATAACAGCTGATCAAAAACAGCTGAGATGTCAAAAAAGGAATCCAAATGTATCCAAGAATTTCTGTGGTATGTAGGTATCTGACAGAACAGCTGATTCAACACATGGTTGAATTTCAAGAAACTTGAAAATTGATTTCAGCTTTTTGTATTTGTTGGTAAACAAAAAGATACAAAATGTTAGTTGGAGTTGTATTTGAGGATATTTTGTACATAATACACAGAGGAAATATATATATGTATAATATATTTCCTCTATGACATAATAGACGATGAAGAAAATTGACTTATTTTGTTCTCGTTTTGTAGATGACCAATTTGCTAGGTCTTATCATTATCCATTAATGTTTTATCTTAAAGTTGTTTTTATTTTTTGACAGCTATCTCAATACAGCTATCCAACTCGTTCAACAAGGTATCTAAAAATCCACCTATCCAAGATACCCTATCCAATAAGAGATTGAACGCAGCCATTGAACACAAATTTACACGAAGATAGATTTGCCATTTGTTTGTCTGCTATTACACGATGAATCTAGATGCATGCGACATCTTCGAATTCTTCTTTGTGATCCTATCCTGTTTCTCAAGTGCTATTACACGTTGAAACTAGATTCATGAATCTATTTTGACAGTTCTCTTTCATTTTTATTTCGTCATCGACTTGTTTGTTTGTCTGTTTACTTTTATTAATCGAGAAAATTTTGTTATTCTTTAAAATCAATAAAAATAATTTTGTTTTGTAAAATTTATGAGTTTTATTATATATAACCAAAAAACAAAGACATAGATTCCTACAAAATGAACTGTTCGTCGAAGTTTGCTTCTCGAACAACGAAACCATATGAAAGAGAATAGCAAAAATACGAATAAGAGAACAGAGAAACGTCAAATTGTCGCAAGGAAAATTTTACCCGTGCGACACAGGTCGATTTTCTTGCGTCTCATGTTTTCGAATTTTTTTTCTCTTTTGCACTTATGTTGTTCGAAGTGTCGCATGCATCTAGATTCATCGTGTAATAGCAGACTTTATACAAAAAATAAAAAACAAATTATCAATAAAAATACTGCTCATACAAGCAACACATCCATTGCTTTGAGTGGTAGTGAAATATCACTTTTTCCAAGATCTAAATTAAACAAGGCATTTCATTAAAATTAAGCAACAAATTTAGCTTTCTGTTGAATTTTAAAATTAACGAAAAGCTCATATTTTAACACAAATTGGCTTGACTTGATAAAAGGGATATTTACTTGAATAACTTTCGAATCAATTTTCCAATAAAGCTGCGTTAGTTGCACGGCTATTTTTGGGGGCTGGCCAATCATGCCTTACCTTTAATGCTCATTGCCACAGCATATCACTGATTGACTGAATGATTTATTTAATTTAATTTTTTAATTTATTTTGATCATGTCGGTTACAGAATCCGATGAATGAGTTGTGGATGGATTCAGAGTGATTTACCATGGTATGTACGTCAAAATTGACATTTGATTCCTTCCATAGCCTATTCTACGAATCCTATAATCGACTTCGATGTTTTCCTGTGGATAATCGGAATGTAAGTTGCATAAGTTTTACCAAAACCATTATATTCACCACAGAACAGGAATTTTCAACATGCATCTAACAGGTTGTAATCAAAAACACTCCATTACCAAGACCGGAATCTCAGACTGACATTTCGGGTTGCCTACAAGCTACTGAGGACTAAATGTGAGAAACAGTGCGTGAAATGATGCAAAAAACCAAACACATTCTCACATATAGTCCTCAGGCCCATCAAAATGCTTCATTATAGTAATCAGCCCCATCTAAATGCTTCATTTTGAATGTTTCATGGCCTCGTTCAAAAACTAAACAATCCTAACCAACAGAATCTGAAGTGCTGACATGGTCTTAAATTGGAAGATTTGTATACTTTTTAATTTCAATCCAAATAAATGTTGTAAATGTATATTAAATAAAATAAGATAGACCAAATACATATTTAATGATTTATTAGTGCTGTATTTTGTTTACTTAAATTATTTGCGAACGCAACATGCGCTGCAACTGGTTAAGTATAATTGGAAATGGACAAAAGTGTAACTCAATACTTTGTAAAACAACAAAACAGACAATTTTTTCAGCTTTTGTTTGCTTAGAGCATTTTTTTGGCGACGTTAGAAGTTTTTTTTTACGAGAAGCATATTTGTAAAGTTCCATTGTCAAATTTAGCTAGTTCAGATTCCTCAATTAGATTAGTATTTTCATCATTTAAGCAGTTCGATAATTGCAAGACCAAATTTTAGTTTTGTTTGTTGCAGAAATATTCCTGAAAATTTCTTTTTAAGGGACTTTGTTAGAGTTAGAATTTTGTTTGTAGTTAGATTTTGGAATAAAAATTTGAGGGAACCATGTTTTAAAAATAAGTTGCTTTGTGTAAAGCATCTTTAAGGAATAGAAATAGGCAATATGTTTACACACAATACCAACTAAATGAGTGCAATAAATAGATTTAAGTAACTTTTTTTTATTCCAGTATGGGGAAACCGAACACCCAATAGAAAAAAACCGGTATACGCGCCAAAATCCATACTTCTTAACTAAATAATGTTATCTTCTATGTTTACGCATAAAATTACGAATTTTGTAGCGTATGAAAATTTCTAGACATTTTACAATCTGAAAAATTAATTATGCTATGAAATAATTGGCTGCAATTAATGCTAATTTTTTTTTCTAAAAAGTTGATGAAGGTTAGCCGAAGCGGAAATTTCTTTAATGAACATACCTAAAATATTATTGGCTTTCGCAAAAATATTTTTCTACACTAACCTCTGCTTTATCCGTGAAAACTATTGTTTATGTATATTTTCTTCCATGTTCTGCAGTTATAAAATGTAATCTATGGAAGTATTTACTATATTAAGAAAAACATGTACGTAAAACTCATTAATTTGTTTCCTTTTTAGCAGCACTTTTACTAAACATACCCTTCAAACAATAATAAGTAAACTTGAACTTTGGTAACTAAACATTTTTAAGGAATGAATGAAAATTATATTTTGCGTTAAACTGTGGAAATTCACTAAAAAAAACTTCTGTACGTCAACAATAAACATTCATGACGATTACATGTTCTATTGAATTAGTTGTGCATGAATTCAGAACGATTTTAAGACGTTTTCATTTTGTGATATATGTCAAAATTTGCATTTTATTTGCTCTGCATTTATTCGACAGAGGTTCGCTATAATCGTTCTGATTACTTTTTTAAAACATTGGTGTTCCTTTGATGCATAGTTTTTTTTGATAGCAAATACATGTATGCTTCCATCAATCAAGAATGTTATGGATAAGATATTTTTCGATTATAACTTTTTTTTAAAATTTAATATTTATTAATCATAATGGAATTGCAAAATAGTTGCAAGCTTAAATCATTAAAAACAAACTATAAATACATTTGGATTAATTAAATTGATACAGATTTTAATTACTTGCAAAAAAAATATTTGGGCCGTTCATGAACGAAAATTTATTAGAATTCAATACAAAAATTGCGCTCACACCCTTAACTTGATGGTTCTTCGAACGTATCTTTGATACAAAAATCCGAGGTTAATTTTGAAATTTGAAGAATTTCGTAGTGATTTTTGTAAATTAGTGAATTAATTATAATAAGCTGATGGTGAACATGCTTTTTTGAAGACAAAAATGTACATTGGTTCGCTATCAACAAAATGACTGCAAAATTAAAGCTTAAAACTGACTTCTTCATCGAAAAAAAGTAAAAAGAAAAACCTGAAAAAAACTTATTAACCCCTCCATTTTGTTTTTGCTGTGCAAAATGCCGCTAGCCCACGGCATCGTTTTTTTTTTGTTTGTGCTCACATCTATTCATGGATTAATTGTCAAAATTACAAATACAACAATGTAAACAAACGGGTTTTGGAGAGTGAAACGTACGAAAGATTCCGGTCTTGGTAATGGAGTGTTTTTGGTTGTAATATATCATTCATATTGTCGAACACACCTTTAAACCAAAACTAAAAGCTGCCAAAATCCATTTTGACAGTTCACTTGTTCCCTGAAAATTCACACCATACTAAAAACAATACCCAACTTTTTCGTAAATTAACCCATTCTTTTCTTAGAAAATATGCGTTTTATAGCATAATTTTATTTTAATAGAGTAACAATATTGTCTGGCATGGATCCTAATACAGACATCACAAGAAGAAAACCCAGACAAACCAAAGGAACACCATCTTTCCACTATCGAAATCGTTTTGCCGCGGGTATAATTTTAGCAGGAATTGCTACTTTTGCTGCTTTTGCGTAAGAACCTTTTTTTCTTAATTGTTTATAAATCAAGACTTGTATGTCATTTTTTTTTTCAAAACTTCTTTCAGTTACACTCCAATCTTTCGCGTAGCTAATGAAAAATTAGTCAAAGAGTTGTGCACGGAAACCGAAGAGGAACGTGATCGGAAGCAACTATTTAATTTGAATGCTGCTCCTAGACGAGGCGAAGAGATTCTTAAAATGATCGAAGAAAAGAAGGAGTTGGAATCAAAACAATAAGAATACAAACAAAAAACAACCACTAACATGAATACGAGAAAAGCTAATTTTAAGAAACTCCGGTTACCCAGTACAGAAACCAAAAATGACCCACGGTACTTAAGAATACTTGTCTATTAGTTCTTAGAATATAGTTTTAAATAAAAACATTTTAATGTAGTAAATTGAAAGAAATCAATTGTCTTATTATTTCACCATATCCTGTTTCACAGAAATGGACTCAGTAGAGTTGCAACAATTAAATCTCATTTTTTCACACCTGACCCTGATAAGAATGCTCTGCAAGAAGAAGAAGATAAGGAAGAGATAATGGAATGCTCAGAATCAATGCCGTCTCCAATCGAATACTCTCCACCTATGCCATCACCAATTGAAAAATGTGACGTTGGCGACAAGTTAACTGACAGTGACAAAGCAAGACGGTCGACTCGAACTATATTAAAGACGTTTCTTCCAAAAGAGTTGCGCATGAAGCCGGTATCGGATACAGGCCCAAGAAAAACTAATGATTTTGAAACTCCTGCTAAATCAGTCAAAGTCGCACCAAAAATCAAAGGAAAGACAAAAACAAATGCAAAATCTAAGGCGAAAGCGAAACCAAAGTCGAAGAAGCAACAAACTATCAAAAGTGCATTTTTCCAGAATGAAGAACTTTTCTCAGATGTGACTGCTCAACATTGTCTTGTTGATAACATCAACCCGGAAGAAATGCAAATGGCATTAGCTCTATCCCGTTCAGAAATCGAAGTTTCAGGATCAAGTAGTGTTGAAGCAAATAGCACGGAAAAGAATGATGGCATCAGAGAGAAGTTAAAAAAGTTCGGCTTCCAAGTTGCTGAATCTGAAGGTATTGTAACATAAAGCTAGTACATAAGTTAGATCAACATTTCTACCTCTCTTTTCGATTTATTTTTAATCACCTTTTAAATTCTTTATAAATTAGTTAAAATTACAATTGAGTAAAAACTGCATATTTTTGTAATTTGTAATTTTAGTTTTAGTTTTTTTCTCAATACTTAGCAACATTTTTTTCAGATTTCAACTATGCAGCAGCTTATAAAGCAAGCAAAGGAAAAAATAAATGGGCAAACAAATTCACACCACTAACTCTACGAAGCTCTAAACGCCAGTTGGAAAAAGTCAATCAAAGAGTTGAAGAAATTCTAAAAATTCAATTTGGGTCGTATGAATTAGAATCGCTCAATGAAGAAGTTCCTGAATATTCGGTACACAATTCAAATTTATTACCATTTGTTCCATCAAAACGTATTGTTCAATCAGAATCAAATGAAAGATCGGATACAGTTGATTTTTATGTACTAAGTCTATTTGAACCATCTAAAACAAAGCCTGGGTATTTATTGAAGGATATGCGTCGAATACCTGGACGTGATAGATCACCCGTTCATACTAAATATTCTTCCCAATGCATTTTAAATGAACAAGCTGCTCAACTAGAAAGCCCAGTGTTGAAAAAAGTCCGCGTCGATGAAAGTAGTCCACCTGTTGCATCTATATTATCTTCTCCGAATATGGACACAAGTACTAATGAGAAATTAGATTTTTCACAACAATCACTTCCGTCACCAATAAGTGTGCCCGGCGATTTTAAACAACGTCGTAGAAAAACTCCCAGATCACTTGATCTTCAAAATACAATCGATTCGGTGACTTCCATGGATTATCAAGTAGAAACAATTGCGAATTGGATAGAGGACACAGTTAAACAAACCGATATAACACCAACGCATGCAACAAACTCATCGGCTATGAATTCGAATAACGGAAGTGACATGAACTCTTCGATTAATTTAAGACCTTTAAGAGCTACCTCTCCTGATATATTCGCTGACTCAGATGTTGAAATGGAGACAGGTAAGAATTTGTGTAAAGTTTAACTCGTTTTCATATTCTTCAAAGATCTTTTTTTTAAAGATGTTGGCAGTGAAATGGAAAAGCTGAAATGTACTGTAAGTAAAGATGGTATAGAAACCTACGATATATTTTCAAGCGATGAAGGTAAGTTTCATAACTAAGTCTAGATTAATGATTTTTTTTTTTTAAATTAATTAATGTTTAATTATTTATTGTCGACTTTGTATTTAGTAAAGACTTTTTCGGACTCCAAAGTAGATTCATTTGACAAAAACCACAGTAAGTTTGAATTTCAACTTTTAACCATAATACAAACTTGAAATTATTGTATTTTTCGTTTACTCAGATTCGTTAATAGCAATGATTGATTTGACTCAACAAGAAAGTGAAACAAGTTCGCAAAATTCTGTCAAGCTTCTACCAACATCTGAACCATCTATTTTAACACACCAAGACGCCAATGATGACTTAGCTTCAACATCATTTAACATGCAATTTAAGTCTCCTGTTTTAACATATCAAGACGCCAACGATGATTTAGCTTCAACATCGTTTGGAATGCAATTCAAGTCTCCTAAGAAAACCGATTTAACTATAGAAAATAATATTCTGGAAAAATCAACTATTACCAAAAGAAACAATGAGTTTTCATTTGAGAGCAGTGCATCCGACGATTTTGTTAAATCAATTTTATTAAATAAATCAAATAAGTCGACATCATTTAATAAGTCAAATAATCAAGAAGATTCGATTGATTTAACCCAAAACGATGAAGAGTCAATAGACTGCATTGTATTGTCCGATGACGAAGTTAACTATTCCATTCGAAAGGCTGACATATCATTGCATTTAAAAGAGGAGCAGAGTTCAAACAACACTAGTATTGAATCTGATTCAAAAGACAACCAAGAATTTTCATTTGTTGACTTTGTAGCTACTACTCAACCTCTGGCAACACAAAGCGAAGATTTCGAATTAAATTTGTCATTGAAACCCAATAATTCAGTAAGTTCTTTGGAGATGGATCTTAGTAAACGTTCAGAATTCGGGATTCTTGAAGAGCAGTCGCCATTTAAAACACCAACAAAAACTCCCAAGAAAACACCACGAAAAACACCAACGACTTCACCAAAAACTCCCAATAACGTCACCAAAAAGATTCGTCGAGCTTTATCTGAATCATTTTTAGACTCACCCAGTGAAAGTTCAGCTCCACTTAAACGCTTCTCAAGTTCAAATAAATTTAAAGAATTTGCAAAATGTGAAGAGGACAGTTTTTCCGATTTGGATGATATTGATAAATTGATTTATGGAAGTCCGACTAAAAAAGTTTATAAAAAGCCTTCTGGCTTGACCCAACTCCTGACAGGTCCTATAAATGATAAAGTCGTGACTCCTGAAAAGGCAAATCAAGAGGTACCACAAGAATTCGAATTCAATGGTCGAATATATTTGGTAAGAACGGTTGATGTTTCACGAAGGCCGAACTTTTCCACGATGGATGAATCAGCATTGTTTGATAAGCTGTATAGATATGGCATCAAACCATTGAAACGAAAACAAGCCGAAAAGATTTTGGAATATATTTACAATCAGACACATCCGTGTTTAGTTGATGAGAATGATTTGTCGCCTTCAAAAGCGAATCCAGATCGAGACTCTGACTTGCTTACGCAAAATGTAACAGGTGATAGTTTAAATGACGATGATGATAATGATGAAAGCGAAGTAAACGAAGGGGTGGCTTCGGAAGGTGGTCCTTCTAAATTCAACTTAAAAGACTGTTGGGGTCATGTCCTTGTATCAGATATTATTCCATCAATGGAAATTAAAGATGAACAATACTTTTTTCCAACTAATAAAAGTAAAAAGGTAATATGAAGATTTTATAATTTGTATTCTTATAATTTTAATTTGTGTGTGTGTTTTTTTCAAAAGATTTCCACGGCTCCACTTCCTTTACACATTGCATGGTATAATTTATTAAAATCTAACACTCAACTACACGAAGCAATATTATATTATGAGCCAATCGATTTGCAGGAAGTGTATCTATTTTTAAAGGGTATTGGATATCGCTACGAACCCAAGGTAAGAGCTTTTTCGAAAACAGGTGGGATGACCAGGTTTCAAAACGCATTTAACTAAATTCTTATTTTTTCTTCGAAGGATATGAAATACTTCTTTGACTCACGATCAATAATATTTCGCTATGATGTTAAAAAATCAGAAAATTCTGCTAATAATCGACATCTGCGCAAAAAAAGACAGAAAGTTAAAAAGAAAAATTAGGAAATAAAATAAAAAAAAATTATAACTAGCTGAAATGTATATTTTGTAATAAGCTTGCATTTATGTATATAGAATAAAGAAAAATGATTTTTTAAATTTAGTTTTTGTAAAATAATTTTGTATTAATGTCTTATAGTTTGTAAATTACTATTTTGGATGATAATTGAGTTTTTGGAGTCAACTTAATAATAACCATCCACTTTCAAGTATTACTTCGTATCTTATATCATTTTAGGACTTGGGTCTTACAACAACTTGATTTTACTGCCTTATGTTTTAGGAATGTCAATACGATAATTACATTGATCTATATTTGTGGCGCTTAGTTTGTTGAAATGGTTTGGAGACTTTTCTACCATCATATCACTGAGACTGACGAAGCTACCTAACCGCGCCGACAAACTACGTAAAGCAAATTTGTATTTATCAAATGAAATGAGTAGTATTTTTCTAAGCTCACGAAATGTTGAATGTTAAAATAACTATGTACACTTTAGGAAAGTTGCCATTTGTTTGGAATTTGCCAAAAATAAGATCAGCTCCTATAAAAAATGTATTTATTTAAATTTATAAAAGGATACCATAGAATCCTTATTTTGTTATTAATTTGTTTCAGTAGATAGATAGATAGATAGATATCCTTTATTCTGTGTTTACAATTTTGAGATTTACATAGTTATAACTTCTGAATAAATGTTTAAGACATGACAAGGACTTTCGTCTGCCTGAGGGGCATTATTATTTACATTTTGTAAATAAGTAATTTAACATATTAAAAACATAATTATTATAAATAAAATAAATTGGGTGGCGCAACAGTCCGTTGAGAACTAGGGCCTAGTGACTTACAACTCTCAACCATTCCTGTGTGCGAGTACTGTTGTCAGGGATGGAGAGGACCTACAGTTTTAAGCCGAATCCGAACGGCAAATTTGAGAAAGCACTTTTCATGACAAGCAATACTCTTGGAGAATTTGTCAATTTCTCGCAAGAGGCAGTACCCGTGAAAAAAACTTTAGATGACATAGGCAGGGATCGAACCCAAGACCTCTCGCATGACAGTCCAACGCACTAACCATCATGCCACGGGTACTACATAATTATTATTATTATTATTATTATTATTATTATTATTATTATTATTATTATTATTATTATTATTATTATTATTATTATTATTATTATTATTATTATTATTATTATTATTATTATTATTATTATTATTATTATTTTACATTTTTTTTTAAATTTAATTTTCATTTCAAATGACTAAAAGAAACAAATTGTAATGGAATAAGGACTTTTAGATTAGTTAAATCAAAATAGACATTTTATTTAATTTTTTTTAATTTTAGGAACTTTTAGTTTAGTCAAAACAAATTTTTAGGACTTTTAGATTAGTTAAATCAAAATATTTTACGTAATTTTATTGAATTCCAATGAATTTAATCGAACAAAATTTGAGAGGATTGTCAATATAGTTAGAAACATTTTAAAAGGACTTTTAGATTAGTCAAATCAAAACAAAAATTTATTCGGTAAACGGATTCTTATGCCTTTTATTGTTTTGAATCAAAAATGTTCAGCGATGATTCGGGCTCTGTATTTTATCGCTTCTTTGTAGAATTCGTAAAGGCGCATCCAGTTCGCACCATTCAGATAGTTCATAACCTCTTCAACTTGCAGAAAGCTTTTTTCAAAGTGAACACGCCTTATCTCCGTCAGCATTGGACAAGCGCCTACGAAGTGTAATACATCCTCTCTCTCATGCTGATTACAGAGTGTGCAAAGATCAATAACCTCGTTACGATGGGGCCCAAAGTTTAGTCTGATCAGTTTTCCTCTTATCTTTAATATGGATCCAATAATAGAATTGTTACATTCGCTGGTGAAATAGTTTCTGCCGTTGAGATTAAGTACGCACTTTGAATAATATTGCCTTTCCGTTGATTAGCGAGCTTTTTCAATATGCCCAACCTTTCATTCTCATCAGTGACGGATATTACTTGGTAAAGCATCTTCTTCAATTGAACCACATTCATACTCCAATTCAAGCCACCGTCCGCAGCTAACAAGTTCCAATCTTTTACAACCAGTTTTTTTTGTTTGAATCGCATACTCCATTATCTTTCTCGGTAGCCTATGCTCCTCCATATTTAGTACTCACAATGTAGTCAACATTCAGTTTGAGGGTTGAAATAAACAGTGATGGAAGACCAGTTTCCAAATAATACATATATTTTGGGGTATTTATCGGCAGAAAGAATATTTTCCTTAAGAAAAAAAGTAATAGGCTTTCAACTAGCTCATACTTCTGTACTCCCCATACCTGCGCACCATAAAACAGGATAGCTTGCGCAGTAGCATTAAATACTCTATATTTTAAGTCAGTCGCTATTAGCTTGTTATTATAAATTCTTTTCCAATTTACACATATTGCCGATTTTGCCTTATTTAGTTTGCTTTTGAGATGTTTTTCTAATTTTAAATTGAAAGTGAACTCCGTTCCTAAATAAATATAAGACTTAACTAAGGGGCCTATTATGTAAGACAACTAAGAACAAAGTTGAGTTGTAATCCGGCAATCGGTATTACCGATCACAACTAGTTGACTGTCACAAGTCAACCCAGTAGTCAACTGAGAAATGGTTGACTTTTTAAATGTGTTTGGGGGTATTATGTAAGCCAGTTGAGTTGTCTCTCAGTTGTGATTGTTATCAAAATTCAACAACTGCTATTTACCGGTTGTGTAGTGCATTTGTGTGTAATATCGGTACGCACCAACAGCGAATTGAAAAGCAATTTTATTAAGAAAATGGAGAAAAAAATGTAAGTTTTACAAATAACAATATAAACGTTTGTAATAAAATAATTTTTTTAGACAAAAATCACAAATACCCATTTTGAGAGGTTGATTGAGGCATCAGCAGAAACATACACTTACAATCATGACATTCAGATTGTAATAACTTTTTCTATTTATATAGAGATGTTGAAGATTTTGTGTTGGCGCTATGATTCGAACATGAGTTCCATCGATGCATCCTTTTACTCCAGTAAATCTGGTTTTATGGTAAAAATGAATCTTCGATAAATTCAAATTGGTCAGATATGTTCTTCTACTACGTCTAGCACTTCTACTACCGAAACTGTTGGTTGAGCAAGGTCTAAATCAAAATCATTACCACTGCACTTTTGGCTACTTCTCTCTCCCATGAAATGTAGGGCAGTGCAGAGTTTGAGAAAATAATCTTTGATTTCGTTTAGCGCATAAACAAATGTGTCTTTGTCGAGTCTAAAATAACTTATAAATCTGCAACAAAACGGAGTCATTAATAGCACTTCTCACCAAAAATTTGTTTACAAAAAATACTTTTTGTTTGGAAGTTCCAATGGATTGGAGCGATCTCTCATCAGCGCAACATTGAGGGGATTTTGTTTTTCAGAATTTACAAGAAACAAATCAATATAACTCTCCATTTTGTATTATTTTGTCTTTTTAATAAAATTTTGCACTGAATTCAAAACTTTGAAATACCTACATACATATGTATTTTACTTTACACAGCTGATTTTGACACAAAAAAAGCACATAAAAGTAGGCAATATATTTGGTCTACTCAACTGAAAAAAGTTGTCTCCCATAATACGAATTTTTTTTGCAGTTGTCTTCAAATTGAGTTGTCTTGATTACAACTCAACTAAGTTGAGTTGTGATCCATAATAGGCCCTTAAGTCTAGAGTTTTTTCGCCATATTTCCATTGCTCGTCTCTCGCATTTCTGCCATGCCATTGATTATTCCGGATTAACTTCTAAGGGCCTATTATGGATCACAACTCAACTTAGTTGAGTTGTAATCAAGACAACTCAATTTGAAGACAAATGCAAAACAAATTTGTATTATGGGAGACAACTTTTTTCAGTTGAGTAGACCAAATACATTGCCTACTTTTATGTGCTTGTTTTGTGTCAAATCAGCCGTGTAAAGTAAAATACGTAGGTATTTCAAAGTTTTGAATTCAGTGCAAAATTTTATTAAAAAGACGAAATAATACGAAATGGAGAGTTGTATTGATTTGTTTCTAGTTAATTCGGAAAAACAAAATCCCCTCAATATTGCGCTGATGAGAAAAAATACGAGATCGCTCCAATCCATTGGAACTTCCAAACAAAAAGTATTTTTTGTAAACAAATTCTTTGGTGAGAAGTGTTGATTTAATGACTCCGTTTTGTTGCAGATTTATAAGTTATTTTAGACTCGACAAAGACGCATTTGTTCATGTGCAAAACGAAATCAAAGATTTTTTGAAACAACCATAGCGTTCCTCCGCAGTCCCACCAATTATCAAACTCTGCACTGCCCTACATTTCATGGCAGAAGGAAGTTGCCAAAAGTGCAGTGTTAATGATTTTAATTTAGGCCTTGCTCAACCAACAGTTTTGGTAGTAGAAGTGCTAGAGACGTAGTAGAAGAACATATCTGACCAATTTGAATTTATCGAAGATTCATTTTTACCAGAAAACCAGATTTCCTGGAGTAATAGGATGCATCGAAAAAAGGTTACTACAGTCTGAACGTGTATGTTTCTGCTGATGAACCTTAATCAACCTCTCAAATTGGGCAAGTTTTGTGATTTTTGTCTAAAAAAATTATTTTCTTACAAACGTTTACATTATTATTTGTAAAACTTACATTTTTTTCTCCATTTTCTTAATAAAATTGCTTCTCAATTCGCTGTTGGTGCCGATATTTTTTTGTTAACACAAATGCACTACACAACCGGTAAATAGCAGTTGTTGAATTTTGATAACAATCACAACTGAGAGACAACTCAACTGGCTTACATAATGCCCCCAAACACACTTAAAAAGTCAACCATTTCTCAGTTGACTACTGGTTGACTTGTGACAGTCAACTAGTTGTGATCGGTAATACCGATTGCCGGATTACAACGCAACTTTGTTCTTAGTTGTCTTACATAATAGGCCCCCTAGATTCCACACTTGGCAATATCCTTCCAGTTTATTGATCATCAACTGTAGAGCAGTCGGTGTATCCGCAAGAATGACAATGTCATCGGCATACATGATCACTTTGATCCGTATGTTACCAAACTCCACTCCACAATTGAGATACTCAACCAAATCATCTAGAAAAAGTGCAAATAACAAGGGGTTTAGATTACAGCCTTTTCTCACTCCTTGGTTCACTTCAATCCTCTCTGATTTTTCTTTTCCATTATAAATGTATGCTATGGTCTTTTGGTACAGTTTTTCAATAATGTTGACAAAATTAGTTGAAAATACTAGGTTAAATCGCTTGTATATTAAAGCGTTTCTATTGATAGAATTAAATGCTGCTTTAAAATCGACAAAAAAGGCGTACAGTTTTTTATTTTGGTCGAGTTTACACTGCGCAAGTGAACGAAGCACAAAGATATTATCCACTGTGGAATATCCTTTACGAAAACCGCTTTGAAATTCGCTAAGCTTGTTTTCATCTTGCACACCCAACTGTTCAATCTTTCGTAAAGAACAATTGTGAATATTTTTAAGGCTGCATTCAGAAACGATATTCCTCTATAATTTGTAGGGTCTTCTACATCACCCTTCTTGTGGATTGGCATTATTAGGGCTTCAAAGAAGTGATCGGGGAACGTTCTAAATTTTAACATAATGTTAAGCGCTTGCCATCTTTAAGACTTTGCAGAACACAACTTACTTCATTTTCAGTTATATTCTTATCGAGTTTCTCAATCCAAGTTGATGGTCGTGCATAACTCCAAGATTTTTGTGTTGAAGAATTTAAAAGAGAAGCAAAATGATCGCTTAACGCCTGCAATGACACTGCTGCTGAAACTTTTACTTTAGAATTTCCATTAAGTTTCCTTGTTATAGCCCAAAACTCGGCTGAATCTTTACTTCGACTTAGGGAAACCGCTAAATTTTCTTCATACTTCTTTTTTTTTTTCTTTACATGTATTTTTGTAAAGTTTGTTAATCTCCAAGTAATCTAACCTTACACTTGGAATTTCATACCTTCTCAGGAGATTAAGTAGAGCTAATGATCTTTTCCTTATTTGCTCACATGAAAAGTCTTACCACTCATTTTTTTTAGTTAACATTTAATTAATTTGTTTCAGTACCTTTTCGAATTTAAATATTTGATGATCAAAAATTTCTATTTTCTCGGAGTCTTAAAAAATATTTAATCTTAAATATCTTAAAAACTAGTTAACATTTTTTAACAAAATTCAAATTTTAAACGTGTATTTATAAGCGCTTAATTACTGCGTACGAAAACTATTAAAAAAAATGTTTGGAATACATAAATAATTTAAAAACAAACCGCTCCAATGATTTTCGAAAAAAAAGTTAATAAATTAAGCTGTTTTCGAGAAAATAAATGACATTTAAATTTCTGAAGGTAAACTTTAATTTGCAGGTATTATTTTTTAATTTTAAAATATAGGTTCTATTTTTAAACACACTTTTTTAATAAAGGAACAAATTCGTGTGCTGCAGTTGTGTATTTTATTTAATTATAATGAGCGAACGTAATTCTGACAGAACTATGGAGGATTTTTAAAAATTGTCCAAGTTATGAGTCTGGCCAAAACAAAAACAACAGTACTGAAATGAAGGCGTAAGGGGTTTGACTAGTAAATAATCATTAATGATTTTGGAAACCAAGTTTTCAAAGGTTCTTGTCGACCATATTTTAGGACATTATTTTTGAGGAAAAAGGGGATTATTTAACATAAAAAATGAGTTTTGGAAAATATTATGGTTGCACAAAGGTTAGGTTAGGTTAATGTGGCTGTGGATACAAAAAACCACACACTTAGGCCAGAAGCAAGGCCCATTGTGATACCACATGAATCTAGAGAATTACTTCCCACTAGTCGAACCATTTTGAGCTTTTTATAAAGCGAAGGAGATATCTGATATCCTTTTTAGCTAGTTCACTGGGATCATCAAAAGAGTATTCTCCCAGATGAAGTTTGCGTCTTCGTGAAAGAGCAGGGCAGGTGCAGAGGAGGTGAGAGATTGTTTCTTCTTCTTCCTCGTCCATGCAGCTCCTGCAGAAGTCATTTGAGGCTACACCAAGTCGTATTGCGTGTCTGCCTATAAGACAGTGTCCCGTAAGGACACCTATTAGGTAGCTAATATGAAGTCTGCTTTGGGATAACAAGTATTTAGAGCGCTTTAGGTCCAATGAGGGCCATATTAGTTTTGTGGCTGCGCATGTTGGTAAATTGTACCACCTAGAGTTTGCTATCTCGAAAGCTTTTTCTTTTAGCAGAAGTTTACATGTAGCTATCGGAATACCTATCTTCTCCCTTTCAGGTGAAATAGGTATGACGGTTCCATTTTTAGCGAGTTCATCGGCTCTACAATTTCCTGCGATGTCTCTGTGGACCGGCACCCAGCATAGGTGAATGTTAAATTGCTGCGCCATCTCCATAAGAGACGATCGACAATCGAGGGCCGTTAGAGAGTTGGTTGAGACGCCGTTAAAGAGTTGGTTGAGACACCGTCAAGAGACTTGATAGCAGCCTGACTGTCAGAGAAGATGCGTATATCAGAAGTTGATATCACGTTTTCTCTTAGCCAGGAGAGAACCTCTTTGATCGCTAAAATTTCCGCTTGGAAGACGCTACAATGATTAGGGAGGCGGAATGAGAAGCTTAGATTAAGCTTTTCTGAGTACACACCACTACCAACTCCCTCATTTGTCTTGGATCCATCTGTGTAAAAATGGATGCTTTCGTCATCTAGGAGTTTTTTGTCTTCCCATTCATCCCTGGATGGAATGGATACCTGGAAGTTTTTACCAAATTGGGGTTTTGGGATAGTGTAGTCTATGTACTTTGGTATAGAACCAAAGAGGTTCAGAATGATGGAGTGCCCAACATTGTTGTTGGTCCACTGAGATGAGGCGTTGAGTCTTATGGCTGTACTCGTTGCCACTTGTTTGCTGAAAATGTCGAGGGGTGTCAGATGGAGGAGAGTGTCCAACGCTGCTGAGGGTGTGGCTCTCAAAGCCCCGCTAATGCAGAGACATGCAGTGCGTTGGACTCTGCTGAGTTTGTCGTAATATGTGACTTTCTCCAGTGCAGTCCACCACACTGCAACCCCGTACATAAGTATTGGTCGGATGACCGATGTGTATAGCCAATAAGTTATGCGAGGTTGAAAACCCCATTTGTTTCCTATGGCTTTTTTGCAAAGGAAAAGAGCTGCTGTAGCTTTTTTAACTCTTTCCTGAATATTAGGTTTCCAACTTAATTTTTTGTCCAATATCAGACCAAGATATTTGGCCTCATTGGTGGAAATTAGTGGTACACCTTTTATTGAGGGAGGTACAATTTCTGGGATCTTGTATTTCCGCGTAAAAAGGACGAGGTCAGTTTTTTGAGGATTAATACTAAGTCCACAGTGATCTGCCCATCTAGTGAGCATATTGAGTGCGTTTTGGAGGAGGTCTCTCAGTGTATTTGGATGTTCTCCTATGACGGCGATAGCAACATCATCGGCATACGCAATTACTCTGTAGCCTTCTCTCTCAAGGGATATTAGTAGCTCGTTAACCACTATGTTCCACAGGAGAGGGGACAGAACACCACCTTACGGAGTGCCTCTACTGACAGACCTTTTCGTATAAAAATCCCCCATCTTAGAGTTGATGATCCTGCTTTTTAGCATTAGATTTATCAATTCACAGAGTGAGTATTCGACGTTTAGGGTCGTCATAGCAGAAGTGATAGCGGATGTGTCAACGTTGTTGAAAGCGCCTTCATTATCCAGGAAGGCCACCATAGTACATATATTGTTTTTGTTCTAGGGAATATTCGATAGTTCTTACTAAGGTGTGCAAGGCTGTTTCTACCGATTTCCCTTTGCAGTAAGCATGCTGAGACATCGATAGTCTCTTATCAATGCTGTTACGTACGTGGATATCAATCAAACGTTCCAGAGTCTTGAGAATGAATGATGATAGGCTATTAGGTCTTAGATGGTTGCACAAAGCCTTAAGTAAAATAACAGAGTTCAGTCATAGATCTATGAAAGGAGTTTCACATCCATACTCGTGAATAATTAACAGTTTATACCAAATTTTGATTCGAAAATAAATTTATTGCTTCGGTATTTCTTTAAATAAAATAAATTTATTTAAAATAAAATTTAAATTTATTAAAATATACATAAAAACACAAAATAAAGGACGAATAGGTTTTTTGAGAAAGCCGTTAGAAATCAACAATATTGAAATGTATTCAGTTCGTTAGTAGGTAAATATTTACGAAAAGAGGATATACAATAAATACCTGGTGTCAATAAAAATTTAAATTCAATTAATAAACAAATTAGTTGCTTTATGATATACAAAAAATTGTTGAATTCATTAACCTCGATTATTTGTTTAAGGTTTGAAGAATTTAGTTGTCACATTGTTATTGTTTCTACGACTTATGGACTAAACGATTATACATTTTTATAAAAATGTTTTGTTTTTTGTTTTTCTCTAGAAACTACAACAAATACTACTTTGACTACTTTTGTTTTACTATTTTTTTGATTATTATTACATACATATATGATTTGGTTAACAATAATGTAACTTGGTCTCAAACATATACATTATCTCACAAATAACTTAGACAAATAAGATTCTAATTATAATTGACACCATTTGCATTATTTATTTTATTTTTTGTTTAATGATACGTTAGATATCTTGTCGAACTTAGTTTCTATTACTATTTTTCATTTGCGACTGTTTTGTTTTGTACTTAAAAATGTTTTGTTTTTGTTTTTGTTTCTTTTTTTTCTATTTGTTCCGATTAATTTATATGTAAATATAAATATGTATACTTTTTTATAAGAACACATTTTCGGTAAGAACAGAAAAGTATGTAACTGCGTTATTTTCTGAAAATGAAGTTTGTTCAAACTTGGGAGGGCGGGAACTCTTATTGAATTTAATTATTGTTTTTATGATTGTTTGAGTTTAGATTCTACGAAAATTATAACCACTATCCTGAAAAATTTACTAAATACGAAGTTACAAACTTTTCTAGTTTCACCGACACGATAAAATTTAACTAAAAAATTGTTACAAAAATAAAAAAAAAATAAAAATATATAAAACAAATCACCAGAGACACATGATCATGCATAGTTAGTTAGTATAACATGACTAAAATATATTACATTTTGTTTCTATGTTAGATTACAGGAACTGCTGCAACTTTTTAATGGTTTACTTTGTCCTAGATGAATGCCACTTTCTTCTTGATTTTCAACATCTAACGCGCTGTGTTTTCTCTGAAATTAAAAAAATATTTTGGTTTTTTTTTTTTCAACTTAATCGTTCTTAATTAAAATTAAAATTCAAAGAAAATGTACCTTTAATTCAGCAGCGAGGCAGGTAAAAGCATCTTCAACATTTGTATTTTCTTTCGCTGAAGTTTCCATAACGAAAAGAATTTCTGGAATATATTGGCACATTTCTTCGGCTTCTTCGAAACAAACTTCTCGTTCTTCTTCGAGATCACATTTATTACCGATTAATATTAGAAGGACATTCGATGCTGTGTAACGGCGAACTTCTTCAATCCATTTTTGAAGATTTGTGAATGATGAACGTTTTGTGATGTCGTAAACTAGAAACAAACAAAAAACAAATAGAAGTTGTGCTTATAATAATTATAGAAAAACTAGGTGTATGGAGTCGATATAAAATAATTTCAATGTTAAATATAACAAAAATCCCGTTTAGATCTTTTTATCGAAATAAACATTGCAATTAGTACTTGAAGTCAGGAGCTCCGTACGTCAGAAAATTAACATGAATACAGTTTTGTATCTGAGGTTATACAAAATCTGGCGTCAAGTAGAAAATTTTAGGCTTAAAGATTTATTTTAACTTACAATACAAATCAAAGAGAAATAAAAGTTTTACAATAAAATCTCTCAGGTCCCTAGACTACCCTATAATTTTCAAAAAATCGTATTTTTTTAATTTTGAAAGGTCCTTTATGACCTCAAAATAATGTTCGAGTGTATGGCCAGTAAAAACCTTTAAGTACTTGGGTTATGGGTTTCTACTACTCAAAACTATAAAGACATTTATCTCAGTACTGCGTTTTTTAAGATTAAAAAACTTGAATTTTCGATACATGTTGGAAAACACATTTTTTGTGTTCCATTTGGCCAAAAAATCAATATAACTCAAAAAAGCTTGTATTTCTGAAAAAAATCTCAAAAAAAACCTAACAATTGTTAAACGTTATTTTGTACCTTTAATATGACAAAGACATAGAGTGAGCATGAGGAGTGTTTAGAAAAGGCGTGACGGTGTGCATTGATTTTGAATGTTTGAACATTGCAATAACATGGAAAAACAGTGAGTGGCAAGGCACCCTACATTCGCGTAGTACGGCTAAAGAACGAATGTCTGTTATTCACAGTACGACTGAAGCTGGGCTAGAGGATTAACTAATAGGCATTTCTAAAAGTGCCAGTATGACGGTTGAAGCAGTTCCACAACCGAAGCGGAGAGATGTGAGTCGGGAAATGAACATGAAAAACTAAGAGTACAGCAAAACTTGTTAGATTTTTTATTACTGATGGTTGGTGCGAAGGGCTGTCATGCCAGTGATGTTGTGTTCAATCCCTGCATGTGCCACCTAAAGTTTGTTTCACTGGTACTGCCTTTTGCGAAATATTGACAAATCCTCCAAGAGTAATTGTTGTCATAAAAAGTGCTTTCTCAAATTAGACGTTCGGATTCAGCAAATAATAAAACTGACATTAATCGCACATATGTATGTACATATGAATGGTTGAGAGTTGTAAGTCACTAGACTCTGCTTCTCTATGAACTGTTTCGCTACCTTATTTATTAACTTCCCATAGGAAGTTATTGTAATGGGTCCGATTTGTCAAATTGAAAATTTTGACATTTCTCGACGTTTCAAGGTCCCTAGAGTCGAAATAAAAGATTTTAGAAAGATGTCTGTGCGTGCGTGTGTACGTACGTCCGTACGTTCGCGACGTTTTTTTCGTCGTCCATAGCTCAAGAACCAGAAGAGATATCGACTAATATATCAAATAAATTTTGTTATACAGATAATAAGGCAGAAAGATGCAGAAAGGGCACTCAAGAAAATTGCGTGGGTGGTTTTTTTACCATAACAGTTTAAAAAAAAGGTGAAAATTTTGGTTAACCCTAAATATCTCATGAACCAATGACGCTAGAGACTTGAATTAAATTTTATATATGAAAAATGTTGTTTTCAACATTCAGTAAAATTTTGAAAAAAAAAATTGATAGTTTTTTTACAAAAAATTAAAAACCGAAAAAAATATTTAAGAAAAGTTGGTAAAAATTGATTTTCGACTTAAATATCTTTTCAAAAATTTGAGATTATGGCTTCTAACTAATTTTAACTTATAAGAAATATTGTTTTCAACATTAGGAAAAATTTTGAGAAAAATCGAATTGAAAGTTTTTTTACAAAAAATAAAAACCCAAACAAAAAAATTAATAAAAGTTGGTAAAAATTGATTTTCGGCTCAAATAGCTTTTCGAAAATTAAAAATATTGGCTTCAACTTATTTTATTTCACAGAAAATATTGTTTTTTATATTCAGTAATTTTTTTTATAAAAATCCAACAGTCCGTTTTTTCATAAAAAAAAATAAAATCTACAAAAAATAGAACGCAAATTTGGCAAGAATTGATACATTTAGACAAACTTTTAAGCAAGACAAATCGATAGACGGGATGGGAAGTTATCAGTGTGGGTCGCATCCCAGCCTCTTTTTTATTTTTAAGAATGGTTTGTGGCTCCTAAAAAAATTATTTAAAATATTAAAAAAAAACAAGAGCCTCCCTAATGATTCAAAGTTTATTTTAGTTTATCTAAATTTTGTTTAAAGTAAATATGTCATACTTTAAATATTAAAAAAATACAAAGATTATACATACTAACAAAAATACCTACATACTTATTTAAATATGTGTAAAATCATTTTTTCCACGCATATTTAGGCACACAAAAATAGGTATTTGTTTATATTTGTTGGCTTCGGTTCAATTCTTCTTGTTGCACATTTGAACGCACCTATGTACCTGTTATTGGAATTTACAAGTGCGTTGTTTTGGTTGGTTAGTTCAAAGCAATTCACTGACACAAAAAATTACAAATTACTTGGAATTTGAACATCATTCCAAATAGTTAAATTTCTATGGCAAATGACTCAATAGGCCAACACTGCACCCACCCAGCAATCATTAGTAGGCAAGCAATTAGCTCTTCAGAGATTAAATTAATTAAGGTTCATCATATTAATATATTACCTCAGCTACTTAAGTACCTTCATATTAATTAAAAATAGAGCTGACGTAGATGAACCTTTGTTTACCAATCTCACATTTGCTAGAAAAACTGTTTCACACCTACACGACTTATCACGCAAAAACCCAAAAAAAAATGGGTGTATCTACTTAACTATGAAAGTATCTATTGTAGGTATTGATGATGATTTGTTACCGAGATTGACTGACAAGAGAATGTTGAACTCACCAATGATAACTCCATTTGCTGAGCGATAGTAACTCTGTGTTATTGTTCGGAAGCGTTCCTGGCCAGCTGTATCCCATATTTGTAACTAAACGAAAAAGAAACATTAGGAAATTACTATGATTTTCTTTCTTGACATTTCATCCTCATTATAAACCATTTAACTCACCTTCACTTGTTTCCCTTCAATGGCAATGGTTTTCATTGAAAAATCAACACCTATGGTATTGCCATGACGTTCGACATAGTTGCCTGTCTTGAAGCGTTCTACAATACAAGTTTTACCAGTTCCGCAATCACCGATTAATACGATTTTGAAAAGAAAATCGAAACTTTCTTCATTTGGCACAGCCATAAGGGTTTGAGGATTTCTGGCCGTCATCTTTTTGTGTGTGTTTTCTTTTTCCTATGATAACTGGGAGTGATGTTTTGTTTTTCTTAATTTAATAATACACCTGTTCTTTGGATAGTTATTTTCTATTTGTCAATAAAACAGGTGAAAAATGGAAAGTAATATAAAATAACTGTTTATGCAACTGCTAGCCACCACTTTGATTGTTATGATTTTTTCTTAATAATTTTTTGTGACGTTCCCATATTTGTCTTGTCTGTTTTTGACGTTATTCTTATTGCTTTGTTTGAATGGAAAGAGACAAACGTATTTGTTAGTTTTAGGCTAGTGATGAGACTAATGAGTTCGTTGTTTTATAAACCAATCTAGTTAGACGCTGTTCACATTGAAATTATGTTGGACACTAACAATTATTAAGTAGAATACGCAATCAATTCTCGTTTTGTGAAGACTTGAAGTAATAGGTCCGTTCGCGTACCCTCCTAAAACAGTCAAATTTTACTACAAAATACGAAATTTAACCAAATACTGTTCGCGTACTCAAAAATTTCGTAGTTTTTCGTAAAAGAGAGCGCTCACGAGAGAGTAAAATATTTCCCCAACCTACGAATTTTAGCCCAAGAAATTTCTTTGGGCTGATTTGTGAAAATTTCAAATTTGATAGAAATTCAAATAAATAAAATAAAGTGCTCGCTTTTGCTGTCAGTTATAAAAATTAAAAACAAATTTTCAAAGAACAGCAACAAGACAGTAATATTAGGTCCGTTCGCGTACTTTCTGCACCAAAATTCGTAAAAAGAGATATTTTAAAGAGTGGGGGTAAAATTCTCTCACCAAAAAAAAAACTACAAAAAAGTAAGCGAACGGGAAAACAACAAATTTTTCAAACAATATTACTGTCTTGTTGCTGTTCTTTGAAAATTTGTTTTTAAATTTTATAACTGACAGCAAAAGCGAGCAATTTATTTAATTTATTTGAATTTCTATCAAATTTGACAATTTTCACAAATCAGCCCAAAGAAATTTCTTGGGCTAAAATTCGTAGGTTGGGGAAATATTTTACTCTCTCGTGAGCGCTCTCTTTTACGAAAAACTGCGAAATTTTTGAGTACGCGAACAGGATTTGGTTAAATTTCGTATTTTTTCGTAAAATTGAACTGTTTTAGGAGGGTACGCGAACGGACCTATTGTGTGAAAAATTTGTTGTTTTCCCGTTCGCTTACTTTTTTGTAGTTTTTTTTTTGGTGAGAGAATTTTACCCCCACTCTTTAAAATATTTCTTTTTACTTTAGTGCAGAAAGTACGCGAACGGACCTAATATCTAATTAAACACCTTAACGTTAATTTCGATTCTTAATGAGTGAAAAATTTAAAATTTTTTCGTTTAGCAATTTTAAAATCACAGAGTAATCATTTTGTAAAGACAGAGAAAAAGTATGCAAATCGGAATAAAGTTTTCCAATAAGAGGTTTTTTTTTGGATATTTTAATGTGTATACACTCTTTACTCTTTTACTCTAATATCATGTTATTTGTAGTAGTAAACACTTGTGTAGAACATTTAGAATAAGGGGCAACATCTAGTGATTAAGAGGAGAACTCGCTTCGTTAAGTATCGAGAACATTCAGCGCCTACAAGAACCTAGTAGTTTCTCGACCCAATTTGAGGTATATATGTAAATATAGGCGCTCGGAAGCGAAGCGGTTCATTATTGATTGTGAACTGTGATAAAGTAAAGACTGTGTTTGAAAAGTGATAGTTGAAAGTGTTGAATAAATAAGTTTGGAGCGATTTTAATAAAGTGAATTTGTGTTTTATTTACAAAGTGTGAATAAATTTTAATTGTCGGACCAAGCTGAATATTACAATATTAAACGAAGAGCTTATTTTTTAAGACGAATCAATCCAAAGAATTTCGGTTAGGCTTGTTGTTGAAATCGCATAGGAAATTAAAAGTGATGAATAAATCATCAATTCTCAAAAACGAATCTCAAGCTATTTAAATATTGTCGGTATAGAATTTGGAAAACTGCTATTTTAGTTCACAGTTAACTTTTGGTTTTCTGATGCCGTGTTGTTTGTTTATTGTTCGACTTTTGTTTTCGTAGTGAAAAGAAAAAAACGTGTAAAGTAAAAGTAAAGTAAAGAAATAAAACAATTATGGGAACAAATCATTTAACAAAATAATGACCTTTCTTTAGTGCGACTTGTATTATTAATTTATTAATCTTATAATAATTATTGTCGACAATATTCCTAAAAGTAATAAAACCAGTATTTTTTAGAAAATAAATAATTGAATTATGACAAAAAACTATCAGGATCTATCATTTAGTACTTTTTAGTACAAACTATAAGAATTATTTTTCAAAATGGGTTTGAGAATCGCCTAAGGCCGCGGCCACGCAGTAAGCGGCTGAGCGGCTGAGCGAAAAAAAAAAAATATAAAACATATTAAATCACATAGAAGCGGCCACGCAATGAGCGAGCGGCGAAACAAAATTCTGAGCGGCTAAGCGGCGCCGCTCAGCAACCAAACCTGTTTTAATTTTCTGAGCGTCAAGAAGTAAAGATGGTCAAAGTAAACATTGAGTTGTTAATTTCGTGTGTGCAATCTCGACTTTAACTACTAATCGCTCAAAAGCCATACGTCGCTTAGAGTTGCCGCTCAGCCGCTTACTGCGTGGCCGAGGCCTAAGACGAGTTCATGAATTAATAAAATCAAAAATCTCTGTGGAAACTGAAAAGATGTCAGTTAAATACCATACAGATCGAAAATTATCCAAATGCTGTGATTTTTACTGCAGAGATTTCTTGCTTTTCATCATAAATTACAAAAATGGATGAAAATATGGAAATGTTGAAATTAATACTGCTGTGGTTTTGTTTGAAATGGTAGAAGACTGCGGTGAATTTAAATATACATTTCTGAATCTAAAATTATGAAAAAAAATTGAGCTGAATAAATTTATGAATTTAAACCAAAACTGATTGAATCCACGAAAATTATCATATTCAACTTCATTTTTTCATTATGACACTTCCTATAATTTGCATTTATGAAGATCTCTGCATTTCTGGTCTACCATTACCATCTCTATTCAACTAACATGATTTTAATATTTTCCATGCTGTAAATCTGAATTACTCTCTGTAAGGAATTGAAAATGCTTTAAGATTAACTCTTGTCATATACATTTTATTTGTTGTCTTATTATACTTCAAACATTATTAACAATTTCACAATTAAACACACCCTGTACATAGATAGCTTAACAATATTTATATAATTGTATTTACAATTTTTTTGTTTAAAGAATTATCTTAAATTTAAAAAAATGACTTTCATATTCCACTCGTATTTCAATGTACAAAAACAAGAAATTAATAAATAATAAATAAATAAATAAATAAATAAAAAAAAAATAAATAACAAAAAATTAAAATAAATTAATAACAATTAAATTCGATCGATAGATTATGAATATTATAGATTATATCATAAATAAAATAAATATTTAGTTTTTAAGAAATAAAAAAAACAACACATTTTTTTTGAATATGGCCGCAAACATAACTTCAAAAAGTTATACATTGAATATTTTTTTGTTTCTCCCTTTTTTGATCCTACATCGAGACAAGGCGCTTTTTGGGAAAATTACTTGGAGAGTTTTCTTTGATTTCGTTTATTTCTTCAGCTTCTTGTTCATGGTATTCAGAATGTTCTTGATTGCTAAAAATATAAATTTTCCATACAAAAATTTTATGAATAAAATTTATTTAAGTAATATTATTACCTATATTTTTTTGTGAGCAAAGCCTTAAAAATGCTCTTTGGACATGCTTTGTAGTAAGGAAAACATTCTCCAGGAACTTCTTTGCCCTCTCCAATTTCTTGGGCTTTCACATATTCAGGAATAAGATTAGCAAATGGTGATTTTTTAACTCTAAAATTATAAAAATTCGTTAGTGTAAGATATTTTAAATATTTATTAAAGAATTAGTTAAGTGTGTAAAACTGCTGAGTCCACTTTTTAAAATCTCCAAAAACATTACTGTATTACAAATTTTTGTAATCGAATCTTTCATTTCATTGCAAAAGTGTACTCAAGCAGAAAGACAAACTTTTAGCCGGACATGTCTTACGTCAAAAATAATTTAGTCATCTCTCCAAAAATTCCAAAATGATCCAAACTTCTCGAGTGAACTTCACAAATCGTTCTCAAAAGACAAGCTTTCCCATCCATGCCAAAAGTCGATAGAAAAGTTTCAACGGCACCATAAAGCATTACTCTAATTTGTATATATATGGACAACGATTCAAGTTTGAAAAGTCTTCATATTACTGTTCTAACAAATACCTTTCTCCTCCGTGAAATATATGTTTAAACCTTTCTGGTATTTTTGGCATTTCTTCGACTTCTTCTTCGTCCTCTGGCTCGTTGTTCGAAAATTGTGTTTCTTGTGAAGATAAATCACGCTTCTTTTTGTAATTCAAATATCTTGCCATATAACCGCCTTTAAGAAGATTATTTGAAGACAACAAAAATCAGTGTAAAAACAAACATACCCAACACTTCTCCTGCTGAATGCCCAAATGATCTCGCAAAAATCGGAGGCAGATCACCAAGTGGATTTTGATTATCTGTCAATCCAAGCTTGTCAAAATCAACTAAACGGAATCAAAGAAAGTTGTTATTTCGTAAAAAGAGATTTTATTTTTTCTACATACTTGTGACTGGAAAACTGATGGTCAAATTCGAAAAGAATCCCTCTGGTGGATGTCGAACCAATGGCAAAGCTATTGTAGGCGTAAACGTCAGCGAAGTGCCAGGTGGCAAGGCTAAACGGCCATCGTCTGTTATCCAGACAAGACGTTTTTTTCTCGAATGTGGTTGATTATGTTCGTCTAGAAATTCTTCATGATTCGTAACGAATGCAGAGCTAGTTTTTGAAACGTCACCACCCTGATTAGAGGAAGATGAAGACGATGATGTCCCTATCGAACGGGTCTGTGTTATTTGGCCAGAAGCTTTTTCTATGAGAACAAGAAGTAGGATTCCTGCTACTGAGGTCATATTGCACAGCCCTGTTTTCGTCATTTTCATTTTGTTTTCTGCAATTAAAGAAAATGTCTCTTATAAGTTACATAATATAGAAATCAGACATTAGTACATACATATATGTAAATATGACAATTTTAAAAATTATGGAACCACAAATGACATATCTTATTTTCAAACTGCATTAGTTGATAGATAAAGATACATGTTGCCACGACACGAGTGATAATAATATGTACATTTATGAAGCTAAAGGGAAAAGAAAAGAACGTATTGATTGAAAGTATGCGGTTATGTAAGAGAAATGTCAAATAAAATTAAATTCGGTGTTTAATTAATTTCTAAGATTGTTTAAGATATTGATTTTGGTATTTTGAAACAAAAGTTTTGCCTTGTGTGACCTTCGGACACTTCAATAAGGAATTCTCTATATAAGATCCTTCTCTTAAATACTTACAACAAATAAATACAAGTGCTATCAGAAATCTTTAACTTAATTTTGCTGAACTTTCATGCTCTTTATTTAAAATATTTTATTTGATAGCAAAACCAATCTAAAATGTGGGTACTTTTTTCCAAATTCAACTTTCACGATAAAATATTTTTACGTTACTTAAATTAAATTTTTAAGTCGTCAAAAATACTCAGACTTACTCATATATTATTTTATATGAGTAACCAAAAACTCAGAACTACGGGATTTAACGCATAGTCTGATGTATATATGTACATATATGAAAATGAAAAAAATATTCAGTTCAGAAACTCGAAGTCAAAATTTTAAAAAATTAATTATTTTGTTCCCATTACCTTTTCTCAAAACAGTTAGTTGATAAGTAACTAAATAGTTTTGTTTACAATATTCAATCCTCATTTTAATTTAAAATAAAGTTCTAAGACGGAGAACTTTACAAGGCTCCAACAAGAAGTGAATTTAGTTGAAAAATATGTATAGTCTCAAAAAACGACTTTGGGTAAAGGCTTTTTCACATTTTTAGCCCTGAATGATTTTCTAACGAATAAACGAACTACAATTGTAGGCAATGATGTTATTTTTGAAACTAATAAATGTGAATGAACTCACTCATGAGGCTGGGTTATCAATTAAATATAAGTTTTTGAATGCCTGCCTTGACCGATTTAAGTAAAAATAATTTCCCCATCAATGAAGGAAATAAAAAACATTTTCCAAATCGTTCAAACAAAGTTTATGCTTCTTACGATGATTTGCCTATTGCATTGGACAATCTACTGGTACATATTTACGACGGATTTAAAAAAGTAAAAGTGCTGGAAAAAATAAACAGATATCGTAAGCATTTGGACAGCCAATTGGAACATCACTTATTTTCCAATTTTTATTCACCATTAGCGTCTCCAAGGCATTGTGCGAAAGGAGCTTTTCAAAATTAAAACTTACACAAAATCACATCTGAGATCGATGGTTGTATACATATGTGTACCTTAGAGATTATAAAACGACGTGACCCAATTTGATGAAATTTCCAGACAATCTTCAGATAAACCCAACTTAAAATCCTGGGATATAGCTTTCGGATCAACAGGATTTCTATGTCCCATAGAAAGCCGCGGATGCGTTGATTCTAGTAAATAAAAGCTCTTCTATTCTACCTTATTTTGTTTGTACTCTACTGGTTAGTTGCTTCGATTATTGCAAGAAAAGTAATCAATATTTTTAGCGCAATCTCAATGAATAATTTTAAGCTTATAATTTTAACCTTAATAAATTAAATTTAAAATTCAATTGGTAGTTGTTTTGTTAATACATATTGTAATATTCAGCTTGGTCCGACAATTAAACTTATTCACACTTCGTAAATAAAACACAAATTCACTTTATTCAAATTACTCACAAAAAATCTTTATTCAACACTTTCAATTATTACTTTTTAAACACAGTCTTTAATTTCAATTATTACTTTTCAAACACAGTCTTTACTTTATCGCAATTCACAATCAATAAATGAACCACTTCGCTTCCGAGCGCCTATTTATATACCTCAAATTGGTTCGAGAAACTACTAGGTTCTTGTAGGCGCTGAATGTTCTCGAATTGAGTTCTCCTCTTAGCCACTAGATGTTTCTCGATGCTTAATGAAGCGAGTTCTCCTCTTAAGGCCCAACTATAATAGGCATAAGCAAACATAAGCTTATGTCAAAAACCCGACGAAAATTCACTTAAGTTCGTGAAATTACTGCGGGTAGCCATAATGCAATTTTGCTCACTTATCTACATGTCAAAATAATATTCGCAGCTCTATATGAAGATATAAATCCTTCGTACGTATTACCCTCCAAAACCCGTTTGTTTACATAGTTTATTTTTAATGTGAAAGAATTCAAAGAGAAAAATTGACGTGTTTTCACGCATACATAGAAATAACTAATGAGTTTTTTGGGGAAATTTCATAAATTAGAAGAGAAATGACACGCACACTATGAATAAGTTTATGAGGCTGATTTCCGGTTATGATAAACATTCTGAGAGAAATTATCTGCAGTGGAGTTGGCCTGTGTGTATTTGATCCAAACTGTCAGATTTACTTATGCGGCGAGCGACTGGGATCGCTCTTGCTTAAGTTTGCTTAAGTTAACGAAACTGAGAAAAATTGAACGAAACGGAGCTAGACTCCATTATGGTCACTCGTATTAGATTCTTTGTATTCGTACGTTTACTTATGCGCGCATATGCTAGCTTATGTCTATTATAGTTGGGCCTTTAATCACTAGATGCTTAACGAAGCTACGAGTAGTTCTCCTCTTAGCCACTAGATGTTTCTCGATGCTTAACGAGGCGAGTTCTCCTATTAATGACGAGATGCTTAACGAAGCGAGTTCTCCTACTTATCACTAGATGTTGCTCCTTATTCTAAATGTTCTACACAAGTATTTATTACTACAAATAAACGGTTGTTACGTACTTATTCTACTATAACACGATATTAAAAGGGATAAAGAGTGTATATACATTACAAATACAATATAGTAAATAGTTTTCATACATTTTTAGGGGGATCACAGTAATTATTTATAATTTCTAAATCTTTAAAATACAAGAAACAATATAAGGTATAGGTTAAGCTTCAAAAATAATTTTTTTTATTTCTTTATATAAAATTTAAGTGTAGCTAATAAATTCTGAAAAAAGGAGACCCTCTAAGCTGCACCAACTATAGAGGAATCAGTCTACTTAACATCGCTTACAAAATCTTCTCTGCCGTAATATGTGAACGTCTAAAGCGCATCGTCAACAACCTGATATATCCTTATCAGTGTGGTTTTAGACCAGGAAAGTCCACAGTCGATCAATTATTCACATTACGGCAGATTCATTGATTTTAAGGCCTGAGAGCATCTACAGGGATTAGCTGTATAGAGTCATATCTAGTTTTGGCATCCCTGCCAAACTCGTCCGTTTGTGCAGGATGACCATGGAGAATTCACGCTGCTCCATAAAGGTTGTAAAAAATATAACAGAACCTTTCGATGTCAAAAAAGGTTTTAGACAAGGTGATGCGCTGTCATGCGATTTTTTTAACATCGTACTTGAAAGAATAGTGCAGAGCTCACACGTCAACACTAGAGGCACTATCTTTCAAAAGTCTGTCCAATTACTAGCATATGCTGATGACATTGACATAATCGGAAGAACTCAGCGTGATGTCAATGGGGCTTTTGTGAGTATTAAGGCAGAGGCGGCAAATGGGTTTAACGGTTAATGAGGGCAAAACAAAGTCATGCTGTCGTCAAGAAAGGACCTACAACACCGACGTCTTGGTTAAAACGTTACCATCGACAGACGTAACTTTGAGGTAGTAAAGACTTCGTCTACCTAGGTTCCGCTATAAACGCAAAAAACAACACCAGTGCTGAGATCAAACGAAGATCCCATCGGACAGAGCAGTAGAGAAAGACCGCAGAAAAGGTTGCGCGCACAAGTGTAAAGTGACCTCACCCAACTTGGAGCGCGAAACTGGAGAAATCTAGATACGGACCGAGCTAGATGGAGAAGTTTGTTGGGTGAGGCCCTAGTTCACACAGCACTGTAGCACCACCTTAAGTAAGTAAGTAATAAATTGTGCATAAGTACAATTTTTGCCAAAAATTAATAAATATAGTTTGTTGATTAAAATTTTGTTTCCATTAACTTATGGTTAAATATAGTAAAGTTAAAAATTATACCATAAATTAAATCTCCTGAATTATTTGAAAAATGTTTGTAGTAAGAATTTATAAAGAAAATATACATACATTCTGCCTAAACCAAACTTTAGATTAAATTTTCAATTTCCGGAAAATAGTGCAATTTGGCGGTACTGCTTATAAATAGAGAAAGGAATCAGCTCTCAAAAAAAATAAAGTTAAACGCACTAACATTCAATTAAAGTTTCACGTCAAATTCATCAGAAAACTTAGCTTACCTACATATCTAATCTAACATCTCGCACATTTTTCGCAATTTATCTGATCACTTTGCCTAAACACTCATTGAATATAAAGAAGATATGTTTGTACCAAAAATGTCTATCATGCGTAAACACATATCTCCTAGAAAAGCAATTGCTAAAAATTGATACATAAAAACAAGTTTATGCTATACATATGTACCTAGAGTTGCAATCGACTATAGGAAACAATGTAAATCTTTTTTGCCAAAGGCATACAGATCAAAAAACATCTTGGCAGTTTAAATGATGTTTTTTTCAAAATAATTATCTTCTTTCATCAAAGTGACATATTTTCTTCAAAAATAATTGCAAGGTAAATTTGAGAATGACATCAAAACTTTATACCACCGTAGTTGATAAATGAACATCATGGAGTTAGTAATTATATAATTTACAAATAATATCAAGTTTTTTTTTCCGTACACCACCACCGCCGCCGTATACACCTATCAATTTCATGTCCAATCCAATTTGCTTAGTAAATCACAAGGCTTTACTACTTTCATCTTTTGCTTTTACTTGTCCTGGAAAACTTGGGTTTTTCTAGGAAACTTTCATCATCATTTAAGGTCCGGAACAAAATCTGAATTTGTATTACAAGATTTACATACATACATATGTATGTAGAACATTAGATTTTTGATTATAGAGTTATTGTAGACTAAATAATTTTGTATTGTTTTCTCATGGTCATATTCATGTTTATAAACATCAGCTGATAATAATTGTATTGTCCAATTACAAAGAAGTAAATAACAATAACAATTTTGCTAACTGGTTAAGAATAAAAGAAAAAAGAAGAAAAAGCGAAAATAATAATCAAAAGTGTCAGAAATTTCAAGAAGAATTGACTGTTTCAATTAAAAAATAATTAAGAAGGTGTGCCATTTCACCAACTATAAACAAAATACAAAAAAAAAAGAGTATCCACCAACCTAATTTCCCTTTTAATGAAAATATCATAAATGCTCACTTTTTAATCGTTAATTACTTATTTTTATTCATTCATTGGATTTTATGAGGAGCTCAGCCTGTTTTTTGATTTTAATAATTCCAATCCAATCTCCAAGAATATAAGAAGCATGCGTATACTTTTCTTCTTTCTTACTTCAAAGCTGTCCTCTCTTACACTTGTTTTGGTTTTTATTTTTATTTTCCTTTAGCCTCGCACTCAACTATAAGCGACTGAACTTGTCACAATTCATTGCCTTTATTCAAACAAAAAATTCCATTACCGTCACAACAACAAATACAAAAAGAGTCAATTGCCGATTGTGACCCACTTCTTATAGCCAAACCGGCGCGGCGGCGGCGGCCGGTGCGGCGGTAGCGATGGCGGCGGTTTCAATTTTGCGGAAGGCACGCTTGTGCGTAGACCAATATCATAACAGAGATGCATCTCTATTTAGGTAACCCCATTTGGCGGTGTGCTTCCCTGAAGGTCTACACTTTACGCAGAAATATATCCATCTATTATATTTGCTCTACTTTTTAGCAGAGTAGAGCTTAAACTTTGATAGTTGTGGTAGAAAAATCTCGTTTTCAATTTCGATTTCTAGAGCGGTGTGTGCCAATAGGATTAAATGGGGGATGCCGGGTTGGAATTCATACGCACACGCATAGATGGTAGCCTGTTGTCTATATATGATGAGCTCTCTGAGATCCATGAAACTGGTTGCAACTTATACCTACCACAACTGGTTATCAATGACGCAGTCTTCAAGTACTCCAATGCAGAAAAAAAGAAACAGAAAAGAAGTAACTACTAGGAAGCGATTTTTCTTCATCTTCATCTTTTGGGAGGATTTTTCTTTCTTGGGATTGAGTATTTTTTGCTACTGCATCCGTGTCAATTGGTGGCTTTGACATTGAACATATAAAAGTCGTCTTGGATTATAATTAAGTTCGATAGGTA
The DNA here is from genome assembly GCA_920104205.1 of Eupeodes latifasciatus. Classification (NCBI taxonomy): domain Eukaryota; kingdom Metazoa; phylum Arthropoda; class Insecta; order Diptera; family Syrphidae; genus Eupeodes; species Eupeodes latifasciatus. The sequence continues at coordinate 150,873,290 of OV049926.1, read as the reverse complement.
AAGATATGTTATTGATTAATGTGGTTGATAATAATCAATCTTATTTGGTAGTGAAAAAAGTGTAATCAGGTTAGATATTTACTAACGTCCACACACTTTTTCTTTTACTTCGCTGCATAAGATGGGCATTTCAATTTCTACAGAAATTTTTGTTGAAGAAAATAATAATTGTAAAAAAAGTAATTTTAAAATCATCTAAACACTATTTACAGGCACGTAAAACATAAAAACCTTAATAAACAAAAGAGCTGAATAGCAAACCTTTTTTAAAGCAATATTTGAACTGAAGTAGGTAACAAAGTTCATACATAACAGAAATGGTGTTTTTTTTTATTTTATTTATATTTTAACATTGATATTATAATTTTGTAAACAAAATTTTAGCACAAGTTTCAAAAGAAAATGTTGTTTGGTGTTTAGTAAAAATATATGTATGCTCAGGCATCTTCTTTAATAACTTTTTATACATTTGTTTTTTGAACCTATATACTCATAAAAAAGGCCTGTTTGCATTTATATGCATCATTTTAAGAAAATTTCATGTTCGTTGTGAAATTTTTATTTAAATATCATTGTTATTCCAAATATATTGAATTTTTATACAACAATTTTATTTATGTTTAGTTCAGTTGAATATTTGAAAAATAAATTTAATTTTTGTCGCAATCGGTCTTATTTTTGAATATTATTAGAAAAATGTCTATATTTTAGTACTCTTTTCATTTTAAGTATAGAAACACTGAACATTTAATGTTTTATTTTTGCTGATAACATAATTTCTTCTGGACAAATTTGAAATAGGAGTATTTAAAGTTTTGAGTCTTAAAATTCATACACACATTAATATAATGGCAGATCCGGCAGACAATGGCTTCTTTTTGTGCCACTAAACAAATATTATTGCTTTGTAATCATTTATTAAAATTCTTAGATAATTATTAATATTGATATGTTAAGTTTTTTTTTAAGATCACTTATGTTTAAAACGATAAGAATTCAGTTAGTTGCATTTCAATTAGTGATGATTATTTATATTTCAGTTTAATTTGTATAAATAATAGCAGATTTTGAAAATGTGAACTAAACCAAAGAAAAAAGATTGTTATCACTTTATTCAGTGAAAAATATTTTTAACATTAAACAATTTTTACAATCACAGTAAGTCTAAAAACAGTTTACAAAAATTGGTAAGTCTGATTTGATTTGTTTAAAACAAAAAACTCACTCGATATGTTCACGCCAAACACCTCCACCGATATTGATGGATTAACGCAAACTGTTGCACTTAATTTAATTCTTCATTTAAATTGCGGCAATCACTAAGTTTTCAGTATTTTGGCATTGATCCAATCTTTAACTCAATTTGAAGAAATAAAATTAAAAAAAAAATATACCTCCATGGTAGATTGAATGTAGTGATATTTAAATAGATGCACACCGTTTATCATTTTTCTATCCTTTCTAAATTATTTAAATTTCTCGAATCACGTATTGTGATTGAAATATGTGATTTGGAACTAGTATTCCTTTTTAAACTAAAAGATTAAATGTTTTTATTATGTGTATGAATATGTGTGTCTTGTGTAAGTTAAGTTATTAACACTAACCAGCTATAAATGTATATAGAAATTTGGGAACATTTTAAAAGTTTAAAAAACAAAAAGGTTGTTAATAAAATGTAACACCAAGAAATTCTTATTTTTAAAAATTTAAAGTTACCTTTTTTAAACAATTTTTGGAATAATTAAGGTCTTATAATTAAGGGGAGTTTGTAGTGTCCAAACATTTTTTTTGAATAATCTAAAAGAAAAGAAGCTGGGATGCGGTACCCACACTGATAACTTCCCATCCCGTCTGTCGATTTGTCTGGCTTATAAGGTTTTCGTGTTTTGTTAAAAAAGTTATCAGTTAAATTATTCTAAAAAAATTTTAAAATAACCAACAATATTTTGGATTATGATCCAAATCTATTTTTGTTAACGAGATTTTAAGTCGTTAACCAATTTTTACCAATTTTAGTAGCATTTTTTAAAAGTTCTTATATCCTATATAAACAAATACAAATTAGATGAAGGAAATTAATTTGAAGTCAATGCCTTCTATTGTTCACGAGATATAGAGAACCTAACATCAATACCATATTTTCGTACTATTTTTGTAGATTTTATTTTTTTATGAAAAAACAGACTATTGAATTCTTATAAAAAAAAATTACTGAATGTCAAACAAAATTTTTTCTGTGAGATAAAATTAGTTTGAAGCCAATGGTTTTAATTTTTGAAAAGATATTTGAGTCGAAATTCAATGTTTACCAAGTTTTAGTATTGTTTTTTTTTGTAAGAAACCTGTCAATTCGATTTTTCTCAAAACTTTACCGAATGTTAAAAACAATATTTCTTATGAAATAAAATAACAAAAATTGAAGCCATTATCTCAAAATTTTGAAAAGATATTTGAGTCGAAAATCATTTTTTACCAACTTTTAGTAATGTTTTTTTTTAGGTTTTTATTTTTTGTTAAAAAACTGTCAATTTGATTTTTCTCAAAGTTTTATCGAATGTTAAAAAAAAACAATATTTCTCATAAGATAAAATTTGTTTTAAGCCAAAATCTCAAAGTTTTGAAAAGATATTTAAGTCGAAAGTCAATTTTTACCAACTTTTGTTAATTTTTTTAGGTTTTTAATTTTTTGTAAAAAAACTGTCACTTCGATTTTTCTCAAAATGTTACTCAATGTTGACAACAATATTTTTTAAAAAATGAAATTAGTTTAAAGCCAATGTCTCAAAGTTTTGAAAAGTTATTTGAGTCGAAAATCAATTTTTACCAACTTTTATTAATTTTTTTTAGGTTTTTGTTTTTTTTTTGTAAAAAAAACTGTCAATTCGATTTTTCTCAAAATTTTACCGAATTTTGAAAACAATATTTCTTATAAGATTAAATAAGTTGGAAGCAATAATCTCAAATTTTTGAAAAGATATTTGAGTCGAAATTCAATTTTTATCAACTTTGAGTAATGTTTTTTTTAGGTTTTTATTTTTTATAAAAAAACTGTCAATTCGATTTTACTCAAAATTTTACCGGATGTCAAAAACGTTGTTCTCCGTTGCACAAAATTGTTTTGGAGATAAAACCATTTTTTATTCCTAAAATTTTCGAGGTGACAAAAATTTTTTTCAGTTTTTTTGATATATAAAAAAACCATTAAATGAAATTTTTTCCAAAAATATATTTGTTTGGTATCGCGTTACAATATATAACATAAAATTTAATTTAAGTCTCTAGCGTTATTGGTTCGTGAGATATTTTAGGTTAACCAATATTTTCATCTTTTTTTAAACTGCTATGGTAAAAACCGCCCACGCAATTTTCTTGAGAGCCCTTTCTGCATCTTTCTGCATTATCTGTATAAAAAAAAATATTTTAAGTCGATATCTCTACTGGTTCTTGAGCTATGGACGACGAAAAAAACGTCGCGGACGTACGAACTTACGTACACACGCACGCACAGACATCTCTCTAAAAATCTTTTATTTCGACTCTAGGGACATTGAAACGTCGAGAAATGTCAACATTTTCAATTCGAAAAAACAGACCGATTACAATTACTTCCTATGGGAAGTTAAAAATAAGTATATAAAGGGTGTCCCAAAATTAACGCAAGATTTGAATTTGCCGCCATTTGTGCAGTGAAGTGTTGGCAACCCTGAAAAAAAAAGCAATTTGACAGCTAACAGTATAGGGTTATTAAAAATAGAGCGTTACACGAGAGAACAACGTGTCTTCATTATTAAAGAATATTTCAAAAATAGTGAAAGCTTGGCGGCTGCAGTTCGAAAATTTCATACAAAATATGGTCGGAATAGTGTTTTAACTTCGTCAACTGTGAAGAGATTAATTGAAAAATTCATGGAGACTGGATCCGTTGGAGACGCCAAACACACTGGTCGTCCAAAAACAAGCCGTTCAAATGTGAATGTCGAAGCAGTGCGTGAGAGTGTTGCTGACAATCCAGGAACCTCAATTCGACGTCGTGGACAAGAATTGCAAATTTCAAGAACCTCTCTACAGCGTATACTCACCAAAGATCTGTGTCTTCATGCTTACAAAATTCAATTAACACAACAATTGAAGCCTAATGACCATGGACAGAGAAGAGAGTTCGTTGAATGGATTATTGAACATCAACAAATGGACCCTGATTTTTCGAGCAAAATCATCCTAAGCGATGAAGCACATTTTCATCTTGATGGCTTTGTCAATCGCCAAAATTGCCGCATTTGGGGTTCGGAGAACCCACATGTGATTGTCGAAAAACAAATGCATCCACAACGCGTGACTGTATGGTGTGGATTTTGGGCTGGAGGCATAATTGGGCCATATTTTTTTGAAAATGATGCTGGTCAAGCAGTGACTGTTACTGGTGCTCGATATCGCGACATGATTACACAGTTCTTTCTGCCAAAATTGGATGATATTGATGTGTCCAATATGTGGTTTCAACAAGACGGTGCCACATGTCATACAGCCCGTGAAACAATTCAATTACTGCATGAGACATTTCCAGGTCGTGTACTCTCTCGTTTCGGTGATCAAAATTGGCCTCCTAGATCGTGTGATTTAACACCATTAGACTTCTTTTTATGGGGTTATTTGAAATCACAAGTCTATGTCAACAAGCCCACAACCACCCGTGCATTAAAGGAGGAGATTCAACGCTGCATCAACGAAATTCAGCCACATTTATGCAGAATGGTCATGGAAAATTTCAACAAAAGAGTGCGCATGTGCATGCAAAGCCGTGGAGGCCATTTGTCCGATGTGATATTCCATACATAACCCTATCCTATGTACTTTACGAGTCAATAAAAATATAACTATCAAAAGACTAAAAACGGCGTTTTCTATTTAATTCAAATCTTGCGTTAATTTTGGGACACCTTTTATTAGCGAAATGACCAAGATTACGGTTACAACACAATATCCTTTTCAGGAAAATTTCCATAAATGACTCGCATATTTGCGCGGAGTTGAGTATATCCTCTCATTTAATTTTAAATTTATTGAATTGATTGTAGATCATTGGCATAGAACTAATCTTTAACCAAAAAAAAATCTAAAGATGTTAAATTACTAGATCTCGCAGTAATCACTTCTTCGAGAAAAAATACGGTCATTAAACTTTTCTTGAAAAATTGCGACAATTTTTAATTAACAATTTTAATGACAGCTGCCTAAATATTGATACAAACTAAGAGGTGGTTGTTTCGACCACAAAACCTTCTTTTATTCGACACATATTCTTATAAACAACTAACTGACATTTTTTAAAAAATATTATACTGTGGTCTGAGGCTCAAAGTTTCTAAAACTATTGTTACTTTTTTATGGCTTCCTGTCTTTTTTTTTTCAACCGAAAACAAGATACGATAATGCGCCTGACCCGAAATTGAAAAATAAATTTAAATTCGACAGTTTTCCAATGTTCGATTACATACTCCTCGCGTTCACATGTCAGTTATAAGCCGGCATTAATGCCAACAACCATGACAAGAATAAATAATAAGCTATTCATCAAAAGTTAATATTATTTACTTATTGATAAAGGTAAACATGCATACATACATACATATATGTACTTTCGATTGGTCATTTTTAGTTGAATCCATTTTAAACAAAAGAAAGTCCACCAACGCTAAACAATGTACGAGTATAATGAAATTAAATTGACAGTTTTGCATTCCGGAGACGTGAGCTACATATATATTGTTGTAATATAGACAAACCGATATAACCCATTGACAGCAGACGAAGACGACGTTTTGTGGAGTGGAGTTACTTTGGCAGACAAAAATCGGCATTAGGTAATATTGTGTGTTTTTATTTTATTTGGCTCAAGAAATCTATTAAAACGAAAGGAAAGTGCAATTGAAGCAATCTATTTGATCATTTGAATTTTAATTAACTTACTATGCTGAGGGTGCATTGTAGCAATTTAAATGATGTGTGGAGTTTTAAATAATAATTTTCGTTAATGAAAGCTTGTAGGTATAACATTATAGTTTATGTATTCTCAAATTGTTATAGGAATAAACGTGCATTAAATCTGTTTGATACATCAACAACCAATAAACGATTAAAAGATAAACTAAATTAAATATTCAAAAGCACATACATACATATGTTTGAACTTATGTAGATAATGCGCAATTAATGTAATTATAAAAGTTTGCCTTTTAAAATAATAACAAAAACAACATTTAGGAGTACTTAGCTTACGACTTACAAAAACGCTACTTGGAAACCATAAGTGACATGAAGATTACCTATTTAAAGAAAGTGCTACAATCTTTGATAAAAGAATGTGACACAAAATATTACTTAAGGCTGCTGAGATTTGAAATTTGATTAAAAATTACTATAACGACAAACACATCAAATTACTTTAATTCAGATGACAAAAAAAAAGACTTAGGTGAACTCTGCTGGCTTGGTTTCTACTCCACCTTCAAGTATACTAAGTATGTTTCTATAGGCACAAAATAAAACTTAACATTGGCTATAGATTCCGGCAATTTAATTTGAAAATAAGGTTTAAGTAAGTGATTTGTTGCAAGGACAAATAATATGGCCTAAAATCATCAAGGTGCAGAATTGGCTTTGCTAGAAATTTAATGTCTTAAATCTTGACTTAATTGAGAAAAAAAGTAATAACATACTAAAACTAAACTGTTTTGTGTGTCTTGAAAACAATATAATTTATTAATAAAGTCAATTTTAAATGAAATCAATATACACGCATAGAAAATCATTCCGGGAACGCGTCCTAATGTACAATCTTCAACAACAAGTCCAAGATATAATTGAAAAATTTAAGGTATTTAACTCCGGTCATTACTTAATAAACCGTATTTTTTATACCTATACAATCTAGATTTAGAAAGGATACTAAAAGATTATTTATTTTTAACTATAAAAATGCAAAATAGTTTGTCCGATACCGCACAAGTCATTTCAGTGAACATATCGATAATCGATCAAAAATAATTTTAAGCGAACGCAGCCATTCGGTGTCAAACGTCAGTCGAGGAATAGAACAATAACAAAGCCGGTTGTCAGAGTATTTATCGTCAAATAAATTATATCTAAATGTTAAGTACCTTTCTATTCATTATTCGTAGAGCGTACTGCGTACATCAATAGTCTGTCAATCCGTGAACGAATTTATTACATTTATTTATTGATGAAATTCTTTTAACGACTCGAAATAACAAAGAAACCTCAAGTATGTTCCTATTGACAAAGTCAGATCGCATTTAAGATGGCCGCCGTATAAGAAAAAGGCGCTTGTAGAAGATTTTGTTTACATTGTTTTCATTATTGCTTATTTAATATAGATACATAATATACCCATATTATTAAACAAACCTTAAATTATGGGCTTTGTTTTGTTTTTGTTGATTTTATCAAACTTAGAAAAACGTTCCTGAATCGGTGGTTTTCTGTAAGCTATTTCATACTAAGCAATATTACTAAAAAAGTATAGAATTCTGTGCGCTGCCCTGTCGAAGTTTATTAATATACAAATTTTAAAACAGTATAAACTAAAAGTTATCATTATAGCTTGCAATTTTTTTTTTGTCATAAAACCAATTTTGAAATTTGCAACCTTGGTGATTTTGAGCCATATACTTATATAAAATGTGTTTTCTAAGAGCTTTGTTATGCTGAAGTGAATTATAATATATGTAAAGGGATTTTAATAAGATGTATCATTTTGATTCGGCCAGTTTATATTTCTGGAATTCCTAAAAATGTTGTTTTTGGCAGATCAGGAGAATGAAATATAGCAAAACTCACTATTTATTCTCACCTAGCAATCAAATAAGCTTCGCATTTCGTTTCTCCTTTTTTAGAGCATACCTACTTGAGAAATCGAATCATACAAATTATATTCTCAGATTTCTAACACCAAAAGTGAGAAATTTGCATGAAACATTTTGTTCATATTTCTGAGAATACAGAAATCTCTGAGATCTTAAAAATATAAACTGGTCAATTAGATAGCTATTCGGGCAGCTGCCACTTTTGAAACTGGCATTTGTTGACATTTAACAAGCACAAACTATGAATATCGTTACTAAAAGTGGATACACCCTTCAACAATGTTAGAACTTACTACAGAAAAGGTGGACATTTTGCAGCCACAGGTCGAAAAAGTAGACCTGTCTTAGGTGGTTACTTAGTACCTGTAAAAACAAAAATAGTAATAGCAAATAGGTCACATTTTTACATTTTAAGTACATTTCTTTTTTCAATTTAAAAAGCTTCAAATTTTTAAATTATGTTTTTTTTTTCTTGTGATATTTAAGATTCGTGCATTTTGTATTCTAATCATAAAATTGACTGGATTCTGATGTTCAGGGTTGGCTACTTTCAAATTCTGCGATTGTAGGAGTTTATCCCTAACGTCAATTTGATTGAACAAGAAAGTTACCTTCAAAAAAGTCCTCCAATAAATTAGATCAAAAATAATTCTCATTAAAGCTAAACTTTGATCGCTACGCTAAGTAAAGATATTTGTAGGGCTTTCAAAATTTGAATGTCAATTTTTGTAACATTCAATAAAAATAATAATGAAACAAAATTATAAGCCATTGAGTGTATTTTTAAATCCACATAATGTATATTAAATTAATTCTTTAACTTATCAATTTGTTGTAGGTGCTAAAAATGTCATAACATTCTAGTTTTCTGTTACATAAACGGTGAAATCGACGCAATATGCAACTACATTCATAACAAAGTCTATTTCCTGCTTTAATTTAAAATGAGTATGCACCTACACCTTAACAATAAAATAAAATAATAAACGTTTAAGACGTAACAAGCATATTTCATAAGTTCCGATGAACGTTTGACACTGGAAATTTGATAGGAAACTGCGGCTGTCATTCGTGTTTTTGAGTGATGTATGGTGTAAAATGGAATGTCCACTTTCCATACAAGTTTGGGGCATGCTTACACCCTATTATATTAGTATCAAAAAAATGAAAACTGATGTTTTGCTCATAATAAATGAGGTCATTAGCCTGTGATAAGATAAGAGTAGGACTTAATAAGAGGTATATTTTGAATTGTACGGTAATGCCGTTTTTATTCGTAATCATGGTCTGGACAGGTGTACATCGTGGTTTCGTCGTGCGTGCATATTACGAAAATAATCATTCTGTGATCGCCACACAAAGGGCTTTTCGTATACACTTCGGCATTCCACGTGCTGAATCTGTTCCTTCTGCAAAACACTATCAAATTGTGGATAGGGAATTTGAAAGAAACTGGAAGTACCCTAAGTAGACTTGTACATGGAGCACCCAGAACGGTAAGAACCCCCGAAAATGTGCAGTTGGTTAGAGAGTCAATTGAGCAGTCACCAAGACGCTCAGCCCGGAAACACGCGGTAGCTTTGGGAATCTCAGACCGTTCTTTGAGGAAAATTCTTCACGAAGATTTATCATTCCATCCCTATAAATTAATGCTTGTCCAAGAGTTAAATGCTACTGACTACAACAACCGCAAAAATCTCTGCCAGCAAGCAAATCCCCAGATTTAAGCATGTGTGATTTTTTCCTTTGGGGCTACCTTAAGGATAAGGTTTTCAAACATCGCCCACATACCATAGAAGAAATTAAACAGAAAATCATCGCGGAAATGGAGGCCATACCAGTCGAAATGTGCCGAAAATCATGTGAAAGCTTCAGAGATCGTCTACAACAGCGTATCAATGCTGATGGCCGCCATCTTGGAGATATAATTTTCAAAAAATTATTTTTAAAAATAGGATCGAATACTGATTTAAATAAAAAAATGTTTTCTCTAAGTTTTACTGTTCGTTATTTATAGCCCATCAAAACTCGTCAGTCGGCTCTGCCGCACCCTGTATATTGTTAATATTTTCAAAATTGGTTTTGGAGATTTCAATATTTTTAAGCTCGAAGTTGAAGTAGTAAAAATCAAGAAAATCATTGTTTTTTGCCACATCAACTTATAACTTTCGATTAGTAGACTATATTAAAACGGTATTAGTACTAAATAATAGATCAAAGAAAATTTTTGTATAGATACATTTTATTATATTTACTGAAGCATTTAATCCACTTTGAATTTAAGGACCATAATATTAAGATGTTTATTTTTTATATTCAAGCATCCAAAATAAAGACAATTTTACATAAAAAGGATTACTTAGTTTATACATATTTCTAAGATGTCAGAGATTTTTGTATTCTCAGAAATGTAAACAGATTTTCTCATACAAATTTCTTCCTTTTAATATCAAAAATCTGTGAATGGAATTTTTATGATTCGATTTTTCAAGGATTCCTAAAACTTCGAGGATGTAATGGGACCTCGCCTAATAGCCAAAAACTCAAAAGTCAATGTGTATGCAGTTTTGACAGAAAAATGCCGCCTACAAGTTACGAAAAATGTCAAAAATATTTGTATTTGCAATTTATGATAACTAAAAATTGATATAAGAGTGTTAAGCTTTCGCGTAGGTGAAATCCAATGATCAGCTTCCCCAAATTGGTGCAATTGAAGCTTCATATCAACATTCTTACATTAGGAACACGGTATACTTTCAACAACAAGCGGGAGACAGGACACAGAAAACTCAACAATTCCCTTCGACCTTCCCATAACTTTTTATGGAAAGATATTGTTATATTTACAATCAAAATATAAATATAAATATGTATAAAAAGGTGGCAAAGTAAAATTGGCATTTGCTATAATTTCCAAAAATTAAACATCTCCCTTTTAATTAAAAATTAAATTAATTAAAAATTAAACATCTCCCTTTTGTATTACCCTGTGGTTGTTGATATAAACTTAATCACAAAAACAATGGTCGTTTTAAATAAATAAGATTATTTTTTCTGTATATTTGCTATTTTGAAAATAAATTAGGTGGCGCAACAGTCCGTTGAGAACTAGGGCCTAGTGACTTATAACTCTCAACCACTCCTGTGTGCGAGTAATGTTGTCAGGGGTGGAAGGGACCTACAGTTTAAAGTCGAACGGCTAATTTGAGAAAGCATTTTTCATGACAAGAATTACTCTTAGAGGAACTGTCAATTCCTCGCAAGAGGAAGTACTCTCAAAAAAAACTTTAGATACCACAGGCAGGGATCGAACCCAAGACCTTTGGCTATTTTACTATTTTTTATTTTCAACCATTATCAAAACCGCAAAACAAATTTTTTTCTTGACCTGTACCAATAAAACAGCTGTTATTGAACAGCAAAGTCATAACGGTTAAGTAATCCAATGTCCTTATCTCATCGTATCATCATCGCCTTGTTTAAGAACAAAACCTGAAACACTACAACTTGGCCTGTAAACTGGTCCTATTATATCACAATGCTTAGCCAATTAAAAATAAAAACAGGAACACTTGCAAGACAAAAATGCAGCACAATGCAGCAGCCAAACTTACGTTAGAAATCTAATCAAGCAACCGAACGAACGGAGAAAGGCTTCAGCAATAAGTCCGTGTCGAATATATGTATGTATAAGAAATCCAAAAATATGTAAACACGATTTATTTTAGAACAATCACCGAACACAAAAGATACAATAACAAGGATAAAAGATCACTCGATCCGCACAAGAAAAAACAAACATACAAAATGCCCGCTTAGTTAACTGGCTTTAGCCATTTCTGACATCTAATTCAGGAATCACTCGCATATACCGCGGCGGCGTAGTTGCGCTAGCGGGAAAACACTCGAACTTGAAAGCTATGTCCACACGGATTAAGAACTCGCACAACCGACCTTGCACGCGGCCAACAATAAACTAAACCAATATAGAAGCCATCTACAATGTGGATATGATCGGGTTTTGACTAAACCTAGACTTCAGCTCCAACCAAATGGCCATAACGACAACGACGAAGACGACGCACAACGCGACTGAAGACGTGAGAAACTTGAAACTTGAATCTTGCAAAGACTGGAAACTTTTTAGCAGTGGAGTTTTCTAGTCTTGACTTGTACTTGACCAATATATGTATGCAGTGCTATACGAGTGATGATGAGCTTCACTTAGAGGTGGAATTGGTCATAACGATGAGATAATCTTCTTCGGCCTGCCTCGAAGTTTAAAGTAGGAGTCCAATAGTGTCCTTCCTTTTTTGAGATTCTCTGCTTCTACTACTACCTACTGTAAACTAAGTGTAGGCGAGAGCTAAGGTCACGAGCTTATTAAAAATTGAATGCACGTAATTTTTTTTTGTCGCAGAGGAACGAGGAAGTAATATACAATGGTAGGTTACATCTGGTCAGTGGTCATGCATGAGGCTTATGTAGTTTCTGTTGGGCAAGAAAATTGTGAAGAATTGAATGAATTTAATCACTTAAGTATGAGCTTAGAGAATTTAATAATTTTAATTGCGACGTGTATTAATTTCATTAATTAAAAGGTTGGACTTTCAGAACCTGTAAGTATGTCAAAAAAGTGAAATTAAATCGAGCTAAACAAATTGGGACTCACGGCCGGCGTATGTTTACGCATTTTTTTATGAAATTTAATTTTCTATATACAATGAAAGGTAACTTAAGCACATATAAATACGGCTATCATTCAAAAATTGCTCCATGATAATGGGTTATTAAGGGTTTTCCAATAGGGCTCGTGGGGCCATATTGTTTTTTTTTCATTTTCGCCAAAATATCTTCTTTTAATCAGTCACTATGAGCAAAATTGCTGGATTTGGGACGATATCAATCCACGCGAGATTCACGAGGGGCAAATGTATTCAAATAAAATACTGTATCGTGTGGGCTGGAAGCGTCATCTCATCGGTCCGTTCTTCTTCTAAAAAGATGCTGACTATACGTCGTTGATCACCAACTTCTTGTGGCCTAAATTGAATTATATGGACACCAAAGACATTTAGTTTCAACAAGATGGTGCTACATGCCACACAGCTCAGCACAAAATCGATATTCTGCGTGGACGGTTTCATGGCATGGTTATCTCGCGCTGAGGCGAACGTGATTTGCCCATACCAAAGTTTTGTGATTTGATCCCTTCAGAATTTTTATTGCAGATTTTTATTAAGTCGCAGGTCTATGCGAATAAGCCGCAAATAACCACGGCTCTTAACGACAATATAATCGACGTCATCGGAAAAATTAAGTCTGATTTAGGAGCCAAAGTCATCGAAAGCTGGACCTTTTGAATGCGAACCACCCAACGAACGATGTTATATTTTACACATAATGTCATTGATCGACAAGGCTTTTAATGGAAAACCCTTTATATATATGTACATAGTTCCAGGAGTTGTATTAAAATCTAGCAATTGGACATTTGACATTTTGAGCATCTTCTATAGGAAACAATAAATTATTTTTCTACTTGTACTCTCAAAGCATCGTTTTCAAAAAAGTTTAACAAAAAAAACATGTTTTCCCGTGAAAAAATATAACAACTATTTATTTTTACTGAATTTTTATGATTTTGTGTTAGAATATTTAGTCCAGAGTTCTGTCAAATTTATTTGTCTGGTGGACTTGACATGAGCTTGGACTAAAGAGCCCAGAAAATCATAGATATGTATATTAAGTAAATGAACAGACCTAGCGTAAAGCCTTAAAGGCAGAAAAATATGGATCTTTTCTTTGAAGCAATGGGGAGAGTACGATAACTTTGGCGACAAAGTTTAATGACGGATTTGTATAGAACAGTTAAAATCAAGCATTTGTTTATAATGGGAGGGGGTCTATCTCCCCCCGTTTAGGCGGTAGGGGCAGTTTAAAAAAATATGTACATTAAATGGAAAAAAAATAATTAAAAATAACGGTAATACTTATAATTAAGTATTATACCTTTTTTTAAAGCCAACACTTTTCTCTATTAGCTTGTTTTTAAATCAAGTCAAAACTATGCACAGTTTTTGAAAAAAATTGTTTTAAACTAAAAATTTGTGATAAAAAAAGTTAAAAAAAAGGTTTAAAGTGTAATTTTTCAAAACTTTCAGATTATCTACTATTTTTTTTTTTATAATTCATTGCTCTTATTTGTTTTTGATCAAAAACTGAAAACTAGATGACTTGATGTCTTCTAGTTCTTGAGAAAATTGAAAAATACCAAAACAAAATATTTTAATTAAATTACTTTTTCCTTCCTTAAGTATTAACGTAGTCTTATTTTGATAGCAATAATCGAATATGGATTAAGATACACCTAGGGTAAATTAATTTTTCTTATATCCAGCTTATTTAAATGCAAAAGAAACTTTGCATGCACCCCATCTTGCACCCACCGCACCTTGCACCCACCCCACCTTGCACGCACTCCAACTTGCACCCACCCCAAATCCTATAGTGTGCCCAAGCAGGGGGGTTGCAGGGGGGCAGCATGCCCCCCTTACAGATGCCACTGTTGCATACACCCAAACTCGCGCACACCTTACTGTTGCATACACCCAAACACGCATTACGCATACGCAAATACCATTATTACTATCAAAATAAGACCACTCAAGCAAAAAAAAAGAATTAAATTAAAATAGTAGTTGTGGTTATTTTCAATTTTCTCAAAAACTAAAAGACATACAATCATCTAGTTTTCAGTTTTTGATCAAAAACAAATAAGAGCAATAAATTCTGAAATAAAAACAATGGTAGATAATCTTGAAGTATTGAAAAAGTTACATTTTAAACCTTTTTTTAACTTTTTTTACTCAAATTTTGAGTTTAAAATTAAATTTTTATTTTCAATTTTCTCAAAAACTAAAAGACATAAAATCATCTTGTTTTCAGTTTTTGATCAAAAACAAATAAGAGTAATTAATTCTGAAATAAAAACAATGGTAGATAATCTTCAAGTATTGAAAAAGTTACACTTTAAACCTTTTTTTAACTTTTTTTACTCAAATTTTGAGTTTAAAATTAAATTTTTCAAAAACTACGCATAGTTTTGACTTGATTTAAAAACTGGCTAATAGAACAGAATGTGGGCTTTATAAAAATGTAAACAACTTAATTGTAAGTATCACCGTTATTTTTTAATTATTTTTTTCCATTTTAAATAATAACTTTTTTAAATTGCCCCTCCCGCCTAAACGGGGGAGATAGACCCCCCTCCCATAGTAAAAAATGCTTGTATTAAGACCCTCTACCAAAAACCGTTATTATATCTTGGCGCCAAAGTTATCGTACTCGTGCCGAAGCAATTTATTTCAAAATAGCGGCTGTGTAACCCTTGTCCGATGACGTAAGGTTCGCAGCAGAACACTAAAGCAGCATTCACATGAGCGCGACCAACGAACGACGAATGAATTACAAAATGTGAGTTTATATACGTTTGAAGACATATTTCAACACAAATTCTTAACAAAACGATAACAATATAGTTTCTAGGTATTTGATTTATGATGCATACTTTTACTTTTCAATATCATATATTAATAAATTAAAGAAAACAAATTTATTCGTCGCGAAAAAAATTGTAGTTGATACGAACTGTCAAACTTTATTCGCGTTCCACATTATCCACACTCGCAACGAATAAAAAAATCGTGCGTACTTAACCTAAAAAAATCATTCATGTTTTGGTTTCGGTGGTGAATGTCAAACTTCATTCGCGACGAATTAAAAACTCTCATGTGAAAGCAATGTCAAAATCGACGAATATTCGTCCATTCGTTGGTCGTGCTCATGTGAATAGTGCTTAACAGCGTATGTTTATTTTTAATAATAATGACCCAAAACTGATGTCTTTTTGATAAAATGTAATAACTGACATAAAGTTACATATGTACATACATACATACTAAGGATTTTTGTGATTTATTGACTTTTGGCCTAATGGCAAACTTCTGAATTGGAAAGTGAAAAATGTCGCTACAATATCGACAGATAATTATTAATAACAAATACTATGTAACATAAAAAACCTGCATAAGAAAATTGTCTAGGTTATAATTCCGGCCAACTGAAAAATGCGGCATTGAGACAAAAGCATTTAAAGTTTTAGGTAGTAGAAAATCATGAATAACTTTGCAATATCTTTAATGCTAAAATTCGAAAACCAAGTTCTTTAAAGTTTTTCCCGACCATAGTCTTTTGGTACATGGTCCAAGGGGACCATTTAAATAAATAAGGCTCAAAGTCTTAATAAAAAAAAATTGCAAAACTTCTATCGCAAAGCTTCAAAATCATATAACTTTAATAACGTTAATTTCAAATGTCACTTCCGTAATTCACAATAAAAAATTATAATTATCCACACTAGCAACTACACGAACCGCTCCATTACGTCGAATTCACAATAAACACTTTTCATTCTTATGTTGCCCAACCTGCTCATTTGACAGTTGGAACAATCTCCGTGTGCAAAAACAAAAACCACAACAAAACAAAAAAAAAATAGAAAATAAAGTGACAGCTCTCGTTCTCGTTTTGAAGGTTGCAAACTGAAAAGAAGGAATACTTTTAACTTTTTGTTTCTCCACAACCAATGAACTTGCTCGTGTATATTTTTGTACAACATTTATTATTCGTGTTTTCATTTTCCTATAATCTGCAACCCCTATTCATCAACACAAAGTGTAATATCTGCCAGACAATCAGACGAGAATAAATAAATAACAAAAAAAGAAAGAAAACAAAACAAAATCCTACTTTTTATTTGTACGCACAAAGCCTCAGCTACGCTACGCTAATTAGATATCAATAAAAAAGTAAAAATAAAAATTAAGACTGTGCGCCCGCTCCACTCCAGTTGTAATCAAAATCAAATGACAAATTATTCGTGGCCAGTGAGGTCATATCCGTATACTTAACTACAAACTTTTACCTACAAGAAAAAAACACTCGTTAAAAGAGGCTCTCAAAAAAGAGTCCAAAGTGCTACGCTTCGCTTCAAGCTTAATCTAAGTGTTCCGGAAAGTAAATAGGGATAATACAAACCTCTTGATTGACAGAGAACATGGGCGAGAACAGTTCAACGACGACAAATAGCAATAGCACGGCAATAACTTCCACCATCGAAGGCGGCCACAATTCGGCCAGTGAGGAATCCGACCAGGAGTTCCTCGACAATACTGTCGAGTTACGGGGATACTTGAGCAAATGGACAAACTACATCTATGGCTGGCAACCGAGATACATTGTCCTAAAGGATGGCACTCTGTCGTACTACAAGAGCGAATCGGAAAGTGATTTTGGATGCCGTGGAGCTATCAGCCTTAGCAAAGCCACAATAAAGGTAGTTAGGTTTTTTTTTCTCCTGTCTAGAATTAACTTGGGTATTGATTGAATTAATTCTAGGTCATTTTAATAAATTGAACAATGTGCGCAGTTTTCTTATTAAAATAAAGTTCATTGATAAACGAAGTTTCTGACAATTGACCGGAAACGATTTAATTGAACTTATTGTCTTGAAAATTATTTAAAATACTTTTTTTTCGTTTGTTTGCACTGCATGCGTAAATGTTAATAGGAGAACATGAGGCTTTTAATATTAATTTGAATTTATTTTTTTGGGGTTGCAATGCTAAGGGTCAGTAAAGAGCAGTAGGAAAATACTTTAATTAATTGGGCTCGTTGCTAAGTACAAAAATACTTAGCTAGTTTACCCATGCACAATATGAAGGAAGATTTTAATTTGTTTGAATTTTCTGCTTTGAGAGAGGAAGTTTAAAAATAAGAAGTAATGGTGGTGCAAATGCCTTTTGGAGATGGTGTTGCAAGGTTTCATATACTGAACCTTAATAGCAGTCACAAAGGTCATGGCGAACAATAACAAAGCCTTTATAAAAATTCTGGTAGAAATTATGACCAAACATTTTGAAAAATAGGCCCCTATCTCTTATCTGTAGCATAAATTTACTAGCCATATATGTATTTTCCTTACAAAACCTAGTTACAATTTTCTTTTCTCATCAACGATCAGAAAAAGTTCTGGTTAACTTTTAGTAGTAACCATTTAGCGTGTGACCATTACTAGGAAATTGTTCGGTACTATTTTTATCCCTTAAATAATTGTCGAATCCAGAAATTGTTAATATTTCAACTCAGGAACTCAATACTCTTAAACTTAAGATTGTACGAAATTTAAAATAAACAAACATTTTATTTGTCGATTTCAGACCTATGAATCGGATGAGCTACGTTTCGATGTTATGGTAAACAATTACAACAACTGGTGCCTTCGAGCAGAAAATCCAGACGATCGTATGCATTGGGTTGAAGTTTTACAATTGTATAAAGAAGAATCAGCTAGTACGGATACACAATCATTGCGACGACATGGGAGTACAATGTCTCTACAATCAAACACATTATCAGCTGCCAGCGGTAGTAGTCTGAAGAAAACACAAAGAAATCTAAAAGAAAAAGTTGGTGAAATCGAAACGTTTAAAGACATTTTATTCGGACAGATTGAAACGTTGCAAAGGTCTTATATACATTTAAAACGAAAAAAAAAGTCGATTTAAAAAAAATATATTAATTATTTTGTTCTAGATATTTTGATGCTTGTGCTGAAATAAACAAATCAACAGGAAAACCCCTCGATCTTGGCGATGGATTGAAACCTATAGATTTTAAAGTAACTAATTCAAAATTCGATTCCAACACCAAATATATTTTTATATTTATATTAATTATTTTTCCAGGGTGAATCGATAACATTTCGTGCTACAACAGCTGGTGTCATAACCACACTTCAACACTGCCTTGAAATAATTGCCGAACGGGATGAATCTTGGAGAAAAAAATTAGATAAGGAGACTGAAAAAAGGCGTAAAACTGATGAATTAAACAGGTAGTTTTTTTTTGTTGGACTGCATAATAATTAAGAAATTATTGATTGACCTATGTAAATCTTTTGCAGAAAGTACAAAGATGAAATTGAAAAATTAAAGAACATCTCATATCCAGGTCCTGATTTTGAGGTAAGCTAAGCTACATATTTATAGTTGTAAATCGCATGGAACTATTCAAATCAGAATCTGATAAAAATAAAATTCTTCTGTCACTAACATTGAATTAAAAAAAAAAAAAGATCTTTATATTCTATAGGAGTTCTTTTATGCACACAAAAGCTTTCCATAAGTATTGTTCGTTACAAAATAAGTTATTATAAAACAACATCTTTGGGTACAAAGTATGAGTCAACAGTTTTTGTGGTCTGTTTTTGAAATCAAAATTCTAAAAATGTCTCGTTTGATAATTTCTGTGAATTTACTATATTAATTAAATCCACAGCCGAGTTACCGATAAACTTGGTCTAACCTTTGTTGATACAGCACTTTAACGATCGAAGTGTTTTTTTTTATGTTTAAAATAGAATTTCATGATGTTCGTCAAAATTTTAGATGTTTTAAATAAATATACATGAATCTTTTTTTAAACTAAGGGACATTTCGAATTTTATTAAATGTAAGTTTTAGAAGTCGAAAAACAGAAAACTGCATCTAAATTGCTTTAAAAACATGTATAATAAACTTTGTTTCCTAATTCCTTTTAGTGTAATTAAACTCTGATTTACGTATTAAATTGTTATATTTGACTGGTTCCCATAATTTTGAATATGATTTTATCAACATGCAGATTTTAACAGCTGCGTTTATTCAAAAAAATAAATAGAAATTCGCAAAGCTTATACTCCCCCAAGAAATTATATTTAATCAATTGAGGACTAATTTCACATAAATGATCATCAATTAAGCGCATCATGGCATTTTTGAATATATGTACATACATCATTTAGTATTGCTAAAACCTTGACACGAAATGAATTCTATTATTAACAGATTTGAAAAAAAAAAAAAAATATATTTTGCTTCAAGTTAAAGTGTAATTACCCCAATATGATTTTTTGCACTGCGTGCTTGTTAGTACATATGTATGTATATTTATGCTGTTGCTTATCGTTTTCAAAAGCAATAATATATATATGTTTTATATATTTATTTGTCATATCTGTTGATTATGAATCATGACTGATTAAATAAAAAAAATACAGAGGTTATAAATAGAACATCAAAAACATCATTGCAATACAAAACAAAAGCTTAACGAATATGGTTGTCTTTTATATAAATATTTTGTTTTACATTTGTTTTTTAAAAAGATAAGGAATTTAATTGCCATGTGGAATATAAAAATACAAATTTTGTTGATATTAAATTTTCAAGTACCCTACAATACAAAAAAAAGCTTAATTGTGAAATTGTTTTTTTCTCTGATTATCATTTATCATGTAGATCATGTGTTAAAAAATGATAATCAGTTGATATAAACTCCTCTTAACTTCTTTTTACTATACGAAAGCATTTTTTAAAAATAACACGGATTTATAATGAGATATTGAATGAAGCTACAATTACACGGTTAACATAAAGTGTCAAAGCGTTGACTCTCTGACAGCGAAAAATCAAAAGAAATCTCCTTCAACGCACCGTCAACGTTCAGAGTGTCAATGCTAATACTTTGACTATCACACGCATGACATCCTCGGGTCAATGTTGTGCGTTGACGCGTATGTAACATATGAGTCAACCTAAAGTTAAGTTATCTTTGTGAACGGATAACACGATTTGACACAATAGCAGTGGGCAGCTTCAGACGACATAAGCCACTTCACTTGCAGTGAACTGAATTCCTTGAGCGTAAATTTTGATCAAGTCAATTACAGTTAGTTTTTCAAGTGTCAAACTTTTTAAACGCAGAACTTTACTCTATTAACCTTTACCTTCAGTTAGTCGTGCAAACTACCAAAAACATTATTTTCTACAAAACACTCCAATCATAATTTGTATTTTGTATTATCAAGAAATATAACTTATTTCTTTTCAAACTTGACAATGAACCCTTTTACACAAAACATTAAATGGAATTGTGCAGAAATTAAATAAATCACAGGGCAATAAAGTTCAGCTTTTAGTTAAAAGAAAAAGCATGAACAGCTGTCATTTTGACATAAATAGACTTGATTTAATAGTTAGGGAGATTTTTCTTTACTAACTTTCCAATAAAGTTGCCTTAATTGGGAGGCAATTTTTTGGCAGCTGACAAATCAGATAATAGACACTTGCTTTAATTTCAAGTCAAGTCCCTCATGTCGTCTGAATCTGCCCATGGACTCACTCAAAAAAATCAACGCGTTGACTTAATCTTAATGTGTGTCAATATGAGCATTTTTCGTTGAAAATTACACGACATGAAACCCTCGGGACAGATTTTGACGTAATTTTTACGTCAGAAAGTCCACGCGTTGACCGTCTAATAGTAGCATTAAAATTATAAGTTTGTGTCTGGGTTCAGTTCTAGCTTTCATTCATTAAATTGAAATTTAAAACCGTTTCTCTAAAGTCGTTCGTTTTTTTTTTGTATAAAAAATTTCAATGATCTACTCTAACCTTAAGTGCTTATTTTCAAACAAACACCCTTTCTTTTTAATAAACGAAATATTTAAATGATCTCTATAACCGACCTGTCAAAAAACTCCAATGATTAGTTTCAATGATAAAAAACAATGAAAGCTAAAACACTCTCGTTATCAAATAAGATTGTGATCTAGCAATGCTGTGATAAGAATACAAAAGAAGTGTTACAGAAATTCTCTCCTAAAATAAAAGTATCTGCAATTGTTAAAACATTTTAATTATATCAAACATTTCATTTAATAAAAAAAATTAACATGAGGAGTTGTTTTCCTAACGTTTGACTTTAAAATGGGTTGATAAATCTGACATGACATTTTACCGCTGTTAAATTTATATAGGGTTTTCAATAAGAGATTTAATTTTGATACGGTTACAGTTGCAGCACTTTGCACTTGTATTACCTCGATTACTTCACAAATTCTATTTTTAAGGTTTTGAATCGATTTGGAGCATTAGCATCGACTTTATTCTTCCAAAGATCAAAGTCTAGAAGTTATAAATCCCAAGCTCTTTTTTAAGAAATAACACAGCAGAATTGCGATTGTTTCGTTAATTCGTTTGGTTTTTTTTAATGGTGAAATTTTTAGTTTACAAAAATGTCAAAAGATTACAGATTCAAAAATGTAACTAGCCCAACATCTTTTATTGTAAAACCCTATACTTTATATGAACAGTTAAAATACGGTCACTCCAATGTTAACAGAAAGTATGTACAACTCAGTTCTGCACTCTATATTCAAAAAATTTGCTAATCATTTTCAACTTATTTTAAAATTTTATAACATAAGTGGAATTTAAAGTCTTGTTAGAAGAACTTAGGTATAATTGTAAAAGTTCAAAAATTAAAAATTTAAATAGGTACATATTTGGGAAGATCTCTTTTTCTCATTTTGGAATTTTCAGATTCTTTTCAAAGAAACCAGATGATCTAAATTAAACTCTAAAATAGTTTATCATTCAATTACGTAACCTCTCGATATTCCTGTTTTGTAAATATAAGTGATATCGAATTGTTAATTGAAAGAAAAAGAAGACAACTATTTTTGTTCACTTAAGCTTCTTCGGATCATTAAAATATACCACCTCATTTATTGAGTAACCAAAATTAAACAAACAAAGTCACTTTATAGTTCACGAATTTAAAAATAACAACAATCCAAAAAAAACTTCGATTAACTCATTTTTGGTGACGTAATGATTTATCAGCATGGTTTTTGTGCCAATCACTTTCAAGGCCATTTGTAATTAAAACACAAGAATCCGTTGACCCCTCTTCTCTGGCAAGAAAATTGATTAAGGCATAACTAAAACAAGAAAGAAAAGAAAAAAAAAAAACAATGTCACAACTCATAGCTTAGTAATGTGGTTAGCCCCGACGACGACGGGGGTAAATATTAAATCACAGAAAGTAGGTTTTATTTTAATATCTATCGTCTGCGTCTCTTCATTAAACATTATCTAAGAAGACGAAGCAATAACCAAAGCAAAATAAAAACAAAACAAAAATAATAACTACAATCTTATTCAGATGACAAACTATACTTATTATGGTAATTTATAAAACTCCCATAAGCCATCGTAATTCAGATAAACACATTTGTGTAAATTGAGTCTACTGTTTAGTTTAGTTGTTATTTGAAGAACTATAAATATACAACGGATGGACTGTGAAGCCGGTTGGAGCCACATCAAGCAGCACAAGTTGGATATGTTACATTACGTACTTTTGATGAGTTCATAGTGCGTGTCTGAAATTGTTACTGACCTATATTAATATTAATCGTATACATTCCAACTTATCCCAACAATCGACCTGCAAACCTACCGTGGTTGACTTTTTATGATGTTGTAACGATATTATTGAAATACCTGTGTTCATTGTTTTGTTTTTTTTTTTTTATAATTTTTGACTGGTTTATAATTTTAGGCAAGTGGGGTTTGGTTTTACGAATGAAAGTTAAGTGGAGGTAGTTGGTGTTATGTAAGGAGAGTTGAATGCTTTCACGTGATTTGAGACTATTCCAAAAAAAAAAAAAAATACAGCCAAGGGTCAAGGTGATGTTGCTGATAAGAAAAATAGCAATAAGTTTGAATTTGATGTTTGTAAATATGCATATGTAAATAGGCATTTAATTTTCTATGATTCTTTGAGCCCAATAAGTTCAATAAACCTTTTGAAACACTATGTTTTTTTTTTTTCGAAACTGTTTATATGTCGGTTTTTTTTTTTCAAGAGGTTGATAACTTTTAATAAACTTCAACTCTCATTTCGATTACAAGTAATTAGTAATTGAGCTTTTTTTTGTAATTGAAAAAATGCACTGTTCAAATTCTTGACGGACTCTTATATTACAGTTAAGGTAATTGATTGCTGGGATGTAGCTAATTCATTATATTTATTCATTTTTGATATAACTAGGTAAATGTTATTTTTACTAATAAAACAAAACAATATTTATTTAATAAAATGATAAAAATTTAACAAATAATTGAAAATTCAAATAAAACAAATGGTTATTAATACAAAGCAAAGTTATATTACAAAATATCGCGTAAAATGTAAGTGACAGAAATAATATTTAATAACATTTTTGTATAATAATTGATTTTTCTAGTAATTATTATTACATAATATGTTATCCAAGACCGCTGCTAACGGCCCGTTCCGCTGTGATCATTGTAATTTTCCACTGATAATCTGCATTTAAAAAACCAAGTTAATTAAGTTTTTGTATACAAATTAATAATTGTTAAAAAATTGTCGATCGACACCCATTTTTTTTTAAATTCATTTTTTATATATAAAATATTTCAATTTGAGTTTAAAAATATTTTTGGTATGCAGTTATTTAGAGCTTATTAACAAAATTTTAAATTTGATTTTCGTAAAAAAAATTATGACCGGTTTTTGAGATATCGAATTTCAAAATTTTTTTTTTTAAATATCAAAAAAAGAAAAATTTATTTTTGATCATCAAATTAAGATATCCTTCGCAACAGTCAGTTGAGAACTAGGGCTTAGTGACTTACAACTCTCAACCATTCCTGTGTGCGAGTACTGTTGTCAGGGATGGACCTTGTGTAGAAAAAAAATTAAAAATTGGTTCATTAGTTCTTGAGGAAACTTAAAAACAAAATAACTGTTCTATGGGGGGTACCCTTTTGGAGCAATCCAAACATTTTTCTATTAAAAGAAGTCAAGTTAAGAAAACAAATAACAATTAAAAAAGGTTCGTTTTTGAGAAAATTTGAATCTCTGATTTTTGACCAACAAATTTTTATGGAAACTGCTTTTATTTTTAGTCTTAAACAAAAACAGGAAAAAACGCCTGACGCAAGTCAGCTTAAATTCTTAGTTTCAAATATTTGAACTCAATCGACCCAATGGTCTGGACTGTAGGGGCGGGGACAAACATACAGATAGAGGGAAGGAATCTAGAGACACACTTTTTTCAAATTTTCTACCATCGTAATGTCATGATTGATTAAAATTTCGAGTTCGAAGTTTATTACGAATGCAATACTTGCAATAAAGTTCAGGTAAAAAATCGATTATTTAAAAAATTCTGACTAGAAGTATACCCCCTTAAACAAAAATAATCTTTGGCACTTATCAGGGATGTCGAGAGGAATTCCGTCCTCGGGACGGACAAATCTCAGGCCCCCCCATATTTACGATTTTTTTCATAGTTCATGCCTACTGATAGAAAAAACTTTATAAAAACAGAAACCGAAATAAATATTTGTGTTTTGTTTTAAGTTGCCGGGCCCCTTATTTTGACTTTACAAATTTTCAAAATAAAATAAATTTGAAATTTACGTTAAATTAAATAAGAAAAGCGAAACAATTTATTTTAACTTTCTTTCAATAGTTCAGAGTTGCCCAATTTTTCATTAAATATTAACAAAAATGTACGGCAATAATAATCAGGGGCCCAGATCGGCAAGATAGATTGGTAGATAACATGCAAACAGGGGCCCGATTGTGAAAGCATGAATGACTTGAAATTTCCGGGCCCCTAAAAATAAGTAGGAATAGGTATGTTGATGAATATAGCATATTGAAAAAAAAAAACACTCTCCTCATTGCTTTCAATTTTACGGGCCCCTAGAAAATCCCGGGTTCGGGGGGGGGGGGGAAGGGTTCCCTCCTTCCCCCCTCTCTCGACGCGGCTGCACTTAATACAATTATGTTTACAGTATAACTGAGGAAGTGCTCTGTGGGCTTTGTTAAGAGATTTAATATTCTTAAAGTGAAATTCCAAAATTTGGAAACATTTTTCTGGCTTTAAACAATTCATGATAAATTACTAAACCTTATTGAAAAGAAATGTCAACACAGTTTGATATCTTAACACAACTGTCAAACCATACAAAACAATTATCAAAACTTCTCATGTAATAGAATTATAAACTAGCAAAATAAATCCTGTTTCGTTGTTGTACGAACATCGAAATTCCGCGATTTTCGGAAACCGCTTCAGGTGTTCAGCCAGTAAAGCCCGAAGCTATAAGTTGTTTACTCTTGAAATACCAGAATCGATAAATTGAAGAAGTCTTTTAAACTTTTTTGAAAGTTGTTCTATGTAAGGTCTTGAGTAGTTTGCTTTTATTTCTGATAATTTAGTTTTGGTTTTATAACTAACATTAAAATTCACCTCTTAATCAAATCTTTTTTATGATGTCATGTTTTCAAATACAATTTCACTGCACCTCGCAATTAAATTGCTTATTTACTTCCCTTGGACTTCCTCTTTTGTTCAAATAGTAAAAAAAACGTATAAATAGTAAAATAGATAGCAAAACAAAACAAGACTTCCACGAATTCACACCTTAATGATTGTGTAGTTTAGTTTCCATTGTAACAGGTTCTCTCCCCATTTTCATTTTTTGTAACGAAATTGCTTTTGTAATTTTAAATTTTGAAAATTATTTTTTCCATTACAAAGACTTTAATAATAATTGAAATTGAAACCTTGAAAGGAGTGTATTGGTACATTGAATACATGTACTGTGTAAATGCGTTTTACTATGTACCCTCATTTCATTTCTTTTAAAAATGTATCACTTCCTAATAAATTATATTCAATCATTAAATTTATAAATTTTTAATAAACTCCCACAAAGACTAAAAGACCATAGCCTCTCGCCTTGGAGAATTTCCAAACACACCCATTTAAAAGAAAAAAATGAAAACCTTCAACCCATTTATGGAATTTATTTCGTATACCCTTAAAAAAGCTTCTCTTTGGATGCCCATAACCATTGGGGGTTGGTGGGTGGTTTAATCATTACTCGGTTGAAAATTAAGTTTCACAACACAACGTTCATTGCCCTCAAATTAGTCTTTGCTCTAATTGTTGGACAGTTCAGTTTGCAAAGACCAAGGGCGGAGAGAGTTTTTTTTTTGGGAGGGTTGTCAAAAAGGGGTTAGCTTTTAAAAGTTGTATCAAATGAAATGAACTTGCCAATTTATTTTAACTTGGGTCTTATTTTAATTTTAAAATACAAATTGTCAAATTTATTTTGGCTCTTTAAATGAAATATATCATTTTTATACTCAACTCAAAACTCCTATTTTTACCAAAGCATTCTTCAAAATTTCTCTATAAGATAACTGGTTAAACAAATCAAATGAGAAATGTCAAATTTATTGTAGGTCTTTTAATTAAAGAATTATTTTAAACCCTCAACTCCTATAAGCATTATGAAAAAAGAAGATCTTAAAGAAGCATCGATATAAGGTTTATTAACAGCTTATACAAGTTTATAACTGCAAAACAAGAAATCTTTTAAAACCTCAGTTATCAATAAAAATTTGTTTCGATGTGCGAAAAATTCCTCCTTGGCTACAGTTATGACTTTAATATGCTTCCATTGCTTCCCAATATCTTCCATATCATCCCTATTCATCGTTAAAGTTTATGTTGAAATGTAGAGCATGGAAAGCTTAATGTGCTTTTAAATGGCCTCGTTATATAAATGACAACAACACAAAACAACACACCTCCACTCTCAACTCAACGCTCCCCATGCCTGTAGCTGTGAGGGACTCAAAAGATAAAACATCAACTCTGAACTGACTCCATAGTCCACAATCACCAGTCCCCACTCGCACAAGCATCCATACAACAGGGTTGCCATGCCCTGAATTAAGCTCGAAAGAACAATTTAGTAATATTTGCATCCCAAAATAGGATCTGAAAAGTAGCCCAAATAATAGCCCAGTTTCAATAAAAAAAAAATCTGGTAGCTTCAATTAGAATTTTGTTTTATTTAAAAAATAAAGAACGGAAAGTAATAATTACATATAATTTTTATTCATTAAAATAGCCAAGGCACAAATATCGTGCACACAAGATTAGATTTGGGCTATTTATAGCCCAATTATTATTGAGCTGTCAAACTAATAACAACAAGTCAGCAATTTTGGATAAAATAGCTCAATTGCTGATAAATAGCCAAATCTGGCAAGCCTGTCAAAATGTAGAATAATGAAAACAGGCATGACGCATGAGTGTGGTGATGTAGATGGTGGTGAATCTGCTGGTCGGGTTTTGTGGGTAGGTAAGGTAGGTGACGCGCTCCATAGGGAAAAATGCATAGAGGCGCCAGATATTCTTCTTCTATCTGCCCAGTGCCAGTCATAGTAGCAGAAACATCCAGTGCTGAATTCACTTTGCTTACAAGAAGGCAAAAACAGTCTTCGTTGGTTTTTGTTGTCGTCAACGTCGCGTCGTGTTCGTCGTCTCGCCGTTTCGTTGGTTTATGATATTTTTTTTTGTTATTATTGTTGAGAAGTAACGCAGCCAAAAGCAACTTGTTTAACTTAAATTTAGTGCAAATTTTTCGTTTTATCTTCTTTTTATTTTCGGTTTTTATTTTTGTTTTTAATTTAGTTACGTTTTTGGAAGTTAAATCACTATACGATGCCATCAGTTCGATTCATAACTAAAGCATTTAAATTTCGAAATAAAAGTGGAAGTATTGTAAGTAGTTTTGTGCCGCCAGACAAAAATTTACATACACAAATTTTAGGAGTGATGGTTGTTTGTAAAGAAAAAGGATTAAGGATACACACGTCATCTATGAACCTAAGCTATCATGTGCACAATTTGAAGCAACAGCTCGGCGATGCTTTCGCTTTATGATTTTGTTTACGCTTAAAATCGTTTCTGCTCTCTGATTTTCCCCTCTTTCTACTTCCGTTAAGAATAATATTTCTTTTATTTAAAATCGAGAAAAATGTGTAATCTTTTGTGTTTTATACAACAACGTTTGTAACGTTCCTATCTGTCACATGTAAATATAGAACTGAAGTTTAAAATTTTAATGTGAGAAAACTGATTACATTCGGTTCACTTAATTCTGTCATTTATTTGATCAGAACAGACGGAGGGAGAAACAAAAAACAATTAAATCAGTTTTGTATATTTTTGAGATTTTATTTGTTTATTTTTGTTTTTATTATTTTCACTAAACAAAACACAAAAATCTTATTCGTAGTTCTCTAATGATGATGACTAATCAAAAGATAGTGCCGCCCTCACAAATGTAGATCACAATAATTATTGTTTTTCTATTCGTTTTGCTCTAGATAGTGTAATTTGATTAAACACAAAGATCGTTCGGCTAATTTATTTGCGCTTACAGTTGTGGTCATATAATTTAAGCCACAAAACGAACAATATTACTTTTTCCAATATTGATTGTTTCTCTTATACCTACATCAAAAATATTAAAATTATATTAATCGAAAAATAATGTTCATGCATTTTTAAATTGCTTGCAGTTCTTTATCGCAAATGGACAGATAATCAAGCCATTTAATTGATTTCAACTTACTTGATCATTCTTTTCATCTGTTTTAAATGGAGTGTTTTAATGTTTTCATTTTTAGTATATTTTAACTGTAAACAAAATATAATATTACTTAAATAAGAAAAAATAAAAGTTCAACTCATGATACAGAAAAATTATTTGAGAATGCGGGCGACTTTCCATTACCACAGCACGAATTTCCTTCTGATTTTATTTTACAGTTAGGTAGAGGTCTCAATAGAACATGTTTTAAATATTAAGGCAAGGAAACACCTTTAAGTCATAAAAAAAAAATATTTTCTTTTTCGGACTTAACCCTACTTTATTTGTATTTCGTTTTTTGAGCCTCAAACAAGTTTTTTTGAATTGAAAGTACGGCGGCGTACTAACAGCTAGGTATGTAAGGGGGGCATGCTGCTCCCTGCAACCCCCCTGCTTGGATCACTATAGGATTTGGGGCCGTTCATAAAATACGTCACGCTAAAATCAGCTTTTTCTGACCCCTCCCCGCATTGTCACGCTGTGTCAAGCTTTCTGTGACCCCCCCTAGAAATATTTCGTCACAAAAACGAAGCCAGTGAATATGATAAATTTCAAATGATACTACAAAAATTTTGAGAATTTAAATAAAAAATAAAAAGAATTTAAATAAAAATTATTAAATTGAGAAATATGAAAAAAGCGCCCGAATTAGTTCACTACTAAATGAAGAATGAAAGAATAATAATAATAATAGGCAAAATAAATACTAATTGAAAATGTTTTAATGAATGGCGAACGTCACGTTACCATAGACCCCCCGTCCCCCCTTGTAACACCTTGTCACACTCAGCAAGAGCCCTCCCCCCGCCTAGTGTCCGAACGTATTTTATGAACGGCCCCTTTCGGGTGGGTGGGTATATGCAAAGTACTTTTTGCATTTGAGCACTAAAATCAAAGAAATCCCCAACAAAAAAAAATTAAGTATGGCAACACTGAACAAAAAACAGGGAATAAATGTCAAAATCAACCATTTTTGCATGTTTTGTATGTGGAAAAGTGAACTTTGAAAATTAATTTAAAATAGAAATAAATGTGTCCTCACTCTAAAATAGCTATAAATATTATTTATTTGCACATACATATATCTATCAAATAAAAAAAACCGCATATCGAAATTCGTGCTGCGGTAATGGAAAGTTGAGCCGAGAATGTTATTGAAGAAACCAAAGCATTGTTAAAGTAACTCTAATCATAGGATTTACAATAAACAAAGCTGCATTAAACCACTCCTGCTAAAGATAGAAACAATTATTAGGTTTAGCAAAGCCTCGTTACAAATAAGATATTAAATGCAGATGAATTGCAATGTAGAAATATCAACACAAGCCTTAAAAAGGCGATTTAAGAAAAAGAACTAGATGTTAAATTCAATTACAATTATTTGTAATTGAAATTTTCATGAACTTACTACTTACTTACTGAACCAGTTACTTACAATTTTATTACATGAATGTAATCGGAAAACAAAAGTAATGTCAAAAAAGTAGTAATGATTGGTTTTTATAAATAATCATTTCAAAAAAATGTGATTAAATATTATTTTCGTCATTTACAATTTTATATTACAAAATAATTTCCTAAAGTGCTCAGTTATTTCATATGTGTTGTTTTGTATTAATACCCTTATCCAGTTTTCTGTTTGGAATTTATATTTGTCTTTTTAATAGTGCAACTGTTTTGTCAATATTTACATTTCATTTTATTAAATAAGAAAACATTTATTTTATTCGTTAAAATAAAATTTATTTATTTTTATTATTCTTTATTCTTGTTTCATTATAAAAATAAAAACAATAGAAGAATCAATTACTCTAAATGTAATTTAAAAGTAATTCCCTCAGGATTTACAATTTGTAATTACATGTAATTAGTAAGTTGATTTTCTTAAATACAAATATAAGTAATTGCATGTTATCGTAATGGAAAAAAATCAATTACTAATTACTTGTAATTGAAATTAATAACAAAAATTATTAACGATTATTTTCTGACTCTAAATCGAAGGCATCGTTTAGCGCGAAAAAAAATTTCTCAAAAGTCCCTGTTTATGGAATTAGAACTTTTGGAGCGACGAATCTAAGTTTAACGTGCTTTAAAACGATGGAAGACCGTACGTCAAGCGTCTTTCACTTAATTGTGCCCTAAATAGGTACATCAAATAGACTGTTAATCCTTTTGTTCGCTGAGTTATTAAATTGGGTCATATAAATTTATTAAATTAGTTTATTTCATTTTATTAATTTTCTTATTACTGGAACTTAAGATAAAGCCTTTTGTATACGGGGTTTTATCATGTAACCACCAAAGGGTTAAGCACGTCAGGTTATCAGTCACGATTTTGTGATGTTTCACCTCATTTTGTTATATATTTGTTATATTATACAGATCAATACAAAAATTACGGATAAAATATAGAACTTACTTACTTAAGGTGGCGCTACAGTCCTGTGTGAATTAGGGCCTCACCTAACAAACTTCTCCATCTAGCTCGGTCTCTAGCTAGATTTCTCCAGTTTCGCGCTCCAAGTTGGGTGAGGTCACTTTCCACTTGTGCGCGCCACCTGATCCGCGGTCTTCCTCTATACTGAAATATAGAAAATTTAGACAATAATTTGAACATCTATTATGTATGATTTAAACCCGAGACAATTTATGGCCTAACTCTGGAAAATAATCCAACAGGAGTACATTAAAATGACTTGTCGTCAATCTGCATCGCAGATCCGTACGGTGTCGAAAAGACATGCAGAAGTTATACGACAAATAAGATTTCCAACGAAGTATTAGCACTGTAAAATGTAATTTAAAGCGTTTTGTAAAAATAATATCAAAGTTCTTTATTGTAGAAGGCTTTATTATGTGTCCACTTGAAAAATCAAATCTGAACAAATTTCTTCACAAACTGCGTTTTAAAGTTAAATTATGTTAAAAAAACATTTAAATTATAAATAGCAAATAATTACATTACTTGAATATTGTAGTTAAAATACTTATCTTGCTTTTAATGTTTTATTTTTAACAAAAAAAGATAATTTTAATTTGGGTGTCTTAATTATATAACCACGACTGTATATGCATATTTATACTAGCGATAGGTATGTACATATTTACATACATACATTACGAGTAGATTCGGAAATTGTAAATGAATATTTTGTTGTTTTGTATATTTATACAACTTCGTAGGTTGGCTAATACATATTGAAGCAATCAAAATTTGTTTGAAATTTTGACATCTGTGGGCAAAAATGAATTGATGTCATAGTTTTGCGTTTTTAAGTTACGATTTTGGCAAAACTTGGATAACAAATGATGGAGATCAAAAGAATGATGCTTCGACAACGGTCCCAAATGAATGTAAAGCGCGTACTTTTGGTAACATCTGCATAGAAAATATATACGAATACGTACATCAGATATAGAAATATGTTTATAAACTTTAACAAATAAACTGTAAACCCATGTGTTGTAACCAAAAATTAAAACAAAATGTTTTCCGTTATTAATAAATTGTAATTTCAAAAAAAAAAACAATTAATTCTTTTTCTTGACAGTAGAAATTCGATTGCAAATTAATAACTTATCTCACTACGCTAGATTTCACTTGTCATTGAACAATGCATTTTCATCAATTTCAAAATTTAATAGAAAACACAATCAACCATATTCATCAAACCGTCGGATGAAAATTTTAATGGCGAAGAAATATTTTTTCGTTAAAAAAAAATAATCAAGTTTAACAACAAGACCAACCTTCAAATGTCATCACTGACAGATAAAACTAAATTGATTTATTTTTCCAACATATCCGCCAAAAATTCTATTTTATTTCTAAACTAACATATTTGGATTTTCCTTTAAATAAATAAATCAATATAATGTATGCTTAATTTGGAATTTGTAAGAGCAATGATTTTTCCTTTTTTGCGTTCCGTTATGTAAAATACATCCACTCCTTTCAAGATCAACAGCAAACAAAAAATATGTTTGCCTACATTTCTTCTCAAAATACATTAAGAAAACATAATTTTGTATAACCTCTTGACAGCTTAACTGACATTTGTTCCTTTTAAAGGAAAAAAACTTCATTATAACGTAAAAAGTCAATTTAAGATGGTGTTCTATTGGTTACGAAATCTGGAAGTCCAAACTTAACAATGGATAAGGAAAGCCCCATAATTTGTTTGTTAATGTTTGGTAGTCTTCTCTTGGAACACATACAAAATGCTATGTATGTACATAAATCAAAGTCAATAAATGAATGTCAACACAGTAAATATTAAAACATCGTTTTTTGCTCTAATTGAACTTGAATTATCATTATAAACAAATTAAATCGAGATTTGTTATGAAATTTAACAAAAATCATAACATAACATGTAGTGGCTAAACTTGATTTCAAGTTCACTCTTCGGACTTTTGATCGAAAAATAATTCAGGCATTGAAATGTCATTGATGATAGGTGTTAAACGTTAAACTTAGACATTCCGAGGTAATCAAACACCTGCTATAAAATCAAACATGACTGACATTTGAAACCATGAAAAAATCATAATTTAATTTACCTATACATTGCATTGCATACTCGTACTGTCTGTAGGTAACTCAAAGTACTACGTAGTTTATTATCATATGTACTTCTATACCTAAGTGTAACGATGTCATCAAGTTACAGTGAAGCGCGCGACGCGACGGTGCTGCTTGGCTGTGTGTGCGACCGGCTCGCATACTATGGTCTAAATATACCGAAGTGTGTCACGGTAGCCTTAACAAGTTGCTAGTAATACTGCTGCATGCAGCATACGTAACGAACGCAGCTGCTGGACAATATTTTATTTTACTCAATGTAGGTAAGGTACGCGTATGATGTATAATTATGCGGTAAATAATGAAGAAAAATATTAAATACTCGTTCCATATAGTACATTCAATGAATGTGATGATGGTTTTGTAATTTTGTAAGCATAGGCAAATTTTCTTGGCCAAACATTATAAATTTTAGAGGTCATGATATCGTTTATTTACTTTGGCTTCAGTCGAAAATTCAAGCGATATATGGGTGAACTAAGGACAATTTAATTGGATTTAGTACAGCTAAATGCCTTCTAAAGATTATAAAAATAATGTGAAAAGTCTATCGTAGTATTTTAGCAGGTCTGTGGTCTGTCATACATGTATTTCAAATATAAAGCTCTCCCAAAAAAACTTAAAGTCTTCTCGACCCAAAATAATGTCATTCTCGCCGAAAACAAAATCTACATAATAGTTTGTTAAGGGCGAACCGCAATGAAAGAGCTCTACGAACAAATCTAATTAGGGAATGTAATGGATTTGTTTGGTAACGTGAAATTTCCATACAAATTTAATAAAGCTAAGTACAGACGGTTATGACTTTTCAGTTAGACGATGACGTTTAGAACTGTCAATTACTGACAATCTCTTTATTGAATGTCATTCAATACGCCCCAAAAAAATGTATAGTTTGTTTAGGGTAAGTTTAGGGTGACTATGTAAGATTACATCGAACAAACCTAATACTAATTAGAAATCGAAATATCGAACGGCTTCTAATAAAGCAATTAAATGGGTTTGTTTGGTAACCTGAAATTTCCTTCCGAATTTGGTAAGGCTAAGTACAGACGATTACAAGATTTTTCAGTAAACAAAATATTCCCAAATGTCTTAAAATTGTATAAAATTACAATTTTGTGTGATGACATTTCCAGAAACGTCATTTTAACCAGTTGTCAGACGATGCGTTTTAAACTGTCATGCTGACAGTTTCTTTATTGTTATAAATCAAAAATATTTGTTTGTGTCATTTCTCAAGTTTCATTGGCAAATTAAAATTGTTTATTTTTATATTTAAAATCAATTGAAAAGATCTTTTTTGAGAGATCTATTTTCAATCATGTTCTATTGGCTCGGAAAAATCATTTTTTTATTGAAAAACAAAATTAAGCAATTTAAAATAAACCGCATAAAATCATTATAAAGCAAAGCGTCTTGATTTAAATAGTCAAAGATTGATTTCTAAAGGTTTTTGACAGTTAAATAGGCATTTAATTGAATTCTTTATTTGGTATAAATTATTTAAAATAACGTATCCATTGGTACAGTATAGGGTAATTTAAGATTTATCGTACTCCTCTACTAATTTGGTCAAGCCAATTAATTTAGTTCTTATCTAAATTAGTTTCACGTTATTACATAAGATAGGAAGAGAAGTGTCAATCACGCTTAATTACGTTACGTCCTTCCATAAAAATGAAAATGATGTATCAAAACACGTAAGTTAAAAATAACATTATGCAGATATTCTTTTTGAATTCTAGCTGATAAAATGCTTATCATTTTTTGTATAGTCGATAAAAAAACTAATTAAATAAATTCAACATGCAAATGATGAATATTTCTTTTTTGATTTATTGTAATATCGAAAAATACAATCACGTCCGCTAAAAATATGTATATCTATAAAACAAAGTTTTTATTTTATTCTACGTCTACAGTAAAGCTAGAATTTTTATTCATCGCCAATGTCTGTTTTATTTGCATTTGAATCAGAAAATAACAGGTGGGTTACACCGGATAGGAAGCCATATATAAACTTAGGAAAATTTATACATTTTTCTTTTGAAGTTACACGCACAATATTTTATTTTTATTGATTTGAAAATTCTTCTTTTGGTAAAGTGGCTATGAAAAATAGTTCTAAGTTTGTTTAGATTCTTCTTAAAATGTTAACGTCTGGACATTATACTCGTAAAAATAGTTACATAATTTAATATTATCAATCGTTTATTCCTTAAGTATAATAAAATATGTGCGTTATGTAAATATACGAGTATAATATCTATAGGAATTATTAATGAAGAAACCTTTTGAAGAAAACAAATTAGAAAGATTCATTATGAAAATCAAGTCCTTTTTAGAAAGGCATTAACGTCAGAGAGAAATTGTAAATGGACGAACCATCATTAATATTTACTAAAGAATGCCTAACGATTTTGTAATGAAACGATGACTGTCTTATCTATTATCTCATTTATAATAATCATATTATCTACCAAAGACGTGATCACAACTTAGAAAAAATAAAAAAAAAAAAAACAAAGTAGACTTATATTTTTAAGGCTCAAGATACGATAACCATGGTATTAAAATATAAGCATTTTTCTGTTCGCATAAAATAGCTAAGTTTTGTATTGCTAACAAAGTTGATTTGATTTAATAGTGAATTATTATTCATGTCGTCCTCTGATGTGTTATAACCTCTTTTATACGTTGAACGTCAATTTCTCCTATTGTTTTCGAAAACCTATAGTCCAATCATAATAGACATGAAATTCTTCAAACCTAGAAATAATTTGCATATCTATGAATACAGACATTGAAGACATCGTTATTTACAAGTGATAAAAAGTCTCCAAAAATCCTACGTGAACATACAAAGTTACTAGGGTTTTTGTTGAAAATTCCCGTTTTAAGGCTAAATGCTACAAAATAGTTTTTGAGTTAGACTTTGAAAATCTTGAGATGTTCTATAAGCGTGGAAAAGAAACAACGATTTCAAAAAATGCCAAATGTTGAAAACTTCGATTTTTCGCAAATTCAACCTATTGATTTAGTGTTTTTCTATCAGAAATTATACATTTTTTTAAAGATTATTTTTTCATGAAATGGGAAAAGTTAAAAAATCTACAAAGCGGTTTAGAAATTATGGAATTTTCGTTTTTTACATCAACCCCTTAAAGCCTTATACGCTGCTGACGCGAAACAAAATTTCCCATACAAAAATGGCATGACGAAATCATAAACGAAAAATTTCGCTGTGCTTTTCGTTTTTCAGTACGCTGCTGAACGACGGAATGTGTCATTTTAGTGGATAGCTGTACTAGATTTCTTAGTACAATTCTCCACTCTTTTCGTTCTCAATTTAATTGTCCGGTATATTAATTGCTTGCGAAATTTTGACGTTTAATTGATTTATTGAAAAAAATTGTTAACTTCCCATAGGAAGTTATTGTAATGGGTCCGATTTG
Organism: Eupeodes latifasciatus; assembly: GCA_920104205.1. Taxonomy (NCBI): domain Eukaryota; kingdom Metazoa; phylum Arthropoda; class Insecta; order Diptera; family Syrphidae; genus Eupeodes; species Eupeodes latifasciatus. Next base: position 150,835,912 of record OV049926.1, on the reverse strand, counting down.
TCAAATTGAAAATTTTGACATTTCTCGACGTTTCAAGGCCCCTAGAGTCGAAATAAAAGATTTTTAGAAAGATGTCTGTGCGTGCGTGTGTACATATGTACGTTCGTACGTCCGTACGTCTGTACGTTCGCGACGTTTTTTCGTCGTCCATAGCTCAAGAACCAGTAAAGATATCGACTTCAAATAAATTCTGTTATACAGAAAAAAAGCAGAAAGATGCAGAAAGGGCTCTCAAGAAAATTGCGTGGGTGGTTATTTTACCATAGCAGTTTAAAAAAATTTTGGTTAACCCTAAATATCTCATGAACCAATGATGCTAGAGACTTGAATTAAATTTTATATTATATATTGTAACTTAATACAAAACAAGTATATTTTTGGAAAAAAATCCGATTAACGGTTTTTTTATAAATCAAAAAAAAACTGAAAAAAAAAATTTGGTACCTCGAAAATTTTACGACCAAAATATGATTTCATCTCCAAAACAATTTTGTGCAACGAAGAATAATGTTTTTGACATCTGATTAAATTTTGAGAAAAATCTAATTGACGGTTTTTTTTTATAAAAAATAAAAACCTAAAAAAAAACATTACTCAAAGTTGGGAAAAATTGAATTTCGACTCAAATATCTTTTCAAAAACTTGGACTGAGGCGTTAAACTTATTTTATCTTATAAGAAATATTGTTTTCAACATTCAGTAAAATTTTGAAAAAAATCGAATTGACAGTTTTTTTACAAAAAATAAAAACCTAAAAAAAAATTAATAAAAGCTGGTAAAAATTGATTTTCGCCTCAAATATCTTTTCAAAATTGGCATAAAACTACTTTTATCTTTCAAAAAATATTGTTGTAAACATTTAGTAAAATTTGGAAAAAAAATCGAACTGACATTTTTTTTACAAAAAATTAAAATCCTAAAAAAAAACAATACTAAAACTTGCTAAAAATTTACTTTCGACTCAAATAGCTTTTCAAAAATTAAAAATATTGGCTTGAAACTTATTTTATTTCACAGAAAATATTGTTTTCGATATTCAGTAATTTTTTTTATAAAAACCCAAGAGTCCGTTTTTTCATAAAAAAATAAAATCTACAAAAAATAGTACGCAAATTTGGTAAAAATTGATACATATAGACAAACTTTTCAGCAAGACAAATCGACAAAAGGGATGTGAAGTTATCAGTGTGGGTCGCATCCCAGCCTCTTTTTTACAAATTAAAATTGGAAAAATTGTTTACTCGTGATTTTCGGTGTTTTGATTTGGATTTATCTTTGATTTAAAATTTAAAATAAAATGGATTTTTCTAATGTAATGAATTTTTCAACATTGCATTTCCGAATAGGAAACTCAGGATGTTATTGGTGATGTGCAAGAAGTGATGAAGACAAGCAGTGAACTTCAACTTCCAGACAAAAACTCTAAACAAATATTTTTCCGCTGTGGTTTTCTTTTTCATTTCGCATCAGCAGCGTACTAGGCTTTAACTGCTAATTTCATAGATAATTTTGTCTAGGCAGTTGTTCTACACCATAATCATTTCTAAAGAGTGTTTTTTTTTAAAAAGCACGAATCTTTGAAATGGAATAAAACAAAAATGATTTTTTTTAATTGATACGAAGTTAACTTTATTTGAAAGATAATCTTTCTGCATTTGACCGCCACGGCTAACTGGAGATTCAGTTTACAAATAGTTTTTCCAAGATTATTTTTCACATATTGGCATAAACGCTTATTGGCGTAGACTGTGGTGACCTTACAAATTTCTACAGAAAATAGTTAACCGGCGGCGTTAAATCGCCCGATCTTGAAGGACAATTCACGGTTCTGTAACGTGAAACATGCTGTTACCAAACTTTTCCTTCAATAAATCAGTTGTGGTACGATCTTTGTGACATATTGCGCCGTCTTGCTGAAAACACAGCTCCTGTAGAACAAGGTTGTTAAATTAATGAACAAAAAAGTCAGAAATCATAAATCTATAGCGGTCACTGTAAAGTTCTGGCCAGCATTGTTTTTAAAGAAGTAAAGAACAATTATTCCAACAACCCATAAAGCACATCAAACAGTCAGTTTCTGTGGATGTTAGTGTCCTAACATAAACTTGAGGACTGTTTCCGTTCTAAATATGGCGGTTTTGTTTAAGTGAGTTTCATGGCTAAACTGAATTTGCTTATGAAAATTGAAAAAATGAACGAAGATTTTCAAAATAAATTTGCACATTTTTATAGCGTTGTTCAGACGTAAGTCTATTTATGTTGAAACAGTTAAAATAAATCATTTGACAGCTGACAAAACGGCCGCCAGATAAAATAGTGCTGTCAACCTGTTGTATACCTTTAAAAAAAACCGTTATAATATCAGAAAATCGTATATAGAGTCAAACGACAATTACCAGCAACTAAGTAAACTATATCTATTTAAAAGACAAACATTTGTACAAACTTTCCAAAATTGTGTGTTGTGTCTTACCTTAGTCTTAACAACACAGTTTTTGGTTGCTTTTAACATTTAAAGTGGCATATTTAAAAAAAAGAGGCTGGAATGCGACCCACACTGATAACTTCCCATCCCGTCTGTCGTTTTTTCTTGGTTAAATGGTTTCTAGGTTTTCGTGTTTTGTTAAAAAAGTTGTCAGTTGAATTATTCTTAAAAATTTTAAAATTACCAACAATATTTTACTATTGTTAACGAGATTTTTAGTCGTTAACCAATATTTACAAATTTTAGTAGCATTTCTTAAAAGATTTAATTTCTTATATCGGGTGATTTTTTTGAGGTTAGGATTTTCATGCATTAGTATTTGACAGATCACGCGGGATTTCAGACATGGTGTCAAAGAGAAAGATGCTCAGTATGCTTTGACATTTCATCATGAATAGACTTACTAACGAGCAACGCTTGCAAATCATTGAATTTTATTACCAAAATCAGTGTTCGGTTCGAAATGTGTTTCGCGCTTTACGTCCGATTTATGGTCTACATAATCGACCAAGTGAGCAAACAATTAATGCGATTGTGACCAAGTTTCGCACTCAGTTTACTTTATTGGACATTAAACCAACCACACGAATGCGTACAGTGCGTACAGAAGAGAATATTGCGTCTGTTTCTGAGAGTGTTGCTAAAGACCGTGAAATGTCGATTCGTCGCCGTTCGCAGCAATTGGGTTTGTGTTATTCGACCACATGGAAGATTTTACGCAAAGATCTTGGTGTAAAACCGTATAAAATACAGCTCGTGCAAGAACTGAAGCCGAACGATCTGCCACAACGTCGAATTTTCAGTGAATGGGCCCTAGAAAAGTTGGCAGAAAATCCGCTTTTTTATCGACAAATTTTGTTCAGCGATGAGGCTCATTTCTGGTTGAATGGCTACGTAAATAAGCAAAATTGCCGCATTTGGAGTGAAGAGCAACCAGAAGCCGTTCAAGAACTGCCCATGCATCCCGAAAAATGCACTGTTTGGTGTGGTTTGTACGCTGGTGGAATCATTGGACCGTATTTTTTCAAAGATGCTGTTGGACGCAACGTTACGGTGAATGGCGATCGCTATCGTTCAATGCTAACAAACTTTTTGTTGCCAAAAATGGAAGAACTGAACTTGGTTGACATGTGGTTTCAACAAGATGGCGCTACATGCCACACAGCTCGCGATTCTATGGCCATTTTGAGGGAAAACTTCGGAGAACAATTCATCTCAAGGAATGGACCGGTAAGTTGGCCACCAAGATCATGCGATTTGACGCCTTTAGACTATTTTTTGTGGGGCTACGTCAAGTCTAAAGTCTACACAAATAAGCCAGCAACTATTCCAGCTTTGGAAGACAACATTTCCGAAGAAATTCGGGCTATTCCGGCCGAAATGCTCGAAAAAGTTACCCAAAATTGGACTTTCCGAATGGACCACCTAAGACGCAGCCGCGGTCAACATTTAAATGAAATTATCTTCAAAAAGTAAATGTCATGGACCAATCTAACGTTTCAAATAAAGAATCGATGAGATTTTGCAAATTTTATGCGTTTTTCTTTTAAAAAAAGTTCTCAAGCTCTTAAAAAATCACCCGATATAAAGAAATACAAATTGGATGAATGAAATTAATTTGAGAGATATCGAGAACCGAACATCAATTTTTACCAACTTTGCGTACTTTTTGTTTGTAGATTTTAATTTTTTATGAAAAAACGGGCGGTTAGATTTTTATAAAAAAATTACTGTATGTTGAAAACAATATTTTTTATAAGATAAAATTAATTTGAAGTCTATATCTTACATTTTTGAAAAGATATTTGAGTCGAAAATCAATTTTTAAGGAACTTTTATTAATTTGTTTTAGGTTTTTATTTTTTGCAAAAAAAAACTGTCAATTTGATTTTTCTCAAAATTTCACTGAATGTTGACAACAATATTATTTAAAAAAAAATAAAATTAGTTTAAAGCCAATGTTTTAAAGTATTGAAAAGTTATTTAAGTCGAAAATCAATTTTTAGGAACTTTTATTAATTTTTTTAGGTTTTTATTTTTTGTTAAAAAAACTGTCAATTCGATTTTTCTTAAAATTTTACCGAATGTTGAAAACAATATTTCTTATAAGTAAAATAAGTTGGAAGCCATAATCTCAAATTTTTGAGAAGATATTTGAGTTGAAATTTAATTTTTACCAACTTTGAGTAATGTTTTTTTTTAAGTTTTTATTTTTTATAAAAAAAACTGTCAATTCGATTTTTCTCAAAATTTTACCAGATGTTAAAAACGTTATTCTTCGTTGCACAAAATACTTTTTGTTCAACGTTAACTGGATTTTTTTCCAAAAATATATTTGTTTAGTATTACGTTACGATATATAATATAAAATTTAATTCAAGTCTCTAGCGTCATTGGTTCGTGAGATATTTAGAGTTTACCAAAATGTTCACCTTTTTTTAAACTGCTATGGTAATAAAAACACCCACGCAATTTTCTTGAGACTTCTTTCTGCATCTTTCTGCAGTATTATCTGTATAACAAAATTTATTTGAAGTCTATATCTCTTCTGGTTCTTGAGCTATGGACGATGAAAAAACGAAAAAAAAACACACGCACCCACAGACATCTTTCTAAAAATCTTTTAATTCGACTCTAGGGACCTTGAAACGTCGAGAAATGTCAAAATTTTCAATTCGACAAATCGGACCCATTACAATAACTTCCTATGGGAAGTTAAAAAAAAACCTGAAGTGATTGAAAAATTATAAGAATAGGTTCGAATTAAAATAGAACTTCATCCTTTAAAAAATAATTTTTGTGTTGGTGCGATAAAAAACGGAACTTTGTTTTATCCCAGTTTTATATGGCGTACTTCAAGAATCCTTAATGATGTTGCTTTTTTGAACTTTAATTATATTATATCTAAAATATTGAAAATTATACTAAACTCTTGTCTCAATCACTTAGTATTGTTTGCTGTTAAGAGTGTTTTATATGAGGATATCAAAGATAAGAAACAGGAAATTATGGTCACTAAAATTATGTCCATTATATGTAATTACCAGTATTACATTTAACTTCAGTGTTTTTTATTCCTCGAACATTGTCAGTTTACATTCGTTCGAAAACAAAAATAATCTTTTCACCCAATAATTGTCGACATGTAGGTGCATATTCGTAGTTTCATTATTTAAACCAATTAAAAAATTAAAAAATTATGTTATCAAATAAGCAAAATGTTAATCTTAATTCAGTTGCACTCACTGATTGTATTTAGAAAATAATCACACTGAAAACTCAACTCGTATGTATCAAATGTCTAATCAATACTAGAATCTATTTCAACCAAATAACACTTCGTGACTTTCTTTCCATACATATAATTAACAAAAATCAAAAAATGAATTCAATAGAATTATCCAATCGACAGGAAGGACCCAATTCTACTCTACCAGAAGATGAATTCTTTGATGCTGTTGAAACTGGTCTGGATCGAATCGAAGAGGACATGCAATTGAGAGTTAAATTGAAACTGCAATCGCAGTTATCACAAACCCTGGTAAATGTACCCCATCAGGCGCAGAATGAAAGCGAAGATGGACAAGATGAATTCGGAACAGGGACTATTGCTAGACAGCATGAACTTTGGCCAGAGGTAAGTTATATATGTAATTGATTTTCTATTTCCTTACTGCTCCTACCTGCTACGATATCTACTTTCGATTCCAATTATAAAATATAAATTGATAACTAATGGTTTTTTAAATTGACAGATTGATCGAGTGTGCAAAGAACAACTTCATTATGCCCGGGAGGGTGTTGGCCAAGGTGGTAATGGTTGGCAAATATTTGCCGATGAAGGTGAAATGAAAATGTACAAACGCGAAGAAGAAGTTAATGGAATGGTTATGGATCCATTGAAAGCTTGTCATGTTGTCAAAGGTGTAACTGCCCGAGAGATGTGTCATTATTTCTTTATGCCAGAGTTCCGAAATGATTGGGAAAGTAAGTCTATATTAATAAATTCGTTTTTGAGTGGAAAACAGAATAAACTAAAATTATTTTTTAATATAGCAACATTGGAAGACTGCACAATTTTGGAGAAAATCTCCCCAGAAACTTTAGTATTCTTACAAACACACAAACGAGTATGGCCTGCAAATCAGAGGGATGCATTATTCTGGTCGCACATGAGGAAAATCACAGATAATTTGGAAAAAGATGCAACAGATGTTTGGATTGTTTGTAATAATTCAACTGAACGAGTTGGTTACCCGGTAAAGAATTAAAAAAAAAAAAAAAAACAATATTGATTTAATTTTTATTAACAATTGAATTCTGTTTTTTCTTAAAGCCCAATACTGGTAAATGCATTCGGATATTCCTTACAGTCATTCTTGTATGTCAAACAAATTTAACACCTGGAAAAACAAAGAACGATAAACTTACAAGAGATGACCTGACGTGTAAAATTACATATTGCTCAGTTGGTAAGTAGCAAAAGTCCAAAACGGCTTTTAAATGCTTAATGTCGTTTCATCATTCAAAAACGCAATGAAAAATCTTGGTTGTAAGTTCTACTCTACCTATACATTCCCTAATAGTCTAGGAAAATAATTCGAAAAAGAGTTAACCTCAGAATAAGAGAGTAAGCTGAAAATTTGTGTATGCCTTCCTTTTGATGTTCGAAACATTGTGAAAAAAGTTTGATAAAATCTTGTTATGGACCGACAAAGTTCACAAAAACCAATTTTAATTATTTTCGTTTCTATAGATCCACCAGTGTTAACAGATTTACGAGTAGATTAAATAAGATTAGATTTTATTTTATTTTCAATATTCCTTAACATGTTTTTAATTTTACAAAATCACAATTAGCATGGCAATGCCGTCTGCCAGGTTGATAAGATAAATTTAATGTGATATTAAGTTTTTAGTGGGTGCATTAAAAATCAAGAATTGTTAAACAAAAAGAAAAAAACAAAAAACACATCTGTATATATATGTATGATAAATTTGAAAAATTAAATATTTATATTTGTGAACACCAAAGTAAAAACTTATAGAGGCGCAGGCAAGACATTTCGAATTATCGATCTGCAAATTGTAAGTCCTAGAGTTAAGACCTACCGCCAAAATTTTGTGTTTTTTTTTTTTTTCTTTGATTTGTTTGACATAACCAAACATTTCGTAACCCTTTGGGTAAATGAATAAAAGAAACCTCGCCCAATTATCCCCCGAAGCAAATAGTGCAAGCTCTTCGAAAAGGTACTTTCCGTCAAAAATGAGTAGAGAAGATGACACAATAACACTATCATCACTATCTGATATCTTGGATCTAAAGCTAAAAGATCTCGCTCGAAAAAGTGATATACAACAGCTTTCATCCGATATTACTGCTTTAAAAAACAAAAATGATGAGCTAGCTTCTAGGCTTAAACTGGCAGAGGAACGTTGCTGTCTTCTTGAGGAAAAGGTGGAGTCGTTACTTATAGGATCTAACGAGAAAAATCTGCTGGTTCATATGCCATTTGCTGAAAAGGGCACTGAAAAGTCGAAGGTGGAAAGTCTATGCACAGGGCTGCTGCAAGTGCCTAATGCAGAAATTGATGACGTCCGTCCTTTGCCCATCAAAAACAACAAAAACTCCTTGCTTATGGTGAAGTTTAGATCGTCACAAGCTGCAAACTGCGTCTTACGTGCCTCAAGCAAATTGAAGGGGTCTTCAATCTCTATCCGGAAAGACTTGCCGCTAGGAGCCAGAAGAAGCCGAAGTATTTTGCTTAAATGTAGATGGTGGATTCAAAAACAAATGCCAGAGTCGAACATGAGGATGAGTGTTTATGATGACAAACTGCGAGTTGGTGGAAAAGTTTTCACTTGGAACGTAAACAATGGTTTTAGGTGCGGATCGCTGGATGGGTTGTCAGAGATGAATAAATTGTTTGACAGACTACATATGACAGCTGCAGATCTGTCATCGATCGTTTCTTCGTCGAGTAGAGACAAAAACAATATCGCAGCGTCATCTTTGGGTGAATCAGAGCAACAACGAACTCAACCCAGTTCCTCACTATAACTTACAGAGGTCGCACCTCGGGTTTCCGTCTTGCCAAACGACGGTTTTTATTTAAATATTCTGAGTTTTAATATTCATGGATTCACAAATAAAATTATATTTAATGATTTTTTTAAGTATATAGATAAGTTTGATGTATTTTTTCTTTTCGAAACATGGGTTGAGGTAGATAATGATGAATACTATAATAAGTGGTTTAGCAATTATGTATTGAAAAGCATACCGGCTGTGAAAATTCATAGAAAGGGGCGAGCAATGGGTGGATGTTTATTTGGTTTTAAGAAAAATGCTAAATGTAGTTTCGAGTTTATGGTAATCGAAGAAATTATTGTTCTTAAAATAGAAAGCAAGGGCAGCACCGATTATATAGTTCCAGTTTACCTAAATTGCACGCAGTGGTCACGTGATTTCGAAAAATTGCAGGATGCTCTTAACTATTTTGGAAAACATAATTTAATTATTGTTGGAGATCTGAATGCGAGAGTTGGATTGGACCAATGTTGTAATGAGCGGTTAGCGTGTATTTCATCGAAACTATTATTTGAAAGAAACTCTAAGGATAATATTTTGGATGGAAAGGGAAAGCAGCTGTTAGATTTTTGTAAAACTTTTGACCTCACAATTATTAATGGGAGAACCAGAAGTGATAAGCTTGGTGAAATTACTTTTTTAGCTGCGCAAGGCTCTTCTACAAATGACTTTTGCTGCGTAGCAACTGATTGTGTGAAAATAATTGAAGATTTTAAGGTTGGTAGTCAACACTTTTCGGATCACATGCCAATCGAAGTGGTACTTCAATTGAATGGGGCGTTCTCTGTGTCAAGTGGAACTGAGCTGCAACTACTACCAAAACTAATACTGAGAGAGCATCATATTGAAGTTTTTCAGCAGAACTTATCCTTAGAACTAGCTCAAGTGCACCTGGAACACGAAGAACCCATTCAATTAGATTTCCTTGATGAAATGATTACCAAAAGTGCGCCAAAAAATATTCAAAGACGGCATTGCATACCCAAAAATAAATGGTTCAATCGAGAGTGTGAAAAAGCGAGAGAGAAGGCATTCCGGCAGCTTGATTTATACCGTAAATTCCATACAGATATATTCAAGAAAATGTACTTAGAAGCTAACAAGAATCTAAAACTAATTTGTACGAACTCGAAGAAAAATCATTTTGCTCAACTAGTACAGGAAGCTTCAAGCGCAACCAATGCAAAACAGTTTTGGAAAGCCATAAGATGTATATCTGGCCGATCCTTCACAATTGGTGTTAACTTACACCCTAATATACTTAAGGAGCATTTCTTCAAACTTCTCAACCCAATAAACACTGGCCCAATAGTACAATATGCCAGCCCTCTAGTAGAAAATGACTATCTAGATAGATGCATAAGTTTGGAGGAAGTCAAAGAGGCCATTGCAAAAACAAAGTTGAACAAAGCCCCAGGGGAAAACAGAATACCTTTTGAGTGCTATAAGAGTCTTACAGAAGAGGCTTTAATTATGCTGACTTACTCTTTTAATCACGTATTTAACTTGAATAATTTACCACAAGGCTTCCGAAAGGCGATTTTGTTTCCATTACATAAAAAAGGTGACATAAATTTAGCCGAGAATTATAGAGGAATTTCCTTCCTGAACTGTTCATTAAAGATTTTTTCATCTGTTCTTTTCTCAAGACTTACAACATGGGCTGAAAAGGAGAACCTGCTTAGTGATTTTCAGGCTGGATTTAGGCAAAATCATTCAACAATCGACCAGATTTTCACTCTAATGAACATTGCGCAATCGTTCCAGGACCAACATAAGAAACTGTATGCTTTTTACGTCGATTTTAAAGCAGCTTTTGATTCTATCGATAGAAGGTCACTATTTTACAAATTGTCATTGATGGGAATGTCCACAAAGATGCTAAATATTCTAAAACTTTTGTACGCGGATACACAATCAGCAGTTTGGAATGGAAAGATACTTTCGGAATGGTTTCCAACAAACATGGGAGTAAAACAGGGGTGTGTTCTAAGTACTCTTTTGTTCATTCTATTTCTTGACGACCTGAATGATGTGCTTTGCGGTGGAATTTTGTGGGCTGGAAGGAGAATTAAAGTGCTCATGTATGCTGATGATATTGTTCTCTTATCGGACACGACTCAAGGACTAAGTCGCATGATATTGGACCTTGAAGAATACTGCGCAAAATGGAATCTCACGGTGAATTTGAGTAAGTCCAAAATAATGATATTTCGAAAGACCGGTGGACGGTATGCCCAAAATGAAAAGTGGAAATTTGCTGGTGAAGATATTGAAATCGTCAAGGAGTACGAATATCTTGGCATGAAAATATCATCAAATTTATCTCTGAAAAGTCATCTTTCCAACAAGCTTCAGCTAGCTAAAACAGCACTGAACTCTACATGGAAATCTTGCATTAATTCGAGTTCTCTCAGTTTAAGTGCAAAGTATAAACTTTTTGATGCGACCTCTAAATCAGTCATGTTTTATGCTGCTCAGGTTTGGGGTTACGAACAAAGTGAAGAAGTTGAAAAATTGCTTAGATTTTTTCTTAAGAGATTGTTCAAACTCCCTTCGAACTGTCCAAACTATATGCTTTTATTAGAAACGGGATTGTCGCCATTATTTACTGCAACCTTGAAGCTTCACTTTGATTATATAATGAAAGCAATGTCGCAGCCCTCTAACCGTCTGACTAGGCTTGCTGTAACGCATGCTATCTCTTCCAAATCTTTGTTTTACAAAAAGTGGCAACTTTTGGCAAGAAGATACAACCTGGATCTAAATGTTACGTTTGCTAATATGGATGCTTGGAGAGAGAATTTGTATGTTTTCATAAGGAGACTAGATGAAAAACTGAGAGAGGAGTTTAAAGAGCAAGCGCAGTCATCTCTTTATAGACGATATTACTGCACACTTAATTACGACTTAAATGAATCCAATTATTTTCGGGATGAAAATAGTACCTTCATATCAACCATTTTTAGAGCAAGAGGAGAACTGCTTAACTTGAATTTCAAACCACACAGGGATGATCTTCCTTTATTTTGCACTTTATGTAACCTTGGATCACGAGAGGATTCATTCCATTTTATAGCAATATGCCCTGTTCTCAGTGAGATAAGAAGGGTTTTTTTCGACAGCTCGAAAATAACATTAGAGAGAACAACAAATATTTTAAATGGATGTGAAGGATGGAAGCCGCTTGCTGCATTCTGTAAGGAAGCTGCTAGCTACAGAGCCAAAATAATAGCAGAAGAATTTTAAAAAAAAGTTTACCAAAAACAAAAAATACCCAACCCATGTACTAAATATTTATTTAAAAACAAAAATTGTTTCTTAAAAAAAAAACATATTATTATAAATTGTTTTAGAAAATATTATTTTACTTGCCATCTGAGGTGACGGCCAAGGCCATACCTTAAAAGGATTGTACGCTAAATAACTAATGTTAAATATGTAATCAAAATTACTTTAAAAGAAATAAATCAATCTATCTATCTAATCTATCTATGTATGATTTAAAATCAAGATACATTTTAACTTCGATGTATTTTCAGAAGCTTTCGCAGATTATTCTGTCCCGGTAAGTTTTAGCCACTTTGCAGTACATAAAGAGTTTATCCATCGTCATCTCATTTAAGAGCCTTATCATTTCCTCTTCTGTAAGGTAATTAGATCCAAGGAAGGCTCTCCTACTTTCTATCTACTAGCACAGGGCATTTTCCTAAGAAGTGAAAAACATCTTCTCTTTCCCTTCGGTTACATAAACTGCATTGCCCGGGTCGATCCTCCCTATGCGGAATATATGTAGTTGAGATGCAGGAGCACCCCTCGAAGTCTCAGCATCATAGAAATTACCCCCACACTGTTCTCATCTCTAAAATAGTTATTTGGACCAAGGTTATGACAGAGATGTTTGTAAATTAATCTATGAGTTGAATTTGAAGCTTCTTCTATACAGCGACTACGGAGTTTTTCATCAACCCTTGCAATTAATTTATACAGTTTAGCCCTGCAATTAGTGTTGCCATAATCTCAAATTTCATAATGCTAGATTTCAAATTTTATAATGCTAGATCGTATGGGAGCTCAAAAAACAAAATGCTGGATTTTAAAATTCATATAAAACGTCCATATCGATGATTAAAAAACAAACATCTTAAAAAATGCAAAATAATATTTATTTTCACATACAAATACCTAACAAACATAGGTATACAACAAAAAAAAAAAAAAAAACAAAACAAAATTAATTAAAAAATAAAAAAACTTAATGCTTTATATGGAAATAGGTATTAACAGCACAATGTTTTTAAGTATAGGAACATGTTTTATAGTTAATTATTTAATTTTAAATCATTCAGACTTATCACATTCTTATTTATAGTTTTTAAAAATAAATTTCTTATCTATTTTATAATTTTAGATAAATAATGAGTTATCCCAAAGTTCTTCATATAAATAGTCTTCTTCGCCCTTAGGTTTTTCATACTTTGCTGAGGCTCCAACTTCATGTTCAGCCCCTCGCGTATTTGGACAATGCTGTTCAATAGTTCTATTCCTATTTTATTACGAATTTTTGTTTTAATTATATTCGTTTGACTGAACAGGCGCTCAACCTCAGCATTTACTAGATCTAGCATTAATAATGCTGTTATGGGAACACTGCCTGCAATCATCAACGTTACCGAAATCCAGATCCAGTGAAATTTCACACCACCAAGCCAGCTCGTGCCATTCTGCGTACCAACTACTTCTTTGATTGATTGCATAGAGGGCTGCTATCTTTGGTAATCTTTCATTGTGCATTTGCAGAACTTTGATGATGTAGTCTATATTTAGTTTTAAGGTTTGAATAAAAAGCGGCGATAGTCCAGTTTCCAGCAAAACCATGTAATTTGGTGTGTTGTTGGAGAGATGAAATATTCTTTTAATAAAGAATCTTAGCAGTTTTTCACACTTTCGTACTGTTTGTACCCCCAAACCTGTGCTGCGTAAATCATAATAAACCTTTAAACATACGAAATTCGCTACTATGTGCTATGTTCTTGTTTGAGAAACACTTTACCAGGAAGTTCCGAATCCGATTTCACTTTTTGCTTTCATAAGTTTTTCACTAAGATGTCTTTCCATACTAAGATTCTTTGTAAAGCACACTCCTAGATAATTGAATTCTCTCACCACCTCAATCAAGTTCGAATCGTAGCTCCATCTTTCATTTGAGCAATTTTCTCCACCTCCGTTCTTGAATATCATTATTTTAGATTTACTTAAATTGACCTTAAAATTCCATGTTACACAGTACCTATGCAACTGGTTTATCATTAGTTGCAGTGATTGAGGTGAATTAGAAAACAGCACAATGTCATCGGCATAGAATAGTGTTTTGATCGTTGTCCCGGCGAATTCGACTCCTCAACCAATATTGTCGGTAAGGTGATCCACAAAGAGCGCAAATAAAAGAGGACTCAACGCACACCCTTGCTGGACGCCTGTTTCAGTTTGAATTTTTTTTAACAAAACCATTCAGAGATTTCCTCTCCATTCCAAACCGCGGCTTTAGTATCATCGTATATATTTCTGAGGACTTTACCGAATTTCCTGGACATCCCTAGTCCATAAAGTTTGTATAAAAGCGCATTTCTGTCCACCGCATCAAAATCGACAGAAGAAACAGTAAAGTTTCTTTTTGCTTCGTAGGAAGTTCTCGGCAATGCTCTTAAGAACAAACAATTTGGTCGACCGTGGAGTAACCGTCCCTGAAACCGGCTTGAAACTCCTTCAATAAACCATTATGTGTAATCCACAGATTAAGTCGTCCTTGCAAAATCGCCGAACAAATTTTGTATGAAGCGATAATTCCACGATAATTGTCTGGATTTTGAGTACTTCCTTTTTTGTGGATCGGAAAGATTAAGGACTCCCTAAACCTGGTATAGATCCACTATCCCAAATATGGTTAAACTACGAAGTTAAACTCCGGTGTTAACAGCTTTACCAAAATCGTCAAGCTTGTATTTTAGTCAATTGACCAATTTTTTTATAATCAAATTGTTAGTGAACAAATATAATTTAATGGAAAAAATAAGCACCCAGCCCCATTACTGGAGTTCCTTATCATACCCTCACTATTATTATACTTGATAAAAGACACGATTAAGATTAGCTACCTAGTAATGCTTACGCATTTTAAGGAAAAATACTTTTTCAATAAATAAATAAATAAATTACGTTGTGCAACAGTCTGTAAAGAACTAGGGCTTAGGGCCCCTTCACACCAAACGAATCCGAATCAATCAGAATCACTCTGAATCAAGTTGAATCTGATTCGTCATCTCCACTCTTTCACACCAGCTGAATCAACGTGAATCATAAATCGCACTATTTTCTTTAACTTTTAAATTTAATAACCACGTCCATCTCGTATGGTTGTTGATTCAAGAATCAAAAATCAAGGAATCCGACAGGTTGAATCAAGTGCGACCTCGAATAAAACCTGGTTGAACCAGATTCGTCCGGTCTAAAGGCGGGAAAAGAATCCCTTCACATTTAAACGGAGCGCTCGAAGCCGAATCTTGGTCAATCAGATTCAACTTCATTCGGAGTGATTCTGATTGATTCGGATTCGTTTGGTGTGAAAGGGCCCTTAGTGTTTTATAACTCTCAACCATTCCTGTGTACGAATCATTTCAGGGAACGGTAAATTTGAGAAAGCACTTTTCATGATAAGAATTTTCCTTGGAGAATTTGTCAATTCCTCGCAAGAGGCAGTACCAGTGAAAGAAAAAACTTTAGGTTGTACAGGAAGGTATAAAAACTTTAGCAGACAATAATATCACGCCAAGGGTACTACATACTTTTTTAAAAACATTATTTTGTTTACTAATCATTTATTCTGAAAGAGAATTTCTGAGCGACGCGTACTTTTTGCCTTCTATCTTTGGATTTGATAAAAATGTTAACACCATTGTAGCTAAAGAATCGAAGATGATCAAGTTTTCGCGAACTTAAGCGATCCATAAATTACGACCCAGATATAAGATTTTACGAGACTTTTACACAATGTTTAGAACACTAAAATGAAGGTAAAGACATATTTAGCTTACTTATCTCTCATTCCAAGATAAAACCCTTATTGTATTAGACTATCAATTAACTTTGACATAAGCTGAATAAGGTATTAAAATTGCATTAAGAAATTAATTAAAAAATTTGTACTATTAGCTATAAATGTAATTCGAACTAAAAGAAATTAAAATGATGAAATATGTCTTATTTAAAAAAAAACAGCCTTTTTTATAAGAAAAGATTTTTTCAAAACCTTATCAATTAACTTTTCAGTAAATCCCGGCGGTTGGGCCCCAGCATCAGCACTGCGAGCAATATACAAACGAGAATATCCGAAGTTCCTGAAACGATTCACTCATTATGTGATAGACCAGTGTAAAGATAAGCCAATTATGTTCTGATATTTGTCGGGTTTAATTTTATTTCATTTTGTATTTATATAATAATTAACAAAAAAATAAACAACAAACACCAGAAACAAATAAAATTAAAAAGCAGTTATCGTAAGACTATTTTAATGTATGATGTATTTGTTTGAAACAATTAAATTTGTAAAAGCTTTTACTTTTGTTTATATATATTTACTATTTTTATACAATTTATATTACAAAAAATAAAACAAAAATAAAATAAATTGTTTGTTATAAAATTATAAGAAAGTGAGTGTGTGTGTATTGTTTTGATTTTGTGAAATAAACACACAAACCATAAAACAAACAAACACAACAATAAAATATCACACGTAACTATTGCACTAAATTAAAGTTAGCTTTTATTTTTCTTTTAATTTCATATTAACTCATAAAATCAGTTTGAATTTATTTTTTTTTGTTTGTTTTACGATAAAATATAGTTTTAAATATTTTTTTTAATGAAATTAAATTTATATTTTCAATAATGTTGTGAGGAAATGTTTATGTTTATCACTCATAACAAATTCTAAGTGTCTTTTTATAACTTTTAAAGAAACGTGTTTTTATAAATAACATAAATGTATATTTATCATAAAAAAATATAAATAATAAATTAAAAAAAAATGCCTTCCTGTTATATCTTATATTATATACTTTGATTTTATTCTTTATTTCATTTTTCTAAACATTTTTATCTATAATTCATATAATTATCACTGTAAAGAAGCACATAACCACACAAAAAAAAAACCCAAATCGTCTTTATAGATTTTAGCTTTTTTTCTATGCTATACATTGATAGCTTTAAATGTGATCAAAATTATAATGATAATGTATTATATAAACCATTTTTTGGAAATTAAAAACAAACAAAAACACAAAATGTAAAATGTCTTTTTCTAATAATAATAATTACATAAATAAAAATAATAATAAATACCATACATTTATATAACTCTAATGTTGTATGTGTCTTTATTGATGATTTTTTGAGTATAAAAAAGTGTATAACCAAATGAGTTATTAATTAATATAAAATCAAATTATTAAATAAATTCATTTAAGAAAAAGAAAGACAAATAATTTGAATCTACATAAATATATACATTCATTTAAAAAATAATGTTACTCTCATGAAGTGGATCTGGGTTATATATTTAAAAAAAAAGAAGAAATATATTAGTGTGAATAATAAATAAATGAAACAACAAACTTATTGAATATTATGTTCTCTTGTTATTTAAAGGTTTGTAAAAATTCCTTCGATCTACAACGTTAAATGAGGGCTATTTAAGTGAGATTTTACTCTATTTCTCATAAAAAAGAATGTGACTTATAAGCCAACATTTATGCTTAAAAAATATGCAAATTTGTCATATGGGTGATTATACAAAAGTTAGGTAAATCGATGTCATCAACCAATATATACAAAGTCTGATTATATTTTATTGAGATTGCAATTTATTTTAAAACAATGGAAAGACCTTTATTTAGTCACCCAATTTCAGTTCTTCATTTTGAATACAAGTTATTAAAAAAACACAATTAGTTCTTAAAACGTCAGTCCTCTGGCATGTCACAACCCTGAAAACCAACCATTAAGTGACTGTCTATTAAACATTATCATTGATTTGAGAAAACTTATTAAATTAATACAATCTGCGATGTATATAGTTTAATATATACTACAACTTTCATAATGCAGTGTTCTCCATTTTATTTAAAAAAATAAGAAATTTTGTGTTCAGTTTTATTCGTCAGTTTCTTGTGTGTTATTTAAATTTAAAATTCGTGCGAAATATCGCCGACTCAACGTCAAATCCCACTTTGAATTTTAATGTTGGTAATAAAGTTAGTTGCGGTTCGCACAATTTGACGGCCACCATATCTGTCCCAGAGTTTCGGTTATGTTTGTTGTCTATACACGTGCTTAGCCAGTCAACACGTCAGTTTTATGGTGAGTCGTTATTTTTTTGTTAATCTAAAGTTTATTTTTATTTATTCGTATTAGACTTTGATTTGTTAAAATGTAGTTTGTTGATATTTGAAATTACAAAAAAAAACATTAGTCCAGATTATAATCTCAAATTTCGTCTTTTTCGTCAGTAGTGTGGCGTCAGTTCTGTGTCAGGTAAATTGTTATTGTTCTTCATTTCTTGATCATTAGTACTTTTAAGATGAATATTGTTAGATTTTGTTTGTTGATTACTTTGAAATACATATTTAGTAAAACTATGTGAAAGTAGTAAAAGATAAGTGAATAACGTTACGTTAAATGTCAAAAGTCTGTTTTGAAAACTGATGTAGTATTTTCTCCTAGTATTACATATTAATAATTATTTTTAATTGTTTCTAAATGATTTTAAGTGATCATTATTAAATTTTTACTAATTTGATTTAATTTCATTATAATACTTTCAAAACTGTGAAATAATATATTTCCCACATTCCCATATCTCCACTTGCACCTCTTATTATCCCACGTTCTCCCACATTCGTTATCTCTACTTGTACCTCTTATTTTCCCACGTTCTCGCACCTTACTTATTTTCCACTTCCTGCACGCGTAGAGTCATATTGTAATAATTTTAATGTAATCTAAGAAAAGCTTGCAAATGCAAAAGCCAAATGTTTTAATCGCTTTGCAAGCGGAAATAGAATTAAGTAAAAATATATTGAATAAAGTCAGTCCTCTGGCAGTCAAATTCTGAAATTTTTAAATATCTTACAATGTACTCAAAAAAGTGACTGGCCCGATTGGGAACAATATATTAATTAGATTAGCTATCATATACACCCGAATTTATAGAAGTTTGATTTAAAAACTATCGTAAACAAAATATCCTCAAAAGTTACCCAACTTTTGTATAATCACTCATATACATGTTTTTTTTGATTAACCAGTGATTTGAATGTTTTCGTTTTTCTGTTTTATAGAAATATGCTTTTCTCTCTACAGCTAAATTGTTTGTTATCCCAAAACAGTTTGAATCTCTTGTGTGTTATGCTCTTTCCTTTATTCCTCTTTTTTCTGTGAAAATCAACATGGATTTGAAAAAAGAAAATCTATTGTTACAGATTTACTTGAATTTACAACATTTTGTGTATTAACAGATTTTAGCAAAGCATTTGAAAAACTTAGCCATAAGGCACTTTAAAGTAAGACAGAGCAAATCTTAATATATATAATTCTTCTGTGAGTGTGTATGTCACTGAACTTCTCTTAAACGACTGGACCGATTTTGATGAAATTTTTTGTGTGTGTTCAAGGGGATCTGAGAATAGTTTAGATTCACAATTTTGTCCGCTGGACAATGTTTTTTTAATTAATTTTTAATTTATTATTATTAGTAGTTGTTGATTTTGGAATATATAAAAATGAATTGCTGTTCGTTAGTCTCACTAAAACTCGAGAACGGCTGAACGGATTTATCTGATCTTAGTCTTGAAATGTTCGTGGAGGTCTAGGGAAGGTTTAAAAGGCGAGAAAAAATCGAATAATTTCCGGGAAAACCCTAAAAACAGCCCTTTTCTATTTCCCATACAAACGTTTTCTAGTGTCAATTTGAACTTTATTGCTATTTAATAAAGTTAAAATGTAATAAACTATTAATAATACTGATTTCCAATTAATTTGGTCGGAGTCAATCAAACGTGCGAAGGGCTACCTCACGTGCTAACCGCACTGATGACCAGAGAGACAGATCAAGAAAATAGTCGTAAGCTGTGAACAGTATATCTGGTGGAATTTATTTCCTTGATGCTCCCGGAGGAACCGGAAAAACGTTTTTAATTTCATTGCTTTTGGTGAGGATCAGATCGCGAAATGATGTTGCTCTAGCGTTGGCTTCATCTGGAATAGCTGCGACTCTGCTAGAAGGCGGACGGACGAAATTACCATTAAACATGCAAATCACCGAAACACCAATTTGCAACATCGCCAAAAATAGCGCAATGGCCAAGATCCTACAGTAATGCAAATTAATTGTGTGGAATGAATGCACAATGGCCCATAAGAGGTCAAAGGAGGCGCTGAACAGAGCATTGAAAGATCTTCATGCATGCCTAAAATCATCAAATTTGTGGCAGTACGTAAAGACACTCCAATTAATAACTAACATGCGAGTATTTTTGCAACATGATGAAACTGCAAATGTGTTTGCGAAGCAGTTGTTTGATATTGGAAATAATAAAGTTGCAATGGACACCTCGACCGGATTCACATCACAGATTAAAAAGAGGAGCTTATTCAGCGTGTTTTCCCAGATATAGCGCAAAAGTTCAATAACAATAATTGGCTGGGTGAACGAGCAATATTGGCAGCGAAAAATAAAGATGTCGAGGATCTCAATGCGACCATTCAGAATTTTCTTTCAGTACAGTTGGTTTCCGTCAAATCAGTCGACACCGTTATGAACCAGGATGACGTAGTCAACTATCCCACGGAGTTTTTAAATTCACTGGAATTGCCTGGATTACCACCTCACAATTTGCAGTTAAAAGTAGGATCAGTTGTCATCATGCTGCGTAACATTAATCAACCTCGACTATGCAATGGAACAAGACTGGCTGTGAAAAAGCTGATGAATAACGTCATTGAGGCAACAATCATAAAAGGAAAATACAAAGGAGAGGATGTCTTGATCCCGCGAATACCGATAATTCCAACGGATTTACCATTCGATTTTAAACCCTTACAATTTCCAGTACAGTCTTTAGAAGTTTGCGGAATCAACTTGGAGTTTCCCTGTTTCGCGCATGGATAATTATACGTCGCGTGTTCGCGCGTCGGAAAACCGTCTTCTTTGTTTATTTACGCACCACAAAACAAAACAAAAAATATAGTTTATGAGAAAGCTTTAAATTGATTAACAAACTGTATCATAACAGTGTGTGACTGTTAATAAAAATTTAAACCTTATTTATAAATAGCCAGTATTTAACGAAAACTCTGTGTTTTTAAGTAAGCAACATGATGTGCAATAAAACTTCATGCTTAATTAAAAAAATGCTTTTTTATTCAATACGTTTTGTTTGTTTTGAAATTAATTTATACAAAAGTTTAGGTCTTTTATTTATCGATTGAGGAAGTACGAAGTCTGCCGGGTCAGCTAGTCAGACTATATGACAAATTAATAGCTTGGATACTTTACCATACTCATAGACATTATAGTGTTCGTCTTCAAAAATTCTAATTCTAATTGGTTAATTGTTAATTCTGGTGTATTTTACTCGATTTCGGGAATCAGCTGATAGTTTTTAAATGTTGTTAAAGGTTGTTTCTTTTTTTTTTACTGAAGTCGGTGGTATTATTTTTTTATAATTTCAATTTTCTTAATAATTGTTTGACACATATTTTCATTAACCAGTTTACCATGCAAACATTTGACTCTATAACTGAAAAAGTGCGTATACGTTCAGATGTTCCACTACAGAGGTTTTTAGAGTAAAATTTTGTTTATTCACTTCAAATAAAGTAGAAATGTTTTAAAAATGAAAATTAGTCATATTTCCCTTCCTTAAGACAGGGAAAATGTAAAATGCTAAGTGAGAATAACTATTCAACTTTCTTGTTTGTTATAAATACACAAAGATGAACTTGTTACTCAAAAACTTTAAATTATTTTTTAAATTTGAAAACCGTAACTGAACAAAATTTTGAATTTCAATTTCCTGTTATTGCGCATATCCGGAGCGAATTGTATTCAGCACATAATTGTCATAATTGTTTAACAGGCAATGCCTTTTCTTTTGGCATATTTGCGAGTATCGACTATCATCTGTCATTTGCTCACCTGTCTTAAAGCTGCCACTTGCAAGGATAGCAATAATTTTGGTAATTAAAATAAGTATTGTATAAAATAAAGACATATGTACATATATGTAATAATGAAATGAGAATTTTTATTGCTCGGAGTATTGTTCAACTTTAATTTCAATCCGAAGTAATTAGTAATTGATGATATACATTTTAATTACTTGTAATTGTAATTGGAAAAATGTATGCACATTTCAATTACTTGTTATTGTAATTGAAAAGTTACTCACCAGAAGTAATTGAAAGTTTTAATTGGGTTTGTTCCAGCTCTTTAAGGAAAACAATTTTAAGTTGCAGTTAAAATAATTGATTTCCCGTTTGTTTTTATTATTATTTTTCAAGTAGTTGACGTTTTTTTTCAATTACATGTAATTAGTAATTAAATTTCTTCAGTTACAGTTTAAAGTAGGTACTTAAAAAAGTGTGTGAAGAATAAAGTTAAAAGTAATTGTAATTGAAATTTCTCATTTTTCCTCAACCCTCGTATTGTTATATAATTAATCAAAATTTATAAAAGCACTCAAATTGTAAAATTTGTTTAATTTAATTTAAGTTGTTTTACAATGCGTCAATTGAAGCGGGATTGACTGTATAGACATGAGCTTTAACATAGCCCCTCAAAAAATAGTCTAAAGGCGTTAAATCGCACGATCTAAGCGGTCAATTGACCGGTCCCGAACGTACAATAAAATGTTCACCGAACTCGCCTCTCAATAAGTCGATTGTTGCGCGTGCTGTGTGGCATGTGGCACCGTCTTGTTGAAACCACAGGTCATGCAAGTCAAGTTCTTGCATTTTAGGTAAAAAAAGTTGGATATCATCTGACGGTAGCGCTCACCATTCACAGTTACTTTACGATTTGCATCATTTTTGAAGAAGTACGGTCCAATGATGCCACCAGTCCATAAACCGCACCAAACTGACTTTTTCTGATTGCATTGGTAGCTCTTGTAATGCTTCTGGCTGATATTCACTCCAAAATCGACAATTCTGCTTATTTACGTACCCATTGGGAGAAAAATGAGCTTCGGCGCTGAACACAATTTTTCGGTAAAAAAGTGGATCTTCGGCCAACTTTCCAAGAGCCCATTCACCAAAAATTTGACGTTGCAGTAGGTTGTTCGGCTTCAATTCTTGCACCAGTTGTATTTTGAAAGGCGTCACACCTAAATCCTTTCGGAAAATTTTCCACGTTGGTTGTTGAGTAACAGAGGCGGCCCAATTGCTGCGAACGGCGACGAATCGATAATTGATGGTTATCATTAACACTGGCCGATACAGCTACGATATTTTCTTCAGTTCGCACTCTACGTAAGAGTGTTGGTGGTTTAATGTCCGACAATGTGAATTTGGTGCGAAATTTAGTCACAATAGCCCGAACAGACGCTTCAGTGGGTCGATTAAACTAACCATTAAATGGAAGAAGCGTGCGATGAACTTTCTTAAAAGAGCACGCATTTTGATAATAAAATTCAATAATTTGCAAGGGTTGTTCGTTTGTAAGACGATTCACGGTTAAATTATAGACCAAACTGAAGATGTTTGACAGTGAAACAAAACGTGCGTCAGCTGTTTAAACCAGTGTTGCCAAAAAGATAATAGCTAAAAAATCAGCCTTTATATATAATAAAAGTTTGAGCAGAAAAAAAATCATAAACTAGGTATTGCATGAAATCAAGAAAATACATTTTTTTAATTTGGTTATTTTCTTTTATTTCGAAAAAAAAAAAATAGAAACGAAATAAAGATTTTTGCGATTTAATTTCAAAATTGGTAGATTCGAAAGAGTTTCAACTGTAGTCTTTGAAAGCTTTTGTATTTATCTAATTTGTTAACCCATTAAAACTTGTGGGATACAATTTATTTTCTATCTCAATGAGTCAGCGACACGGTTTAAAAGCTTTTAAAAGGTAACACAAATTGAAAGCTTCGAGTTCAAATATTTATCCATAAAATTCCGCTAGTCAGACAACATTTTTATGCTGCTTCCGTTTCCGATGTAGGATTGGTAATTGGTATACAGCATCAAAAATATACATGTGACTAAGGAACTCTTAGATGTGTCTTATTTTAGGAAGTCATGATGTGAATGATGAACAAAGCTGGAAATTTTATAGTCCACCCACCATTATCTTAACTATAAAGCCATAAATAGCTTAAGCTTTGAGAATCTTGCATGAAAATAGGATTTTATAGCAGAAAGAAATTGACAAGCGTTTCATTTAAAGGACAATACAAGTATAAAAAAGTTGAGAAGGACGTTTAGGTTAATCTCGAAAACCTCTTGATCGATTTTATTTAAACTTTACAAGCATGTTATTAAAAAAATCTATTTTAATTCTTATTATAACATCGACAAATTTTTTTTTAAATCATTCAGTAAAACAAAGTAAATTATATTGCTCCAGTATCCATAATAAGATTATTATTTTCAGTTGATTTTTTTGCAATACTCCACCAATAATATTATTATTCAACCCACCAAAATGACAACGTCAATAAATACCCTTTCACGAGTTAAAAAAATACGTAGAAAGTTGTGAAGGTAGGTTTAAAAATAGAAAGTAAAAAAATCTATAAACCTATTTTTAACTTTATGCCTTTCATATTTGTGTACTTCTTTTTTTTAAACTCAAATCTCATCGTTCGTCATATTCAATCGCAATAAAAATCACTGCCAAGCCAACAACGTTCATTTTAAATTCAAAAACCTGTCCAATTTGAAATGAAATGAAAATGACTAAACATAGAAGTACAAAAAAAAATATCCTTAAGCCGTCACTCATTTTAATTTTAGCTGTCAGCATTTCTGAGTATTTTGTATGTAATTAGGTTAAATATACAAAGGATGCCCGCGCAAGGAGATAAAAGCTTAAAAATTAAAAATAAAATGAAAATAAAAATCATTACAGACCTAATATTAACATAGCTATACTTTATCTATAAATATACATACATATGTACCTACCTTAGTTGTTTCTCAAATTTATATTTTTTAAAAACTAGGAATATTAAAATTGAGTTCGTAACGGAGCGCAGACAATGTTTCGTTTCTAACACAATTTATTGAAAGGACGTGGACAAATTTTCCAACGTATAAACAATTAATTTTGGGGGGTTGTTGGTTATAATATTAACTATCCATTTTGTCTAATTTTACATATGTATACATACATACATTTGTATGTCAATTGTACATATAAATATTTAGATGTTTTGCTTCAAGTTGTTGTAAAGAGACTCATGATATAAAAAGTCTAGAAGTGTCCTTATCCACTTACACTTACATATACATACTTCTTATAATTAAATGCCTTAAGAGGAATCTAATTATTTTGTTTTTGAAGTTCTATAGCTGCAATGAGTTTTTGTCAGACAATGACTGTTTTTTGTTTTGTTTTCGAATCAACCAAAAGTCTTAATATGCTCTTCATCTTCTTATGTAATTGCTGCAAAATAAGCTTCGAACATTTTTATCTATATATATAAAAATGTATTGCTGTTCGTTAGTCTCACTAAAACTCGAGAACGGCTGAACGGATTTATCTTATCTTAGTCTTGAAATGTTCGTGGAGGTCTAGGGAAGGTTTAAAAGGCGAGAAAAAATCGAATAATTTCCGGGAAAACCCTAAAAACAACCCTTTTCTATTTCCGATACAAGCGTTTTCTAGAGTCAATTTGAACTTTATTGCTATTCAATGAAGTTCATATTAAATTATAATCACTCACTGTTGTCTAAGTAATTTAGGTGTGTTTCTAACGTCAAAGAGTCAATTTGCAATTTATTACCGCTGCATAAAGTTCAAATTCATTCATATCTATGAAAATAGTCTTTGCGTGCGCTTTGGAGTTCCAAAGGGAACAACAGTACGATATTGAAGCATTGGCCGAAACAGTTCGTGCAAATGTTCTACAATTAAATCAACAACAAAGAATTGCGTACGACACTTTGATAGAAGCTGTGAACAGTGGATCTGGTAGAATTTATTTCCTTGATGCTCCCTGAGGAACCGGAAAAACGTTCTTAATTTCATTGCTTTTGGCGAGGATCAGATCGCGAAATGATGTTGCTCTAGCGTTGGCTTCATCTGGAATAGCTGCGACTCTGCTAGAGGGTGAACGAACTGCGCATTCTGCCTTGAAATTACCATTAAACATGCAAATCACCGAAACACCAATTTGCAATATCGCCAAAAATAGTGCAATGGCCAAGATCATACAGGTATGCAAATTAATTGTTTGGGATGAATGCACAATTGCCCATAAGAGGTCACTGGAGGCGCTGGACAGAACATTGAAAGATCTTCGTGACAACCAAAATATTTTTGGTGGGGCCATCATTCTGTTGTCAGGTGATTTTCGTCAGACTCTTCCAGTTATTCCCCGATCAACTGTTGATGAACTGATGAACTAAATGCATGCCTAAAATCATAAAATTTGTGGCAGTACGTAAAGACACTCCAATTAACAACTAACATGCGAGTATTTTTGCAACATGATGAAACTGCAAATGTGTTGTAAAAATTTGAAATAATAAAGTTGCAATGGACATCTCGACCGGATTCATCATCATCAAAAGAGGAGCTTATTCAGCGTGTTTTCCCAGATATAGCGCAAAAGTTCAATAACAATAATTGGCTGGGTGAACGAGCAATATTGGCAGCGAAAAATAAAGATGTCGAGGATCTCAATGCGACCATTCAGAATTTTCTTTCAGTACAGTTGGTTTCCTTCAAATCAGTCGACACCGTTATGAACCAGGATGACGTAGTCAACTATCCCACGGAATTTTTAAATTCACTGGAATTGCCTGGATTACCACCTCCCAATTTGCAGTTAAAAGTAGGATCAGTTGTCATCATGCTGCGTAACATTAATCAACCTCGACTATGCAATGGAACAAGACTGGCTGTGAAAAAGCTGATGAATAACGTCATTGAGGCAACAATCATAAAAGAAAAATACAAAGGAGAGGATGTCTTGATCCCGCGAATACCGATGATTACAACGGATTTACCATTCGATTTTAAACGCTTACAATTTCCAGTACGTCCGGCCTTTGCGATGACAATAAATAAATCGCAAGGACAGTCTTTAGAAGTTTGCGAAATCAAATTGCAGTTTCCCTGTTTCGTCGGAAAAACGTCTTCTTTGTTTATTTACGCACCACAAAACAAAAAATTATAGTTTATGACAAAGCTTTAAATTGATTAACAAACTGTATCATAACAGTGTGTGTCTATTAATAAAAATTTAAACCTTATAAATAGCCAGTATTTCAGGAAAACTCTGTTTTTTTAAGTAAGCAACATGATGTGTCGAAAATAATAATAAAACTTCATGCTTCATTAAAAAAATGTTTTTTTATTCAATACGTTTTGTTTGTTTTGAAATTAATTTTATACAAAAGTTCAGGTCTTTTATTTATCAATTGAGGTAGTACAAAGTCTGCCGGGTCAGCTAGTCAGTCTATAGTTAATTTGGGTGAAAAATGTTTTAGATTCATGATGAGGAATTTATTGATTCAAATCTCGATGTATAGAGAAGACATGATTTATATGAACAACCCTAATGACAAATGACAATGGGTGTATTTTTTAAAGTTGGCAACACCATTTTAACTGGAGGCCATTTTGTCAGCTGTCAAGGGATGTATTTTAAGTTTGGTATGGCATTTCAAAATATTTAGAAGACTGATACCTGAACAACGCTTCCAAATTGTGCAAACTTATTTTCATGGTTCATTTTTTCAATTTTCATAACCGACTTCGGTTTAGCGATGAAGCTTACTTTTGGTGGAATGTATACGTCAATTGAATTAATTCAACAACCAGGATGTGTAGGAGTAATGGTTTCAACAAGACGACGACACGGCGCAACAATTGACTTATTAAGGAAAACATTTGAAAACCACTATTTTAACGTTACGGAAGTGAATTCGACGTGCGAGGGCAACAATTTACAATTTTATACAAAAAAGGAATACCTATGTACAACCTTCAAGCACTGACCACACTGATCAGAAAAACACAATTTTGAGTTCGACATGTTCAGGATCTGTTTCTGTTCATCTATTGCAGCGACTCATTATACATTTTATTTTGGGGACTTTGAAATATTGAATAAAAACAATGGACTCTTATAGCCTTTCTACACCGAACCAGGTCAAGATATTCCTCATCCCAGTTGGACATCAATGACAATCCATCTGCGGAATCTACTTCACCAATCGCTACTTCTTCTACTTCTAGGCCGCGGGCTGAAAAGAAAAAAAAAGGAAAAAATTATGAATACAAAAGTGATCCGCAAATAGATACATTTATCAGAGATTGCAAGCAATCGGAGGAGAGGAACTTTGCGTTGGAAGAAGAAAAAGTAATTCTTTTTAAAGATTTCCTTGAAGAGTCAAAAAAATTCAACGAGAAATTTTTTAAAATGTTCGAGTGAAATCAAAAATAAAGAAAAAAAATTAAAATGTATGTTTTGATATTTCTTTTGCTAAAGTTATTGAGTGGGTGTAATTATAGTTTTTGTTTTCGAGGTTTGTAGGTATTATTTATTTGTTCTAATAATTGCAAATTCAGAAAATAGAAAGGGAATTTCAAAGCATGGTTGATTTATTTCCTTCAAATTAGTTACAAATAAGCACATTAACTTGAACAAATTATTCTTTTATTTGTGAAGGCTTTTAGCAGAGTTTTAATAAAAATGCCAATACATACATTGATGGCATTTCGTATGATTGAAGGTGAACTTCTCAAATTATCTATCTGCGTTGAATGTTCTGTCTTTGCGGATTATTGTTTGTATTCTGCAACTATTGAAGGTTTATTTCATCGTTATTGACATTCATAAAATTATGTAAGACACAGCATGCTTTTATGATCAAGGTACTGTTGTCAATTCCAATTCTTCTAAATCTTGCTTTCAAATGTCCAAAACAGTTTTCAACTACTCTTCGACATTTTGAAAGAGAGTAGTTGAAGTTCTTTTCTTCTGCCGTAGCTGCGGTACTAAAAGGAAATGGTTTCATTAAGGATTCAGAAAACCTGAAAGCTCAGTCTCCAATTAGGACTACACACACAGTGTACATACATTTTTTGACATGTCCTTTAGAATAGGTTGCCGATGCTGTTGTCTTACATAAGAATCTTCGTATATTTGGGAATCATTACAGCGACCTGGAGCTCCTACATTTATAAAAAGAAATCTGTAACTGTGAATAGGAATAATTATTAGGACTATTTTTGTAAGAGCAAAAAATCGGATTTACCGATCACTGGTATACAGTGTTTTTGTTGCCCTGGATATAAGACTGATTTTGGATATATTTATGCTCACAATTCATGAAACTATCAATGATTTTGTAAGAATTGCTCTTAATTTTGTTAAAATTATTATTTTCATTTTAAACTAAAAAAATCGGAAAACAAGAAATAAAATGACATAAATGTTGAAAATATTAGTTTTATTTTGAAAGATTCAGATACATTAAAGTAAATAGAAAAAAAATGTTAAAAACTTTCACTATGTTTTCATAAAACGCCTTTTATTAGCTTTTCTTTTATAATTCTTCTTTGGACAATCTCTTTGTAAAGACCAGCAGTAATCTGCCATCATATGACAATCCCAGAGACCCTGATACCGTTCTTCCATCACCTTTAGATGGTGGAACTGCTCTCCGTGTTCTTCACTATAATTCCCTAAATTATCCGGGAATTTATCTAGATGATTGCGAAGAAAATGTAACTTTATACTCTTATTTGCTCCTAGAATCTGAAAATTTGTCAGCATATTTTGCACAATTTCTTCATAATTTGGCGCTTTATGATTACCTAGGAAATTTTCGACCACCAATACAAAACTTTCCCAAGCTTTACTTTCCGGAACAGTCATAACTTTAATAAATTCTGAGTCTTTTATCATTTGCCTAATTTGAGGACCATCAAATATTCCACCTTTCAACTTTTCCATACTAAGCTTTGGAAATTTTCTACAATTGTAATTAAAACAATTTCCGTCCTTGTCTAATGCTTTAACAAATTGCTTGATCATTCCCAACTTAATGTGTAATGGTGGGAGTATGATTTTGTCTCGGCTTACCAATGGTTCCCTTATTACATTAGCTCTACCGACAGTTAAAGAATCTCTCACAGGCCAAACATCTTGATTCCAATGATGTTGCTTTGGTCGACTGTCCCACATACAAATAAAGCACGGGTATTTTGTGTATCCACTCTGTTGACCGAGTAAAAAATTAACCATTTTCAAATCTACACAGATCGGCCATTGATGTTCCGAGTATTTAATTTTTTCTAAAACTAATTTTACATTTTCATACTCCTCTTTGAGTTTTGTTGAATGGGCAATTGGAATAGATGCAAATTTATTACCATTGTGCAGTAAAACGCATTTTAAACTTCTTTTAGAACTGTCAATGAAAAGTCGCCACTCAGTAGGTTTGTATTCTGTTAAACCTATGTCTAAAAGTAGTTTCGCGATATCATTACAATACACCAGACCTCCATCTTCACTAAAAAATTGCAATAACTCTTTTTCTCGTGTTCTGTATGTTGTAATTGTCACTGTTGGGGCCAATAAATTTTTTTCTTTTAATCTTGAAGCTAATAATTCTGATCCTTGCTTTGATAAATAGAGATCACGAATCAAGTCACTGAGTTCATTTTGAGAAAATAACTTAGGCGTCGATGTTTCACCTTCCCATTCACTTCCACTTGTAGACTGTCCCGATTTCTGTGTATTTGATAACATCATTGTTTCTGAGGGCATTCGTACTACTTTTGAAACGTAAATAGGCCGAGGAAGATTTTCACTGTGTAGTACAGGACATTTTGTAGACTGTAAATCTGGATATCTCCAGGTTTGATTGCGATTAAAACCTTTAGCATCTACAACGCAAAAGTAACAATCATCGAAATGATTTGTAGGCTCCATCCAGATCATCGGGACACCAAAGTCTAATCCAGAACGTTCTCCATTTTTCCATAACCTCAAAGACTCAACGCACAATTTACAAACTTTATGAGGAACCCATGGTTTTTCTAGTTTGTCTATTTTAAAACCGAAACATTCATTGTAAGCTTCCTTCACAAAGTCTGTGATATTTCGTTGTTGTTTTTTCGTTAAATAAACACCGCAAATATAACAGAACAAATCAGAACTATATTTACACTTTCTTCGTGACGAACTCATAATTTAAAAGACAAAACAAATATAATAAATTTTTAAACAAATATATATTTAAATATAAATTCAGTAATTAGAGGAATATAAACTCATAAGAACCTATTTAGATTCCCGTATACATAAGTACTTCGTATTGTCGAATAACTGAGATCTCAGCTGTTCTGCAGAGTAAAGGGTGGGGAGCGCTAAGATGAGGGATCACGTGATGTTTATATGAGCAAAAAAGTTGCGCAAAAGCCTAATCATGACTGATAAAATCAATTTTTGTGAACGAAAAGCTGATTATTGTTCAAATTTTGAGATTTGTGAAAATCATAAAAATAAGAGCACAGTCAGTGCTTTCATAAATATATTCTTGATCTGGATACTTGAAAATTTTCACAGAAATCCAGGGCAACAAAAAAAAATCTTTTTTTGTAGAGCTGTTGAATCAACCATAGCTAGCAATACAGTTGAATGCCATCCCTTATAATTATAGTAATCTACAGAATCCAGAGCTGGGGCTTGGATCTCAATATGGCAACTATCTTGAGTAAAATTAAAATTTATAAAAAAAAGTTATTAAGAGTACAAAAATGACTCTTCCAAACCAATACGAAACATTCAGTACGACTACTAAACAACAACAACGTGTTGTTTTGTCTTCTTCAACGTTTCACATTGGTTTGAGAGATTCTTGAATCTATACTATACCAATAGCTCCAAAACACTAAGGGAAACCAAGTTTTTCAAAACCACTCACATTTTCCTTTATAGTTTGTTCTGTGAGTGGATAGGCACAAAGGTATTGTTTTTAGAACAAGCCAAACTTCCCTACAAAACTCTTTTAAAATAATGCCTACTGTGGATGTGCAAACGCCAAAGATAGCTGCAACTGTCCTGTATTCAGCAGACGACCCAAGCGTATATATTGCAATGGCTATTCTTTTTTTCAAAAGTTAGTATCGTGCATTTCTAGATTTTTCAGCTCATTGCACAATATGTCGAATGTTTCACGGCTCATTCTAAAATGGTGTTTAAAAAACTCATCATTGTTTTCTAAGACTTCGTGTGCTTGTGTATCTGAAATTGAGGTAGAAAGTTTGTTTTTATAATTTAGAGGTAAATGGTATTATGGAAGCTTACCTTTGTCCACATGCTTCTTTGTCGATGATGATTCTCAATTGCATCAATCATCAATCAAAAAATCACCCATTATATTAAACAATGTCCTCTTTTCAATGGAGGACAATAAATACATAATGGGTGATTTTTTAAGAGCTTGAGAACTTTTTTTTAAAAAAAAACGCATAAAATTTGCGTAAAGCGCGAAACACATTTCGAACCGAACACTGATTTTGGTAATAAAATTCAATGATTTGCAAGCGTTGCTCGTTAGTACGTCTATTCATGATGAAATGTCAAAGCATACTGAGCATCTTTCTCTTTGACACCATGTCTGAAATCCCGCGTGATCTGTCAAATACTAATGCATGAAAATCCTAACCTCAAAATAATCACCCGATTTTTATACAAAATTTGACAATTAGTATCAAAATAATGAAAATGTCAAACGAAAACTTGTAAATACTCGGTGTGAACACTTTATGAGTTTTCGAAAACTTTTCGCCGAAAACCGGGTTTTCGGTTTGGTGTGGAAAGGCTATTAGAGGCAATCTGAAATGTGACCTCAAGCTTGGTGCTCGCTTTGGATCGTAAATATCGTAAGCTCGAGCTCGAGCTCAACGTGCGAACAGATCTCAACGTGCGAACAGATCTATTCCGTTTGTCGCGATTTGACGGCTTATAACTGTACTGTCATTGTAATTTTGTTTGTTTTCTTTCAGAATTCAGTAGCGTGTCTTCCCTTCAGTTGTTAAATTTCCAAAAAAAAAAATAAAAGAAATAAATAAATTAAAAAATGTAAGTAAACTTTCATCTCAACGGCAGAGGTTAGGATCTCCATTACGTTTTGCAAATTCTTAAATCGCACTTTATGGCACACAATATCGTGAAATATCGTAAATTCGTAAGAAGCCTGTTGTACTTGTAATGAATCCATAAAGCTTAGAGAAGAGTACGAAGTGGAATCTATACACGTTGTGTAAGCTCTGAGCAGAGTTTGATCAAATTTATTTAAGATACAAATTGGAAAAATTTAATTGTTTAATAGTTTTAGAACTTACCTTTTTCAGTTTTCATCATCACTAATTTTTTTAACTCACTTTCAGTCTTTTTAAATGGTTTTACTTTGATTCCGCCAGTTATTTGGTGCAGCTGTCACTTTTAAAGGTGTCATCTTTTGACATTTGATAAGTATGCCATTACTATTGAAATTACCGAAATTATTTAAATTTACTGCAAAAATGCGCTACGCGCTCCACAAGCACCAATTCAAAACTGTTAGACATTTGGTTGGGCCACCGCCACGTAAGAGATACGGTCTATGCCAATGCTCCACAATTGATTCAAGACCTTAATGCGACTTGATCGTGGAAAATTGTACGAAAAGGATATGGTGCTGCAACAGTATCAGTGGCGGCCATTTGGCTAATTTTGTTTTCCATTGTTAATGGGATACTTGCATTTTTACAATTAAATAAACACCCATTGAATTAATTAAAAAATATTTGCTTTTTAATAATAAGACATTAAACCTCTTATAAGAAGAATCTTTATTTAAAAAAAAGGCTGGTATGCGACCCACACTGATATCTTCCCATCCCGTTTGTCGAAAATCAATTTTTACCCAGTTTTTTTTTATTTTTTAGGTTTTTATTTTTTGTACAAAAACTGTCAATTCAATTTTTTTCAAAATTTGTCCGAATGTTGAAAACATAAAATAAAATTAGTTGAAGGCCATAATCTCATATTTTTGAAAAGATATTTGAGTCGAAAACCAATGTTTCAATGTTTACCAATTTTATTATTTTTTTTTAGGTTTTTATTTTTTTGTAAAAAACTTGCAAATCGATTTTTCTCAAAATTTTACTGAATGTTGACAACAATATTTTTTAAAACATAAAATTAGTTGAAAGCCAATATCTCAAAGTTTTGAAAAGATTTTAAAGTCGAAAATCAATTTTTAGCAAATTTTGTTAATTTTTTTTAGGTGTTTTTTTTTTGTAAAATAAACTATCAATTCGATTTGTCTCAACATTTTTCCGAACGTTAAAAACAATATTTTTTATAAAAAAAATAATTTGAAGCCAATATCTCAAGTTTTTGAAAAGATAATTGAGTCGAAAATCAATTTTTACGGACTTTTATTACTTTTTTAGGTTTTTTTTTTTTTTTTTTAAAAACTGTAAATTCGATCTTTCTCAAAATGTTAATGAATGTTGAAAACAATATTCCTCATAGGACAAAATTAGTTTAAAGCCATAATCTGACATTTCTGAAAAGTTGGTTGTCACAGTTCAAAAAAGTATGGCAACTGTCGATAAAATCTCTAGCCGCCATGTTGACAAAATATTAAACACCGCTGTCATTAATTCTAAAATGTCATTAATATTTTGTAACCGTGAGCCCACAACTGTCAAATTGCGTTCTCTTCTTCTTAGGGTTACTAATTCTGTTGTCAAATACAATTTTTGTATTTATTTTGCACTTAAAGCATTCTCTTTGACTGCATCCGCTGTACATATTTACATAAAATTTGTAGTTTAACTTTAGTTTAAGAGTAAGTAAACCCTAATTTATTTATATTTAATTTAATCATCAGATAAAATTTGCAGATTCTAATAGAAATAGCACACCAAAGAAATTTTACTCTTGTGAATACAAATACAAAAAAAAAAATAATGCACTTTGAATTTCCAGATTTGAACTGAAAACCATAAATCATATTTTATTAAAACTATACTTTATACACAAAAACATAAAATAAATACAAACCTCAAAAAGCAAAACATCTTTTAAAGAACATTTTATCCTGATTTCGAAAACTATTCGTAGAATAAATATTATGCTGTGGTTTTTATTGCAAGTTTATATCTCTACTTTATGTCGAAATATTTCTTGAAATCCTTGGGTGATTTTCTGTCTTGTTCCTTAGCTCTTTCTATATCTTGTATATTAATATTGAAGTATTTTGTGTGTTTCTGGAGTGTTGTGGTTTGAGATTTGTGTTCTTCTTTCAGTTCTCTATAGGACACAGACAAAGTTGAAAGATTCCTCTTGATAAATGATTTTGCACAAAGACAAAGCCTTTTCTACCCGAACATGCGGTTTTCCAATAAATTGCAGAGTTTTATGGAGGCCATAAATGTTGGTGACAATGCCAATGGAGCAATTTAACTTCTCTTTCCACCTCTCCCATCTCTAAACCTATATTTTGAATTTTGTTTGGGGTTTATGCTTTTTGTAGTCATGTATTTAAGGTTTGTGAAATCGGAGTTAATTTTGAAATATGTATATGCAAAAAGTAAAATGTGTATTTGAAAATAGTTGGCATTAATTAGCCATTGTTAGACAATTTAGTAATTAAATATTTATGTTTTGTTTATCAAAGTGAAATGTATATGAATATAAGTTTTGATGCAGATCAAGGTTGAGGTTGATGTCAAGGTTGAAATCAAGAATTTTATAGGTGTTCTCACACTCAAGACCACAAGTAATTGAGGTTGAGAGTCATGCAAAAAGATTGATTTTCATATTTTTTCAAATATCTATTACTCCTGGAAGAATTGACTTTTTCAAGAGCACCTATGACTTTGAAGGATATATGTAAGTTATATCTTAAGTTGATAAGTAACGAAAAATAAATAAATAAAAATATAAACTTTTTATAAAAAGGTATACAAAAAGGATATTTTAAGAAGATACCTACGTAAATATTTGAAATGTAAAGGGTGTTTCAAAATTAACGCAAGATTTGAATTTGCCGCCATTTGTGCAGTGAAGTGTTGGCAACCCTGAAAAAAAAGCAATTTGACAGCTAACAGTATAGGGTTATTAAAAATGCAGCGTTACACGAGAGAACAACGTGTCTTCATTATTAAAGAATATTTCAAAAAGAGTGAAAGCTTGGCGGCTGCAGTTCGAAAATTTCATACAAAATATGGTCGGAATAGTGTTTTAACTTCGTCAACTGTGAAGAGATTAATTGAAAAATTCATGGAGACTGGATCCGTTGGAGACGCCAAACACACTGGTCGACCAAAAACAAGCCGTTCAAATGTGAATGTCGAAGCAGTGCGTGAGAGTGTTGCTGAAAATCCAGGAACCTCAATTCGACATCGTGGACAAGAATTGCAAATTTCAAGAATCTCTCTACAGCGTATACTCACCAAAGATCTGTGTCTTCATGCTTACAAAATTCAATTAACACAACAATTGAAGCCTAATGACCATGGACAGAGAAGAGAGTTCGTTGAATGGATTATTGAACATCAACAAATGGACCCTGATTTTTCGAGCAAAATCATCCTAAGCGATGAAGCACATTTTCATCTTGATGGCTTTGTCAATCGCCAAAATTGCCGCATTTGGGGTTCGGAGAACCCACATGTGATTGTCGAAAAACAAATGCATCCACAACGCGTGACTGTATGGTGTGGATTTTGGGCTGGAGGCATAATTGGGCCATATTTTTTTGAAAATGATGCTGGTCAAGCAGTGACTGTTACTGGTGCTCGATATCGCGACATGATTACACAGTTCTTTCTGCCAAAATTGGATGATATTGATGTGTCCAATATGTGGTTTCAACAACACGGTGCCACATGTCATACAGCCCGTGAAACAATTCAATTACTGCATGAGACATTTCCAGGTCGTGTACTCTCTCGTTTCGGTGATCAAAATTGGCCTCCTAGATCGTGTGATTTAACACCATTAGACTTCTTTTTATGGGGTTATTTGAAATCACAAGTCTATGTCAACAAGCCCACAACCACCCGTGCATTAAAGGAGGAGATTCAACGCTGCATCAACGAAATTCAGCCACATTTATGCAGAATGGTCATGGAAAATTTCAACAAAAGAGTGCGCATGTGCATGCAAAGCCGTGGAGGCCATTTGTCCGATGTGTTATTCCATACATAACCCTATCCTATGTACTTTACGAGTCAATAAAAATATAACTATCAAAAGACTAAAAACGGCGTTTTCTATTTAATTCAAATCTTGCGTTAATTTTGGGACACCCTTTATATCTAAAAATATGTGAAAAAAAGAACAGTATAAAAATAGAAAAGACTATATCAATTACCTTGACATTGGATAGATATATTTTAAGATATCTTAAGAAACTCCCATATCTATTTACTTCTACAAACTGGATAGGTAGAAGAAAAGAAGATACATTTGCTATACGCCTATATACTTGGTCAAGATGCTTTGAACAAAAATACCTCAAGCTAAATTTTCTTTAATTGAAGCAAATTTTATGTGTGCATGTTAACTTGATTATTTATATATATCTTATAACGGTAAGTAAAAAATGAGAGCGGAATGTGCCTCGTCCTGATAGCTTATTTTTGGTGACCTTTAATGTAATTACTTTTTTTTTGCAATGCATCCAATTGTATTTTAAGGAACTTTGAAAAGCATATACGAGGCGTGTTCAAAAAGTACATGAAATTTTCGTTTTTTTTTCAAAAAAAAATATTTATTTATTCGTTTACATCGATGTGGTCCCCTTCAAAGTAGTCCCCCCCAGATAAAATACACTTATGCCAGCGTTTTTTCCAATCTTCGAAGCACTGTTGATGTTCACTTTTTGATATGTCCTTGAGAATTCTCAGCGATTCGGCCTTTATTTCTTTAATCGAGGAAAAACGCCGTCCTTTCATGGGTCTCTTCAACTTTGGAAACAGGAAAAAGTCACACGGAGCCATATCTGGTGAATATGGAGGTTGGGGCAGGGCATGACTACGGTATTGTTTTTGGCCAAAAAATTTACGAACAAGCAAAGACGAGTGAGCAGGTGCGTTATCGTGGTGCAAAAACCATGAATTGTTTTTCCATAAATTTGAGCGTTTTTTTTCGGATTGCTTACGCAAACGTCGCATAACTTCAAGGTAATACTCCTTATTAACCGTATGACCTTGTGGTAAGAACTCTTGATGCACTATGGCATTATAGTCGAAGAAAAAAGTAAGCAAAACCATCACATTTGATCGAACTTGACGTGCTTTTTTCCTACTTGACGTTGGATGCTTCCAGGTGGACGATTGTGCTTTGGTTTCGACATCATAACCGTACACCCATGTTTCATAACCAGTTATGACCCTTTCAATAAAACTTGGATCGTCGTTGACGTCATTTAAGAGCTCTCGAGCGATGTTCATGCGATTGTTTTTTTTTGGTCAAAATTCAGCAGTTTCAGCAAAAATCGCCGAGCTCATAAAAACACGTCGAACCTTAGCAACTACCACAGACAAAGTAAACAGTGAATATAGCTGAAAATTGCATCATACTTTAGGGGCATGTATACCAACATAATAAAAAAAAAAAATGTTGACCTTCGAACTCTCCAGACCCGCGAAATTTAAAAATTCCGCGTACTTTTTGAACACATCTCGTACAATCAATAATTGAAGTTTAAATTATTTTTGTCGAGATAATGGGGACTTTAAATTAATTTATCTTTTTCTTAATATAAAAAAAAATTTTGTAGGTAATATTTTTTTTTCGTAAAATATTTAAGGTGTCCCATTTTGTTAACTGTTTTGATTTTTTTTTTCATAAATTATTAAATTATCATTTCAAAAATATGCCTGTAAATTTTTCAGAATGAAATTATCATTTTTTATCTATTTAAAATTTATTAAAGTGAACCGCATCAACTCGGTGCTTAAAGCTTTGGAAGTTTCTAAAGGAGGGCTCGATTCTCGCTACTTGCGTTTCGTGGTCAGCAGATACTCAGAAAATCTTTTGTTTTTCAATTCTTAGTAAAAAACCGTTATACTTATATATTAAAGTACTTAGAATAGTTTCTGTTTTCCAAAACTTTAAACGAGTTTTTCTCAAAACTATTTTTATACGGGCAGAATAACTCAAAAAGTTCTCAACCGATTCTTATTGAAATATTTTCAATGTCGCCGTCGTTCTAGTTAAACCTCTAACATTGCAAAAATCTTAAAAAATGAACCCTTGTCCTGTTATTAATATAAATAATATCATTATTTCTTCTGTTAATAAATTAAGTATACTAGGTATTGTATTTGATTGTAAATTTAGCTTTAAAGAACATTGTTTAGCTTTAAGAACTAACTTGGCTACAAGGCTTAACATCAAAAGATATTTAGCACCAAACAAATATAGATGCTGTGTTGTTTGTCTCCATGTTTGTTGTATTATGTATTTTTTATGTTTATTTTTTAAAAAAATAAAAACAATTATATTTTTCTTTAAAAAATTAACAATTTAATAAAACTTTATGTTACAAACAAATTTATTAAATTAAATAAAACAAGCTACGCGTTTCAGAACTCTTGTTCCATTATCGGGCGGTACTGTTAACAGTACCGCCATAAAAAATACCAAAAAAATAGTTTGACCTATACGAATTCATTGATCAATGTTACAAAAGCCATAATATTATCAAAAATTGATTATGGCCTTGTTATATATATGGCAAATGTGCAAAATCCTACATCCAACTTGTTCAATCAGCATATCACGCCGTAATCAGAGCCAGCCTCAAAGCTTTTAAGACAAGCTGAGGTAGGTTTTTCGTCGATCACAAAAAGAAAAGAAGTCTTTACATCAAGACTTGCAGGAAAAATAGGTACTTGAATCCTATGACTCTCCAATTCTTTTGGACTCTACGAAAATCCTAAAACGCTTAAAGACACCAAAAAAAACCATCAGCCCTCTACATAACTTTAATGTATGCAAGAAAAATTGGCATTGAACCAAAAATTAAAAAAAAAAAGATGTCGAGTGTAACCCTCCTTGGCTATGCCCAAAGGAATCCATCAACACTGCACTCGCTCAACTCCGAAAGAGGTATATCTGCAGCATTTTCATGAATTAATGAATCCTTTCTTCAGAAATAATTGGAATATCCTCTTTACCGATGGTTCAAAGTGTGAAGAAGGTACCTCTTTCGCAATTCTTGACTCAAACAACACTCTAATTTCTTTAGAAAAGCTACCACCATTTTTCTCTGTATTCTCAGCCGAAACATTAGCGGTTTTAAAAGCCACGCAATTCGCCTGCAAATCCAAGAAAAAAAAACAGTGATATGCACGGACAGTCTTTCAACTTTAGCCGCCATCGAAAACGTCAACAATCGATCATCTTACATCGGCAAAATCAGAGACAACGTCATCAAACTTGGAAAAGAGACAAAGATTTTTTGGATGCCAGGTCACATCGGTGTAAAAGGCAATGAGTACGCAGGCAATGAAGCCAAAATAACCGCTAGGAACAGAAAC
This sequence comes from Eupeodes latifasciatus, assembly GCA_920104205.1. NCBI lineage: Eukaryota > Metazoa > Arthropoda > Insecta > Diptera > Syrphidae > Eupeodes > Eupeodes latifasciatus. The sequence continues at coordinate 150,795,477 of OV049926.1, read as the reverse complement.
TTAGCAATATCAAAATACCAACCTACCAAAAACGATATTTTAAAATTGACTTGCTCCATTTTATAAAATCAAATAAAAATAGATTGGTCTCGTTATCATCACCACTATTCTTTCATCAACCAAAATTGCAGCCCAGTTATCTACCCGGCACCTCTACGCCTGCAATCATGAACAAATGCTTCACCAGGTTGAGGATTGGACACACCCAGCTCACCCACAGTCACCTACTCAACAAAGATCCCCCACCCATTTGCCACCTCTTCCAACTCTATATCCACCTGACCATCAAGATCAACCATTTAACTACAGACTGCCCGAAAATCAATGAAATTTGTAATAAACTTTTTAACTTAATCTAAAAAAATCTCCTTTTGGTTCCTTCCGAACAAAACATACAAAATATTTTCAAAATTTTAGAACTTTTAAATCTTTATCAGAGTATTTAACATTTATTTATTAAAAAGCCCTGCGGAGCGGTCGGATTAAGTCAGACCTATTACTCTTACTTACTTCGACCGCCCCCTACAGCTGGCAAATTTAAAACATCATAACATCCAAAAATACTTCTTTAATCATTTTAGCTAGAAGCCCTGGTAGCTATTAGCTTTTAAGTATTGTTTTGTACATTTATGTAGGCATGTATAGTTCAATAAATAATAATAAATAAAAAATGAATCCTTTTTATCAAAACGAATCATTTTTCAAAATAAATCCTTTTTATCAAAACAACAGTGAAAAAAGGCTAAAAATCGAACTTTTTGTTTTGAGGTGTGTCAATTAACTATTTTTTTTATAATACTACAAAATTTCAAAAAGATTCATTCATTCCTTTCCGTTTAAAAAAAAATCCGTCAAAAAACGGTTTAAATTCACGCGGTTACGTGTGCCAACACAATTTTTCGCTTTATTTTCTAAATTGATATAATAAAAAAAACACCCACTTAATTCCTTTGGAAAACCTTCCTGTATATTTGAATGTTATTTTCTGTAAAACAAAATTTATTTGAAGTCGATTTTATTTTGCAGGTTCTTAAGATATGACCGAAAACAAAATGTAGCCGAACGTACGGAATAACGAACATTTAAAAGTGAATATAATTTGGACAGTAATTGAATTAAATATAGTGAATAAAAATTACTGATATGTTGAGATGTAGATGGTGCTTGACGAGATGTAGATGGCGCTTGACGAGATGTAGATGGCGCTTTACACGAGTGCTAAAATATATTGGGATGTGCTCTGACGTGCATTTTTTCGCAGTTATTATTATTTATTAGACAATCGAAAACAAAGCATCATGTATATTTTTTAAAGTTCAGTTTTTACCTGTCAATCTAAAAACTATCAAATTCCTTTGATCTTGAAGGACGTTATACAAAAACCTAATTTTTTTGAGAGAAAAATTGACTTTTAATTTGTTATTGTTCAGGGCTTTTGCCAAAGCGACTGGGAAAAAATGTTCTTAATATGTCAAAATATAGTATATTTTCAATCAACGCATTAATGGTGTGCTACAAGTCAGAGTAATACTTTTGCATTGATTGTCCAATCGTATTTAATGACCGTACTGAACATCAACTATATCCCATGTAAGCTCCGTGTAACAACGAACTATCGAAATCACCCAATTTGAGATAAAAAGAAAATTGACGATAATCGTTGTTTTCATTTATCTTATTGTCTATACTAAAACTATAAAGCTGCAGAGTTTGTTTGTTTGTTTGTGTGTTTGAAGGCTAATTTCAGGAACTACTGGCCTAATTAAAAACATTTGTTCAGTGTTAGATAGCCCATTTATAAAGGAAGGCTGTAAGCTTTATAACCTCACACTTAAGCTAATATGATTGGAGCACCTATAAAGAATGTTTCAAAATTGGAAATTTTATCAATTTTGAGAGCTTCTACTGCATGCTTTGCGGAAATGGCAAAAGTTTTTCTCAAATAGTTTTGAACAGAATTGTTCCCGTTTAATAGTTCAAAAAAAGTCCGTGACAGCATAATTCTGCGATAACCAAATTTGTTCTAAAATAAAGCATGCGAGTAACGCGCGGGAAGCAGCTATTTTTTCATAAAACATTTCCAGTGTGAATTTAAAAAAATGGTTGACCCCAAATATTTCACGAATTAATGACTTAAGCACTTTGACTTCAATTAAATTTTGTGTTACATATTATGACGTCATACAGAATTGGGTAGAACTAAACAAAAGTTTTGGGATCGTATCCTTGCCTCGTTTTGATATTTATCGAAAATGCTTCTTTTTTATCTATTTTTTAAGGGGTGTATTCCCTTTGGTTTTGAATAATGTGCAATTCCACTTAATTTCTTAAAACAATTAAATTTATATACAATAAGTATTTTCTTTAATGTTCAAAAACAGAAGCTCAAAATTTGAAATTCAGTGGTCTTTAAAACCCACACACCAGACTACCTAGGTGCATAAACTTAAAAGAAAACAGAACACTCTTTGTATGTTTAACGAGTTTTATTTCGTGCCACGACTGATATCGTCCGTATAGTGGCATTAACTTCCGTCTCTGTAGCCAACGGGCGAACGTTTCAGTACAAACAAACAGAGTCCCTTGAATTTTTAAATTAAATTTTAATTATTTTCAATTTTTCAGTTAAAATCCCATAAACACGGCAAATGAAAACCCGACGATGCACACAAATAAAGAAAATAGTAAATAGAAATAAAAAAAATAAAACAACGAAAAAATAATGTTAAAGTTTTCCCCTTTATGAATTGAATATAGGGTGTGATTGTTTGAGGTCAAAAAAAGGTAACATGCATTGTATTTAAAAAGTGACAGTTCTCAATAATAGTCGCGTTTTATTATCACCATGATCTGATCCGGATAAGATCATAATAATAAAACAGCATTGGATTATCATATTTTTTATTATTTAAAGTTTGGTAGCAGTGTCAAATTCGTTCTTTCAAAAGTGACATTTCGAAGCAAAAAAAAAAAATACAAACAAATACCAAAAATGGAAGCTGCTGTGGTTGATGTAAGTAAAGTATTCATTTTAATTTGTATTTGTTTTTTCTATCAAACAATCCATTTTTATCCACATTTATCGATGATGATGATTCAAGTTCCAGTTCTAGCTCCACAACTTTTGAAAATGTTCCTGCAAATCACCAAAGAATTAAAAACTTTTTTTGAAATAATTCAAAGCTATTCCGATGTAGACTTCAAAAAATAATTTATTACAATTTATTTGTATTTGTGCTGCAGCTTTCTCGATTTTATTAATATTTTTTGACATTTAAAGCAGTGTTACCCGAAGAACATTTCGCTCAATGATTTTTTTTGTTCTTTTTTTTTTGGAAAAAAATAATACCTATGAATTACATATGTCAAATATACATTTTTTTGAACTTAATTATTTTAATTTCACCAATTTATGTCTAGTTTTGTTAAAATATCTCATTATTTCATGGATTATATACAAAATAAATAAATATAAAGCTTCTCGCTTTCTATTTTTAAAATATTTTATTTCAGTCATATGGAAATGTTTATATGGCAATACAGGTTTTATATAATTTTGTTTGCAATGATACCAACATTTACATGTGAAATTAAAATGATAAAGCCCTCCTTGTGTGAAAAAAAAGAATTAAATTTTGGATCTCAAATTGAGATCCAAGCACAAAGCAGGATCTTGTGTTTTTGTTGTAATGCATGTAAATCCAAGATCCGGATCAGATCATGGTGATAATAAAACGCGGCTAATGAGAACTACGATTATGATAAAATAAGGTTTTCCAAAAATATTTTAGCTTTGACTGATTTTTTAAAATCCAATTTAAAAGGGGTTGGACTTGAAATAAAAATGTATTCTCATTTCTTAAACACTTTATAAAAATATGTAGAGTTTAAATTGCTTTTTTATGAAACAAATCTAGTTTTTCAACTTTTGGTTTTTAAGTATAATTTTCATCAGAACACCCTGTAAGTTTGTATGCATGTTATTTTTTTATATATTTCATTCATTTGAAAGAATTTCATGTGAAACAAACCGCAAGAACCACGAGCGGGAAAAAGGAAATAAAAGTCAGTACCACGAACTTTTTTCCCAGCATTGCACTAATGGCTTCTATGTGAAGGTTTTTCTTTCTTTTTAATGAACACAAATCTTTACACGTTATATGAGTAGGTACCAACCGAGTGGGGTAAGGTGTATCATAGTCATAGAGTGTATATAAAACATAAAGATTTCCAGACACTCTGGTTTCTAACTCAAAGCAAATCGATGTTTTCCTTATGAGCGACATAGGTAACTGAAAACATTAAAGACAGGTGCGGATTAAGAGCAACATTAAGGAGGATTAAAGTTGAGATGTTATGATATTATTTCGGTTCGGAGGGTATAAAACAGAAAACTTTGTCACATAAACAAACAAAAATACCTGATCCCGTGTAATTCAACACGTATAATTTTAGAAACTGTCGTTAAGACCAAATAAAATTAGATATTAACATGAGCTGAAGAAAAAAAACTAAGTCCCTTATTCGGTGATAAAACAAAAAACATAAAAACTTAGACCATCATCCGACGTTATTGCTATTCCATCAAAACTTTTTATACTGGAGTAGAACTTGATTGTTGTTTAGATTTGTTTAAAAGATGTGAATTTTTGATTTTCCGAGGCTATTTGCGAACGACTAAAAATAGAATGCTAGAAATAAAAGTGTAACAAGACCAAACCAATTAAAATAAGGTTTTATTTAAGATGATACGACTTTACACAGCAGCTCTACACAAAAAGAGAGGATTTAAAGGTGTGCCCACACCAAAGAAACATTTTAGGAAACATTGTTTAACAAACGTCTCAAAAATTTGAGAAATGCTTCTAGAATGCTTTGTTCTTTTGTGTGGACGCTTTGAGAAGCATTTCTAACATGTTGTTTCTTTTTTCCTATTTTGAAATGCATATATGTACATAATTTTCTATCTTATCTTTTCCAAAATTAATATTTTATGAAATTTCAGACAAGTATCGACATTTTTAACTTCCCATAGGAAGTTATTGTAATGGGTTCGATTTGTCGAATTGAAAATTTAGACATTTCTCGACGTTTCAAGGTCCCTAAAGTCGAAATAAAGGATTTTCGGAAAGATGTCTGTGCGTGCGTGTGAACGTCCATTCGCGACGTTTTTTTCTTCGTCCATAGCTCAAGAACCAGAAGAGATATCGACTTCAAATAAATTTTGTTGTACAGATAATTGTGCAGAAAGGGCTCTCAAGAAAATGGCGTAGGTAGTTTTTTTTACCATAGCAGTTTAAAAAAAAGGTGAAAATATAACTATAAATATACCACGAACCAATAATGCTAGAGGCTTGAATTAAATTTTATATTATATATTGTAACGTGATACCAAACACATATATTTTTTGAAAAAAAATCCAATTAACGGTTTTTTTTATAAATCAAAAAAACTGAAAAAAATGTTGTCCGTTCGAAAATTTTAGGAATAAGAAATGGTTTTATCTCTAAAACAATTTTGTGCAACGAAGAATAACGTTTTTGATATCAGGTAAAATTTTGAGAAAAATCGAATTGACAGTTTTTTTTTTTAATAAAAACCTATCTCAAAATTAGTAAAAATTGATTTTCGACTCAAATAACTTAAACTAATTTTATCTTATAAGAAATATTGTTTTCAACATTTAGTAATTTTTTTTTTTTTAAATCTAACGATCAGTTTTTTCATAAAAAATTAAAATCTACAAACAATAGTACGCAAAATTGGTAAAAATTGATGTTTGGTTCTCGATATCTCGTGAATAATAGAAGATATTGACTTCAAATTAATTTCATTCATCCAATTTGTATTTGTTTATATTCGAAATAAAAACTTTTAAGAAATGCTACTAAAATTGGTAAAAATTGGATTTCGACTAAAAATCTCGTTAGCAAAAATAGATTTTGAAATCAAACTATTTTATCATATGCAAAATATAATATAGTTGGTAATTTTTAAATTTTTAGAATAATTTAACTGATAAGTTTTTCAACAAAACACGACAACCTACAAACCTTTTAAGCAAGACAAATCGACAGACGGGATGGGAAGTTATCAGTGTGGGTCGCATCCCAGCCTCTTTTTATTTAATTTATTTTTTAAATTTTTGTGAAGTGGATCTTACACAAATTTTAATATTTTATATTTTGATTAATTGGATTGCATTCTCGTTGCTCCACATATTACGCTACATTTTTAACAACTAACGCACAATCTACCTTTGTAAATACTTGGGGCACAAAGAAAGTTTCCCTTTTCGAATCTTTAGATATGTTTCATGGGGTCAGCCCAAAGTTAATATTTTAAAAATTGTTCTGAAATGTTATTTTAATGTGTCTGTAATAATTCTGAAACGTTTCTTTGGCGTGGACGTACCCTTTAGAAAAACACAGAGAAGGATAGTGCATTCCACATTCTTAATGTGCGGCAAGAAAAATTCTCTGCAGGATAGTACTGGCTTTTTCGATAAAACATTGCTTATAACGACGATGTAAAGGCTTCTGCTATAGTTCTATACTCCATTATTTTTGAAGATCTGTTTGGGATTCTTTAACAGACTTAAGCTGCAAAGGAACTTATGCTGGTGTAGCACATTTACCTAATTGATTTTTAAATAGTTCGATTGATATCGATTTTTTTAAAATTAAATCTATAAATATGCTGGTACCTTACTAAGAACTTCAAATTATTGTCCTTTAAAATTAATTGTTTTCTTTTCTTGCAATAAGCTGAATTTTCATTTAGCAGGCTACGGAAAGTATGTGGCTAACTTATCAATCAATGAAGTTTAAGCTGTTTTTTTGGAGAAATATTCGAGACGTTAAAAAAGATAAATGTGTCATTTTTGTTATGGTTTTCATAAAAAAAATATAAGTTTTTAGTTTTTATTTTAATAAAAGTTAACAACAATATTTTATATAAGATGAAACAAGTTTGGTGTCAATGCTTTCAGCCGCTCTGAAGATATTCGAGTATAAAACCAATGTTTACCAATTTTTGCAGTATTTTTAGTTGGTAGTTATTTTTGTTAAATGAAACTATCAATTAGATTTTTCTAAAAATGATGTCAAAAACGTTAGGCCGCGGCCACGCAGTAAGCGGCTGAGCGGCTGAGCGGGAAAAAAAATATAAAACATATGAAATCACATAGAAGCAGCCACGCTATGAGCGATCGGCGAAACAAAATTCTGAGCGGCTAAGCGGCGCCGCCGCTCAGCAACCAAACCTGTTTTAATTTTTAGTAATGTTCTGAGCGGCAAGAAGTAAAGATGGCCAAAGTAAACATTGAGTTGTTAATTTCGTGTGTGCAATCTCGACTTTAACTACTAATCGCTCAAAAGCAGTCGCTCAGTACCTGGCCATACGTCGCTTAGAGCTGCCACTAAGCCGCTAGCCGCTCAGCCGCTCAGCCGCTTAGCCGCTCAGCCGCTTACTGCGTGGCCGAGGCCTTATTCTCCGTTTTGTTCATAAAATTTTCGAGATGCCAAATATTTTGTTTCAAGTTTTTTGATTTCGAGAAAAAATACATCTAAAACTTCAAACTTTTCAATTTTACGTAAACCAACACCTCGCCCCCCCAATGCCTCTATCTATGAGTGGCACTTACATCCAGAAAAATAATCCAACTTTCAGTACTCGGTATGTGTATCACATATCACTTCTTATTGAATGATCACATATTCGAACATTGCCAAAAATGCTGCTAGGTGCTTAGGATTTCTCAGAAGGTGCAAGAAATTTTTCACACTTTCTAATCTGGTTGTAATTTACAAGGATTTTATTTGTTCAGAACTTGAATATAACTCCCATTTTTTGGCAGTTGCTCCTAAAAAAAGTTAAAGTCCTTTGGACAGAATCCAAAAAAGAGCTTTGAAAATGATAGGCGATAGAACTAGCCGCAAAATTTACATCACTTGAACACCGCCGCCGCCGTTATGTTTGTTGCCTTTCGTAGTTTTACCGATATTTTTAAAAACAATTTTGCCAAATGCATTACCCCCCCCCCCCCTAAAACAATTCCACAGTAATATTCGCACTTCAAGGAATGCTCAAGTATAGAGATTCTTTTTTCAACGACACATCAAGAATATGGAGTGCTTGACCTAACTCTGTTCTCCTTCTCGTTATGATATTCAATCTCCTTTTTAATCCTTCCCTATTTTTTAAAAGTGTGCATTTTTCTAAAACTATTGACTGATATGACTGTAACGTGACGCTTATTTTCATCAATGAGGAAATCTATTAAAGGATCGCGTTTCTTGTAGCACATGAGAATCTTAACCTGACCTGTGACTTCAATTTCTCTGTACCAGCTTTACCGAATTTTTATACTAAAGTTTAAATATATTTTAATGTTTTGCGTTAACGAATTTCGACATAATGAAAGTGTATCTTTTGACGTTGATCGTTCGATCATCGATTCAAGGGTGCGATCAGAAGTGAAAGTTAAAATCTGTCAAGTCGCAAATGGAAAAAACTACTTATTTGAAAAAAAAAAATGATGTTAATTATGACAGAACCTTACGAAAACGGCGCATTTAACTACGCAATCCGTTCTCTGTGTCAATTTAAGGTACTTTCTTTATTTGATAAAATACAAAAAGAAATTAATGTTTACATCGATACTCGTTGCTTTAGGTTCATAAACAGTAACCATAACATGAATCTTCATAGATATGTGGAGCGCTATAAGCGGCATAGAGAATGTTATAACAGGTAGGGTTAGGGTAGGAATAGGAATTCTCAATTCTCTAAACATTTTATGGTTCTTGACTTGATTTATAAATTCAAAAATACAACAACAACAAAAAACTTTATCCCTATGTTAAATGTACATATACATACAAACATACTTAGGTATGTACCTACACATACCTACGATTAAATGATATAATAATAAAAGCATATTCTACATAATTTTCAGAGAGTTGTTTCTGTTTGACTTTTTTTCTCTTCATTCCCCCTCCCAACCCTCTATCTTTAACTTGGTGTAAAAATATGATTTTTGTTCATTTTGAAGGATAAAGTTTTTTCTTTCCTTGGGTTATGTTATGATAATTTTGGTAAAGCAGAGATGTGAGGTGTGTTTTGCAATATTATGCTTTATGCCTATGTTAAGTTAAGCTTTTTTTATTTTGGATTCATGCACCACATCCACATCCGTTATGGTTGTCTACTGTGGATTCACGCAAAGATTTCCTCCTAATTAAAATTTAAGACCACAATTTTGAACAAAACAAAATCATGTATTTACTCTACAAAGTTCAAGGTTGCCCTTAGTTGATGATGTTGTTTTTATTTTTATAGTCCCCATCATTTATGTTTTAAAAAACTGCCAAAGGTTAAAAAAGAGGAAATGTTAAATTATATAAAGAGTAATTTATTTATCTCATAATTTGCATGCATTTATGTATTTTTCATTATCTAAATAAATTTTATTTTAGGATAGATCAAAGTCACACACACAAATTAAATATACTTTGTGAGATATACATAGGAAGGTAGAACAGAAATTTAATGATTTTGCTAATGGTATTTAACTTTGGACTTTTTTGGAAAGTTTCAGGAGCACACAAATAAATTGAATAGAAATTTTTGAATTTGTTCGGTATTTTTCAAAACAGAAATTCGAACTAGGAAACAAAATCACTTTTCTATCCTCTTCTGCTCATTAAAAACTTTTCTACAGAACTCATATGTATTTAGGGAAAAATTGTAATTATCAGAGCTATCTGTATGTGAAAATAAAAGTATTCGCGGCTTTGAGCGTTAGGAATAACGAATAATTGTTGGAAATATGAAAATATAAAGTAATTTTATATCCTTGAAACTTTTGGTTTATAAACTGTATAGAACTCTGAAAATGTTTTATCACCATTCCAGTGGAATTCGTACAAAAATCCCTGCGCTTTACCTTGCTACCAGTAATGTTGACTACGATGTTATCATTAATGTTGAATCTTGGCTTTGGAGTGGAATTTCTGATTCTGAAATTTTTGACGTTAACTCTTACATATATGATCTTCCGGAGAGATCGCTATGTTACTGCTGGAGGTCGTGGAGATCGGCTACTTGTTGCCGTTCGCTCAAACATGTCATGTGAATCCATTTAACTAACTATCGCCGATATTGAACAAATTTGTGTTTCCATCAGTCTTGAACCTGGTATTTTAATGTACGTCATCGTTAGTTATATACCGCCAAAAAGCAATATTGAACTTTATGAAAAACATCTTACTAACATTGATTTTGTTAATAATTTTAACAATAATTTGCATAAAATGTTTATTATTAAAGACTCTGAACTAACTTTTATTGATCATTTATTTGCTTTGAACTTATATCAAATTAATAGTATTGTTAATAATTTAGATAAAATTCTTGATTTAGTTTTTACATCACAAGATGAATTGAAAGTTTCAATCACAGATACTGTTCCGTATAGTTTGTTAAACAATTCAATCCACCATAAGGAATTATATATGGAAATCCAATTATATAGTTATTTAAAACTTAACTGTAACAATTCAAAATCATTTAACTTCTTAAAATCAAACTTCATTGAACTCGATAATTATCTTGGAACTGTAGACTGGAATACTGAATTTTTAAACCTAAACTTGAAGAATATGCTTAACCGTTTCACGGGTATCTTAAATAGTTCTTAACTTATTTGTACCTTATAGGACAAAAAAGAATATCTCAAAACCTTCGTGGTATAACAAAAGGCTGACTTATTTAAAAAATTTAAAAAGAAATCATTTGCTTAGTATAAAATGTCAAACACTTTAGATGACAAACATACATTTTGTAAACTTCGTAAAGCATTCATGGTTCTCAGCAAATTCTTGCACAGGAAATATATTTCGAATATTGAGCTTAATTTGAAAAGTGATCCGAAACGATTCTGGAGTTTTATTAATTCTAAAAGGAGATCAATTAAATTTCCAACTACGATGAATTTTAGAGGGGATAGTTCTACTGACATTAATAAAACTCTTGATCTTTTTGCTCAATTTTTTGAATCAGTTTTCTCAACTTCACAAGGAAACTTGGGTTTTCTTTCAGATATTGCCCCTAAAGTAGATATTGGCTCAATACACTTAGAATTCTCTGATAAATTAAATCGTCTTCACAATCTTAAATCCAATCACATTCCTGGTGTCGATGGCATTCCTGCTCTTGTTTTAAGAAATACTCTAATTCTGTATGCTTTCCATTGCAAATTATATCCAACTTATTCTTATCGTCCGGAATATTTTTGGACGAATGGAAATCTTCTTTTCTGATCCCAATTTTAAGTCTGGTTCAAAAAATAATGTTAAAAATTCCATAAGCATTTGTAAGCTGTCCACAATTCCTAAATTGCTCGAAAGTTTAGTAAAGATCAAACTGAATTTTTTCGTAAAAGAACATGTAAGTGATGCCCAGCATGGGTTTATTTCGGTTAGATCAACTGTCACTAATCTCGCATGTTTTTCCTCTTTCGTTATTAATTGTATGGAAAGTCAAAGTCAAGTACGAGGTGTGTTCAAAAAGTACCCGGAATTTTCGTTTTTTCAAAAAAATATTTATTTATTCGTTTACATCAATGTGGTCCCCTTCAAAATAGTCCCCCTCCAGATATAATACACGTATGCCAGCGTTTTTTTTCAATCTTGGAAGGACTCTTGATATTCACTTTTTGATGTGTCCTTGAGCATTCTCAGCGATTCGGCTTTTATTTCTTCAATCGAGGAAAAACGCATTCCTTTAATGGGTCTCTTCAACTTTGGAAACACGAAAAAGTCAAACGTAGCCATATCTGGTGAATATTGAGGTTGGGGCATGACTACGGTATTGTTTTTGGAAGGTGCGTTATCTTGGTACAAAAGCCATGAATTGTTTTCCATTAATCTGAGCGTTTTTTTATGATTGCTTCACGCAAACGTCGCATAACTTCAAGGTAATACTCCTTATTAACCGTACGACCTTCACTCTTTACGTTGGATGCTTCCAGGTGGACGATTGTGCTTTGGTTTCGACATCATAACCGTACACCCATGTTTCATAACCAGTTATGACCCTTTCAATCAAACTTGGATCGTCGTTGACGTCATTTAAGAGCTCTTGAGCGATGTTCATGCGATTGTTTTTTTGGTCAAAATTTAGCAGTTTCAGCAAAAATCGAGCTCATAAAAAACACGTCGAACCTTAGCCCACAGACAAAGTAAACAGTGAATATAGCTGAAAATTGCATCATACTTTAGGGGCATGTATACCAAAACAAAATTTAAAAAAAATGTTGACCCTCGGACTCTCCAGACCCGCGGAATTTAAAAATTCCGGGTACTTTTTGAACACACCTCGTAGACGCTATCTACACGAATTTTAGTAAGGCATTTAATTTGTATGCCACAACATACTGCTTCGTAAGCTTCATAACTTTGGGATTCACTCTAATCTCCTTCAGTGGATTTCATCTTTTTTAACTGATAGGGTACAAAAAGTAAAACTTGACAATAAAACCTCGAGATCTATTAAATGTACCTCAGGAGTTCCCCAGGGCAGTCATCATGGCCCACTTTTATTAACTTCCCATAGGAAGTTATTGTAATGGGTCCGATTTGTCATTTGACATTTCTCGACGTTTCAAGGCCCCTAGAGTCGAAATAAAAGATTTTTAGAAAGATGTCTGTGCGTGCGTGTGAACGTACGTTCGTACGTCCGTACGTTCGCGATGTTTTTTTCGTCGTCCATAGCTCAAGAGCCAGTGGAGATATCAACTTCAAATTAATTTTGTTATACAGATAATAATGCAGAAAGATGCAGAAAGGGCTCTCAAGAAAATTGCGTGGGTGTTTTTTTACCATAGCAGTTTAAAAAAAGGTGACAATTTTGGTCAACCCCAAATATCTCACGAACCAATAACGCTAGAGACTTGAATTAAATTTTATATTATACATTGTAACGTGATACCAAAAAAGTATATTTTTGAAAAAAAAAATCCAAAAAATCCAATTAAAAAAAATATTTGTCACCTCAAATATTTTAGAAACAAAAACTGATTTTATCTCCAAAATAATTTTTTGCAACGAAGAATAAAGTTTTTGTCATCTGGTAGAATTTTGAGAAAAATCAAATTGACAGTTTTTTTTACGAAAAATAAAAAAGATACAAAAAATTAATAAAAGTTGGTATAAAATTTATTTGCGACTCAAATATCTTTTTAAAAATTTGAGATACTGGCTTCAAACTAATTGTATTTATTATAAAAAATATTATATTCAATATTCTGTAAAATTTTGAGAAAAATCTAATTTGACAGTTTTTTTATAAAAAATAAAAAAAAAATTAATAAAAGTTCGTAAAAATTAATTTTCGACTCAAATATCTTTTCAAAAATGTATGATATTGGCTACAAGCTAATTTTATTTTACAAAAAAATATAGTTTTCAACATATGATGAAATTTTGAGAACAATCGAATTGACAGTTTTTTCATACAAAAAATAAAAAAGCTAAAAAAAATTCCTAAAAGTTCGTAAAAATTGGTTTCGATTCAAATATCTCTTCAAAATTTTGAGATATTGGCTTTAATTTTTATTATTTTATTTTATGAGAAATATTGTTATTATTATTTTGAGAAAAATCGAATTAACAGGTTTCTTACAAAAAAAAATAACAATACTAAAACTTGGTAAAAATTGATTTTCGACTCAAATATCTTTTCAAAATTTAAAAATATTGGCTTCAAACTAATTTTATCTCACAGAAAAAATTGTTTTTGACATTCAGTAATTTTTTTTATAAGAATCCAATAGTCTGTTTTTTCATAAAAAAAATAAAATCTACAAAAAATAGTACGAAAATTTGGTAAAAATTGATGTTAGGTTCTCTATATCTCGTGAACAATAGAATGCATTGACTTCAAATTAATTTCCTTCATCTAATTTGTATTTGCTTATATATAAGAAATAAAAACTTTTAAGAAATGCTACTAAAATTGGTAAATATTGGTTTTCTACAAAAAATATCGTTGCTAAAATAGATTTCGAAATTAAACTATGTATTTCATTATATGCAAAATATTGTTGGTAATTTTTAAATTTTTAAGAATAATTCAACTGACAACTTTTTTAACAAAAAACGTAAACCAACGAACCTTTTAAGCAAGACAAATCGACAGACGGGATGGAAAGTTATCAGTGTGGGTCGCAAGCTCTCTTTTTTATTTTTTGTATATACCTTTGTATTTATTCTTTTTTGCATCTGTTGAGCCTGTAGCTCGTAGATTAAATCTATCTATGTATACTAATATTATAAATGCGAAAGTAACTCTGTCTGCCTGTCTGTTACTCAATCACGCATAAACTAATGAACCAATTTATATAAAATTTGGTATGGAGATAATTTTATACCCGAGAAAGGACATAGGCTACTTTTTACACCGAGAAAATGACGCATTCCCATGGGAAAATTCAGGTGGGCCGCTCGCTTTTACGCCTAAACTACTGAACTAATGAAATTTGGTAAGGAGATAGTTTGAAACTTAAGAAAGGACATGAGTTACTTTTGACCTCGGGGAAAAAACGCATTCCCATGGGAAAAATTAATTTCCAGGGAATCCGATCGCTTTCACTCATAAATGACCAAAGATTTGAATTATATTTGGATAAAATTGGTATTACGGGAAAACAACGCATTCCCAACCCTTATGAAATAAGTACACAGAATTCAACAACAAAATCCGACTGATATATGTAATTTACAATGAGGCGTTAACTTTTGAAGAAGATCACGTTATAAATATTGCTGGGAAAGATTTGTCTGAATTTGGGATAACCAGACCACAGAGAATTGGGGAAGTGAGCAGTGATTTAGTTCGAGAATTAAATTATGATACTGTTGCTCTAGAGCAGAGAATAACAAAGGATGTTAGTTTAGTTTTTGACACAGTTATACACAAAATTTCCAGATGAGAAGGTGGTTTGCTATTTTTAGATGCTCCAGGAGACACAGGTAAAACTTTTCTTTTGAATCTATTGTTAGCTCAATTCGGAAAAACAATGGAGTTGCTTTAGCAGTAGCTTTCTCAGGAATAGCAGCTACGCTGCTTGGTGGTGGATGGACAGCGCACTCGGTTCTGAAACTGCCGTTGAACTTAGCTCATGAGGAAATGCCAGTATGTAATATCAGCAAAAGTAGTGAGCGTGGAAGAATGTTGCATCAGTGTAAATTGTTGGTTTGGGATCAATGTACAATGTCCCACAAAAAGGCAGTTGAAGAACTAGATCGTACACTGAAAGACATCAAGAACAACCGGGCTATCATGTGAGGGATGGTGGTTCTCTCAGCTGGCGACTTCAGACAGACCCTACCGGTAATTACTAGAGGTACACCGGCAGATGAAATAAACGCATGTTTAAAAGCATCTGTGTTATGGGTACATGTAAAAAAGTTTTGTCTGACTACGAATATGCGAGTACAGCTACACAATGATTCTCAAGCAGGACAATATGCCGCTGCTCTTCTAAAAATCGGAGAAGATGGTATGCCATGCCAACAGACTGTAACGGCTCGATTACGTTGAGTCAAGAATTCTGTCAAATTGTCTGTAGCACAGATGAATTAAAAAGTAATGTCTATCGAAACCTGCATATAAATATGGGCAATCGGGGGTGGTTGTGTGAGAGGGCAATTTTAGCTCCAAGTAATGAGATAGTTAGACAGATAAACGAACAAATTATGTCGGACGTGGAGGAAGATATCGTCGAGTTACTCTCAGTAGACAACGTTATGGACACGGAGCAAGTAACATCATATCCCATAGAGTTTCTTATTTCTTTGGAATTATCAGGAGTGCCTTCTCATAAGTTGAGATTGAAGGTTGGTGTTCCAGTCCTGTTAATGAGCAATCTTGACGCACCAAAGTACAGATTACTCACCTAGGACGAAAAATTATAAAAGCTATTATCATGAGTGGAATAGCAAAAGGAAACAAACCGATTTGTTGTTTCAGTTTATAAGAGTGCAGTTTCCTCTGAAAGCAGCATTTGCAATAACAATAAATAAAGCTCAGGGGCAAACGCTGAAAGTTGCAGGTTCAAATTTGGAAAAAAACTGTTTTTCCCATGGACAATTATATGTAGCGTGCTCACGAGTCTCAAACCCACAAAATCTTTACGTTCTGGCTAAGGAAGGAAAAACAAAAAAAATCGTATATAACAATGTATTGCAGCAACCTATCTTCTTCTTAAAATGTACTAACCTAATCCAATTTAACCTATGACAATCACACTTAGTATGGCCTCATCCCATCTCAGCACAATTCAAAGATACGTACAAAAAAGTCCAGCTCAAGTTTTTTCATACTACTATCCAAAAAAACTATCTAATGCGGACGAAGTCGCGGGTAAAAGCTAGTAAATAAATAAATAGATAAATAAATGGATAAAACAAAGATAATTTGTACTCTATTCGAAAGATAATCTTCTAGCATGTTGTTGGCAGTTCAAAATTGTTAACCTATAAAAAATCACCCGTTACTAGAATTTAAAGTTTATAATGAGAAGGTCATGAAAAAAGAAGGTAGTTTTCAATTTTATTTAAAAAATTCCTAGACTCGGACTTATCTAACAAAAGCATTCTAAAATTAAAACAAAGTTTTTTTTTGTATAAAATAAAAATATGTTTAGCGTAGGTTAATTTAAGGATATTATAATCTTAAAAAAGCTATGAATAAATAAGCAAAGGCGGGTTTATTGAGCATGGAAATTATTTTTAAGACAAAATAATGCAAATTAGCAGGTATAAAGTCGTATCTGCAACTCTGCTAACTGCCTTTGCCCACATGGAAGGTCTTTTGTTAGGAAATTATAGTCCTTTCTTCCTTCCTTATATTTCTTTAATAATATGATGTTGAAAGGATATAAGGCTAAATGTTCAATTGTTTATGGGGGAAAATCACGCAAACTCCTCATATAACAGAAAAATTCTTCGAAGCTATCCATGTAGGTTTATATTATAATTGCCAAGGTGGCGTTGCGTTGGTGGTGGCCCTCGGGCGGCGGGCGGACGGCTGCGGCGGCGTCTGTTCTAAAGTTTTGTGTGCTTACTTTATTTAATTTACTCTTATGGCCATAATCTACTTTTAAAAATAGTTCTAGCTTTTATATCTGACCGGAAGTCGGTACTGCTGCTTTCACCTAATTTAAATATTAAGTGGATTAAGAAATGGCTATAGTTATTTTCAATATGGTGACCATCTGCCCGGAAATCTAAAATACAAAATTAAAACCATAATCAGTTATCTTAAGTATTTGATAAAAGGATTTAAGTTAAGTTTATGTTTCGATAAAAAGGAGAAAATGTAACTGATGTTTGTGTACAAAGTCACATCAATTTGTGAAAAAAGGGCGGGGGGGGGGTAGGTAAAGGCGTGGCTCTACTAACGAAAAGTTAATTTCAAATTGGAAAGCAATGGAGTAAAATAAATACATTTTTTGGTAGAAGTGCCTGTTTCAGAATCAGGGTGAAAATTCTTTGAAATAACATACATGTAAATTTTGATACCATTATTACGAAAATTTTATAAAGTTTTAGCATTTTTTTTTTAATTTTCATGTTGTTCTTTAAAAATTCATATGGTAACCTAAGAGTTATAAAGAGGTCCTTTTGACTTTGTTTCTGATGTTGAAAATTGCTTATAGATATATTTTTCACCTTCTATATTATGGTCTTTCTTATTCTATCACAAAATTAATCTTTAATAAATTTCCCATCAAAGCCGATTAATTTAAGGTAGCAATTAAGATGGAAATTAACAAACATCACAACAAGTATGAACATCTTATATAGGTGGACGAAGACGAAAACGAAGACGTGGACTAGGACGCGACAATAGAGACGACGCACGACACGGTGGCAGCGGCGAAGGTGACAAGACTATTAAATGCTTAGACGACAAAGACGAAAATCCTATAATAAAGTTTATAAATAAGTATAAACGATGACAATTAAATTGTAATAGAATCATTATTGGGGTTAGTTTGAACTTGGGAATTTTAGGTTTTTTTTTTATTACAAAAAAATTTAAATTCTTTTTGTTAACCTAAACTGGTAATTTTCGCAATTGTGTCCTTGAAAATTTAAACGTTTCACGTTTTTAATCAAAACATTTTTGTTAAAAGAACTTTATTCATTCAAAATATTCCAGACGTTAAAGAAGTTCTTAATTTAATAGACCTACTGAATTTTATAGGTTCTAGGTCTTTTCAGCACATTTTTATGTCATTGCTTGTAAAACTTAATGTATTTGAAATATAAACAGTGGCTCCCACGAAAAATCGAGAAAAGACAATGTAAATTATCGCAATGAAATTTCTCCAAAAAAATATATAGTGTAGTAGTAGAACTTAATCATCAATTTATAACATATTTAAGGTCAAATTAAGTTTAAAAAAAAACTACAGTTCAAGTTATTAATTAACAAAAAAAACACAAAAAAAAAAACAACTCTTTAATTTAACTCTTTCACACAGAGTGGGACACGGGAGTCAAATGACGTCTAAATGACACCAAATGGATGACAAGCGTCTTTGGAAATTCGAAAATTGGTTTTGTTGCATAAACAGGACGGTAAATCAATACGAGAAACAGTAAAAATTGTGCATCGGAGCCCTTTCAATTAAAATAATAATTAAAACGAATTTTTAATATGCAAATTTCAACTTCTTTATTTATATAAAAAAAATGGAGAGTTTTTAAAAAAAGGAAAAAAAATAGGAACTCGTGCTCTTTTCCTGACTACAACTTTTATCTTTCTGCCATCTTATTTCTTATCTTTTTTTTAACTGTCATCTCAATTTTGACATCTTGTAGAAATTTATTAATAAAGTGTTAGATGTGACAAACACTTATTTCGCACGATTTAAAAACAAAATTAGGATTCATAATGTGAGCAGAAAAGTAAAAGAAAAGAACCTGGAGACGTACGATGAGAATCTACTTCTTAAGCTAATCTTAGGATTTTAAAGATTTTTTTTGAACGCGACCACGCGTAAAGAAGTCAGCAACGTAACCACCAAAAAAAGAAGCGTCACCATCTAAGTAATAACCGAAATGGACGTGCAGCGGTAAATAATAAGCTATATACATCAGTGAAAAAACAGAATTGAAAGACTTAAGTTTGCTAATGAACATGAAACATAGGAAACGTCTTCTTGAAATAAGGTGGAAGTTAACCATAAGACATATAACAGTATAACAGGGTTTTTCAACAGGGACAGGGCGACAGGGACAGCAAACGACGCCATATTGTTTGCCGCTCTTTTGACATTTCTCTCCAGTAAGGCTACGTTCAGACGACCATATTTTTCTTGTATACCGTATACGGGATTTTATCGAATACAGTAGTGGCAGCAAGTGTTATATTTTTGCGTTCACACGAAGCCCATGCGGGAAAATCCCGTATTCTTGAAATAATTTTTTCCGTATACCGTACGAACTTGTCACTACTATTCGATAAATCTCGAATGTATTTTTATCGTATACATGATTAGTAGCGCTTATCTTTATATTGTGTCCTTCACACGAACAAAATTTCATCGAATTCGTTCATTACGTTCAACGTTCATTACGTCGTGTTTTCGATTTTAGAATTATTATTATTTTTAAGCTTTTTTTTAACCTTAAACAAATGGCGAGTTTTATTTTTGTACCGATGCATAGCCTCATATTAGAAGTCATACGTGGAAGAGTAGAATCCTTTTCTAGTCTCAATAATAGATTGTCAAAACTAGCCATCGACATACGAAAATAATTATAAAATTTCTGTTCGTCATTTCTCAGGCTTAGGTAAAATTTTTTAAAACGTTTTTGACGCTGTGGACCATTCTCTAAAAGAGGATGTACCCAGAATCTTCGACGTACTAACCGTTTCTTATAAAAATTTCTATACCAATACAAAATAAGTGGAATACGTGGATCCATGATGACGATGGTCAGTTGACTGCCGACAGTGCTGTGTCCTCTGCCACGCCTCAAAACCCGTACGTGAAAAAATCGAATGGAATATTTCTGGTGTGAAACGCCGTCTTGTATTCGATAAAACCGCATACGTGAAAAAATCGAATCGAATAGTCGCCGTCTGAACGTAGCCTAAAGCTGGCCATAGACGGTGAACATGTTGGTGTGATTTGTTGGTGTTGGGCTGAAAATTAATTGTGTATGGGCATGTTGACCAACAAATCCACGGTTTATGAAATATTTTATAAACCATGAAGTTGTGGCGTACATGTTGGCTGTGTATGGGCAAGTTTGCAACACGTTTTGAAGTTTATCAACATGTTCGTCGTGTATGGCGTTGTGGGACAACAATTCGTCATTTGTGTTGTTATTTTCATTGAATTAACATATCGTTATCAAACATGCTATTGCATCATCCGCACTTCTATCGCACATCTTGACTTCACGACAGTCACACAAAAAATGAAGTTTATAAACATGTTGGGCCGTGTATGGCGAACCACTGCCCAACAAATCACACCAACATGTTCACCGTCTATGGCCAGCTTAAGGTTTGCCATTTCATGATGGAAAGATTTCCGAGCCAACAACGAGTAAAAATTATTAAAATTTACTACCGAAATTCGGAGTCAGTGGCCTCAACGTTAAGAGTGCTACGTCCAATTTATGGTCGTCATAATCGTCCTAGCAGATCAACAATTGAGCGTCTAGTAAAAAAAATTTAAATCCACAAGCACAGGACAAAATTTTCCCGTGCAAGTGAGACAAAGAAGTGCCCGTAGTGTCGAGAATATTGCTGCCGCTGAGGATTCAGTTGCAGAAAGCATAAATGTGTCTCCTCAAGCGTTGGCCATCTCTGCGTCGTCGTTCTGACGAATTTTGCCAAAAGATCTTGGCCTACATCCTTCCAAAATTAAATTGACTCAAGAACTGAAGCCGCTTGACCACCAGAAGAGTCGTATGATCGTGAATTGGGCTGAGCAACAACTTGAAAATGATTCGGATTTTCATCAAAAAATCATCTTCAGCGATGAGGCTTATTCAATAAACAAAATATGCGGTATTGGTCAGGCAGCAATCCACACGTACTCCATAAGTCACCATTGCATCCTGAAAAAATTACGGTTTGGTGTGGTTTATGGTGACGTCATTGTGTCGTACTTCTTGCGTGATGAACAAGACCGGCACGTTACTGTGAATGGGGATCGCTACCGTTCAATGATAACCGAATATTTTTGGCCCCAATTGGATGATATGGACTTGGAGGACATGTGGTTCCAACAGGACGGAAACAGGAAATTAGATTTTGTTCACGGATGGAAGCAAATTTAACCAGGTTCAAATGGAAAAAAATTATGTTTGTGGGAAAGGAAATGGAAAATTTTGTCATAAGCATACTTGAGCTACTGTGAAGCATAACGGTGGATCTGTCATGGTATGAGGAAGTGTTTGAAAGTTCTGGTTTACGGAACTAAGATTTATCTAAGGCAAAATGTATCAAATGGATACCATCAATATTTGAAAACAACGCTTCGGGTCCAGTTTTAGATAACTATGGAATACAAAACAATTCCATCTTTTACCAGAACAACAACCCAAAGCACACGTCTTGTACATCAAGATTGTGGTTATTGTATAACTGCTCTAAGGTCCTTAAAATAAAAAAAAAGTGTAACAAGACCTAAATGAAATAAAGCACATAATGAATAAACTGGCACGTCGAGTTGCTCAAAAGAACTTTATAAATCTTTTGTGAATCTTAAGACGGGCTTTTAAAAAACATTGCAAAAATAAGTATTGAAACATGCTAAAAACTTGTTTCTTCAATACCTCAACGCCTTTGACTCGAAAGGATACCCAACTAAGTATACGAGTACAAAATAAAATATTAAATGCACGATTTTGTTTTTAACATTAACTTGCTGTTTTGTGGCTTAAATTGTTATTTTGGCTAATTTTATATAAAAATGTGTCTACGTATCATATAAAATGGTTATAAAGTCTAACACTCCCAATAAATTTTCTTAGAGAAAATGCATTGCGGACATTTTTATTTCATGTATTCAATTAGTCGTAGGGCTCACTGTATGTATAAATATACACTACTGTGCAAAACTTTTGCAACTATCACTGCATATAAAAAAAATGAACATTCATATACATAAAAGTTGTTCCAATCAAATTATTTGTATTGCTTTAGACTGTTTTATGTGTCTACTTAATATTCATAATCTTAAAGCACTGATCCACAGGCAAATTCTACAAATGCACGGCTTTTACAAAAACAATAATGATTTCAGCTGTGAAAACATTTGCAACTAGATGGTCATTTTTCTTTTCGTCTCGTTTTGATAACAGTTAATCTGGTTTATTTTGAGGTTGGTAAGTTTATACGTGTAGCTTGATTTGTTCAGTGAGTTTTAGTCGGGACTTAATCGATAAAACGGTTTTTTAAATTAAAAAAAAGATTTTATTTTTAAAATGGCGGGAAATAAATATTCATTGGATGTAAAATCCAGAATTTTGAGTAATTTCAAAAGAAGAGCATCACAAAATTAAATTTCAAAAGAATATTCCATTCATAAATCAACTATTTGTAGAATCATCAAAAGTGAAAAGGTGTTATGCCATGATAGAGGAGGAAGGTCTCGAAACACCACAGCAAAAGCTGATTGAAAAATAATAAATTTCTTTGAAGAAACCCCACGGCATCATCCAGGGAAGCAAAAATTAAACTTAAGTTACCCATTGAAACATCAACTATCAGACGCCGCCCGCCGCGCACTGCAGGCCGGATTGCGTGGTTTTCAGATAACAAAAGAACCATTTATTCAAAAAAATAATGTGAAAGTCGTTTGGCTTTTGCAAAAACTCATCTCAATTGGAGTCCCCAAAAATGGAAAACGGTCTTGTTTTCTGACGAATCAAAGTTCAATGTGCACGGATCGGGTGAAAAACAATATGTCAGGAGGCCAAGAGGTGAGAGGCTAAATCCAAAATACACTAAAGGGACGGTCAAACATGGAAGTGGTTCAATTTTGGGTTTGGGCTGCTTCTCTGGCCAAGGAATCGGGCCAATTCGGCAGGTGGAGGGCATAATGAAGTCTGAGAACTGTAGACATCCTTTGTAACACCATACTGCCTTATGCCCATTGGAAAATGTATAATAGAGAACCTGTGGGAAATTGTGAAGAGAAGAGTTTGGAGCAATATTTTTTAAGCACAAAAGTGACCTATTCGCTGGAATTCAGAGACACTGGAATGACATTCCAAAAACGGTTATTAATAACTTTATGGCTTCTATGCCAAGAAGATATCCAGCCGTTATAAAAAATAAAGGGTACGCAATTAAATATTAACATTTAATTGCCTTGAAGTAAGAAAATAGTTTGAAATTTAGTTGAGAGGTTTAAGTTTCAAATGTTATTAATTTCCCATAGGAAGTTATTGTAATGGGTCCGATTTGTCAAATTGAAAATTTTGACATTTCTCGACGTTTCAAGGTCCCTAGAGTCGAAATAAAAGATTTTTAGAAAGATGTCTGTGCGTGCGTGTGTACGTACGTTCGTACGTTCGTACGTCCGTACGTCCGTACGTCTGTACGTTTTTTTCGTCCTCCATAGCTTAAGAACCAGAAGAGATATCAACTTCAAATAAATTTTGTTATACAGATAATAAGGCAGAAAGATGCAGAAAGGGCTCTCAAGAAAATTGCGTGGGTGGTTTTTTTACCATAGCAGTTAAAAAAAGGTGAACATTTTGGTTAAACCTAAATATCTCATGAACTAGTGATGCTAGAGACTTGAATTAAATTTTATAATATATATTGTAACGTAATACAAATAAATTATATTTTTGGGAAAAAATCCAATTAACATTTTTTTTTAAAAATCAAAAAAACTGAAAAAAATGTGTCACCTCGAAAATTTTACGACCAAAATATGATTTCATCTCCAAAACAATTTTGTGCAACGAAGAATAATGTTTTTGACATCTGATAAGATTTTGAGAAAAATCTAATTGACAGTTTTTTTTTATAAAAAATAAAATCCTAATAAAAATGTACTCATAGTTGGTAAAAATTGAATTTCGACGCAAATATCTTTTCAAAAACTTGAGATTAAGGCTTAAAACTTTTTTTTTTTTTTAAAAAAAGTTTTTTTTTCAACATTCTGAAAAATGTTGAGAAAAATTGAATTGACAGTTTAAAAAAAAAATAAAAACCTAAAAAAAATTAATAAAAGTTGGTAAAAATTGATTTTCGACTCAAATATCTTTTCAAAACTTTGAGATAATGGCTTTTAACTTATAAGAAATGTTGTTTTCAACATTAGGAAACATTTTGAGAAAAATCGAACAGACAGATTTTTGTACAAAAAATAAAAACCTAAAAAAAATTATAAAAGGTGGTAAAAATTGATTTTCGACTCAAATATCTTTTCAAAACTTTGAGAAATTGGCTTTAAACTACTTTAATCTTTCAAAAAATATTGTTGTCAACATTCAGTAAAATTTTGAAAAAAATCGAATTGACAGCTTTTGTACAAAAAATTAAAAACTTAAAAAAAAAAATTAACAAAAGTTGGTAAAAATTGATTTTCGACTCAAATATCTTTTCAAAAATTTGAGATAATGGTTTCTAACTAACTTTTACTTATAAGAAATATTGTTTTTAACATTCGATAAAATTTTGTGAAAAATCGAATAGACAGTTTTTTTTACAAAAAATAAAAACCTAAAAAAAAAAAACAATAGATACTAAAACTTGGTAAAAATTTACTTTCGACTCAAATAGCTTTTCAAAAATTACAAATATTGGCTTCAAACTTATTTTATTTCACAGAAAATATTGTTTTCGATATTCATACATTTATCATTCGATATAAAAATCCAACAGTCCGTTTTTTCATAAAAAAATAAAATCTACAAAAAATAGTACGCAAATTTGGTAAAAATTGATACATATAGACAAACTTTTAAGCAAGACAAATCGACAGACGGGATGGGAAGTTATCAGTGTGGGTCGCATCCCAGCCTCTTTTTTATTTTTTGTTTAAGTGTAATATCAAACAAGTTTAGAAAACTAAAGAAATAATTTTGCTGTTTGATTTTCTAAACAATTGTGTTTTAATGACAAATGTTGGAGGTTCTAGTTGCAAATGTTTTTCACAGTACTGTACATTATACATACCATAAATGTGAATCTCTAAGAACGATGAATAGAGGTTTTATTTTAAAAAGCTTGCTTTTTTGACAACTGTCACTTTTGAAGGTGACATGTTTTGACGTTTGACAAGTAAAACCCATGCCAACACTAAAAATTGAATCAATGAATGGTTGCCTTCAGCAAAAAGTTTGAAATAAGCAGTGCCTATTGTACAGTACATAATATTATGTACCTGTACTAAAATTTATAACACAAATTTCAATATACATAAATGGATTTATAAAATATTTGTCGAAAAAAACTTTGAAAGTTTATTGTAAACGTACCCTTAAAAGAATGACCAAACTGTCAATGTCAAAATATCCGATTGTGAATTAAAAACTCCGATATTTCACTGTGAACGTACCCTTAAAAGAGTGACAGAACTGTCAATTTTTAAATATCCAGCTTTAGTTTTGGTAGCTTTTATTATTATTTGATGAAGTAAATTGTACGTTTTAAATAAATTAAATCACCTATTGCACTATTATGTCCTTTCATCCATAATACTAGGTAACATATAATGGGTGATTTTTTTGAGGTTAGGATTTTCATGCATTAGTATTTGACAGATCACGCGGGATTTCAGACATGGTGTCAAAGAGAAAGATGCTCAGTATGCTTTGACATTTCATCATGAATAGACTTACTAACGAGCAACGCTTGCAAATCATTGAATTTTATTACCAAAATCAGTGTTCGGTTCGAAATGTGTTTATCGACAAATTTTGTTCAGCGATGAGGCTCATTTCTGGTTGAATGGCTACGTAAATAAGCAAAATTGCCGCATTTGGAGTGAAGAGCAACCAGAAGCCGTTCAAGAACTGCCCATGCATCCCGAAAAATGCACTGTTTGGTGTGGTTTGTACGCTGGTGGAATCATTGGACCGTATTTTTTCAAAGATGCTGTTGGACGCAACGTTACGGTGAATGGCGATCGCTATCGTTCAATGCTAACAAACTTTTTGTTGCCAAAAATGGAAGAACTGAACTTGGTTGACATGTGGTTTCAACAAGATGGCGCTACATGCCACACAGCTCGCGATTCTATGGCCATTTTGAGGGAAAACTTCGGAGAACAATTCATCTCAAGGAATGGACCGGTAAGTTGACCACCAAGATCATGCGATTTGACGCCTTTAGACTATTTTTTGTGGGGCTACGTCAAGTCTAAAGTCTACACAAATAAGCCAGCAACTATTCCAGCTTTGGAAGACAACATTTCCGAAGAAATTCGGGCTATTCCGGCCGAAATGCTCGAAAAAGTTACCCAAAATTGGACTTTCCGAATGGACCACCTAAGACGCAGCCGCGGTCAACATTTAAATGAAATTATCTTCAAAAAGTAAATGTCATGGACCAATCTAACGTTTTAAATAAAGAATCGATGAGATTTTGCAAATTTTATGCGTTTTTTTTTTTAAAAGTTCTCAAGCTCTTAAAAAATCACCCGATACATAATA
Source organism: Eupeodes latifasciatus (assembly GCA_920104205.1). Classification (NCBI taxonomy): domain Eukaryota; kingdom Metazoa; phylum Arthropoda; class Insecta; order Diptera; family Syrphidae; genus Eupeodes; species Eupeodes latifasciatus. The sequence continues at coordinate 150,768,762 of OV049926.1, read as the reverse complement.
TACTATTTTGAACCTTATACGTAGAAATGAGAACAAACTACTAGGTAGGAAACTTGGTCCATCATAATACGAGTATACAAAAGACAGATTAGTGCATTTTGAACGGCACGATGAACAGCGCCGCCCGTGGTCCCGTGTGGCAGGAGGCGAGTATATATGTATATACGGTCTGTTTAAAAACAACACACTCCTTTGACAGAGAGGATAAAATGCAATCATTTTATTTATTCAAAACTTATTTTTTTGAAATTTTTCTAAAAAAATAAAAACGGATTTCTCTCGTAGAAGAGGATAATATCGTTAAGTGAATAATTGCATTCAAGGATATATCAAACATACACACATGCAAATGTGAGAAGGTACATATATCTCATTTTTTTAATTGGACGTGATGAAGGATGAACAAAAATATATACATACATATGTATGCATGTAGTATGATGTAGGTATTTTGTGAATCACGTGTGAGATATGAATTAATTTTGTATTCTCTGACTTCCAATGCCTGATGATGAACGTGTCTGGGAGAGGTTGCTATATCAATGAAAAGAACGCCTTCTATTCATTCCTATACAAATTAAAAAAGAATATCGATGAAATCATTCGGTCAAAAAAATCAATTTTATTTCAGTAATACGTATAGGTATTTAAATTCAAATTAATATTTAATTGGAAAGATTGTTTTAAACTTGACAGCATTAGTATGTATTTATAGAATGTTTTAAGTGTTTTAAGAAAAAGTGAAAAGAAGTTTCTTAATTATTGCGAATATAAATGTTTTTGTGATTTTTAAAAAAGTTCCGTAAAAAAAGTCCAAAAGCAATTAAATCTCCATGGGATCTAATTTATTATAATTTATTTCTAAAATTAATTTTTTTAACAGCAATGGGTTTCACAATAAGACGCTTTGTGTTGATATTAAAATAAGAACAAGTATTTTGAAAAAAAAAACGAATAAAGTTAAGTTCATATGTCAAGAAACATACTAGTCAAAAAAATTAAGTTCTTTTTCTGTCTTACAAACAAGACATTACTTTCTAAAAGGATTAAGTTCTCCTGAATTCGAATCATGCCTTACAATTTTTTATCACATCAGGTTCTTATAATATGTCTCATTAAAAATGTTAAAGACAACCAAAAATGTTGTTTTTGAAACTATAGTGCAAAACACATATTTTATAAGAAGGTTTTCCAAAGAACAAATTTTTGTCATATAGATATAGTTTCAATCATTTAAGAGTCTTTCTTACTTTCTGGAAATTTTTATTAATTATGATTTATGAGTCTTCTTTTGACTTTATATAAAGTTTTGAGAAAACCCTGAATTTAATGCTTTTATGGATTTGATTGGAAAAATACGCTTTGGAGTTAATTTTAAGAGCTGATTTCGAGTCCGACATTCGTTTTGATTATTTGCTCAAATTTTGTAAATACGCGTTTTCAACATTTTTAACTTCCCATAGGAAGTTATTGTAATGGGTCCGATTTGTCGAATTGAAAATTTTGACATTTCTCGACTTTCAAGGTCCCTAGAGTCGAAATAAAAGATTTTTGGAAAGATGTCTGTGCATGTGTACGTTTTTTTCGTCGTAAATAGCTCAAGAACCAGAAGAGATATCGACTTCAAATAAATTTTGTTATACATGATATAATAGTGCAGAAAGGGCTCTAAAGAAAATTGAGTGGGTGGCTTTTGACCCTAAATATCTCACGAACCAATAACGATAGAGACTTGAATTAAATTTTATATTATGTATCGTAACGTGATACCAAACAATTATATTTTTGGAAAAAAATCCAATTAACTTTTTTTTTTTTATAAAAAAAAACTGAAAAAAAAATATTTGTCAGCTGGAAAATTTTACGAACAATAAATGATTTTATCTCCAAAAAAAATTGTGTGCAACAAAGAATAAGGCTCGTTCACACTACACGGTTTCGACCGTACGGACAAAAAACCGAACGGTGACATTTTGTTAGAGGCGTGAAGAAGAGCATATCCGCTTTCATATTCTACTGTCAAAACCGTATAATGTGTTATTAGCCATTGATCGGGTTTATGCCATCCGGTTTTTTGCGGCACGGTCAAAACCGTGTAGTGTGAACCGAGCCTAATTACACATTATACGGTTTTAACCGTACGGAAAACACGATATATGCAGGATTCCTGTGCTTAGTATACTTTTTCACAGGTTTTGAAGTGGCTGATCGAACTCTGCCGCACGAATAAAATCGTATGATGTGAAAACATGAATTTCGTCACGTACGCCACTAAGCTTATCGCGCCGTCTGGCTGCCGTATACTGTAGTGGTAGTAGATGGTTGCTATACGGCGCGGCCGGCGCGGCGCCGGCATTTTGCCGTCACCGTATAATATGCAAGCGTATATGCTCATCTTCGCGCCTCTAACAAAATGTCGCCGTCCGGTTTTTTTGCCATACGGTCGAAACCGTGTATTGTAAAACGAGCCTAACGTTTTTAACATGTGGTAAAATTTTGAAAAAAATCGAATTGAAAGTTTTTTTTTTATAAAAAATAAAAACCTAAAAAAAACATTACTCAAAAATTGATTTTCGACACAATTATCTTTTTAAATATTTAAGAATATGGCTTCCAACTAATTTTGTCTTTTAAAGAATATTGTTTTCAACACTCGGTAAGATTTTTAGAAAAATCGAATTGACAATTTTTTTTACAAAAATTAAAAACCTAAAAAAAAAAATTAATAAAAGTTGGTAAAAATTGATTTTCGACTTAAATAACTTTTCAAAAATTTGAGATATTGGCTTCAAAATAATTTTATTTTATAAAAAATATTGTTTTCAACATTTAGTAAAATTTTGAGAAAAATCGAATTAAAAGTTTTTTTTTTTTTAATAAAAACCTAAACAAAACATTACTAAAAGTTGGTAAAAATTTACTTCGACTCAAATATTTTTTCAAAACTTTGAGATATCGTCTTTAAACTAATTTTATCTTTTAAGAAATATTGTTGTCAACATTCAGTAAAACTTTGAGAAAAATCGAATAGACAGTTTTTTTACAAAAAATAAAAACCTAAACAAAATTATTAATAAAAGTTGAGAAAACTTGATTTTCGACTCAAATATCTTTTCAAAAATTTGAGATATTGTCTTCAAATTAATTTTATGTTACAAAAAATATTGTTTTCAACATTCAGTTAAATTTTGAGAAAAATTAAATTGATAGTTTTTTACAAAAAATAAGAACCTAAACAAAACATTACTAAAAGTTGGTAAGGATTAAGTAATTTTCGACTTAAATATGTTTTTTTTTTCTTACAAAAAAAAAAAATAAAAACCTAAAAAAAAAAACAACACTAAAACTTGGTAAAAAATTACTTTCGACTCAATATCTTTTCTAAAACGAAAAAAAATTGTTTTTAACTAATTTTATCTCACAATAAATATTTTTTCGACATTCAGTAATTTTTTTATAAAAAAAAGTACTCAAAATTGGTAAAAATTGATGTTCGGTTCTCGATATCTCTTGAATAATAGAAGACATTGACTTCAAATTAGTTTTGTTTGTTAAAAAATAAAAACTTTTAAGAAATGCTACTAAAATTTGTAAAAATTGGTTTCGACTACAAACCTCGTTAACAAAAATAGATTTTATAATCAAACTATTTCATCAAATGCAAAATGTTGTTGGCAATTTTAATTTTTTTAGAATAACAAAACATGAAAACTTAAAAACCTTTTAAGCAAGACAAATCGACAGACGGGGTGGGAAGTTATCAGTGTTCGTCACATCCCAGCCTCATATTTTTTTTGTTTTTAAAATTTTATTCTATGAAACTAATGTAAACTACTATTTTTTCGCTCCCTTAATTAAGAGAATATTTTACCTTTTTTCATTACTTCTGAATTAAAATTATTGTATTATTTATAAATGTTTAATCTTAAAAAAAAATGTTTATAAAATAAAAATAGAAGAAATTAAAATAAATTAAACACAATACATTTTATTCCAAATTGAATATACTTGAAAAATCACTACTATTTCATTGCACGCAGCTATATATGTACATATGTGTTTTTTTTTTTTAAGTTTTAAAAAGTAATATCTCAAAAACCTTACGTCATAGAGTGATTTTAGAGGAGGATTTAAACTGAGGCCATCAAAACTCTTCGATAAACTGCTATTTATTTGCTAGAAACGAAATCTTGTCCACGAGTGGCATAGAAAACAACATGTCTGTGGTTGTAGCATCATATCCTTTTCATTTAATTTCCCATGACCAATTCACACACTTGCGGATATATTTTGCGTATTAAAATGTACCTTATCTTTAAAATGGCTCCAAACAAAAGTCTTAAGGTGTATTAAATCACAAGATCTCTGTGGCCGCTTGTAATCACTTCTTTAAGAAGTAAAACGGTCAAAAAACTTGTCTTCTAAAGAACCTTGAAGTCAAAATTTTCAACATTTTTGAAGTAAATTTTAACATTTTCAAACTGTTGTTGAAAGAAGTGAAGTGTAGTTTCACTTGTCAAAAGATGACAACTTTAAAAAAATACAGCTTTTTAAGTTGCGGACATTCAAAAATGATTCTTCTTAATTCTTAATATAAATTCATATAAAAATTGGTATATGATTACGTTTTGGAAGAACAGATTTCTTGGGGTGTGGTTTTTTAACTTCCCATAGGAAGTTATTGTAATGGGTCCGATTTGTCAAATTGAAAATTTTGACATTTCTCGACGTTTCAAGGTCACTAGAGTCGAAATAAAAGATTTTTAGAAAGATGTCTGTGCGTGCGTGTGTACGTACGTTCGTACGTCCGTATGTCCGTATGTCCGTATGCCCGTATGTCCGTACGTCCGTACGTTCGCGACGTTTTTTCGTCGTCCATAGCTCAAGAACCAGAAGAGATATCGACTTAAAATAAATTTTGTTATACAGATAATAAGGAAGAAAGATGCAGAAAGGGCTTTCAAGAAAATTGCGTGGGTGTTTTTTTTTACCATAGCAGTTTAAAAAAAAGGTGAAAATTTTGGTTAAACCTAAATATCTCATGAACCAATGATGCTAGAGACTTGAATTAAATTTTATATTGTATATTGTAACGTGATATAAAACAATTATATTTTTGGAAAAAAAATCCAATTAACGGTTTTTTTTTATAAATCAAAAAAACTGAACAAAAAATTTGTCACCTCGAAAATTTTACGACTAAAATATGATTTTATCTCCAAAATAAATTTGTGCAACGAAGAATAATGTTTTTGACATCTGATAAAATTTTGATAAAAATCGAATAGACAGTTTTTTTACAAAAAATAAAAACCTAAAAGAAAATTAATAAAAGTTGGTAAAAATTGATTTTCGACTCAAATATCTTTTCAAAACTTTGAGATAATGGCTTCTAACTAATTTTAACTTATACGAAATATTGTTTTCAACATTCGGTAAAATTTTGAGAAAAATCGAATTGACAGTTTTCTTACAAAAAATAAAAACCCAACAAAAATTAATTTTAAAAGTTGGTAAAAATTGATTTTCGACTCAAATATGTTTTCAAAACTTTGAGATATTGGCTTTAAACTACTTTAATCTTTCGAAAAATATTGTTGTTAACATTCAGTAAAATTTTGAAAAAAATCGAATTGACAGTTTTTTTTACAAAAAATTAAAAACCGAAAAAAAAAATTAACAAAAATTGTTAAAAATTGATTTTTGACTCAAATATATTTTCAAAAATTTGAGATAATGGCTTCTTACTAATTTTAACTTATAAGAAATATTGTTTTCAACAATAGGAACAATTTTCAGAAAAGTTTTTTTACAAAAAATAAAAACCTAAAAAAAAATTTATAAAAGTTGGTAAAAAATGTTTTTCATCGTAAATATCTTTTTAAAAATTTGAGACATTGGCTTCAAACTAGTTTTATCTTTTAAGAAATATTGTTTTCAACATTCTATAAAATTTTGAGAAAAATCGAATTGACAGTTTTTTTTACAAAAAATAAAAACCTAAAAAAACAATACTAAAACTTGTTCGACTCAAATAGCTTTTCAAAAATTAAAAATATTGGCTTAAAACTTATTTCACAGAAAATATTGTTTTCGATATTCAGTAATTTTTTTTATAAAAATCCAACAGTCCGTTTTTTCATAAAAAAATAAAATCTACGCAGATTTGGTAAAAATTGATACATATAGACAAACTTTTAAGACAGACGGGATGGGAAGTTATCAGTGTGGGTCGCATCCCAGCCTCTTTTTATGTTTGAAGTCCTCCAAATAACGACCTTGATAACCACAATCTATAGTAAAAAAGTCAATGAAAGAAATGTAGATACTAAGACATATTTTTAATAGGTTTTGAATGAGTATGACAAAAAATAATAAAACCTCATTATCATCCATCATTTATAATTAAATAAAAATGAATTTATCTCGATAGCCATTAATAACTTTATAGCTAGTGTCTCAATTTTTTGTTATATATTCTTTTATAAAAATATTAATAAAAAAGTTTGAAAATGAAAAAATATAGGAAAAGAAAACAAAAAAGAAATGATAAAGGTTATAAAATTGTATTCGTTATCGAAAAATCAACAACACAAAATAAAAATCTTGTGTCATTTTGGTCTTATAATTCTTGTTACACGTTGTTGATTTTTTCTTTATTTCTTTTTTTTCTTTGTCTCGTTTGTTTGTCACACGATCCTAAGTGAAAGAGATAAAGATAAAAGTCATCCCCACATCCCCCCTTATATATATGTATGTATATAGTATAGTGTAAAGACTAAGGCTTACAGCGCCATCGTTCTATATTTCTATTGTTCCGGAATGTGTCCTTCTAGGTAAGGTACCTATACATACATAATATATCGTATCTTATAGAGTCACAGCTCACAAAGTCAGACAAAGAATATAATCGTACATATGTATAACAAAAAAGAAATTCGAAATAAAGATGTGAAATTTTAATGAAGCCACTCACTCTATGTTTTCTTTGTGTCACCTTTTCTTATTGCTTCTTCTTAAAAGGTCCTTAAGGGTTCTCTATTGTAATGGTGATGATGATGGATGCAAATTAAAAAATTAAAAGCTTACTCATTCTTCATTTCATTGAGTCTTGCTTTTATTTAGGCGAAACAAAGTAGGAGCTTGTGATTATCAACTTATTGAAATAGGATTAAAAATGAGTTCATTTGGATACAATTCTAATTGTTACATTTTTGTTTGTCCAATAGCTAACACGTTGTGAGAATTTTCTGGGAGGAAGCTTTCGCTTAAACAAAAATTAGGGTGATGCTGCAATATAATTTTATATGACCAGGGTTGTTATTTAACCCTATTACAGAATTCGACGAATGAACAAAGTGACAGTTTGAATTACTTTTAAAAACTTTTGCTATTACGAGGAAAGAAAGTTGAACGACTGTCGGTAACATGCCCTGCATCACCGACATTTTGTTTGACTTATCGCACTTACATAATAATAATTTCTATAATCTGTCATTTCCGCCAATTTTAAGACGAATCGGAAGTAAATTTTTAGTTAAACGAAAACAAAATTGATAGGAAAATTGAAAATTGATAGGGAACAATTTAGAGAAATGGTGAAAATGATAAAAACTCAATCGAACATAAGTAAAAATCTAATAAAAAGTTTATCATGACTAAAATACAGAAAGGTCATAACTCAAACACATTTTTGTTGTACATACATATATGCATTTTAGTTGGATACTCTACTTTCGGTTCCTTAAAATTTTGTTTTAATGACCACAATAGAGGCAAATTTATAGACCCTAGAAAACAACAGAACACAGAAACATGTACTGGGATGTTGTATAGATGCTTCGCACCATATTTCGAAGATCCAATCTAAAATCATTAAATAAATAAATTAAATTGATTCCCTTTATCACTTTGTTTTTCTTTATCGTTATTTTCTGAATAATATGACGTTTAGATGTCAGAAACTGACAGCGTCGGTAGTCTAGTTCAAAAATGATAAACATAAAGCAGTTTTAAGAATCGACAATGTGGATCCTACGAATTTCATAAATAAGTTTTACAATGAATTCGAAAGGTCAGTGGATGGAGTTGCTCACATGGAGAACAATTCTGAGAATTTCTTAATCTACATGATTATTTTCGAACAGCCGAAAGTTTGTATTTTTTACTTTTACATAACCCAAAAAATAAATTAGCACCATTCTCGTAATTCCAAAAAAAAAAAAAAAAAAAACAAAAAAATGTACCAAGTGTCAAAAGAATAAAAAACTGATTGCGTATTAAAATATTTCAATTTTTTTAATTTCTCCAGATCTGTGAAATTGAAAGAATATTTCATAAATACTTGACTTTTTTTAAGTACCCCAAAAATCTTCTAGGTATCAAATAAAAATTAATGCAAAATACTTCAACCTACTTAAAAATTTAAGGAATTCCAACTTCTGTAATTTTAATTAAGAATACAAAATATTGTACTGCTGGCAGGGCCGGCCCCAGCCAAACCTACGCCCTGGGCAAGATTTGTAGAAAGCGCCCCTTTTTTATATTTTCACATATAAACTGATGCACAAGCATTGGCCTTTCCCACATTTCCCAGGAGGTAGACTTTCAATGCGTTTTTTGAGCTATCCCCAGTAGGTCTAAACTATAAACTAAAACGCAGCGAAGAAATGAGAGGGGAAACGTTTAAACTTGGAAACTTACTTTTCTGGCCTTAGATTTTGCAAATTCAGAAATGAGATCATCAAAGTCTAAAGAATTTAATACCTAATTCCTTTTCAATTGACATTATAGATAAGCCTACCAAACTCTCTTGAGTCATGGTTGTCCTAAGATAATTTTTAATAATTTTAAGTTCAGAAAAACTACGTTCTCCTGAAACTACCGTGACCGGGATTGTATTAAAGATTAGGAGAGCAATTCCTAATTTCGGAGAAAATCTTCAAGGTTTGAAATAAATATAAAATTTCACTTGAGCTTTGTGGTGTAACAAGCGGCGATAATATATAATATAATAATAATACTCTTGAAACAATTCTTCTCTATCTAAATCTTTAAAACTACCTAATGGTAAAACATTCTGCAAATTCGCTTAAAAATGAAAAATTGATACTATACGTATTAAGCTGTTCAAACCTTTCTGTAATTGATTAAATGGCTTGATCAAGTATTTTGGAAAAAAAAATCTACTTTAAATCTTTGCATCGGGTCTAATATAGTTTCAGGACATTCATCAGTATAAAGCCTTTTTCTCCGTTGAGATCGCAATGGTGAAGCTTCAGGAAACATATTTGGTGTTTCTAGGGAACTAGCAATACGCTCATATAACTGAACATTACTACTCATTAAATTTTTCATCGGAACGCATTAAAATCAAACTGTTTTTTGTATTTTCTAAAACGGTTATGCCAGTTGACAGATTAACGGACGGATTTTGCAAATATGTACTAGTTTTATTTATATTTTCTAAAATATCAAACCGAATTAGCAAGCAGCAAATAAATGTAAAATCAAAAGTTTTATTTCCTAACGATTCTGCAATGTTTTTTGCCTCTAGATTTTCTATTTCTATAAGGGCTTCATATATTTCTTCTAAACTTGTTTTTGAATGCCTCAATGCATCTAACCTGCTCTCCTATCTAGTCTCAGAAAGGGGTTTCAAAGTAAGACTTGGAACTTTTTTCTTATAAATATCCCACCTCGTTGTGAAACTTGTAAAAAAAAGTAATACAAACATTGAATTGTATCGAAAAATTTAACTGCATATAATGAGCACCGAGCAGCATCATTAACCACTAAATTTAAGGAATGCGAGCAACATGGAAGGAAAAATACTCTTGGTTCCAGGGTTTGAATTCGATTCTGAACACCCGCTTCTTTTCCTTTCATATTCGAACCATTATCATAACTTTGGCTTCGACAGTTTATTAAAATTCCATGTAATTGAAGCTTGTCTAAAATCAACTGAGTCAGTCACTTTCCGGTCTTGTCTTATCACAAAATATGTACGTCACTTCTATTAAAAATTGATAGCTATTTATTTAATGTTAATTAACCAAAAAAACGAAAAAACAATTGAAACAATCTGCATTCTGCACCAGACTAGATATACATTAAAAGTAGCCGTTACAACAGTCATTAACTTTCAAAAAAAAAAAAAAAAAAACAAACTGCCTGCGCAAGAACAATTCGACTCCACATAGAATCATCCCTCTTTAATTTTTAAGCTCTATGCCCTTTTCCATTCTTTTAAAAATTTCATCTCCTGTAATCAGGCACTTAACTCTTACACATTGCATTGTGCAATAAGAAAACCTGCACGCTCTGACCCATATGATTCCGAATAAATAAGATTTTTTTTAAATATCTCCCATGTTAGTTTCGATACTCAGTGTGCAAAAAAGAATACTTGCACATCCATTGACCATTTGTAGCAAAGACACCTACCTACCTAATTTCCAAATATTTCACCCTGTTCATACAAGAGAAAAAATCTCAACACAAAAAAGTTCCATCTTCCATGCCATCTCATATGTGCAAGATTTATTTCATGCACACCGAGTCCCAAAATTAACATAGAGAGTATGACAAAGCAAAATACTTATTCATATTGAATCGTATGGGCTTTGTATCACGCATGGGTTTTGTATCACGCATTCACGCACCGTACCTGAATGTGAGTTCTCATCTACAAAACAAAACAACAAAAAAAAATATATGGAGTGTCTTTGATTTGTAGTAGAAGGTAGCACACAGCACAGCAACCTACCTGCTCTCTTTTTTTTCGGAGACATTTTTTGTTGTTTTCTTTGTAGATGAGAACTCACATTCAGGTACGGTGCGTGAATGCGTGATACAAAACCTGCACGTTTTTTTTTTTAGGTTTTTAATTTTTTGCAAAAAAAATTGTCAATTCGATTTTTTTTCAAAATTTTACTGAATGTTGACAACAATATTTTTTGAAAGATAAAAGTAGTTTAAAGCCAATATCTTAAAGTTTTGAAAAGATATTTGAGTCGAAAATCAAATTTTACCAACTTTTATTAATTCTTTTTGTAAAAAAAACTGTCAATTCGATTTTTCTCAACATTTTATCAGATGTCAAAAACACATTATTCTTCGTTCCACAAAATTGTTTTGGAAATGAAATCATATTTTAGTCGTAAAATTTTCGAGGTGACAAATTTTTTTTCAGTTTTTTTGATTTATAAAAAAAACCGTTAATTTGATTTTCTTCTAAAAATATACTTGTTTTGTATCACGTTACAATATATAATATAAAATTTAATTCAAGTGTTTAGCTTCATTGGTATATGAGATATTTAGGGTTAACCAAACTTTTCACCTTTTTTTTTTAAGTTGCTGTGGTAAAAAAACCACCCGTGCACGCAATTTTCTTGAGAGCCTTTTCTGCATCTTTCTGCCTTATTATCTTTATAACAAAATTTATTTGAAGTCGATATCTCTTCTGGTTCTCTTCGTCGAGAAATGTCAAAATTTTCAATTCGACAAATCGGACCCATTACAATAACTGCCTATGGGAAGTAAATAAAGTATGAGAAGAATCAAAATTAATTTCTTCCAATTTAATTTTAAGTACTTAAGAATTCAAAAAAGAAATTAAATTACTTGCTTTCAGGTCTTAAAATAATCTTTAAAAATTTTACAGGTTTTTTCTATAAATCATTTTATAAATTTTATACAAATGAAGTAAGAGTAGATCCTTACAACCAAGTTAAAGTGTCTTATGTCTTACTTCTGTTTGTATTTCAAAGATAAATAGAAAAACTTTTTTTCGTCTACGTTACAAGTTGGAGATTTAACAGTATGTCAAGTATACTTTGCTCTTATATTCCATCTTCCATCAATGAAGATAATTCTTTAACTAGAAAGAAACATCGAGGGTATTTTATTATATACCCTCCACTCCCAACATCTTACTTACCTTTTTGAAAAACCCCCAGATGCCGTTACTATAAAAGAAAGAACCTTTAAGTGTCAACAAGCAAAGGCATATAACAGCCTAGCTTATTCTTCACTTAAGGTATATAAACATACTATAAGTTAGTTGGAAGGAATATTAGAAAAAAAAAAAGGAAGAACAGAAAATAGAATCCTTGTGGCTAAGAATCCAATTCATCCACTTACCACGTTATGATGTATGATGTAGTTTGTTTGGTTAATTAGAAATGTGGCGACAAATGCCGCCTCCTGTGCGTTGACTTGTTTTTAGCTTTTATAGCTTTTTGTATGTTTATAGTTCATGTTTTATATGAAGACCCACCGCCAAAGCTACCGCGCGCCGCCGCCGCCCCGCCACAGCAACTTTCACCACCACCGTCATCATCAACATCATGATTTCCAATATGGAATCGCTAAGGACGCAGAAACCATTTGTGTGGATAAAAGTTAAATTGAAATTAAAGTTGGTTACAGTTTACAAAATTTTACAAAACAATGCGGAGGCAGAGCTGATATAATTTATTAGTAGTTGAACTTTCTTTCTTTCAAGAAGACTTTATGGTTTCTGCCTGTTATCGATTGGGAATAAGGGAAGGTTGTTGTTTTCTTTTTTAGTGTTGTTGAATAAGTATTTAGGGAGGGTGGGGTGGAGGTTTAAGGGAGGCAAAAGAAGGTGGTTTAAGAACATTTCTTTAAAAGATTTTTGAACAAGATTTCCATCATGATAGGAAAGTTAGGCTCTTGAAAAAGAGTATAAAGAGGGTTATTTGCATCAGCTTAAGGACAACGATTTTCTTCTTCTTTTTATTTTGTTGTTTGAATTGTATGTGTCATTTGCATAAGTTTAATGGAAAATCAATCATTTTTCGTTTCAAATTTTGAAGATTGAGGTTGAAGTGCCTTTTGATTTTTTTTTCTTTCTCTTAGGCGTGAAAGAGATTTGTTAAATTTGATTTGAACTATCAAGTTTGGGTTTTAGTTGGAAGGCTTTAAAGATTTTTTTTTTAAATTTTACAAAATAAATATTGACAAATTGCAATAAGGTTAGGTTAGGTTAAAGTGGCTGTCCATGATGGAATCGGACACACTTAGGCCAGTTTAATGGCCCATTGTGATACCACATGAATCTTGAGGCTTCCTCCTAACCTCAATGGAACCAGTTTGAGTCCCCTACGAAACGTGAGAGGCTGATTATACTAATATGAATTATATCGTTTAGATCGTTAAAGAAGAATTTTCCTAGGTAATTCTTGCGTTTTGTACAGAGAAGTCGAAGAACTGTTTCCTCCTCTTCCCCGTCCATACAGCTTCTGAAAAAGTCATTCGAGAATACGCCTAGCCGCGTGGCGTGCTTTCCTATTAGACAGTGTCCGGTTATGACACCTATTATCGAGCTTATATGTGATCTGCTTAGAGATAGCAAGCACCTTGATCGCTAGGCAACGGCCTAGTCACTGATAAAGCTTCGGTTCCCATCGATCACCGAAATCAAGCATCAGTGAGCGTGGTTAGTGGAAAGATGGGGGACCGTCTCGAAACCTACCGCGTGCTGTTGTCATGTGTTCTTTCTGTATGTTGTTCTTTCTCCTCTGTCCTTCTGTCTTGTACTAATGTCTTCGTGTTGTTATTACCTTATATAGTCTAGTCGCTCAAGGTGCTGTGTTCTCTACTCTGTACATTTATGTGCTGAGTAGTGTGAAATGTAATGTAATGTAATGTAACCTTGATCGCTTTAAATCTAGTGTTGGCCAGATGTTTTTTGTGACCTGACAAGTGGTGATGTTGTTCCACCTGGTGTTTGCCTTCTTCATAACGCCTTGCATTAGCAATAGTTTACCAGTAGCGATTGGTATGCCAGCATTTGCCAAACGTGGTAGGATGGGCTGTACTGTACCGTTCCTGGCGAGTTCATCTGCCTGGATAGACAATTATGCACTGTTATAGTGTTTGTAGAGACAGAGTCCAGAGATTTGATAGCGGCCTGACTATCTGAGAAGATACGGATATCAGATGTTGATATCACGTTTTCTTTAAGCCAGGACAAGTTTGCTTTTATCGTCAAAAGTTCCGCCTGGAACACGCTACAATGATGGGGAAGGCAAAATGAGAGACTTAATTTCAGTCGTTCAGAGTACACACCTCCACCAACCCCTTCTTTTGCTTTTGAACCATCTGTATAAAAATGGATTGTTTCGTCTTCCAGGAATGCTCTATCCTCTGGAAGGTATAGAAATCTGGAAGTTTCTGTCGAATTGCAGTTGGGGGATGGTGTAGTCTGTGTGCTTTGGAATTGATTCTAAATCCCTAAGAATTACGGAGTGGCCAATGTTGTTGTTAATCCACTGCGACGAAGCTTTGAGGCGAATAGCAGAACTAGCAGATATTTGTTTGCTAAATATTTTAAGAGGTGTTAGGTAGAGTAAGGTGTCCAGTGCCGCTTAAACATAGGCAAGCTGAACGTTGGGCTTTATTTAATTTATCCCGGTTTATACCTTTCTCTAAAGCAGTCCACCATACTGCCACACCGTATATTAAAATCGGTCTGATTACCGATGTGTATAACCAATGCGTGATTCTGGGTTGTAAGCCCCATTTATTACCAATAGCTTTTTTGCAAGAAAAGAGAGCTACAGTAACTTTTTTGACTCTTTCCTGTACATTGCGTTTCCAATTTAGTTTTTTATCTAAAACAATAGCAATAAGACTTAATTTAAAATTATCAAATTAACTATATTTCCTATTTTAAGGCAAAAGAGCATGTCACAAAATATACTATGTACCTTACCTACTTCAAAAGCTTTCCTAACACAAAAGTACCTATAGTACTCAAACTCAAGTTAAATTAGAGAATATTCGTACCACGAAAAAGTAATTTCCTGCAATTTTATGTGATAAATCATGATGAAAATTTTAACCAGACATAAGTACCAAAACCTTCATTTTATGGTTCCCAACAGCATACAACAACAAAAATTCAACAAACTATTTTTCTATGTTCTTTTTGTACAAAAGAAAAAAAAATACATGAAAAATGTTTTCTATTCGTCTGCATGGTTTTTAAATAAATGAACCTCAACCTTCTGATGTGCATGTAACATTTTTCTATGCTAAAAAACTTTGTTTTCCTATATTGTGGCACTTGAGTCTCGTACGAGGTTTTGCACTAAGAAAAAATATGTTATCACATTTTTGAATGTCCTTAAAAGAATGACGTTTATTAACTTGACAATTAAACCGCAGACAAAATTAAAAACAATTGACAACAAACGTCAACGCATCTGTCAAAAGGATAAGTTTAAAGTCAAACGTTCGTCCACTGGGTCTGTCATATAAATTTAAGTTTTTAAAAAATCATATGTTTTTGAATTAAATTTGACAGTTAAATACGTTGATGAAATTCGAGCAAAAGAATGCATGTCTGTAATTAATGTTTATTTTTTAACAAATTTCTGACTCAAAATCTGTCAAGCCTACTTAGAATCCTCCTATTTAGACTGAGACTTATTCCATGGAAACCGTTACTCATTCAGTTCGACTGAGAAAATATGAAAACATTGATTTCAAAAATTCGTTAAAAATATTAGTTTTTCTCCGTGTAAAAGGCTTTTGAAAATGTACATACATATATTTTTAGAAATTTTATTACATTATACATAAGTAGGCGTGTATTGAGAGTGTGAACTTGAAATGCCATATAGAAAGTCCATGGAATTTATGCAAATAACTTTTTACCAAGGCAAAAATATGACAGTAATATATTATGAATGCAATGCCATCACTTCACGTCCTTGTCGACCGGGCGGACGCGCAGTGGCAGCGCGAGGCGGGCAAAAGGTAACGCGAGCGCCGACGACGACGTAGTGTGTGTTTTTTAGGTTAAAAGGCAAAAATGTGAATTTTTTACATTAAATAGCTCTTTTGGGAGTTTGAAACCAACTCGACTGTTGAAAAAAGTGTCAGTTTTTATTTTGACACATTCTATTGTTCAATGGTTTATATAGTTTTGAATATTTTTTGTAAAATGTAGACATATGTACACACATAAAACTGATGAGTTTTTATTTGATATAATTTAGAGTAGATAAACAAATAAAACTTAATTTTCTCCATTAAAAGTTAGTAATGAGTTTTATTGGATGAATAAATTGGTATAGGAATTTTTCAAATGCATACGTTTACATAATGGAAAATTTATTGATTATTATCTATAATAGATCAAAATATGCATTGAATAATGTATGTGATGGATTCATAGAGAAAAACTAATTTGTTCCTTTTGAAAGAGGCAAATATAATTATAAATAATATATGAGAATAGGTAATATGCAAATTTTAACATTGTTTCTTACTTATTTACAAGATTGAGATGAAGAATCAAGAATTAATCAAATCAAGCTTAACACAAATTCAAATACCTAATATATTTATAGGTTATTAAGGGTTTTGATTTTGACAACCTTATGAGCTGTCATTTTGAACGTAGCTTTAAGCGAACTACCAAAATGTCAATGTCAAAATATTAAGTAAAACTGATTTTTTTTCAGAGTGTTGAAGTTTACAAACGAAGAATGTTTTTACAAATAGACAAAATTCAATCGCAATGTTTCAAGTTGGTGATGGCAATCTTAAGAATTTGAACGCTTATACTTTACTTGGGAAATATAGTAGTTTTATGGGAAGTCTTGCATTCAAAAGAAAAACCGACTTGAGATTTTAAAGAAACGTGACATCAAAATGGTAAAGACGTCTATCTGTCTTGTTAACTTATTCCCATAGGAAGTTATTGTAATGGGTCCGATTTGCCAAATTGAAATTTTTTACATTTCTCGAAGTTTCAAGGTCCCTACAGTCGAAATAAAAGATTTTTAGAAAGTTTCTGTGCGTGCGTGTGTACATACGTTCGTAAAAAAAAAAATCCAATTAACGGTTTTTTATAAATCAAAAAAACTGAAAAAAAAAATTTGTCACCTCGAAAATTATACGAATACAAAATGATTTTATCACCAAAACAATCTTGTACAAAGAGAAATAACGTTTTCAACATCTGGTAAAATTTTGAGAAAAATCGAATTGACAGTTTTTTTATAAAAAATAGAAACCTAAAAAAAAACATTAGGTACTCAAAGTTGGTAAAAATTGAATTTCAACTCAAATATCTTTTCAAAAATTTGAGATTATGGCTTCCAATTTATTTTAACTTAGAAGAAATATTGTTTTTAACATTCTGAAAAATGTTGAGAAAAATCGAATGGACAGTTTTTTTTACAAAATATAAAAACCAAAACAAAAAAATTAATAAAAGTTGGTAAAAATTGATTTTCAACTCAAATATCTTTTCAAAACTTTGAGATATTGGCTTTAAACTACTTTTATCTTTTAAAAAATATTGTTTACAACATTCAGTAAAATTTTGACAAAAATATAATTGACAGGTTTTTTACAAAAAATAAAAACCTAACAAAAAGAACAATACTAAATTTTGGTAAAACTTTACTTACGAATCAAATAGCTTTTCAAAAATTAAAAACATTGTTTTCAAACTCTTTTTATTTCACAGAAAATATTGTTTTCGATATTCAGGAATTTTTTTTATAAAAATCCAACAGTCCGTTTTGTCATAAAAAAATAAAATCTACAAAAAATAGTACGCAAATTTTGTAAGAATTGATGTTCGGTTCTTTGTAAAAATTTAAGAAATGCTACTTAAATTGGTAAAAATTTGTTTTCGACTAAAAATCTATTTAATAAAACTAAAACGACATAAAATAAAAAAAAATGTCTTAACTTGGCTTCTTTCAATAAGAGGAACATATTTTTGTGTTTCTCAAAAAGAATATCCACCACAGAACCGTTAATTTGTTTTTTAATAATTTTTTTTCTGAATGAGTTCTTATAATATTGTTTGATGATCAAAAATGTCGATTTTTAAAACACAACGTTTTTTAACAAAATTCAAATTCAAATATATGACATATTTATAATAAATTAATTTAAAAATACCGCTTTAATGATTTTCTAAAATAAAATAGTAAATGAGAAATTAAATTTCATACAGATGTTTGAAGATAAGTTAATTTTGCAGGCATATTTACAAAACCTTAATATTTTTAAACAGACTAAAGAGTCTGTTTAAAAATATTAAGGTTTTGTAAATATGCCTGCAAAATTAACTTATACAAAAGCAAGTTAGTGCAATTTTTAGCAGAACGGTTTCATGATCAATTCATTTGATAGAATATATTTATTAAGTTGTTTTAATGTTGGTGGTATAATTGGACTGTTTTATCGTTGATTAATGTCACGTTATGGACAAACCAGATCGCTTTCGACAAATTTCATGGTTTTTCCTAAAAATGTCTATCGAGTCTTCAAAAACTGGATGAAACTTATGTCCTGTGATAGACTCAAAGAATTTTCATTTATGGTTGGTTAATTTTTAAGATAGGTTGAATGGGTTGCGTTTCATTTAAATTAAGAAATTCTTATCCTTGTTTGAAAACCATTCTTCAATTTTGAAAATCGTTTGGTTCAATTTAGAATAACTAAAAAACGATCGAATAGCCTGTGGTTCAACAAAGTGATATTTTTTTATGGTCTTTGTCTGTTTTGGTTTTCGATATATTTTTTATTTGCAATGGCTGTAAATTTCAGGGCAGACTATTGTAATATTCGTGGGCTAAGAGCGAACTTTCTTTCGGCGTACTCCCATAGTGTTTTAAACAGGCCAGCTATATTGGCACTAAGTGAAACCCAAGTAAGTGAGGATTCCGATCCTGCTGAATTTTTTATTCATGGGTATAGCTTGGTGCCTTTATTCTTTTCCCACCATGGCCTCGCCATATACATTAGGAATGATGTTGCTTATCAGCTCCTACCACAATATGGTCTTTGCACCAATTCCTTCTTTATCGAATCCCTAATTTAGAAAGAGTAGAAAGAGTATCAACTTCTCGTGAATTTGATGCTTTGTCTGATTCCATCCAAAGAATTGTTTCGTCCTATCCTTGCACTTAAATCGTTGTTACGGGTGATTTCAATGTACACAATTCTTCATGGCTTCAAAATTCGGGCCAGACAACACCAGAAGGAGTGTGTGCTGAGATTTTCGCTGAGTTGAACCACCTAACTCAGCTGGTCAACGAGCCCACTCGAATATCGGACGTGGTAGGTCTAGTAGAAAACACCTTTGACCCGGGTAAGTACATTATTAGTGTTCTATCTCCTCTAGGCGCATCTGACCATTGTGTCATATAGGCAAATTTCTTGTGTCATAACTCTACAGTTAAAGAAAGAGCTCCTAAGAGAACCGTTTGGCAATACGAAAAAGCCAACTGGGACGGCCTCAATAATTATTTCAGGATCTTTAACTGGTCACTATGCTTCCTCGATAGTGACGTTGATGCCAGCACTGATATGATTACAAGTTTGATTCTCTTGGGAATGAGAACTTTTATCCCGAATAGGGTTAAAAGCATCGATGCAAGCTGTAAAGAGGTTATTAGGGTCAAGAAGGTAAGTTTCCGTTGCTTTAAAGCCAACCCAACTGAGGAAAACCGGAATAAGTTCAAGGAAGCCAGGAAGGCCTACAACGCCCATATTCGAAGGACCAAATTTTTACATGACCAAAAATTACGGCAAAAAATACTGCAATGTTCCAAAGGCAGTAAAAATGTTTGGTCATTCGAAAAACCATGAGGAATTCTTCCATTTCCTCGGTTCTCACGCTCGTTGTTAATGGTACTCCAATTGTAAGCTCTCTTGAGAAAGCTAATCTTTTTAGTAGGTAGTTCGCCGCTAATTCAACGCTGCCAGTGTTGTTATGACTCCGCCTGTTATTGAGCGCGTTAATGATTCTATGGGGCCAATCTTTTTTCGCACTCGTACTGTGGCGAGAGTCCTAAAAGATCTCAAAATACATAAATCCGCTAGTCCGGATGGTATCCCCGCTATTCTGAAGAGGTGTTCTTCAACGCTGGCAAAACCACTCCGTAAGCTTTTTCATCTGTCCTACTCCTCAGGTCTCGTTCCGAGCAGATGGAAAACAGCGTTTGTCCAGCCTATTCCCAAAAAAGGCGAATCCTCCTCACCCTCTAATTACCGACCAATTGCACTTACGTCCGTTCTTTCCAAGGTCATGGAAACGCTGATAAATTATCAGCTTAAGAAATATCTCGAAGATCGAAAGCTTCTTAATGACCGGCAGTACGGCTTTCAATAGTTCCACTGGTGATCTCATTGTTCATCTCACCGAGCAGTGGAGTTTTAGAGAAAGTAAGCTTATTGCACTTGATATTTCAAAAGCATTTGATAGGGTTTGGCATCAGGCCCTTTAATCGAAAATTCGTGCTTTCGGTTTTCACGAATCCTTGCTTCATTGGATTAGTAATTACCTTTCGGATCGTTCAATACAAGTAGTATTGGATGGGTTCAAGTCTGAAAACCACAAAATAAATTCTGGTGTGCCCCAGGGCTCTGTTCTATCTTCAACACTCTTTCTCATTTTTATTAATGATCTCCTGTCTGCTACTTCTAATCCAATACATTGTTTCACTGACGATAGTAGTCTTATCTTTTCATATTCGTTTTCAGACTCACATCCCTTTTCTTCGGATGTGGAACTGCAACGACAAAATATGATGAGCTTATTAAATTCCGACCTAAACAGCATTGTACAATGGGGATTAAAAACCCGCGTGAAATTTAATGCTTCGAAAACCCAATGTTGTCTTGTATCGTTAAAGCGAGATATACACCCCTTGCCATTATCCATGGATTGCACTTGCATCGAGGAGACTGAACATCTCGATATTCTCGGTATGTGTATCACCAACCACCTTTTGTGGAACGATCATATACGCGATGTCGCCAAAAATACCGCAAGATGTTTGGGTTTTCTAAGGCGATGCAAGAAGTTTTTCTTCCCCTCTAATCTGGCTGTTATCTACAAAACTTATATACGTCCAAAGTTTGAGTATAACTCCCATATCTGGGCTGGTGCTCCTGCAACTTACTTAAGCCTCTTGGACAGCATTGAACGTAGAGCAAAAAAAATCATTCTTTTCAGTTAATTTAAATATAAAATTTAAAACAAAGTAAAAAGAAATCAGAATAAAATTAAGCAATTAATTAACCCTTTTTGTAATTAATTCAATTTAATTTATATTATATAAGTCATGAAAACTTACCTAATTTGCTCATATTATATTTTATGAAAATAACATCAAGTTTAAAAATATTCTGTATTTATTTTAATTGAGTCAGAGTATAAAATATAACAATCTAAGAGAGATCAAACCTTCAAAGTCGATAGCAAAATAATTGACTTGTCACTTCCAATTCCACTTTTTCAATAAATTTCTTTGATCTTTTAAATTATTGGTTATATTATATTGTTGCATCAGCATATCGACAAAATATAAAATACTCGTACACTGCGAGTTAATTGTTTGACTCTATTTTCTTAGTCCATAAAAGTCAGTTCAGTAAATAAATAAATAAATTTAAACAAATTTATTTAAAGCCAGCTGACCGGCAATACGTGCGTTGACCTTACATAAATATGTGAAGGTGAAGCGTAAATAAGAAGGTATAAAAACTAATTACAGAACGTATAAACCTGAGTGCACCATTAATGTTTTTAGAAAACATTGAGGGCAATGAAAGTGTACATTTTTCAAAAAATTATAGTTTTGTATATATTATTAATATATTTTCAAAATATTGTTCCTAATACCCATCCGAATAAATAATTGTTTAAACGCATTTTTCTCGAAATGAGATTTTTTCATTTGTCTGAATTTGTTTTAAATATATTGTCTCTACAAAAATGTAGAAAATGTTTGATTGACCTCTACGAAGACAGCGCATTGGTTGCTTATAAATCTGTATTTTTACCTCATAAAATTATTAAACTTAAGTTTACAAAAACTTTCGTCGAGTATTTATCTTTCAAATAAACTTCTATGATAAGCCTAATTTATAGAAAATCATAAAATAATAATTAATAAAAATAAGTGACTTTGAAAAATTAATAAATTTATTTAAATGTAGTGTGAACATTTACATATGTATGTATAGCAAAAATGTAAAACTATGAAAATCTACATATGAAAAGCATTTTATTTTGTAAAAGAAACTAAATAACATTAATCCTTTGAGAGAAAAATATTCTAAAAGTCTTAATCAAGTGATCTGCAGTGTATTATGCTGATTCTGGACAATGTTACAGTGCTCAAAGGATTATTTTATTGGTTCTTTTTCGATCATTATACTTAAGTACATAATTTAACCAAATAAAGACATATAAAAGATTTCAAAGAAATAATGTCTAATGATGGCGAAAATAAGTGACAATGGAAACTCTTTGCTTTGAATTTTGTTCCTCTTATCAATTTTCGTAATGAACTCTTAATATTTACTAGGAAAAGCCTTAAATATCAACTGGGTGAGGGTATAAAGGAGACATCAATTCAAGTAAACCATGAAAAGATTTGACTGGTGTTTTTTTTCGACTAAAAATTTGAAAATTTGACATCTTATCATACAAATAAAGTTCCTGAAAAGGGGTTTAAGTATGAGACTGATTTTTAAATCACTAATATTAGATAACGTTTTTAACTATAAAATTTAAAAAAAGAGGCTGGGATGCGACCCACATTTGTCTTGCTTAAAAGGTTTGTAGGTTTTCGTGTTTTGTTAAAAAAGTTGTCAGTTGAATTATTCTTAAAAATTTAAAAATTACCAACAATATTTTGCATATAATGAAATAGTTTAATTTCGAAATCTATTTTAGCTAACGAGAAAACCAATTTTTACCAATTTTAGTAGCATTTCTTAAAAGTTTTTATTTCTTATATAAACAAATACAAATTGGATGAATGAAATTAATTTGAAGTCAATATTTTTAATTTTTAAAATGAAATTTTAGTCGAAATAAATGTTTACCAAATTCTGTTTTGATTAGATTTTTATTTTTTGTAGAATAAACTGTCAATTCGATTTTTCTCAAAATTTTGCCAAATTTTGAAAACAATATTTCTTATAAAATAAAATTAGTTTGAAGCCATAATCTGAAATTTTTGAAAAGATATTTGAGTCGAAAATCAATTTTACCAACTTTGAGTAATTTTTTTTAGGTTTTTACATTTTTATAAAAAAAAAACTGTCACTTCGATTTTTCTCAAAATTTTACCAGATGTTAAAAACGTTATTTTCGTTGCACAAAATTACTTTGCAGATAAAATCATTTTTTGATCATACAATTTTCGAGGTGTCAAATATTTTTTGTTCAGTTTTTTTTTATTTATAAAAACAGTTACTTTGGCTTTTTTTAAAAAATATATTTGTGTAGTATAGTGTTACAATATCTATATATATAAAAATCAATGCCACTTTTCGTTGTAATGTTATAACTCAACAATGCCTTTACCGATTTGGCTAACTTTGGTCTTGAATTATTGGTGGAAGTCCAGAGAAGGTTTGTACGTAGAGAAAATTTTAAAAAATCTTGAAAAAGTGTAAAATCAACATCTTTCTATAATCCCACATACAAACAATTTTTACTAATACTTAAGCTAATTTAAACCTTTGACAAACTAATTTAATGTCATCATGATTATGTCATTTCATTTTATCAGCGATAATTATTGCTTTATTGTGTTTATATTTTCCATAATATCGTTGAGTTATTGCGTTGTGTTTATATTTTCCGAAATATTGTTGAGTTGTTGAGTAAAACTAAAATGCCACGAGCAAGATGACCAAACATAGGCCGGCATAAGCTAATGCATCGCAGCGTGAACGTACTGCACAGAATAGATCTGTTGACCCTGTACCAGTACTTAATTTTGCACGGCGATCACGAATACGTCGTGCTGTTTTGGATGAAATGCTGCTTTTAATTACAATACTCAGATTAATTATAGTATATGTACGGATACATTGGAATGATGGACGCAATATGTCCACATTGTGATGCGGCTAACTTTCCAGGTGAAAAGCCCGGCATGTGTTGTGCTAATGGTAAAGTGAGATTGCCAACATTAGAAACTCCACGAACTATTGTATTCATTTATTTTTGGGACATCTTTTTAAGTAATATTCAACAATACAATTCGGCATTTCAAATTACTTCTTTTGGTGCTACTAAAATTTTTAGAGATAATTTTATGCCGACTTTTAAGGTAAATATCTCAATAGGATTGTCGATAAATTATTTGTGAGCTACAAATGTTTTTCCATCAGCATAAAGCATTAGTTCAATTGTTCAAAATTGCTCTTGATAGTATGCCATCTGATAATCACAAAATTGTAATAGCACCAAATTGAATATTCAACAAAAACATGAATGTAAATGACACAATTATGCAAGCCGTTTCCAATAATCCAGATGCATTATACTTCTTGGATGCACCTGGTGGTACAGGCAAAACTTTCGTTGTATCATTGATTTTGAAAATTGCATTAACACTTGCATCTTCGGGAATTGCTGCTACATTATTAGAAGGTGGTCGGACCGCACACTCTGCATTAAAATTGCCTTTGAATTTACAGATTATTGAAACTCCAACATGCAATATTTCGAGAAATTCTGTTATGGCAAAAGTTCTGCGATTAACGTCAATTATTTTATGGGATGAGTGCACAATGGCGAATAAAAAATCAATTGAAGCATTTAATCGAACAATGCAAGATTTACGCGGTAATTAACAGCTTTTTGGTGGTGCTCTGATATTGCTGGCAGGGGACTTTCGTCAAACATTGACTGTCATTCCTCGATCAACGCCTGCTGATGAAATAAACGCCTTTTTGAAGTCATCAGTTCTTTGGAGATATGCACGAAAATTGACACTGAACAATAATATGCGTATTCACCTACATAATGATGCAACAACCCATGAGTTTTCAAAACAATTGTTAGAAATTGGTGATGGCAAAATACCAATCGACAGTACCAACGGATTGATCACTTTACCGAACAATTTTTGTACAATTGCGCAATCTATAGATGAGTTGATTGAATGTGTTTTTCCGAATATTCTTCAGAATTACAGAAATCATGATTGGTTGAGAGAACGCGCCATTTTAGCACCGAAGAACATTCATATCATTGCCATTAATTTTCAAATTTAAGCAAAACTGAAAGGTGTAGTCACGACATATAAATCAATTGACAGTGTTATGAATCAAGATGAGGCAATGAATTATCCAATTGAATTTTTAAATTCATTGGAACCGGCTGGTATACCACCGCATTGCTTGAATCTGAAAATTGGTTCTTTGATTATATTACGAATATTGCGAAATATTAATCCACCAAAACTGTGTAATGGCACCAGATTGACAGTGAAAAAGTTATTGCCAAATTTGATTGAAGCTACAATCTTAACTGGTAAATCAAAAGGAGAAGTGTGTTTGATTCCAACTGATATGCCATTTGAATTCAAAAGATTACAATATCCTGTGCGTTTATCATTTGCGATGTCCATAAATAAGGCTCAAGGGCAAACACTTCACGTTTGTGGTGTCAATTTGGAGGAATCATGTTTTTCACATGGCCAACTTTATGTTGCCTGTTCCAGAGTCGGTACCCCCAACTGTTTGTGTATTCATGCTCAAAATGGAAAAACAAAAAATATTGTTTATCCAACTGTTTTAAACTAACCCATATAGGCCCACCATAGTAAGAGTACCCAATTCTTTTTTATTTTTTAGTTTTTACTCTTTGCTGATAAATTAAATATAAACAATATATCATTTGGGTCATTTGGACTTTTAAATAGCTAGCAATTTAAAATATTTTTTTGTTTGAATAAATGAACTTAATAATAATTTTTTTGTATTACTATATGCCTTATACGTAGCGAAGTACGTACCGGGCCGCTAGTATAATATAAAATTTAATTCAAGTCTTTAGCGTTATCGGTTCGTGAGATATTTAGGGTTAACCAAAATTTTCACCTTTTTTTTAAAATTACTATGGTAAAAAAGCGTAGTACCCGTAGCGTGATGGTTAGTGCGTTGGACTGTCATGCAAGGGGTCTTGGGTTCAATCCCTGCCTGTGCCACCTAACTTTTTTCACGGGTACTGCCTCTTGCGAGGAATTGACAAACCCTCCAAGAGTAATTCTTTTCATTAAAAGTGCTTTCTCAAATTAGCCGTTCGGATTCGGCATATAAACTGTAGGTCCCTTGCATCTCTGACAACATTACTCGCACATAGGGATGGTTGAGAGTTGTAAGTCACTAGGCCCTGGTCCTTTATGGTTTGTTGCGCCACCTTATTTATTTTTTTATTTATTTATTTTATGGTAAAAAAGCACCCGCGCAATTTTCTTGAGAGTCCTTTCTGCATCTTTCTGCATTATTATCTGTATAACAACATTTATTTGAAGTCGATATCTCTACTGGTTCTTGAGCTATGGACGACGAAAAAAACTTCGCGAACGTACGGACGTACGAACGTACGTACGTACACACGAACGCAAAGACATATGTAACTCTAAAAATCTTTTATTTCGACTCTAGGGACCTTGAAACGTCGAGAAATGTCAAAATTTTCAATTCGACAAATCGGACCGATTAAAATTCCTATAGGAAGTTAAAAAAAGGCTAACGATGCTTAACCAGGTCAATGTGACAAACTACAGACTTTAAGTCATACAATTTAATGATTTTAATCCTACTAAATTGGAGTCAAGAAAACACAAATTCTCTATGAATATCAATTTCTTTTGTTTTCAAATTCGAATCCATAAAGTGCTTCTGCAATTGCTCTAATTAATTTAACTATATCAATCGATCGCTTTATCCTTTGTGAATGAAAGACTTCCAAATCAAAAGATAGATTCTCTATACTTTACTTATTCGAATGTATCGAATGCAATGTGATTTTTATAGCTGCAATTCTATGCTTGATGTTTTACATAGAAATGACGACTTAAATCACAAATTGATTTATTTCACTTATCCTTTGTCACATGCCCTCTATGCTAAGTATATAAAAGAGTAAGGATAAAAAAATATCTATAACTATTTTCCATTTCCTGCCATCCAAAGTATCACAAGTCACCATCAACATTGAAACAAACAAAAGAAGGAAAGAAAATAATTCACTTCAAAAACAAGCT
Organism: Eupeodes latifasciatus; assembly: GCA_920104205.1. Taxonomy (NCBI): domain Eukaryota; kingdom Metazoa; phylum Arthropoda; class Insecta; order Diptera; family Syrphidae; genus Eupeodes; species Eupeodes latifasciatus. The sequence goes on along the minus strand of OV049926.1, from coordinate 150,741,673 downwards.
CAAAAGGATTTTAATATTTGGGTTGACAGGAGCGGAATAGGTTTTTTTTTTTAAATATCAATCCCAATATCCCAATGTCATAAAATGTATGAACATCTTATTAAATTTATTATAATGATACATAAATTGTGTAAGAAGGCGAATTTGATATTTTTATTAATATTAAGGATGTTTTTTTTAGAGGTAGGTATAGAACTTTGAAAAACAAAGATTGTTTTTTAAACTTCTAGCATTATAATATAAATATGATTTGTGGTATATGATCACCACGGCTGGCTCGGTCTTAGTCTAATGTGGAAGTCCAATTTTTAATGACGTTTCGGCTACATCGCGGTGCATGTTTGACCTCCAAGTGGTCCATCGTTTTGGACTAACGTGCGTATACTTCACATATTCCCAGAAAAAAAAAGGTCAAGCGGTGTTAAATCGCACGTTTTTGGAGGCCAATTCAAACTAAACTATGCGTTTTTCGAACTGAACAATGATTTTAAAAATGAATATGCACAATTTGGATGTGCTGTGCAGGCGTCAGTCTATTCATGTTGAAATGACACACAAAACACTAAAAATAAATCTTAACTTGACAGTTGAAAAAATGGCCGCCAGTGACTGGAACTTATTTGAAGAGAGCACTAAAACATTGACAATGACAAATCCTACAACCCAAGGACAATGCCTGGAAAAAAGCTCGAAAGTTTCCAACAACTGAAAACTCTATTGCGTTCAGAAGAAGTTGTGCAAAATTAAAACGAGAATCACTTCAGTCAAAACGATCTCCTTGGGAAAACTTCGTCAACACAATTAACCCCCATAAGATCACTTCATTGCCATAGATCACAACTCGAATTTCCATACATGATCTCAGATAATAATAGATTGCTAAAAGATTCTGAAGCAATTGCTAACAAATTTGGAACGAAATGGAAAAAATACAGTGATAACTCAACTTATCCTGCACCTATTATCGAATAAAAAAATAATTTCGATGTAAACGAACTTGAAACAAACGAAAATCAATGCGAAATCCTTAATGAACAGATTTCTCGTCTAGAACTTAGTATGACTCTTAGAACTGCGCAAGGAATAACTCCAGGTAAAGGCAAGATTACTTATAAAATGGTTGCAAAATGCTCCGATAACCTTAAAGACAGACTCTGCTTGTTACACAGCAACATTTTAATGACTGGTGTTTTTTCCACACGACTGGAAAAGGGCTCAGTTCAAGCCAATTCCTAAAAACCTCCAAAATCGCCACACCTTCGATGAGTACCGAACCGACTTATCGCCTATCGCACCATTCTCTCCAAAATTTTTGAAAAAAATATCGCGAGACGGATATGTTGGTTTGCTGAAAAAAAGGCACATTCAGGACAACACGCTCTTAGACAGAACAGAGTAGTACATACACTTGTTCACTTGCTCGAGCACAAACTCGCAGAAAATCTTTCTAAAACCAAACATAGTCGAGTTATGTCATCGGACCTACAAAAATCTTTTGATTGCGTCACCTTTCGGATAGTCAAACTTATCGCGTCCTTTATGACTTCAAGAACCTTCCGAGTTAATGTTGATGGTTATAAATCCACACTCTTTAAACTGGAAAATGGAACTCCTCAAGGATCTCCTCTCTCGGTAGCAATTTACAACACCTATGTTGATTTGCTTTTAATTAAACTCATGCAGCTTGAACCTCAATTTGACTTTGTGGGGATTTATGCTGATAATGTTTATGAAGTAGCATCCGACGACCCGATGCAGGTAAAATCTTTTTTAGAAAATGCAGATAGGGCTATCCACACATGGTCCGAAAGAAAAGGCACCATAATTCCTCCTTCAAAAGTAGATTTTTTGCACCTATACAGGAAAAGAAATTGTAATCCATTGCCATTGAATATTGACGATACTGTAGTCTTGGCTTCAAAAGAATAAAACATTTTGGGTATTACATTTATTTCTAATAAAATGGAATATTCTGGTAAAAAACGTATGTAATTCTTCAATTAAAAAAACGTTATAACGATATAAAAATGATTTGCTTCAAGAAAAAAAGGACCTCATCTTGAAATAGCCTTAAAAATAGCAAAAACACTCGTTGAATGTACTTTACAACATGGACTTACAATCTACATGTGTACAACAATCAAAAACTGCAAGGACATCGACACCGAGATCAACAATTACTTTCGTTCAGCCTCAGGAGCACTAAAATCAACAAGGATCGAGGCTCTTAGACTTGAAACTGGGTATCACTCTTTTCATAACTTTGGCAAAAGAAGAGCTATTAACTTAGCAAGCAAAGCCCTTGCCGATCCAAAGCATCAATTGTATAATATTGCCAATACAATTACTAATTCAGAAACAAATAAACGGAAAAACTCGATATCTGCACTTGTAAAAGTATTTAGCTTGATAAAAGTCCAACCAAACTCCTTGTTCGAAGTTCGAACCAGGTTCAATCAAATATAGTCCGCCCCCTCGGAAACGAAATCTGCTTCAAATAGATACAAAATTAGCAGCATTTAAAAAAAAATACGACGGATGATATTTTTCAAGCTCTACACCAAGAGATGATCGAAAAGTTCAACCCTGATCACATCTTTTATATAGATTGTTCACACAAAGATGATAACTCTTCTTTTGCCGCATTCTCAAACCTATTCGGTCTGGCAAGGACTACTACCTAATGAAGCAGGCAGATACATTGCTGAACTAGCATCAATTCAAAGAGCTATTTCAATTGCGAAAACTTATTTGGGATGAAGTATAATCCTGACAGATAACCTTGGGATATTAAAAGGCTTAAAAAATGAGACAAACCGATGCCCTACTCTGGAACAATTAAGATGCACAATGACGGAAAACATAGTACTAGCATGGGTACCAGGGCATTCTGGTATCAAAGGCAATGAAATGGCGGATGATGCAGCCAAAGATGCTACTAAATTTCCACTTGTTATTGATTCGCCAAATTTCTATCAATTGACTCGCCATATCTATTTGCAGGAGCTAAAGATGGAGCTTGAAGTTAATTGGAATATCTGCAATACTTTTCTTCGTGCACATAATCCACATCATCATCGCATTCCATATAATAGTCAACTAACAAGGGAAAATTGCATAAAGATACTCCGAGTCAGAGTTGGAAAAACTATTTTTACGACCAAATACCTTAACAATAATGAACTCCCAGAACTGTTTACCGCCTGCCATGAAGTTCTATCAATTCATCACATATTTGTAGAATGTCCTTTATCACGACAGATGGATCCTTCACAGAAATGTGATCAACTTTTTAAATGTTGTTTTGTTAAAGTGACAAAGTAATTTAAAGAAGAAAAAGAATAGTAGTTAACAATAAATATGTGTTACAATGAAAAAAGAAAACAATTAACAATTAGGTACTTAAAATGATTGTTCAAAATATTTAAGTTTAATTTTTTTTTTTTAGAAGAAGTGGAAAAGTTTCGGAAAATAAGGACTTTAAGTTTAGTTAAAACGGAAAAAGGCGAACGCTAAGAGGTTCAAGTTATGGAATATTGGGGCTTTTAGTTTAGCTAAAACAAAACTTTATTTTCTTTTTTTACTTAAGTAGATACTTCAAAACAGACTCAAATAAGAATTTCTGTAATTATTTGCATGGGAGACATAGCGTACCAGCAATTTCCAACCATACTCCCCGTTCAAAACACGTAAACATTCTTCCGACGAAAAGAAGCTTTTATCAAAATGAAGTCTATACGGATTTCTTGTAAAATAGGACAAGTTGCTAAAAAATGGTAAACATCTTCGTTTTGGTTTGAGTTGCAGAGTGAACAAATTGCATTTAAGCCAGTTCTATGTGGCCTGTAGTTGAGTTCAAGAGTTTCAGTCCATATTTTGAATATTAAACTTATATCAGAAGCAGAAAGGTCCTCACAGAAATAATTATAATCGCCCAAAGTCAAATTAAGGCGGCTATAGGTTGCTCGAAATGCAGTTGTAAAAGGTATTTCTCCATTCTTCTTTGTTGTTTGCATTTAGATTCATTGCTAAATTATGTGCTGTGGCATGAGTATGCCAATTTCTAAAAGGGGAATATCCACAGTGGAGTGATATAAGCAGGATTTGCTTGTGCAGATTACTATCGGGTCTATGCATAACTTTAATAAGATAGTCTGCGTTGGCCTTTAAATTTCTAACATATATTTGCGGAAGCCCGGACTCAACATATATGGCGTAATTAGGCGTGCTACGTGGCAGCTGGAAGATTCTTTTGAAAAAGTATCTTTGAATAACTTCCATATCCTCTAGAAATTGGTATCCATACACTTGATTCCCATAACAAAATCAACTGTTCACGGTAGCCTCAAAAACCTTAAATTTCGTGGAGGGTCCACGAAGCTTCTTGAAAAAAAATGTTGCCACATCGAGTTTATAGCTGATTTGGCTAGTACCAGTTTCTCTTTAATATGATTTTTGATGTTCAAATTGTGAGTGATAGTAAAACCAAGATATTTATACTCGCTGACAACTTCAATAGTAGTACCATCTAATGTCCAATTTCGTACATTATTATCTGAACGGTTTTGAGGTTTAAAAATATCATAATTTAAGATTTAGAAATGTTGATTTTGAGATCCCACGAATCGCAATATTGTTTAAGTTTATTTATCTGAAGCTGCAATGTCACTGGGTTATCAGAGAACACCTCCAGGTCATCAGCATAGAGTAACATCTTCAAAGATAAATCGCCATAGTTGACGCCTCCCGGTAATTTATTTTCAATATCATTGATAAAAAGAGCGAACATCAGCGGACTCAATATACAGCCTTGTGGAACACCTGTTTCGGTATTAAAGGATATTGACATAGATATACCATTACAAACCATTGCAGACGTGTTTAATAAAAGTTGTTCATAGATCCGAATAAATTTGGTTGAAAGGCCAATAACTGCTAGCTTATAAAAAACTGATCTTCCGTTGATGGTATCAAAAGCAGCTTTAAAATCGACGAAAAAAGTGTATAGGGGCTTCTTTTTGTCTATAAAACGCCTGGCAACACTCGTAAGAGCAAAAATTTGATCAATCGTTGAAGGGCCCGCCCGAAAACCAGCCTGATATCAATTTATCAAATTATTTCTTTCAATCCAATTTACAAGCCTAACGTACAACATTTATGCAAACAGTTTTCTTAGTGAGCTCAGAGATGCCAACATCTCAACCATGGTAAATGGAGAGTCTAGCTCATCGATTGAAAAATTTTGCAGGGCAAAACTGATGGAATTCTGGTCAGAATCTGGCAGTAGTAAACCTTCAAAGTATGTGGCCAGGTCGTAAACACTAATACTTAAAGACGATGACTTGCTGCGACCTCCCAAAATCTGTACATTGTACCAGAATGACTTTGAGTCCTTACAGTCTAGAAGTTTCCCAGCCGCTTTGATTAAATATAATTGCTTTTTTCGTTGAAATGTCAACACTTTCAAGTGTCTCTTAGAAGTCTAAATATTTAGAATCAAAGTCTGTCTTTGATTTTTGGAGCCTTTGGCACATTTTCATGAAATAGGAATCTTGAAACGTCAGATGGCCCTGTTTAAAAATTCTGTACATTCTCAACTCAAAGGCACTTTACTCCTTAAGCAAACAACTATAATATGCTTTTGGATAAGAACAGGATCAACAAGTTGAAAGGAGTACGAAAAATGAAAAACAAATCTCTTTCAAACTATATCATTCCTATTTTCATAGAGTAAAATGAAATCCGTTGACTATGGGATTTTCTCAATGTGAAATTCTCAATTTAGGAAAATGCCCTTCGTTTATATTCAGCAGGATAATGAAAAGAAAAGAAAATATTGTTGCTGTTGGTTGTTGTTGTTGTTGTTGTTGTTATCTATTTATAAGAGTTCTTTATTCTTAATCTATTTTCGTCCTACTTGATATTCTTTTCTTTTTCTATATCCATATGCTCAAATAAGTAAACACTTTGAAAAGCGCTAAGTAAAGAGTATTGAATGAGTATATTTAAATGTTGTCAAAGAATTCATTTATTTATTTATATCCCTTCTTTTAAATTTATATAAATGTTAATATGTATGCATTGAATATATTTTGTATGTTAAGTTATGTAGTCCTAAGACTGAAATCAATGCACTGGATATGAAGATGGACACATTTCCATGATGTCTCCTTCGGGACATAAAAACCATCGGAGATGGAGCTATGTATTGAATCTGCAAGGATGAGTTGGTAGAAGAAAAAAAAAATGTTCGAGAGGATTTCTTTGCTTGGGTTATTCTATTCATACGCTGCGCTGACGAGATTATTTCTTTTTCAGTTTTTTGTTGTTGTTGTAATGATAAAAGGTCCTTTTTTACTTTGTTTGCCATGTACATATACAATATCCAATCCATTACATTTTGGAAATAGAACGAAAAAAAAAAATAATAAAATATTGACATTCATGTAAATATTGAAATATCAGGTAAATTAAGCATGAAGAAGTTCAACAAGAGAAGCTCGAAGGATATCTACTTTACATTTACATATAAACAATCAATCTTGAATCCTAGACTTGTGTACATTTTCTGAAGAAAAAAAAGAAAGAAATAATTCAACATGAGAGAATACGTAATTCAAACTTGACCTATAATAGGTCTATGATTTTTACTTGCTTGCGATTTAGGTACACATACATACAAAAACTGGGGTAGGTTTTAAGATGCTACTTTAATGCTATTAGGTAAAAATATATGTATGTTGGAGCAATGAGATTTTGGTTGAAAATATCGCAAAAAATTGCAAACAAAAAATACTAACTTGGTTGACTTTTAATGAAAATTATAAATAAAATTACAAAACTTCAAATAAATATGAAGTAAAAAAATATACAAACATGTATACACAAATGAACATACATATGTACATATGTATGTATGTAGCTTCTTAAAAATTACACACTAAGGAAAAATTGTAGCAAGCTTGTAGAAAAGGGATTGACAGCTGTCAATTTAGTGAAGAAGTTTATCTGAAAATCTATCCAATTTAAATTATACAATTTCCTTTAATTTCATTTTAAATAAATACTAAAAAGCTTGTGAGAGTGAAAATAAAGACTCCTTTTTTCTACGACATTCTTAATACAAGTGAGTGATAGAAAGTTAAGGCATTGTTAACCATTATAAAAAAATACATATATACATACATACATATGTATATCATATGCATAAGAGAAAAATGTATGCAATTTTTCCAGAAATCACCATTCCAAAAAAGTCACAATTATCTTTCGAAATGTCCAAAAATGACCTTTTAAACATTCTTGGAAAACTTTTGGATTCTAAATTGGAAGAAGTTGCAAAGAAGAACTATATCGAAGCAATTGTCATTTCTAATCAACAAATAATGGCTACGAACATTCATCTGACAAATAAAATCGAGCAACTAGAAAAAAAATACGACCAATTAGAAAGCAAAATGGAGGAGATGGAAAAGAAAAACACAGAAAACAATCTATTGCTACGGGTAACAATCCAAGAAAATCACAATGAAGAAGAGGTTGCAAGAAACATATGCAAGAATGTTATCAATCCACCACCATCTAAAGCAGACTTGCAAATTCGCGAAATTCGATCAAGAAATAATAACGTAAAGAGCTTTCTGGTCAGGCTTGACTCGAAACAATAAGTTATCTAGCACACTACGTAACACCGGAATCACAATGTCAAATGATCTGCCAGCCTCTGTCCGGCAAAAGAAATCCATTTAACGCCTGAAATAAATTTGATTCATAAAAATGCTATATGCAATAAGTTTTTTCTAAATTATCTTTCCATCTGCACTAGAGCGAACAGCCTCTTCCGCCATTTTTATTGTTTTGACGATGATTTTTTTTAATTTCCCGGCTTTCAGATATCAAATTGTTTGTGCTCAGCATTTTACTCCGTTTAATAATAAATAAATTGAGTGGCGCAACAGTCCGTGGAGAACTAGGGCCTAGTGACTTACAACTCTCAACCATTCCTGTGTGCGAGTACTGTTGTCAGTTGTTTACTCCGTTTACTCTGTTATTTTATTCTGAGCTCACAGAGCGCGCTCTAAACATGTTCAGAACTAAAAAAGAAACAGGAATTTGAAGCTCTGAACGATCAGAGCTCAAAAAGAAACACAATTATTTTTTTGACAGTTCGAGCTCTGCTCTGAACTAAAAAAGAAAAACGCCTATAGTTCAACAGCTGGGTTCTCTAATTGTGACAGATGACACTTCGTGTGATAGTGCTGCCAATAAAAGCAAAACAGATCCTGCACCACCTGGTTGTCAGGATAAAGGCTTAGCAAAGTCACCAACCACCAGTAGTTATTCTTAAGCATAGGGTGAATCTGCCGTATGCAAACAAAATATTCAACAAAATAATGAATTAAGAACTTTTAAAATAATTAGCTACCTATAATATATCAGGATTGAGTAATAAATCTGTATTCGTAAACTTTTTTAAATTTATAAACAATCATTATTGTTGCACCGCTTTACCAAATAACAAATATCGTGTCCAAAAAATCAAACAACTTTTTCTGAAATTCTAAAACAAATAGAATTAAACATAGAAAATATTTAAAGACAAACAAACTTACAAATTGGTATATATATACAACGATGAACAAAAATAAAAAACTATATAAAAATTCAATACTAAACACTCCTTGACAAGATTTGAAATCAGAATGAAAATTATTTCTGAAAATTTCGAAAGAATAATAATAAAAAAAAGTCAAAGAAAAACGATTAGATATAACTGAAATAACTAAGTAGTTTTTTGAACAAGTGGAAAATTAAATTTACGATTTAAAAACTAATAAGCAAAGATTATAAAACTAATGAAACATGATAAAAAAATATGGCTTGATGACAATCATGATTTCGTTTTTTTATTTAAAACATTTATAGTCGAAGATGAATGTTATCTTTATGAAAATAATTTTGTTAATTTTAAGTTAATATGGATTCCAGCAACAAGATCAAATAGGCGAGGTTCTTCGTTAAAAGATGCTTTCGTTTACCGAAAAACACCCCAAACTATATGATCTGAATTGAGACAGGACTATCACCGCTCTTCATCAAAACTATTAAATCACATGTTGATTATATCAAAAAAGTTTTTAATCTTCCAGATGAAAGACTCCCAAAAATTCTGGCATTGAAAACAATTGAGAAGAAAAGTCTGTGATATAAAAAGTTAGAAGACCATGCTGCCTACTGTATAACGGACTTTCGAATAGTTGATGAAAATGGTAAATAATGCGATGACGATCTCCGGAATCTTATTGCAAACTTAGATAAAAACTGAGAGTCGATGTTTTATAATGAAGCTACATCCTCGGTGCATAGATCAACGTACAACCATCTAAATCACAATTTATGCGAACGTAACTACTTTCGTAACGAGAACAAACAGGAGGTCATATCCGGCAACTTTCAAAATGAGAGGAGAAATGAGAGAGGCAATTTTCAAAATGAGAGGAGAAATGATAAGTCTTAATTATATACCACATCGGGAGGATCTTTCTATCTACTTCAGTCTTTGTAACTTAAGAGTAAGGGAAGATGTAATCCATTTCATAGGAAAGTGTCAAATTTTATGTGAAATACGCAGAAATTTGCTCGGCAGCAATTTGAAGTCATCAGAAGAAATAGTCGCCCTTCTCAACTGTGAAGGAAACGTAAATCAATTATTTAATTATTTTTGAACTGCAATGTCTTACCGCAATCAAATTATAAACGAATCCTTTTAAAACATTAATTTATTTAATTTATATTCTAAATGCTAATTCAAACAAAAAAACCTCAATTATATAAACATTGTTAATTTTCAAACAGAAGTCAATCGGCAGACGGCATGGCCAAGCCTTAACGATTTTACTAAATTATTATTATTATATACAAATGTATATAAACGAATGTTAATAAATCGAATTATCTATCTAGAAAAGAGAAGGCAGAACAATTGGGGATAAAAATGTTGTACACTTGGGCGTATACGCATTTTTTTATATTTTGAAAAAAAGTTATATTGTGTTCCTTCTATAGCATTCGTTTCCTTTTATTGGTAAGTGTTTTTGACTAAATTTTGAAACATTAATTAAAGTGCCTTGCTTAATAAAGGGTGATTTTTTAGCTATTATCTTTTTGGCAACACTGGTTTACACAGAAAACGAACGTTTCGTGTTTTGTTTCACTGTAAAACATCTTCAGTTTGGTCTATAATTTAACATGAAGCGTCTTACAAACGAACAACGCTTTCAAATTATTGAATTTTATTATCAAAATGCGTGCTCTGTTAAGAAAGTTCATCGCGCGCTTCTTCCATTTTATGGTCAGTTTAATCGACCCACTGAAGCGGCTATTCGGGCTATTGTGACTAAATTTCGCACCAAATTTACAATGTTGGACATTAAACCACCAACACGCTTACGTAGAGTGCGAACTGAAGAAAATATCGCAGCTGTATCGGCTAGTGTTAATGATGACCATCAACTATCGATTCGTCGCCGTTCGCAGCAATTGGGCCTCTGTTACTCAACAACGTGGACAATTTTCCGGAAGGATTTAGGTGTGATGCCTTTCAAAATATAGCTGGTGCAAGCATTGAAGCTGAACTACCTACTGCAACGTTAAATTTTTGGTGAATGGGCTCCTGGAAAGTTGGCCGAAGATCCATCTTTTTACCTAAAAATTGTGTTCAGCGACAAAGCTCATTTATGCCTCAATGCCAAATACATTGCATAAGCTACCAATGCATCCAGAAAAAGTCACAGTTTGGTGCGGTTTATGGGCTAGTGGCATCATTGGACCGTACATCTTCAAAGATGATGCGAATCGAAACGTAACTGTGAATGGTGAGCGCTACCGTGGGATGATATCGAACTTTTTTTTAGCCCAAAATGCAAGAGCTTGACTTGCATGACATGTGGTTTCAAAAAGACGGTTCCACATGCCACACAGCACGCGCAACAATGGACTTATTGAGAGGCGAGTTCGTTGAACATTTTATTTCACGTTCGGGACCGGTCAATTGGCCGCCTAGATCGTGCGATTTAACACCTTTAGACTATTTTATGTGGGGTTATGTTAAATTTCATGTCTATACAGACAAGCCCACTTCAATTGACGCATTGGAAGACAACAGGGAAGCATTTATTCATTTGCATGAATAATCTTCAAACATTTAATTATATGGACCGTACTATCGATTCAAATAGAAATTTCATGCATTTTTTTTTAAATTGTATGTGTTTTTTTTTTTGAAAAAACTTTGCTATAGCTTTTAAAAAATCACCCTTTACATTAGAAATGATGTTGCTTATCAGCTCTTTTCACAATATGGTGTTTGCACCAATTCTTTCTTCAATTTTATGTTGGTTAAATTTGCGTAAGAAAGAACATCATTGCTTTCTTTATTGAAGCCCTAATCTAGACTGAGTATCAACTTTTATGCTTTGTCTGCTTCAATCGAAGGCTTCTTAAGGACTGGCAGTACGTTTTTTGCAGCAATAGGTCCACTGGTGATGTTATACTTCAGCTTACAGAACAGTGAAGCAAATCTTGACATCGTTTTGAAGAAACTAAGATAATTGCGCTTGATATTTCAAAAGCATTTGATATAGTGTTTGGCATCCGGCTCTCTTATCGAAAATGCGTCCTTTTTTGGTTTCATCAATCCCTCCTTCATTAAATTAGAAATTACATTTCTGAACAATTAATATAAGTAGTATTGGATGGTTTTAAGTCAGTAGTCCATAAAATATTGTGTGTGTGTTAGGGATCCGTTTACTCTCTGGCACTCTTTCTTATCTTTATTAAAGGTCTCCTGTCTGCATCTTCTAATCCAATAATTTTTCTTCGCTGAAGATAGCATTCTAAGCTTTTGAAATTCGTTTTCCGACTCACATCCCTCTTCTTCGGATGTGGACCTGCAACGACAAAAATTGATGAGCTTATTAAAACCTAAACAGCATTTTACAAGAAACCCGTGTAGAATTTAATGCTTCAAATCATCGTTAAAGCGAGATATACCACCATTGCAATTATCCATGGATGGCACTTGTATCAAAGAGACAGAAAGAACATCTAGATATTCTCGGCATATGAATCACCAACCACCTCTTATGGAACGATCACGAACACCATGTTATTAAAAATGCCTCAAGATGTTTGGGTTTCTTAAGGCGATGCAAAAATTTTTTCTCCTCCACTGATCCGACTGTTATCTATAAGACTTGTATATTTACAAAGCTTGAGTATAACTCCCATCTCTTCTCTGGGTTGGTGCCCCTGCAACTTACTTAAGCTTTTTGGAAAGATATCATTTAAATTGATAGGTGATAATAGCATCATTGGTAACATCATCGTAAAGTTTCTTGTCTCATCCTTTTTTAACGTTATTTTAACGGCTTATGCTCTAGGGAAATAGCCAGATGTATTTTTCCCTTAGACAGTTCAACCGTGATACTTGCGTTTTTAGGAATGCTCATCAGTATACCCTCGAGTCCAACTTCGGTCGTACTGTCAAATACAGAGATTCGTTCCTTAGCCGTACTAAGCGAATGTGGAATGCCTTACACGCTCTATCTTTGCCAGTCATTGCAAAATTCAGTAATTCAAAACCAATGTGTACCAATAATCTTCTTTCAAACCCCTTTTTCACTCTCTAACTGCTAAATATACGCTTAAACACTTAAACGAATATAATTTGTATGTCACGGTTTGACTTATGTGGTTTGTGAATTATTTGATCATACAAATTGTGTACAAATTTAAAAAATAATTCTTATTATTTGATGTATTAAGTTCACTAAATTATTGTGAAGCAAAAACTTTTGATATTTTGAAACCAAAACTATAAAAAACAAAATGTATTTCTAATAGAGTTCCATGTGCTACGAAAAATAAAATTTTTTACTACAACTAAAATGCTTTTAAAAAGTAAAGCGTCACCAAAAACGACCCACATTTAACAGATGGAAGTATTTTGGGACCCACTTTACCATAATACTTCAAGAGTCATAAAACACAATACCTTCTCTATACAACACCCCTGAATATTCATATTCATTTGATATGATTTTTATTAAAAAGGAAGGAAATAGGCTTTTATCCGCAATTCCTCATACAAATTTAAGCCATTTTCAAGAAAAATTAGCTTTTCCCAAAAGTTAAATGCATAGATATCTATTTTAAAGACCAATTGAGTATCTAAGGATAATATTTCAAGCACTCCAAGAAAATCAACATAACTGCTTTCCTTGCTTGCTTTTATGCTCGGGATAGTCTAATATTATTATGATACTCATCTCATATACATACGTAACATAGGTATGTGCTTCCCTCTTGGGGCATACTTTGAATATTTATCATTTTTCCATAACCTCATGTGAATGGAATTCAGTACGGTAAGGTACCACATTAACTCTGAAGGGAAAATATCGTTCATGAGGCCGACAAGTGAAAATAAGAATAAAGAAAAAAAAAAAGAAGCGATTTAGTTTCCATTCTTTTGCCAAAGGCGTTTGATGAGCTCAATTCATATAAATACCCCACTTTTTTTAACAAAAGTCACCCAACCATTTTTATTACATTCACAATTTCACAATTTTAGAACAAAAACAAAAATGGTCCTTAAAAAATTTAGGTAATTGAAAAGCAAAGCCTCAGGGACATAATGACATGATGGTTTTAACAAGATGAACACAAAAAGGAAATAACATAATTTTAACCGTTTTCAAAAAAAAAATACGGAGGTACTTCCCTTAAGAAACAAAATTAAATAAATACAATTTAACAACTGAGAGTCAAGAACATACATATGTAGGTGTATCAAAAAATATATAAAAATAGGTACCTTCCTCTGCACGCATTGCTGATGTCAAAAACGTGACACGCTTTATGTACGTAACTCACGTTGAAAATTGAAAAACAAAAATAAACTTTGGGATAAGAATGTTTTTTTTCTGCCATAAAAGTTCAATTGATTGGCCCAACCATCAGCAGTTTAAAGAAGAAGCCCAAAAATACTCAATTAACAACAAGCTTTGAATCAAATTCGATTTGGTTTTAGAAGGAAAAAGAAATTTATTGTTATTTTCAAACTAAATGACTTTTTGTTTGCAATCGAAATGTTCATAAATACAAAATAATACATATAAAATAAACTGCACGACTTGGTCGGACGATCTTGCTCTTTTATCCAAAGGGTCTGTGTAAAGTGCTACTTATATATTTTTTTAAGATTTAAATATATACATACCTGCAAAATAAGTTTATCTCCAAGATTTGAAATACATACCATTATTTTATTTTAAATTATTGTTTAGAAATATTTCTGGTAAATAGTTATTTAGTGCTTGATAATATGCGTTTTAAATTTGAATTTTGTTAAAAATGCTGACCCGTTTTTAACTTCCCATAGGAAGTTATTATAATGGGTCCGATTTGTCAAATTGAAAATTTTGACATTTCTTGACGTTTCAAGGTCCCTGGAGTCGAAATAAAAGATTTTTAGAAATATGTCTGTGCGTGCGTGTGTACGTACGTCCGTACGTCCGTACGTTCGCGACGTTTTTTTCGTCGTCCATAGCTCAAGAACCAGAAGAGATATCGACTTCAAATAAATGTTGTTATACAGATAATAATGCAGAAAGATGCAGAAAGGACTCTCAAAAAATTGAGTGGGTGGTTTTTTTTCCATAGCAATTTAAAAAAAAGGTGAACATTTTGGTTAACCCCAAATAACTCACGAACCAAAAACGCTAGAGAATTGAATTAAATATTATATAATATATTGTAACATGATACCAAACAAGTATATTTTATGAAAAAAATACAATTAACGGTTTTTTTTTATAAATCAAAAAAAACTAAAAAAAAATATTTGTCACCTCGAAAATTTTAAGAACAAAAATGATTTTATCTCAAAAACAATTTTGTGCAACGAAGAATAATGGTTTTGAGATCTGATAAAATTTTGAAAAAAATCGAATTGACAGTTTTTTTACAAAAAATAAAAACCTAAAAAAAAAAATTAATAAAAGTTGGTAAAAATTGATTTTCGACTCAAATATCTTTTCAAAACTTTGAGATATTGGCATAAAACTACTTTTATCTTTCAAAAAATATTGTTGTTAACATTCAGTAATGTTTTGAAAAAAAATAGAATGGAAAGTTTTTTTACAAAAAATTAAAAACCGAAAAAAAAAAATAACAAAAGTTGGTAAAAATTGATTTTGGACTCAAATATCTTTTCAAAACTTTAAGATATTGGCTTTAAACTACTTTAATCTTTAAAAAAAAATTTTGTTGTCAACATTAAGTAATATTTTAAAGAAAATCTAGTTGACAGTTTTTTTTACAAAGAATTAAAAACCTAAAAAAACTTTCACAAAAGTTGGTAAAAATTGATTTTGGACTCAAATATCTTTTCAAAAATTTGAGATAATGGCTTCTAACTAATTTTAACTTATAAGAAATATTGTTTTCAACATTAGAAAAAATTTTGAGCAAAATCGAATTAACAGTTGTTTTCAAAAAATAAAAACCTAAAAAAAAACAATACTAAAAATTGGTAAAAATTCATTTTCGACTCAAATAGCTTTTCAAAAATTAAAAATATTGGCTTCAAACTTATTTTATTTCACAGGAAATATTGTTTTCGATATTCAGTAATTTTTCATAAAAAAATAAAATCTACAAAAAATAGTAAATAGAAATTTAAGTTTAAAAAGAGGCTGGGATGCGACCCACACTGATAACTTCCCATCCCGTCTATCGATTTGTCTTGCTTAAAAGTTTGTCTAAATGTATCAATTCTTGCCAAATTTGCGTTCTATTTTTTGTAGATTTTATTTTTTTTTATGAAAAAACGGACTGTTGGATTTTTATAAAAAAAATTACTGAATATAAAAAACAATATTTTCTGTGAAATAAAATAAGTTTGAAGCCAATATTTTTAATTTTTGAAAAGCTATTTGAGCCGAAAATCAATTTTTACCAACTTTTATTAATTTTTTTGTTTAGGTTTTTATTTTTTGTAAAAAAACTGTATGTTCGATTTTTCTCAAAATTTTTCCTAATGTTGAAAACAATATTTCTTATAAGTTAAAATTAGTTAGAAGCCATAATCTCAAATTTTTGAAAAGATATTTAAGTCGAAAATCAATTTTTACCAACTTTTGTTAATTTTTTTTTTCGGTTTTTTAATTTTTTTTAGAAAAACTGTCAATTCTATTTTTTTCAAAATTTTACTGAATGTTGAAAACAAAATTTTTTGAAAGATTAAAGTAGTTTAAAGCCAATATCTCAAAGTCTTGAAAAGATATTTGAGTCAAAACTCAATTTTTACCAACTTTTTTTTTTATTTTTTTTTAGGTTATTATTTTTTTTAAAAAAACTGTCTATTCGATTTTTCTCAAAATTTTATCAGATGTCAAAAACATTATTCTTCATTGCACAAAATTGTTTTGGAAATGAAATCATATTTTAGTCGTAAAATTTTCGAAGTGACACATTTTTTTTTCAGTTTTTTTGATTTATAAAAAAAACAGTTAATTGAATTTTTTTCCAAAAATATAATTGTTTTGTATCACGTTACAATATATAATATAAAATTTAATTCAAGTCTCGAGCGTCATTGGTTCATGAGATATTTAGGGTTAACCAAAATTTTCACCTTTTTTTTAAACTGCTATGGTAAAAAAACCACCCACGCAATTTTCTTGAGAGCCCTTTCTGCATCTTTCTGCCTTATTATCTGTATAACAAAATTTATTTGAAGTCGATATCTCTTCTGGTTCTTGAGCTATGGACGACGAAAAAAACGTCGCGAACGTACGGACGTACGGACGTACGGACGTACGTACACACGCACGCACAGACATCTTTCTAAAAATCTTTTATTTCGACTCTAGGGACCTTGAAACGTCGAGAAATGTCAAAATTTTCAATTTGACAAATCGCACCCATTACAATAACTTCCTATGGGAAGTTAAAAATATTTAAACTATGCAGTGAGCTTACTTAAAAACATTCTACATTTCAATTCTGTAAAAAAATGGTGACAAATTTTTGAAACATCGAAAAAAAAATTCAATTTTTTTTTAAACAAAAATAAAAATAATGGCATTTTTGATCATCAAATATTATTGGGATATTATAACCACTTGTACAGAAAAAAATTATTGAAATCGGTTAATTAAGGGCAAAATAATAGTACTTTGGGGAACCTTTTAAGAGCAATACAGACATATTTTTTGTATTAAAAGAAGTCAAATAAAGAACAAAATTTCTAGAGAATATTTTAAAAACAATCTTTGGGTTCGTTTCTGAGAAAATTAAAATTTTCGATTTTTGACTAAAAACATTGTTTCTATAAAAAAAAGGCCTGACGCGATTTGGCTAAAAACTTCAATTTCAAAATTTGAAGTTAATCGACACAATGGTTTGGGCTGTAAAGACGAGGACAGGCAGACAGACGGACGGAATCGGGGGACTTACTTTTTTCGAATTCTCTACCATCGTAATGTCATATTTGATTAAAATCTCGAATTAGACATATTTTACGAAGGCAATACTTGCATTATTCTAATAAGTCGCAAGACAACAATGAGAACAAATTTCATAAAAAATCTATCGGGCCGTTTTTGAGAAATTTCGAATTTTAGATTTTTGACTAAAAAACTTGTATGGGAAACTTCTATGCAAATATGCATAGAATCTTAATTAAAAGGTTGATACAATGGTTTAGCCTGGGCGACGGACCCGTATTTGATTAAAATTTTGAGTTTGAAATTTTTTAGGAATGCAGTACTTACCATAAAGTTCCTATATATGGCGCAAGTAAGAATATAATCTCCATCTGATTGGGCATTAAATAAAACCAAAACCTTGAAGGCATTTTTGTATGTACAATTTTTTTTTTCTACCGAACGAAGTCGTGTGAAATTGCCTTAATAGGTACTAAAAGCAAGGGTACGTAAAGAGCCAGAGGTGTTCATGTTTAACCCCCAACTTCTTGGATACAGTACACTCGTACATAGCTTTATATTTATTAACTGTTGTGTTTTATGAACTCATGATGTCGTATGAGTTCAGGTACGTATAGCCTCCGGCATCACAGCGAGTTCTGATTTCATCACACTGAACATTTGTGGATAAAACTTAGTATTGATTTTTTTTTCACTTTAAATTTAAAAAAATTGTGTATGATTTTCAAACCTTCTCCACTCTTTCACTTTTCGCATCATAAGACAAAGCATTAAAAACTGACAAATTCAATTCTTTAATCGATGATAATTTACGAGATTCGTCCTTTAAGGATATATTTTTGTCTGATTCTGTACGTACATACGTGTGTATTTTTGTGGGGTCCAGGTTCTTTGGAAAGTTAATAAATTAAGTTTTAAAAAGCTTCGTGTGAAATTTAGTAAAATTGAGTTTATGTTTGTTTTTGGGTGGTGAAAAGTTTTTCACTTTGTAATGCTATACGAAAAACTTCTACTTTAGTTTTAGTTAAGTTAGTTTTTTTCTCTTTTTTTTTTTGAAGGTATATCTACCTTAAAATAAAGTTTTTTGATAAGTTTGTTGGGTGTGAGAGATTACAATAACTTATTCTTTTGTTCGATTTAAGTTCAATTTAATTATTTTTTTTTCTTTCTATCTTGAACTTATAGAGACGAGGGATAAGGTTTATCGATGATATTCAATATATTTATCGAAAAAAACTAGATAAATATGAAAATAGAGTAAAGCATCAGATGAGCTTATTATGAGAGAAATAAATATTAAATTGAACTTGAACTTATACAAACTTCAAGGGTATCGGTTTTCTTAAAATGGATAAGACTTTCAGTGGAAACTAAGTTTGTTGGGAATTAATGAATAACAATTTCGGATTAAAATAGTTCGGAAAAGCAAAATTTTATAGTAAAGCTGAAAATCATTTTTTCAAGTTACAAATTTGAGTTTTAATTTGTCTTTGTCTGTCAAATAAATATTCAATCATAACAAAATAAAGAAAAAACACTACAACTCAAATAAAATAATTTATTCTGTTCCTTTTTTCTTTAAAATAAATTCTAAAACAAACTTTACCAAATGATCACAACCAGGCCCGTATTAAAGAAAACGGGGGCCCGGGGCTATTTCAAATTTGAGGTCCCCTAAAAAGATATAAAACCCAAGCAAGCCAACCCCTCATAACCCAGAGCGTCCTAAACCCCAAGCGAGCCAAACTAATAACCCAAAGCGTCCTAAACCCCAAGCGAGCCAACCCAATAACCCGGGGCGCTAGGAGTCCACGCTCTCAGAGACGATGCGCCGAGGAGTTAACGCATCGGAAATCCAAGAAGCTATCCCCGAAGTGCTCCAACCCCCGATAAGATTAAGAATTTTTGATACCCGGGGTTAATTATTCATCAGGGGCTGTTTTTAACGTTTTTGAAAAATTGAATGTGTTCATTTTGAAATCGCAAATAAAAAATCGTAAACCCACATAACCCGATTTGTAATTAATCCAAACACCATGAACTCAAAACCGTCAGACCATTTCTTTTTGATTATTCAAAACTCTAAAAATTAAAAGTAAAAATTATTCAGTAATTAGGATTTATTAGATTGAATGAGTAAGTATACATTATAAATAATAATTATTAAACAAAATTTTTGTTTCTCAATTTCATTTTTAGAAAATCTTGAATCAAATCATTAAACTCAATCGATCTTAATAATTCGGATTCGATTGCTAAACGAGTTAAAGATGATAATCTTTCATCCAACATCGAAGATCGGTACATATTTTGTATTCTTTTAAGGACTGAGAAAGATCTTTCTGCTTCACAATTAGCTATAGGTATTGTGACGAATATTCTAAGGGCTATATAAATATTTGGAAAAACGTCAATCATTTGGTTTTCGACGATCCAGTTAAGTATTTTAAATGGTGAAATAAGTTCACTTTTTTCTTTTTGAACTTGAAAAGAAAAAGTGTCTGCAATTTCATCATTTGAATAAGCTGCTCTAGTTCGTAAGTTTATTCAATTTCTAAATCTTTACGATAAATTTCTGAAAATCCCAAGATATCAGTGATGTATGTAAGTGTAAGCTTCAATCCTCTTGTGCATTTCTTTGAGCAATTTATCTATTATTACATAAAAAGTGCCAATTCTAAACTAATCAGATCCATAGAGCGTTTCTTTTTCTCCGTCGTTCAATATTTTTGTAATTTTTCTTTTAATAAAATCAGAAAATTCCTGATTAACTTCTTTGCTCAAGGAACATTTTTAAGTCGAACATTAATTTTTAGATACGCGTAATTCGCGTAAAGTTGAATTTTGCACACGGGAGGGTTTCGGCAAATTCAACTTTACGTACGTCGTTGTGCCAAAAAATACCATTCAGTACTTCTGCGGCAAAATTTATTTCGCCATTTTTCGCTGTTAAACTCAAAACGGACTCGTGGAAATTAACAATTCTAAATTTTACCACACTAGTATCGAAATGTACTTTAACGCTCAATTCGCACATCTCTCTTAATCAAGATAAATAAGGTACTCGAGATCAGGGTTGCCATGTTTTGAACTAGTTTCATAGCCCAATTTAAAAATTTTTGTAGCCCAAAATCGGAGCCGAAAAAGTAGCCCAAATAGTAGCCCAATACCAATAAAAAACAGAACATTTCTTATAACTTCAATCACAATTCATTTTTATTAAAAAAAAAAATATTATAATACATTTTTATATAAAAAAAACAACGAAAAAAGAAACATAAGTCCATAAAAAACAGAAGAGTTAACATATTATCACATTTAACATATTAGGGTAACTGCTGCAAATCAGTCTAGAAAAGCGATATCTTATCAGAGTTATCGTCACTGTCATCGTCACGGGCATTGTTATCACACTGGTACATTGATTGATTAAATTTACTTATCATTTCATTCGAGGGTAAAAAATCTTTACAACAAATTTTTTTAACTGTAGCATCAATACGTAAGCGCATAATTGCATCGAGCGATGCTGTAGTCAATCGATTTCTTGGTTTTGTTTTTACACAATTCATGAAAGAAAATGTTCTTTCTACTACAGCGTTGCTCACAGGTAAAGTTAACAATTGTATTACGAAATACGCCAAATCTCCGAAAACTATTTCACCCGAAATGTTTTTTACATTCAGAGCCAACTCTGTCCAAAATTCTTCCAATTTCGTTGGAAATTTAGAGGGAAAAAACGGACTCCAATCGAATAAAGGGAGCTTATTCCATTGTTCTTCCAAATTTTGAATATTCTGTACTGTTTTCTTGCTTTTTGGTATTATCTCCAAGGGTAGATAATTAAAATTTGGCCGATTTTCGTAAAGGCATACATTCGGGCTAAAATAACGAATTTTCTTAAAAATTTTGTAGTTTTCGGGTATTCGTTTCTTTATTTCATGTAAAAACGTATGTATAAATTGTTTGATTAAAGCTTTTACTTTAAGTATACTATCATTTGGGTATTTTGTTTCAACTTCAGTAAATTCAAAGCTCAGTTGTATTTCATCATCATTTTTCAAATTGGTTTTAGTCTTTATGTGATGAAGAATTTCAAAAATATTATTAACTGCAAGTGAGGATGACAATGCCGATGAATTAAAAAAACTGACTTTTAAGAATAATTTTCGCCATTAAAACAACAAGAAGATTTATATCGTCTTGGGCCTGGCAAAATTCAAGATTTGTGCTTTGGAACAGTTTATTTTAATCTGATATTTGTCTAAGCAAAGGCCTTAAGGCAATCAGAAGAAGATAATTAAAATCATTTTTGTATAAATCGGATAAGAGCTTCGTAGTGTGGCATTTTTCAGACAAACTCGCAATTTCGAAATGAGATTTGAGCTCTAAATATTGGCTGCATATTTGGTTTGCACATTCATACCTTGTAAGCCAGCGAGTTTGGCAAAGTTTTGTAAGCTTCATCGGCTCAGCATCATTATTTATTAACTTATAAATTGTTTTATATTTATTTCGCCTAACTGAACTTCGAGAAAACCAGTTCACAGTCTCGCACATCAAGAATTCAATTTCGTCCGGCAAATTACGAGCAGCTTTTTCAGAACACAAGTGAAGACTATGACAAATACATTTGACAAGAATCATGTGTGGTACTTCCTTCAACAAACGCGAAACCAGAGAATTATTTTTCCCACATAAATTATTGGCACCATCTGTACCAAGACCAATGAGATTTTCAAGTTTTAAGGAATTTAGTTTTAGAAAGCCAATAAATTTTCCATAAAGCTTTTCTCCTGAAAGCGAAAGAAAACAACAAATTAACATGCTAACATACAGAGGTACTTTTTTTTAAATTTACCGGTTGTTCCTACAACTTCAACTATTCCCAGAAAATTTGTTTGAACACAGCTTTGCTTTATCGAAAAATATCGGATACAAAAACAGATGTATTTGTTGTCACTTATGTCAGTGGACTCATCTAAATATAATTATAGAATAAAATTTCTCACTGACGTCTATTAATAATTCGTCTTTCAAACAAGGACTTATGACATGACGGATTAAAGCCGTACACTTCGTTCTATGAACTTTTATATTGGGGCAAAGATCACAGCTCGAACTTTTGTTATTTGAATCACGATGTGAAAGTAATTCCCCCAAATGATCGACGCTTTGGATTGCAGAATGGCAAGCAACATAGTATGCAATTTTTAACTCAAAAAACTTCGTTTTCGAATTGATTGTAGAAACAAATCCACATTGATTCAATGTTCTTGTTTTGATGTGAATTTTTTCTAAGTTACTTCGGTGGATTTTTGTTGTGGTGTGCTTCTTTAAGTCGCATTTTTGTGCCCGTAGGTCTGATTCACAAACTTTGCAATATGCATAGCTTTCGCCTTTACGACTCTCAGCTATCCAATCTTGCCAAACGAAAAGAAAATTCAGAACGAAAATTAATAATTTATAAACTACATATTTGTAAGAAGGTTCAATATTTACCCTTAAGATTTGGTTCTGTTTCCCACTCTTTTTTGTAAATTTTTCTATACTTTCCCCATTTTCCCATTTTGAGGAAGTCGAATTTGGCATAATATTATAATTTTCAGATTTGTTTGCTTGCTGCTTTTTTTAATGAAAATTCTGAGAACAACATAGAAACCGAATGAAATAAAAGTGAAGTTTGTTGTGGTCGATTTGAAGTGGCGGAAAAACCAATGAGTATGTTCAGTGAATAAAAAGTGTTGGCAAATTGTGGAATGCATTAAGGGTATGTTTAGAGGCCAGAAAAGTGATTTATATATAAATGATTGATGTGTACGGAAAATAAAATCGTCAAAGATTAGATTTGGGCTATTTATAGCCCAATTATGATTGGGCTGTCATACTGAAATTGCTTTCGGCAATTTTGGAAAAAGATAGCCCAATTTCCGATAAATAGCCCAATCTGGCAAGCCTGCTCGAGATAATAATTACTTATTAGTCCAGCATATTTCCACACTTCGCAAAAAAACAAAAAAATACGAGGCATAGAATTAAATTTTTTTCAATCAGGAAAGCCTTTGCTGAGTTAGGCTGCATGGATTTATTATTTTTTGAGTTTAAAGTTTTGGGTTAATAGCGACTTAGGCTATGTGAGTTTGACTTTTTAGAGATACTAGCGAGTTGAGCTATATGGGTTTAAAGTTTATGGTATTAATTGTGAGTTGGTCTATATGGGTTTAACGTTTTTGGGGTATATAGCTTTCGAGTTTGGATTTTGTGTGGTCAACTAATTTAATAAATTAATTTTGGTTTTTATTTTTGGGGCTTATTAGATTGTAAAGTTTGAATATCGCGATTCTACGGTTCAGCCCCCCTTAGCCCCCTATTAATCCGGGCCTGATTACAACATTAAAATTCATAAATGAGGCGAAACAACTTTGTAGTTATCTTTGTTTGTTTTCAAGGCAATACATTTTTACTATTTTCAAAGTTTTTATTTTTGAAATATAAAATTGTCAATTGTTTTTTTTTTTTTAATTACCACATGATGATTTAATAAATAAAATGCACGACTGGGTCGTACAAACATGCTCATGTATCCAAGAGCCTGTTTAAAAATATATCCTGTATTTTAAGATTTAAAAATGTACCTGCAAAATAAGTTTGTTAAAAAAAAGACGGTAACTTAATTTAACCATCCCTGCAATTACTCGCACACAGGAATGGTTGAGAGTTGTATGTCACTAGGCCCTGGTTCTTCATGGACTGTTGCGCCACCTAATTTATTTATTTTAACTTAATTTAACCGTAAATTTGATTGAAGCCAGTTCCATTGGGTTCGTAAGAGTTTCACCCCAAATATTGTACGAACACACGCACCGACCTTAGAAATTTAAAAAAATATCAAAATTTTCAATTTGACAATTCGGACAGATCACAACAACGTTCCATGAAAAATATCGGGGTTTCCAACAATGACTTGACATTTGTTTTTAAATTAAAACATAAACTCATCAAACATAGATTTTACTATAATGTTTCAATGTTAACATTATTATTTTTTTGTTGTTGTGGAAACTGTTAAGTTAAATTTTAAACCAAAAGCAGAAGCCGAGATGCGACCCACACTGATGGCTTCCCATCCCGCCTGTCGATTTGTCTTGCTTAAAAGGTTTGTAAGTTTTCGTGTTTTGTTAAAAAAGGTGTCAGTTTAATTAGTTAAAACAAAATTTTTAAATTACCAACAATATTTTGCATATGATGAAATAGTTTGATTTCAAAATCTATTTTAGTTAACGAGATTTTTAGTCGAAAACAAACTTTTACCAATTTTAGTAGCATTTCCTAAAAGTTTTTATTTCTTTTAAGAGCAAATACAAATTGGATGAATGAAATTAATTTGAAGTCAATATCTTCTATTATTCACAAAATATCGAGAACCGAACATCAATTTTTACCAATTTTGGGTACTTTTTTTGTGTAGATTTTAATTTTTATGAAAAAAACTGTTGGATTTTTATAAAAAATAATACAGAATGTCGAAAAAAATATTTTCTGTGAGATAAAAATAGTTTGAAGCTAATATTTTTAAATTTTGAAAATATATTTGAGTGGAAAGATAATTTTTACCAAGTTGTGGTATTGTTTTGTGTAGGTTCTTATTTTTTGTAAAAAAAATATCAATTTAATTTATTCCAAATCTATTTAATATTGAAAACAATATTTTTTATAAGATAAAATAAATTTGAAGCGAATATCTCAAAACTTGAAAAGATATTTGAGTCGAAAATCAATTTTTACAAACTTTTATTAATTTTTTGTAGGTTTTTATTTTTTGTACAAAAACTGTCAATTTAATTTTTCTTAAAATTTTACCGAATGTTTAAAACAATATTTTTTAAAAGAGAAAACTAGTTTAAAGTCAATATCTAAAAGTTTCGAAAAGATATTTGAGTTGAAAATTAATTTTTACCAACTTACGAAAAAATGTATCATTCAACACTAGCTTGAAGCTAAAGGATGATAACTATTATTTATTCTTTATTTATTGTAAATTTTTGTATTAACTAGTTGTAAAATGAAAATGAATAAATAAAATGTATTTCTAATTCTAAATTCTAATTCTAAATCATTTTTTGTTCGTAAAATATTCGATAAATATGATGATAAATATTTTTTTTTACTTATTTTTGATTTCTAAAAAACATTAATCGGATTTTTGTCCAAAAATATATTTGTTTGGTATCACGTTACAATATATAATATAAAATTTAATATAAGTCTCAAGCGTTATTGGTTCGTGAGATATTTTGGGTTAACCAACATTTTCACCGTGCACATGCACACGCACACACATATATCTCTCTAATAATCTTTTATTTCGACTCTAGGGACCTTGAAACGTCGAAATATGTCAAAATTTTCAATTCGACAAATCGGACAGATTACAAAAACTTCCTATGGGAAGTTGAAAATTACATTAAAAGTGTTAAAGGTGCCTTCATCAACAAAAAATATTGCTAGTAAATTTTAATTATTTTTAAACGTTCTTGGCACAATACAAAATTATGTTTTTCAACGTTTTGTCGTTAAAAGTTTGGTCTTTGACTTAAGGTTCTTTTCAGCGTGAAACTTCAAAGTTATCAAGCCTCAATTGGAATATTATTAAATTATAACTTTATGTTGATTGCCTTAAATCTACATTTTGTTGAAAGCTATTAATTTTATTTTTAACTTTTTGTAACTATATTAATACAATGTTCAATCCATGTTTTAAATTTATAGAAGATTCAAAGTTACATCAAGTCATGCATTTTATTTTGTATCCTTAAGCTCTCCACTACTACGGTAGTATAAAATGTGAAAAGCTAAATAAAAATATAGCGTAAAAGGATATCTCTAATCTTTCATCCTGTGGCAATGAAACTTAATCCATCTAAAGTGATGTTAAATGTCTTCCTAGAAACACTTTTATGTTAACTGTGCATAGGTATACAACTATATATTTGTCAATAGCTTCCCGTTTAGAGTTTCAAAAGTAACCAATATCAATATCATTTATTATTTACAGTACACTATACGAGTACTGTGCTATACAGTACACTCCCTCATTTATTTGTGATATAAGAAAGAGGATAGAAAAAATAAAGAAATAGGAATAATGAAACATTTCCTTTGGAAACAAGGTGTAAGCATTGACACACTAAGTGGCAATACACTTAAAAATAACACAAATACAAATACAATCACAAAAAAAAAGGAGGAAATACTCGTGAACTTTAAAATCTATCTCAAATGTCATTTCTAGCACTATCATTGCTGCAAAGCATTTTCCTACCATAAGAAACTGATTAAAATTTCAAAGGTAATCAACGAGAGTGATACATGGTATTGACTGCAAACTGGGAATTCTATTTGTACATCTTTTTTATGTATATGCCTGGGGTGAATTTAAATATCAAGGAAGTTTTCGAAGAAGGATTAAGTATTGAGTTTTATTTAAAGAAACTCCTGAACGGAATTGGTCTGCTCTTAAAATAATTACAAGTAACAGCAGGCCACTTATTGGATTTTGATAAGGTTCTTTTAGAATCCTTTAAGGGGTTATGTACATCTAGTTAGCGACTGATGAAAAAGCTAGCTTCAAACGTAGACCCTAAAAAGTGTAAAAATAGTCGTAACTCGCTTAATTTTTAACGGATCGACATAAAATGTTTGCATTGTCATACTTTAAGAATCCGTCGAAATTTTTGTGCTCAAAAGTTTAAAACTCTTAAGTCTATTTTTATAGTTTTTCAGAAAGCGGATTTTAACTTGCAATTTTTGTTTAACAAAAACTAAGAAGATTATATAGATACAGTTTTCAGTAATTTTGCCTTTACATAAGTGTAGTTTTTGATACGTTTATAAATGTTTTTTGAATTAAGTACTTTTACCAACACAGCATTTACAGTTTTTCATATATTACGTATCCTAAGATGTTCTTAGGTCGGTTTGACTGTTATTGTGTTTTTATTTTTGTACTCCTTTTTTATTTACTAAATATGTTAAAACATCTTGAGACCATATAAGAAATGTAAAAGCAGAAAAAGTTTTGTGGTAAAATACCTTAAGTTGACATAAGCGATATTTATTGTTGATTAATATCGAACATAAAAACAATTGAAGATATTTTATCAAAATCATTTCTGTCTATTAATTTATAAATAAAATAAATTAATGCATATGACAAATCATCCTCAATTTAAGTTGTTTTAGCTTTTGCAAAGCCCTACGAATTAAACTTAAGCTATTTTAGAAAAGCTCATAACTTTCTTGTTTTAAAAGATTTATCAACGAGGGTAAAAATAAAAAATTGTTAGTGGACAAATATATATAAAAACAGGATAAGTAGCTAAAACCACTTAAGGCGACTTAAGAGCCTATATCTTTTGGGCGCAGTTTATCGATTTTTCAAATATAGGGTTTTTCAATAAGGGCGGTTAGATGATCAAAATGTCAATCGTGGCGTTCTTGTGCACGGCGAGGAATAGACTGCCTCGGATTCTGCTGTAAACTTTCACGTACCGCGGCGATATGTTCTCGGCCTATCTTGCGTTCCTTGAATGTACTGGTGTTGGCTGATTGTTTACTGAACCGGTCGTCTCAAATTTGGCCACCAAACGTTGAAGAGTCAACTGTGAAGGGCCACCACGTCTACCGTAAAATGGGTACAATGCGCGCAACGTTTGCGTTAACGAACACTCATTTTAATAATAAAGTTTTATCATTTGAACTTGCTGTCAGACCCCTCTTTACCACTGGGCCCACTTGGCCCAGGCCCAGGGCCCCGCAATCACCAGGGCCCCCAAATTGCTGAAACATCACTTAACATCTATTGGTCTATTTTCAAGAAAAAATATTTCGATACAATTTTAGATGCATAAAGAATGATCAAAATTCGTACCTTCCTTGCTGAACAACAACCTTTACTGAACAATTTAAATTCCTTGCGAAATTATATTCAAATTAAAACAAAAATATGCATAACTAACTGATACTGAATTAATATCACAACATCAAAATGAAGTAAGTTACTGGAGAAATGTGTTGAAGCGGATTGTAGCTGTTGTAAAGTTTTTAGCTTCGAGAGGGCTTCCATTTCGCTGTGACAATGAGATCCATTGAGCATTGTGCTTACCGAGTTTGACCCGTTTCTCGCAGATCATTTAAGTAAATTTGGAAATCCAGGAAGTGGTCAAGCGTGTTATCTTTCAGCAAATATGTATGTATCTGTAATGAATTTATTCATGTCACGGGAAGACAGGTTTTGAAAACTATTGTAAAAGAATTCAAAACTTTTCAAAATATTATTCAATTAGCGTTGATAGTACACCCGATCTGTCTCATGTTGATCAACTAACATTTATTATTCATTACGTTAAAGATCACGAGCCTGTTGAAAGGTTTTTGGACATTATTCCAATTAACGAACATAGATCTGATTATTGAGCGGAAACCATACTGAAGTTTTTGGAGGATCATGATATTTCGATAACATATTGCAGAGGCCAAAGCTACGACAATGCGGCAAATATGCCAGGAAGGTTTTCTGGTCTGCAGGCAAGAATAAAAGAAAAATGTAAATTTGCCACTTTTGTACCATGTGCAGGGCACTCATTAAACATGGTAGGAGCGCATGCCGTTGGATGTGTCTTAAAAGCAACCAAATTCTTTGACATTATTAAAAAATTGTATAACTTTTTTTCGGTATCTTCTCATCGATGGAGTGTGTTGACTGCTCATTTAGGGCCAAAAAAGTTTTAAAAAGTCTTTCTCAAACAAGATGGTCGGCGCGAGCTGATGCACTAAGCGCTTTATATGAAGGTCATCAAGAAATTGAAGAAGCTTTGATGTCTATCGCGAACGATTTAGGCCAGGCACGAGAGGCCAGAGAGGAAGCATTTAGCCTTTGCAAAAAAATGTGTAAGCTTGAATTTACCATACTTACAGAACTTTGGAACTCTGTATTGCAAAGAATTAATGAAATAAGTACTTTACTTCAAAAACAAAATATTACCCTGGATGTTGCAATAAATTTGCTGAGTGCAATAGATGAATTTATAATTGGGCTCAGGGACAATTTTGATAACTTTGATTCATCAGCCAGACAAAAAAACGCGGATTCCATAAGGACCTTTTTGAAAGGATGAGATGTAGAAGCTCACGCCAGACTTTTTTTGACGGCTCTGGATCTGGACCCTCAGTAATTTTGACTGGGAAAGAAAGATTTAAAATTGAAGCCTTCCTTCCCATTGTCGACACACTAAGCGTTCATTTGAAACAGCGACTAGGTTCGTATACGAAGATTGGCCAACGTTTTGACTTTTTTTCGATTAAAAATTCTGAATTCAGAAGACTTAAAAAAAACTGCAAATCTTTTGCTAAATTTTACACCGAAGACGTGAACGGAGATGAACTACATGCTAAATGCCTGAATTTAAAAGACTACTTGAAAATTAGTCGACACGAAAATGAAAAATCTGACAACATTCTAGAGCTTTATAATTTTTTAAAAACTAATAAAATTGAAGATGAATTTTTAAATGTTGAAATCGCACTAAAAATTTTCTTAAGTATGATGGTGACCAATTGCAGTGGGGAACGTTCCTTCTCTAAGTTAAAAAGAATCAAAAAACGAACTCAGAACTACAATCATTCAAGAAAGGTTGACATGCAATCGAAACCGACATCCTCAGAGGCATCGATTTTGAAGATGTGATCAATGATTTTACTATTATCAAATCAAGAAAAAGACCATTTCAATAAATATTCCTTTCTTTTTTACCTGTCTGTGTCACTATATTGTTTTTTAAATTACATTCTCAATAACTTATTTAATTTTCTGTTATTTAAATTTTGTTTATTTTTGAATTTTATATGCCATATTTATTTTTTGGTTTTATTTTTACGTTGTTTATGTGCATGTTTAAAATGCTGCAATAACTATTTATTTTTTTAATGAATTAAAAAATGTATTTATTTTAAAAATTAAAAGAATAAATATCAATTCAAAGTTATGTGATTTTTTCTGTATACCTTTATTACGCAAAATAACATTTGTATACAATCATACAGGGGCCCCATTTTCGAAAAGTGCACAGGGCCCCCAAAAGGGTAAGGACGGCCCTGCTTGCTGTTCAATGGTGTAATTTCCATGATGATTTGGCATAAACAACTGAATAATAAACACAAAATTTGACAGATGTCACCACAACAAAATTGCCGCCACGGGGCGCCAAAATCTACCCGCGCCAAATTGAAAACCCTATAGTACTAGCTTAACAAAGTTCGATTACATTTTATATATACGAGTAATTGTCAAAAAATTATGAAATAAACTTACTTGGTCAACTCATTTTTTGGAAAAATAAGTTGATATATGTAAAATTAAATTAGTTAAATAAATTAAACAAGCTACTCAAAGGAGAACATTGAATATAATTAGTCTGACAACTTAAAATAAGTATACAATCGGATAAATTCTCAGGTTTCTTTGGGGAATATTAAATTCCATTTATTTATTAACAAAATAAAGACAAAACATAAATAAGAACTCTCTGCTATCAAGACTCGGCATATCAATAAGTTTTAGTTTTTGCTGTTAAGGTGGAAGATCGTAGAAATTAGTAGATCCTAATCTCCTTATCGTACATCTCGGGAACCTTTTTGTGCACCATTTCTAGTCTGGGTTTATGATAGGTATAATTCAGTGGCCATACCTGACAAGCATATTCGAGAATTGACAAACCAAATGTTATAAAAAGCTGCTATAAAACATACGTATCGGAAAATTGTTTAAATTCCCTCTTAATCCAATTAAGAATTGAATTAGCCTTACATTACACGTTATTGAATTAATGTGTAGTGAAAATTTCAATTTTACATGAAATAACACACCAAGTACATATGTACGTTTTATTAACACGAGATAATGATACTCCGTCAAACATATATTTAAGAGATTTTACAGAAAGCTTTCTCTTAAAGCTCATAGTTTCACATTTACTAACGTTAAGAAGTAGACAGTTACAAACCCAATAATTAATTGGAATTCTTTACAATCTCGAGAACTTGAAACAGTTTTGACAATTGTAGCATCGTTGGCATAAATGAGGCAGAGGTAGAGTGATAGAGTGTTTCACCACAGTCGGTAAATTGTTTATAAATAAAATAAAGAGGACAGGGCCTAAATGACTACCTTGTGGAACTTATAACGGAACCGAGGTGTTGTCGGCTTGAACTTGCTTCTTCACATTATCTCCGCCGATCTCACTAACTGGTGAGGTGCAAAAAAACAAAAAAAAACAGGCCCGAGCACATAGTGGAATACGATTAAGCAAGTTCAATAACCTTCCGTCATTCACCACCGTTACGACCCAATGCTTATAGGTACATTGGGCCGATCCGGGCAGCCAGAAAGGAAGGTTGTTCAACTTCCATTGGCGTGGCATGCTAGCAATAGCCAGTCCTAGCTCGTCGGAAATGGGGGGGTTCTTGCCAGTGAAAATTGAACGGTCGTTACGTATTTTTTTTCATGCCGGAGTAGTTATATCGTAAGAAAGTTCGGGTTCAAAAATAGAGCCCGATTTAGTCCTTAAGTTGATGTTGTCCTCGAATCGAATGGCCTTATACCCAACTAATTACCTAGGGTGGAGAGCGCTAGATGGTATGGCTCTCTGAGGATAAATCCCACCCACATACAACCTTGATACAACCTTGGCTGTCATGTCCTCATGTTGATGACAGCCCCTAATCTGTCACAGAAAAAAAAAGAAAAAAAATATATATATATCTTACATGTTTATGAGCATGTCATGTTCCGCTTCCTAGGCCGAATAGCCTCGTCACATCCACCTATATAAAGTGATTAAAACATTCTCATTTTATAGAACATCCTTTTCAAAAAAAATCTTCCCAATAAAAAATAAAACCAACAACAAGAGTGGAACAGGGAAACTCAATTAAAAAGACAACCAATCTTCATTTCAAAATTATAAATTTGTACATTTTATTTTTACCAAATTTAAAAAAACCTAACAATAATTATTTTGCAAATCAAATAAATACCAATTAAAAAATATTCATATGTCCAACAGTCGCGGTCGCCGAAAAGTGGCTTTCAATTCAATTTACAAAAAACGATTCATAGAACGTTGCCTACTTTTAGTAAAATCTTCATCAATTCGAGTTATTGTATATATATGTATATAACTGGATATAAGTATATTTTCCTTAATTTATTTAGTCTATAAGTCATTAATAACTTTCATACTTAAGTGAATTTACATACTCAAGCTTAATTAAAATTTTTGTTTGTTTAGAATTTGAAAAAAAAACGTGTTCTTAAACCAATGAAAAAGAACAACACAACAGCAATTTTCATATATAGTATACCCTGAGGCGTTCACACTTACTTCCTATAAATATTAATTTGAGAACAAACTATCTCTGTAGATTATGTTCGAAATATTGTTTCTGTATATAAAAAAAACTTAAAAAAAAATGGACTTACCAAGTATTATCCTGATGAGGAGGTGCACCGCTTCACAGGTTGCTTGAATTGTTAGCTAGATAAATGGGGGGGTTTCAAATTCAATACTTCGAACACTTACACACTTAAATCGTTGACATTACATCACAATTTTTTTTTCTCTCTTTTTCATTTTATTTTTCTCATTTATATCAAAGTTTTTACATACATTTCTTTTTATATTCTCTTACCATTTTTCTCTTACAATTTAATCATTAAATTTCTTCTACTAAATAATTTTCTCTCTCTATAATAATACCTTCAATTTACTTTTGCTTACACTTTTATTTTTCTCTTTTTAATAGAAATTTTAAATTTTTTCTGCACATTTACATATTTATTTTATTTACAATAATATTTTAATTATTATAATTAACCCTTTTTCAACTTACGCCAAAAGAGAGCAAGCTTAGGTTCCAGCGGCTTTTTATAGGCTGGCCTTAAGTTCGAAAGTTTTCGAACTTAACTTTCTAGAAGGAAAAGAAGGTTCCTCCGGAAGTATCTGTCCCGGCCGTAATTCTAACCCCAGATCAAAACTTTTGGCCTTAAAAATCATTTTTGATTTTTTTAAAAATAGGTGTGCCGAAAGTTTAATCCTCAGGTCAAAAAAACGCCAGAAAAACACCTCGGAAGTACCTCCATATTGCCCATACAGAAAAAAAGTGTGATGGTGTGAAACCATAAAAAACTCAATTTCGAAGAGAGCTTCGCCAAAAAAAACCCTCTCGTTATAATGAGTAACTCTCTGACCACCATAATCATCGATGTTTATGAGATAATGAATTAGCAACCGATTCACTCGATCCAATTGGTTCGTGTTTTCGCTAACTCACCACCGGATATAAGTATAACAGTTTGGAATGACTGTTGGACCGACTATCAATTCAAATCTTTAGTTGATTGCAAAATTATTATTAATTTAAATAAAACATTTTTTTTTTATATTTGCCTTCAAGGCGTTTCTTACAAACTAGAGAGTTAATTTTAAACTTACTTGATTCCCAACCATTGAAATGTAGTACAGAGTATAATCTATCCAATAAATAAGATTGAAGCAATTTTACAAAATCTTCACTTTCTTAATTTAACAAACAAAACTGAAGTCCTTAAAAATACAGTCCAATTAATTTTTGCTTTTAAATGATTCAATACAGTTTTATTAAACAAGTTCTATTAAACAATTGACGGTAAAAAGCTCCCTAGTAAAATTGTGCTGCTTTGGAACGATCATAGATTTAAGATAAAAGCATAGTCATTCAAAAATAATAGATTCAAAATATGTAGGATTAACAGATAATCTAGAAAAAGGTCGTCTTTTTTATATAAGGGAATTTAAAAGAAGGGTTTCCAAATATGTAGATGTAAACACACAACAAAACAAAAAATTCAAGACTTAAAACGTCAAAAACCACCAGTGGAGTTCAAAATTCTTTCCCTAAATATTTTTACTTTTAGATTGTGACATCGTCAGGTCATCAATAAAACGTCTTCACCTCGATTTACATTGCGTTCCACATTGTAATTTCTTCAAACGTTTACTATTTATTACATGTCTCGTGTAACCTTTTGAAAAATATCCTGGAATAACTTATCCTGTCGGTCGTGTCGTCGTCGGTCGGTCAGGGTGCGTCGTCATCGTCATAGTCAGCAACAAATATAATAAAATAAAAAAAAAAAAATTAATCAATCGAAAAAATCGAAACAGACATTTTATATGTGGTATAATCTCTACTCGCTATGGGGATAAGTAATAAAAATAACAAGCTGCAATCTGGTCCATATCAGAATGACGAAGACGAAACCCTATTGATTTATATGTTTAGCTAGAATTGAAACCTTCAATATTTCATTTCGATAAATCTTTCACAAAAAAAAAAGAACAGAATTATATAAACTTCAACACATTAAACCAAACCAAATCAAATCGGTAGACGCAAGATGAGTGAGGACAACGAACCAAAGTCATGTCCTTATAAATGACGTGTGGGAGTCCTCCCATCGTCATTGTATCCTGTCGCTACCCTATGTAAAAGACATCTCAGATATATTGTATATAAATGTAGGCGAGGTGTATCTATGTATATCTTTTATCTTGCTCAGTGGTTCGAAAATGATATGTTTCATAAACAAGATGAAACCTAAAAGTTTGTTTCGTGCCGACAGGACTTTTGCTTTTGCTTATGCTGCGGGTTCAGACAGGAGCTAAAGAGAAGGAATATAACATTGACAACCTCCTCGCAACGAATTAGTCAAGTGTAGATGAGATGATGACAACCAGGACGATGCGATGTCTTGATTTCGGAGGCGTTTCCCTGGAACTGTTTTTCTCTTTGTATATCCTTAAGTATAATAAAATAAAAGGAGTTATGGGAAAAATTTCTCGCAATAAGCTCCAATTAAAGGGACTTATGCAATGTCTGTGGACAGACTATAATGATCATAATGTTGATTACTATGAAAAAGAACAAAAAAAAAAGAAAAGTGTTTTATTTTTTGTTCAAAAAAATCCTTTTTAAAGTCCTTACATTGAGCACTGAGGTTGTCATATCATATCTATGACCTTATATAGTTAAATAGTGTTTTGTTTTTAGTTTTTTGAAAAAAAAAACTTTTTCTATTATTTTCTATTATCGCATTCATTCGAAAAGTAAACTCGAAATAGTTAGAGAAATATTTTATATTTTTTTTTTGAAAAATATAAAAACAAAAGCAAAGGACCTCTTTCTGATGTTCTGCAACAAAAGTGCAGAAAAAGTTTTTCTCATAAAAGTTTGTCGTGCTATATTTCATGCAATATGGTTTTTCTTGCTGTTGTGGACATCAAATCAACTTGAAAAACTTTTCAAAATTTCAAATACACACATTCACATGTTATGTACCTTTACCTTGTACAACGTCAATTAAGGACGATTGTTTTTAACCAGAGAAGAGATTTTTAAAATTTATATGTGTTATGAATTTTCTAAAGAAGTGATGTTTTTTTTGTTTTTTAAGCCAGAGGCCGTATGGAATCATAAATTCATCATTCATGATGTTGAATTATTATTATAGTTTGGAAAATCAAAAATGTCTTGGGGTCAATTTGTTCAATAGGTAGTTAGGTAATAAACAGTTATTAAGTTTGATTTATTTCTTTTTTAATGCCCTATCAGATAAAATAGTTATGAAAACTCAGAATTGATTGAAAAATTGATTCTCAATTGATTACATTTTTAACTTCCCATAGGAAGTTTTTGTAATGGGTCCGATTTGTCGAATTGAAAATTTTGATATTTCTCGACGTTTCAAGGTCCCTAGAGTCGAAATAAAAGATTTTTAGAAAGATGTCTGTGCGTGCGTGTGTACGTACGTTCGTACGTCCGTCCGTACGTCCGTACGTTCGCGACGTTTTTTTCGCCGTCCATAGCTCAAGAACCAGAAGAGATATCGACTTCAAATAAATTTTGTTATACAGATAATAAGGCAGAAAGATGCAGAAAGGGCTCTCCCGAAAATTGCGTGGGTGTTTTTTTTACCATAGCAGTTTAAAAAAAAGGTTGAAAATTTTGGTTAACCCTAAATATCTCATGAACCACGCAAGAGACTTGAATTAAATTTTATATTATAATATGTATCGTGATACAAAACAATTATATTTTTGGAAAAAAATCCAATTAACGGTTTTTTGTATAAATCAAAAAAAAACTGAAAAAAAAAATTTGTCACCTCGAAAATTTTACGACTAAAATATGATTTCATCTCCGAAACAATTTTGTGCATGAAGAATAATGTTTTTGACATCTGATAAAATTTTGAGAAAAATTTAATTGACAGTTTTTTTATAAGAACTAAAAACCTAAAAAAAAAACATTACTCAAAGTTGGTAAAAATTGAATTTCGACTCAAATATCTTTTCAAAAACTTGAGATTAAGGCTTCAAACTTATTTTATCTTATAAAAAATATTGTTTCCAACATTCAGTAAAATTTTGAAAAAAATCGAATTGACAGCTTTTGGACAAAAAATTAAAAAACTAAAAAAATTTAACAAAAGTTGGTAAAAAATGATTTTCGACTCAAATATCTTTTCAAAAATTTTAGATAATGGCTTCTAACTAATTTTAGCATATAAGAACAATTGTTTTCAACATTCTGAAAAATTTTGAAGAAAATCGAATTGACAGTTTTGTTTACAAAAAATTAAAAACCTAAACAAAAGTTGGTAACAATTTATTTTCGACTTAAATATCATTTCAAAAATTAAAAGACTTGGCTTCAAACTTATTTTATTTCACAGAAAATATTGTTTTCGATATTTAGTAATTTAATATAAAAACCCAATAGTCCGTTTTTTAATAAAAAAAAGAATCTACAAAAAATAGTGCGCAAATTTGGTAAAAATTGATACATATAGACAAACTTTTAGGCAAGACAAACCGACAGACGAGATGGGAAGTTATCAGTGTGGGTCGCAACCCAGCCTCTTTTTTATACATTGAGTTAAATCAAAAACCCTCAAAATTCATTCTCGAATAATTGATTTCGGTGTTGGTAAAAATAAGACCAAAAAGGGTGCCCCAAACATTTGAATTTGTCGTAATAAAGTGTTCAAAACAGTTAAAAAGAACAATTTGATAGCTGCCAATTTTAGGATAAAAAATACAAAAATAAATTAGGTCACGCAACAGTCCGTTGATAACTAGGGCCAAGTGACTCACAACTCTCAACTATTAATGTGTGCGAGTAATGTTGTCAAGAATGGAGGGGACTTACAGTTTTAAGTCGAATCTGAACGGCTAATTTGAGAAAGCACTTTTAATGACGCGAATTACTCTTAAAGGATTTTTCAATTCTTCGCAAGAGGCAGTACCCGTGAAACAAACTTTAGGCAGGGATTAAATCTAAGACCTCTGGTATGACAGTCCAACGCACTAACCATCACGTCAGGGGTACTATTGTCACTTTTAAGATATGTTTATTAAAAATGGAAAATTACTATTGACCAGTTTATATTTCTAGGATCTTAGAGATTTTTGTATTCTCAGAAATATAAAAAAAATTTCTCAAACAAATTTCTGGTTTTTGCTGTCAAAACTTTCAAAATTTGAATTTTTTGGATTCGATTTCTTAATTTTTGTATCACTCTATATTCAAAAAGGGAAAAGAAATACAAAGTTCATTTGATACCTGCGCTCCTTCCTTTCAATCTCTGACATCTAAATTTAACAAATAAATAAAAGCGTATTTTTGATTGTATGTAGCACAATATTTTAAAAATAATGAAATGTAAAAAAATCAATTTTTTAGTGAACAAAATTAATTATTGAAAATTTTGGATAACCCTAAATATCTCACGGACTAAAGACTTGAATTAAATTTTATATTATATATTGTAAAGTTATACAAAACAAATATATTTTTGGAAAAAAATCCAACTAACGGTATTTTTTATAAATAAAAAAAACCGAAAACAATATTTGTGACCTTTAAAATTTTACGAACAAAAATGATTTTACCTCCAAAAAAATTTTGTGCAACGGCGAATAACGTTTTCAATATCTGGTTAAATTTTGAGAAAAATCTAATCAACAGTTTTTTTTTACAAAAAATTAAAAACCTAAAGAAGAAATTAACAAAAGTTGGTAAAATTTGATTTTCGACTCAAATATCTTTTCAAAAATTTGAGATTATGGCTTCCAACTACTTTTAACTTATAAGAAATATTGTTTTAAAGATTGGGAAAAATTTTGAGAAATCGAATTGAAAGTTTTTTTTACAAAAAATAAAAACCTTAACAAAAATTAATAAAAGTTGGTAAAAATTGATTTTCGACTCAAATATCTTTTAAAAATTAAAAATATAATCTTCAAACAAATTTTATCTCACAGAAAATATTGTTTTGATATTCCATAATTTTTTTATAAGAATCAAACAGTCCGTTTTTTCATAAAAAAATAGAATCTACAAAAAATAGTAACGCAAATTTGGTAAAAAATGATGTTCGGTTGTCGATATCTCATGAACAATAGAAGACATTGACTTCAAATTAATTTCATTCATCCAATTTGTATTTTTTTATATAAGAAACTAGCGGCCCGTCCCGGCTTTGCACGGGTAGATATAAATGGGTACAGATAATGTAGCTTTCTAATGAAAAAGAATTATTAAAAAAGTACTGGACTTTTTGAGTTTATTCGTATTATACAAAAATACAAATTTTTCCTCTTTATAATATAAGTATAGATAAAACTTTTTAAGAAATGTGACTAAAATTGGTAAAAATTTGTTTTCGACTAAGAATCTCGTTAGCAAAAATAGATTTCGAAATCAAACTATTTGCATAATGATGCAAAATATTGTTGGTAATTTTAAAATTTTTAAGAATAATTCAACTGACAACTTTTTCAACAAAACACATAAAACTACAAACTTTTAAGCAAGATAAATCGATAGACGGGATGGGAAGTTATCAGTGTGGGTCGCATTCCAGGCACTTTTTTTTTTAAGTACTATTATAATTTTTTGATTCAGCGATGATTTCAAATTTGTGTAGGTACCTAAAAATTTTTCTGTTTTGCAATTTTGTATCTTGAATGAGAAAACACTGTTTCCGTTTTGATATCAGTCAATTACGAGAAATATACAATTAAAAATGATATTTGATTTTTTTTGAATTTTTACCAGAATAATTAATTTTTGAAAAAGGGTCAAAAACGTTTTTGTATGCTTTTTGTTTGAGAATGGGCTCAACAATAATTTATTATTCGTTAAAATATTTATCACAATTTGTAATCTAATTTGCTTTAATGTTTATCAATTTCATAATAACGTAAATTTCTATACTGTTTATCTTATTTGACTATTTGTGAAAAACTTTGCATCATTTACCCTATACATTTCTCTATTCTCCCAAATTTGTTAATCGATCAATAGTTAATATTTTATTGTATTTCTTTCTCATTTACCTATGTATATAATTTCAAGTTCAAGGGCAAAGCTGTAAATTTATATCATTTGTATGTTCTATCATCAGCTGTTCATGCTCTCTTAAATTTTGTTAAGTGTTATACTTACTGTTCTTGTTAAAGCTAATCTTTGAAAATTAATTATGTATTTCTCTGTCATTTGGATTTCGACCAGACACAGGGTAACATCTTGGTAATAAAATATTATAACGTGGTAATCTTCGCTGTTTTCTTCTTGTTGCTGCATATTTTCGTCTTGGTTATTACCTGATGTAATTTTATTACCTGATGCATATTTTCGTCTTGGTTATTACCTGATGTAATTTTTTCGCTTTTTGTATGTAACGAATAAACTCAAAAAGTACTGGACCGATTTTAATAATTCTTTTTTCATTAGAAAGCTACTACATTATCACTGAGTAACATAGGCTATATTTAGTACTAGATTAGATTACTATATAAATCTTTAGAAATTCCTATTAAAACCAACCGAAGGTGTAAAAAAATTAGCCATAAAATGTCTTTCACCGCATACGCTGCGAAGAGTATTAATGATAGGACAACAAAATGTTTTCTAATTTAGTGATTCATGGTCGTTTTAATTAGCATGCTTATCACTTAAATATCTGTACCTATTTATGTCTACACGTGCGAAGCCGGGACGGGCCGCTAGTATGCAAATAAAATTAGTTAATGCAAAATTCACATTTTCTTAACTTTGGGAATAAAATTAAATGTTTACATATTAAATTTAAGGTGTCACACCTTTTCACATCATCACAGCAGATCCGTTGTTGAAAACTAAATACGAAATATAGGCTGCTTTATTGAACAAAGGTGCATTACATATAAATATCTTATAGAAATCGTTCAGTTTTTGGAAAAAGCTTATTTGTCTTGAAATTCTCTGTATAAGTCAGAAAGTACTAATGCCAACCACTTAAGCTTGCCTCATTAAAAAGGGTTGACTATAGCTGAGATTTAACATACATGTTGCTATGTTTGTGTGTAAGATTAAACTATATAATGAATAACATACACTACGAGTAGAACCCTCATAAAGATAATATTTTGATAAAAGCCAGAAACCTTGAAAGCACTAAACACAAGTACTGAAGTGTTTTGGTATTCTCAATGAAAAAACTCAACTTGTAATACTAATCTCCATACCCTCTTAAGTACATTCACCTATCAAAATGAAAAAAAAAAAAATCCTAAAAAACCTTCAACTTAATACTCGTAAATGTGTACGAATCAAAATCAATACTTATAAGTACATTTAAGTTAAAGGCACGTGTAGGTATATAAAATATGTGTTCGTAAAGCAAATTGAGAATTTCGTCTACTTCAACGAATATAATATAATATATTGATTTAAAAGCCTTAAAACCTCACTTTAACACATTACCTCCAGACATTGCAAGTTCAAAAACCTTATTGGTTATAGCTTTAGAAAATATACATAGGTCTAATGTAAGGAGGAAGAGAGTTGTTCGAAATGAATTAGTAATTTATTTCTGTAAATCAAATTAGAATGAGAATAAAAAATTTGTATAAATTGGTTGCTAGACGATCAAGAGGGTTTTTATTTATTTTTTGTAATGATTGATAACCATACAAGTTGTCATCAAGTATTGCTTCACTTCTTTCCTTTGACTTTAATATTCAAGTTTTACCTTTTTCATCACTGGCGTTAAAATCCATTTTTTTGATAATTCCGTAAGTAGGATTTAATAACAGATAAAATTGGAATAAATTTATTTAACTGGTGGAATCGGTGATTTGTGTTTGTCACATTAATGATAGTTAATGATAATTCAATTACATTGACTAATTTTCAAGTAAAAACGTCAAATCAACAAGAAGTCAAAAATACAAAACTATATAATTCGACATAATGTTTGTAATTAAGAAAGATAAAGTTAACTGACGACTTTTTATAAATTTTCCTATGGTGTCTTGGCAAATTAAACGTCCAATTTATTGAAAAGTGAAAATAGCTATTACTAATGACCATTTACGCAGACTTTTGACTTTGATTTATTAACTTCCCATAGGAAGTTATTGTAATCTGACCGATTTGTCAATTTGAAAATTTTGACATTTCTCGACGTTTCAAGGTCCCTAGAGTCCAACTTTTATTAATTTTTTTGTTTAGGTTTTTATTTTTTGTAAAAAAACTGTCAATTCTATTTTTTTTTTCAAAATTTTACTAAATGTTGAAAACAATATTTTTTGAAAGATAAAAGTAG
Organism: Eupeodes latifasciatus; assembly: GCA_920104205.1. Lineage (NCBI taxonomy): Eukaryota > Metazoa > Arthropoda > Insecta > Diptera > Syrphidae > Eupeodes > Eupeodes latifasciatus. The sequence goes on along the minus strand of OV049926.1, from coordinate 150,699,409 downwards.
CTTTAAGCCAATATCTCAAAGTCTTGAAAAGATATTTGAGTCAAAACTCAATTTTTACCAACTTTTTTTTTATTTTTTTTTAGGTTATAATTTTTTGTAAAAAAACTGTCAATTAGATTTTTCTCAAAATTTTATGAGATGACAAAACCATCATTCTTCGTTGCACAAAATTGTTTTGGAGATGAAATCATATTTAAGTCGTAAAATTTTCGAGGTGACAAATTTTTTTTTCAGTTTTTTTTAATTTATAAAAAAAACCGTTAATTGGATTTTTTTCCAAAAATATATTTGTTTTGTATCACGTTACAATATATAATATAAAATTTAATTCAAGTCTCTAGCGTCATTGGTTCATGAGATATTTAGGATTAACCAAAATTTTCAACCTTTTTTTTAAACTGCTATGGTAAAAAAAACACCCACGCAATTTTTTTGAGAGCCCTTTCTGCATCTTTCTGCCTTATTATCTGTATAACAAAATTTATTTGAAGTCGATATCTCTTCTGGTTCTTGAGCTATGGACGACGAAAAAAACGTCGCGAACGTACGTACGGACGTACGGACGTACGGACGTACAGACGTACGGACGTACGTACACACGCACGCACCGACATCTTTCTAAAAATCTTTTATTTCGACTCTAGGGACCTTGAAACGTCAAGAAATGTCAAAATTTTCAATTTGACAAATCGGACCCATTACAATAACTTCCTATGGGAAGTTAATAAAATATACAAAAAATAGTACGGAAATTTGGTAAAAATTGATACATATAGACAAACTTTTAAGCAAGACAAATCGACAGACGGGATGGGAAGTTATCAGTGTGGGTCGTATCCCAGCCCCTTTTTCTTTAATGAATCGAAGATGAGCTGGAACTCTATCTTCGTAACTAATAGGGTATTAGTCCCGTTGATGATAAGTTTTTATTTAATTGTGAACAATATTTTCGATGTTGTAGTACCCGTGGCATAATGGTTAGTGCGTTGGACTGTCATGCCAGAGGTCTTGGGTTCGATCCCTGCCTATGCAATCTAAATTTTTTTTCTACGGGGTCTGCCTCTTGCTAGGAATTAACAAATTCTCCAAGAGTAATTCTTGTGCTGGTTATGAAAAGTGCTTTCTCAAATTAGCCATTCAGATTCGGCTTAAAACTGTAGGTCCCCTCCATCCCTGACAACATTACTCGCACACAGGAATGGTTGAGAGTTATAAGTCGCTAGGCCCTAGTTATCAACGGATTGTTGCGCCAACCAATTTATTTATTTTTTATTTTCGATGTTGTATTCGAAAACAAAAGTACTTAAATGCTTTAGCCCTGCCTTAGATACATACAAATGTAAAAATGACTTGTTTTTCCAAAAAAATAAAAAAATGTATAGAATATCTCCATAGAAAACCGTTAAAAAAAACTATTATTCATTGTAATGTCTTTGGTCTTAAAATTACAATATAAACTATTACAAAAAATATCAGGTGCAAGTTTTTAAGGGCATCAATGGGAAGTTATCAGTGTGAATTGCAACCAAACCTCTTTTCTTTAAATCATTTTAGGCGTTTTCAACCTGATTTAAATTGTGTTCTTCTTTAAGTAAATCAGTCTTAAGCTTATTCAGGGCATTTGAAATTATAAGAGCTTTAATTCCGAATAGTCTTATATTTATGTGGCTGAAGCTTTTAAAGCTGTCAATTTTTTTTTTAATTTGAGAAGTTTAAACTACAACACTAATAAAAAAAGGGGTTAATCTGAAAACTTCCAATTGATACCCGGGAAATTTGGAAATTATATTATTACTAGCAAGCCCGGCGAACTCCGTTTCGCCACCAGATGGCTTCGTTTTTTTTTAACATTTCGTTTGGGGATTAAAAGATGAAGAAAAATTATTTGTTTTGTTTTATATTTGAAAAGGAAAAATTTTATTTCATTTCACAACAGTAATGAATTCATTTCGATTACAAAAATGAAGTGTAATTTAGTTGAAAAATGAAAGTGAATCCAAAGTAAATACTGAATCGAAGCGTTATACTTGTCCGCAAATTATCCGTTTCATTGAAGTGGTCTTTGGTAAACCACATTTTTTTGTTTTTGGTCTGACGTTAACACAAACAAAGCGGATGGTTTCCCAACTCGTGAACACGCAACGTGAAAAAAAATGATTTTCTAAATTTATTTCGCAAACACTAAGCGATTGGTCTTGCGACTTGTCAATATTGTCATTGCGAACGCAAGGTGAACCGGAAATCGCATTCGTTTGAAGTCAAACGGAAGATCAGTCGGAATCAATGGTATTCGAGGAATACATACATTTTCACCTGCGTACTTTCCGTTAATAATGGTTGCCTCAATCAAATTCGGCATAAGTCTTTTCACCGCAAGTCGAGTACCGTTGCAAAGTCGAGGTGGGTTTAAAATACGCAATATCATAATAACTGAACCAGCTTTGAGTTGCAAGTTATGTGGTGGAAATCCTGGTAACTCCAGAGAGTTCAAAAACTGCGTTGAATAATTTACTACATCATCGGGATTTGTAGTACCCGTGGCATGATGGTTAGTGCGTTGGACTGTCATGCCAGAGGTCTTGGGTTCGATCCCTGCCTTTACCATCTAAAGTTGTTTTCACGGGTACTGCCTCTTGCGAGGAATTGACAAATTCTCCAAGAGTAATTCTTGTCATGAAAAGTGCTTACTCAAATTTGCCGTTCGGAATCGGCTTAAAACTGTAGGTCCCCTCCATTATTGAAAACAGTACTCGCACACAGGAATGGTTGAGAGTTGTAAGTCACTAGGCCCTAGTTCTCAACGGACTGTTGCGCCACCCAATTTATTTATTTATTTATCGGGATTTGTTATGTCACCAAATCACCAGCGATTTTTGATTGAATGGTGAAATTCAGTGCGTGTACATCATTATTCTTTGCGGCGAGAATTGCTTGTTGACTTAACCAAGCATAATTCTGATAATTCTCACTAATGTTTGGGAAAACATTTTCAATAAGATCTAATTGAGAGTCTACAAATCGGCAAAAGTCGTTGGTAAGAGTAATTAATCCAGTTGTCGCATGATCTGGCACTTTTCCATTTCCAACAGCTAACAATTGTTTGGAAAATTGTGCAGCACTTTGATCAGTTTGAAGTTGAACTGTCATATTAGTGGTGTTTTTACGTTATTCCACAAAAGTGATGCCAGTGATGGCAAGCATTCAATCCATCTGCAGTCGTTCCACGGAGAATTACTGGCAACGTCTGTCTGAAATCGCCTGCCAACAATACGAGTATCATCAAGCAGCCAAAGATGTTGTTACTTCGTCGAATATCCTTCAGTGTGAAGTTAAGTGCTTCAGGTGATTTCTTATGTGTCATTGTGCACTCATCCCAAACAATGAGCTTGCATTGCATCAACAATTTTCCCATTGCACTGGATCGGAAAATATTGCATGTTGGAGTATCAATTGTGTTTAAATTGAGTGGCAACAAGCGCAGAATGTGCAGTACGACCGCCATCTAGAAGATTGCTGCAATTCCAGATGATGCTAACGCCAAAGCTATGTACTATGTCACATCTTGATCGAATAGTGGCCAAAATCAATGAAATGACAAATGTTATCCCTGTCCCTGTTCCTCCAGATGCGTCCATTAAGAATAGACCATCAGTATTATTGTCCACCGCTTGCATTAATGTTTCGTTTACCTTGTTTTCGCTGTTCATTCAGCAACGGCACATTATTTCGAACGAATTACTGCAATGTATCAACATTGTATTGCAGCTCTCGATTTAATTCTTGGTTCAATGCATCGTGCATCGATCGATTTGGCGCAATCATTCCTACTTCAATCAGTAGATTGTTTCCAATAGTCAAGCTTTGATCCTCAATCAGAATCATTCCTTCATTGTAGATTTCATCGGTTATTTGCATGTCGGGATTATTCGTTCGAATGCGCAAGCGATATGTCGTCTTTGTATTTGTTAGATAACTGAATTGGTTGTGAAGGGAAACATGTGGTAATGATAATTGCGAAAAGCGTTCGTATTTGGTACGCATTTGATGAAACAACTGAATCCGCAAGTGTTAAATCCTAATGAGAATCGTTCTCCAGCAAACCCAATAATTGACATGCTTCTCGATATGTTTGGCATTGGTGACCATTCACAGTTTTCAAATGCGCAAATGATTTTGGTCCTCGTACATTTAGATAACAAAAATATTCACTAAATTTTTTTAATGTCGTTTTTGCGATTTTTTCTTATTATGTTTAAAACAAACGTTATTTGATATCGACATATCTCAAACGTTTCTAGAGATATGGTTGACTAAAAAAGGTTCCCAAAAGTAAGCTTTGGTTAAGAACACAGGGCCCTTGAAACGTCAACAAATTTAAAAATTTTACAATAGCTTTCTATGGGAAGCTAAACGGAGTTCACCGCTTTTCTGTTGAAATTTTTCCTGAATTTTGTCTGCTATAAACCTCACAGAGCCCGAGACCTTTCCAACGAATGCAAAACCGTGGAAGTTCGTGCGTTCTGGAGTTATAGCGTCAGGAAGGAAAACCCGACTTATTTTTATATAGTAGATTTCTTTCTTTTTTTCTCAAGATATTTAAGTTGAAAGGTAGGACCCGTGGCGTGATGGTTAGTGCTTAGGAATGTCATTCCACAGGTATTGGGTTCAATACCTGCCTCTACCATTTAAAGTCTTTTTCACGGGTACTGTCCTAGCGAGGAATTGTCAATCCTCCAAGAGTAATTTTTATCATGAAAAATGCCTAAATAACCCGTTCAGATTTGGCTTAAAACTGTAGGTCTCTTTCATTCCTGACAACACAGTTCTAGCATACAGAGCTGTTGAAAGTTGTAAGCCACTAGACCCTAGTTCTCAACGGTAAATTTTCAATAATTGTTGTGCAGGTTTTATATTTTGTAAAAAAAAGTATAGATGAAAATAAGGATTGAAATCGGCTAAGGTGATTTAGTCAATTTTACTATCAAAAATACGATAGTCAATTATCACCTTAGCCGATTCCACCCCAGTACTTTCGAATAATATTCAAGGTGACAAACACAGGGTTATCCATTTTGCGGTTTGAAAAGTAAACGTAAATAAAACACATATAAAATATTTTGTTTTTCATGACATTTCCTTTTTATTATAAAGTTTGAACGATGGCATTACGTGTGAAATACTATATCAATTTAAATCATTTAAATCGATTCTTTTGAGGTAATTTTCGACCACTTTTTGACATATATTGGGCGGTATCTCAGCCATAATTTGACGAATATTGGTTTTAAGTACTCAAGAGTTTAAGGTTTATCTGCATAAACACGATTTTTCACGTAGCTCTACAAAAAAAAGTCCAGTGGTGTCAAATCACATGATCTTGGTACCCAGTTGATATCACCACGACGATAAATTACGCGGCCCAGGAAATGTCTCTTGCAATAAAGCCATATTCGCTCAAGTTGTATGGCATGTGGCATAGTTTTGTTGAAACCACATATTCTCCAAGTCGTATTCTTCATTAGCAGGCAAAATAAGTCGGTTATCATATGATTATAACGCTCTGAATCGTTCCATCGTCGTTTTCGAAGAAGTAAGGTCCAATCACACCTCCGAACTAAAGAACACACCAAACAGTGACTTTTTGTGAATGTAATGGCCTCTCTTCAAATACTTGAGGATTATCAGAACCCCAAAACGAAAATTTTGTTTATAATCATACCCACCGAGTGAGAAGTGTGCTTCGTCACTGAAGTAAATTTTGTTCAATAAATCGCCGTCCACCACCTGTGTTGTTCAAGCACCCATTCGACGTTTCTACGAACGTTGTGAATGGTCAGCTGGCTTCAGTTATTATGTGAGCTGGACTTTATATGGATGTAGGTGTAGATCCAAATGCAAAATACGCCATAATGTGCCGTAAGACAGTCCTAATTCCTGAGAACGAAGAGGAATCGACACAGACTTTCAACTGAAAAAAAAAAAAAAGAAAATTAGTTTGTCAGATATTGAGTTCCTGCTTTTCCATACTTTTGAAACCGCCAAATGGATAACCCGTTATTTATATTCTTATTTTTTTTATTTATAAAAAAGATTTTACATAGTTAGATTTTTTTTTCAAGTTCAAATATGTACCTACGATGGTATAACCAATAATCTTTTAAAACAGATTGCTTTTTATATTGCTGACATTTTAGCCTACTTGTTTAACAAGAGTATTACTTGTGGTATTTTTCCAAAATCCTTAAAAGTTGCAGAAGTTATACCATTGTTTAAAAAAGACAGCAAAAAATGTTTAACAATAAAGTAATGCCATTGCTTTATTTAACATCAATTATTTGCCAAATAGTTGAAAAGTAAAAATTTAAATCTACTTATGCTTCTTATTCTTCTCATAGCGATGGGCAGAGAGTTCCAAAGGCGTACAATATGAATAAAAAATTGACGCTCAGTATTTAGAAAATTGTATCGGGGTAATATTAAAGCAAAGTACCTTGTTGAATGAGGGAAATTCAGCTTACCGTATAGATAATCAGGTTGTTGTGTTTGGATGATTTCATGCAGGTAACTCAGAGAGCGAAAGTTTATTAAGCTGTCTATGCTACAACCAGAAATCCGTACCGCAAAAATGGATATGTGATCATAACGACGTAGATTACAAATATAGCGGGCAATATTGTTATAAGCAACATTCAATTTGCGGCTAGTCACACAGTCTAGTTTACAAAAGATTTCACACCCATACAGCACAATAGGTAGTATAAGGGCCTTAGCAAGTAGCAGTTTAGTTTTGATCGGGATGAAATTTCGAGTGACTTAAAGAAAGACTTCCATAGACTTTACCAATGGCACCAAGAGAGTGTGCGATTGAATACTACTCCTAGGTTTCTAGCAGTGCTAACATATTCAATGGTTTTGTCGTCAAGTTTCAACGGGTTTAAACCCGATAGATCAAAGTTTTTGCGATAGATGGGGAGGGATGTTGATTTGACAGGGTTAAGGCGGAGATCGTTCTTTTTTGACCACTGTGAAATGCGGAGCAGATCCTCGTTCAATAAAGCTACGGCATCATTTTTAGCCCCAAAAGGTCGACTTATCAGGAGCTGCACATCATCAGCATAAAGATGAATTAAACAATGTTTAGCAACTTGTGGTAACTCATTTATGTAAAGCGAGAAGAGGATTGGTCCAAGGAACGATCCCTGTGGCACTCCACTTAAAACATTGAGAAATGTGGACGAGTATCCATTAGCCACCACGCATTGTTGCCTTCCGTTGAGATATGAAAAAACAAGCTTACAGGACTCTAAAGAAACTCCAAAGTTAATTCGCAGCTTTTTACAAAGGAGTGAGTGGTTAACAGTATCAAAAGCCTTTGAATAATCTAACAGGGTTAGCAATGTAACATGATCACTGTCCATTGCCATTGTTATGTCATCAGTTACAAAAAGTAAGGCGGATTTGCAGCTGCACTTAGGTCGAAAACCAGACTGACAGGTACTTAACAGGTTGTTGATTGTAAGATATTTTTGGATCTGCCCCAGAATAGTTTTTTCAAACACCTTCGAAAGAAACGGAAGAATGACAATCGGCCGAAATTCTGTAGCAGAACCTGTTTGCTTTTTGGGTATGGGAATAATCTTAGCCTTCTTCCATTCTAAAGGAAACTCGGAGGTAGTCAATATGCTATTAAATATGTAGGTTATATAGCGCAGTATATATGGAAGCAGTAGTCTCAAGAACTTAGGGTCCATTTGGTCCAGGCCAGTAGCATTAGATTTAATCGATATTATTGCCTCCACAATGTCTTCCTCTTGTATTCTTATAAAACTCAGATAGCTGTTGATAGCAGTTGGTTCCTCCTCAGTAAGAGAAAGAACGGGTGAAGCAACGTTTAAGGGCATGGACGTAAACTTTTTGTTGAGTGCATCACAATCGACGTCAGCAACAGGCTTTTTAGATTGTTTGCCAATACCAATTTCACGCAGGTTTTTCCATATTTTTTGCCAGAGGTTAAAGAACCAAGTTTATTTTCATAATAAAGTCTTTTTGCCATTCTGACCATTACGACAACTTGATTAAGCAGTCTGCAATACAATGTGTGGAAGTGCTTTAGTTTGTAACGTCTCCATTGACTGTAGGCGGCATCTCGTCCTGACATCAGAGCAGAGATGTCGCTATTCAGCCAAGGTGGAGCCGTATGCCTAACGAGAAGGGTTTTAATAGGAACATGCCTCTCAAAAAGCTGATTGACGTTTTGCCGTAAAAACCTGACTTGATCATTTACATTTTGTATATGGTACAGTGAGTTCCATTCTACGCAGTCAAAATCACGCACTAAATCAGATGTGTTTAAGTTTTTGAAGTCTCGGTATTGAAAAAATTGTATGTATCCAAACATACAAAAGGTAAATCGTGCTTGGAAAAACCAGGTGCTAAAAGCTGGCTGTAAAGCATAACCTTACATAACTTACAGATATAGTAACGAACTAGACTTTTTGGTAAAGTGGGTAGCAGTGGAGCAGTTAACGGGACTCAGATTCAGCGCCTTAAGAACTTTAAGGAAATTTTCAGCTAAACGCTTATCCAACAGATAACAGTTGAAATCACCACACAGTATATTATAAATAAAGCAAGAAGAAATTGTCTCTAACGTCGTAACCAATGGTATTATGCTAATACTGTTGTATGGTCTGTAAACTGATCCAACTAAAACATTTTCAGTGTTACAAAACGATACTGACAAAGACATATTCAAAAGGACAGTCGTCATCAGATTTGCATATTAATTTACAACTTATCCCGTCACGCACATACAAAGCGGCACCTCCCCCACAACTGAACTTTCTATCGGCTCGGAAAATTTTGAAACCCTTCAAACTATAAAAATCATCACAAATGCCTGGTTTGAAACCAGGTTTCAGACACAGATACGATATCTATTTTAGATTCCACAAACAGGTACCTAAATTCCCCTAATTTATTAGTCAAACTCTTCGTGTTTAAATTACATATCGAATCATATCGTACAAATTCGTATTCATACCATTGCTAGTGAACCCTCTGATGGCGTTAGCTGCACTCGCGAATTTTTAAGCTTTGAACGTGGCAGAAGCTTGAGAAGGAATATGAAGCAGAAGGAATAATAAAAATAATAATAACTAGCAATAAACACAATATTTGGCAAAAAATTGTTACAATAAATAATAGAAAAAGTGAAGGAAAAAAGAAATTAAGTAATAAAAATATTATATGGACAAATATTGTTATTATTAATAGAAAAAGTAAAAAGAATATGTAGTGAATAGTTACCATTAATAGAATTAATAAAAAGAGAATATTAAATGAGTATTAAAAAGAAAAAAGGCATTTGCATTACAATCATTTTAAAATTATATTTTGCTTTCGGCAAAATTAGTTCGTCGTCGTTGCGGCAGCTTCTAAACAGCAAACGTTGTAAACAGCAAAGCTTTCCCCATCAGCTGTTAGTTTAATAAAAGCAGAGCCATTTTTGTTTACGCACTAAACAGTTGGTGATTATTCCTCATTCCGATAGCATGGTGAAGAAGAGTGCGATGATTTTTTGCTAAGACTTTCATTCAAGAAACAGGCGTTGTCGGATTCTATGCCCTGCCCAAGTCACGCAGTGAGAGTTGATGATTCTGTTGTTGTTTTCTGTAGACAGTAATGCACTTCAGTAAAGAATTCCTCTCTTGCATACTGGAAAACTTAAGAATGACAGGTGGTGAAGCTGGGCTATTAGAATTTCGTGAGCGAGAGCGAAAAATGTTCTTCTGTGTGGGTGGTTTGCATTTACGCGGTTAAGCATGGACGGTTAAAGAGCAAAGTGAGGTTTTCGTCTGGTAGACAAGGAACTCCAAACATGACGGCGTCTGCCGCGATCTCTTTTTTTTTTCAGTTGAATCGATTTGTTGTTCCAATGACAAAAGTTTAGAGTTGAGTTCACGCATGTCACTTAAATGCCCCTCGATGAGATCGACTCTCCGCACAACATCTGCAATAGTGGTGTTTGTAGTGTCCAACTTGCTGTCGAGGGTGATTGTATTAGCAGAGTTGGCTTCAATGCACTCAACCCGATTTACAATTTCAGCTATTGTTGTGTTTACTTGGTTAAGCTTCTCAAACCAAGTATTTTCAGCTTGACATGACCAAAGCGTTTGATATGGTCAATCATGATATTCTTTTGAACAAACTTTATAAAGCTGGTTTTAGAGGTGAAATCCATAATTGGTTTGCTTCTTATTTAAGCCACAGGACACAAAATGTTAAACTTGGAAATGTCTTTAGCGAGGTCATGGATATTAGTATTGGTGTGCCGCAAGGTTCTGTATTGGGCACGGTTTTGTTTTTAATATATGTAATGTGAATTCCTGGTGATCTGGCTTTTACTTACGAAAGCAGTAACTTATTTAAACTACAAAAAGACTTGCAAGTTTTAAGACAATGCGTCGCCTGGATAAAATACTGTCGTATGTGAAAAATTGAGGTTTTGAGATTTAAATGCAGTTTTGTTATTTAATTTTTTCTCTACAATCTAGTGAAATCCGTTTTTCGATATCTGCCTTAGTTTTCAAGATAATATCCTTAAAATTTGTCGTATGTGCAAGGTCGCCAACATTTAAGTATTTCTTTGTCGTATGTGTATACAAAATGCTACACATACGACAAAATTAAAACATACGACATTTTTTTCATACAAAATCTGTTCAGTCAACGTTTGCTTAATAATTGTCGTATGTGTCATTCCATGCCCCAAAAAAAGACTTATGCGACAAGTGTAGTCTTTATAGGGCTAATAAAGAAACATATTCGGAAGCTGAAATTCAGATTTATGAAAAACGTTTGGAAGAAAAGAGATTCACGAAGACTGAGCGCGAAAAAAACTTGCAAAACCTTGATGAAAGCACCGCGTGCCGTTTTGATGTATGACCTAGAAAACGTATTTACACTACCAAAAATATAATACATCGAACTTTTTTTATAAAAGAAAACTTTGTGTATACAATCTAACTGGTACACTTATCATACCCGGTTCCGTAAAAGTAACATACTGCATAATCTGAAATGAGACAGTAAGCGGGCGGTCTGGAAATGATATCGCCAGCGGATTAAAAAAAAATCTTAAAAAAAGTTGTAGATGACCACCCAAACATGAAAAGAATAATTTTGTGGAGCGATTCATGCGTTCCACAAAATAGAAACCGGATAACGTCGACTGCCATCCTGCAATTCCTTCATGACCATTCAAATATAATCAAAGAAATAACGCAAAAGTTTTGTGAGCCAGGACATTCTTGTTTGCAAGAAGTTGACTGTGTCCACAGCGTAATTGAAAAATATTTACGAAACATCGAAATACCCAGTCAAGTCACTTTAATTCGGCTTTTAAACAAAATGAATTTTTCAAACTTTAGCTTAAAAAATTTGCAAATGAATCAAAAGGATTTTAAAAACTATGCTTTCAAGTCCGAAAACCTGGCTTTCCAGCATCCAGTTTTTTAAAGTCAAAACTCTTATTTACAACGAGGGGAATACTTATAAAATAGGATGTAAGACTTCATTCAAAGAAGTGGATTACACTTTATGATTTGACAAAAAGGACCGGACATTTTCAAAAGCCAAGCGATGATAATTTATGGCAAAATGAGCTACGTTTATCTTCAGCAAAACGCCATTGACTCCAAAAAAAAAAATGATATAAAAAGTATGATTCCGTACCTAGAAAAAAATGAAGATAAAGCATTTTATCGTGCTATTCTAAAAATCAATTACTGAAACTTTGATCTTTTAAAGTCTATATATTTGTGTTCCTGCTAGAATGTTAATTAACTTAATATTTAAAAAAATCAAATGAACTGTGAATTAAATAATGTGATTTGTTTTTAACTTACGAATTTTTTATGTTTATGTTTTAATTAATGTGATTTTTTTATACTTCCAGATATATTTAAGTTTAGACACCAAAAGTATTTTTTAATTAATCGAATATGGTTTTTTTTTATAATTACATTTTTAAGTTTAAAAGCAAATATTTTCATACCGAAAAATAAATAAGTAAAAATAAATCTGGGTTTGTTTTCGTTTTTAAATAAATAATTGGTATGTTTCTATATTGTCGTATGTTATATACTAATAACATAACATTTTTTGATTTATTGTCGTATGTGTGATTATTTTGTCGTATGTGTTTGGGTAACAAGCTGTTCTGGATAAATCGTCACATACGACAACGGCATTTTGGGGAAAATGGACCCTCATTTCTTTCATTATTAGAATAGTGTATTTATTTTAATGTTTTTTGGTCGGCAGATGTTTTGTGCATAAGCCATTTTATTTTCAAAAAAATCCACCGTGTAGTTTTTGAGAAGTAATTTTTTGAACTTTAAATGCGTCTCCTGAAAAGTAGCAAATTGTTACATACGACACTATTTTATCCAGGCGACGAATGGTAAGTATTTTATTTGATAAAAAACTGAACTGGAAAGCCCACACATCACAGTTAAAACAGTACATGTTATCTGTTACTCGAAACATTTTTGTGTTAAGACCATTTTGTTCAAAATCCTTGTTGATAACATATACTACGGAATCGTTCACTCGAAGCTGCAATATGGTACATCTTGTTGGGGAGGCACTTATTGCAATACACTTGAACCTCTTGTTTTGTCTCAAAAGCATATAATAAGAATTATCTGCAGTACTTAAAATTTTCTTTATGGGTAGTGGTTTTACTTCCGAAATTCGAAACTCAAATTTGTACAACTTAAGGATAAATGGCAATTTTTTAATTAAAGTTCCAGCTTCTAACAAAACCCACCACTCAAATTTTTTCAATGTCATAGCACCTAACCATTTTAATTATCTTCCTCACAATATTCGAATTTTAAACGAACTGAAGCTCTTTTTGAAAAAAGTCAAAATATGGCTCTTTACAATGGATAGCTCAGAAATCAAAAATTTATTGATAAATATAGTTTAATAAAATTTGTATTTTTTTCAATATTCTTTATGTTTTTTAAATGTTTATAATTATACTCTTCTCTTATAATTTAACATTATTTATTACCTTTGGCATCTTCGTTTTTCTAGCATTTGTTTCTGTTAATTTTATTTATGTATATAAAAATTATTCTTTAAATAAAACGTGACCCCACACGTAATATATATATATGATAAGTGTCTTTTTTTAAAGGGTCATTCGTCACTAAGCCTTAAATGGTTACAGAATGACTTTTTATATTTTCCTTTTTTTACAATACATTTTAGAGTATGTCATTTAAAATTATTATTTTGTAAATTATTATAAAAATGAAAAAGATAAATAAAAATAAAAAAAATGTTGTATGATGTCACAATGAGGAGTAAAATAAAATTTAACTGATGAACTAGGCCAACCAACATTTTTACTTTTTTTTTACATCGCTATAGGAAAAAATACACCCGCACTTATTTTTCTTAAAAAGCCTTTCTGCATCTTTAGATGTTATCATCTTTGAAGCAAAATTTATTTGAAGATGATATTTCTGTTAGTTTTTGATTGTATGGCCAACAAAAAAGCTATCTCGGACATACAGACGTTTGGACCTCGGAACACAAGCACACATGGACATAACAAACCTTTGATTTAGATTCTAGGGACCTTAAAACGTGGAAAAATGTCAAAATTTCCTTTCTATGGAAAGTTAAAATGAAAAGACACACACTTCAATATTGCATTGAAATTGTTAAAATTAACTAGAAAAATGGTGACATTTTTTCAGTCTGAGTTCAAAGTTTTGTCAAAAGACGTTCTGACCTATTTCTTTGGGATTAAAGAAAAAATGAGGCATTTATCGAGTTCATAATGTAGAAAGTGTGTAAAAAGGATATGGTGTTGCAATCGTAGTAGCTATTTGGCTTGTGTAACGGCATATCTTCCTCTTTTTAATGAAATATTCATCCAAAAGTTGTTCTTAAAAAGTACTATTTTTTGAATACCAAAATTGAACATCTTATTGGAAACTAAAGGAAAAGATCCAAAAAATGTTGTGTCTGGCTAAAACTGCAGATTTAGAGATTCAAACTTAGCAATTCAAAATCTTTGAAAGTATCTTTAAGTGTCCTGAATTCATATTGAAATGAAAATTATTGTGTGACAAAATAATTTTAAATAATCCCACCGAGATCAACATTGATTTATCACTCGAATCACTCAGTCATTCGGTGTTAAAAAATATCCTTTAGGCAAAAAAAAAAAAAACAAAAACAACAAAAAACACATTAATATCCTTTTCCACTTTGATAACACAAACAGGATATAAAAACAAGTTGGTAAGATGGATGAAGAAAACAAAAATTAAAACAAATAAAACAAAACACAAGTCAGACTTTAATCTTAAAAAAAAAAAACTGTTTATTTTATTTTGTATTTCTCTGAAAAATCGCCTTTGCCATCAACAGCAAGGCGTTTGTTGTCGTCTCGTCTTTTTCGTCCTTGGTTGGTTGATATACCAACTGTAGGTTCAGTGGTTGTTGTTGTTGGTTTCCAACTCATTTATTGGGTTTGTGCGGTGTATCCTTTGTGTTGTTTTTAATATCTGATTCTTAAGCTCATTATAAAAAGGGCGGAAGCCTACTGAAGCATCGTTGAAATCTTCAATTTTTTTTTCTTCGGTTTCGCTTTGTTTTGTTAACCCTTAAGGAAACACTAGCTTGTACCTACTAATATATAGGACAAAGTCCTTTTTTCTGGTAAATGCGATTTTCCGATCAGTTGCACAATCTTGGCTTTCATAGTGTCCTTACAAGCTTCTTGAGCTTCAAGCTAAACGACGACGACGACAAGAACTACGAGACATTACAAAGAGTTATAACCAATGATGAATTCGAGCAGAGTGGTCCGGTCGGTCGGTCGAGGGTTTTTCTTTGTCCTTCTTTTGCTATGCTACTCCAGCTTATTTCTCGTATTGCTCTCCTCTTGGTAATGAGAAGCGAGGGAATAAAAAGAGGATATACCAACCTACCTTCCATCAATTTCACTATGGAATTTAACGGCAGAAGACGAAGGACCAAGGACGAAAGTAAGTAGCTACTTGGAAATGGAAATTGTAAATATGTTCAGTAGAGATGAGCGGGAAATTGTCGGACTTAATATTTCAATTTCTGAAGAAGAAGCACACAAAAAAAAATGAAACATCATACTACTCTCGTCCTATACCTGTAGAGCTTTCTTGTTTTATACGAGTATAGATAGAAGAAAATCGCCTAGAACTATATTACATAGGGTGCCGGGAATGGCGATGGTTAGTTATGGTTATGACTTTGAAGCTTCGTGTTTGAACTCTTGTAAGTAAGGTTCTTTTGAATTTTAAATAAGAAAATAAAAACTCTCAAATATTTTCCGGAAAAATGTAAATTGATAATGTTTGCGTGTCTGTTTAAAAGCTGCATGAAGTGGGTTTATACTCGTATAGCACCTAAGCTTGTATTGTAGGGTGCTTTGAAAAGTAATTTAAGATGTAAACATACTTATGTTTCGAGTTCTTAAATTTAGTGCAAGAAAACATTTATCTTTAATTCTAATTCTTGAAGTTTAAAACTAGTTTTTATTCAAAATGAATTGACCAAAAGATCACAATCAATTTCTCACTTTTATAAACAGTGAATGAGATTTTACAAAAATTCTTCTTCTTTAGTTTTATTTTCTTCCAAATTCAATTTATATCCATTAAATTTAAAATCCATTAAGGGAAAAAAAATATCCCACAAATTTCTTTTTACAACTACGATATGACATAAATACGTCGTACATCATAATATTAAAATGTATGAAGTAAATTTAAATTTATATTCATATGAGTGCGGATTTGCATGAACGGATATCGAAGCAAATAAATTATGGCGAACCAGAAGTAGGAAATTAATTTCCGGTCCAATTTTTACTGCACTAATCCAACCAGCGATTTATGCAGCTCTTCGTATAATCATATCTAAACTCTGAAGGATTCGACAAGGAGTAAAAGCACACAAACATACGTACCTACATCAATAACATCTATGTATGCAAGTATGTAAATATTTGTATATGAAAAAGTAATAGGAGGTTCAAATTGATTGTTTTTTTAAAGAGGGAGTTTAAAAAAAACTCTTATAGGGATCATTACATGGCTCAACATTTTAAACGTAAAACAATTGTTGGTTGAAAAAGTTCATGGAGCAAGGAAAGAAGCTGCACATATGGTGTACTACAAGGGTCACAACTGGGTCCGGTCCTTTTTGTACTTTTTACGGATGCACTCCTACGGGTTTTGAAGAACAGCACAG
Source organism: Eupeodes latifasciatus (assembly GCA_920104205.1). Classification (NCBI taxonomy): domain Eukaryota; kingdom Metazoa; phylum Arthropoda; class Insecta; order Diptera; family Syrphidae; genus Eupeodes; species Eupeodes latifasciatus. Next base: position 150,683,089 of record OV049926.1, on the reverse strand, counting down.
CTTTTGCAAATGCAGACGGTATAGCTATTTTTGTCAGACACATGTGTCTTGAAACCGCAACAGGAGTTTGATGAAGTCACTCGATGGTGCCACGATTTTGAATTAGTCATTAATGCAACCAAAACGAAAATTATGCTCATTGGTGCACCAAACAAACAAAAAGAGACAATTAACATTTTCATTCAAAATCCTTAATGTCCGACTTCAAGAAAAAGTGATGCCATTGAACTAGTTCAATCAATCAAATACCTTGGAGTTACAATAGATGAACACTTTCTGTGGTACGAGCATATTACTATCGTAAGGCAAAGTATGAGGATTCCTATATGTTTTCTTTATTTCATCTGGAAAGATATTCAACAAAATATGTTCAAAATCAGGTTCACTATTCACTTTTTGAATCTCGATTAAGATATGGAGTATTAGCTTGGGGAAATGCCTCGAAAACGCATATAGATAAACTTGTTAATCTACAGAGGAGAATTGTAAACATGATTAATAAAAACCATCTACATTTGAAGTGCTTGAATGTGGAAAATATATTAAGGATGAAAGCAGTTCTTAAATACTACAACGATTCCAATAACCTATTTCACATAGTGTAAACACTAGAAGAAGAGCGCAAGGTCTACTTGAAATACCGATGATGATGATGCTTCGTGGTTAATACAACTATTATTGTTAAACTTTCGAAATATGATCAAATAAAAATCTAAAAAAATCTTTTAGTCTTCTAGTCTTCTAGTATTTTAGTCTTTGAGTCTTTTAGTCTTCTAGTCTTCTAGTCTTCTAGTCTTCTAGTCTTCTAGTCTTCTAGTCTTCTAGTCTTCTAGTCTTCTAGTCTTCTAGTCTTCTAGTCTTCTAGTCTTCTAGTTTTCTAGTCTTCTAGTCTTCTAGTCTTCTAGTCTTCTAGTCTTCTAGTCTTCTAGTCTTCTAGTCTTCTAGTCTTCTAGTTTTCTAGTCTTCTAGTCTTTTAGTCTTCTAGTCTTCTAGTCTTCTAGTCTTCTAGTCTTCTAGTCTTCTAGTCTTCTAGTCTTCTAGTCTTCTAGTCTTCTAGTCTTCTAGTCTTCTAGTCTTCTAGTCTCCTTGCCTTCTGGTCTTCAATTCTTTTAGTCTTCTAATAATTTACCAGTAGTCTATTAATAGTCTTCTAGTATACTTCTATTAGTCTTTTAGTAGACTTCTAATACTCTTCTTATAGTCTTCTTATAGAAGACTACTAGAAGACTATTCTTCTAGTAGTCTTCTAAAAGTCTTTTAGTAGTCTTCTAGTAGTCTTTTAATAGTCTTCTAATAGTCTTTTAATAGTCTTTTAATAGTCTTCTAGTAGTCTTCTATTAGTCTTTTAGTAGGTTTCTAATAGTCTTCTAATAATCTTCTAGAAGTCTTCTAAAAGTTTTTTAGTAGTCTTCTAATAGTCTTTTAATAGTCTTTTAATAGTCTTTTAATAGTCTTTTAATTGTCTTTTAATAGTCTTCTAATAGTCTTTTAATAGTCTTCTAATAGTCTTCTAATAGTCTTTTAATTGTCTTTTAATAGTCTTCTAGCAGTCTTCTACTAGTATTTTAGTAGTTTTCTAACAATCTTTTAACTTTTTTCCAGTTGTTTTTTAATATCCTTCTGATAGTCTTTTAGTAGCCTTCTAGTAGTCTAACCACAACTAGATTAAATCACATGGACATTGGGGAAAATGAAAATATGACAGCTTCCGTTTTTATAGGTAGTCTCCCTATGTTTGTATTCAACACCGTTCTTGTTTTTATGAAGTACCTATTAAATTATTGCTTCTATGATGACAATAGCAAAAGCTAAGGATTCTTTAATTTGATTTTGTGTGCAATTCACTTACCACATGCAATCATGGCCTTCAACAAACAGCACAGCAGTGATGTAAGCAAATAACAATTAGAACTTTACCAACAGTATTAGGTTTACATTCAACAACATCATCATCCTTATTCAATACCATTTCCAATGTACTATAGAATCGTACGTAGGCGAAGAACTCAAAGAATTCTAACCTATTACCTTTCGAAAACCCTGCTCAAGCTCACTCTGCTTGCTAGCCTAGAAATATACATTTCTTCTTCATAAAAACACTTTTCCTGACCATGGAATAAATGTATGTATGTATAGAAAGAGGACATACATACATACAGTCATTTATAGTAGGTACTCGTAGGTACTGTGGTACATGCGAAATCCTCTGCATCTCATGAGGGCTTTCAATTTAATTAATCCAGACTATTGGTAAAACTGTTTTAGAATTCTCGTGGTAGTTTCCTAGAGTTCCGGCAGTTTAATTAAGTAGAAGCCACTTTCACAATGCCACTTTTCTATAACGTCATTGGCACCAAACTATAGCAAATATACAATTCGATTCTGTTGCTGTTGCTGTTGGATTAGGGCTTGCGACTACACCAGAGCTTAGATGCATATTCACATGTATCCATAGGATTTTATGTTGAAAACTTAAAGCTAAGGGGATGCTCCTGGGGGCACTCGAGTATGCAGGCCATGCTTAATAATTCTATTTAACCGACAAAGACTCATCGCAACACTATCAATTACTGTTTGCACAAACTTTCAACCTGTGCGTGTAACAACAAATGACAATAACAACAACAGCTTCGAACATGCATTCGTGAACTTGAACAATAAAACTAAAATTGCAACAGAATATACATAGGTACGTAACGTATAGTATACGATACGTATTATATGCTCTTATCATTGTCATCCTCTTAAGGACATCTTTAGTATAGTATCTAACTCGAGCACAACAGCAAGGGTGGATTAAGTGCAAATTTCACACAATAAGTGCATGATTTAGTCAATGATGATGATGATGTGGATGTGGATGCAGATCCGGGAGAGAATAAGGAAACAATAGTGGCGATGTCTGATGACGGAAGTGAATAGTTAAGCGGTTAATTTTATTTAAGATCATGACATATCAACTATAGATGTGCTGAATATTTTAGAGCATTAATTGAATTAAAGCATTTTATTGGATTTAAGCTTAAATAAGGAATTATTGCGAGAAAGAAGAGAGTAGTAGAGGCTGGTAGTAAGTACAGGGTGTTTTTTTAGCTGTATGAAAAGACTTTCTGTTCTGGAAGGATTGACAATTTATTATGAACCGTTCGAACAAATGAACCTGTTCTGTAATTTCATAGAGCATTTCTTCTGAAGAATTTTATTTACTGATAAAACTCATTTCTGGTAAAGTGAGTTTGTCAGTAAGCTTATTTATCGTATATGGAGCGGGGAGGCAGTCCTCAAACCTTTTATGAATCACCATTACATCCATGAAATTTTGACTGTTTGGTACTGTTTACACCCTGCTGAAGGTGCTATTGGTTCTTTTCAATTGAAGATTCCATCCATCTATTTCGGTTCACTGTATTGTGAATAAGCTGTTCCAACGAGTGAAAATTAAGGGATTGAGCTTCATTCATTTTACGAGTAGTTGACCTTCATGTTATTCTTGATCTTTCAACTCTTCTTACAATTCTTAGAATTCCACACAAAGGACTGCATTGCTTTATTCTCGTTTGGTTTTCTCAAAATATGCCCAATACAAAGCCATTTTTATTGCCAGAAATATCGAGTTCTACCTTTTTCGGTGAGTCATATCCCAAGGTATCACAGGCGTATAGAGAGAACAATTTAACGTTGGATTCGCAGAGTTTCAAAGCTTAGTGCTTTGCGATATTATGGAAGATGTCTATTTATTTATTTAATTTTTAAAAGGAAAAGCAAAGTATACACGGTTGGAAGATCTTCCAATATTGGCCGAACTTTCAAAAATCTTCCAATAGTAACCAATTAGGATGCTATTAAGCAAAATTGTCCATTTATTAGATATAATATTAAAATATTGCATATTAGACAATTTTTCGGCAGAAAATCGACTGAAAATTGTTGACAATTGTTTTTTTACACGGTTGGAAGATGACCGTTGTCTTGAGTTCAATCTCTGCTTGTGCCATCTAAAGTTTTTTTTTCACGAGTACTCTCTGTTGCGAGGAATTGACAAATCCTTCAAGATCTTCCAATCCTCATTTGCTTTACGTTTGAAGCAAACACTGTCGTCCAAAATTTGGTAATTTTTTAGTCACAAACATTCACGTAAGTAAGTCAGCTTCTTATTTTTCAAGTTCACTTTTTTTCCATCTTTAAAAGATTTTGATTTGATAGCTTCTGATTCCCAACAAAAGGCTGAACATTTGTTGATTTATTTCCTTAATTTCAACTCCTATAATGTGGTTTTCATTTTTATTTTTTGTATGCTGGAGTGCCACATCTTTTTTTTATCTTAATGACAAAATCAAAGTCAATTCCACTGTCAGTTGATATAATAATGTCTATAAGTAAGTGAAATGTGTCACCTTCACCTACCTCAGAATAATCTTCTCTTGTGTGTTGCTACCGGTTTATTTTTTTTATTTTTACGTTGACTATAGTAACTTATTCTTTAAGGATATTTCTCATGTTAAGTGATTGTCAGATGCATAAACGGATAACCCTACCAATTTTAAAAATGTTCAAAATCGACGAAACATAAGGTCTAGAAGTTGATGTTGTTCTCATTTTCAAGCCACCAATGGGGGTTATACGGGCTGATTTATTGGGAAAAGTATTGAAAAACAGAACTAATCAATTGAACTTTGTAACACATAGCTTTTTTTTTAACTTTTATTTTTGTCTTATTAAAATTTTGGATAGACTAAATAAACTTAAAAAAATATACATTATTATTATTGTAATTATTAAAATTATTTTTATAACTCATACCCACTCGCGCCGGACATATGCCAAAAATAAAATTTAAGCAATAAATGCCATGAAGTTATAACTCAAAATTAATTTCAACAATATTTATGTCTTCAAAGTTATCAATCACTTAATGAAACACCCTATAGTTGAGATAAAATGGATGACAAATAAATTCATAACGTCATCCTTCTTGTTTCCGCGTTATTCGCTATCGTAAGTGGCTTCGATTCACTCAAGGCTTAAATTAAACTTTCTATACATATCCAAGCAACAATTTTTAGTAAAAAATTGGCTTATAAGCCGATTTATAACCTGAGGTTATTTACCGAAAAGTAATGAAATCGGTAAAAACCACGGCTGGGAAACGTTCCAGAACCATTACCATTACCCGAAATGGTCAGTAACTTTTGAACTTGGGTTTTTTCTTGGTAACAAGAAACCGATTTTAAAGAGTTAAATAATAACTTCTTCTAAACCTGGGTTTTTGTGTGGTAACAAAAAAACAGCTTTAAACGGTAAAATAATAACTGCTTATTGGAGATTAAATGTAACCGATAAGAAACGGTTAATATCTTACGTTCCGTTGACGTTATTTTGAAGCGTTATGGTGACGTATTTTATTTACCAGTTATTACAGGTAGTAAGGAAACCTAAAAATCGGTTTTTTTAATACCTGGTTTCAACGTTGTAATTAGGTTACTTAAAAACCATTATTTTTCGTCGGTTAGAACTAGGTTACCAAAAAACCCAGTATATTCCCGGAATCAGTTATTTTATAACTATTTACATATAACTTTCCTGAAAATGAAATTCCTTTTAAATAAAAAGAGGTTAAAAAAATACTTTTTACATGTTTTTTATTCATGTTTAAACTAAACATTTATCTACTTTAGGAACTTAAAACTAATGCATACTTAAATATATATATATATTTATATAACTTAAGATTAATAAACAAAATTTAATCGTTTGCTGACCCGTCGCTAAAAAAAAAATACACAAATTTATTATAAAAAAAAAGAAAAGCAATATTCTATTTTTTAGTTTATTATAGCTACAAAAATATATAAATATATCTTTTTATATAAAAAGAAATGAAGGTAAAATTAACTTACATTTTTCCTAGCCTGAAACGGTCCTGTTTCAAGTACGTTTTTATGTATGCGGATCCCTCCGCATCGCTAAAGTTAGGAAACCTCTTCCTGACCGCCTCCACCATCACTCCAAAAATTTGCTTAAACACATCGAACCGTTTTTTGGTGACCGTTCCGAACCACGAGTATTCGAGGAGCGAAGTGTCTTCAAACATGCACCTGGACAGGACATTGTGCAAACAGTTTTATTCGCGCTTGCTCCTTCAAATGTGCTGAGTTTCCGAATATATTTAAAAGAAAAACAGAACGAAACGAAAATTTTAGTTATAATTTAACACATAGAAAAAAATAATATTAGTAAAAATTCATTAGTAAGAATAAATTAGTAAGAATACATTAGTAAGAAACATTATACAAAATACATTACATTAGGGGCGAAACGCATAAATGAACACTTGCTGGTTTACATTAATTTTTTATGATTTTCATGATTTAAATCATTTTATTAAAAATAAAAGTGTTCAAGGAAAAAAAAACTATTGACTGTTTACAGTCAAATATTTCTTATTCAAAGAAGCCTATAGCACGGCAACAAGCATAGCTACAATTTATCTTCTCAGAAGACTTGTAGCAACCATATAATTCGCAGTTGCTTTATGTAGCTCGGATTATATGGTATCTCGATTAATTCGGGAAATATGCGTCAAGCCAAGGTGTGATGGTCATCTTCTGATGAGCCCAACCATCAGACCGGGGCGAAACGCATAAATGAAGACTTGCTGGTTTACATTTATTTTTCATGATTTTCATGATTTAAATCATTTTATAATATTAGTAAAAATACAAAAGAATTAACGCATACGAAGGCTCGCTTAAAAACTGGATCAGCCTCAATTTTTTCTTCTAGCTCATCCATCTGGACATGATTTTTGATGGGCAACAAGCTGTCGGGAATTTCAGCTGTCCGCTCAGCTCCAAGGCACAGTTTCTCGATAATAACATTCAAGCTTATCTCCGTCTTAGCCATTAACTTTTCGAGGAGTTGCTTATTTTCGACGGAATCCACTTTTAATGCCCCAGCAACATTTCGAGGGACTGGACTTGCCCTTTGTTCAGCCCGCACATTTTGAATTGTTTGTAAGGCAATTTGCTGTTGAGAAGTGTTGGAATCTGAAATGTTCAATAAGAAATATTTTAGAACTTATTTTTAAATTGAAACATTAAACAAAAAGAATAACATTTTGTATGGAATGATAAGAGTTATATACTTTTGGGCTATGACATCTGCTGCTAAGTACTTCTGGAAACTGCATAGTTTCGAATTGAGACGACAAGTATTTTAGCTTTTTAGGTTTTAGAAAATTTAAACTAAATTAATAAATCGAAAGTACTTACCGATATTATCAAAAATGATTTTGTGCCCTATTTTCTACCAGTCGTCCGATAGTTCGAGTCATTGTTTGCTTATAGGAAAAATGCTAGTAATATTTGTACTTGTTTTGTATGAGGAAGTAAAAATAATGTGATTTGTTTACTTATTTTTTACTAGAGAGTTAAAAAGAAGAGATTTTTTTACCTATTCTTTATAAGAAAAGGTGAAATAGGGAAAAAAATTACCCAAAATAACGTTTTATCCAATAAAAATAATTAAATTTAATATATTTTGCAAAATGACTTACCAAATATTCTTTTGGACACAATAATCCTGTTGACTCCAACTCCTTTGATAAACAGTCCATTTGTGTTCGATAAATTACTTTTTTATAATTTTCACAACTCACTTATTAGCACTTAGCAAACTTTACGACTTCACGCCACGCGCAACAAAAACCAACTGACGAAAACATAGTCTGATACTGATTATAAAATAGTTTGTGTGGTTGAGTGAGTTTGGTTGTGGAGAGAGTACAAATGAGTTAGACTATTACTGAGGCTCTAGATAGATAATATTTAGGCTAAATATAGATAATATGGAGTGAAAAATAATAAAAAAAATAATTTTTCAACTGAAAAAAGGTTATATTTCAACTCAAAATTAAGCTTTTTTAAAACCAAATTTACAATTCAAATAAAATTAGTAAAATATGAACCAATAAAACAAATTATTTAAAAACCAATTTGACTTAACTACCAATAAAATAAGTTTTTTATAAATAGTTTTACATTTTTAGTAAAACTGGTAAGATTATAGCCAATTAAATAATTACCAAAATCAAAAGTGTTTTTTTTTTAACCTGAAAAATCAGTTATTTTAAAGCTGGTTTTTAACTTGATAGCCAGAACTGGTAATAAATTAACCAGAAAAATGAAAAAAAGTAAATAATTGGTAAATATAAACCTGATTTATGACGCAGGTTTCAAATAGGATTTCTTAAAGCCAATTTTAAACCTGGGTTATTAAAATACCTAAAAAAAGGATGCAATATTACCTGAAACTAACTTTGAGTTTATTCCAGGGTTTGATTTTACCGAAAATTTCCCTCAGTTTTTAAAACCAATGTTATTCCAGGTAAAATTAATAACCGCGGTAAGTTTGCTACTGAGGTTACAAATTGTTGCTCGGGTATAGTTTCAATTAACCACTTTTTGTAATTAAAAAATTTTAATACAATATTTTCAAAACACCAAACCAAAAATAAACAAAAATCGCCATTTAAATTTAATTGCTCCTATTTTTTATAAAAGTTTAATTAATAACTAAACTCTCAACAAGCAAATCCCGAAAATTCATAGAAAATTTCTCTACGGCACAGAGTAAACATCTATCAAGCTACGCATAAATCTCTATGAGCTGGGGTTCTCTTAATGTATCCTGTAAAATTATAAAATATACATATGTTTAAATAATAAACAAATTATGCTTGTCTCGCATTGTCCTTGCTAATGCTCTATACAACTACTGAAAACCCATTTAATTATAATATTTCATTTTTGACCGGAAGCGTCCTAACTATTTATGTACGAGTACCAAGGACCTCCCAGCTTCATTCTACGTTGAATAGAAATAACTATGATGCGTTGGGGGGTGACTTTGGCTAGCTAGGTGGTTGGCTAGCATACAAAGTGGTTAACAAATGAAACGTTATGAGTTTGTCATGTCCATGAAACCTCAAAGTACACAAAACCTTTTGCCTATATACCTACTCCTATATTGTATTGTACCTATACTGAATGTGATGTTGTTGTTCTTGCTGCCTTTGCTGTTGATATCCTTTTTGGTTGACCATGTTGGCTAAATATTTATAAACGCAATAATATTATCACAAGGTAAAAGCCGTCATCATCGTTTGACTGTTGTCCTCGGTCGGTTTCTGTGCCGTTGGATGTTGGTCAGCGGCTTCGTCGTCGTCGTGGTCATTGTCAGGGCCAAAAAATGGTTTTCCTGCATCATATACTATTGTTTGACAAAGGTGATTTTCCTTGTTTGTTTGGGATTCTTTTATGATTATTATTATAAATCTAGGGTTAAATTGAGTTGTACAACGTAAACATAATGCATACAAGCCTTTTTAATGAACTTTATGTTTTAATAAAAGATTTTTGATTGTATGATAGGTTTTAGGTGGAAGAAGCTTAGGGGTAGGAGATGGACATAAAATGATTTAATTTTGGATATTGGTAATATTATATTGACGTGTGGTGTTCATGATGAGAACCTTAAGTTATACCTGTTTATTGTGGTGTGATTAACTGAGAGACTATAAGTGATTTTGTGGGTTAACTAATGAAAATATTTTTTAAAGAGTTGAAAATACTCAGTTATCTATATATATAAAAATTAATGCCACTTTTCGTTGTAATGTTATAACTCAACAATGCCTTTACCGATTTGGATAATTTTGGTGTTTAATTATTCGTGGAAGTCCAGAGAAGGTTTGTACATAGAGAAAAAAAATCTTGAAAAGGTGTTAAATCAACATCTTTCTATACTCCCATATACAAACAAATTGTACTAATACTTAAAAGCCAATTTGAACCTTTGGCAAAACAATAGAAGATAAAAAAAGTGACGTTAGTTCTGTCAAACAAATTTAATGTCATCATATGTCATTTCATTTTATCAGCGATAATCATTGCTTTGTTGTGTTTATATTTTCCAAAATATTGCTGAGTTGTTGAGTGAAGGTAAAATGCCACGAGAACGACCAAAAATAGGCCGGCGAACGCGTAATGCAAATCAGGTGGCATTATTAAGATGATCTCAGACTACAGATGAACGCGCAAAAGCTAATGCATCGCAGCGTGAACGTACTGCACAGAATAGATCTGTTGACCCTGTACCTGTACTTGGTCTTGCACGGCGATCACGAATACATCGTGCTGTTTTGGATGAAATGCTGCGTGCTGCTTTTAATTACAATAGTCAGATTGATTATAATAGTATGTACGGATACATTGGTATGATGGACGCAATATGTCCACATTGTGATGCGGCTAACTTTCAAGGTGAAAGCCCGGCATGTGTTGTGCTAATGTGCTAATGTGAGATTGCCAACATTAAAAACTCCGCCCGAACCATTGTATTCATTTATTTTTTGGACATCTCAAACGTCGAAGCAGTTTTTGAGTAATATTCAACAATACAATTCGGCTTTTCAAATGACTTCTTTTGGTGCTACTAAAATTATTAGAGATTCCAAATTCAACAAAAACATGTATATGACACAATCATACAAGCCGTTTCCAAGAACGCAGGTGGATTATATTTCTTGGGTGGTGTACCTGTTGGTACAGGCAAAACTTTCGTTGTACCATTGATTTTAGCGACTATTCGATCGGAACAGAAAATTGCATTGGCACTTGCATCTTCGGGAATTGCTGCTACATTATTAGAAGGTGGTCGGACCGCACACTCTGCATTAAAATTGTCATTGCATGTACAGTACAGGTGATTGAAACTCCAACTTGCCATATTTCGGGAAATTCTGCTATGGCAAAAGTTTTGCGATTAACGTCAATTATTTTATGGGATGAGTGCACAATGGCGAATAAAAAATCAATAGAAGCATTTAATCGAACAATGCAAGATTTACGCGGTAATCAACAGCTTTTTGGTGGTGATCTGATAGCTGTCAGGGGACTTTCGTCAAACATTGTCTGTCATTCCTCGATCAATTCCTGCTGATAAAATAAACGCCTGTTTGAAGTCATCAGTTCTTTGGGACATGTACGAAAATTGATACTGAACATTAATATGCGTATACACCTACATAATGATGCAACTGCCATGAGTTTTCAAAACAATTGTAAAAAATTGGTGATGGCAAAATACCAATCGACAGTACCAACGGATTGATCAATTTACCGAACAATTTTTGTACAATTGCGCAATCTATTGATGATTTGATTGAAAGTGTTTTTCCGAATATTCTTCAGAATTACAGAAATCATGATTGGTTTAGAGAACGCGCCATTTTTGCACTGAAGAATATTCATATCAATGCCATTAATTTTCAAATTCAAGCGAAACTGCCAGGTTTAGTCACGACATATAAATCAATTGACAGTGTTATGAATCAAGATGAGGCAATGAATTATCCAATTGAATTTTTAAATTCATTGGAACCGGCTGGTATACCACCACATTGCTTGAATCTGAAAATTGGTTCTTTGATTATATTACGAATATTGCGAAATATTAATCCACCAAAACTGTGTAATGGCACCAGATTGACAGTGAAAAAGTTATTGCCAAATTTGATTGAAGCTACAATCTAAACTGGTAAATCAAAAGGAGAAGTGTATTTGATACCGCGTATCCCTATGATTCCAACTGATATGCCATTTGAATTCAAAAGATTACAATATCCTGTGCGTTTATCATTTGCGATGTCCATAAATAAGGCCCAAGGGCAAACACTTCACGTTTGTGGCGTCAATTTGGAGGAATCATGTTTTTCACATGGCCAACTTTATGTTGCCTGTTCCAGAGTCGGTACCCCCAACTGTTTATTTATTCATGCTCAAAATGGAAAAACAAAAAATATTGTTTATCCAACTGTTTTAGACTAGCCCATATAGACCCACCATAGTAAGAGTACCCAATTATTTTTTATTTTTTAGTTTTTACTCTTTGCTGATAAATATAATATAAACAATATATCATTTGGGTCATTTGGACTTTTAAATAGCTAGCAATTTAAAATATTTTTTTGTTTGAATAAATGAACTTAATAATAAATTTTTTTTATAACTATGCCTTATACGTAGCGAAGCACGTACCGGGCCGCTAGTAAACGTATAAAAGGCGATTGTAATAAAAAATTCTCGTGTACTATAAATCCTTTCTTTTGAAGCAAAAGTGGTGGGTTTCCAACACCCTTAAAGTTTCGTACTAATACCGTCAAAAACTTTAAATTGTTTGTTTTTGTTTAACTCTAAATGGTTTAATTTGCATCGTTAAATTTCGTATTCATAAAACAAGTGATTCCTGAGATACGGACATTTTTTTATTAAAAGACTGTAACGGCCTAACTGATATCTTATTGATGGAAGAATTGCTGGGTGAATGACTGACTAAATTGTTGATCAATAGACTGTCAATTAAAAGTTGTTCTCAGAATCTTAGAGTTTTTAAATTTCACATAGAGGTAGATTTTTTAATGCAAACCTTTCTTTCATGTTCGTATATCAAGAGGGTATGATACCCATTCATTTTCTGTAAATTAAATTAAAGCTTTTGATTGCATAAGAATAATAAACTTAAAAAGAGTGGTATTGCCCTAAATAGATTTACAATAAAAAAAAAAAAAAAAAAAACGTGATATTTGCCACTCATTTGTATGAATGACTTAAGTTTCTTGTGGAATAATGTAGTTCAGAAAGGCTCCAGAAAATTGAACTAAAAGATATTTTGAAAGATCAAAATACTAAAAGAACTCCGTAATTCATAACTGCAACCTACATATGTATGCTGACGATGTACAGATGTATCTCGGCTGCGATCTTGGTCTTATTGAAGATGGTGCTTACCGCTTAAATGAGGACCTTGAAAAACTATCAGGTTGGGCACAGATTAATGGACTGACATTAAATCCATCTAAATCTAAGTGTTTAGTTATATCTAAAAGAGTTCTGGATTTGTCATACTTCCCACAAATTATTTTAAACAATGCAACTATTGAATATGTGGACTCTGCTCGGAATCTTGGAGTCATTTTTACTCGTAATTTGACATGGGATAAACATATTAACGCTATAGTTGGAAAATCATACGGAGTATTACGCATGCTTTGGGTCTCCCAGGCTTATACACCTATGAAGACGCGTGCAATGCTTGCAAAAAGTTTAATTCTTCCAATTTTGGCCTTTGGCTGCGAAATTTTTTCGAGTTGTAACTTTGCATGCAAAAGAAAGCTTAACGTCATTTTCAACAGCATCATCAGATACATTTATGGCCTTCGTAGATACGACAGAGTATCTCATTTTTCAAATAGTTTACTTCACATGCCACTAGAGAACTATTTTCAGTTTCGTACCTTATCATTGTTTTCCGATGTCCTGCTTACACACCAACCACCCTACCTTTTTGAGAGAATAAGAAGGGCTTCTTCAGTTAGGTCTGACCAGTTGATTCAACCCCGATACGCCTCCCTAACATCTGAGCGCCAATTTTTTATTAATGCTACACGTAAGTGGAATTCTTTGCCTCGCCATATCAAGAGAATAAACAACAATATACATTTTAAATCCCAATTACATCAATTTTTATCAGTATCTTAATTTTTTTTTTTTTTTTTCTTCTCTCTCCTGTCTAAACCATTATAGCTTCTTTTTTCCTCTTCTTCTCCACCTCTTCCTGCTTTCTTCCTATCTCTTCTTTCTCTCATTTTCTCCTTTTATTTCCAAACAATCATTCAATTTTATTATTAATATTGTATAATTTTTGCCTACAATTTCATCTTTATCTTTCTTTTCTCTTCTTTTCTTTTTATTTCATTGCTCTCATTGTTAAACTTAATAGGTTATCACTAGTTTATAAGATATTATATCTTAATGTGTATAGCCATATCGAAATAAATAAATAAATAAAATAAATAAATAAATAAAAACTCTCATATTCCCCTATAAACGGAATAAAAAAAAAAACTTTTTTAAATTACTGAACCTTAGAAGCGAAGCAACAACAAGCCTCGGATACGGACGAATTTACTGATGTTGACAACCCAAGCAAACGAATTAAGGACAACGAACTTCGGATCTGTACGTGGAATGTTAGGTCCCTTAAGAGACCACCTGATGCAGCCAAACAATTAGCGGAAGCCCTAAACTGCTGTAAGGCAGATATTACCGCCATCCAAGAAGTGCGATGAGATGGACCGGGCAAACGCAAACTAAAAGACTGCGATGTATACTACGGAGACTGCTACCGAGAACAAGCGTCTGTTTGGGTGTGGGTTTGTTGTTGGAACTAGACTCAGGCAAAAAGTCTTGAGTTTCAACAGTGTGAGCAAGTTCATCACGACAATCTGCATTAAGGCTAAATTCGCCAACATAAACGTAATATGCGCACATGCCCCAACAGAGGAGAAAGATGAAGACACCAAACACATATTCTTCGAGCTCTTGGACAAGACATATGAGCAGTGCCCTGGCTATGACATTAAAATTGTCTTAGGAGATTTTAATGCCAAGCTAGGAAGAGAAGACATCTTTGGTGGCACAATCGGAAGATACAGCCTGCACGACACCACCTCCGACAACGGATTCAGGCTGATCGATTTCGCTGCGGGGTGAGACGTTCTGGTAGCTAGAACGCAGTTCACACATCTCAATATCCACAAGGGGACATGGAAATCTCCTGATCAATCAACTGTCAACCAGATTGACCACATTGCGATCGACGCACGACGCTTCTCCAGTATACAGGATGTCCAAACATTCCGAGGGACCAACATTGACTCGGACCACTACCTCGTTGTAGCCAAGGTACGGCTACGGATATCCCGATCCAAGCCAAAATAAGGAAGTACTGTGAGAAGTTTCGACGTTAGACGGCTACAATCGCAAAAGACTGCCATGTCCTTTTCCGATCGAGTAAAAGTAATAACCTCTTAAGCCTGCATTAAGCATTGAAAACCAGTGGCAACATTGTCTTGCAGCCATCAGAGATGGCTAGGTTTCACACGTCCACAACAGCGAAATCCCTGGTTTGACGACGAATACCGGCAAGCACACGCAGCGAAACAACAGGCATACAAAACGGCGGCGTGGTGCTGCACAGGAGGACCAGAGCTGCTCGCGAGCTCTACGAGCAGAAGAGGAGAAAGGAACACCGGCTTCTTAGATGGACAAAAGAGAGGATGAGAAACGCGCAATCGAGAAGATAGAGGGATGACAACAACAGGAATGAGGTTCGTAAATTTTACCAAAAGGTAAAAAAAAACCTACCAAGGGTACAGCCACGAACCGAAGCCTGTAAAGACGATCAGGGCAACATCGTAGTAGAACCGCAGTCTATGTTGAGAATATGGAAAGACCACTTCTCCAAATTATATGACGGCGATGACGAACCGAATTCCGCTGTAAGGGAGGTAGAACCACTCAACCTAGGCGACGCAGATCAACAATTCCGCCTACCCAACCTAGACGAAGTGAAGATAGCTATATCTAAACTTAAGTCAAACAAAGCTGCTGGAGCTGACACGGCATCGCTGCCGAACTATTTAAAGCAGCAGTCGATGACTTGATAGGGAGCATGCACCAACTCATCTGCAAAATATGTCGGAAGAAAGCATGCCCGATGAGTGGAATCTCAGCATAGTGTGCCCGATACATAAAAAAGGAGACCCTTTAAATTGCGCCAACTACAGAGGGATCAGTCTCCTTAACATTGCATATAAGATCCTCTCTGCCGTATTATGTGAACGTCTGAAGCCGTTCGTCAACAACCTGATAGGTCCTTATCAGTGTGGCTTCAGACAAGGAAAGTCCACTATAGACCAAATATTCGGTGGAGTGCCATAACCCCCGCGGCATTAACCCCCGCGGGGGTTAATTCCTTTTTCAAATGGCATTAATCCCCGCGGGGGTTAATTCCCTTTTTATGTGGGGGTTAATGCCCAATTATAACTGGAAATAAGTCCCACGTTAATAAAAAACAACAAACATAAAGGAACAAAATTATTTCTTCATTTATTTTTCAAAATACAACAAAAATTTAAAAAATAAAATAACAACTTCAACAATAAAAAAAATGTATCTTAATCATTTTGAATTGATAGCACGGAGGCGTACTAACAGCTTGGTATGTAAGGGGGGGCATGCTGCCCCCCTGCAACCCCCCTGCTTGGGACCACTATAGGATTTGGGGTGGGTGCGAGTTTGGGTATATGCAAAAAACTCTTGCATTTGAGCACTAAAATCAAAGAAATTCCCAACAAAAAAAAAGCAAGTATGGCTCACAGTTATGAAAGAATCACAACGCATTCGTGTTCTTTGCATATACCCAAACTCGCACTCACCCAAATCCTATAGTGATCCCAAGCAGGGGGGTTGCAGGGGGCAGCATGCCCCCCCTTACATACCAAGCTGTTAGTACCCCGCGCCGCCGTGCTATCAATTCAAAAAAAACTTTTTAGCAAAAGTAGCTATTCTAGACAATAAATCAACCATTTTTGCGTGTTTTGTATGTAAAAAAGTTTATTTAAAAAAGTTTTATTAAAGTTTACGAATTTTAAAATATTCGGCGTTGTTTCCTTTATTTTTTGGCCTTATTTCTTTTTATAAATCGAAATAAAGCCAAATTGGTTTTATTTCGTTTTGAACAACGAAATAAGGCCAAATTTGAAATTTGGTGTTATTTCATTTGGTACTATTTCACGTCACCCGTATTTTTTGTTTATTTGTTATAGGAAGGTATGTCATAGCTTTCTCAACTCCATTTTGAAAACTCACCATTTTTAAAAAGAATAGATATGTACTTTATTTCTGTTTAAGTTAAAGGTTTAAGTACATTTAAAAATGCGTAAAACAAAATAAGAATTATTTTCCAAAAATATTTAAATACATTATTTTAAACTTCAACTCAAGGAACAAGATCGCAACTTTGTTGTGCATTTTATTCCTATATAATTATTTATTTTTCCTTTATTTGTTTACTATTGTACAGCAAAGCTAAAACAAAAGAAAAAATGGGGGTTAAAGCCATTTCTGAATGGGAATTAATACCCGCGGGGGTTATTTCCTTTTTCTTGTGGGGATTAATGCCACTTGAAAAAGGAATTAACCACCGCGGGTGTTAATTCCCATTCATTTGGGAATTAACCCCCGCGGGGGTTAATGCCGCGGGGGTTATGGCACTCCACCCAAATATTCATACTACGGCAGATCTTGGAAAAAACTCAGGAACTTCAAATCGATACCCACCATCTCTTTATCGATTTTAAAGCCGCGTATGACAGCATCCATAGGGAAGAGCTCTACGGAGCAATGTCTAGTTTTGGCATCCCTGCCAAACTTATCCGTTTGTGCAGAATGGAATGCACGATGCTCTATCAAGGTCGGAGAAGATCTCACCGATGCATTAGATGTCAAAAAAGGTTTTAGAGAAGGCGATGCACTGTCATGCGCCTTCTTCAATATCGTTCTGGAAAGATATGTGCAAAACTCAATCGTCAACACGAGAGGCACAATTTTCCAAAGGTCCATCCAATTACTCGGATACGCAGATGATATTGACATAATTGGAAGATCAAAGCGTGATGTCAGTGGAGCGTTTTTGAGCATTGCGACGGAAGCGAAGAAGATGGGTTTAGTGGTCAATGAGGGCAAGACCAAGTATATGCTGTCATCAAAAAAAGACATTGAACAACGACGTCTTGGACAAAACGTCACCATGGACAGCTATAACTTTGAGGTAGTGGAGGACTTTGTCTCCCTAGGCACCGCTATAAACACAGACAACGACACCAGCAGCGCTGAAATCAAACGAAGAGTAACTCTTGCAAATTGCTACTTCTTTGGACTTAGAAGGCAATTGAGTAGTAAAGTCCTCTCTCGAGCATCTAAAATCACCATCTATAACCTATAAGACACTCATCATCCCGGTTCTCATTTATAGCGCTGAGGCCTGGACCCTGTCAAAAAAAGATGAGAGCGTCTTAGGATGCTTCGAGAGAAAAATTCTTCGGGTGATTTTTGGTCCCGTACGTATAGATGGAGAATGGAGGAGAAGATATAACGACGAACTGTACGGGCTGTACAGCGACACTGACCTAGTTAAAAGAATTAAAGTCCAACGGCTTAGACGGAAGGTGTTCGAATCCAATCCCGAGGGACGGCGCAGTAGAGGAAGACCGCGACTCAGGTGGCGCGCAGGTGGGTGAAGGCCTCAACCAACTTGGCGTGTGAAACTGGAGACAGCTAGCTAGGGACCAAGCTGGCTGGAGACGCATGTTGGTTGAGGCCCAGGTCCGCCCGGGCTGTAGCGCCACCTTAAGTAAGAAGCAAAAATAAAAAAGATACCAGCTTCTAAATGGCGAAGGCGACTTGAAACGCTTGTACCGGCTCCTATACAAAGGGCTGTTATTTTCAATTCCACCACTGTCATATTTGTATTTATATTTGCTGGCATAGTCAAATTTAAATTTATTTAAAAACTCATACAACATTTTTTGATTTACTTGTGTTGCCTTTATTAGCTTTTTTCATTCTATGTTTGGCATATTTTTCAGAACGTTTCTATCTTATTTTCCAAAAAATCACACTGCTCCAAAAAAATTAAGTTTCTTCTATGTCCTACTAAGAAAGCATTTTACTAGTAATAAGAAATAAGTTGTCCTGAAGTCGAATCATGTCTTATTATTTTTCTACCATATTAGGTTTTTAAAATATGTCACTTTTAAAGTATTAAGGCAACTAAAAATGGTTATTTCGAAGTCAAAGTAAAGTAAAATAATAGTTCATAACAATAAATTATATGATGTTTCTGCAAAGTTCAAAATTTTGTCTTCTAGATACAGTTTACACTATTTTAAAACCTTAATCAGAGTCATCATTTGACTCTACATAAAGTCTTGATTAATTTTGAATTAAAGCTTTTATGATTTTGAAAAATATGTTTTGAGTTAATTTTTAGAATTTTATTGGAAAAAACTACTTCTTGAATTTGATAGCTTTAAAAAGCCTTATAAAACCTTAATAATGTGATTTTGGTCGTCAAAACCCATAGTAAAAGTGCAATTTTATTGCCAGGAGAAAAACCTTATCAAAAAGTAGTAACTTCTTCTTTTTTCCAAACAAGAAACCTCTGGCGTAATTTTCAGGAGTAAGCACTAAGTTCATAGTACCCGAGGAGAAAAATTGGAACGTTAATATGTTTTACTATTGGCTATCGTTGGGAAAAAAATGTTAACATTCCACAAAAATATAAATGTCAAAATAAAGTCAAGTTTTTTAATAAATCTACTTCAAATTTTGTCGGAAATGCATGCATAAATGATAACTGTAAATAATTTCGTTAGTCTATACAAAACTTCACCAATAATCTTAAACTATTAATTTGGTACACATTAAAATGTGTCAAAGCCAAATATCAATTGTTTCCTAAACAAAATATGTAATAAAAAAAACGACCTTAAATTTTCTCAAATCAACAAAAGTCATAAAATTGAATAAGAAAAATAGCCTAGAAAATATGAAGTTCCATAAACTTAAGTGCTGTCACACACAGTAAGACAAATTAACCATCCTGCTATCAAATTACTTCCTCCAAAAGTTTCCGAAAGTTTTCCTTTGATACCATTATTTAATCATAAAATACAATTCGATTAAATTTTGTTTGAAAGAACTTTTGACGTTGATCAAAACATATGTGTGTCATCAACTTCGACAATGACGAAACAACTTCAATGGAAATGTCGTCAAGGAATACATTGTATATCCTTCCGTATCTTTAGACTTCTCACGTGCGTAGGTGCATTTCAGAGACAGGTTTTGCAGCTGATTTCGAATTATATGAAAGACACACTCTCGCTATCAGAATCCTACCATCGCATCGCATCAGTCAGAGAGACGCTGAAGGGAGGTGAGGTGGATTCTATACTTTGTAATATAAAAATCATTTTTGTTGGTTTATAGTATACATTTTGCATGAATACTAAGTGTTTGTATTTCAAGATATTAAATTGCGAAACCTTTCAGAAGTTTCTACATTTCTATGTAGCTATGTGTATATTGTATTTATATTGTTGTCATAGTTGCAGAAGGCATATGTGTATATATATGTAGGTTCTTCTCATTCTTTTGGTGTAAAGATATATATTTTATGTAGGTATATCTCTAGAGATTTTAAGTATAGTTTAAGTTTAGTGAAGGTATATTTTGACAGGATGGTGGCTTTAAGTTGTGTTGCCCTTGTGGAAAAGTTGTCCTGATGCGCGGTACTTATTTAATGTATATGTATGTATCACAACAAAAACCCACATTCCTTAAGAGGTTAAATCCAAGCAAGCTGCGGTTTAGCTATGGTAAGATGTACTCTCCATACTACCATCCCCAAGCATTACTACCATATTTATAATTCCAAAACTAATGGATTTTGATGGTTTTTTGAAATAATAATTATTTAAGGGAAAATTTTATACGAAGGTACCTTATCTATATAAGCATATATGTATAATCTTTATTAATTCGTAATATTATACTTTATAGTTAAGAAGATGCACTCTACAACCCCAATCCAATGCATTCACTTATTTAACAAAAATATATATAATTGGACCATAATGTTTCTTATTAAATAATGAGGTATGAACATTTTAATGAGGTTGATGAGAAATAGCGAATTCCTCATGTTTCTTTTCTTTCAGTCAGTTTTCGTAGATGGGCCTAAAATATAAATGTTCACGTGATCATTGAGGTTAAATCCAAAAAAAAAGTTTTTTTTATGATGAATAAGAGTTTTTAATTATAATTGCAACAATGAACAGAAGAAATTGCCCTTCTTTTTAGGCGACTCCATTTTTTGAGACACAATAATTCCATTCTTCAAATTCTTTTATCCATTTAACTTTTTGAAGATTTGCTTCATCTATGTATGTTTTTGTCTTGTGTTGAGCATTTTTTCATTTTACCTTTTGTATAGTTCAGCTTTTTGTTCTTTATTCTCAGAACTTATTGAATGCCCTCGCAGAACATGTTCAGAATATTTTTTTGTAGCGCAAAAATGAATACGATTTTTTTTTGACATATGGAAACGTTTAGAGTTCTGTAACCAGAGGTAATAAAAACAAGGCCTTACAGAAAATCCGTTTTATTGCAGTTTGACCCTGGTAATGAACTTTGAAACAATTTTTGAATTCTCGAACTATTCGGATATCGATAATTACGAAACCCAAAGCCATAATAATGTAGGGTTTTCCAATAAGGGCGGGTAGATGTTGTGTGTAGATGTCGTGGAGTTTGCTGTGTGGCACGTAGCGCCGCCGCGCCGTTCTGCTGGAACCACATATCGTCTAGGTCCATCCATATGGTTCAATTTGGGTCAAAAAGAAATTATTTATCATCGTTATGTAGCACTCGCTGATGACGGTGACCGCCTCACTAACGTCGTTTTCAAAAAAGTACGGACCAACTACGTCGCCGCGCCGCCGCCGGCCCAAAATCCACACCAAACGGTAACTTTTTGAGGATTCATTATCACCTGCTGAACCTCGCGTGGGTTGGTGTCGTCCCATTTATGACAATTTTGCTTGTCAACACAACCATTCATCCAAAAATGCGCTTCGTCAATAAAGATGATTTTTCGGCCAAAATTGGGGTCCTCTTCCAAATGATTTGAAGCCCAGTAAGAGAACAAACGGCGTTGTCTATGGTCATGAACTTTGAGCTCCTGGGTCTGTTGGATCTTGTACGGGTGTAGGCCTAAGTCCCGACGTAAAATTCGCCAAGTTGAAGTCTGCGAAAGGCCGAGTTCTTGTGCACGGCGAGGAATAGACTGCCTCAAATTTGACCACCAAACGCTGAAGAGTCGACTGTGAAGGGCCACCGCGTCTACCGTAAAATGGGCGCAATGCTCCCAACGTTTGCGTTAACGAACACTCATTTTGATAATAAAGTTTAATCATTTGAAGGTTCTGTTCAATCGTGTAACTTGCCATGAATAAAGTAAATAAAAAAAAGTCATAAACAACTGAATAACATACAAAAGATTTGACAGATGTCACCAAAACAAAATGGCCGCCACGGCACCAAAATCTACCCGCGCCAACAAAAACCCTATATTAGATATGTATAAGTAGGTAAGTTTGTTAAGGCGTTATTAAAACACATGCAAAAGGGTGTTTTTTTTTAGAGGTTTCAAACTTTGAAGTAGAATAAAACAATTTTTTTTAAGGCAATGTTAGCATTGCATCAAATATTTGTGTCACAGGATTATAGTAGCTATAATTTGTGCGGTGTAAAAAGATGCAGGAAAAAGGTACGGATCTGAGAAAACGGAATGGATTTGATCAAACTTGAGACGCATTTTTAAGTATGTAGGGAAAATTTGAGACAAAAAGAGATTTCGTTACATATAATGAGTCAGAAAAGTCTTTTGACCAGCGTTTTATAAATCCAAATGTCACATTAACTTTATTAATGATGTTGTCTAGATGGCAGCGAGTGTTGAGTTCTTTATCACAAATGACACCTATATCACGGTAAAAATCAACTACAGGCACTAAGTCGCAAATGGTAAAGTAGCTTGTTGGGAGAGGAGAGATGCATTTGCGTGATAATGTCAATGTTAAGTTGTTGCATTTACTGACATTGAGTTCAAACAGATTTTATCTACACCATAGAAAAAAAACGTTTAAGCTGCGTTATAAGATACTAATATCAGCAGATGACGAGATGCATTTATAAATTGTCATATCATCCGCATAAATAGATGAATCACAAATGAGCAATTGACTAAAATTATTGAATGCTAAGATAAATAACAGTGGCCTTAGATGGCTACCTTGCGGTATACCACAGGAAGGTGCATGAAAAGGAATAGAATGAGACAATATTCTTTCTATTAGTCAACTAGGAGTTCAGCCAATTAATGAAGAATAATGAATAATGAATTAATTTACATATTACATTTTGTCCGTAGTACCCGTAGCGTGATGGTTAGTGCGTTGGACTGTCATGCAAGGGATCTTGGGATCAATCCCTGCCTGTGCCACCTAACTTTTTTCACGGGTACTGCCTCTTGCGAGGAATTGACAAATCCTCCAAGAGTAATTCTTGTCACGAAAAGTGCTTTCTCAAATTAGCCGTTCGGATTCGTCAATAAACTGTAGGTCCCTTCCATCTCTGACAACATTACACGCACACAGGAATGGTTGAGAGTTGTAAGTCACTAGGCCCTGGTTCTGCATGAACTGTTGCGCCACCTAATTTATTTATTTATTTAGATAGTTTGCGATATTGTTCTTGGGAACTATTTTATGGATTGGAATAATATACGATATTTTCAATGATTTCGGAAATATGGTAAGAACTTAATTGTTCATTATACCAAAGTGGTAAGGTGGACATATTTTTGAGTGGCAAAAAAAGAACAAAACCAAAGCAGCTGAAGATCTCAGTACAAAAGATTGTAAATGTATCATCAATTGTTTTTTTAAGCTAAGTCAAATTCTCATTTACTGAGAAGGATGTTTAATTATTGAAATTTGGT
The DNA here is from genome assembly GCA_920104205.1 of Eupeodes latifasciatus. Taxonomy (NCBI): domain Eukaryota; kingdom Metazoa; phylum Arthropoda; class Insecta; order Diptera; family Syrphidae; genus Eupeodes; species Eupeodes latifasciatus. Next base: position 150,659,560 of record OV049926.1, on the reverse strand, counting down.
CTTACGAAAACTGAAATTGTGTTCAGAGTAGTGGTATTAAATGTTTCATACGAGACGGACATAATAAAAGGAGGTTGCAAACGATCCAGAGTAGGAAGTAGATGATCACTTTCAACTACAATAGAGTTATCAGGTTAGGATGTAAAAATTAAGTCAAGTTATCTCTCTTGGCTGTTTTTAGTTTCTGTTAAAACAAAAATATCGTAGGGGAATTTTTGTGAATTAAGACAAATCCGAGATGTTTTAGTTCGGATACCTCTTAATTTTTGGCAAAAGATTGAGATTGAAAGACAAACTGTATGATAGGTTTGGAAGCGACAATGTTATGCGTACTTATTTCCACCACTGTGAAGTAATTTTTTCCTCAACATTAGAAATTATCCAAATGTTTGCGATGCTTGATATTTTGAAAAATAAGTACGTCTATTCAATAAAACAAGAAAATCAGTTTTATACTTTTGGCAAATAAATCATTTTATTTTTCAACACTGTTTACAATAAATTTTTCTGTTCATAGGTACACTTATCATTAAATACAATTTATTTTATTTTTATTATAATCTCATGAGTGTTTTTTTTCACAATAATAATTAAAACCCAAGAATTATAATAAAGATTGTGTTGTGTTTTATTTTTATTTTTAATTTTCATAAAATTTTTAAAGGTGATTTTTTTGTAAAATTAAAAATTACCGACACGGTATATAGAAATTGTATAGAAACAGATTGTTTTTATTTTTTGGTTTTATCTTTTTTTTGTTTTAAATAAAATAGAGTATAGATTTAATAATAATTTACTATAGATAAAGTTTTCTACCTTGGGATTTGTACAGTCACATCATATTCATCACAATTTTGTCCATTTACAAGTTAATATAATTTTTTGAATATTATTATATTTTATTTTTATTTTTAAATTTATAATTTTTAACCTTTCCCATTGAACGAACAAAATAACATATAAAACTCATGAGATGATAACCATTTTTATTTTTTTGTTTTTAAATTATTATTATATTTTTATTGACATTTATTAGATTTTATTAAATTATTTTCTCTATACATTAATGATTGATTACATTTTGTATGTTTTCTCTTAATTCAAAACATTTATGTAGTGATTTTTGTTTGTTAAGTTATTTTTTTTTTTAATTTTAAAATTTACATTTAAATTTTAACTTTTAATTGTTTTTTTTTTTTCTTATTATTCAGTCGTATTGAGCTTTTTCATCCCCTATTTAGTATTTTTTTGTTAGTTGTTTTTTGTTCAGATTCATTTTAATACTAATGAAAAATGTAAAATCATAAAATTTCAAATGGCTTTTGGGTGTTTTTGAGGTATTCATACAAAAACTAAAAACACTCATGCATATTTCTTGTTTTTGTTTTACTTCAAATTATGAACACAAAAATATGCTACAATATTATAAATTTAAAAAAACAAGTAGATTCTTGTAAAAAGTTACAGAATTTTGTAATTATTTAGGTTGAGGAAGCAGGGAAAAAAGTTTGTTTTAAATAAAAATATGAGCTAAGACTCTTGGCTATTTTAAAAAATAAAGTAATTTTTCACTTTTGCGTCCTTTTTTGGTTAAAATGTTTGTAAATTTATTTAAAGTTTTTTTTTGAAGACGGAAAAGAATAAATATACATTTATAATTTGTTGTTTGCTTTTGTTTGTGTGTTGAATAATATTTATGGTAGAATTTTAAAATTGAATGAGTGCAAATCTACATATAATTTCGGATTGTCATTTGGCATTCCTATCTACAATAATGTTAACATTTATCTACTTAACTATATTTATAATAAGTTTAAACTATTTTTAAAAAATATTATTTTTTTTTTTAATTTAGAATCTAAAAATTCATATAAACCATTTTATTTCGGTTTTGTTGTTCTTGTTGCTGCTGTTTTTTTTTTTCTTCTTTTTTTAAATTCATTTATTTTATTGAAATTGAGTCACATTGATAAGAGAACAATAAATAGATTCAAGTTCGATTGTCATATTTGTTTTTTTTTTTTGGTTTGTTTTATTTTAAAGTTTATTTAAAAGAAAAGAGAAAATAAAGAATCCTGAAGAAGGCATCTTAAAGATTACACCAAATTTTGTATTATTTTGTTTTTAAACGTACACAATTTTTATCGAAAACAAGTTTACACAACAATTTTAAAGTTATAGTTTTATTTTGGAAAGTTCTATTGTTTTTATTTTTTAAAAATTTATTAATAATAAAATTGACAAGTTTAGTTGTTATTAACTTTATTATGAAATATCGCTCTTTTTTGTTTTCAGTTTCTTTTTTTTTAAACATACATATGTATCTTTTGGTCGATTGGGGATTTTTAATATTTATTATAAATTAATTTTGATTTTATTTTTTCGAATTTTATTTTGTTCTAAGGAAACCTATAGAATTGTTTTTTTTTTTTATTGAGAAGGTCAACACAAACCTAAACTCAATTATGAGTATTTTGAAAATTTAAACAAAAAACAACACTGCGATGTTTTATTAAGACATTTATTTGTTTTTTTTTTCTAGTTTTCTTTTGTTTAATTCTAAGTTAAAAGTGATGTTAATAAGACTAAATTTTTGACAAAATGTGAATTGCGACCAGCGCAATTCAACGCCTAGGTACCCGCCTAGGTTCTTTTTCTTTGCTTAGTAGTAGTGTTAGTAAATTTAATTTAATTTGTTGACATGTAGTTATTCTTAATGACTACATTTAATTTATTTATAAATATTGTTTGTTTTCTTTAATAATAGATATTGAAAATGCGGCTGTGGTAAATAAGAATAAGGTACATTTCATACAAGCTGTCTGCTAGGAATGTATTTTTGATAGTTGATACCTTACTAAAAAATAGTTGTTGTTGTTTTTGTTGTATATATTATAGGTTTTCTTTTTTATAAATCTTTTTGAAATTTATATTTGTAATGATATTTATACAAGAATGATTAATTGATATGATTTTTCTTTCTACTAAGATTTATGGGAGTACGAATGAGCTCAGTTTTAATTGGAAATTGCTATCGATCGAATTAAAACAACTTTTAAATTAAATACAAATTAAATAAAGAAATTTAAAAAAAAGAAAAGCTTCAACTTACTAAATTGAAAGGTTTATAGAAACAAATAATTCATACAAATATTTAAGACCCTTTCAGAGAAACCATTTTTTGGAAATTTAAGTTTGCATTTATTATTTCTATTTGCTTAAAAATAATCAATTCTGTAGCAGAGAAAAAGTGGAAACTAAAACTGAAAAAAATATGTTTTTTTTTTTTTAAATTCAATTCAACGTATCAATATAAACCCTATGACTAGTTTTCGTGAAAAATTAATGTTAAGTAATTCTTTTTCAAGCTTGAGTTTTCGAAGTAACAAGATATTTTAAAATTATAATGTAGATAACATTCAATTCAATTGTTTTTTAATATTGAAAGAGAACTTCAAATATTTCGAAAAATAAATGAGAATTTATTTTTAACTCCCCTAAGGAACGCATTGTAAACGATCTGATATTTTGAATTGATAATTTTGACATTTATCGACGTTTCATGGTCCCCTCAATCTAAATCCAAGATGTTTAGAGAAATGTTTGTGTACGTTTGGATGTTTGTACGTTTTGGATATCATTTTTCGCCGTCCATATTTCAAGCACTAAAAGATATCGACTTCAAATTTATTTTGTTTTGCAGATAATATCATCGAAACATGCAAAACGGACTTTAAAAAAAATACTGGGTGTTTTTTTTTTACTCAAGCAATTTAAAAAAGTGAAAATTTTGGTTGACCCCAAATAAATCAAGAAGCAGTAACGCTAGCAACTTTAATTAAATTTTATATTATGTAATGTGACGTGATAATAAACAAGTATAATTTTGAAAAAAAAAAAAAATCAATCAACAGTTTTTTTTATAAACCAAAAAAACTACAAACAAATAATTGTCACCTCGAATATTTTACGAAAAAAAATTATGTCTCGAATAATTTTGTGCAACGAAGAATAACATTTTTGACATTTGGTAAAATGTTTTAGAAAAATCGAAATAAACAGTTTTTTACAATAGAAAAAGCCTAAAAGAACAAAGATTTTCGATTTGAAAACACAAAAAAAGAAATTGAAATCAAACTTTGTTGCTTACTCTTAGTTCATTTTGTTAGACCAATTCATTTAACAACAAAAAACTAATAAGAAATGGTTTTCGACTCCAAAAAAAAAAGGTTTCGAACACCTTCCTAACCAATACACTTTTGATCCAGTTAAAACTTTTTAAGAAATTTTCTTTGTAAAAAAAAAATGTATTGCATGGAAAGGATTCAATATTTTTGTGATTTTTAAATTAATAAGTTATAAGTGTAATTTTTTTTTTGGATATTTTCAAAGATAACGAATTTATTATTTTTAAGCTACCTATGATTTAAAAAAAAAAGATGTTAATCACAATATTCTGCCTTAGAAACAAAATTTAAGCCAATATCTTTACTTGTTCTTCTTATACTTGCTTTAAAGACCATTTCTTTTCATTTTTTTTCTTTTTGTTGGTTTACTTGTTTTGCAAAAAAAAACAATTGATTTTTTAAAAAAAAAGAGGCTGGGATGTGGCCCACAAAACCTGCCATCCTGTCTGTCGATTTGTCTTGCTTAAAAGGTTTGTAAGTTTTCGTGTTTTGTTAAAAAAGGTGTCAGTTGAAGTATTTAAACAAAAATTTATGATGAAATAGTTTGATTTCAAAATCTATTTTAGTTAACGAGATTTTTAGTCAAAAAAATAATTTTTATCAATTTTAGTTGCATTTCTTAAAATTTTTTAATTCTTATATAAGCAAATATACAAATTGGATGAATGAAATTAATTTGAAGTCAATGTCTTCTATTATTTACGAGATATAGAAAACCGATCATCAATTTTTACCAATTTTGCGTACTATTTTTTAAAGATTTTATTTTTTTATGAAAAAAATGACTGTTGGATTTTAATAAACAAATTACTGAATGTCAAAAACAATATTTTCTGTAAGATAAAAATAGTTTGATGCCAATATTCTTAAATTTTGAAAAGAGTTGAAAGTAAATTTTTACCAAGTTTTATTAATTCTTTTTAGGTTTTTATTTTTTTTTTTTAAACTGTCAATTCGATTTTTCTCAAAATGTTACCGAATGTTGAAAACAATATTTCTTATAAAATAAAAATATTTTGAAGCCATAATCTTAAATTTAAATTATTTGAGTCCAAAATTACTTAAGCCTCAATTTTTACCAACTTTTAGTAATGTTTTGTTTAAGTTCTTATATTTTGTAGAAAAACTGTCAATTTAATTACTCTCAAAATTTAATTGAATGTTGGAAACACTATATTTTAAAAGGTAAAATTAGTTTAAAACCAATATCTCAATGTTTTGAAAAGATATTTGAGTAGAAAATCAATTTTTACCAACTTTTAGTAATATTTTGTTTAGATTTTTATTTGTTTTACAAAAAAAACTGCCTATTCGATTTTTCTCTAAATTTTACCAGATGTTAAAAACGTTATTTTTCGTTGCACAAAATTATTTTGGAGATAAAATCATTTTTGTTCTTAAAATTTTCGAGGTGACAAATATTTTTTTTTAGTTTCTTTGATTTATAAAAAAAACTGTTAATTGGATTTTTTTCCAAAAATGTATTTGTTTGTTATTACCTTACAATATATAGTATCAAATATAATTCAAGTCACTAACGTTATTGGTTCGTGAAATTTTTAGGGTTGACCAAAATTTTCACCTTTTTTTAACTTCCCATAGGAAGTTATTGTAATGGGTCCGATTTGACAAATTGAAAATTTTGACATTTCTCGACGTTTCAAGGTCCCTAGAGTCGAAATAAAAGATTTTTAGAAAGATGTCTGTGCGTGCGTGTGTACGTACGTCCGTACGTCCGTACGTCCGTACGTTCGCGACGTTTTTTTCGTCGTCCATAGCTCAAGAACCAGAAGAGATATCGACTTCAAATAAATTTTGTTATACAGATAATAAGGCAGAAAGATGCAGAAAGGGCTCTCAAGAAAATTGCGTGGGTGGTTTTTTTACCATAGCAGTTTAAAAAAAAGGTGAAAATTTTGGTTAACCCTAAATATCTCATGAACCAATGACGCTAGAGACTTGAATTAAATTTTGTATTATATATTGTAACGTGATACAAAACAATTATATTTTTGGAAAAAAATTCAATTAACGTTTTTTTTTATAAATCAAAAAAACTGAAAAAAAAAATTTGTCACTTCGAAAATTTTACGACTAAAATATGATTTCATCTCCAAAACAATTTTGTGCAACGAAGAATAATGTTTTTGACATCTGATAAAATTTTGAGAAAAATCGAATTGACAGTTTTTTTACAAAAAATAATAACCTAAAAAAAAAATAAAAAAAAAGTTGGTAAAAATTGAGTTTTGACTCAAATATCTTTTCTAAACTTTGAGATATTGGCTTTAAACTACTTTTATCTTTCAAAAAATATTGGTTTCAACATTCAGTAAAATTTTGAAAAAAATAGAATTGACAGCTTTTTTACAAAAAATTAAAAACCGAAAAAAAAATTAACAAAAGTTGGTAAAAATTGATTTTCGACTTAAATATCTTTTCAAAAATTTGAGATTATGGTTTCTAACTAATTTTAGCTTATAAGAAATATTGTTTTTCAACAGTAGGAAAAATTTTGAGAAAAATAGAATTGACAGTTTTTTTACAAAAAACTAAAAACCGAAAAAAAAATTTAACAAAAGTTGGTAAAAATTGATTTTCGACTTAAATATCTTTTCAAAAATTTGAGATAATGGCTTCTAACTAATTTTAACTTATAAGAAATATTGTTTTCAACATTAGGACAAATTTTGAGAAAAATCGAATTGACAGTTTTTTTACAAAAAATAAAAACCTAAACAAAAAAATTAATAAAAGTTGGTAAAAATTGATTTTCGGCTCAAATAGCTTTTCAAAAATTAAAAATATTGGCTTCAAACTTATTTTATTTCACAGAAAATATTGTTTTTTATATTCAGTAATTTTTTTATAAAAATCCAACAGTCCGTTTTTTCATAAAAAAAATAAAATCTACAAAAAATAGAACGCAAATTTGGTAAGAATTGATACATTTAGACAAACTTTTAAGCAAGACAAATCGATAGACGGGATGGGAAGTTATCAGTGTGGGTCGCATCCCAGCCTCTTTTTTTTAAATTGCTATGGAAAAAAAACACCCACGAAATTTTCTTGAGAGCCCTTTCTGCATCTTTCTGCCTTATTATCTGTATAACAAAATTTATTTGAAGTCGATATCTCTACTGGTTCTTGAGCTATGGACGATGAAAAAACTTCGCGAACGTTCGGACGTACGTCGTTTCTTATATTTCGACTCTAGGGACCTTGAAACGTCGAGAAATGTCAAAATTTTTAATTCGACAAATCGGATCCATTACAATAACTCCATATGGAAATTTAAAAATATTTCTTTTCGAAAATCAGTCTGGGATGTGATCAGCACTGATAACATATGACCTTTGGTACCCTTTAATAACATACTTATGAACGTATGCAATGAACAGGTATTGGAAACGTTTACCAAATTTTTTGTGATATTTTGGTAAAATTGAATTTGTCAATTTAATGTTTTTTAAATGAATCGAATGTTATTTTTTAATAAGAAAACTTTCAATTAAATTTTTCTATGAAAAATTACTAGATGTTAAAATGGTTCCTCGTAAGATATAAAAGGTGGAAATATTAAAACTTTTTGAAAGTGCGTTTTTTAAGTTCATAACAATTTGGTGTTACTGATTGGTAATATAGTAAAAAAACACTTTCTGAATCAACAAAAGTCAATTTTTTAATCCCTCCTTTTTTCCAAAACTGGAAAATAAAGAACCTCAATAAAATGCTTCTTTTTTCAAAAACTGAAAAATAGAAAACCTCAACTATTTGCTTATTTTTTTAAGACAAAGAATACTCAATAAATGTGTAAGCTGAGTCATAAAAAACATCGAGTTAATTTTTAAAGAACATTTTAAAAATGAATAAGGAAAATAATTGAATGCTACAAAGTTTTCTCATTGAACTGCACACAGAAGAAATATTGGCTAACATTTGTTTAGAAAAAATGCACAAAATTAATTCAAACTTTCTTATTTCCTTAAAAAAAAATAATTATTTCATTTTGCTTTGTCATCCATCTTCAATTGATTAATTAATCTGATTAATTTTTCAATATTTCTGACTTATTTTCCAAAAAATTCTAGTTCTTTTTCCGATTTAAAACCGAAAACAAAAATCTGGAATTTTTTTAAGACTTTTAACTAAATATTAACAAAAAATTAAGTGAACATAAACTAATAAATAAATAAAATTCTAACACTAGCTAAGATTATGAAATTCAATCTCAAAAACTGTGTCTTGTCTACGTTATTTGAACTTGAGCTCTTCGACTTAAACCCAAGAACTATGAATGCTTAAAAATTATGATATCTAAATAAGAAAAAAAAATATTAAAACACAAAAAATGTAACTTTAAGTTTTTAAAGGCTATATGAAGAAGAGTGTTTTGTGATATGATGATTGATTTTCGAAAGCTATAGTTTATAGAGATTTTTGCTAAATATATTTTAAACATACAAAGATATGTAAATTTTATTTGATTTTTTTTTGTAGATAAGAAGTATTTATATTAAATGTAAATATGTATTGATATATTTTAATAATAATAAAAACATTGAGAATATTTTGAAAAAAAAAAGATAAAGTGTCGGCAAATATTGTTTCATGTTTTTTTGTTCTTGTTCTTGTTGTTTTTTGGTTTGATTTTTTGTTTAAAATATTATTTTTTTTTTAACTTGCTTAACTGTTTATATAGTTAGTTATGTTTAACCAGCATGTTAGTTTGAGTATAGATATATTTATATATTTTATTTTGTTTAAGTTCGACCGGAAAACAGCTGGTACTGTAAAAATTTAATAACAAAAAAAAATTGAGTTAATTTAATAAAAAAATGTATTTTTTGTTATGTTTTTTTAATTTTATTTTTGAAGGATTGAGGGAAGGGAATTTTAACACTCACACAATGAAATACAAAAAGATTTTTTGAAAAAATTGTTTTTTTTTTTTTAAATGTTTAAATATTTTTTGACATCAAACAAGGTATTTTTGACACAAGGTAGAGGAAATACCTGATGCAGAGATTGGGAAACACACATAAGAATAAATTTGATCACAAAGTTGTATGAGGTATATAAATACGAGAATTCAAGGCAGTTTGTTGGATTTAAAGTTAACTTATTCAGTTTTGTAACATGGATAGGAATTTCGTTGAGGTCTTAAGAGAGAAAATTTAAAGTTTTAACTATGATTTTTTAAGAGAAATCTCTTATTCCTCAATTATTGCGTTGGTACAAGTAGGAGAAGGCAATTGTTTGAATTATTCGTGAGTGCATTCATTTGAAGGAGAATTAGAGTAGGTACAACTGGAGTAAATTTGTTTGAAATCAAATCTTTATTATTGAATTGAAGTGGGAAATGAATACAAGTTCGTAAATATTGTGGGTGACATTTTTTTAAATTTAAGAATAATCAATCAGTTAATAAAATAACGAATTTGGATTTTGGAGTACAGATTTTGAAGTCATGAAAGTATACATTTTATTGTAAATTAAGCAACAATAAATATTTACTTCTTAATTTATTGCGGTAAAGGTAGATACATGATGCGAACAACATTTAACAAAAAAAAATATTTTCGAAAAAAAAAATACCAATTGTTTCTCTTAAAGCACCCCCAAGAGTATTTTAGATACTTATTCAGTTTATGTAATTTGATCTGTAACGAAGTTGATTTAGGCATCTTCGTGGCGATGTTTCCTAATAAAATAAAGTAAATATTTATACCAACAAATTTGGAGAAAAGTTTTTGGGTACTTTTAATTTAAGATAAATGGAAAAATCCATTAATTACCTGACAGTGTAATTGATTATGACTTTTATGTTGCAAATACGAGTGTCTCTAAGAATGGAACAAAAAATTAGTTTAAAATTAGTTTTAAGACCCAAAACTATTATGAAAAAATATTCACTCAATGTCGATAAAAATGGTTAAGAAAATTAAGGGTTTTCTATGAAGGTATACAAATGCAAATGACCAATGCATGGAAATTCAAACTTTTTTCTCCTAGAATAGGAAGGGAGAAAAACACTCTTTTTAATAATTCAAAAACACAGGAGTAACGTTGGAAAACTTAAGAAAACAAAATTGTGGCATAACAGCACCATTTGCAATCGTGCTAAGTGTTCTTATGTACTCTTTCTTATAATGAACCTAAAAGAAGGAAATGGTGGGTTGACAACATCAGATGAAATAGTGCAAAATGTTCTTTTCGATTCGAGTACTCTCCGATATCTCCGATATCAAGAATTCAAGTTAAAATGTGCGAAGTGAAATTTTAGGCTCGTGTACGTTATATTTTTTAATAACGATTCTAAAAAACAAAGTGGTCTTTTAATCTTTTAATTAACGTTAGATACAATCGTGCATAGTGTTCTTTTATGTTCTTGTTCTCTTTCTGAAAATAAACTTAACTAAAATGGCGGATAGGAAACGCCAGGTGCAACTGCGTGGTGTATTCTTTCCCTTTCCGGTAACTCATACTAAAAGGAGTGTAACTTATATTTAAAACAGTGTTTGGAAATATTTATATTACCACTCGAAAGCCTTTCAAAACTTTTAGAACGAATTAAAGTTTTTTTTTTGGTTTAGTATAAGGAATTACGGTTTTAAAATATTAATATTATATATTTTGAACATTTCAACCCCTGAGTGTATAATTTTTTCAATTTTTAATGAAAATTTTAACTGGTGTAAAGGGAATTAGGTTTGAAAAAGGGTTCACCTATAAATCTACATACAAGTTAGGTACATATATAACATAATCTATGTTACAGCAAATCCAGTCACAAGGGAGTCTTTTGGATGAGGAACAAACAAAGGAAACCAACATATACCCCGAATAAAGAAAACATATCTTCCTCATTACACTTTGTGATGTGTCCAATTTAACAAACAAAAATAAAACAAAAAGTTTGAATAACATTAAGGTTCTGACACAGGAAAAGGAGAACATTTAAAATAATTTTCGTAAATTTAGGGTTCAATCGTGTAGGTATATAATAAAAAAAAAGTGTGTTTTTGAATTTATTTAAAAAAATATATGGTTTGGAGTGTGTGTACATTTATTTTATATATATAAAATGAAAGCTACCGGATCTATTTTATGTATAGGTAGGTATGTATAAATAAAAAAGTATAATAATAATAATTAATTAATGTATTTTCATCTCTAAACAATTAACTACAACTACTACTAAGTAAAAGACACAGGCTTCTTGGCGTACATTTCTTAAAAATTACTTATAATGTTCGTTTTCTTTTTTTTTTTTTAATTATTTTATTGTGAAATTTCATATATTTTTTTCCATTTCCAGCTTTTTACAGAATTTATTATTTATTTATTTTATTTTGCGATTTTTATTCGAAATTTTTGCTGAGAAAATTAGTTTTAAAAAGAATTATTAACTTAATACCACAAAAATAATATAATGTATTATCAAGTTTAATTTAAATTTAATTTATTATTATAAGGCACTTTTTTGTAAGTAATTTTTGTTTGTTTCAAGTATTTATATGTAGTGTAGTTTGTTTTTATTTTCTCATTACTGTTGTTCTTGTTATTTAGAAAAATCAAACATTCGATTTGTGAGTAAATTATGATTTTTAAATTTATGCAGACAAATTTAAATGTTGCATCGAATATATGAATAAGAAAAGAAGCCAACATCTTATTATGCAAAATTAAAATAAAACAAATTATAAATTTTCAGTCAATGTTAGGAAAAAATGTAAAGTTGTTAATTTGTTTTTATTTATTTATGTTCCTTTCTTTCACAGCTACGATATTTGCTTGAATAAGAAGGTACTTGAAGAAATATTTATTTTCTTCTTTAATATTTGATAAAAATTAAAAAAAAAAATTAGTAATAAATAAAAACAAATTAATATTTATTAAACATATCATATATGAGAGCAGACCAAAATGCATAGATATATTACGAGGAGCATGAACAAGCATTGCTAGTTTTATAAAATTTAGTAGATAATATTTTTTTTTAATTTTTTAATTCGTATTTTTGTTTTTGTTTTGTTAATTTTTTAATTAAAATTACAAAAAATATTTAATACTTAAGCCTTAAAGTGTCAGTCATTCAATTCCATACAGCATATAACATATCGCTTGATAAGTTACTTTTTTTTTTTTTAATAAATAATTTCAATAAAAACAATTAATGATATTTATAGGTATGTGAAACAAAAGAAAATAACAAAGTGATTTATAGATTACTCATTGCGTTTTGTTTATGAGTTTGGTTAATATGGATTTTGTCGCTTAAAAATTTTATTTTGTTTTTGTGAATAAGAAAAAGATATTAGCAGATGAAATTGCATATTTTTTTGTTCATTGATGACTTACAGAAATAAACAAGCACTGTCGACAAATTCATAACAGAAAAATTTAGTAAGCTTAAAAAATTTGTACAGGAAAGTTACAAAATTAATGAAAAAAAGTAACTATTTTACTAATTTGAAGGTATTTTTTAAAATTAAACGTTATACTATAATTTTATAATTTAATTTATTAATATATGAAGTATGTGAATAGTTCTCTGAAAACGAAAATAAAAATTAAGAGATTGAAATATTTAAAGAAACATACAATTTATGTTTTTCATAATAGCATATTGTACCGTAATCATATGCCTTAGTTAGATCTCTTCTAGATATTATTTTTATTAATAAATTAAATGTTCAAATGGTAGACATGTGCATTCAAGAGGACACAAGCGTCCACAGGTTTTTCTCAAAACCAACCTCTGTCTACCAACTCCTACTCTCACCTCCCCGTGGTGAACATCGGGTGCCTAGTACCTCAACTGGAGATTGGGTTCCAACCCCAGTGGAAAGTTGTTGGGGGCAGCAAACGAGAGAGGGGGGGAGAGGTGCGTCCACTAAGGCACCTCTCCTTATCCAGACGGCAGCGGAGGAATTCCCGAGATGGAATCAACGGTGGCGTCTACAGTTCCAGTAAGGTTGAACTACTTAGTGAACACCTTATAGGGCTTCTACGACTTATTCGGAGCCCAGGCCTATAAGGAGCGGTTTATCCGGCTCCCCGTCCTTGGAGTTATACTAAGGATCTGGCCCTCCAGGTTGGGGGTTGTGCCGTCAGGGTGACTTCCTGACCACTTAAAAATCTTATAGTTGCGAAGCACCAACAAGCCTCGGATACGGACGGATTTACTGCTGACAACCAACGCAAACGAATTAAGGACAACGAACTTCGGATATGCACGTGGAATGTTAGGTCCCTTAACAGACCACGTGCAGCCGAAGAATTAGCGGAGGCCCTAGACTGCTATAAAGCAGACATCACCGCCATCCAGGAAATACGATGGGATGGGCCGGGCAAAAAGAGGATGAAAAACTGCGATATCTACTATGGTGACTGCTACCGAGAAAACCAACAGCGCTTATTTGGATGCGGCTTCGTCATTGGAGCCAGACTTAGGCAACAAGTCTTAAGCTATAGGTGCATCAACGAGCGCCTCATGACCATCCGCATCAAGGCTAAATTCGGCAACATTAGCCTGATATGCGCGCACGCCCCCACAGATGAGAAGGATGACAACACCAAAGATATGTTCTTCGAGCTCTTAGACAAAACATACGAGCAGTGTCCTAGCTACGATATTAAAATTGTCCTGGGCGATTTTAATGCCAAGCTAGGAAGGGAAGACATATTTGGTGGAATAATCGGGAAAAACAGCCTGCACGACAACACTTCCGACAACGGATTCAGGCTCATAGATTTTGCTGCGGGGCGAAACGTCATGGTAGCCAGTACGCGTTTTCCACACCTCAACATCCACAAAGGAACTTGGAGATCTCCAGATCAATCTACCGTCAACCAGATTGACCATATTGCGATCGACGCCAGACACGCTTCCAGCATCATGGATGTCCGAACTTTCCGAGGAGCTAACATCGACTCGGACCACTACCTTGTTGTAGCCAAGGTAGCACTTCGGGTTTCCAGGCCCAAGGCAAAACAGGGAGATGTTGGGAGAAGGTACAACGACGAACGGCTACAATCGCAAGAGATCGCCAAATCCTTCTCCGACCGAGTTACAAGTAACCTCTCTCGAAGTTCTGTGCCGCCAACACAATGTATAGAAAACCAGTGGCAACATTGCCAAGACGCACTCAGAGAAGCCGCCTCTGACGTGCTGGGTTTCAAGCGACCACCAACAAGGAACCCCTGGTTTGATGAGGAATGTCGGCAGGCAAATGCAGCCAAACAACAGGCACGCAAGGCGGCGCTGCATAAAAGGACGAGAGCTGCTCATGAGCTCTATGAGCAGAAGAGGCGAGAGGAACACCGACTTCTCAGAAGGAAAAAGAGAGAGCATGAGAAGCGTGCGGTCGAAGATGTTGAGAGGTTTAAAAGCAGAAACGAAGTTCGAAAGTTTTATGAACAGGTGAAATTCACAAGTACATAAACCTAGAACCGAAGGCTGCAAAGACGAAAGTGGAAACATCATAGTGGAACCGCAGTCAATGCTGAGGATATGGAAGGACCACTTCTGCAGACTGTATAACGGCGACGACGAACCGAATTCCGCTGTCAGGCAGGATGATCCATTCAACATAGACGACGAAAGCCAACAATCCCGTCCTCCCGACTTAGACGAAGTAAAGATTGCTATATCTAAGCTGAAGTCTAACAAAGCCGCTGGAGCGGATGGCTTGAATGCCGAGCTCTTTAAAGCAGCTGGAGATAAGTTGGTTAGGAGCATGCACCAACTTATCTGTAAGATATGGTCGGAAGAAAGCATGCCCGATGAATGGAACCTCAGTATTGTTTGCCCGATCCTGAAAAAAGGAGACCCTCTAACCTGCACCAATTATAGAGGAATCAGTCTACTTAACATCGCTTATAAAATCTTCTCTGCCGTAATATGTGAACGTCTAAAGCCCATCGTCAACAACCTGATAGGTCCTTATCAGTGTGGTTTTAGACCAGGAAAGTCCACAGTCGATCAAATATTCACATTACGGCAGATCCTGGAAAAAACCCAAGAACACCAAATAGACACCCACCATCTTTTCATCGATTTCAAGGCCGCATATGACAGTATCTACAGGGACGAACTGTATAGAGCCATGTCTAGTTTTGGCATCCCTGCCAAACTCGTCCGTTTGTGCAGGATGACCATGGAGAATTCACGCTGCTCCATAAAGGTTGGAAACAACTTAACTGAACCTTTCGATATCAAAAAAGGTTTTAGACAAGGTGATGCGCTGTCATGTGATTTTTTTAACATCGTACTTGAAAGAATAGTGCAAAGCTCACACGTCAACACCAGAGGCACTATCTTTCAAAAGTCTGTCCAATTACTAGCATATGCTGATGACATTGACATAATCGGAAGAACTCAGCGTGATGTCAATGGGGCTTTTGTGAGTATTGAGGCAGAGGCGGCAAAAATGGGTTTAACGGTTAATGAGGGCAAAACAAAGTACATGCTGTCATCAAGAAAGGACCTACAACACCGACGTCTTGGTCAAAACGTCACCATCGACAGACGTAACTTTGAGGTAGTCAAGGACTTCGTCTACCTAGGCTCCGCTGTAAACGCAGAAAACAACACCAGCGCTGAGATCAAACGAAGAATAACTCTTGCTAACCGCTGTTTTTTTGGGTTAAGAAAGCAATTGAGTGGAAAAATTCTCTCTCGAAGGACCAAAGTGTCGCTATATAAGACCCTTATCATCCCCGTCCTGCTATACGGTGCAGAAGCATGGACATTGACAAAAGCGGATGAAAGCACCTTGGGTCATTTCGAGAGAAAGATTCTTCGTGTGATCTACGGTCCCGTATGCATCGAAGGGGAGTGGAGGAGAAGATGGAACGACGAGCTGTACGGGCTGTACAGCGACGTAGACTTAGCAAGAAGGGTAAAAGTCCAACGACTAAGATGGCTAGGTCACGTAGAGCGCATGGAAACCAATGCTCCGGCCCGGAAAGTCTTCGAATCCACACCAACAGGACAGCGCAGTAGAGGAAGACCGCGAATCAGGTGGCGCGCACAAGTGGAAGGTGACCTCACCCAACTCGGAGCGCGAAACTGGAGACATCTAGCTAGGGACCGAGCTAGATGGAGAAGTTTGTTGGGTGAGGCCCTAGTTCACACAGGACTGTAGCGCCACCTTAAGTAAGTAAGTAATAAATTAAACACTTTTTAGTCTTACTAAGTTGAATTACATAAAAATTTTGTAATAACAATAATTTTGTAATCGAATTGAGTTTAAAGTATGGTACGCAGCGCAAGAACAAATTAAGCTTCCATACAAAATTCTCTCCAAAACTAAGTCAAGCAAAAATTAAGCAAAGAATTTTAGCCGAGTGGTACGCAGCTCTAGCTTAAATTTCATATTTTTTTCTTTCACATTGTACATTGTCGAGCTTTCAAAATTTAGCGGACTGATAAATTGATCCGTACATTGATTTCGAGCTAAATTTGGACAGATTATTATTATACGAAAAAAACAATTTAAGTTGAGAAAAAGAATTTGACGATGCTTATGAAGCAACATCCCACAATTTGTAACTTGGAGAATAGTTTGCCATACAGGGTCAATTGCATTCTCTATACAACTTTTTCTGTCAAAATATAGCCCAGGTCTTAGCCAAAATACAAAATAATTTCAATTTTTAGTTCTCGAAGTGGTGATCACAATTTGTCACCCAGATCGTGATTTTTTTAAAAAAATTTCTAGGGAGACCTTTAAAATAAGGTGTAGTCTAATGCACCTTAATCATTTGTTGGGCTTATGAGGTCATATGCACATACTATACAAAGGTCCTCCAATATGCGAACTGGTCATTTAAAATTTCAAACAAAAATACTAGTTATTTTCTAATATCAAAATAAAACCGCTTATTGGAAAGCCCTGTATATAATCAATTAAAATATCTTAACTTTTTTAGCCAATTTATTCTCTTTGTGTCTTCCATATACATAAGTAAATGTCAAATTGCAATAACATCCGACAAATCGACAAAACCATTAAATTGTGGTTTCATCATATTACAACCCGTATTGCCATTAAAATTTATAATTCTTATTTTGACAGATGAATACGTTAAATCAGTTTTTAGATAAAATCATTAATATAAACGCAAAGAAATGGAAGCGTACAGTGAGTGAAGAAAGTTTCAAAATTTATGAACTATAACTCTTAACTTCTTTTTTTTCCAGTTAATTCTCTTTCTTATTTTAATGTATATTAACAACAAACAGGGAGACCATGCGACGATGCCCTTTTTTGGAAAATAGTAGTTTAACTACAATTTACAGTGTTGCTATTGGTTTTTTTTCCAAAAATCTAAAATATTAAGTAAGCAGCGAAGATTTGTTGGAATGTTAAAAAAAACAAGGTATGATTTCGACTGAATGCAAATATTTTTGTTTTATTTTAATCAAAAACATTATTAAAATAAATTGTTAACAATACATTCTTCCAACCAATACAATTTTTGAAGTTCACTGATTAAATATTTACTACACAAGGTGTTGAAACAGATCTTTTTAAAGGTGATTTATTTTGATGTGTCCCAACTTTATCTCATTTTAATATGGTGGTTAAAAAGAAAGAAAAGCGATGCTGTCACTTTTAAATTCCGAAAAAAACAGGGGTAGTGAGATAAAACAATGTAACTTCAAAGTCTTCTCAAAAAAGTCCATTGTTAATAAACTTTCCAACAACAAATGTTTATTTGGTAATTGATGGTACGGTGGCTTAAAGTTAAGTTTGGTTTTTGACAGATGAATGCATTCAATCCATTCAATCAGTTTTAAAATGAAATTAATAAATTAGAACTGAACGAACTAAATTGGCAGCATACAGTGAAGTAAACCCAAGAAGTGTCAAAATTGATATTTTGGGGTGGAATCGGCTAGGGTGATAGTTGACTATCATTTTTTTGATATTCAAATTGACTATCACTTTCATTCCGTCTGTGTAAGATGATTCAACTTAATTCAATTCGATTGAACAATTTCAGATTCAAACTGTCAAAATTCGTTGTTGCCTTGGTGAAATTTTAAATTGATTCTTATAAAATATCTAAATAAAAGTGTCAAATTGGCTGATTTTGAATAAAATTCTTACTTTTCTTGCTTAATTCGAATTACGTAAGCTTTGTCGATCAGAGGAATGTGTTTTTTTTTTTAAGAAACAAAGTGAACTAAGAAAATTTTCCAGTCGTTTGTGTAAGCGTCTGGTAGCTCTATTCGGAATAAACATATTTGTTTGAAATTGACTATCACATTTTTTTCTGACAGCTTTTTAGGTATCAATTTGACTATCACCTTACGTAGTACAAATTAGATCATTTTGATTGTCATTTATCAACAATCACCTCAGCCGATTCCACCCCTGATTTACGTTCGCTAAAACTTTGAACTATAAAGTTTTAATATTTTATTTGAATATACAGAATAAAATAGTTGAAAAAAGAGCTATAAAAACGAATAAATTGTAGATTTTAGAAGATAGGTACAGTTTAATGTT
The DNA here is from genome assembly GCA_920104205.1 of Eupeodes latifasciatus. Taxonomy (NCBI): domain Eukaryota; kingdom Metazoa; phylum Arthropoda; class Insecta; order Diptera; family Syrphidae; genus Eupeodes; species Eupeodes latifasciatus. The sequence goes on along the minus strand of OV049926.1, from coordinate 150,640,845 downwards.
TAAATATTGAAGTCTCATTAAGAGAGTATACGATTTAATAACTTCTCATGCACATAAAAATAAACTCATCATGCATCATTTGTGTTGAAAAAAATTTAAAAAACTATTCTAAAATATTCCGAAAATGTTTTATCTGCGGTTGACAAAATATTTAAGAAAATGCTTGAGTCCTGTAAAAAGCTGAAAATATAATATAACCAACAATATTTCGTATTGATTTCGATCAATGACAATTCTTAAGAATTCTTCAGCTTCATCTTCTAAGATCCAGGGTTTCTAATTATAATATTTATACATAGTTAAAATTTATAAATTCTAAGCAATTTATAAATTAATTGGATAATTTTATGAATTCATCGACAGTTCTTGTTTCTTCTTACGATAGCTTATTCTTGCTTGATAAGTCATTTAATCATGAAATTTGTATTCAAATTTGTTTGTAATGATTTCAAAATTTTAAGGAGGTTTAATTTAATAAGAAAAACAAATATATAAAAATGTATTGAACAATTATAATAAAAAAAAAATTAATTTTTGGTGCAAAACACTCTTAACAAATAACGATACCTGTGTTTTTTGGTTTTGGTATTTTTGTTTTCTATTTTTAGAATTTTCGTTAGTTGCTAAATGTTATATTGAGTGACGGACACTTTCTGACGTAGTTGCGTGTTCCATTGATTGCTAATTGATGTACAGGAGTTGCGTTACCCGACACAGAAGTTAGTTGTCTTACCATTCCGGAGCCAAGTTGTTGTAATAATCCAGAACCAGAACCAAGCGGACCAGATGATAAAGTTGTTGATGGACGACGCGAACGTATTGATTGCATACTTGATGATAATAAAAATGGAACACTGCTGGATGTGTTGGGCATAGAGCCACCCTGCGGTTGGGAAGATAATAATGAAGATTTCTTTGGAAAATTAAAATATGTCCTTGAGCCATGTTACATAAATAAGATTATAGATTTAAAAAAAAGTTAAGTTATTTAAAAATGGTATTGGATGTACATTTTTGTTGATAATGTATTTGATGTATTGCAAAAATATATTTATAAAAGTGTGATTAATTTTTTTTTTCTGATGATTGCGTGATTTTATTTTATTTCTTCTTAAATATTTTCGACTATCGCAATTTTATAATGGATTTGATAAAATATTAATTTTTAAATTTATGCAATGATGTATCAAAAAGAGTATTAAATATGCACCTAGGTGATTTTGAGTAGCGTTAAAATTTAAATTTATAGAATTGATTAATGAAATCGCATTCTTTCCCTTCCGTACTTCAAGTACGTTATTCCCGTACTTCAAGTTATACGTACCACTTTACCCTTAAATCCAATTTCGGATGTACAATTAAGTACAGATGTCATTTTTAAGCTGCACTACACGAATATGAAATACTCTACTAAGCTCACTGGGTGCACCTTGTAGGGTTGTTACCCCGTTTATAGTTCAATAATCACTGAACCGATTTTAATAATTTTGTATTTGTTAGATCCGTATCGTCTCCAAATTATTCAGGTACTGCATTTTTAAATCAACAAAGATTGGAATTCCTCCATCATTGGTAAACTGGACGTATACGCACTTTCATTTTTCATTAATATTCAATAAATGTCTTTTAATATTTGCTATACTCATTTCGTAATTGTTTACATTTTATCAATGAAACTGAATGTTTCCATATTCTCAGCGTCGCGTCATTTAGAATAATCACATACGCGATGCCGCCAAAAATTACCCAAGATATTTGAGTTCTCTGAGATTATGCAGGTCATTTTTCTCTTCTTTTGATCTGGCTTACAATTAATAAAACATATAAATATACATCCAAGACTTGACTAGTATAACTCCCATCAATGGGCTTATGCTCGAGAATTTAAAAATAACATCATACGATGCAATCGAACATCGTCGTTAAGGTTCTTGCCTCACCTTTTTTTACCGTTATTTTAAAGGATTGTGCTCTAGTAAAATAACCAGTTACATTTCCCCCCTAAATAATTTAGGCATAATACTCGCGCTTCTTGAAATTGCCGTCAGTTACTATGATGTAAAGAGATTCTTTCTTTAACTGTACAATGCGAATGTGGAATACCTTAACAAGCTCTATTTTACCTGGCATTGCAATGTTCAAGAACTCAAAACAAATGTATTGTGTTTTTGTCATATTAAAGGTACACAAAATAATTTGAGTGTGCGAGTTATACAAAAAAAGAGGCTGGTATGCGACCCACACTGATAACTTCCCATCCCGTCTGTCGATTTGTCTTGCTTGGTTTGTCTATATGTATCAATTTTTACCAAATTTGCGTACTATTTTTTGTAGATTTTATTTTTTTTTATTAAAAAACGGACTGTTGGATTTTTATACAAAAAAATACTGAATATCGAAAGCAATATTTTCTGTGAAATAAAACAAGTTTGAAGCCAATATTTTTAATTTTTGAAAAGCTATTTGAGTCTAAAGTAAATTTTTACCAAGTTTTAGTATTGTTTTTCTTTTTTAGGTTTTTATTTTTTGTAAAAAAAAACTTTATATTCGATTTTTCTCAAAATTTTATCGAATGTTGAAAACAATATTTCTTAAAAGATAAAATTAGTTTGAAGCCAATGTCTCAAATTTTTGAAAAGATATTTAAGTCGAAAAACAATTTTTACCAACTTTTATACATTTTTTTAGGTTTTTAATTTTTTGTAAAAAAACTGTCAATTCGATTTTTCTCAAAATTTTTCCTATTGTTGAAAACAATATTTTTTATAAGTTAAAATTAGTAAGAAGCCATTATTTCAAATTTTTGAAATGATATTCGAGTCAAAAATCAATTTTTAACAATTTTTGTTAATTTTTTTTTCGGTTTTTAAATTTGTGTAAAAAAAAAACTGTCAATTCGATTTTTTTTTCAAAATTTGACTGAATGTTGAAAACAATATTTTTGAAAGAATTAAGTAGTTTAAAGCCAATATCTCAAAGTTTTGAAAAGATTTTTGTGTCGAAAATCAATTTTTACCAACTTTTAAAACATTTTTTTTTTGGGTTTTTATTTTTTGTAAAAAAAATGTCAATTTGATTTTTCTCAACATTTTTCAGAATATATTTTATAAGATGAAATAAGTTTGAAGCCGTAATCTCAAGTTTTTGAAAAGATATTTGAGTCGAAATTCAATTTTTACCAACTTTGAGTAATGTTTTTTTTAGGTTTTTATTTTTTATAAAAAAAACTGTCAATTAGATTTTTCTCAAAATTTTATCAGATGTCAAAAACATTATTCTTCGTTGCACAAAATTGTTTTGGAGATGAAATCATATTTTAGTCGTAAAATTTTGGAGGTGACAAATTTTTTCAAAAAATATACTTTCTTTGTATCACGTTACAGTATACATACATATATATAATATAAAATTTAATTCAAGTATCTAGCGTCATTGGTTCATGAGATATTTAGGGTTAACCAAAATTTTCATCTTTTTTTTAAACTGCTATGGTAAAAAAACCCCACACACGCAATTTTCTTGAGAGCCCTTTCTGCATCTATCTGCACAATTATCTGTATAACAAAATTTATTTGAAGTCGATATCTCTTCTGGTTCTTGAGCTATGGACGACGAAAAAAACGTCGCGAACGTACGGACGTACGGACATACGGACGTACGAATGTACGTACACACGCATGAACAGACATCTTTTTAAAAATCTTTTATTTCGACTCTAGGGATCTTGAAACTTCGAGAAATGTCAAAATTTTCAATTTGACAAATCGGACCCATTACAATAACTTCCTATGGGAAGTTTAAAAAAATAATCAGTATAGAGCAACGTCTATTGGAACAGCTAGTTAAAAAAAAAGAACATCTATCAAATTTTCAAACTCATTTTTAATTCTTGGAAGCAAAAGATTTCTTTTTGAGTTACGATTGCAAACTAACTTGATTATCGGAAAAATAAATTAAATATTAAACAATCTTCTTAATCACAGATAAATTTTCTGCCTTTATTAAATGCTCAACGTTTGCAGGATTAAATCGCTCAAATTAACTTTTATAACAAAAGCTAATACACTTTCTACTGTTTATCCTTCAGTTCATTTCAAAATTTTTTAAATATGGTTCCCAATTATCTTCATTTTTTTGAAAGAAAAAAAAAAGAACAATAAACTTAACACCAAAACATTTTGCATTGTCTTTTTAACTTGAAAAAATATTCCTCAAGTCATAAAACTCGACTCCATTCCACAATCTTCTACCTATACTCTTCCTTTTGTTTTCTGCCTTACAGTCAGAAAGGCAGTGTATCGGTGAAGGAAAAACTAATTAAAAGCCTCGTTACTCCTTTGTCAGAAGTTAGACAGAGTTCCGAGAGTTCATTAGCCAAAATCTTAAATCCGTATTTTTAATGAATGCCTTCCGAAACATAAATTTTATGATTCTTTTCATATTTTTTTTTTATTTTCTTTTTTGTTTTGTTGTTTTTTAAACTCTTGCTGCAATTAAATATCTTTTGAAAATTAATTCGCTCATTCAAAACACCCAACCACCCAACAAGTATTTTCACAAATTAAAATGAAAATATAAATATTTATGCAACCAACACAATATTTTGATTTGTGATGAGTGAATTTAAATTCGTCCATGAATAAAACAAAAGGATATCAACTTCAATTCCATGGCACTTTATAATTTCCAATAAAATTATTGTGCACTGAAGTGATGTTGAATATAGGATACACAATGCATATTTAATCTAATTGCAAACTCACGTAAATACCTATGTATATCTCAAAGTTTTCTGTTTTTCTGTTGATGATGTAAATAAATATAAATATGAACATTTCATAAAGTTGTGGATTTTGTTTTTGATTTTATTTTATCAAATCCTTTCAAATTGCGATAATCACTCTTGTACAAAACCTCCCATGCCGGACTTCAATTTTTGTTTTTATTATTTTTTTTAAATAATATAACTTTTCATCAGAAATATGTAATTAGGCAAAACATACATTATGTACATTGCAAATATGAGTACGATTACGAGTACGATTATACTTAATTCATTCCATCATACAAAAATTCCATATAATATAACATTCAATTTAAATTGTATTTAATAATCATCCTTTGATTGATTCTTATGCTTTTATTTTAAACGTTTATAAAATTATTTATTATTATGAGAAAGATTTATATATTAATGAATGTAGCAAGAAAACACAAATATTGAATGTAATTCATAAAAGATATGATTTATTTACAATAAAACAACATTTTGTCACGAAATCATCAACATTGCATATTATTTGTTTTCATATTTGTTGTTTTTTTTTACATGAGATAAATTCATTTGTAAGTAAATATGTATTTTTTAAAATATTATTTAAAATTAAAAAAAGGACATTTAAGTGGAACAATAAAACCAAAGAATAAAAGTAAAAAACAAACACTTAAAACAATAAAATTCATTTAAAAAAAAAGAAGCAAATTCGTTGCGAAATAAAAATTAACAAAAATTAAAAAAGAACGTTTGTTATGTCTGCCGTGAAAGGGCAATAAGTATGTACGTGTACTCACGATCATGCTCCGTGCAAGCTGCCAAATGATCAAACGGAATAGAAAAAGAAAAACAAAGCAAATCTGTTTCACGGTTCTCATTTCCATAAAATAAAAACATAAAATCTCTTAAATCAAAATTGTATTCAAAATCAAAAATGATTCAACAACAAACAAATCAAACAAATCATTTTTGTGTTTTTCTTGCTTTTATTGTTTGTGTTTTTTTGACAAATAAAAAATACATAATAAAATTTATAGAAAACATTTAAATAAAATTAACAAAATTATAACCAAAACAAACGAGACAAAGATACGTTAGGATAGAGACAAAAAACACGAAGAAACGGATGAGTCAGTCTCAGCATATATAAGGTGGCCATTTTTAATAATATATTTATAAGTAGCACCAATAAAGTCATTTTCCTTAGAATATACAAAACAAAATAACACATGACATATCACAAAAGTCAAAGTCAATTGGAAAAAGTTTCCTAATTCCAGTGCTATTGCATTTTTGCTTTTTTATTAGTTTTTGTTTTTTTTTGCTTTGTGGGCTTTGTGTTTTGTTTCTATTGATTTTTCCTTATTTATTTTTTGAAAACCTTTTCGAGTGGAAAAATAAATCCAGATGCCAAACATAAAATCAACAAACAGGTATATCACAATATCAGAAAGGCAATAAAAGTCCTTACACTTCACACATTCACAAAACCGGAAATGAACACAAATCTGTAGAAAACAATAAAAAAAAATAAAAAAAAATACAGAAGATAAAAAGAAAAAGAAAAACAAAAACAACCAAAACAAAAAAGGTAGGATTGAAATGTATAAAAATAGAACATGATGTATGGTGAGCATTTACAATGTAAAAAAAAAGATACCCTTTATTTAAAGAGGTTTATTTTGTTTTTATTTTTATTTTTATTTTTTAGTATAATTTAAAGGATTTTAAATTTTGATTGTTGTGGATGATATAAAATGAATCATTTTTGATTACACAAATGAATCTGTCATTTTTATTTGATTTACTCGTACCTTGACTATGTTAATTAAAAAAGTAATAAAATTATGAATATCGGGCTCTTGCCGAAAAATGTTTATAAACATTACAAAAATCGGAGGCAAAAGGTTATTTGACAGGAATTACACTTTGCTCAATTGTAATGTGTCAGCACCTGTCAACGTTAACAATGACCGTGCAGACTGGTCGGAAAAATTACGTTTTACTTTCTGTCACACAAACAAAACAATACTTTTAAAAGGACTTATTCGCCGTGAATTTGAATCTTGCGTTAAAAATTATTCTATCACTTCAAGTTTTTAAAATACGAGCCCTTTAAAATGCTAAAGAAAAATAAAAACGGAGTTTTGAGACTAATTCAAGACTTAACATACCCATTAACAATTAATTTTATGATAATTTTGTTAAGAAATAATCTTCGTTTTTTAGATACAAAATCAAAAATACTCCATTTAACAAGATAAGATACTGAGGAGTAAATGTGAGAAAGTGTGCGTGAAATGATGCAAAAAACCAAACACATTCTCACATTTAGTCTTCAGGCCCATCAAAATGCTTCACTTTAGTCCTCAGGCCCATCTAAATGCTTCATTTTGAATGTTTCATGGCCTTCGGTCAAAAACGAAACAATCCTAACCAACAAAATCTGAAGAGCTGACATGGTTTTAAATTGGAAGATTTGTATAGCTTTTTAATTTCAATCCAAATAAATGTTGTAAATGTATATTAAATAAAATAAAATTGACCAAATACATACATATTTAATGATTTATTAGTTCTGTTTTTTGTTTACTTAAATTATTTGCGAACGCAACATGCGCTGCAACTGGTTAAGTATAATTGGAAATGAACAAAAGTGTAACTCAATACTTTGTAAAACAACAAAACAGACAATTTTTTCACCTTTAGTTTGCTTAGAGCATTTTTTTGGCGACGACGTTAGAAGTTCAGGTGGAAACAATAGGCGGGTGCCTCCGTATTTTTTTGTACAGAAAATACTACGAGAAGCATAATTGTGAAGTTCCATTGCCAACTTTAGCTAATTCAGATTCCTCAATTAGATTAGTATTTTCATCATTTAAGCAGTTCGATAATTGCAAGACCAAATTTAAGTTTTGTTTGTTGCAGAAATATTCCTGAAAATTTCTTTTTGAGGGACTATGTTAGAGTTAGAATTTTGTTTGTAGTTAGATTTTGGAATAAAAATTTGAGGGAACCATGTTTTAAAAATAAGTTGCTTTGTGTAAAGCATCTTTAAGGAATAGAAATAGGCAATATGTTTACACACAATACAACTAAATAAGTGCAATAAATAGATTTAAGTAACTTTTTTTTATTCCAGTATGGGGAAACCGAACACCCAATAGAAAAAAATCGGTGAACGCACCAAAATGCATACTTCTTGACTAAATAATGTTATCTTTTACGCTTACGCATAAAATTACGAATTTTGTAGCATTTATGAACATTTCTAGACATTTTACAATGTGAACAATTAAATATGCTATAAAATAATTGGCTGCTATTAATGCTTATTTTTTTTTCTAAAAAGTTGATGAAGGTTAGCTGAAGCGGAAATTTCTTTAATGAACGTACCTAAAATATTATTGGCTTTCCCAAAAATATTTTTCTACACTAACCTCTGCTTTATATCTGAAAACTATTGGTTTGTATATTTTCTTCTATGTTCTGCATTTATTAAATGTAATCTATGGAAGTTATTATTATATTAAAAAACAAAAACATGTACGTAAAACTCATTAATTTTTTTCATTATTAGCAGCACTTTTATTAAACATACCCTTCAAACAATAATAAGTAAACTTGAAGTTAGATAACTAAACATTTTTAAGGAATGAATGAAAATTATATTTTGCATTAAACTGTGTGAATTCACTAAAAAAAACTTCTGTACGTCAACAATAAACATTCATGTCGATTACATGATCTATTGAATGAGTTGTGCATGAATTCAGAACGATTTTAAGACGTTTTTATTTTGTGATATACATTATGTCAAAATTTTCATTTTATTTGCTCTGCATTTATTCAACAGGTTCGCTATAATCGTTCTGATTATTTTTTTAAAACATTGGTGGCATAGTTTTTTTTTGATAGCAAATTCATGTATGCTTCCATCAATCAAGAATGTTATGGATAAGGTATTTTTCGATTATAACTCTTTTTTTTTAAATTTAATATTTATTAATCAAAATGAAATTGTAAAATAATTCAAAGCTTAAATCATTAAAAAAAAGAGGCTGGGATGCGACCCACACTGATAACTTCCCATCCCGTCTGTCGATTTGTCTTGCTTAAAAGTTTGTCTATATGTATCAATTTTTACCAAATTTGCGTACTATTTTTTGTAGATTTTATTTTTTTATGAAAAAACGGACTGTTGGATTTTTATATCGATAAAATATCGAAAACAATATTTTCTGTGAAATAAAATAAGTTTGAAGCCAATATTTGTAATTTTTGAAAAGCTATTTGAGTCGAAAGTAAATTTTTACCAAGTTTTAGTATTGTTTTTTTTTTTTTAGGTTTTTATTTTTTGTAAAAAAAACTGTCAATTTTTCTCAAAATTTTTCATAATGTTGAAAACAATATTTCTTATAAGTTAAAATTAGTTAGAAGCCATTATCTCAAAGTTTTGAAAAGATATTTGAGTCGAAAATCAATTTTTACCAACTTTTATTAATTTTTTTTAGGTTTTTATTTTTTTTTTTAAACTGTCAATTAGATTTTTCTCAAAATTTTATCAGATGTCAAAAACATTATTCTTCGTTGCACAAAATTCTTTTGGAGATGAAATCATATTTTGGTCGTAAAATTTTCGAGGTGACAAATTTTTA